>CM067847.1:587237432-588487432 GCA_034509565.1 Triticum monococcum | reverse complement strand
CTGGCCTACCGGAAGTTTAGACAATCTGAGTGTGCCCTGAGAACGAGATATGTGCAGCTCCTATTGGGATTTGTCGGCACATTCGGGCGTTGTTGCTGGATTTGTTTTAACTTGACGAAGTGTCTTGTAGAACCGGGATACCGAGTCTGGTCGGAATGTCTCGGGAGAAGGTTTATCCTTCGTTGACTATGAGAGCTTGTCATGGGCTAAGTTGGGACTCCCCTGCAGGGATTTGAACTTTCGAAAGCCGTGCCCGCGGTTATGGGCAGATGGGAATTTGTTAATGTCCGGTTGTAGATAACTTGAACCCTAATTTAATTAAAATGAATCAACTGTGTGAGTTACTGTGATGGTCTCTTCTCGGCGGGATCCGGGAAGTGAACACGGTGTTGGAGTAATGCTTGTCGCAGGATGTTCTCTAGTTCTTCGTTCGCGCTTTGCCTTCTCTTCTCGCTCTCTTTTGCGAACAGGTTAGCCACCATATATGCTAGTCGCTTGCTGCAGCTCCACATATTACCTTGCCTTACCTATAAGCTTAAATAGTCTTGATCGCGAGGGTGCGAGATTGCTGAGTCCCTATGGCTCACAGATTACTTCCAAACCAGATGCAGGGCCTGATGACTCCGTTCCAGATGACGCGCTTGAGCTCAAGTGGGAGGTCGACGAGGACTCACGCCGTTACTATGTGTCTTTCCCTGATGATCAGTAGTGGTGCCCAGTTGGGGCGATCGGGACCGTGTCGCTTGTTGGGTTGATCTTTTATTTTGTCACCGTAGTCGGGCCATGAGTGATTGGATGATGTAATGCTATTTATGTACTTTGTTTGACGTGGCGAGTGTAAGCCAACTATGTACCTTCCCCTTTTATTATCTATATTACATGGGATGTTGTGAAGATTGCCTTACTTGCGACATTGCTTTCAATGCGGTTATGCCTCTAAGTCGTGCTTCGACACGTAGGAGATATAGCCGCATCGAGGGCATTACAAGTTGGTATCAGAGCTCTTTCACTTCATACGATGGTCGTTTCTAAAGTGTTTGGCATGATCTTCCTTGTTCTTTGAAAAGACCAGAATGTCGTCGAGATAGACCAAAACAAAGTCATTGGTGTAGGCACTGAACTCAATGTTGGCGGCCATCGTTTTTGGTTCCTCCTGGCTCTTTCACTTCATACTTCTACTCTTCGTTGTCATATAGCATAGCTTCTTGTGAGTCCGCCTTCCGTAATTGAAATTCCAACCATTCATCAACCTTGGGTGGGAACTTGTACTTGTACTTGCGATTGTTCTCAGCCAATATTTGCGCATCCGTTTCCATCGAGTACTTTAGAAAGTACGCATTCATCTTGTCAAATGTGCATTGAACTATTGCCGTCACGGGTAATCCACATGCACCTTTTGTTGGGTAACGTAGTAATTTCAAAATTTTCCTACGCACACGCAAGATCATGGTGATGCATAGCAACGAGAGGGGAGAGTGTGATCTACGTACCCTTGTAGATCGACAACGGAAGCATTTGGTTGATGTAGTCGTACGTCTCCACGGCCCGACCGATCAAGCACCGAAACTACGGCACCTCCGAGTTCTAGCACACGTTCAGCTCGATGACGATTCCCGGACTCCGATCCAGCAAAGTGTTGGGGAAGAGTTCCATCAGCACGACGGCGTGGTGACGATCTTGATGTACTACTGTCGCAGGGCTTCGCCTAAGCACCGCTACAATATTATCGAGGACTATGGTGGCCGGGGGCGCCGCACACGGCTAAGAATATGATCACGTGGATCAACTTGTGTTTCTCTGGGGTGCTCCTGCCTCCGTATATAAAGGCTCAAGGGGGGGGTGCGGCCGGCCAAGAGGTGGCGCGCCAGGAGGAGTCCTACTCCCTCCGGGAGTAGGATTCCCCCCCAATCCTAGTTGGAATAGGATTCACGGAGGGGGGAAAAGAGAAAGGGGGCCGGCCCCCTCTCCTTGTCCTATTCGGACCAAGGGAGGGGAGGGGTGCGTGGCCCATTGTAGGCTGCCTCTTCTCTTTTCCACTAAGGCCCATATAGCTCCCCGGGGGTTCCGGTAACCTCCCGGTACTCCGGTAAAATCCCGATTTCACCCGGAACACTTCCGATATCCAAACATAGGCTTCCAATATATCAATCTTTATGTCTCCACCATTTCGAGACTCCTCGTCATGTCCGTGATCACATCTGGGACTCCTAACAACCTTCGGTACATCAAAATGTATAAACTCATCATATAACTATCATCGAAACCTTAAGCGTGCGGACCCTACGAGTTCGAGAACAATGTAGACATGACCGAGACACGTCTCCGGTCAATAACCAATAGTGGAACTTGGATGCTCATATTGGCTCCTACATATTCTACGAAGATCTTTATTGGTCAGACCGCATAACAACATATGTTGTTCCCTTTGTCATCGGTATGTTACTTGCCCGAGATTCGATCGTCGGTATCTCAATACCTAGTTCAATCTCCTTACCGGCAAGTCTCTTTACTCGTTTCGTAATACATCATCTCGCAACTAACTCATTAGTTGTAATGCTTGCAAGGCTTAAGTGATGTGCATTACCGAGAGGGCCCAGAGATACCTCTCCGACAATCGGAGTGACAAATCCTAATCTCGAAATACGCCAACCCAACATGTACCTTTGGAGACACCTGTAGAGCTCCTTTATAATCACCCAGTTACGTTGTGACATTTGGTAGCACACAAAGTGTTCCTCCGGCAAACGGGAGTTGCATAATCTCATAGTCATAGGAACATGTATAAGTCATGAAGAAAGCAATAGCAACATACTAAACGATCGGGTGCTAAGCTAATGGAACGGGTCATGTCAATCAGATCATTCACCTAATGATGTGATCCCGTTAATCAAATAACAACTCTTTGTCCATGGTTAGGAAACATAACCATCTTTGATTAACGAGCTAGTCAAGTAGAGGCATACTAGTGACACTCTGTTTGTCTATGTATTCACACATGTATTATGTTTCCGGTTAATACAATTCTAGCATGAATAATAAACATTTATCATGAAATAAGGAAATAAATAATAACTTTATTATTGCCTCTAGGGCATATTTCCTTCAGTCTCCCACTTGCACTAGAGTCAATAATCTAGATCACATCACCATGTGATTAACATCGACAGTTCACATCATCATGTGATTAACACCCATAGTTCACATCGCCATGTGACCAACACCCAAAGGGTTTACTAGATTCAGTAATCTAGTTCACATCGCTTATGTGATTAACACCCAAAGAGTACTAAGGTGTGATCATGTTTTGCTTGTGAGAGAAGTTTAGTCTACGGGTCTGCCATATTCAGATCCGTATGTATTTTGCAAATTTCTATGTAAACGATGCTCTGCATGGAGCTACTCTTAGCTAATTGCTCCCACTTTCAATACGTATCCAGATTGAGACTTGGAGTCATCTAGATCAGTGTCAAAATTTGCATCGACGTAACCTTTTACGACGAACCCTTTTTGTCACGTCCATAATTGAGAAACATATCCTTATTCCACTAAGGATAATTTTGACCGCTGTCCAGTGATCTACTTCTAGATCACTATTGTACTCCCTTGCCAAAATCAGTGTAGGGTATACAATAGATTTGGTACACAGCATGGCATACTTTATAGAACCTATGGCCAAGGCATAGGGAATGACTTTCATTCTCTTTCTATCTTCTGTTGTGGTCGTGTTTTGAGTCTTACTCAATTTCACACCTTGTAACACAGGCAAGAACTCTTTCTTTGACTGTTCCATTTTGAACTACTTCAAAATCTTGTCAAGGTATGTACTCATTGAAAAAACTTATCAAGCGTTTTGATCTAGCTCTATAGATCTCGATGCTCAATATGTAAGTAGCTTCACTGAGGTCTTTCTTTGAAAAAACTCCTTTCAAATACTCCTTTATGCTTTGCAGAATAATTCTACATTATTTCCGATCAACAATATGCCATTCACATATACTTATCAAAAATGTTGTAGTGCTCCCACTCACTTTCTTGTAAATACAGGCTTCACCACAAGTCTGTATAAAACTATATGCTTTGATCAACTTATCAAAGCGTGTATTCCAACTCCGAGATGCTTGAACCAGTCCATAGAGGAATCGCTGGAGCTTGCTTATTTTGTTAGCACCTTTAGGATTGACAAAACCTTCTGGTTGCATCATATACAACTCTTCTTTAATAAATCCATTAAGGAATGCAGTTTTGAAAGTGCGTTATATCGACTAGAGGGGGGGTGAATAGGCGATTTTTAAGAAAGTCTTCAAAACGTGGAAGTTATGAAGACAAACAGACTTGAAGCCTATCACTATGCAGCGGAAGGTAGATTACACAACGCAAGCCATAGTCAAATATACAGTACAGTGAAAGCACAGAGACAAATAGCTTCAGTGTAATGAGGATCAGGTTGGAAGAAGTTATGAAGCCAAACAGATCATACAGTCAGGTTGTGAAGACAGAAGATTAAGCAGGCATGCAATAGCTTCACAATGTGTACTGGTAAGTAAAGGGAGGTGAAGATGAAACCAATGACACGTTGAAGACAATGATATGTTGGACCAGTTCCAGTTGCTGTGACAACTGTACGTCTGGTTGGAGCGGCTAGGTATTTAAACCAAAGGACACACAGTCCCGGACACCCAGTCCTGAACACGCAGCTCAGGACACCCAGTCCTCACCGTTTTCTCCTTGAGCTAAGGTCACACAGACCCCGCCCAATCACTCTGGTAAGTCTTCAAGGTAGACTCCCAAACCTTCATAGACTTCGTTCACCGGCAATCCACAATTCCTCTTGGATGCTCAGAACGCGACGCCTAACCGTCTGGAGGATGCACAGTCCTCAAGTGTAATAAGTCTTCAGATCACTCAGACAAGAAGACTTAAGTGATGCCCAATTACTCTGGCTCTGGGTGGTTAGGGCTTTTCTCCTCACTAAGGATTTTCTCTCAAAGGCTTCGAGGTGGGTTGCTCTCAAACGACAAAAGCCGTGCACTGAAATCTGAGCAGCCAACCGTTTATGGTTGTGGGGGTGGACTATTTATAGCCACTTGGCAACCCTGACCTGATTTGTCCGAAATGACCCTGGGTCACTAAGGAACTGACACGTGTACTAACGGCCGGATTTTGAACTCTCACGGCAACTTTACTTGGGCTGCAAGTAAAGCTGACTTGTCTGACTCTGGACACGATTTTCTCTCATTGTCTTCACTCGAAGACATAGGATTTGAATTAGGCATCACTTCAGTCATCCTGACTGGTTTTCTTGGACCCCACTTAACAGTACGGTGGTTCCTATGACACAACATGAATAAAGTAAAGCTACGAAGGATCTAAGTCTTCGAGTTCCAAAGGCTTCATGGGGAGTCTTCATATGTCATTGTCTTCGACACGAATGTCTTCATGAACCACCATTGTCTTCAATGTCTTCGTACATTTTTGGGGGTCATCTCTGGTAGCTAAACCGAATCAATGAGGGACTTCTACCTGTGTTATCCTGCAATTCTCACAAACACATTAGTCCCTCAACTAGGTTTGTCGTCAATACTCCAAAACCAACTAGGGGTGGCACTAGATGCACTTACAATCTCCCCCTTTTTGGTGATTGATGACAAACTAGTTGAAGTTTTCAACGGGGAATATAATTTGTGAAATTGTAAAGGAATTGTCTTCATAAGCTGCAAGGGCTCCCCCTGAAGATGTGCATATTAAGTGATTTGCTTCTGGAATGCAAATGCACACAGCAGGTTGTATTTGTGGGAATCTGCTTCAACTTATGATGACAATCCATCATGCACGTAAAGATATATGAAGATAATGATATGCATAATGAAAAATGGACGTCTGTGAAATGATAAGAGTGCGGAAATTATCGTCGTACATGCGGAATTTATCTTCGCAAGAACACAGTGGCAAACAAGGTAGCAGACGACCATCAAGTTTAAGTGTTACAACTCAAAGAACCAAATGTAGCAAAACAAGAGTTGTAAGCACGAAGCAAAATGCAAAATATAAAGCACCCGCCCATATTATTGACCCGCTTGAAGACTATAAACATCATATGCTTCTCCCCCTTTTGTCAGTGATGACCAAAAAGGTTTGAAGACATAGAGTTTTCTATGCGTTCCCAGGCGCAGCAGGGTCGGTGGAGACGTTTGGTGGTGCAGGCGAGCTTGGGGCAGTGACGACGCGCGGTGAAGACATTGGTGGTGATGTGGCGTCGTCTTCTTCCTCAATGATTTTTCCCGTCACGGTGGCAGCAGAGGAAGAGAACTCGGATTCTTCAAGTGAAGGAGTCCCACGCAACACAGCTCTTCTGGGGGGGTGTGGAGTCAAACTTGAAACGCTCCTTGAAGCCATCCTCTTGCAATTCAGCTTCAGTGCACATCATAGTGAGGCCTTTCCAAGTGCGGCGACAGGTTTCGTGTGCGACGAAGGCGTTCTTGGTGGCCAGATTCCTGATGCGATTGACGTCTTGCATGAGACTGTGCATCTGCCTCTTGAGCCAGTCGTGATGCCTATCTTGCTTTTGATGCAGAGCCACAAGAAGTTCACGATCAGTGAGTGTACGAGCGCGTTTCTTGGGTCTCTGCCCAGCTTCGCTGTCAGTGGCTTCAGTGGATGCAGGGGCACGTGTGGTGCCAGCCATTGGATAGACTCTGGAAATGGCCTCAACACCTTCATCATGTTGAGTGAAGCTTTGGTGTTCTGCATTCTGAAGACTTAGTGGCTGTTTGGCAGGCTCAGGATAAATGGCTTCAGCAGAGGTGTCCACATCGGGTAAGAAGATTCTGTGGTTGCGGGCTGAGGGCTGATATGATATCGCAGAGTGGAGTTTGATTAGCCTCATAACCCATGGAGCATAAATCTTCAGACCAAAGAGATCTGAGCCAGACGCAGCAAGTTGACGTATGAAGAGATCCTGGGCATTGAAGCATTTGCCGTGTAGGATGCAGAAGATGAGAGTCTTCATGGCACCTTCAACCTTGGCATATCGAGAGTGCCCCTTAATGGGCCATAGAGTCCGCCTGATGATGTGATAGATAGTTCTCGGCAGGTACTCTAAGTCTTCAACGAAGAACTCCGTTGGGTAAGGTGCGTCAGAAGGCAATGGCTTCATCATCGAGAGCATCTGACTCATATTCGGCTCAGGTCGCTGAAATATGCTCTCAACTGCTTCAGTATGGAGTTGGCAGCCTTCTTCGAAGTGTTCGCCTGGAGTGGGTAGGCCGGTGAGCTCAATGATATCAAACGCATTGGCTTCATGATGGACGTTGCCGGTCATCCACTCCAGGACCCAAGTCTTCGGATCTCTGTTGTATCCCTTGATGTGCAATGTGGCATAGAACTGAAGCAGAAGCTCTTCGTTCCAGTGCTCTTCATCCGTGACAAACGGCAGCAGGCCAACTTGCTTGAAGCAGTCCAGGGCTTCTTCCAGACCAGGCAGACCAGCAAAAGCTTCAACTTCAAGGCGCTGATGTGGAAAGATACGGTTCTGGTTGTAGAGGACACAGGAGTAGTAGCTGCGCTGTGGGTAGCTCCAGAACCTACCTGACACAATCTTTTCCCTTGAGTAAGGGTTCTTGGAGCGGTTGAAGAAAGTGTTGTCTGCCCTGAAGCTATTGACATTGAAGGAGCCAGGAGCAGTGACTGGACCTGGGAACCTTGGCAGTCATGGGATTGGCTTCTGTACCTGGGGCCTGTGCGCAATATGATAATTGAACTGTGGTCCGGCAACAGACACAGGCACAGAAGGGTCAGAGGCAGTTGCTTTAGTATCTCTTGAAGCTGTTGGTTGGTCGGGCTCCACAAATGCTTCAGTATTATGTGTGGCAGCCGCAGTGGTGTCAGCCTCCTTGAGAATTTCTTCTTGCTGGTGTGGGGGAGATGGAGCTTGAGGTTCTTCATGCTCTTCTGCTTGTGCTTCGGCTGATGCAGCCGGAATGTCATCAGCAGTCTGAGCCCTTGGTCCTTTGCGAAGCCTACGGAATGCAGGCGACGCCGGTGGAGTTGCAGTGGGCTGGGGCTCATCCTCTTCCTCTTGTGGGCGATCTGCCCACGATGCATCTTGTGTGATTGGCGTCAGGGGACGACCAATGCTGAGCAATTCACTCGATTCGAGCTGAGGAAGGACTGCATCATCTTGTACATTGTCTTGGAGACCAATGTCTTCAGCAGCGGTGGGGTCGGCTGCTGGAATGTCTTCATCACGCTGAGCCTCGGTGAGAGCAGGCTCATGGACAATCATCTGACGATCTTCATGAGGACGGCGAACGGAAAGGGGTTCAACTATCAAGGGCTCTGTGGGAGCAGCCCGAGACTTCTTGGACTTGCGCTTCTTGGTGGTGGGGTCTGAAGGAGAGGCTTCAGAGTGTTTCCTCTTCCTTGCTTTAGCTTCGGCTATCCTTGTCTTCTTAAGCTCTGAAGCGGGTGAGCGCTTTGGCTTCGAGCTAGGCTTGGCGGTGGGGAAGACAATTGGAATAGCTTCTTGGCGTGGGGCCTCTTCTTCCGCCACGGTGGGCGTCTTTTTTTTCTTGGCGGCCATCCTGGGGTCGATGCCGGGACGCCCAAGTGCCTTTCGCTTCTCGGCCTCATTGTAGGCCTGTACGCAGAGATCAGCCAAATTCTTCATGCGCTCGCGTGAACCCTGAGCCTCTGCACGTTTCTGCATGAAGTTTTCCTTCAGCTCATGCAGCATGACTTTGAAGTCTTTGATCTCTTGGACGCTGAGCGTGGCCATGTTCTGCTTAAACTGAGCCTTTTCAAAATCTATCTTTTGCTTCAGTTCCATGATGCGCTGGGCAATAGCGAGTTCTGAAGCGATAGCTCCTTGGAAGGCTACGCTGAGGCCAATGGGCAGCTGCAGATCATCAAAGCTGATGTTGGGCGTGTCAAACCACTCATCTATGAAGTTGTGGATGATTTTTGAATCGAACAGAGGCAGATTGTTGAAGATTTCAGCCTCCTCCTTGCTCTTGATGAGCTGCTCAAGGGCGTCATCACCAAGATCTTCGTCACTGGACATATCAATGGCTTCGCAGCGAAGAACGGCAGCGACAGTTAGCTCTTTGCTGGTGTGTGGCTGTGGTTTCTTTGCTTCTTGAGGCTTGGAGACTCTTGATAAGTCTTCAGACTGCACACTGGCTTCAGGAGGTGCAGTGGCCAATGGCTTCGCTTTGGAGATCTTGGGGGTGGTGACTGGCTTGGAAGCTTTTGGCTTCTTCTTCATCTGCTTCGGCTCTGGGGCAGTAGGAGCATCATCAGACTCAGTGTCTGCTGGAGGGTCGTTCACGGCAGTCCCTTGGACTATAATGTGAGTGATGAGGCCGTCGAGATTGGCAAATGGCCCGATGACATTGGGATTAGCGTCGCGTGTGCCATCTGCCCTTGGTCTGGAGGGACCAGGGTTGAAGTCCAATCCAAACTCCTTCTTGTTTTGCTTTGCAGAGTTCTGGGCAAATTGGAAGTTGCGCTTGAACAGAGTGTCATCGCGACACCAGAGAAGGGACGATGGATGTGCATCAGCTGGCTGTTGTCCCCTGACCATGCATGGAAAGAAACCTTGAGCAATGGCTTCGTCTCTGGTTCGGGGTACGAGATTCTTGTACAAGGCATCTCCCCATGGCCGCTTGATGGCGCACTTCTCTGCATATTCTTTGGTGACGAAGCGGTATAGGAACCACTGCTCTGCCCAATACCTGCGAATCCATTGGATTCGTGTCTTGCGCTGAGCATAGGTTTCTTCAGGATCTGTTTGGTACATTTCTGCCAAATCTTCAGGCAGATCCTTTGATGTGTCACCCCGTCTCTGTCTGCCTCCCTTCCTTGATGGTTTCTCGGATGCCATGAAGCTTAACTTGGAAGGCTTCAAAAGCTTCAAAGGCTTCAAAGGTTTCAAAGGCTTCAAAGGCTTCCTTTTGCTTGACCAACAGGAACTTGCTTCGGGTGAATTGATGTGACGCTGTAGGAATTCTGCAAATGAATGCAGACTATGAGAACCAAAACATTCTCCCACGGACATGTACCTGTGACAGCATTAAGGTGCGAGGGAAGGGGAAGAGGTCATATGCATTCTCAGAAGATTTTGAAGATAAATCAGTGTAGAAGACATTGACCTCATCATGCGAAGATATTCACTTTATAGAAAAGAAGTTGGTTCCAGATTTGTACGAACCCATAGATCAGTACAAGTGAGGAATCTAACTACTTCATGAAGAACAAGTGAATATGCTAGGCAAGTTATGAGATTCAGACAAGAGGAATGAAACTTGAAGGAATAGAAACCTCTTTTGGCAGAAAGTGATGGATCAATAGGATCAAAAGAGGCTGTAAAAAGCTTGTTATTTACCAGACTTGGAACTGCTAGACGAGAAGAGAGGTGAGGCCGAGCAGTTCGATCCTCCGTGCCCTAACTTGGCGACGGAAGACACTTAGGACGACGGCGGAGAGACTGGTGTCCGCGGTCGGCGTGAGAACGGCGTCGGAGAGGTTGCGGCAGTGAAGCACTTCGTCGCCGGCGTCGTTGAGAGTTAGCGGTGGTGCTAGGGTTTGTGCGAGGGAGGAAGAAGAGATAATGACCGCAGTGAAACGTGTACTTATAGGGATATGGGCGGCACTGCGCTATTACTCAGGTGCCCCTGGCGATTCGCATCTGATCAGTACGTGGCCAGCATGCGGAATTGTGGGGGCAGTTTCACCCCACGCACGCCTGGTTTGTCGCGAGTCGTTCCTACTTCTCCGGAATTCTAGTTGATGGAAAAACATTGAAAGCTGTTTTAAAGTTTGTCTCTGTGTCTTCTTCTGACAAGGATGCAGTGAAGACATTCGACAGTTTCAATAGAGTGCATATGACTTGGAGAGATAGAGTTTGAGGTAGGAAGCATGGAGAGGTTAGGGTCCGATCACATTCACTTAGTTCAAAAGATTCAGACAAGAAGACATAGCTATAAGTGAATGCTGTAGAGGACAGAACACCAGTGCATATATAATCAACATAGTGAAGATAATCATGAAGACATGTTGAGATTGAAGCCAAACCAAATGTGAAGACATAGCAAATGTAACGCCATGAGTAAAACACTTCAAGCAGAAATTTTTTGGTGGTGGCGCTACCCACCGTATAGGAAGTATTGGACCCAGACACGGCGCACAATTATCGTGGCGCTCCGAGGTCAAATTCCACGTTAATGTATTCACACTTAGAATGTATGTCTTCATTGATTGAAGATATACGTTACTTTGTGTGTTGCACATCTAAGTCATCATCATGCATAAGTGTTAGGATGTGTGCCTGATCACAGGACATTTGAGGATTCCAAGATATTTAGCTCACACCGTAACTTGCAAAATCTCTTCTCATCCAAGGGCTTGGTGAAGATATCTGCCAATTGCTCTTCAGTGTTGACGTGTATGATATCAATGTCTTCCTTTGTAACATGATCTCTGAGAAAATGATGACGAATTTCAATGTGCTTTGTCTTCGAGTGCTGAACTGGGTTGTTGGCGATCTTGATGGCGCTTTTGTTGTCGCAGTAAAGTGGTACTTGCTTCAGATGAATGGCATAATCCTTGAGGGTTTGCTTCATCCATAGAAGCTGAGCGCAGCAGGATCCAGCAGCAATGTATTCAGATTCAGCAGTGGAGAGAGATACACAGTTCTGCTTCTTTGAAGACCAACAGACAAGAGATCGGCCCAGGAAATGACATGTGCCTGATGTGGACTTCCGATCAACCTTGTCACCAGCGCAATCAGCATCCGAAAATCCAACCAGATCAAACTCTGAGCCCTTTGGATACCATAACCCTAGAGTTGGTGTGTGAGCCTAATATCGAAGAATTCGCTTCACTGCTAAGTGATGCGACTCCTTTGGTGCCGCTTGAAACCGAGCACACATGCAAACACTAAGCATAATATCTGGCCTAGATGCACATAAATAAAGCAAAGAACCAATCATGGAGCGGTATACCTTTTGATCGAACTCTTTACCATTGTTGTCAGGACCCAGATGATGTTTGGCTGGCATTGGTGTTGTGAAGCCTTTGCAGTCTTGCATACCGAACTTCTTCAGGCAGTCTTTGAGATATTTCTCTTGAGATATGAAGATGCCATTGCGTTGTTGCCTTATCTGAAGACCGAGGAAGAATTTCAGCTCCCCCATCATAGAGATCTGATATTGCTCTTGCATCATATATCCGAACTCCTCACTGTACTTCTGATTGGTGCAGCCGAAGATAATGTCATCCACATATATTTGGCACACAAACAGTTCACCATCATATGTCTTTGTGAAGAGAGTGGGATCCAGGGAACCAGGTATGAAGCCTTTGCTCTTCAGGAAGTATTTGAGTGTATCATACCAGGCCCGAGGGGCTTGTTTGAGGCCATATAGTGCCTTTTTGAGCTTGTACACCATGTCAGGATGTTTTGGATCTTCAAACCCAGGTGGTTGCGCAACATACACTTCTTCTTCAATTTTGCCATTGAGGAAGGCACTTTTTACATCCATTTGATACAGGATTATGTTGTGATGATTTGCATAGGCCAGCAGTATACGGATGGCTTCAAGTCTGGCCACAGGAGCAAATGTTTCGTCGAAGTCGATGCCTTCCACTTGAGTATATCCTTGAGCAACGAGACGAGCCTTGTTTCTGACGACTTGGCCATGCTCATCTTGCTTGTTGCGGTATATCCATTTGGTGCCTATTATGTTATGCTTCCATGGATCAGGACGCTTAACTAACTCCCATACATTGTTCAGCTCAAATTGTTGAAGCTCTTCTTGCATAGCTTGAATCCATTCAGGTTCCATAAAGGCTTCATCAGTTTTCTTGGGTTCTGTGATTGAAACAAATGCGAAGTGTCCGCAAAAGTTTGCCAGTTGAGTTGCATTTGAACGAGTCAGTGGACCAGGTGCATTGATGCTATCAATTATTCTGTCAATTTGCACTTCATTGGCAACACGAGGATGTAGGGGTCGAAGACTTTGCTCTTGCTGATCTACGTTGTCATGGGGAGGAATGTCTTCAGGCTGAGCATTGTCTTCATGTGGATCAGGTGCTGAGATGATAAGTTCTTCTTCAGGACGAGCTTCAGAAGGTATAATTTCTCCAGTTCCCATTAGCTTGATTGATTCACTAGCTGGAACTTCATCTAGTACATCTGGTAGTTGCTCTCTTTGTGACCCATTGGTCTCATCAAACCGCACATCCACTGTTTCAACCACTTTGTAGTGAAAGAGATTGAAGACTCTGTAGGAGTGCGAATCCTTTCCATATCCAAGCATGAAGCCCTCATGTGCTTTTGGAGAAAATTTTGCGGTGTGGTGAGGGTCCTTGATCCAGCATCTTGATCCAAATACTCTGAAGTAACTTACATTTGGCTTCTTGCCAGTCAGAAGTTCATAAGATGTCTTGTTCAGCAGCTTGTGAAGATATACACGGTTGATAGTATGGCATGCAGTGTCAATGGCTTCAGTCCAGAATTTTCTTGGTGTCTTGTACTCATCTAACATTGTTTTGGCCATCTCAATGAGTGTTCTGTTCTTGCGTTCAACGATGCCATTCTGTTGTGGCGTGTATGGAGCTGAGAATTCATGAGTGATGCCCAATGTATCAAGATATGTGTCAAGGCCGGTGTTCTTGAATTCTGTGCCATTGTCACTTCTGATGTGCTTTATCTTGGCGCCATAATTGTTCATTGCCCGATTTGCGAAGCGTCTGAAGACATCCTGCACTTCTGTCTTGTAAAGGATTATGTGCACCCAAGTATATCTAGAGTAATCATCAACAATGACGAATCCATAGAGGCAAGCAGTAGTGGAGAAAGTTGAGTAGTGGGTAGGACCGAAGAGATCCATGTGAAGCAGTTCAAAGGGTTGAGTAGTGGTCATGATTGTCTTCGAAGGATGTTTTGCCCTTGTCATCTTCCCAGCTTCACAGGCACCGCACAAGTGATCTTTCTTGAACTTGACGCCCTCGATGCCTATGACATGCTTCTTCTTAGCAAGGGTGTGGAGGTTCCTCATGCCAGCATGCCCAAGTCTTCGATGCCAAAGCCAGCATTCTGAAGCCTTTGCGAGAAGACAAACTGCAAGCTGTGGCCCTGCTGAGAAATCTACCACGTACAAATCATCTTTTCGATACCCTTCAAACACTAGAGACTTGTCAGATTCCATTAGTACCAGACAACAATATTTTCTAAAGATTACAATCATGTTTAAATCGCAAAGCATTGAGACAGACATTAAGTTGAAGCCAAGGGATTCAACAAACATGACTTTATCCATGTGTTGATCCTTTGAGATTGCAACTCTACCTAGACCCAGTACTTTACTTTTACCAGTGTCAGCGAATGTGATGTGGCTCTTGTCAGATGGACGTAAGGTTGAGTCCATAAAGAGACTTCTCTTGCCAGTCATGTGATTTGTACACCCGCTGTCAATAATCCATACTGAAGACTCCGAAGTTACTGGTGTCGTACCCTTGGCACCACGTGCCATGAAGCAGTAGGTGGGAGTAGAGTCGTCCTTGTCATTTGCATCGGTGATGGTGATGGATTCATTGTCTTCAGTGTTGAAGATGGACTTGGCGACATAGGCTGTAGCCAAACTTGCAATGCCTGAATCAGACTCCTCCTCAGACTCCACCTCTGCCTCCTCAGAAGCGGACTCCTCCTCTGAATCCATTTCCTTGCCAACAAATGCACGAGCCTTGCCAGATGAACTCTTCTTGTGTGATGAAGACTTTGAGGAAGACTTGGACGAAGACTTTGAGTATTTCTTCGTCTTCTTATCGTCAGAGTCATATTCCTTGCTCTTCTTCTTCTTTCTGTTCTCATTGTCCCACTGTGGGCATTCAGAGATGAAGTGTCCAGTTTTCTTGCATTTGTGACAAGTTTTCCTCTTGTAGTCATGCGCAGAAGCTTCATCATTCCTTGAGCTTGATCGTGAAGACTTTCTGAAGCCTTTCTTCTTGGTGAATTTCTGGAACTTCTTCACTAGCATTGCAAGTTCCCTTCCAATGTCTTCAGGATCATCAGAACTGCTGTCAGATTCCTCTTCAGATGATGACACAGCTTTTGCCTTCAAGGCACGAGTTCACCCATAGTTTGGACCGTAGATATCTCTTTTCTCAGAAAGCTGAAACTCATGTGTGTTGAGCCTCTCAAGTATGTCAGACGGATCGAGTGTCTTGAAGTCTGGACTTTCTTGAATCATCAGGGCTAGGATGTCAAATGAACTGTCAAGTGATCTTAGCAGCGTCTTGACGATTTCATGTTTGGTGATCTCAGTGGCGCCGAGGGCTTGAAGCTCATTTGTGATGTCAGTGAGCCGGTCAAATGTGTGCTGGACATTCTCATTGTCATTTCGCTTGAAGCGGTTGAAGAGATTGCGAAGAACACTGATTCTCTGATCTCTCTGGGTTGAGATGCCTTCATTGACCTTGGAGAGCCAGTCCCAGACCAGCTTGGATGTCTTCAAGGCACTCACACGGCCGTACTGTCCCTTGGTCAGATGACCACAGATAATATTCTTGGCAGTGGAGTCCAGTTGAGTGAACTTCTTGACATCAGCCGCAGTGACACCTTCTCCAGCCTTGGGAACGCCGTTTTCGACGACATACCATAGGTCGACGTCAATGGCTTCAAGATGCATGCGCATCTTATTCTTCCAGTAGGGATATTCAGTTCCATCGAAGACGGGGCACGCAGCGGAGACTTTAATTATCCCTGCAGTCGACATAGCTAAAACTCCAGGTGGTTAAACCGAATCACACAGAACAAGGGAGCACCTTGCTCTGATACCAATTGAAAGTGCGTTGTATCGACTAGAGGGGGGGTGAATAGGCGATTTTTAAGAAAGTCTTCAAAACATGGAAGTTATGAAGACAAACAAACTTGAAGCCTATCACTATGCAGCGGAAGGTAGATTACACAACGCAAGCCATAGTCAAATATACAGTACAGTGAAAGCACAGAGACAAATAGCTTCAGTGTAATGAGGATCAGGTTGGAAGAAGTTATGAAGCCAAACAGATCATACAGTCAGGTTGTGAAGACAGAAGATTAAGCAGGCATGCAATAGCTTCACAATGTGTACTGGTAAGTAAAGGGAGGTGAAGATGAAACCAGTGACACGTTGAAGACAATGATATGTTGGACCAGTTCCAGTTGCTGTGACAACTGTACGTCTGGTTGGAGCAGCTAGGTATTTAAACCAAAGGACACACAGTCCCGGACACCCAGTCCTGAACACGCAGCTCAGGACACCTAGTCCTCACCGTTTTCTCCTTGAGCTAAGGTCACACAGACCCCGCCCAATCACTCTGGTAAGTCTTCAAGGTAGACTCCCAAACCTTCACAGACTTCGTTCACCGGCAATCCACAATTCCTCTTGGATGCTCAGAACGCGACGCCTAACCGTCTGGAGGATGCACAGTCCTCAAGTGTAATAAGTCTTCAGATTACTCAGACAAGAAGACTTAAGTGATGCCCAATTACTCTGGCTCTGGGTGGTTAGGGCTTTTCTCCTCACTAAGGATTTTCTCTCAAAGGCTTCGAGGTGGGTTGCTCTCAAACGACAAAAGCCGTGCACTGAAATCTGAGCAGCCAACCGTTTATGGTTGTGGGGGTGGACTATTTATAGCCACTTGGCAACCCTGACCTGATTTGTCCGAAATGACCCTGGGTCACTAAGGAACTGACACGTGTACTAACGGTTGGATTTTGAACTCTCACGGCAACTTTACTTGGGCTGCAAGTAAAGCTGACTTGTCTGACTCTGGACAAGATTTTCTCTCATTGTCTTCACTCGAAGACATAGGATTTGAATTAGGCATCACTTCAGTCATCCTGACTGGTTTTCTTGGACCCCACTTAACAGTACGGTGGTTCCTATGACACAACATGAATAAAGTAAAGCTACGAAGGATCTAAGTCTTCGAGTTCCAAAGGCTTCATGGGGAGTCTTCATATGTCATTGTCTTCGACACGAATGTCTTCATGAACCACCATTGTCTTCAATGTCTTCGTACATTTTTGGGGGTCATCTCTGGTAGCTAAACCGAATCAATGAGGGACTTCTACCTGTGTTATCCTGCAATTCTCACAAACACATTAGTCCCTCAACTAGGTTTGTCGTCAATACTCCAAAACCAACTAGGGGTGGCACTAGATGCACTTACAATTTTTGTTTATCCATTTGCCAGATTTCATAAAATGCGGCAATTGCTAACATGATTCGGACAGACTTAGGCATAGATACGAGTGAGAAACTCTCATCGTAGTCAACACCTTTAAACTTGTCGATTTTTTTTGCGACAATTCTAGCTTTGTAGATAGTAACACTACTATCAGCGTCCGTCTTCCTCTTGAAGATCCATTTATTTTCTATGGCTTGCCGATCATCGGGTAAGTCAACCAAAGTCTACACTTTGTTCTCATACATGGATCATATCTCAGATTTCATGGCCTCAAACCATTTCGCAGAATCTGGGCTCATCATCGCTTCCTCATAGTTCGCAAGTTCGTCATGGTCTAGTAACATGACTTCCAGAACAGGATTACCGTACCACTCTGGTGTGGATCTCACTCTTGTTTACCTACGCGATTCGGTAGTAACTTGATCTGAAGTTACATGCTCATCATCAGCTTCCTCACTAATTGGTGTAGTACTCACAAGAACAGATTTCTGTGATGAACTACTTTCCAATAAGGGAGAAGGTACAATTACCTTATCAAGTTTTCTACTTTCCTCCCACTCACTTCTTTCGAGAGAAACTCCTTCTCTTAGAAAGGATCCATTCTTAGCAACGAATGTCTTGCCTTCGGATCTGTGATAGAAGGTGTACCCAACAGTCTCCTTTGGGTATCCTATGAAGACATATTTCTCCGATTTGGGTTTGATCTTATCAGGATGAAACTTTTTCACATAAGCATCACAACCCAAAACTTTAAGAAACGACAACTTTGGTTTCTTGCCAAACCATAATTCAGACGGTGTCGTCTCAATGGATTTAGATGGTGCCCTATTTAATGTGAATGTAGCTGTCTCTAATGCATAACCCCAAAACGATAGTGGTAGATCGGTAAGAGACATCATAGATCGCACCATATCAAGTAAAGTATGATCACGACGTTCGGACACACCATTACACTGTGGTGTTCCAGGTGGCAAGAGTAGTGAGACTATTTCACTTTGTTTTAACTGAAGGCCAAACTCGTAACTCAAATATTCGTCTCTGCGATTAGATTGTAGAAACTTTATTTTCTTGTCACGATGATTTTCCACTTCACTCTGAAATTCTTTGAACTTTTCAAATGTTTCAGACCTATGTTTCATCAAGTAGATATACTCATATCTGCTAAAATCATCTGTGAAGGTTAGAAAATAACGATACCCGCCGCGAGCCTCAACACTCATTGGACTGCATACATCAGTATGTATTATTTCCAATCAAGTTTGTTGCTCGCTCCATTGTTCCAGAGAACGGAGTCTTAGTCATCTTGCCCATGAGGCATGGTTCGCAAGTACCAAGTGATTCATAATCAAGTGGTTCCAAAAGTCCATCAGTATGGAGTTTCTTCATGTGCTTTACACCGATATGACCTAAACAGCAGTGCCACAAATAAGTTGCACTATCATTATTAACTTTGCATCTTTTGGCTTCAATATTATGAATATGTGTAACACTACGATCGAGATCCAACGAACTATTTTCATTGGGTGTATGACCATTGAAGATTTTATTCATGTAAACAGAACAACAATTATTCTCTGACTTTAATGAATAACCGTATTGCAATAAAGATGATCAAATCATATTCATGCTCAACGCAAACACCAAATAACACTTATTTAGTTTCAACACTAATCCCGAAAGTATAGGGAGTGTGCGATGATGATCATATCAAACTTGGAATTACTTCCAACACACATCGTCACCTCACCCTTTACTAGTTTCTGTTTATTCTGCAACTCCTGTTTTGAGTTACTACTCTTAGCAACTGATCCAGTATCAAATACTGAGGGGTTTCTATAAACACTAGTAAAGTACACAGCAATAACATGTATATCAAATATACTTTTGTTCACTTTGCCATCCTTCTTATCCGCCAAATACTTGGGGCAGTTCTGCTTCCAGTGACCAGTTCCTTTGCAGTAGAAGCACTTAGTCTCAGGCTTAGGACCAGACTTGGGCTTCTTCACTTGAGCAGCAACTTGCTTGTTGTTCTTCTTGAAGTTCCCCTTCTTCCCTTTGCCCTTTTCTTGAAACTAGTGGTCTTGTTAACCATCAACACTTGATGTTTTTCTTAATTTCTACCTTCGTCGATTTCAGCATCACGAAGAGCTTGGGAATTGTTTCTGTTATCCCTTGCATATTATAGTTCATCACGAAGTTCTACTAACTTGGTGATGGTGACTAGAGAATTCTGTCAATCACTATTTTATCTGGAGGATTAACTCCCACTTGATTCAAGTGATTGTAGTACCCAGACAATCTGAGCACATGCTCACTGCTTGAGCTATTCTCCTCCATCTTTTAGCTATAGAACTTGTTGGAGACTTCATATTTCTCAACTCGGGTATTTGCTTGAAATATTAACTTCAACTCCCGGAACATCTCATATGGTCCATGACGTTCAAAACGTCTTTGAAGTCCCGATTCTAAGCCGTTAAGCATGGTGCACTAAACTATCAAGTAGTCATCATATTGAGCTAGCCAAACGTTCGTAACATCTGCATCTGCTCCTGCAATAGGTCTGTCACCTAGCGGTGCATCAAGGACATAATTCTTCCGTGCAGCAATGAGGATAAACCTCAGATCACGGATCCAATCCGCATCATTGCTACTAACATCTTTCAATACAATTTTCTCTAGGAACATATCAAAATAAACACAGGGAAGCAACAACGCAAGCTATTGATCTACAACATGATTTACAAAATACTACCAAGACTAAGTTCATGATAAATTTAAGTTCAATTAATCATATTACTTTAAGAACTCCCACTTAGATAGACATCCCTCTAATCCTCTAAGTGATCACGTGATCCAAATCAACTAAACCATGTCCGATCATCATGTGAGATGGAGTAGTTTCATTGGTGAACATCACTATGTTGATCATATCTACTATATGATTCACGCTCGACCTTTCGGTGTCCGTGTTCCGAGGCCATATCTGTATATGCTTGGCTCGTCAAGTATAACCTGAGTATTCCGTGTGTGCAACTGTTTTGCACCCGTTGTATTTGAACGTAGAGCCTATCACACCCGATCAGCACGTGGTGTCTCAGCACGAAGAACTTTCGCAACGGTGCATACTCAGGGAGAACACTTCTTGATAATTAGTGAGAGATCATCTTAAAATGCTACCGTCAAACTAAGCAAAATAAGATATATAAAAGATAAACATTACATGCAATCATAATATGTGACATGATATGGCCATCATCATCTTGTGCCTTTGATCTCCATCTCCAAAGCATTGTCATGATCTCCATCGTCACCGGCATGACACCATGATCTCCTTCATCATGATCTATATCAATGTGTCGTCACATGGTCGTCTCGCCAACAATTTCTCTTGCAACTATTGCTATCGGATAGCGATAAAGTAAAGCAATTATTGGGCACTTGCATCTTATGCAATAGAGAGACAACCATAAGGATTTTGCCAGTTGCCGATAACTTCAACAAAACATGATCATCTCATACAACAACTTATATCTCATCACGTCTTGACAATATCACATCACAACATGCCCTGCAAAAACAAGTTAGATGTCCTCTACTTTGTTGTTGCAAGTTTTACATGGCTGCTACTGGGCTTAGCAAGAGCCGTTCTTACCTACGCATCAAAACCACAACGATAGTTTGTCAAGTTGGTGCTGTTTTAACCTTCGCAAGGACCGGGCGTAGCCACACCCGGTTCAACTAAAGTTGGAGAAACTGACACCCGCCAGCCACCTGTGTGCAAAGCATGGCGGTAGAACCAGTCTTGCGTAAGCGTACGCGTAATGTCGGCCCGGGCCGCTTCATCCAACAATACCGCCGAACCAAAGTATGACATGCGGGTAAGCAGCATGACTTATATCGCCCACAACTCACTTGTATTCTACTCGTGCAATAACATCAACACATAAAACCTAGGCTCGGATGCCACTGTTGGGTAACGTAGTAATTTCAAAATTTTCCTACGCACACGCAAGATCATGGTGATGCATAGCAACAAGAGGGGAGAGTGTGATCTACGTACCCTTGTACATCGACAACGGAAGCGTTTGGTTGATGTAGTCGTACGTCTCCACGCCCGACTGATCAAGCACCGAAACTACGGCACCTCCGAGTTCTAGCACACGTTCAGCTCGATGACGATCCCCGGACTCCGATCCAGCAAAGTGTCGGGGAAGAGTTCCATCAGCACGACGGCGTGGTGACGATCTTGATGTACTACTGTCGCAGGGCTTCACCTAAGCACCGCTACAATATTATCGAGGACTATGGTGGCAGGGGGCGCCGCACACGGCTAAGAATATGATCACGTGGATCAACTTGTGTTTCTCTGGGGTGCTCCTGCCTCCATATATAAAGGCTCAAGGGGGGGGGGGGTGTAACGCCCCGAGACTGATGTGCCAGGTGTCCTCCAGTTATTCGCTGTTGTTGCCATGTCATTTGCTTGCGTGTTGTATCTTACCATGTCATCATGTGCATTGCATCATCATGTTTTCGAAAACTTGCATCCGTCCGGTTCTTCCCGTTCCTTCCGTTGTCCGTTCTGAGCCCAACCACACTTGCACACGCCCGCGGCATGTCCGAAATAGTATTTTATAAGTGGCCGGAAAATGTTCTTGGAATGGGATGAAAGTTGGCGTGTGGTGTTGTTTTGTTGTTAGTAGACCGCTTGTCAAGTTTCATCCCAATCGGAGTTCGTTTGATGCCCCAACGGATAATTATAGCGGCAATATAGCCGGTCTAACGTCGGACGTTTTCGGTCTCCGGAAACAATCGCCGGGCCTCTCTCTTCTCTTCTCTCAGCCTGAGGACTTCTGCACAGCCCACTACCTACCGCCAGGCCCTACCTAATCTCTCTCGTCAGCCCGCAGCCCTCCTCGCGCGTGCGTCCGAAAAATTGTCCCGGACCCGACCCGGACAGTCGTCACCGTTGGATCCGGAACATCCCCAAACGTCTACAAAACATCACCGTTTTCTTATTTGGACACCCTAGCTATTTATTCTCAACCGTATGATTTTAATCGGATGATCCAAATACCCCTCCTTCCCTATATAAAAACCCCTAGTCCAACCCTAAAATCTAGGAGTTTTGTCCCTCACCCCGCCGCCGCCGCATCTTCCTCGGATCCAAACCCGCAGCCGACCACCTTCCTGGGGTTCAGCGCCGAGCCAACCCAGTTCCTCGATCCCTATTCTTCCCGAGCTGCACCAGGCCCCGAGCTGCCTCGAGCTCCCCTCGCCTCCAACCTCCCGCGCCTGGATCGGACAGCGCCCGATCTCCATCGCCGCCGTCTTGCACTCGCCGGCCACCGGAGCCTCGCCGCCGACGAGCACCTCGACCCCAGGCCGGACCTTCCTTCGCCGCCCCGTGCCCTTCCCGTTCTCCTTCCTCCCCTCACCAGCTCTCTCCCTCCCTCTGTTTGCCACAGGAAACCGCCGCTGCCTCCATGGACGACCTCCACCTCGACGGATCCCGCTCGCCCCGAGCCTCTCTCGTTCCCGCGCAGTAGAGTCGGCCATGGACGGCCCCGTGGATCCTGCCGGCGCTCTAATCGGATGGGAACCAGCCTCCTCAACCGGCGCCCTACCCACGCCTCCCGAGGAGCTCGTCGTCGCCCCGTTCCCTGCTTCCCGGAGTTCTTCACCGCGAAGCCTTCTTCGAGCCACGCCACGGCCTCTTCTTCCTCTTCGTCGAGAAGGGACTTGCTCGTTCCAGCGCGCCTCTGCCCGCACCAAGTCCGGCTTCATGACCAGCCGCCGTCACCAAGAACCCCCTCCGCCCAGATCCTACCTCGCGCCGCTGTCGCCAGGAGCTCCTGCCGCCTCCGTTGACCTGCGCCCCTGCCTCTCCCGCTGCGGTCTGCTTCGCTGGGTCGAGCAAGCGCTGTCGCCCCGCCTGCGTTGACCCGCTCCAGCGCCAGCGTGGACCAGATCCAGCCGGCCCAGCTGCGACCGGCCCGGCCACCCCAGTCCACCACCAAGCCGGCCCAAGTGCCGTGGTGAGAAGCCCAGTCCGCTTCAGATTCGGCCCATGTCACATTTTTTTCCCGCGGAGTGATTTACCTATTTATCCAGGAATTTACAGAATTGCAGAAAACCCCCTATACTTCATGCATTTAATAACTAATTAACCGTGCATCGGATTAAGATACTTTATATATGAAACTTGCTCGGAATTTTGTGTAGATTAATAATATCCAACTTTCACCCATGTTTAAAATGATTAAAATGCTATTCGGTTAAATTTGCTCCTATGTCATGCTAAAATGCTTTAATTCATATCTAATTAACCGTAACTCGGATTTTATTAACTTTATATGTAAATGGGGTAGAATTTTGCCTAGTTTAACATGGTGACATTGTTTTGCATGCCTAACAACTCTAAAATAATGTTTAGGGCAGAACAGTACCAAATCTAAAATATGCTATGGGGATTTTCCGGAATTGTTGTTCGTTGCTTCCAGCCTCATTTAAACTTGCCTAGATAGGTAGTTTTGTTGTGCTTCACCTCTTGCCATGTTTAACAACATTTAATATTGTTGGGTACATAAAAGGGATCGAACTAAATAATTGATGTGGTGTTTTGTCAATATGCATCCCGATGCATATTGAGCTCCACTTAATTTGTAGAACTGCTTGTGCTTTTTGCCATGCCATGCCTCTTTAAACCGGACATGCATCATACTCGATTGTGCATCATGCCATGTTCATGTCGTGGTTGTTTACTATGTTGTTTTCTCTTTTCCGGTGATTTGCTTCTTCGGGTTGGTTCCGATAACGTCGAGTTTATGAGGACCCGTTCATCTACGTTCCGTTTGTCTTCTTCATGGACTCGTTCTTCTTCCTTGCGGGATTTCAGGCAAGATGATCATACCCTCGAAATCACTACTATCTTTGCTATGCTAGTTTGCTCGCTCTGTTGCTATGCCAATGCTACGATGCCTACCACTTGCTTGACAGCCTCCCAATTGCCATGTTCAGCCTCTAACCCACCATTGTCCTAGCAAACCGTTGATTGGCTATGTTACCGCTTTGCTCAGCCCCTCTTATAGCGTTGTTAGTTGCAGGTGAAGATTGAAGTTTGTTACTTGTTGGAACATGGAGATGTTGTTCCTTGTTGGAACATGTTTACTTGTTGGGATATCACTATATATCTTATTTAATTAATGCATCTATATACTTGGTAAAGGGTGGAAGGCTCCGCCTTATGCCTGGTGTTTTGTTCCACTCTTGCCGCCCTAGTTTCCGTCATATCGGTGTTATGTTCCCGGATTTTGCGTCCCTTACGCGGTTGGGCTATAATGGGAACCCCTTGACAGTTCGCCTTTAGTAAAGCTTCTCCAGCAATGCCCAACATTGGTTTTACCATTTGCCACCTAGCCTTTTCTTTCCCTTGGGTTCTGTAGACTCAAGGGTCATCTTTATTTTAACCCTCGGGCCAGTGCTCCTCTGAGTGTTGGTCCAACTTGTCAGCCGCCGGTGGCCACCAGGGGCAACTCTGGGCTGGCCTACCGGAAGTTTGGACGATCCGGTGTGCCCTGAGAAAGAGATATGTGCAGCTCCTATCGGGATTTGTCGGCACATTCGGGCGGTGTTGCTGGTTTAGTTTTACCCTGTCAAAATGTCTTGTTGTCCTGGGATACCGAGTCTGATCGGAATGTCTCGGGTGGAGGTCTATTCCTTCGTTGACCGTGAGAGCTTGTCATGGGCTAAGTTGGGACACCCCTGCAGGGATTTGAACTTTCGAAAGCCGTGCCCGCGGTTATGGGCAGATGGGAATTTGTTAACGTCCGGTTGTAGAAAACCTAAAGTTGACCTTAATTAAAATGAATCAACCGCGTGTGTAGCCGTGATGGTCTCTTTCCGGCGGAGTCCGGGAAGTGAACACGGTTGTTGGAGTTATGCTTGACGTAGGTAGCCTAGGATCACTTCTTGATCATATTTTATCGACCGTGCTTTGCTTTCTCTTCTCGCTCTCTTTTGCGAATAGGTTAGCCACCATATATGCTAGTCGCTTGCTGCAGCTCCACCTCATACCTTTACCTTACCCATAAGCTTAAATAGTCTTGATCGCGAGGGTGCGAGATTGCTGAGTCCCCGTGGCTCACAGATACTTCCAAAACCAGCTTGCAGGTGCCGATGAGACCGTGCAGATGACGCAACCAAGCTCAGGAGGAGCTCGATGAAGATCTTGTCCTTTGTGTTGTTTCGTTCTAGTTGATCAGTAGTGGAGCCCAGTTGGGGTCGATCGGGGACCTTTGTCGCATTTGGGGTTCTTCTTTTATTTTGGTTCCGTATTCGGACCATGAGTGTATTTGGTTGATGTAATGCTTTATTCATGTAATTGTGTGAAGTGGCGATTGTAAGCCAACTATGTAACTTTTTCCCCTATTATATTACATGGGTTGTGTGAAGATTACCTCACTTGCGACATTGCCTTCAATGCGATTATGGCTCTAAGTCGTGCCTCGACACGTGGGAGATATAGTCGCATCGAGGGTGTTACAGGGGGGGTGCGGCCGGCCAAGAGGTGGCGCGCCAGGAGGAGTCCTACTCCCTCCGGGAGTAGGATCCCCCCCCCAATCCTAGTTGGAATAGGATTCGCGGAGGGGGGAAAAGAGAAAGGGGGCCGGCCCCCTCTCCTTGTCCTATTCGGACCAAGGGAGGGGAGGGGCGCACGGCCCATCTTAGGCTGCCTCTTCTCTTTTCCACTAAGGCCCACTAAGGCCCATATAGCTCCCGGGGGGTTCCGGTAACCTCCCGGTACTCCGGTAAAATCCCGATTTCACCCGGAACACTTCCGATATCCAAACATAGGCTTCCAATATATCAATCTTTATGTCTCGACCATTTTGAGACTCCTCGTCATGTCCGTGATCACATCCGGGACTCCGAACAACCTTCGGTACATCAAAATGTATAAACTCATAATATAACTGTCATCGAAACCTTAAGCGTGCGGACCCTACGGGTTCGAGAACAATGTAGACATGACCGAGACACGTCTCTGTTCAATAACCAATAGCGGAACCTGGATGCTCATATTGGTTCCTACATATTCTACGAAGATCTTTATCGGTCAGACCGCATAACAACATACGTTGTTCCCTTTGTCATCGATATGTTACTTGCCCGAGAATCGATCGTCGGTATCTCAATACCTAGTTCAATCTCGTTACCAGCAAGTCTCTTTACTCGTTCCGTAATACATCATCTTGCAACTAACTCATTAGTTGTAATGCTTGCAAGGCTTAAGTGATGTGCATTACCGAGAGGGCCCAGAGATACCTCTCCGACAATCGGAGTGACAAATCCTAATCTCGAAATACGCCAACCCAACATGTACCTTTGGAGACACCTGTAGAGCTCCTTTATAATCACCCAGTTACGTTGTGATGTTTGGTAGCACACAAAGTGTTCCTCCGGCAAACGGGAGTTGCATAATCTCATAGTCATAGGAACATGTATAAGTCATGAAGAAAGCAATAGCAACATACTAAACGATCGGGTGCTATGCTAATGGAATGGGTCATGTCAATCAGATCATTCACCTAATGATGTGATCCCATTAATCAAATAACAACTCTTTGTCCATGGTTAGGAAACATAACCATCTTTGATTAACGAGCTAGTCAAGTAGAGGCATACTAGTGACACTTTGTTTGTCTATGTATTCACACATGTATTATGTTTCCGGTTAATACAATTCTAGCATGAATAATAAACATTTATCATGAAATAAGGAAATAAATAATAACTTTATTATTGCCTCTAGGGCATATTTCCTTCACCTTTGAGCACCCTATGCATTCGGCCATATTGCTTGTCATTTGACAGTATCTCCGGCCATCTTCATCAAAAGCACGTGCCCACTTGTTCCGGTATTGAATGTGCCTATTGAGAAAGTCTTGACCACCGGGATCAAGTTTTTTGTGTGCGAGCAATTTGTTGTACAAAGTGGCGAACCACTTGTCGGAGAAAGCGAGACAGCAATCTTGAAGATCATCAGCCAACTCCTTAAGGCCACATGCACTATAGAAGATAGAACAAATGTGCCTCATGCACCATCGATGGTGCAACGGAGCATGCCCGGGAATGTCAATCTCCACCGTGTTATGAATTCCTTGATGCCGATCTGATATGACACAAATTTCCCGCTGGGCGGGTAACACCTTCGTCCTCAAAAGACGCAAAAACCACTCCCAGTTGTCATTGTTCTCCACCTCAACCAAAGCAAATGCCAATGGCAACACCAGGTTATTGGCATCACTTGCTATTGCAACCAACAAGGTGACCTTGTATTGTCCAGTCAAGAACATGCCATCAATGGCGATGACCGGCCTACAGTGTCCGAAAGCCCTCACGCATTGCTCGAACGCCCAAAAAGCATGGCCAAATACTCAGACTTCCCTTCCTTCATGAACCGTTGTTTTTCCCCCATGAGGCTCGACCACATGAACCATGCCCGGGTTTGTGGCGGCCATGGCTAACAACAACCTAGGGATTCGGTTGTATGCTTCCTCCCAAGTACCATACAACATCTTAAATGCGGCTTGCTTCGCCTTCCATGCCTTGCCGTACTTCACCTTGTAATGAAAGATGGCTTTCACAAGGTCAATGACATGTTGGACGCTCATTGTTGGAAGTGTGGATATTGAGTTGGAGAGCCTGTAAGCAATGAACTCGGACGTGAGTTGTCTGTGGTCTTGGGACACAATATTGCCATCCACCCTTTTGCCTCGGCACATGTGAGTTGGCACACAACTCACTACTTGCCAAGTGGGACCTCCTTTCCATGGTCTTGCACGCACAATCCACGAACATATTTCATCTTCACATGCACATGCAACCGTGTAGCGCACATTGACGTCCGAGTTCTCCACCTTGTGTGGACGATAATGCGTAACCGAGTAGTTGTCGAGCCACATCTTCAATTCCAAGAAGGTATCGAACTTAGACCCTTTAGGAATCCCGTTCTTGCCGTCATCCAAATCACAGTGAGATCTTGGCCTAACCCCAAGAGATATACCTTGGCCACCATATACCACTGCTTCATCCGCGAGACTAACATCCTTGAACAATGTAGTCCGATGATCATGACCGAATACCTTCTCAAAAGCTTCGGCCTCCTTCACCGTGAACCCCTCCTCATCAACTTGTTCATCGGGACCTTCGTCATCCGAATCCGATGCATAGCCACGGGAATAGGGGATGGGATGGTCCATTGTCTCTTGCAAATGATATTTGTCGAGATCACCCACATTGTTGTCATGGAGATCAACTTCATTGTCATCGTCCGCATACTCATCATTCTCCTCTTGCAAAGCTTCATTTTGGTTGTTTGGAAACGTGCTTAATGTTGGCCTCACTTCTTGGGTCAAAAGAGGTTCAACAATTTCATCTCGCTTCAAGGGTGGGGGGCTACTAGCAACCAAAGGGGAGGGGTTCCGGTTCAAGTCCAAATGCAAACTTGAACCAACCTTCTTCGTTGCAAATAACTCAAGAGCCTTGTCTAGTGATTCGGCCACCGTCTCCTTGTATGCAACCCAACGTTGCTTCGGGGTGACACACATTGTCTTCCAACGGATGTGCATTCCAAAATCAACATTATGCCTTCCCTCCAACTCAATATATCACTAGGTTCCATCCAATTCAACTCTTTCCTCACTTGTTGCAAGAGCTCCGCATAGCTAGGACTACTATCAAACACCATGTCAAACTCATCCGGGTCCGGTTCAATATTGCCTTTCAAGAAGGCGTCTTTGTCCCCATGATGAACAAACACACATGTTCTTCCCATCCCTATAAGCATTCAAACAACACAACGTAACATTGCTTCCATGAGTTATAATCCAAAGATTAACACAGAATACAAACCCTAAAATACATATGAAACAACAACCCTAACCAAGGTTGTCAGAATCGTGATTTTGAATCGGATCGGAGCTTGGATGGTTGGATCGCAAATCATAGGATCTTCACTATCAGGATCGTAAAGTCGTAGATTCTAAGAACTAAAATCGTAGAATCATAGGGGTTAGTTTGGATCGTAAAGTCGTAGAATCGTATAACAGAATCGCGATTCTGACAACCTTGACCCTAACCCTAACCCTAGCACCACATAAGAACACCCATAAGAATAACTCTAACATACTAACAAGCCTAATCATAGGAAATTGGCAAACAAACATCTCACATCTCCATGCAAATCTCTAGATCCATACAAAACTAGGGTTTCCCCAAACTAGCAACAAATGAGCAATTTGTTAACATTACTTGGATCAAAACAAGGGGATCGGAGAAGATTACCTTGAGGGAGGGTTTGAGTTCGAAATCCACGGACAAAATTCTCAAATTTGCAAGATTTGGGAAAGGATTTGAGAGGGGAAGAGAGGGGAAGAGGGGGCAAATCTCGGATCGGATGCTATGAGGGTAGGAGTGGGGGAGGGGGGGGGGGGGGGGGGGCAGCCAACTACTAACAGACAGTGCAGCGCCTAAGGGCTAGACACTGCTGGATGCGGGCCCAGGGGCTGCCACGATGGACAGAGGTGCAACGCCCCAGAGCTAGGCGCTACACCGTAGGATGCGCCTGCGTGTCGGGCGCCACACAAAAAGATCAGCCGCGTGAAATTGTTACTGGACAGATCATTCTGTGATTTGATTTCGTCCCGAGGTCAAAATTATCAAATTTGCCCACAGCTAATAGGGTTGAATGGTTCAGCTTAAGTTTTTAACAGTGATAAAAAAATGAGTGAATATGAGCAGCAGTCCGGGGACGGCAGGAGAGCAGCGCCACCGGTGTCCAACCAAACCGGCCGTGCCTGATCGTTCACTTCGCCAACTGACACGATTGGACTGTTATGTCGTCTCCAAAGAGAAAATTGGACTCTTGTGAACCAACAATGGATGGACGCGGACGCACATGAGAAGGGTATCGGGCGTAGAACCTGGACACGTCACACGTGACACAACCTAGCACGGCTGCTCCGTCAAACACGTGACGCGCACGCGCGGAACCATAAAAACCTTCGCCCCTACACGCCACCACACAAACCGCCTTTCGGCCGTCGCCGCAGATCGAGCGCGCCCAATCCACCCGTCGCCGGAGTCAGGGAGGGGGACAAGCATGTCTCCGCAGCCGCACTTCCTCGTGCTCACGTTCCCGCTGCAGGGCCACATCGCGCCGGCGCTCCGCCTCGCCCGGCGCCTGCTCGCCGCGGCGCCCGACGCGCTCGTCACGTTCTCCACCACCGAAGCAGCGCACCGCCGCATGTTCCCGGCGGACGCGGACGCGGCCGACGGCGGCGGTGATGGCGGCCGCCTCGAGCTCCTCCCGTTCTCGGACGGCACCGGGACCGGGTACGTCCGGAGCAGCACCGACCCCGCGGCCTTCACCGACTACATGGCGTCCTTCCAGGCCGCGGGCGCGCGCAGCGTCGGGGAGCTCGTGGACGCGCTCGCCGCGCGCGGCCGCCCCGTGACCCGCGTCGTGTACACGATGCTGCTCCCGTGGGCCGCGGACGTGGCGCGCGACAAAGGCCTGCCGTCCGCGCTCTACTGGATCCAGCCGGCCGCCGTGCTCGCCGTCTACTACCACTACTTCCATGGCCACGCCGCCGTCGTGGCCGACCACCGCCACGACCCGTCGTTCCTCGTGCGCTTCCCGGGCCTCCCGCCGCAGGCCGTGTGGGACCTCCCGTCCTTCCTCACCGACTCCACCGACCCGTCCGACTTCTTCCACAGCGTGTACACTACCGTCCGCGACCTGTTCGACACGCTCGACAGGGAGACCCCCAGAGCCACCGTGCTGGTCAACACGTGCCAGGAACTCGAGGAGGGCGCGCTCGCCGCGGTGGCAGCGTACGACGCGCTGCCGATCGGCCCGGTGCTCCCGTCCGGCGACGAGGCCGGCCTCTTCAAGCAGGACGGCGCCAAGTACATGGAGTGGCTCGACGACAAACCGGCCGACTCCGTGGTGTACGTCGCGTTCGGCAGCCTGGCGAGGATGGAGAGGGAGCAGCTCGACGAGCTGCTCCTCGGACTCGAGGACACCGGGAGGCCGTACCTGTGCGTCGTCCGGAAGGACATCAAGGCGGAGCTCGCGGATGGCGAGGCGACGGAGACGGAGATGGACGCGCCGCTCAAGAACGGCATGGTGGTGGAGTGGTGCGACCAGGTGCGCGTGCTGTCGCACGCGGCGGTGGGCTGCTTCGTGACGCACTGCGGGTGGAACTCCGTGATGGAGAGCGTGGCGTGCGGCGTGCCGATGGTGTGCGTGCCAAAGATGTCGGACCAGCGGATGAACGCGTGGCTCGTCGAGTGCGAGTGGCGCGTGGGAGCGCGCGCGGAGGTGGGCGGCGACGGCGTGCTGCGCGCGGCCGAGGTGAGGCGGCGTGTGGAGGAGGTGATGCGGGAGGGCGAGGCCGCGGGGGGCGCACGGCGCGCGGCGTCAGAGTGGAAGCGGGCGGTCGTGGAGGCTCTGGGGGAAGGTGGTTCGTCGGATCGTAATCTAAGGGCATTCCTCGAGGGCAACACTAGTGGTGTCTCCTTGTGACACCAGCTTGTAGGAGGAGAAATGCGAGGCTGGGCACGCGACATCACCAAGACTATCGAAGGCGGAGCAAGCTTCAAGATTCTTAACCCACGTTGCATTTCTGGGTTGTCTGATGTATTGTTAGCTGAACAATGTAGAATAGACCATAGCTCGCCGGAAATTCGCAGGGGCACGCATTTGCATAGCCGTGTCAGCCGCTTGATTGCCTCACAATTCGTAAAGTCTTTGAATTTTGAACATGGGCACAACAAGTTTTAAGTTATAGTTTCTGAAGCTAATGATTTTGTCGATCGATCTCCCCAACGAAATATCGAGCGGAACCAACAGCCCGCGAACGCAGGGTAGGAGAACATGTCGTTTCGGGATCACCGGTACAACAAATCGCCAACCTCGCTAGGGTTCCTCCTGCTCACCTCCTGCCGCCGCCGGCAGTCCTGCGCCCCCGTGCCGCTGCCGGTCGCCCGGGCCCGGCCCCGTTCCTCCTATTCCCTTCCCGGATCCGTCGTTGCGCCGCCTCCCAGGGAGGTGGCCGGGGCGGCGCGCCTCCCTCTTCTTTCTTGACGACCCAACTCTCCTTTCCTCCATTGCCGCCGTCGGCGGTCGCCCCCAGCGCTGTTCCGGGTGGTGTCGGCGGCGGCGGTGTTCCTCGGTTTGGCTGCGGTCCGGCGACCCGGCGGCGGGCGAGGTGGCGGCACGACTCCTTGGCAGTGGGGCAGCTTGGTGGCGCGGGGTGGTCGGCGGCGTGCCCCCGGCTTGTATCCGGGACCTGCGGGCCCATCTAGGTCCTAGCGGATCGGCCCCCGGCACGGCTTCGTTATCTTCTGCGCGGTGGGGAGGAGGAGCAGCTCCGACCGGGAGCGGCGACACCGACGGCGTGCCTGTTGCAGCGCGAAGGCGGGAGCTGTACGGGCCAATGAGGGCTCGGCCGGGCATGTGGGCTCACGGGTCTGGTATGCTCTTGTTATTGCGCCCGGTCAGCTACCGTCATTGACGGTGGAGGTTGAGCCCTCCCGCATGCTGACGGTGTTGTTGCCTCTAGTCCCGGCTCCTCGTCTTCGGTGTGCATACCACACTTCGTGGTGCCGTGGTGAGACAGTGTGGAAGCTTCAAGACCATGTTGGCATAGGGTGGTGGCCGGTTTGGTGGCGGGCTCCGGAGCGCCCGATGTGAAGGTTGGGATCGGGAGAAATCCAGGTCGGCTTGACCGACACCGACGTGGTGGCGCCTGAGGGTGCCGCCGGACCTTCCTGGAGGGCGTCGTATGTAGGCGTTCTGGGAACGGGGGTCTCCAGACTTGCCTGCCTGCGGCCTGCGGCGTGGCTCAAAGGGGGGCCCAGCATGGCCCATCTTCATCAACACAGACCCAAGACCCTCGCGAGGGGCCAAGCCTCGCGGGGTGGACGGCACGGAGCTTCCTCAGGCACGGCCTCACCAGGCTGGCTCGCGAGGAGGCGGAGAGATCAAGGCGGGGTACCTCACGAGGTGCCCGTGACGCAAGCCATGACGATCAAGGGCGCCAGGCGGGCACCAGCCTGCGCAGTGTCCTCCTTTCCCTTTTGGTGCAAAGGGGGCAAGCGCAGCCGCGGAGTACCGAGGCATAAGGCAAAGGTTGCCATTTCGGTGCAACAAGACCAAGACCAGGAGGACTGCAAGACGGAGGTCATCATGGAGCCCAAGACGGCGTCACCACCAGAGCTTTGTGCAGGCGAAGACCATTTTTGTCTGGATAGCTGGTACTAGCTGTCCCCCTTCAAATTAGCCCGCCATTGTTAGCTCCCTTCCCGCTCGATATTTGGGAAGAGGACCAGGGCCTCTATAAATAGGACTAGCCACCATAGTAGGAGAGGGGGGGGGGGGGTTCGAGATCAAGTATTGAGGAGGTTGGAGATCGAGTATCGAGGGTCGAGAGGAGAAGATCGAATCAGAGAGAGAGAGAAAGAGAGAGAAGGGTGATTGAACTGCCCCCAGCAGTTCATCGCCCCAGCCAAGAACAGACCCTCGCCAGGCTGTTCTTCCTTGTATTGCTCATCATCATCAGCCCAAGAGGCAATCTACCACACCACACACTGGAGTAGGGTATTACACCACAACGGTGGCCTGGACCAGTATAAACCCTGTGTTTCTTGTGCTGTTCTTTCCTTAGCTTAGATCTTTGCGAGGCGGAGGGGTGCAGGTAGGTAGGAGGCGAAATCTCCGCGCACACCCCAGTGTTCGAACCTCAAGGGTCTGCCGGAACCCGAAATCCGACATTTGGCGCGCCAGGTAGGGGTGCATCGAAATTCGTCTTCCACCACCCCGTTCTCCTCCGACCATCGCGTCCATGTCTAACGCTCGTCGGGCCCGCGCCGAGCGCCGGGCCGCTCTCGCTTCCCGCGTCGCCCAGACGGCCCCTGTCGGCGGGCGTCCTCGCCGTTCCCCGTCACCTGCCGTCAACGCCGCCACCGGCCCGGCGGGGGACGAGCAGCAAGCGTCGTCTCAGCATCCATCCGTGCGGCAAGACGGCCGCACCGCTACTCCCTCACTCGCCCCGGCTGGTTCTTCGTCCCGCGCGCTTCGCGCACCCATGGAGGCTCGAGCTGCGCTTATTGTGGCAAACGAGCTCCTGCGCTACCGTCCTGTCGAGGACGTCTACGAAGAATGGCTCGACCGCGTTGCCGAGCTCGTCCGCGCCGCAGGGGGCTCTCCTGCGCCGTCCGTTCCGCTGCACCGCACCCCGCCCCGCGCGGGCGACGAAGCTCCGGCGGCGCCCCGGCCGCCTCCTCCTCAAGAAGGCGCCATGGCTCCAAGGCGCGTGGCCCCTGGGCGGAACCCGCTCCGTCAGGTGCCAACGCGGCAAGAGCAGAGCTGCCAAGAAGTCCCTCGCCCGCAAGAAGCTGCACGGGCGCTCCCTGCTCCAGCACGTCGCGACCATGCTCCAGTTCCCGCACGTCAAGACCCCGCGCTGCTCCAGGCTGCAGCGCGTGGGGAAATGCAAGACCAAGCTCTCCGTCACCCAAGGCCTCCCGTGGCCACAGCAGGCTGTCGTGCCTTCACCACCGAGCTACGCAGCGTCGTGTGGCCCGGCAAGTTCAAGCCAGACCTGCCTCCTCGTTAGGATGGCACGGCCGACCCTGCGGAGTTCCTCCAGCTCTATGAGCTGGGCATCGAAGCTGCCAACGGAGACGAGAAGGTCATGGCGAACTGGTTTCCCATGGCGCTCAAGGACGGGGCCCGCACCTGGCTCCAGGCACGATCTCCTCCTGGGACGAGATGCGCACCCGCTTCATCGCCAACTTCCAAGGTACTCGCGACCGGCCACCCGCCGTGAGCGACATGCGCCGCATCAAGCAACAACCCGGAGAGACCCTGCAGAAGTACGTCTAGCGCTTCAACAACGCACGCCTCAAAAGGTGACCGAGGAGGCCATCATCTCAGCCTTCTCCGATGGCGTGCACGATGTCAAGATGAAGGAGGAGCTGGCGATGCATGAAGACCTGTGCACTTCCTTGGAGCTGTTCAACTTGGCAACCAAGTGCGCCAGGGCTGAGGAAGGGCGTCTCTCCCTCCTCGAGCTGCCTGGCGCAGACCCCGAAGAGAAGAAGCCCATGTCCAAGGATGCGAAGCGCAAGGGGGCTGCCGTGCTCGCGGCAGAACCAGACACTAAGCGGGGCAGAGATCAGCCCGAACCTTCCAAGGGCAGTCGGTACTGTGTGTACCACGACCTCCACACCCACAACACCAACGAATGTTAGGAGCTCTGAGCCGTGCAAGAAGGAAGGATCGGCCGTCGCCCCGACCGCGGTGACCGGGGCTACGGTCGAGGAGGAGGAAGGAACGCAGGACGCTGGAAAGACCGTGGCCAGCGCCAAGGGTGGCGCGATCAACCTCGCGAGGATCGCTGGCAAGACCCGCCTCGCGAGGGAGACTGGAGGGATCAGCCTCGTGAGGATCGCCCGCAAGGCAACACAGGCCTCTCTCCGCTGCCACCGCAGCCAAGGAGAAACGAAGACCGCCACCAGGACGAGGGGGCTGGGGGCTTCCAGGAGCCGCGCGCGATCGCCTGCATCCTGGGCGGGGCACAAGCCCTAGCCTCTCAACGCATCTTCAAGCAGTTCGCCCGCGAAGTGAATGCAGCCCTCCCCAAGCTCGAAGCCACGCGCCCTCTCAAGTGGTCGGCGTGCGCCATCACGTTCAGCTCAGCAGATCAGCTCAAGTGTGTGGCTACAGCTGGAGTCCTCCCGATGCTTTGTTCCCCAATCATCAGCAACGTGGTGGTCACCAGGACCCTCATCGACGACGGGGCAGGGCTCAACGTCCTGTCCGTGGAAACATTCAACAATCTCCAAGTGCCCTACAGCCAGCTTCAGCCAACCAAGCCTTTCTCCGGAGTCACCGACGGCTCCACGGTCCCGATTGGGCAGGTCCGCCTCCCTGTCACCTTCGGGGCACGCGACAACTACCGCACCGAGCTCATCGACTTCGACGTTGCTCACATTCGCCTACCGTACAACGCCATCCTTGGGTACCCAGCGCTGGCCAAGTTCATGGCCGTAACTCACCACGGCTACAACATTCTCAAGATGCCAGGAAGTGGCGGAGTCATCGCGGTGCCCTGTGAAGAGAAGGACGCGGTGTGTTCCCTGGAACGAGCCTTTCAGGCCGCGTCACTGGAAGACCCGGATCACGGAAGCAGGAGGCTTCCCAAGACCGCCCCAAGAAAAAGAAGACATCGTCCAGCCCGGCCCCTCAGGAGGCAGGCCCCTCTGGGCCCGCGCCTGCCCAGGGGGAACCTCCTTCCATCGCATAGGAAAGCGCGCCCGGCGCCCTCCTCAGGCAGGGCTCGGGGGCTCTCCCCTGGAGGGCCACCGACCTGGCTAAGGTCACGAGGGAGGCGCTTGGGCACCACATGGAGGCGTGTTTCGAAGCACGTTTCCCTCAAGAAGGAGTAAGGCAAGGAGAGCCAGACCCTTAGGAGTTCGTCAGCAAGGCCATTTAGGAGCTACAGGAGTCAAGAGTCATGAAAGGCGGCCGCCGCCTACCTGCAGTGGCTCCCCATCCATGCGAGGATGGTGGGCTGCGCGTCTGCATCGACATACCGGGGCTCAATCGAGTCGCCTCTCTGGAGCGCCTCTGGCCCTCGCGAGTGGGGCGCTGCGGAGGTCCACCCCACAGCTACGTTCGCATGCCTTACGGCTTGCCGAAGGCGGCTGCCACGTACCAGCGCCTCATGAGGGGCATCATGGAGGCACAAGAGGCCAGGCGTTCCGCAGCCCTGGCGGAGACGGAGATGGTCCGCGAGGAGCCACCAGCGCCTCCGGAACCTCCAGAGGCCCCAGGGCCTGGGGGCTCGTGAGGATCGGCTTCCGCAGCCCATCGAGTCTGCTACACCAGCACTCCTTCGTCCTCAACATCATCAGGTTACATCTTTCAGGTTTCACTTCCAGCTAGGAGCGCCCCCCAGGGCTGCATTATTCCTAGGCCGCGTGGGTCCGTCCCTGCGGCATGTATCCCTTTTATTTCATGTTGTTAGCTTACCTTGTTGGGGGCGCCCCTCGGGCTGCATCATCCCCAAGTCGCTCGGGCCAGACCCAGCGGCATGTATCCCTTTTGCGTTTATTTCCGGCTATGCGTTCGACCCACCATGCTTGATTATTTGAAGCCTGTCCATGGCACCTCTTTTTCTCCATGCCGACCACTTGCACGTTAAAGGGGGGGGGGGTACCTGAGCATCGCGACTCAAGGCTCTTACTGGCTCTCCAGCCCTCACCCTCTGGCCTTGTCCACGGCATCGCGACCTGGCATACCAGCGACGGCTGAGACCAGCTCGAGGGCCGGGACCCGAGGACGTAGAGTGCCAGCATCTAACCAAATTTGCAGGGACACATCACAAGATAAGTCCCAGTGCCAGGCGCAACCCGCCTATAGGTAGGGCCCTGTGAGTCCCGCGCTGGCTCACGGGTGCCCAGATACACCTCGCCAGGCCCTACCATGCCAGCCACGTGTCAGGGCGGGGCTGTACACGCCCCGGGGGCTCCTCCCGGAGGGGGCCCCCTCCCACGTACCAGTGGAAGCACCATGCTCCGCGCTGGCTGACGACACTGCCGAGGAGCGGCTATGCCTGTACACATACGGAAACGCTATGCTCCGCGCTGGTGATAAACAACTGAGGGTGGCCCTCGGGCCGCATCAACCTCAGGGAGCCCAAAGCTCAATGTCTAGCCTCATCGTAACGCCTCCCTTCGGGAGTGCCGCGCGAGGGGGCTGGGCATGGGGGCTGCGCCTGGGTCATGCCTAGACGCATGCCGCCCAGCCAGGCCCCCCCGGGCCTGGTTCGTCGCGCGCCTCTCCCCGAGCGGAGCCAAGGTACAAAGGCCGTTTGAGCGTCAAGGGGGACTCCTGAGCATCGCGACTCAGGAGCCTAACTGGTCACGTAGCCCCTCACTCCTTGGTCCCTTCCTGGTTTCCAGTCGGGACTAATGCTGGGTGAGGTATGCACGGGGCCGGGCTCTGCAAACGTAGAACGGTAGATCCACCCACATCATACCTCCCTACTTCCTGTTCGAGCGCCAAGGGGGACTCCTGAGCATCGCGACTCAGGAGCCTAACTTGTTACGTAGCCCCTCACTCCTTGGTCCCGTCCCGGTTTCTGGTCGGGACTAACGCTGGGTGAAGTATGCACGGGGCCGGGCTCTGCCGGCGTAGAACATAAGCAAGTAGGAAGGAAAAGCGCAAATTTCAAGGAATTCAAAAGCAAATATTACAGTCCACACTATTATCTCAATGCCAAACGCAAGTTTAAACGCCTCCCCGAGGCATGATACATGTGCAAGAATTAAAGGCAGGACAGGAGCCACAACGGAGTCACTTGTCGGCGACGGAGCAGCGCGGAGTGGGTTCGCCTCATGGAGCAGTGGAGTCGGCAGCGCCTTGCTTCGGCTTGGTGCTGAAGGCCCGGAACGTCCCTAGCAGAGCCTCCGCGCGACCCTTCGCGGCCTCGGCAGCGGCAGCGGCACGCTCGCCGCTTACTGGCTCCAGCAGGCTGTCGAGGTCGACGCCGGGATCGCGAAGGTAGATGTGGGTGAGGACCCGCGTCAGCGCAGCAAAAGACAGGACACGCGCCTCGGCCTCGGCCGTGGGCCAAGGCCAAGGGCGACATCTTCAAGAACGCGAACCAGGAAGGGAAGCAGCTTGGCGGAGCCGGGCTTGAATACCTTCGCCCCGTCGATGCCCTGCGCCGCCGCCATCCGGCGCAACCGGGCGAGGCTCGCCTCCGACACATTCGGCGAGTCCAGGGCAGACGAGTACCAAGCTCCGGCCGGGGACTGGCGAGGCACCATGGCTTCCTAGGTCACGCGGTCGGAGTAGATCTGGAAACTTTGGAGGAAGGAAGGAGAGGCGCAAGAAAGGGAATCTGAGCAGCAACCGGAGAAAGCAAAAAAGCAAAGCCTAGGCAGATGCCGCTCCTTTATCAACTCACGCGGTTGCTAAGGCGCTCACGTCCAATCAACCGCCACGCAACACCCAAGGCCGCAGGCTATTAGGGCATGCGGCGCTTCGCGCTTACCCTTTCGCCTCCCTGCACGGCCAAGTCCGGGCGCGCCTTGGGCCCGGGGGCTACTGTCGGCGTTCTGGGAACGGGGGTCCCCAGACTTGCCTGCCTGCGGCCTGCGGCGTGGCTGAAAGGGGGGCCCAGCACGGCCCATCTTCATCAACACAGACCCAAGACCCTCGCGAGGGGCCAAGCCTCGCGGGGCGGACAACACGGTGCTTCCTCAGGCACGGCCTCACCAGGCTGGCTTGCGAGGAGGCGGAGAGATCAAGGCGGGGTACCTCACGAGGTGCCCGTGACGCAAGCCATGACGACCAAGGGCGCCAGGCGGGCGCCAGCCCGCGCAGTGTCCTCCTTTCCCCTTTGGTGCAAAGGGGGCAAGCACAGCCGCGGAGTATCGAGGCATCACGCAAAGGTTGCCATTTCGGTGCGACAAGACCAAGACCAGGAGGACTGCAAGACGGAGGTCATCGTGGAGCCCAAGACGGCGTTACCACCAGAGCTTTGTGCAGGCGAAGACCACTTTTGTCAGGATAGCTGGTACTAGCTGTCCCCCTTCAAATTAGCCCGCCATTGTTGGCTCCCTTCCCGCTCGATATTTGGGAAGAGAACCAGAGCCTCTATAAATAGGACTAGCCACCATAGTAGGAGAGGGGGGGGGTTCGAGATCAAGTATTGAGGATGTTGGAGATCGAGTATCGAGGGTCGAGAGGAGAAGATTGAATCAGAGAGAGAGAGAAAGAAAGAGAAGAGTGATTGAACTCCCCCCAGCAGTTCATCGCCCCAGCCAAGAACAAACCCTCGCGAGGCTGTTCTTCCTTGTATTGCTCATCATCATCAGCCCAAGAGGCAATCCACCACACCACACACTGGAGTAGGGTATTACACCACAACGGTGGCCCGAACCAGTATAAACCCTGTGTTTCTTGTGCTGTTCTTTCCTTAGCTTAGATCTTAGCGAGGCGGAGGGGTGCAGGTAGGTAGGAGGCGAAATCTCCGCGCGCACCCCAGTGTTCGAACCTCAAGGGTCTGCCGGAACCCGAAATCCGACATCATGGGCTACCATTCCTCTCTCCTTGTCGCATACCGGGGGAAACCCTTGGCAGTAGCGTCAACATCGTCGCGTCCCTTCTTGGAGGTGTTGTTTGGTACCGACGCTTCAGAATCTTGGAGGTCGGTGGGAGATTTTCGGTGGGCGCACTGGTTGCGAGGCTTCTTTGTTTTTTTGTTGATCCGCCGTTGTCGACATTTGTTTCTTTTGCTTTTTCTCTTTCGGTTCTTTTGGTGTGTTTGTGCTGCTTCCGCCCTAGCACCTATCGTTGCTTGTATTGGTTGGTTGCTTTGTAGTACAAAGCGGGGGAAACCCTTTTTGTGATGATTTTGTCGATCGCTCGTACCAAAATTCAAAGTTGAAACTTAAACTTACTATTTTGTTGCTCGCAAATTCTGAAATTGACAATTTTGCCGGTAGCTCGTATCAAATTTCAGAGTTAAAAGTTAACATTTTTTCAAAATTCATTAAAACGTATTGAAAATGAATGTCAGCTCAAAGACTTCATCACCAGAAACACGAATATGAAAACAAAACGTAATTTGAACTTTTAATTCAAAAGATACAAAATATTGAAAAAAAGCTTTGAAACACGAATATGAAAACAAAAAATTATTATATAAAAGCCAAAAAAGCGGGTTGTGTGTCTTGCACCCTCCGTGCTAAAAATCCTCTCCCGACAGCCCACACACATTTCAACCTATCCCATGTGATGACTTCTCATCCACCTACACACCGCTATGGTGTCTCTATCATAGAGTAATTGCGGTGTATAATAACCAACACGCCGTAGATTTTATAAGATGAATTAAATTGATTAGAATGTTTATGGTCTGATGCATGAAATTTTCTAGACAAGCCCAGCGCGCGCACGGACATGCCCTGGACTCGGCCGTGGCTTATTTTCCCTAACAATCCTGATGCCGTCTTCGACTTCCACAAAGTATTATCAAGATTCATGTTAACTGAATTTAGAATCATACCATCTAAAAAGTGGAAGAGGCGGGAGACCAAGGCTAATTGCCCATCATGTAAATTCATGTGTGTGTGTGTGTGTTCATATTTTTTAGCAAAACTGATCAAATAGATACAAGACAAGCTAACTGTTATAGGTTAACCAAAAGCTTACACAACCATGTTTCAACAAAATGCAGAGAAATTCCAGTTGGATAGCATGAAAACTGATCAATGCATGCAGTCTAGAGATACATATGTGGTGGATGATTGCATATGACCAAAACATGGAACAGAAAGGAAAGAGTTTTATACAGAACACACATAACATATTTAGTACTCCTATTCTGTTACCATCACTTCCATCTAAACGTGCTCTTACATCCCAAATTGCACAATCAATCTGTATTGCATTAATAATAAAGTGTGCTCCAAATGTTCAACATTATATCCCTATTAATTAACCCATAAAAAACTATGATGCAAGTGAAAGGATCGATATAGTTAACTAGAGGGGGGGGGGGTGAATAGGCAACTAACAATTTTTAGCTTTTCTTTACCAATTGAAACTTTGCATCAAAGTAGGTTGTCTAGATATGCAACTAGGTGAGCAGCCTATATGATGCAACAACAATAAGTAAACAAGCAAGCAAGGGATGTAACACAAGATAAGCTTGCACGAGTAAAGGGATGAGATAACCAAGAGTTGAGTCGGTGAAGAAGAGGATGTGTTACCGAAGTTCCTTCCCTTTGAGAGGAAGTACGTCTCCGTTGCAGAGGTGTGGAGGCACAATGCTCCCCAAGAAGCCACTAGGGCCACCATATTCTCCTCACGTCCTCACACAATGCGAGATGCCGTGATTCCACTATTGGTGCCTTTGAAGGCGGCGACCGAACCTTTACAAATAAGGTTGGGGCAATCTCCACAACTTAATTGGAGGCTCCCAACAACACCACGAAGCTTCACCACAATGGAGTATGGCTCCGTGATGACCTCAACCGTCTAGGGTGCTCAAACACCCAAGAGTAACAAGATTTGTGAGGGATTAGTGGGGGGAATCAAATATCTCTTGGTGGATGTGTAGATCTAGGCCTTCTCAACCAATCCCTAGAAGATCAACAAGTTTGACCGGCTAGGGAGGGAGATCGGGCGAAAATGGAGTTTAGAGCAACAATGGAGCTTGGAGTTGGAAGAGGTGGTCAACTCGGAGAAGAAGACACCCCTTATATAGTGAAAGAACAAATCCAACCGTTATCCACTAAACCAGCCCGCGACCTGCAGTACTACCGCACTAAACAAGTCGTACTACCGCAACGGCTCACGGTACTACCGCCGTGAACCGAGGTACCACCACTGCCACGGCAGGGCCTAAGACCAGTCCTGAAGCGCTAAGGGGAGGAGCGGTAGAACCGCTGGCGCCGTACTACCGCGCCCCCTTGCGGTACTACCGCAAGGCAGGAATGGACTAGGCCGGGAAGGCACGGACATATAAAATTACATCCGTGACAACTTCCGCTGAGTTTTGATCTATGCAGAAATCCGACACGGTACTACCGCAGACCTGGAGCGGTACTACCGCGTAGGGCGCGGATGTAAAAAATTACATCCGCCCCTACTACCGCTCATGCTGCCGAGCCTGGCCAGAGCGCACGATACTACCGCGTACGGCGCAGATGTAAAAACTTAAATCCGCCCCTACTACCGCACTAGCAGCAGCGCTTGGCCTGAGGCCACGGTACTACCGCTCCCGAGGTGCGGTACTACCGTGAGCACTTGCGGGACTACCACGCCAGAGGCCGGTACTACCGCAAGGACCTGCGGTACTACTACTGCATGCCCCAGTTCAGCAACACTAGGAGACCTTCATTTTGCATAGACAAGGAGAGATGGAGGATGCTCCAAAGAGCCAAAGGAAAGGTGGTGCAAAAGGAGTAGACGTGTACGTGATGATTCCACCCAAACCTTTCCAAAGCGGAACCCCTCTTAATAGTACGACTTTCCTACGACTCAAATCCACCGAAAAGAAACGTAGAGAAACGCCGTCTTCAATAGTCTTTGAGGGGCGCCAAATCATCTTGTGCCTAGTCATGATATGTTTGAAATACTCCATGCACATGCTTAGTCCGTAAAAGCATTGTCATCAATCACCAAAACTACTAAGAGATAAATATGCCCTTACAATCTCCCCCTTTTTGGTGGATTGATGACAATACGGGATTTGCACAAAGGGAGATAAAAAGAACATGGGCAAACCCCACATCTAAAAAATATAGACGGGCTCCCCCTAGATGTGTGCTAACTGGAGAAGTGCTTTGGACTGCACAACACACATATTAGGATCAGCACCCCCCCTATATTTTATAGGCAAGGCATATCTTGTAATGATAAAGCTAACACTAAGGAAGATAAAAACTATGGGCATAAAGTAAAGGACACAAGATAGCATAGGCTCAATAAGGTACGGAAGAGTTCATATATCTTACACCATATGATAGAAAGGTCTCATAAGCACAAACCAAACCAAAGCAAACGAGGTTCAACAAAACGAAAGCAAAGCAACAAGACGAAACACGACACATGACTCGCAAATCCTACACTCTCTCCCCCTTTGGCATCGAGACAACAAAAAGGCAGAGAGGACACCTACGACACAAGTGGTGGCTCAAGCTGAAACGATCACTCGTCATGCTCCTCGTAGGTCTCAGCAATGGGGATGGGCTCCTCCTCAGAATCAGTCCACTTGTAACCCTGCTTCGCCATCCATTCGGCCTCTGGAGTGATGTGCTTCTCGGACCCACTGGATATGTCCTCGCCAAACGTCCTCAAGATCCTTTTGTCGCGGCGGGGACTCTCCTTAGAAGCAACATGAGTCTTGTATTGCCCCTTGGCTTGCATGCAAAACAAGGCCTTCATCTTGGCCTCCAGTTTCTTAGCCCATGAGGGCTCAGTAGAGGGTGGAGCATACCCATCAGAGCTATCCTCATCCGCTTCCTCCTCCTCAATCTCATCCTCATCGACATTCATCTGAGCAGCTGCTGCCTCAGCATGGGTGGTGGTGTTAGCCCACTTAGGCTTGACACGGAGCTTGATGGGCTTGTGACGGGTCCAGTCGGGGGCCTCAAACTCAACATTGGGATAGAGCTTCTCCCAAGTCTTCAAGATCAGGTGAAACAAGTAAGGACCATAGATGGGTACCTTACGGTTGAACACCGCAAATCGTAGCTCACACCACATGATATGTGAGACATCAAGTGGTTGCGTCCGAGCACGACGCGCCTCCTCACAAATGAGCATCATATCCACGAGATATGCATGTACCTTATCCTTGTCACCAATACGTGGGAAGAAGGTGTTGCGGAAGATCCGATACATGATGTCAAGGAATGGGTTCAGTACCCAAGTCTTCTTGCCACCGGGAAGCTTCTTCTCAACATGGTATGGCCGTAGCTTGTTTTTGTTAGCAGACTCGGAGTTGGCATGAGGGCGAACACCAACGGGCTTGTCGAGCCCCTCATCACGAACATGCAGCAGATCCATGAAGTCCTTCCACGTGGCGGTCAGCTGTTGTCCATTTGTCATCCATGTCAAAGTCCGTTCCTCGTCAGAGTGGAAGTGGACCGAGGCAAAGAACTGAGCCATAATCTCAGGATCAAAGTCCAGGTGGAACGTGATCAAGTCCCCAATCCCAAACTGCTCCACCAGGTCCAAAGCCTCACCAAAATAGGCGCAATGCTTATCCTCCCTCATATGATGCATGTTAATCCAGTGCGTGTCCACATAGAGGTTCTGCTTGGCCTTGATCACATCCATATAGATAAGATACCGCTGCTTGGTCCAGAACAACTCATTCCCTCTGAAGTTTGCACGGGGATTCACATAGGGGTTGATCTTCCTTCGATTGACAAACTCGGCTAGTGGCATCTCATCCATGCTCATTGATGGATCCTTATGCTTGGTTGCGGTTGACTTTGTTCTACGTTGGGGGGCATTGGAGCCGTCTGGAGCTTCATATTGGTTGCACAGGCGCTTCGAGCCCGTGTCGCGAACGGGGTCTGTAAGTGCATCTAGTGCCACCCCTATTTGGTTTTGGAGTATTGATGACAAACCTAGTTGAGGGACTAATGTGTTTGTGAGAATTGCAGGATAACACAGGTAGAAGTCCCTTATTGATTCGGTTTTCCTACCAGAGATGACCCCTAAAAATGTATGAAGACATTGATGTCAAAGGTGGTATGTGAAGATATTCACATTGAAGACTATGACAAGAGAAGACATCGCATGAAGCCTATGGAGCTCGAAGGCTCAGATCTTTCGTAGTTCTTTTTCTTCTTTATTGAGTCATAGGAACCACCGTACTGTTAAGTGGGGTCCAAGAGAACCAGTCAGAATGACTGAAGTGATGCTTAACCAAAACCTATGTCTTCGAGTGAAGACTATGAGAGCAAATCTTGTCCAGAGTTGGACAAGTCAGCTTTGCTTGTAGCCCAAGTAAAGTTGCCGTGTGTGTTTGAAATCTGACCGTTGGAACACGTGTCAGTTCCTTAGTGACCCAGGGTCATTTCGGAAAAATCAGGTTGGGTTGCCTAGTGGCTATAAATAGCCCACCCCCTACAACCATAAACGGTTGGCTGCTCAGAGTTAAAGTACGGCTTTTGTCGTTTGAGAGCAACCCACCTCGAAGCCTTTGAGAGAGAATTCCTTGCGAGGATAAAGCCCGAACCACCCAGAGCCAAAGAGTGTTAGGCATCACTTAAGTCTTCCTGTGTGTGTGATCTGAAGACTTATTACACTTGAGGACTGTGAATCCTCCAGCCGGTTAGGCGTCGCGTTCTGAGCATCCAAGAGCCATTGTGGATCGCCGGTGAATGAAGTATGTGAAGGTTTGGGAGTCTACCTTGAAGACTTACCAGGGTGATTGGGTGAGGTCTGTGTGACCTTAGCTCAAGGGGAATACAGTGAGGACTGGGTGTCCTGAGCTGCGTGTTCAGGACTGGGTGTCCGGGACTATGTGTCCTCAGGTTTAAATACCTAGGCGCCCTAACCAGATGTACAGTTGTCACAGCAACTGGAACTGGTCTAACAAATCATTGTCTTGAACGAGTCACTGGTTTCATCCTTCCCTTCCCTTTACTTACTGTTGGTCCTTGTGAAGTCATTGTATGATTGCATTATCTTTTGTCTTCACTAAGTGACTGCTTGTTCTGATTGGCTTCATAATATCTTCCTACCTGATCCTTACTACCTAGCTGCTATTAGTCATTGTGCTTTCACTTCATTGAATACTTGACTATGGTTTGCCTAGTGTAGTCTACCTTCCGCTGCATGGTAATAGGTTTATTCCTATCGTTTGCCTTCGAAACTTCTACGTTTTGAAGACTTTCATAAAAATCGCCTATTCACCCCCCTCTAGTCGATATAACGCACTTTCAATTGGTATCAGAGCAAGGTACTCCCTTGTTTTGTGTGATTCGGTTTAACCACCTGGAGTTTTAGCTATGTCGACTACAGGGATAATTAAAGTCTCCGCTGCGTGCCCCGTCTTTGATGGAACTGAATATCCCTACTGGAAGAATAAGATGCGCATGCATCTTGAAGCCATTGACGTCGACCTATGGTATGTCGTCAAGAACGGCGTTCCCAAGGCTGGAGAAGGTGTCACTGCTGCTGACGTCTAAGAAGTTCGTTCAACTGGACTCTACTGCCAAGAATATCACCTGTGGTCATCTGACCAAAGGGCAGTATGGCCGCGTGAGTGCTTTGGAAACATCTAAGCTAGTCTGGGACTGGCTCTCCAAGGTCAACGAAGGCGTCTGAACCTAGAGAGATCAGAGAATCAGTGTCCTTCGCAACCTCTTCAACCGCTTCAAGAGAAATGACAATGAGAATGTCCAGCTCATGTTTGATCGACTCACTGACATCACAAATGAGCTTCAAGCCCTTGGCGCTACTAAGATCACCAAGCATGAAGTCGTCAAGACACTCCTGAGATCACGTGACAGTTCGTTTGACACCCTAGCCCTGATGATTCAAGAACGTCTTGATTTCAAGACACTCGATCCGTCTGACATACTTGAGAGGCTCAACACACATGAGTTTCAGCTTTCTGAGAAAAGAGATATCTACGGTCCCAACTATGGGCGAACTCGTGCCTTGAAGGCAAAAGCTGTCTCCTCATCTGAAGAAGAATCTGATAGCAGTTCTGATGATCCTGAAGACATTGGAAAGGAGCTTGCTATGCTTGTGAAGAAGTTCCAAAAATTCACCAAGAAGAAAGGCTTCAGAAATTCTTCACGATCAAGCTCAAGGAATGATGAAGCTTATGCTCATGACTACAAGAAGAAAACATGCCACAAGTGCAAGAAACCTGGCCACTACATCTCTGAGTGTCCGCAGTGGGACATTGAGAACAAGAAGAAAAAGAAGAGCAAGGAGTATGATTTTGATGACAAGAAGAAGAAGAAGAAATATTCAAAGTCTTCTTCCAAGTCCTCCTCAAAGTCTTCATCACACAAGAAGAGCTCATCTGGCAAGGCATGTGCATTTGTTGGCAAGGAAATGGATTCAGAGGAGGAGTCCGCTTCTGAGGAGGCGGAGGTGGAGTCTGAGGAGGAGTCCGATTCTGGCGTTGCGAGTCTGGCTACAATATACGTTGCCAAGTCCATCTTCAACACTGAAGACAATGACTCCATCACCGACACCGATGCAAATGACAAGGACTACTCTGCTCCTACCTACTGCTTCATGGCACGTGGTGCCAAGGTAAACACATGCACTACTCACTATCAAACATCTAGTGACGATGACTCTGATTGTGGTTCCAAACCCAGCTACAAAACACTCGCTAAAATTGCAACTGAACAACAGAAAACCATGGAACACATTCAAAAACTATTAGACAAAAGCTATGATCTGTTAGATGCTGAAATGACTCGATCTCAGCCCTTAATTGAAGACATAAAAATATTCACGTTAAGTATGAGGAACTTGAAAGTCGTCATGAAACGCTCTCAATAGCTCATGAAAGGCTTTCCTATGATTATCTTCAAAGGAAGCAACATCTTGAGAAATTGAGAGCGGCTCATGAAGATCTTCAAAAAGAAAACGAGTCGCTTCGCGCCGAACAGATTAGTTCAGCTCAGAAAGGATTTGAACCACCATGTCTTAAATGCATTGAGCGTGATAATGCTACTTTTGTTGCTGAATGTTCTACTGCCGCTACTGTTGCAATATCTTCAACTGTTGATGTGGGTACTAACCCCTCTGCTGAGGATACCACTGCTATTGCTGATGAGAATGCTAGGTTGAAGACATTGCTTGAAACAGGGATGTACAAAAGTCTCAAAGGGCATCAGACACTATGTGATGTCCTCAAAAGGCAGATCCTGAACCGAAACCCTAGGAAAGAGGGTGTTGGGTTCGAAAGGAAAATGAATGCTGATGGCTCTTACTGGAAACCTGAGCAGTACCCCAAAACCACATGGGTTGCTGCAAAGGAACCTTCAGCGGATCCATCCACCCTATCTGTCTTCACTTGTGCTAATCCCATCGTTATTGATGAATCCTTTGATGCAAACTATAAACTGTTTAAGAATCAGAATGGTGAAGTGTTTGCCAGGTATATTGGTACTAACTGCAGGAATGGACCGCCTATGAAGAAGATCTGGGTGCCGAAAAGGTGTTTGGAGAATCTTCCTGTGAATGTCATCATGACACCACAGGTGAAGAAGACAAACCCCAGACCATAGGCTTCATACGGTCCAAAGGCTTCATACAGACAGAGGACTCACCTGAGTCGCATTAACGCAAATGTTTTGCAGGGAAGCCATACTCAGGCCTATGAATATGAGCGCGGTTCATCAAACCGCCATGTTCATAAGACCAAGAACTATTCTGCTTATTCTTATGAGTACTATTGTCCACCTGCAAGACTTTTCGCTAGGGCTCCAAAGCCTAAGTTCTCAGATGCTGCACTTAGACTCATTGCTTCAAAGCCACCCTTGAAGATGTGGGTGGCTAAGAAAGCTTAACTCTCTTTTGCAGGGAAGGGTCTCCAGCAGAAAACCAAAATCGTCTGAAGCTATTGCTGGGGACCTTAAACATCTTGTAGGGCGCAAGATCAAATGCCCAAATGGTCTTATTATGTACTTTGTTCCTGAATCGCTTGCTACTCGCCCTATCAGTCCAAATCTCGATCTAAGATTTCATAACCCACTGGTTCGTCAAATGTTTTTGCTTCACAATTCTCTTCGTGAAGCCTATCCCCCTAACTGCACTATAGGGTACGACACCAGCAGCTTTAGAATGGATTATTGATAGTGGGTGTACCAATCACATGACTGGCAAGAGAAGCCTTCTTATGGACTCAACCTTACGTCCATCCGACAAGAGTCACATCACATTTGCTGACACTGGTAAAAGTAAGGTATTGGGTCTAGGTAGAGTTGCAATCTCAAAGGATCAACACATGGATAAAGTCATGCTTGTTGAATCCCTTGGTTTCAACTTAATGTCTGTCTCAATGCTTTGCGATTTAAACATGATCGTGATGTTTGGAAAATATCATTGCCTTGTTCTAATGGAATTTGACAAGTCTCTAGTGTTTGAAGGGTATAGGAAAGACGATTTGTACGTGGTAGATTTCTCAGCAGGACCACAACTTGCCGTATGTCTTCTGGCAAAAGCTTCAGAATGCTAGCTCTGGCATTGGAGGCTAGGGCATGCTGGCATGAGGAACCTCCACACCCTTGCAAAGAAGAAGCATGTCATAGGCATCGAGGGCTTCAAGTTCAAGAAAGATCACTTATGCAGTGCCTGTGAAGTAGGAAAGATGACGAGGGCCAAGCATCCCTCGAAGACAATCATGACAACAACTCGACCCTTCGAACTGCTCCACATGGATCTTTTCGGTGCCACTCATTACTCAACTCTTACTACTACTGCTTGTCTCTATGGCTTTGTCATCGTTGATGATTATTCTAGATATACTTGGGTGGACATAATCCTCTACAAGACTGAAGTGCAGGATGTCTTCAGACGGTTCACCAATCGAGCAATGAACAACTATGGCGCCAAGATAAAGCACATCAGAAGTGACAATGGCACTGAATTCAAGAACACTGTCCTTGATACATATCTTGATACTTTGGGCATCACACATGAATTCTCATCTCTTTACACGCCACAGCAGAATGGCGTCGTCGAACGCAAGAACAGAACACTCATTGAGATGGCCCGAACGATGCTTGATAAATACAAGACTCCAAGAAAATTCTGGCCTGAAGCCATTGATACTGCATGCCATATAATCAATCGTGTTTATCTTCACAAGCTTCTGAACAAGACATCTTATGAGCTTCTTACTGGCAAGAAGCCAAATGTCAGTTACTTCAGAGTATTTGGCGCCAGGTGCTGGATCAAGGATCCACATCACACCTCAAAATTTGCACCAAAAGCACATGAGGGTTTTATGCTTGGATATGGAAAGGATTCACACTCCTACAGAGTCTTCAATCTCTTTCATTATTAAGTGGTTGAAACAGTGGATGTGCGGTTCGATGAGACTAACGGTTCACAAAGAGAGCACCTACCAAATGTGCTAGATGAAGTTCCATCCAGTGAATCAATCAAACTTATGGGAACTGGAGAAATCATACCCTCTGAAGCTCAACCTGAAGAGGAACTTATCATCTACGCACCTGATCAACCTGAAGATAATGCTCAGCCTGAAGACAATCCCTCTAACAATGACAATGATTAGCAAGAGCAAAATCTTCGCCCTGTACATCCTCGTGTTGCCAATGAAGTGCAGATTGAGAGAATAATTGATAGCATCAATGCACCCGGTCTGCTCACTCGTTCAAGGGCAACACAACTAGCAAATTTCTATGGGCACTTCGCATTCGTCTCAATAACAGAACCCAAGAAAGTTGAAGAAGCCTTCATGGAACCTGAATGGATTCAAGCTATGCAAGAAGAGCTTCAACAGTTTGAGTTGAATAATGTATGGGAACTGGTTAAGCTTCCTGATCCTCGGAAGCACAATATAATAGGCACCAAATGGATATACCGCAACAAGCAAGATGAGCATGGTCAAGTTGTCAGAAACAAAGCTCGTCTCGTTGCTCAAGGATATACTCAAGTGGAAGGGATTGACTTCGATGAAACATTTGCTCCCGTGGCTTGACTTGAAGCCATACGCATACTGCTGGCCTATGCAAATCATCATAACATACTTCTATATCAAATGGATGTGAAGAGCACTTTTCTCAATGGCAAGATTGAGGAAGAAGTGTATGTTGCACAACCGCCTGGCTTTGAAGATCCAAAACATCCTGACATGGTATACAAGCTCAACAAGGCACTGTATGGCCTCAAACAAGCCCCTCGGGCTTGGTATGACACACTCAAATACTTCCTGAAGAGCAAAGGCTTCACACCTGGTTCCCTCGACCCCACTCTCTTCACGAAGACATATGATGGTGAACTGTTTGTGTGCCAAATATATGTGGATGACATTATCTTCGGCTACACCAATCAGAAATACAGTGAAGAATTTGGATATATGATGCAAGAGCAATACCAGATGTCCATGATGGGAGAGCTGAAGTTCTTCCTTGGTCTTCAAATACGACAGCAACACAACGACATGTTTATATCTCAAGAGAAGTATCTCAAAGATTGCCGGAAGAAGTTTGGTATGCAAGACTGCAAAGGCTTCACGACGCCAATGCCAGCCAAACATCATCTAGGTCCCGACGACAATGGTAAAGAGTTTGATCAAAAGGTATACCGCTCCATGATTAGTTCTTTAGTTTATCTATGTGCATCTAGGCCAGATATTATGATTAGTGTTTGCATGTGTGCTCGATTCCAAGCGGCACCAAAGGAATCGCATCACTTAGCTGTGAAGCGAATTCTTTGATATTTGGCTTGCACCCCAACTCTAGGATTATGGTATCCAAAGGGCTCAGAGTTTGATCTAGTTGGATTCTCAGATGCTGATTATGCTGGTGACAAGGTGGATCGCAAGTCTACATCAGGCACATGTCATTTTCTGGGACGATCACTTGTATGTTGGTCTTCAAAGAAGCAGAACTGTGTATCTCTCTCCACTGCTGAATCTGAATACATTGCTGCTGGATCTTGCTGCGCTCAGCTTCTGTGGATGAAGCAAACACTCAAGGATTATGGCATTCATCTGAAGCAAGTGCCACTCTACTGCGACAATGAAAGCGCCATCAAGATTGACAACAACCCAGTTCAGCACTCGAAGACAAAGCACATTGAGATTCGTCATCACTTTCTCAGAGATCATGTTGTGAAGGAAGATATTGATATCATACACGTCAACACTGAAGAGCAATTGGCAGATATCTTCACCAAGCCCTTGGATGAGAAGAGATTTTGCAAGTTACGGTGTGAGCTAAATATCTTGGAATCCTCAAATGTCCTGTGATCAGGCACACATCCTAACACTTATGCGTATTGATGACTTAGATGTGCAACACACGAAGTAAAGTATATCTTCAATCAATGAAGACATGCATTCTAAGTGTGAATACATTAATGAGGAATTTGACTTCGGAGCGCCACAATAATTGTGCGCCATGTCTGGGTCTAATACTTCCTATATGGTGGGTAACGCCACCACCAAATGTTCTGTTTGAAGTATTTCACTCATGGCGTTACATTTGCTATGTCTTCAAATTTGGTTTGGCTTCAATCTCAACATGTCTTCATGATTATCTTCACTATGTTGATTATATATATATATATATATATATATATATATATATATATATACACACACTAGTGTTCTGTCCTCTACAGCATTCACTTATAGCTATGTCTTCGTGTTGAATCTTTTGAACTAAGTGAATGTGATCGGACCCTAACCTCTCTATGCTTTCTATCTCCAACTCTATCTCTCCAAATCATATGCATTCTTTTGAAACTGTCAAATGTCTTCTCTGCGTCCTTGTCAGCAGAAGATACAGAGACAAACATTAAGTCGGCTTTCAATGCTAATTCCTTCACCTGAAACCCGGAGAAGTGGGAACGACCACCCGACAATCCAGGCGTGCGTGGGACGTGGAACAACCTCCGAAATGTTGCATGATAGCCAAGTGTTCCTCAGATGTGAAACGCCAGGGCACCTGTGTAATAACACTAAGCCGCCCCTGTCCCTATAAATACACGCCTCACCACATTCATTATCTCTTCTTTCACTCTCGGACGAACCCTAGCGCCACTGCTAGCCCTCGACGACGCCGGCGACGAAGCGCTTAGCTGCCGCAACCTCTCCGACGCCGTCTTCACGCCGACCGCGGACATCGTCTTCTCCGCCGTCACCGTAGGTGTCCTCCGTCGCCAAGTTAGGGCATGGACGATCGAACTGCTCGGCCTCCTCTTCCACTCCATCTAGCAGTTCTACGTGTGGTAAATAAAACTTCCTTTTTACGGCCCCTTTGATCCTATAGATTCGTCACTTTCTACCACAAGCAGTTTCTGTTCACACAAGTTGGATCTAGTTCATACTGCATCTCATAATATGCCTAGTATATTCACTTATGCTTCACAAAGTAGTTAGATTCCTCACTTGTACTGATCCGTGGATTCGTACAAATCTGGAACCAACTCCTTATCTATGAGTGAATGTCTTCGCACGATGAGGTCAATGTCTTCTAAACTGATTTATCTTCAAAATCTTTTGAGAATGCATATGACCTCTTCCCCTTCCCTCGCACCTTAATGCTGTCACAGGTACATGTTCGTGGGAGAATCCCTTGGTTCTCATAGTCTGCATTCATTTGCAGAATTCTTACAGTATCATATAAATTCTCCCGAAGCCAGTTCCTGTTTGTCTAGCAAGCGAAAGCCTTTGAAGCCTTTGAACATGTTGAAGCCATTCAGTTTGAAGTTCATGGCAGCAGAGAAATCAGTAAGGAAGGGTGGCACACAACGTCATGGGGGAACATTAAGAGATTTGCCTGATGACCTCTCAGAGCTTTACAAGACAGATCCTGAAGAGGATTACAATCAGCGCAAGACCCGAATCCAATGGATTCGAAGATATTGGGCAGAACAATGGTTCAAATACCGGTTTGTGACCCAGGAATATGCTGAGAAAAATGCCATCAAGCGACCGTGGGGAGACATCCTATACAAGAATCTTCAACCCAGGTCCAGAGAAGAAGCCATTGAACAAGGCTTCTATCCCTGCATGGTCCGTGGGCCACAGCCTACAGATGCACACCCATCGTCACTACTATGGTGTCATGACAACAATCTATTCAAGCGCAACTTCCAGTTTGCCAAGAACTCAGCGAAGCAGAACAAGGAGTCTTTGGGATTAGACTTCAACCCTGGTCCCTCTGCTCCCCGTGCCGATGGAACTCGCGAAGCTGAACCCAATCTTCTTGGCCCCTTCTACAACTTGGAAGGTCTCATCACTCATATCGTGGTTCAAGGGACAGCCGTGAATGAGCCTGTAGATGACGCTGAATCAGATGAAGCGCCTGCAGCGCCGAAGCCAAAGAAGTTGAAGAAGCCTAAAGCTTCAAAGCCTGCCTCTGCACCAAAAATCTCACGGGCGAAGCCACTGGCTACTGCACCTCCTGAAGACAGTGTGCAGTCTGAAGATTTGTCACGCATCTCCAAGCCTCAGAAAGTCAAGATGCCTCTACAACACACCGGCCAAGAACTGACAGCTGCTGCTATTCTGCGCAACGATGCCATTGATCTGTCCAGTGATGAAGATCTTGCAGATGACGCTCTTAAGCAATTGATCAAGACCAAAGAAGAAGCAGAAATCTTCAATGATCTGCCTCTCTTTGACGTGGCAATCATCCACAACTTCATTGATGAGTGGTTTGACATGCCCAACCTTAGCTTCGAAGATTTGCAACTTCCAATTGGCCTCAGTGTCGCCTTCGATGGCGCCATTGCTTCAGAGTTAGCTATCGCCCATCGCATTGTTGAACTGAAGCAGAAGATTGACTTTGAGAAAGCTCAGTTCAAGAAGCATATGGCCAAGCTCAGCGTGCAAGAGGTGAAGAACTTCAAGATTATGTTGCACGAGCTCAAAGAAGCCTTTCTCAAGAAACGTGCAGAAGCTCAGGGTTCTTGTGAGCGCATGAAGAGCCTGGCTGACAAGTGTGTGCAAGGCTACAATGAGGCTGAGAAGCGCAAGGCCCTTGGTCATCCTGGCATCGACCCCAGGATGGCTGCAAAGCAGAAGAAGAAGAAGAAGAAGAAGAAGAAGAAGAAGAAGAAGAAGAAGAAGTCCGCTATGGCCGAACCCAACGCACCAAGGCAGGAAGCAGATCCCATTGTCTTCCCAACTAGCATGACTGGCTCAAAGCCAAAAGCCAGGTCTACCGCTTCAGAACTAAAGAAGACGAAGACTGCTGAGGCTGAAGCCAGAAAGAGGAAATATCCTGAAGCCTCTGATGCTGCTCCCTCCAAGAAGAAGCGGAAGACCAAGAAGGAACGGGCTGCTCCCAAAGAGCCCTTAATTGTTGAACCTATCTCCATGATTCACCCTGACACTGAACGTCAAGAGTGCCAACTGACTGTCCATGAGCCTGCTTTCACAGAGGCTCATGAAGCTGAAGACTTTCCAGCAGCTGATCCCACCCCTGTTGAAGACATTGGTCACCATGACCATGTTGAAGATGATGCAGTTCTTCCTCAGATCGAGCACCAACAGGTATCATCGCCTGTGCTTACGCACAGCGAACTCATCAGCATTGGTCGTCCTCTGACGCCAATTGCTTAGGATGCATCATGGGCTGATCACCCACAAGCACAAGAGGAAGATGACTTTGAGGCCCAGCCAACTCCAACTACACAGGCGTCGCCAGCGTTACGCCGGCTTCGCAAAGGACCAAGGCCTCCAGTCTCCGAGTCTAAAGCTAAAGCTGCTGAAGACATTCCGGCTGCATCAGCCGATGACACCCAAGAAGAAGAACATGTCCCCAGTCCCCCAAGTACTGACGAAGCTATTCTTGCGGAGAACGTGTCTGTTCCTGACCCTCCAGCTCGTCAAGTGGAGGTAGAAAATCTTGAGGCTGCCACCACCAACACCAATGAAGCCACTGACGCAGTCATGGCAGAAGCAAATGTGGAGCCTCCACCAACCCAAGAACCAGAAGTCAGTGAAGCAAATGATGCTACTGCTCCTGTTCCTGCGCCTGCTGCTGGTCCTCAGTTTGATTATCATGTTGAGCATAGGCCTCAGGTACATAAGCCAATTCCAAGGTTGCCCAGGTTCCCAGGTCCTGCATCAGCACCTGGATCCTTCAATGTCAACGGCTTCAAAGCATACAACACTTTCTTCAATAGCTCCAAGAACCCCTACTCAAGGGAAAGAATATCTTCTGATCGGTTCTGGAGCTATCCGCAGCGAAGCTATTACTCCTGCATTCTGTACAATCAAGGTCGCATCTTCCCACATAAGCGTCTTGACACCGAAGCAATAGCTGGTCTGCCCTGTCTGGAAGAAGCTATGGATTGCTTCAAAGAGGTTGGATTGTTGCCATTTGTCACCGACCAAGAGCACTGGAATGAAGAGTTGCTGCTCCAGTTCTATGCCACACTTCATATTCGTGGGTACAACAGAGATCCGAAGACTTGGGTCCTGGAGTGGATGACAGGAAATGTTCATCATGAAGCCAAAGCCTTTGATATCATTGAGCTCACTGGTCTGCCCACTCCTGGCGATCTCTATGAACCTGGCTGTCAGCTTCACAGTGAAGCTATGGAGAACATCTTTCTGAAGCCTGAACGGAACATGAGTCTTCTCAGTATGATGAAGCCCTTGCCACAAGATGCTGCATATCCTAAGGAGTTCTTTGTTGAAGACCTTGAGTATCTGCCAAGGACTATCTATCACATCATAAGGCGAACTCTCTGGCCCATCAAAGGACATTCTCCACATGCCAAGCTGGAAGGTGCAATGAAGACTTTGGTCTTCTATATTCTTCATGGCAAATGCTTCAATGCATAAGACTTCTTCATCCGCCAACTTGCTGCATTAGGCTCTGATCTTTTTGGCTTGAAGTTCTACACTCCATGGATAATGCGGTTGATTAAACTCCACTCCGCTATCTCATATCAGCCGTCTGCTCGCAATCATCGGATCTTTCTGCCTGATGTGGATATGTCCGTTGAAGCCATTTATCCTGAGCCTGCCAAGGAGCCTCTTAGTCTTCAGAATGCGGAGCATCAAAGTTTCTCTCAGAACATTGAAGGAGTTGAAGCAGTCACTCGTGTTTATCCTCTGGCTAGAACTACACGTGCACCTCATCGTGCCCTTACTGAAGCCATCGAAAGCACTATTGCCCAACGACCCAAGAAGCGATCTCGTGTTCTCAATGACCGAGAGCTTCTGGTGGCTCTTCATCAAAAACAGGATAGGCATCATGACTGGCTGAAGCGCCAAATGCAAAGCCTCTTGGTGGATGTTAACCGCATTCGCAATCTTGCCACCAAGAATGCCTTCGTTGCCCATGAAACCTCTCGACGCACATGGAAAGGGCTGACGCTTATGTGCTCTGAAGATGATCTTCAAGAGGATGGCTTCTCTGAATGCTTCAAGTTTGACTCCACACCTCCCCGAAGGGCAGTGCTGCGATGAACTCCATCCCTTGAAGACTCTGAGTTCTCTTCCTCTGCGGCAACTGTAACTGCCCGAGTGATCGAGAACGAAGACGATGCTACTTCACCGCCCCCTCCTTCAGCATGCTTCGACACTGCTCCAAGTTCTTCTGCACCGCCGAACACCACCGACGACCCTGCTGCTTCACCTACTCATCATGGGGACGAGTAGATGCTCTATGTCTTCAAACCTTTTTGGTCCTTACTGACAAAAGGGGGAGAAGCATATGAGTTTGATAGTCTTCAAGCGGGTCCATATGGGCGGTTGCTTTATATTTTGCCTAGTGTTTACAACTCTCGTTTTGATACATTTGGTTCTTTGAGTCGTAACACTTAAACTCGATGGTCGTCTGCTACTTATTTGCTACTTTGTGATGCGATGATAAATTCCGCATGTGCAACGATAAATTCCACACTTAGATCATTTTGCAGACATCCATTTTCCATTATGCATGTCATTATCTTCACATACCTTCACATGCATAATGAATTGTCATCATAGGTTGAAGAGGATCTCCACGAGTACAACCTGCCATGTGCATTTGCATTCCAAAAGCAAATTACTTATATGCACGTCTTCAGGGGGAGCCCTTGCAACTTATGAAGACAATTCCTTATCCTTTACAATTTCACATATTATATTCCCCGTTGAAAACTTCAACTAGTTTGTCATCAATCACCAAAAAGGGGGAGATTGTAAGTGCATCTAGTGCCACCCCTAGTTGGTTTTGGAGTATTGACGACAAACCTAGTTGAGGGACTAATGTGTTTCTGAGAATTGCAGGATAACACAGGTAGAAGTCCCTCATTGATTCGGTTTTCCTACCAGAGATGACCCCTAAAAATGTATGAAGACATTGATGTCAAAGGTGGTATGTGACGATATTCACATTGAAGACTATGACAAGAGAAGACATCGCATGAAGCCTATGGAGCTCGAAGACTCAGATCTTTCTTAGTTCTTTTTCTTCTTTATTGAGTCATAGGAACCACCGTACTGTTAAGTGGGGTCCAAGAGAACCAGTCAGAATGACTGAAGTGATGCTTAACCAAAACCTATGTCTTCGAGTGAAGACTATGAGAGCAAATCTTGTCCAGAGTCGGACAAGTCAGCTTTGCTTGTAGCCCAAGTAAAGTTGCCGTGTGTGTTTGAAATCTGACCCTTGGAACATGTGTCAGTTCCTTAGTGACCCAGGGTCATTTCAGACAAATCAGGTTGGGTTGCCTAGTGGCTATAAATAGCCCACCCCCTACAACCATAAACGGTTGGCTGCTCAGAGTTAAAGTACGGCTTTTGTCGTTTGAGAGAAACCCACCTCGAAGCCTTTGAGAGAGAATTCCTTGCGAGGATAAAGCCCTAACCACCCAGAGCCAAAGAGTGTTAGGCATCACTTAAGTCTTCCTGTCTGTGTGATCTGAAGACTTATTACACTTGAGGACTGTGAATCCTCCAGCCGGTTAGGTGTCACATTCTGAGCATCCAAGAGCCATTGTGGATCGTCGGTGAACGAAGTCTGTGAAGGTTTGGGAGTCTACCTTGAAGACTTACCAGAGTGATTGGGCAAGGTCTGTGTGACCTTAGCTCAAGGGGAATACGGTGAGGACTGGGTGTCCTGAGCTGCGTGTTCAGGACTGGGTGTTCGGGACTGTGTGTCCTCAGGTTTAAATACCTAGCCGCCCTAACCAGACGTACAGTTGTCATAGCAACTGGAACTAGTCTAACAAATCATTGTCTTCAACGAGTCACTGGTTTCATCCTTCCCTTCCCTTTACTTACTGTTGGTCCTTGTGAAGTCATTGTATGATTGCATTATCTTTTGTCTTCACTGAGTGACTGCTTGTTCTGATTGGCTTCATAATATCTTCCTATCTGGTCCTTACTACCTAGCTGCTATTAGTCATTGTGCTTTCACTTCATTGAATACTTGACTATGGTTTGCCTAGTGTAGTCTACCTTCCGCTGCATGGTAATAGGTTTATTCCTATTGTTTGTCTTCGAAACTTCTACGTTTTGAAGACTTTCATAAAAATCGCCTATTCACCCCCCTCTAGTCGATATAACGCACTTTCAGGGTCCGAACGACGGACATTGGAACCGGAGCCACCACCTATGACACACAACACAAGAACACGCAAGAGAAACGAGAAGGATTAATGCAAATACCACAACAAAAGAAGGGAAATAAGTAGAACTAGCATTGGGTAATTGCCACTTGGGAGATTTGACAACAACGGTAGTACTGCATGGATGCGCGGGACTAAAATTTTAGTGATGCCCCTAATCATGGTAGTACCACGCCAAGATGGCACGGTAGTACCGTGGCTTGGAGCGGAAGTAAAAATTTAGTGTCGCGCCTCGCGCGGTAGTACCGCTCCTGAGGAGCGGTAGTACCGCACGAGAGGTGCGGTAGTACCGCACGGGGCAGATCCGAACCACAAACGGATCTGAGCAAAACCGTGACAACGGAGTGGTACTACGATTGATCAAATCTACCACGAGGCAACATAGCAAGTACCATCTCTACGCATTACTACTCTCCTACATCCTACTCTTGGAAAGATTTAGCCTAAAATCTCAAGAACAACATGCATCTCCCCCAAAACCTAGAGATGAGAGAACGAACCAAAGAGAGAGGGAGTTGGGGAGAAACCTTGTTCCATGGCAAGAGGATGTGGTGGGGAACGATCCCACCGGACGGAATGCGAGGAGAGCGGCCGGAGATGGAGATCCGGCGAGGTTCTCCGACGCTGTTCTTGGACAGGAGAGTGAGAGACAACATGGAGAAAAAGAGTTGAATGGGTATGGGGGAGTTGGAACTCCACCTGCCCGCTCTTAACCCCCACGCGCTCGCGATTGCGCGGTAGTACCACGCGCCACTGCGATAGTACCGCCCGGGCGGAAGTACCGCACCGTGGGCGGTAGTACCGCTCCTCCAGCGGCAGTAAAAAATTACTGTCGTGCTGGTTGCGGTAGTACCATGCGCATCTCTTGCGTTAGTACCGTGGTAAGCCACGGTAGTGCCGTAGACCCAAGAAAATGCAATTTTCAAAAACAGAGAATAAAGGGGCCTTTGCAATGGAACCTTCAAGCGAATGGACACACCAAAGAGCTAATACACGAGGCAACTCAAACACAAGCTCGGCACGAAGAAGGGAGGGCAAAAGACAACAAGCACCAACCGCGAGACACAACCTCTCCAAGGAGAGGGAGGTGGCCGGAGCTACCTATGTTTGAGTTAATTGGTATGGCACGGCGAAGAATTATCCTTGGGCCCATGACCAAAACTCGTCTTTGAAGCACAAGTACCATCACAAATGGCTAATGTGAAAGAGTTGATCAATTTATGCACAATGGGGGGGGAGAGTTCATTGAGAGAACTGAAGGAAATAAGCCCTAGAGGTAATAATAAAGTTATTATTTATTTCCTAATATTATGATAAATGTTAATTATTCATGCTAGAATTGTATTAACCGAAAACATAATACATGTGTGAATACATAGACAAACAAAGTGTCACTAGTATGCCTGTACTTGACTAGCTCGTTGATCAAAGATGGTTATGTTTCCTAACCATAGACATGAGTTGTCATTTGATTAACGGGATCACATCATTAGGAGAATGATGTGATTGACTTGACCCATTCTGTTAGCTTAGCACTTGATCATTTAATTTGTTGCTATTGCTTTCTTCATGACTTATATATATTCCTATGACTATGAGATTATGCAACTCCCATTTACCGGAGGAACACTTTGTGTGCTACCAAACGTCACAACGTAACTGGGTGATTATAAAGGTGCTCTACAGGTGTCTCCAAAGGTATTTGTTGGGTTGGTGTATTTCGAGATTAGGATTTGTAATTCCGATTGTTGGAGAGGTATCTCTGGGCCCTCTCGGTAATGCACATCACTCAAGCCTTGCAAGCATTGCAACTAATAAGTTAGTTGCGGGATGATGTATTACAGAACGAGTAAAGAGACTTGCCAGTAACGAGATTGAACTAGGTATTGAGATACCGACGATCGAATCTCGGGCAAATAACATACCGATGACAAAGGGAACAACGTATATTGTTATGTGGTCTGATCGATAAAGATCTTCGTAGAATATGTAGGAGCCAATATGAGCATCCAGGTTTTGCTATTGGTTATTGACCACAGATGTGTCTCGGTCATGTCTACATAGTTCTCGAACCCGTAGGGTCCGCACGCTTAAAGTTCGGTGACGATCATAATTAGGGTTTTTGTGTTTTGATGTACCGAAGGTTGTTCGGTGTCCCGGATGTAATCACGGACATGACTAGGGGTCTGGAAATGGTCTAGACATAAAGATTGATATATTGGAATCCTATATTTGGATATCGGAAACGTTCCGGGTGAAATCGGGATTTTACCGGAGTACCGGGGGGTTACGGAACCCCCCGGGGGGTTACCGGAACCCCCGGGGGGTTATTGGGCCTACATGGGCCCTAAGGGAGAAGAGGAGAGCCGGCCAGGGCAGGCCGCGCGCCCCCTCCCCCTAGTCCAAATAGGACAAGGAAGGGGTAGGCGGCGCCCCCTTTCCTCTTTCTCCCTTCCCCCTTCCTTTTCCTACAAGGCAAGAGGGGGGAGTCCAGCTCCCGGTGGGAGTAGGACTCCTCCAGGCACACCCCTTGGGACGGCCGCATCTCCCCCTCTCCCTCCTTTATATACGGGGGCAAGGGGGCACCCCATGACACACAAGTTGATCTTCGTGATCGTTCCTTAGCCGTGTGCGGTGCCCCCTTCCACCATATTCCACCTCGGTCATATCGTAGCGGTGCTTAGGCGAAGCCCTGCGTCGGTAGAACATCATCACCGTCATCACGCTGTCGTGCTGACGAAACTCTCCCTCAACACTTTGCTGGATCGGAGCTCGAGGGACGTAACCGAGTCGAACGTGTGCAGAAGTCGGAGGTGCCGTACGTTCGGTACTTGGATCGGTCGGATCGGGAAGACGTACGACTACTTCCTCTATGTTGTGTCAACGCTTCTGTTGCCGGTCTACGAGGGTACATAGACAACACTCTCCCCTCTCGTTGCTATGCATCACCATGATCTTGCGTGTGCGTAGGAATTTTTTTGAAATTACCTCGTTCCCCAATAGCGGCATCCGAGCCTAGGTTTTATGCGTTGATGTTATGCATGAGTAGAACACAAGTGAGTTGTGGGTGATATAAGTCATACTGCTTACCAGCATGTCATACTTTGGTTCGGCGGTATTGTTGGATGAAGCGGCCCGGACCGACATTACGCGTACGCTTATGTGAGACTGGTTCTACTGACGTGCTTTGCACACAGGTGGCTGGCGGGTGTCAGTTTCTCCAACTTTAGTTGAACCAAGTGTGGCTACGCCCGGTCCGTGCGAAGGTTAAAACAACACCAACTTGACAAACTATCGTTGTGGTTTTGATGCGTAGGTAAGAACGGTTCTTGCTAAGCCCGTAGCAGCCACGTAAAACTTGCAACAACAAAGTAGAGGACGTCTAACTTGTTTTTGCAGGGCATGTTGTGATGTGATATGGTCAAGACATGATGCTAAATTTTATTGTATAAGATGATCATGTTTTTTAACCGAGTTATCGACAACTGGCAGGAGCCGTATGGTTGTCGCTTTATTGTATGCAATAGAATCGCGCTGTAATGCTTTACTTTATCACTAAGCGGTAGCAATAGTCATGGACACATAAGATTGGCGAGACGACAACGATGCTATGATGGAGATCAAGGTGTCACGCCGGTGATGATGGTGATCATGACGGTACTTCGGAGATGGAGATCACAAGTACAAGATGATGATGGCCATATCATATCACTTATATTGATTGCATGTGATGTTTATCTTTTATGCTTCTTATCTTGCTTTGATTGACAGTAGCATTATAAGATGATCCCTCACTAAATTATCAAAGTATAAGTGTTCTCCCTGAGTATGCACCGTTGCGGAAGTTCTTCGTGCTGAGACACCACGTGATGATCGGGTGTGATAGGCTCTACGTTCAAATACAACGGGTGCAAAATAGTTGCACACATGGAATACTCAGGTTAAACTTGACGAACCTTGCATATAACAGATATGGCCTCGGAACACGGAGACCGAAAGGTCGAGCGTGAATCATATAGTAGATATGATCAACATATTGATGTTCACCATTGATACTACTCCATCTCACGTGATGATCGGACATGGTTTAGTTGATTTGGATCACGCGATCACTTAGAGGATTAGAGGGATATCTTTCTAAGTGGGAGTTCTTAAGTAATATTATTAATTAAACTTAAATTTATCATGAACTTAGTACCTGATAGTATCTTGCTTGTCTATGTTTGATTGTAGATAGATGGCTCGTGCTGTTGTTCCGTTGAATTTTAATGCGTTCCTTGAGAAAGCAAAGTTGAAAGATGATGGTAGCAATTACACGGACTGGGTCCATAACTTGAGGATTATCCTCACTGCTGCACAGAAGAATTACATCCTGGAAGCACCGCTAAGTGCCAAGCCTGCTGCAGGAGCAACACCAGATGTTATGAATGTCTAGCAGAGCAAAGCTGATGACTACTCGATAGTTCAGTGTGCCATGCTTTACGGCTTAGAACCGGTTCTTCAACGAAGTTTTGAATGTCATGGAGCATATGAGATGTTCCAGGAGTTGAAGTTAATATTTCAAGAAAATGCCTGGATTGAGAGATATGAAGTCTCCAATAAGTTCTATAGCTGCAAGATGGAGGAGAATAGTTTTGTCAGTGAACATATACTCAAAATGTCTGGGTATCATAATCACTTGACTCAACTGGGGGTTAATCCTCCTGTTGATAATGTCATTGACAAAGTTCTTCAATCACTGCCACCAAGCTACAAAAGCTTCGTGATGAACTATAATATGCAAGGGATGAATAAGACTATTCCTGAGCTCTTCGCGATGCTAAAAGCCGCGGAGGTAGAAATCAAGAAGGAGCATCAAGTGTTGATGGTAAATAAGACCACCAGTTTCAAGAAAAAGGGACAAGGGAACAAGAAAGGGAACTTCAAGAAAAACAGCAAACAAGTTGCTGCTCAGGAGAAGAAACCCAAGTCTGGACCTAAGCCTGAGACTGAGTGCTTCTACTGCAAGCAGACTGGTCACTGGAAGCGGAACTGCCCCAAGTATTTGACGGATAAGAAGGATGGCAAAGTGAACAAAGGTATATCTGATATACATGTTATTGATGTGTACCTTACTAATGCTCGCAGTAGCACCTGGGTATTTGATACTGGTTCTGTTGCTAACATTTGCAACTAGAAACAGGGGCTACGGATTAAGCGAAGATTGGCTAAGGACGAGGTGATGATGCGCGTGGGAAATGGTTCCAAAGTCGATGTGATCGCGGTCGGCACGCTATCTCTACATCTACCTTCGGGATTAGTATTAGACCTAAATAATTGTTATTTCGTGCCAGCGTTGAGCATGAACATTATATCTGGATCTTGTTTGATGCGAGACGGTTATTCATTTAAATTAGAGAATAATGGTTGTTCTATTTATATGAGTAATATCTTTTATGGTCATGCACCCTTGAAGAGTGATCTATTTTTGATGAATCTCGACAGTAGTGATACACATATTCATAATGTTGAAATCAAAAGATGCAGAGTTGATAATGATAGTGCAACTTATTTGTGGCACTGCCGTTTAGGTCATATCGGTGTAAAGCGCATGAAGAAACTCCATACTGATGGACTTTTGGAACCACTTGATTATGAATCACTTGGTACCTGCGAACCGTGCCTCATGGGTAAGATGACTAAAACGCCGTTCTCCGGTACTATGGAGAGAGCAATGGATTTGTTGGAAATCATACATACAGATGTATGTGGTCCAATGAATGTTGAGGCTCGTGGCGGATATCGTTATTTTCTCACCTTCACAGACGATTTAAGCAGATATGGGTATATCTACTTAATGAAACATAAGTCTGAAACATTTGAAAAGTTCAAAGAATTTCAGAGTGAAGTTGAAAATCATCGTAACAAGAAAATAAAGTTTCTACGATCTGATCGTGGAGGAGAATATTTGAGTTACGAGTTTGGTCTACATTTGAAACAATGCGGAATAGTTTCGCAACTCACGCCACCCGGAACACCACAGCGTAATGGTGTGTCCGAACGTCGTAATCGTACTTTATTAGATATGGTGCGATCTATGATGTCTCTTACTTTATTTACCGCTATCGTTTTGGGGTTATGCTTTAGAGACGGCTGCATTCACGTTAAATAGGACACCATCGAAATCCGTTGAGACGACGCCTTATGAACTGTGGTTTGGCAAGAAACCAAAGTTGTCGTTTCTGAAAGTTTGGGGCTGCGATGCTTATGTGAAAAAGCTTCAACCTGATAAGCTCGAACCCAAATCGGAGAAATGTGTCTTCATAGGATACCCAAAGGAGACTGTTGGGTACACCTTCTATCACAGATCCGAAGGCAAGACTTTTGTTGCTAAATTCGGAGTTTTTCTAGAGAAGGAGTTTCTCTCGAAAGAAGTGAGTGGGAGAAAAGTAGAACTTGATGAGGTAACTGTACCTGCTCCCTTATTGGAAAGTAGTACATCACAGAAACCGGTTTCTGTGACACCTACACCAATTAGTGAGGAAGCTAATGATAATGATCATGAAACTTCAGATCAAGTTACTACCGAACCTCGTAGATCAACCAGAGTAAGATCCGCACCAGAGTGGTATGGTAATCCTGTTCTGGAAGTCATGCTACTAAATCATGATGAACCTACGAACTATGAAGAAGCGATGGTGAGCCCAGATTCCGCAAAATGGCTAGAAGCCATGAAATCTGAGATGGGATCCATGTATGAGAACAAAGTGTGGACTTTGGTTGACTTGCCCGTTGATCGGCAAGCAATTGAGAATAAATGGATCTTCAAGAAGAAGATTGACGCTGACGGTAATGTTACTGTCTACAAAGCTCGACTTGTTGCGAAAGGTTTTCGACAAGTTCAAGGGATTGACTACGATGAGACCTTCTCACCCGTAGCGATGCTTAAGTCTGTCCGAATCATGTTAGCAATTGCCGCATTTTATGATTATGAAATTTGGCAAATGGATGTCAAAACTGCATTCCTGAATGGATTTCTGGAAGAAGAGTTGTATATGATGCAACTAAAAGGTTTTGTCGATCCAAAGGGAGCTAACAAAGTGTGCAAGCTCCAGCGATCCATTTATGGACTGGTGCAAGCCTCTCGGAGTTGGAATAAACGCTTTGATAGTGTGATCAAAGCATTTGGTTTTATACAGACTTTTGGAGAAGCCTGTATTTACAAGAAAGTGAGTGGGAGGCCTATAGCATTTCTGATATTATATGTGGATGACATATTATTGATTGGAAATAATATAGAATTTCTGGATAGCATAAAGGGCTACTTGAATAAGAGTTTTTCAATGAAAGACCTTGGTGAAGCTGCTTACATATTGGGCATTAAGAACTATAGAGATAGATCAAGATGCTTAATTGGACTTTCACAAAGCACAAACCTTGACAAAGTTTTGAAGAAGTTCAAAATGGATCAAGCAAAGAAAGGGTTCTTGCCTGTGTTACAAGGTGTGAAGTTGAGTAAGACTCAATGTCCGACCACTGCAGAAGATAGAGAGAAAATGAAAGATGTTCCCTGTGCTTCAGCCATAGGCTCTATCATGTATGCAATGTTGTGTACCAGTCCTGATGTGTGCCTTGCTATAAGTCTAGCAGGGAGGTACCAAAGTAATCCAAGAGTGGAACACTGGACAGCGGTCAAGAACATCCTGAAGTACCTGAAAAGAACTAAGGGTATGTTTCTCGTATATGGAGGTGACAAAGAGCTCATCGTAAATGGTTACGTTGATGCAAGCTTTGACACTGATCCGGACGATTCTAAATCGCAAACCGGATACGTGTTTACATTAAACGGTGGACCTGTCAGTTGGTGTAGTTCTAAACAAAGCGTCATGGCGGGACCTACATGTGAAGCGGAGTACATAGCTGCTTCGGAATCAGCAAATGAAGGAGTCTGGATGAAGGAGTTCATATCCGATCTAGGTGTTGGACATTGAGTCTGGGTGAATGATTTACCTCTAGGGCATATCCTTTACCGGAGTACCGGGGGGTTACCGGAACCCCCCCCCCCCCCCCCCGGGGGGGGGGGGGGGGGTTATTGGGCCCACATGGGCCCTAAGGGAGAAGAGGAGAGCCGGCCAGGGCAGGCCGCGCGCCCCTCCCCCTAGTAAAAATAGGACAAGGAAGGGGTGGGGGGCGCCCCCTTTCCTCTTTCTCCCTTCCCCCTTCCTTTTCCTACAAGGCAAGAGGGGGGAGTCCTACTCCCGGTGGGAGTAGGACTCCTCCAGGTGCACCCCTTGGGCCGGCCGCACCTCCCCCTCTCCCTCCTTTATATACGGGGGCAAGGGGCACCCCATGACACACAAGTTGATCTTCGTGATCGTTCCTTAGCCGTGTGCGGTGCCCCCTTGCACCATATTCCACCTCGGTCATATCGTAGCGGTGCTTAGGCGAAGCCCTGCGTCGGTAGAACATCATCACCGTCATCACGCTGTCGTGCTGACGAAACTCTCCCTCAACACTTTGCTGGATCGGAGCTCGAGGGACGTAACCGAATTGAACGTGTGCAGAAGTCAGAGGTGCCGTACGTTCGGTACTTGGATCGGTCGGATCGGGAAGACGTACGACTACTTCCTCTATGTTGTGTCAACGCTTCCGTTGCCGCTCTATGAGGGTACGTAGACAACACTCTCCCCTCTCATTGCTATGCATCACCATGATCTTGCGTGTGCGTAGGAATTTTTTTGAAATTACCTCGTTCCCCAACAGCGGCATCCGAGCCTAGGTTTTATGCGTTGATGTTATGCATGAGTAGAACACAAGTGAGTTGTGGGCGATATAAGTCATACTGCTTACCAGCATGTCATACTTTGGTTCGGCGGTATTGTTGGATGAAGCGGCCCGGACCGACATTACGCGTACGCTTATGCGAGACTGGTTCTACCGATGTGCTTTGCACACAGGTGGCTGGCGGGTCTCAGTTTCTCCAACTTTAGTTGAACCAAGTGTGGCTATGCTCGGTCCTTGCGAAGGTTAAAACAACACCAACTTGACAAACTATCGTTGTGGTTTTGATGCGTAGGTAAGAACGGTTCTTGCTAAGCCCGTAGCAGCCACGTAAAACTTGCAACAACAAAGTAGAGGACGTCTAACTTGTTTTTGCAGGGCATGTTGTGATGTGATATGGTCAAGACATGATGCTAAATTTTATTGTATGAGATGATCATGTTTTAAACGGAGTTATCGGCAACTGGCAGGAGCCATATGATTGTCGCTTTATTGTATGCAATACAATCACGCTGTAATGCTTTACTTTATCACTAAGCGGTAGCGATAGTCGTGGAAGCATAAGATTGGCGAGACGACAACAATGCTACGATGGAGATCAAGGTGTCGCGCCGGTGACGATGGTGATCATGACGGTACTTCGGAGATGGAGATCACAAGTACAAGATGATGATGGCCATATCATATCACTTATATTGATTGCATGTGATGTTTATCTTTTATGCATCTTATCTTGCTTTGATTGACGGTAGCATTATAAGATGATCCCTCAACAAATTATCAAAGTATAAGTGTTCTCCCTGAGTATGCACCGTTGCGGAAGTTCTTTGTGCTGAGACACCACGTGATGATCAGGTGTGATAGGCTCTACGTTCAAATACAACGGGTGCAAAATAGTTGCACACGCGGAATACTCAGGTTAAACTTGACGAGCCTAGCATATAACAGATATGGCCTCGGAACACGGAGACCGAAAGGTCGAGCGTGAGTCATATAGTAGATATGATCAACATATTGATGTTCACCATTGATACTACTCCATCTCACATGATGATCGGACATGATTTAGTTGATTTGGATCACGTGATCACTTAGAGGATTAGAGGGATATTTTTCTAAGTGGAAGTTCTTAAGTAATATTATTAATTAAACTTAAATGTATCATGAACTTAGTACCTGATAGTATCTTGCTTGTCTATGTTGTATATCAATATCTCGCGTTTAGCTCCCCTATTTTATTTTTGATATATTCCTAGAGAAAATTAAGTTGAAAGATGTTAGTAGCAATGATGCGGATTGGATCCGTGATCTGAGGATTATCCTCATTGCTACACAGAAGAATTATGTCCTTAATGCACCGCTAGGTGACAGACCTATTGCAGGAGCAGATGCAGGCGTTATGAACGTTTGGCTAGCTCAATATGATGACTACTTGATAGTTTAGTGTACCATGCTTAAATGGCTTAGAATCGGGACTTCAAAGACGTTTTGAACGTCATGGACCATATGAGATGTTCTAGGAGTTGAAGTTAATATTTCAAGCAAATACCCGAGTTGAGAGATATGAAGTCTCCAACAAGTTCTATAGCTAAAAGATGGAGGAGAATAGCTCAAGCAGTGAGCATCTGCTCAGATTGTCTGGGTACTACAATCGCTTGGATCAAGTGCGAGTTAATCTTCCAAATAAGATAGTGATTGACAGAATTCTCTAGTCACCATCACCAAGTTAGTAGAACTTCGTGATGAACTATGATATGCAAGGGATAACGGAAACGATTCCCAAGCTCTTCGTAATGCTGAAATCAACAAAGGTAGAAATCAAGAAAAATATCAAGTGTTGATGGAAGACAAGACCACTAGTTTCAAGAAAAGGGCAAAGGGAAGAAGGGGAACTTTAAGAAGAATGGCAAGCAAGTTGCTGCTCAAGTAAACAAGCCCAAGTCTGGTCCTAAGCCTGAGACTAAGTGCTTCTACTGCAAAGGGACTGGTCACTGGAAGCGGAACTGCCCCAAGTATTTGGTGGATAAGAAGGATGGCAAAGTGAACAAAGGTATATTTGATATACAGATTATTGATGTGTATTTTAGTAGTGTTCGTAACAAGTTGCTAAGAGTAGTAACTCGAAACGGGAGTTGCAGAATGAACATAAACTAGTTAAGGATGAAGTGACGATGTGTGTTGGAAATAGTTCCAAGATTGATATGATCATGATCGCACACTCCCTATACTTTTGGGATTAGTGTTAAACCAAAATATGTGTTATTTGGTGTTTGCGTTGAGCATGAATATGATTTGATCATGTTTATTGTAGTACGGTTATTCATTTAAGTAAGAGAATAAATTGTTTTTCTGTATACATGAATAAAACCTTATATGGTTACACACCCAATGAAAATGGTTCGTTGGATCTCGATCGTAGTGATACACATATTCATAATATTGAAACCAAAAGATGCAAAGTTAATAATGATAGTGCAACTTATTTGTGGCACTACCGTTTAGGTCATATTGGTATAAAGCGCATGAAGAAACTCCATGCTGATGGACTTTTGGAATCACTTGATTATGAATCAGTTGATGCTTGCGAACCATGCCTCATGGGCAAGATGACTAAGACTCCGTTCTCCGGAACAATGCAGCAAGCAACAGATTTGTTGGAAATCATGCATATTGATGTATGTGGTCCGATGAATATTGAAGCTCGTGATAGGTATCATTATTTTCTGATCTTCACAGATGATTTGAGCAGATATGAGTATATCTACTTGATGAAACACAAGTCTGAAACATTTGAAAAGTTCAAAGAATTTCAGAGTGAAGTGGAGAATCAATCTAACAAAATAAAAGTTTCTACGATATGATCATAGAACTAAAAAATTTGAGTTACGAGTTTGGCCTTCAGTTAAAACAATGTGAAATAGTTTCACTACTCACGCCACCTGGAACACCGCAGTGTAATGGTGTGTCTGAACATCGTAACCATGCTTTATTAGATATGGTGCGATCTATGACGTCTCTTACTGATTTACCGCTATCGCTTTGGGGTTATGCATTAGAGACAGCTACATTCACGTTAAATAGGGCACCATCTAAATCCGTTGAGACGACGCCGTATGAACTATGGTTTGGCAAGAAACCTAGCTGTCGTTTCTTAAAGTTTGAGGTTGCAATGCTTATGTGAAAAAGTTTCAACCTGATAAGATCAAACCCAAATCGGAGAAGTGCGTCTTCATAGGATACCCAAAAGAAAATGTTGGGTACACCTTCTGTCACAGATCCGAAGGCAAGATATTCGTTGCTGAGATTGGATCCTTTCTAGAGAAGGAGTTTCTCTCGAAAGAAGTGAGTAGGAGGAAAGTAGAACTTGATGAGGTAACTATACCTGCTCCCTTATTGGAAAGTAGTTCATCACAGAAATCTGTTCCTGTGACTACTACACCAATTAGTGAGGAAGCTAATGATGATGATCATGTAACTTCAGATCAAGTTACTACCGAACCTCGTAGGTAAACCAGAGTGATATCCGCACCAGAGTGGTACGGTAATCCTGTTATAGAGGTCATGTTACTTGACCATGACGAGCCTACGAACTATGAGGAAGCGATGATGAGCCCAGATTCCGTGAAATGGCTTGAGGCCATGAAATCTGAGATGAGATCCATGTATGAGAACAAAGTATGGACTTTGATTGACTTGCCCATTGATCGGCGATCCATTGATATTAAATGGATCTTCAAGAGAAAGACGAACGCTGACAGTAGTGTCACTATCTACAAAGCTAGAATTGTCGAAAAAGGTTTTCGACAAGTTCAATGTGTTGACTACGATGAGAGTTTCTCACTCGTATCTATGCTTAAGTATGTCCGAATCATGTTAGCAATTGCCGCATTTTATGAAATCTGGCAAGTGGATAAACAAAACTGCATTCCTTAATGGATTTATTAAAGAAGAGTTGTATATGATGCAACCAGAAGGTTTTGTCAATCCTAAAGGTACTAACAAAATATGCAAGCTCCAATGATCCATCTATGGATTGGTGCAAGCATCTTGGAGTTGGAATATACGCTTTGATAAGTTGATCAAAGCATATAGTTTTATACAGACTTGCGGTGAAGCCTGTATTTACAAGAAAGTGAGTGGGAGCATTACAACATTTCTGATAAGTATATGTGAATGACATATTGTTGATTGGAGATAATGTAGAATTATTTGGCAAAGCATAAAGGAATGTTTGAAAGGAGTTTTTCAAAGAAAGACCTCGGTGAAGTTGCTTACATATTGAGCATCAATATCTATAGAGATAGATCAAGACGCTTGATAAGTTTTTCAATGAGTACATACCTTGACAAGATTTTGAAGTAGTTCAAAATGGAACAATCAAAAAGGAGTTCTTGCTTGTGTTACAAGGTGCGAAGTTGAGTAAGACTCAAAACCCGACCACGGCAGAAAATAGAGAGAGAATGAAAGTCATTCCCTATGCCTCAGCCATAGGTTCTATAAAGTATGCCATGCTGTGTACCAGACCTATTGTATACCCTGCCCTGAGTTTGGCAAGGGAGTACAATAGTGATATAGGAGTAGATCACTGGACATTTGTCAAAATTATCTTTAGTGGAATAAGGATATGTTTCTCGATTATGGAGGTGACAAAAGGTTCGTCGTAAAGGGTTACGTCGATGCAAGTTTTGACACTAATCCAGATGACTCTAAGTCTCAATCGGGATACATATTGAAAGTGGGAGCAATTAGCTAGAGTAGCTCCATGCAGAGCATTGTTGACATAGAAATTTGCAAAATACGTACGGATCTGAATGTGGCAGACCCGTTGACTAAACTTCTATCACAAGCAAAACATGATCACACCTTAGTACTCTTTGGGTGTTAATCACATAGCGATGTGAACTAGATCATTGACTCTAGTAAACCCTTTGGGTGTTGGTCACATGTTGATGTGAAATATGGGTGTTAATCACATGGTGATGTGAACTATTGGTATTAAATCACATGGTGATGTGAACTAGATTATTGACTCTTGTACAAGTGGGAGACTGAAGGAAATATGCCCTAGAGGCAATAATAAAGTTATTATTTACTTCCTTATATTATGATAAATGTTTATTATTCATCCTAGAATTGTATTAACCGGAAACCTAATACATGTGTGAATACATAGACAAGCAAAGTGTCACTAGTATGCCTCTACTTGACTAGCTCGTTGATCAAAGATGGTTATGTTTACTAACCATAGACATGAGTTGTCATTTGATTAACGGGATCACATCATTAGGAGAATGATGTGATTGACTTGACCCATTCTGTTAGCTTAGAACTTGATCGTTTAGTTTGTTGCTATTGCTTTCTTCATGACTTATATATGTTCCTATGACTATGGGATTATGCAACTCCCGTTTACCGGAGGAACACTTTGGGTGCTACCAAACGTCACAACGTAACTGGGTGATTATAAAGGTTCTCTATAGGTGTCTCCGAAGGTATTTGTTGGGTTGGCATATTTCGAGATTAGGATTTGTCACTCCGATTGTCGGAGAGGTATCTCTGGGCCCTCTCGGTAATGCACATCACTCAAGCCTTGCAAGCATTGCAACTAATAAGTTAGTTGTGGGATGATGTATTACAGAATGAGTAAAGAGACTTGCTGGTAACGAGATTGAACTAGGTATTGAGATACCGACGATCGAATCTCGGGCAAGTAACATACCGATGACAAAGGGAACAACGTATATTGTTATGCGGTCTGACCGATAAAGATCTTCATAGAATATGTAGGAGCCAATATGAGCATGCAATTTCCGCTATTGGTTATTGACCGGAGACGTGTCTCGGTCATGTCTACATAGTTCTCGAACCCGTAGGGTGCGCACGCTTAAAGTTCGGTGACGATCGTAATTAGGGTTTGTGTGTTTTGATGTACCGAAGGTTGTTCGGTGTCCCGGATGTGATCACGGACATGATGAGGAGTCTCAAAATGGTCGAGACATAAAGATTGATATATTGGAAGCCTATATTTGGAAATCGGAAACATTCCGGGTGAAATCGGGATTTTACCGGAGTACCGGGGGGTTACCGGAACCCCCCGGGGGTTATTGGGCCTACATGGGCCCTAAGGGAGAAGAGGACGGCCGGCCAGGGCAGGCCACGCCCCCTCCCCCCTAGTCCGAATAGGACAAGGAAGGGGGGGGGGGGCGCCCCCCTTTCCTCTTTCTCCCTTTCCCCTTCCTTTTCCAACAAGGCAAGAGGGGGGAGTCCTAGTCCCGGTGGGAGTAGGACTCCTCCAGGCGCACCCCTTGGGCCGGCCGCACCTCCCCCTCTCCCTCCTTTATATACGGGGCAAGGGGGCACCCCATGACACACAAGTTGATCTTCGTGATCGTTCCTTAGCCGTGTGCGGTGCCCCCTTTCACCATATTCCACCTTGGTCATATTGTAGCAGTGCTTAGGCGAAGCCCGACATTGGTAGAACATCATCACCGTCATCACGCCGTCGTGCTGACGAAACTCTCCCTCAACACTTTGCTGGATCGGAGCTCGAGGGACATCACCAAGTTGAACATGTGCAGAACTCGGAGGTGCCGTACGTTCGGTACTTGGATCGGGAAGACGTACGACTACTTCCTCTACGTTGTGTCAACGCTTCCATTGCCGTTCTATGAGGGCACGCAGACAACACTCTCCCCTCTTGTTGCTATGCATCACCATGATCTTGCGTGTGCGTAGGAAATTTTTTGGTATTACTACGTTCCCCAATAGTGGCCTCCGAGCCTAGGTTTTATGCGTTGATGTTATGCACGAGTAGAACACAAGTGAGTTGTGGGCGATATAAGTCATACTTCTTACCAGCATGTCATACTTTGGTTCGGCGGTATTGTTGGATGAAGCGGCCTGGACCGACATTACGCGTATGCTTACACGAGACTGGTTCTACCGACGTGCTTTGCACACAGGTGGCTGGCGGGTCTCAGTTTCTCCAACTTTAGTTGAACCAAGTGTGGCTACGCCCGGTCCTTGCGAAGGTTAAAACATCACCAACTTGACAAACTATCGTTGTGGTTTTGATGCGTAGGTAAGAACGGTTCTTGCTAAGCCCGTAGCAGCCACGTAAAACTTGCAACAACAAAGTAGAGGACGTCTAACTTGTTTTTGCAGGGCATGTTGTGATGTGATATGGTCAAGACATGATGCTAAATTTTATTGTATGAGATGTCATGTTTTGTAACTGAGTTATCGGCAACTGGCAGGAGCCATATGATTGTCGCTTTATTGTATGCAATACAATCGCGTTGTAATGCTTTACTTTATCACTAAGCGGTAGCGATAGTCGTGGAAGCATAAGATTGGCGAGACGACAACGATGCTACGATGGAGATCAAGGTGTCGCGCCGGTGACGATGGTGATCATGATGGTACTTCGGAGATGGAGATCACAAGTACAAGATGATGATGGCTATATCATATGACTTATATTGATTGCATGTGATGTTTATCTTTTATGCATCTTGTCTTGCTTTGATTGACGGTAGCATTATATGATGATCCCTCACTAAATTATCAAAGTAGAATTGTTCTCCTTGAGTATGCACCGTTGCGAAAGTTCTTCGTGCTGAGACACCACGTGATGATCGGGTGTGATAGGCTCTACGTTCAAATACAACAGGTGCAAAACAGTTGCACACGCGGAATACTCAAGTTAAACTTGACGAGCCTAGCATATAACAGATATGGCCTCGGAACACGGAGACCGAAAGGTCGAGCATGAATCATTGATACTACTCCATCTCACGTGATGATCGGACATGGTTTAGTTGATTTTGAACACGTGATCACTTAGAGGATTAGAGGGATATCTTTCTAAGTGAGAGTTCTTAAGTAATATGATTAATTGACCTTTAATTTATCATGAACTTAGTCCTGGTAGTATTAGCATATCTATGTTGTTGATCAATATCTCGCGTTTAGCTCCCCTGTTTTATTTTTGATATCTTCCTAGAGAAAATTAAGTTCAAAGATATTAGTAGCAATGATACGGATTGGATCCGTGATCTGAGGATTATCCTCATTGCTGCACAGAAGAATTATGTCCTTAATGCACTGCTAGGTGACAGACCTATTGCAGGAGCAGATGCAGACATTATGAACGTTTGGCTAGCTCAATATGATGACTACTTGATAGTTTACTGCACCATGGTTAAACGGCTTAGAATCGGGACTTGGACCATATGAGATGTTCCAGGAGTTGAAGTTAATATTTCAAGCAAATACCCGAGTTGAGAGATATGAAGTCTCCAACAAGTTCTATAGCTAAAAGATGGAGGAGAATAGCTCAAGCAGTGAGCATGTGCCCAGATTGTCTGGGTACTACAATCGCTTGAATCAAGTGGGAGTTAATCTTCCAGATAAGATAGTGATTGACAGAATTCTCTAGTCACCATCACCAAGTTAGTAGAACTTCGTGATGAACTGTGATATGCAAGGGATAACGGAAACGATTCCCATGCTCTTCGTAATGCTGAAATCAACAAAGGTAGAAATAAAGAAAAATATCAAGTGTTGATGGAAGACAAGACCACTAGTTTCAAGAAAAGGGCAAAGGGAAGAAGGGGAACTTCAAGAAGAACGGCAAGCAAGTTGTTGCTCAAGTGAAGAAGCCCAAGTCTGGTCCTAAGCCTGAGACTAAGTGCTTCTACTGCAAAGGGACTGGTCACTAGAAGCGGAACTGCCCCAAGTATTTGGCGGATAAGAAGGATGGCAAAGTGAACAAAGGTATATTTGATATATAGATTATTGATGTGTATTTTACTAGTGTTTGTAAGAACCCCTCGGTAAGAAGGAATCACTTGATTATGAATCAGTTGATGCTTGCGAACCATGCCTCATGGGCAAGATGACTAAGACTCCGTTCTCCGGAACAATGCAGCAAGCAACAGATTTGTTGGAAATCATGCATACTGATGTATGTGGTCCGATGAATATCGAAGCTCGCGGCAGGTATCATTATTTTCTGATCTTCACAGATGATTTGAGCAGATATGAGTATATCTACTTGATGAAACACAAGTCTGAAACATTTGAAAAGTTCAAAGAATTTCATAGTGAAGTGGAGAATCATCATAACAAAATAAAAGTTTCTATGATATGATCGCAGAAGTAAAATATTTGAGTTACGAGTTTGGCCTTCAGTTAAAACAATGTGAAATAGTTTCACTACTCACACCACCTGGAACACCACAGTGTAATGGTGTGTCCGAACATCGTAACCGTGCTTTATTAGATATGGTGCGATCTATGACGAAACTCTCCCTCAACACTTTGCTGGATCGGAGCTCGAGGGACGTCACCGAGTTGAACGTGTGCAGAACTCGGAGGTGCCGTACGTTCGGTACTTGGATCGGTCGGATCGGGAAGACGTACGACTACTTACTCCATGTTGTGTCAACGCTTTCGTTGCCGGTCTACGAGGGTACGTAGACAACACCCTCCCCTCTCGTTGCTATGCATCACCATGAACTTGCGTGTGCGTAGGATTTTTTTTTGAAATTACTATGTTCCCCAACAAGAACAACACTCCCCCTATGTCCATGCCTACACCTAAACAAGATAACAAGTTGAGTATGGTGGGGTGTGCAAGGGTTCAAGCAGCATTGCTCGAATCAATGATATTTAGCTCATGCCTTAACTCGCGAAATCTTGCTTCATCCAAAGGCTTCGTGAAGATATCTGCAAGGTTATCATGAGTGTTGACATAGTTGAGCTCGATCTCCCCTCGCCTAATATGATCCCAGATGAAGTGATACCGAATCTCAATATGCTTCGTCTTGAAGTGTTGCACCGGGTTGAGAGAAATCTTGATGGCACTTTCATTATCACACCAAAGAGGCACTTTGTCACAAATGACACCATAATCCTTTAAAGTTTGCCTCATCCATAGAAGTTGTGCACAACAACTACCGGCGGCTACATACTCCGCTTCGGTGGACGAGAGAGACACACAACTTTGCTTCTTGGAAGACCAACTCACCTAAGAGCAACCAAGGAATTGGCACCCTTGAGAAGTTGACTTCCTATACACTTTGTCTCCCGCCCAATCGGAGTCCGAATAGCCTACAAGGTTGAAGTTTGCTCCTCTTGGGTACCATAAGCCAAAGTTTGGGGTATGAGCCAAATATCGAAAGATTCGCTTGACCGCCACAAAGTGACTTTCCTTAGGTGCGGCTTGAAACCGTGCACAAATTCCCACACTCAACATGATATCCGGTCTAGATGCACAAAGGTAAAGCAAGGAGCCAATCATGGAGCGATATACCTTTTGATCCACCGCTTTACCATTGGGATCTATGTCAAGTTGGCATTTGACGGGCATTAGAGTGGAAGCCGGCTTGACTTCACTTAGCTTGAATCTCTTGAGCATGTCTTGAGTGTATGTGGCTTGGTTGATGAAGGTTCCTTCTCTTCGTTGCTTGATTTCGAACCCGAGAAAGAACTTCAACTCTCCCATCCTGGACATCTTGAACTTTGAGGTCATGAGAGCGGCAAATTCCTCATTGAAAGCTTTGTTAGGAGAACCAAAGATAATGTCATCAACATATAGTTGGCACACAAAAAACTCCCCTTTGACCTTCTTAGTAAAAAGAGTGGGGTCGATTTTCCCAATTTCAAACCCACGATCTTGCAACAACTCGGTAAGGTGGTCATACCATGCACGTGGGGCTTGTTTAAGGCCATAGAGTGCCTTATCGAGTTGGTACACATGATCGGGGAAATAGGGGTCCTCGAACCCGGGGGTTGTTTGACATACACCAACTCATTAATAGGACCATTAAGAAAAGCACTCTTCACATCCACTTGTTGCAACTTGAAGTTATGACGAGAAGCATAAGCAATCAACAAACGAATAGATTCAAGGCGAGCAACGGGAGCAAAGGTTTCACCATAGTCGATACCCTCGACTTGGGAGTAGCCTTGAGCTACCAAGCGAGCCTTGTTGCGGACAATAACTCCATGAGCATCTTGCTTGTTCTTGAATATCCACTTGGTTCCAATGACATTATGGTTTCCCGTTGGCCTTGGCACCAATCTTCACACCTTTTTGTGCTCGAAGTTGTTGAGTTCTTCATGCATGGCATTAAGCCAATCCGGATCTTCGAGCGCCTCATAGACCTTTTGGGGTTCAACACAAGAGACAAACGTGTGATGTTCGCAATAGTTTGCCAATTGTCTACGAGTGCTTACCCCCTTTCATATGCTTCCAAGCACATTTGTCATGAGATGACCCTTGGTAGATAGCTTGGATGCAATCTTGGCGGCATGACGCTCCAATTCCTCCTCAGGAGAGAGTTGAGGAGCGGTTACTTGATCATCTTGAGCTTGTTCGTGATCTTGAACTTGCTTGGAGGGGAGAACTTGACCTTGGGCATCACTTGGTGGTTCAACACCATCTTGAGGTTGATCTTGCCCTTGGTCTTGTTCATGAGGTTGAGGGCCTTCACTTTGTTCTTCGGAAGCGTGTGGGTCTTGGGTTGGTGATGGTTCCACTTGAATGGAACATTGTCCTTCTCCTTCGGCCACAAGGGGTTCCTCAATGGGTAGGATAAAACCAACACCCATTATTCTTATGGCTTGGGGAGGAATTTCATCACCTACATCACAAGTACCACTTTGCTCCACTTGGGAGCCATTATTCTCATCAAACTCCACGTTACACGTCTCCTCAATAAGTCCCGTGGACTTATTGAGGACACAGTAAGCATCAGAGTTTGTAGCATAACCAACAAATATGCCCTAATGAGCTCTAGCCTCAAATTTAGACAAAACGACACCTTTCTTGAGAATGAAACACTTACACCCGAACACCCGGAAGTACTTGAGGTTGGGCTTGTTACCGGTGAGTATCTCATATGGAGTCTTGTTCAAGACTTTGCGGAGGTAGAGCCGATTGGATGCATGACACACAGTGTTGATGTCTTCGGCCCAAAAGTTGTATGGAGACTTGAACTCCGCCATCATGGTTCTTGTCTCATCCATCAACGTTTCGGTTCTTCCTCTCCGCTACACCATTTTGTTGAGGGGTGTAAGGTGCGTAATATTGATGTTTGATCCCCTCATCACTAAGAAACTCATCCAAGGTGTAGTTCTTGAACTCAGTGCCATTGTCACTTCTTATTGTCAAGATCTTTGCATTGTATTGATGTTAAGCTTCATTTGCAAAGTCAATGACGGTTTGTTGGGCCTCACTCTTCCTCTTGAAGAAGTACACCCAACTATATCTTGAATAGTCATCCACAATCACCAAGCAATACTTTCTACCCCCAAGACTATCAAAGGATGGAGGCCCAAAGAGATCCAAGTGAAGGAGCTCCAAAGGCCTCTTTGAGTAAATGATAGTCGTGGGAGGGTGAGCCTTCTCATGTAGCTTTCCTTCAATGCAAGCACTGCAAGCATGATATTTGGCAAAACTAACATTTGTTAGTCCACAGACATGGTCCCCCTTGAGAAGACTTTGCAAAGATCTCATATTGACATGGGCTAAACGGCAATGCCAAAGCCATCCCACGTCAACTTTAGCCATTAGGCATGTCGCGGTCTTAGTGGGTCGCTCCGAAAAGTTAATCACATAGAGACCGTTCTCGACATGCCCAACAAAGGCTACTTTAAGAGTCTTGCTCCACAAGAGGGTCACGGTATCAATATCAAAGAAAGTGGCAAAGCCCATGATTGCAAGTTGATGAACAGAAAGTAAATTGTATGCAAGGGACTCAACAAGCATGACCTTCTCGATCGTGAGATCATGAGAAATGACAACCTTGCCAAGCTCCAATACCTTAGAGGACGAGGCATCACCCCACTCGACGTAGGTGGGCATAGATGGAATCTTTTGCACATCCACCACCAAGTCCTTGCTTCCAGTCATATGATTAGTGGCTCCACTATCGAGCAACCATGATGCCCCACCGAAAGCAAACACCTACCAGAGATCAATGCTTGGTTTTAGGTACCCATTTTGTAATGGGTCATTTGATGTTAGTGACAAGGGTCTTAGGAACCCAAATAGACCATTCAATGTACTCATAAGAAGAACCAACAAATTTAGCATAAACATGCTGATAACCCACAAGTATATGGGATCACAACAGTTTTCGAGGGTAGAGTATTCAACCCAAATTTATTGATTCGACACAAGGGGAGCCAAAGAATATTCTCAAGTATTAGCAGCTGAGTTGTCAATTCAACCACACCTGGATAACTTGGTATCTGCAACAAAGTATTTAGTAGCAAAGTAATATGATAATAGGAGTAACGGTAGCAAAAGTAATATTTTTGGGTTTTGTAGTGATTGTAACAGTAGCAACGGAAAAGTAAATAAGCGGAGAACAATATATGAAAAGCTCGTAGGCATTGGATCAGTGATGGAGAATTATGTCGGATGCGATCGATCATGTAACAGTTATAACATAGGGTGACACAGAACTAGCTCCAGTTCATCAATGTAATGTAGGCATGTATTCCGACTATAGTCATACGTGCTTATGGAAAGGAACTTGCATGACATCTTTTGTCCTACCCTCCCGTGGCAGCGGGGTCCTATTGGAAACTAAGGGATATTAAGGCCTCCTTTTAATAGAGTGCCGGACCAAAGCATTAACACATAGTGAATACATGAACTCCTCAAACTACGGTCATCACCGGTAATGGTCCCGATTATTGTCACTTCGGGGTTAACGGATCATAACACATAATAGGTGACTATAGACTTGCAAGATAGGATCAAGAACTCACATATATTCATGAAAACATAATAGGTTCAGATCTGAAATCATGGCACTCGGGCCCTGGTGACAAGCATTAAGCATAGCAAAGTCATAGCAACATCAATCTCAGAACATAGTGGATACTAGGGATCGAACCCTAACAAAACTAACTCGATTACATGATAAATCTCATCCAACCCATCACCGTCCAGCAAGCCTATGATGGAATTACTCACGCACAGCGGTGAGCATCATGAAACTGGCGATGGACAAAGGTTGATGATGACGATGGCGATGCATTCCACTCTCCGAAGCCCCGAACAGACTCCAGATCAGCCCTCCCGAGAGAGTTTAGGGCTTGGCGGCAGCTCCGTATCGTAAAACGTAATGAATCCTTCTCTCTGATTTTTTTCACCCCAAAAGTGAATATATGGAGTCAAGGTGGACGTCGGTGGAGCATCAGGGGGCCCATGAGGCAGGGGGCGCGCCTAGGGGGTAGGTGCGCCCCCACCCTCGTGGACAGGGTATGCGCCCCTTGACGTGGATTCTTCTTCCAGTATTTTTTATATATTCCAAAAATAATCTCCGTTGGTTTTCAAGTCATTCCGAGAACTTTTATTTCTGCACTAACACCCTGGCAATTCTGCTGAAAACAGCATCAGTCCGGGTTAGTTCCATTCGAATCATGCAAGTTAGAGTCCAAAACAAGGGCAAAAGTGTTTGGAAAAGTAGATACGACGGAGACGTATCAACTCCCCCAAGCTTAAACCTTTGCTTGTCCTCAAGCAATTCAGTTGATAAACTGAAAGTGATAAAGAAAAACTTTTACAAACTCTGTTTGCTCTTGTTGTTGTAAATATGTAAAGCGAGCACTCAAGTTTTCAGCAAAGATTATGAACTAACCATATTCACAATAACATTTAGGTCTCATGTTTACTCATATCAATGGCATAATCAGCTAGCGAGCAATAATAAAAAATCTCAGATGACAACACTTTCTCGAAACAATCATGATATGATATAACAAGTTGGTAACTTGGTAGCCCTTTCTGAGACCGCAAAACATAAATGGAGAGCACCTTTAAAGATCAAGAACTGACTAGACATTGTAATTCATGGTAAAAGAGATCCACTCATAGTCATACTCAATGTAAACTAACAGGAATGGATGCAAATGACAGAGGTGCTCTCCAACTGGTGCTTTTTAATGAGAATATGATGACTCAACATAAAAGTAAATAGATAAGCCCTTCGCAGAGGGAAGCAGGGATTTGTAGAGGTGCCAGAGCTTGGTTTTTGAACTAGAGATGAATAATATTTTGAGCGGTATACTTTCATTGTCAACATAACAACCAAGAGATCTCGATATCTTCCATGCTACACACATTATAGGCAGTTCACAAGCAGAATGGTAAAGTTTATACTCCCCCACCACCAACAAGCATCAATCCATGGCTCGCCCGAAACAACGGGTGCCTCCAACTAACAACAATCCTAGGGGAGTTTTGTTTGCAATTATTTTGATTTGATTTGAGCATGGGACTGGGCATCCCGGTGACCAGCCATTTTCTCGTGAATGAGGAGTGGAGTCCACTCCTCTTGAGAATAACCCGCCTAGCATGGAGGATACAACAAGCTCTAGTTGATACATGAGCTATTCGAGTATACAAAACATAATGTTTATTTGAAGGTTTAGAGTTTGGCACATACAAATTTACTTGGAACGGCAGGTAGATACCGTATATAGGTAGGTATGGTGGACTAATATGGAATAACTTGGGGTTTATGGAATTGGATGCACATGCATTATTCCTGCTTAGTACAAGTGAAGGCTAGAAAAAGACTTGGAAGCGACCAGCTGGAGAGCGACAACAATCATGAACATGCATTAAAATTAATCAACACCGAATGCAAGCATGAGTAGGATATAATGCACCATGAACATAAATATCGTGGAGGCTATGTTGATTTTGTTTCAACTACATGCGTGAACATGTGCCGAGTCAAGCCACTTGAATCATTCAAAGGAGGATACCACCCTATCATACCACATCACAACCATTTTAATAGCATGTTGGCACACAAGGTAAACAATTATAAACTCCTAGCTAATTAAGCATGGCATAAGCAACTACAATCTCTAATTGTCATTGCAAATATGTTTCTTTCATAATAGGCTGAATCAGGAACAATGAACTAATCATATTTACAAAAACAAGAGAGGTCGAGTTCATACCAGCTTTTCTCATCTCAATAAGTTCATCATATAATCATCATTATTGCCTTTCACTTGCACGACTGAACGGTGTAGATAATAATAATAGTGCACGTGCATTGGACTAAGCTGGAATCTGCAAGCATTCAATTCAAAAGAAGACAAGGTAATATGGGCTCTTTGTTAGATCAACAATAATGCATATAAGAGCCACTCAACATTTTCATTATGGTCTTCTCCTTTCGACCCCCAAAGAAAGAAATAAAACTATTTACACGGGGAAGCTCCCAACAAGCAAAAGAAGAACGAGAAAACTTTTTGGGTTTTCTTTTTAATTACTACTACATGCATGGAAAGTAAGCTAACTAAAAGCTATAACTAATTTTTTTTGTTTTTCTTAAGGTTTTCCAAACACGCAAGAAGAAAGCGAGAAAATGAAAATTAACTAGCATGGATGATACAATGAAAAAGTATGAGCACCAACAATTGGCATGAGTGTGTGAACATGAATGTAATGTCGGTGAGAGATACGTACTCCCCCAAGCTTTGGCTTTTGGCCTAAGTTGGTCTATGCCCATGGATCAAAGTGGTAGATGGGGTCGTACTGAGATGCAGCGGCAATTGCGTGATGAGCCGCAGCTTGGAGGCGAGCTGCCTCCGCCCTCCTCTCGTACTCGGTCGCCTCCTCCCTAGTTATAACACATCTCCCTTTTGCCTGAAAGTCAAAGAAAGTAGGAGCAGGGAGAGCGACGTGATAGGTGCATCGTCTATCGAAGATTAGTCGGTACTGGAGGAACTGATTGTTCCTCTCAACAAACTGATGACGAACCATGGCATTATAATCTAAATAAGCAGGAGGTAACTCAATATCATCTCCACGAATGGGTATCTCAAGAAAATCAGCTAAACAGGTTGCATAAATTCCACCAAAGAAATCTCCATCAATACTATTATTATGCAACCTACGTGCAACAATGGCCCCCAAGTTATATTGTATATCTCCTAACACAGCACTCTTGAGAACAATAAGATCAGGAACACACATGTGACATGCCTCATCCTTACCAATTATGCATCTACCTATGAAAAGAGAAAAATAATGTATGGCAGGAAAATGAATGCTCCCTATGGTAGCTTGTGTGATCTCCCTAGATTCCCCCACAGTGATACTAGTAAGAAAATCTTTATATTCAGATTTGCAAGGTTCACTAACATTACCCCACTGTGGGAGTTTACAAGCAGTATTAAAATCTTCTAAGTCCATGGTATAAGATTTATCATAGAGATCAAATAGGACCGTTTTAGAATTGCGTGATGATGTAAATTTAAACCTTGTCACAAATGAATCAGTCAAATAGAGGTACTGACGACACTTATCTGCCACGAAGCCCTCAAGATCGGCGTTACGCACCTATGCTTCAAATTCCTCCTTGATTCCTGCTCGAACCATGAAGTCCTCTCACGGCCATTCACAAGGCTGCACTTGAGCGTCCCTTGGTAGTTCATTGTCCGGCTCACGTATTGCGGGCCTGGGTCCTTGCTTCCTTGAAGAACCACCTTGGTACATTTTCCTAAACATATTTCTTCCTCTGAAAACTTTCTGAAATTTTTAGTAACTTAAAATAAAAGGGAACCAAACTCAACAAAATTGATAACATCTACTCCTACAAGTGCCTAGAGGCTATATCATGCATTAAAACTACTTTTGACCACATAAATTTGACATGCAATCTCAAGAACAGGGTTACCTAAGAAGCAAAAATTTGCAATGAATAAAGCACTAGAACAAAAAATAATTGGACCATTGGAGGAGTCACATACCGAAGAACAATCTCCCAAAGCAGTTTTGTGAATGGAGCTTTGAGCAAGGAGATCGAAAATGGCAGCAAAATGAGCAAGAACTCAGGTTTGAGCTGGCTAGTGATTTTTTGGGAGGAAGGAGTGTGTGGTGGCTGGAATAAGTGGAGGGGACCCACGTGGGGTCCATGAGGCAGGGGGCGTCCCCAGGGGGTAGGCGCGCCCTCCACCCACGTGGGCACATGGCTGTTCCCCCTGCTGTGTTTTCCGTGCCAGATATTCTCAAATATTCTAGAAAAAATCATATTTAAATTTCAGGGCATTTGGAGAACTTTTATTTTCAGGGTATTTTATTGCATGGATAATTCAGAAAACAGACAGAAAAATACTATTTTTCTTTATTGAATATAAATAACAGAAAGTAAAAAGAGGGTACAGAGAGTTGTGTTTTCTAACTTCATCCATCTCATGCTCATCAAAAGGAATCCACTAACGAGGTTGATCAGGTCTTGTTAACAAACTCATTTCGAATAACATGAAACCGAATTTTTTTCGAATAACACTAGGTTACCTCAACGGTGATATGCATGTCCCCAACAATAAGAATATCATATTTCTTCTTGATAGTAGGAAGAGGAAATTCAAAACCTCCAATAGTGATTGTTGAAATTTTTCCAATAGAATTGATACTATGGACTTGAGGTTGTTTCCTCGGAATGTGTACCGTATGCTCACTACCATTAACATCAAAAGTGACATTACCCTTGGTGAAATCAATAACAGCCCCCGCAATATTCAAAAAGGGTCTTCCAAGAATAATAGACATACTATCATCCTCGGGAATATCAAGAATAACAAAGTCCGTTAAAATAGTAACGTTTGCAACCACAACAGGCACATCCTCACAAATATCGACAGGTGTAGCAGTTGATTTGTCAGCCATTTGCAAAGATATTTCAGTAGGTGTCAACTTATTCAAATCAAGTCTACGATATAAAGAGAGAGGCATAACACTAACACATGCTCCAAGATCACATAAAGCAGTTTTAACATAGTTTCTTTTAATGGAGCATGGTATAGTTGGTAATCTGAGATCTCTAAGTTTCTTTGGTATTCCACCTTTAAAAGTATAATTAGCAAGCATGGTGGAAATTTCAGCCTCCGGTATCTTTCTTTTATTAGTAACAATATCTTTCATGTACTTAGCATAAGGATTCATTTTAAGCATATCAGTCAAACGCATACGCAAAAAGATAGGTCTAATCATTCCAGCAAAGCGCTCAAAATCCTCATCATCCTTTTTCTTGGATGGTTTAGGAGGAAAAGGCATGGGTTTCTGAACCCATGGTTGTCTTTCTTTACCGTGCTTCCTAGCAACAAAGTCTCTCTTATCATAACGTTGATTCTTTGATTGTGGGTTATCAAGATCAACAACAGGTTCAATCTTTACATCATTATCATTGCTAGGTTGAGCATCAACATGAACATCATTATTAACATTATCACTAGGTTCATGTTCATTACCAGATTGTGTTTCTGCATCAGAAATAGAAATATCATTGGGATTCTGAGGTGTGTCAACAACAGGTTCACTAGAAGCATGCAAAGTCCTATCATTTTTCTTTTTCTTCCTCTTAGAAGAACTAGGTGCATCAATATTAGTTCTCTGAGAATCTTGCTCAATTCTCTTAGGGTGGCCCTCAGGAGACAAAGGTTCCCGAGTCATTTTACCTCCTCTAGTCATAACTCTAACAACATTATCTTTCTTCTTATTATTTAATTCATTGAGCAAATCATTCTGAGCTTTAAGCACTTATTCTACTTGAGTGGTAACCATAGAAGCATGTTTACTAATAAGTTTAAGTTCACCTTTAACATTAGCCAGATAATCACCGAAGTTTTCAAGCATATCAACATTGTGTTTCAATTGTCTACCAACATAAGCATTAAAGTTTTCTTGCTTAACCATAAAGTCATCAAACTCATCCAAGCATTGGCTAGCAAACTTAGTAAATGGAATATCACATTTATCATATCTATAGAGAGAATTTTTCTTTACTACCTGTGTCGGGTTATCAAGACCATGTGTTTCTTCAACAGGCGGCAAATTAAGACCATGTATTTCTTCAATAGGTGTTAAATTCTTAACATCTTCGGTTTTAATACCTTTTTCTTTCATAGATTTCTTTGCCTCTTGCATATCTTCAAGATCGAGAAATAGAATACCCCTTTTCTTCGGAGTTGGATTAGGAGTTGGTTCAGGGAGTGTCTAATTGTTTTCATTAGTCAACATATTATTCAATAACAATTCAGCTTGATCAACAGTTCTTTCCCTGAAAACACAACCAACACAACTATCCAGGTAATCTCTGGAAGCATCGGTTAGTCCATTATAAAAGATATCAAGTATTTCATTTTTCTTGAGAGGATGATCATGCAAAGAATTAAGTAATCAGAGAAGCCTCCCCCAAGCTTGTGGGAGACTCTCTTCTTCAATTTGCACAAAGTTACATATTTCCCTTAAAGCAGCTTGTTTCTTATGAGCAGGGAAATATTTAGTAGAGAAGTAATAAATCATATCCTGGGGACTACGCACACAACCAGGATCAAGAGAATTAAACCATGTTTTAGCATCACCCTTTAATGAGATCGGAAATAACTTAAGGATATAATAATAGTGAGTTTTCTCATCATTAATGAAAGGGTGGCTATATCATTTAATTTAGTAAGATGTGCCACAACAGTTTCAGATTCATAGCCATAAAAAGGATCAGATTCAACCAAAGTAATTAACTCAGGATCGACAGAGAAATCATAATCCTTATCAGTAATAAAGATAGGTGAAGTAGCAAAAGCAGGGTCATATTTCATTCTAGCATTCAAAGACTTTTCTTTAAGCTTAGCTAATAATTTCTTAAGATCAGATCTATCATTGCAAGCTAAGAAGTCTCTAGCAGTTTCTTCATCCATAACATAACCCTCAGGAATAACAGGCAATTCATATCCAGGGGGAGAATCTTCATCATCACTTTCATCAATATTATCAGTTTCAACAATTTCATTCTCTCTAGCCCTAGCAAGTTGTTCATCAAGAAATTCACCTAGTGGCACAGTATTATCAAGCATAGAAGTAGTTTCATCATAAGTATCATGCAAAGCAAAAGTGGCATCATCAATAACATGCGACCTATTGGAATCAATAGCAGCAATAGGTGTCGCAAGTTTACTCAAAACAGAAGGTGAATCAAGTGCAGAGCTAGATGGCAGTTCCTTACCTCCCCTCGTAGTTGAGGGAAAACTCTTGGTTCTTTGATCTTTCAAGTTCTTCATAGTGATAAGCAGATATAAATCCCAAGTGACTCAAAGAATAGAGCTATGCTCCCCGGCAATGGCACCAGAAAATAGTCTTGATAACCCACAAGTATAGGGGATCACAATAGTTTTCGAGGGTAGAGTATTCAACCCAAATTTATTGATTCGACACAAGGGGAGCCAAAGAATATTCTCAAGTATTAGCAGCTGAGTTGTCAATTCAACCACACCTGGATAACTTAGTATCTGCAACAAAGTATTTAGTAGCAGAGTAATATGATAATAGGAGTAACGGTAGCAAAAGTAATATTTTTGGGTTTTGTAGTGATTGTAACAGTAGCAACGGAAAAGTAAATAAGCGGAGAACACTATATGAAAAGCTCGTAGGCATTGGATCAGTGATGGAGAATTATGTCAGATCCGATCGATCATGCAACAGTTATAACATAGGGTGACACAGAACTAGCTCCACTTCATTAATGTAATGTAGGCATGTATTCCGAATATAGTCATACGTGCTTATGGAAAGGAACTTGCATGACATCTTTTGTCCTACCCTCCCGTGGCAGCGGGGTCCTATTGGAAACTAAGGGATATTAAGGCCTCCTTTTAATAGAGTACCAGACCAAAGCATTAACAGATGGTGAATACATGAACTCCTCAAACTACGGTCATCACCGGTAATGATCCCGATTATTTTCACTTCGGGGTTAACGGATCATAACACATAATAGGTGACTATAGACTTGCAAGATAGGATCAAGAAATCACATATATTCATGAAAACATAATAGGTTCAGATCTGAAATCATGGCACTCGGGCCCTAGTGACAAGCACTAAGCATAGCAAAGTCATATCAACATCAATCTCAGAACATAGTGGATACTAGGGATCAAACCCTAACAAAACTAACTCGATTACATGATAAATCTCATCCAACCCATCACCGTCCAGCAAGCCTATGATGGAATTACTCACGCACAGTGGTGAGCATCATGAAATTGGCGATGGACGAAGGTTGATGATGACGATGGCGACGCATTCCCCTCTCCGGAGCCCCGAACGGACTCCAGATCAGCCCTCCCGAGAGAGTTTAGGGCTTGGCGACAGCTCCATATCGTAAAATGTGATGAATCCTTCTCTCTGATTTTTTCTCCCTGAAAGTGAATATATGGAGTCAAGGTGGACGTTGGTGGAGCATCAGGGGGCCCACGAGGCAGGGGGCGCGCCCAGGGGGTAGGTGCGCCCCCACCCTCGTGGACAGGGTGTGGGCCCCCTGACGTGGATTCTTCTTCTAGTATTTTTTTATATATTCCAAAAATAATCTCCGTTGAGTTTTAGGTCATTCCGAGAACTTTTATTTCTGCACAAAAATAACACCATGGCAATTCTGCTGAAAACAGCATCAGTCCGGGTTAGTTCCATTCAAATCATGCAAGTTAGAGTCCAAAACAAGGGCAAAAGTGTTTGGAAAAGTAGATACGACGGAGACGTATCACATGCCCATCACTAGCACAGCATAACACATAGGAAGGGTTAAAGTCGCTGGCGTTGTTGGAAGGGGTGGCATTGCCCTTCTTGACACCACCACCCTTCAGATTGTTCTTCTTCTTCTTTGAGGCACCCTCTCCCTCTTTGACAAAATTTTGCATGAGAGGAGGAGGTCGTTTGGCCTTGTCATTCTTTTTCTTGTTCTTGGACTTGGGTGCAAACCCAATCCCTTCCTTGGCCACAACTTCCTTTTGATTGCTCAAAAGATCATTGAGGTTCTTATCACCTTGTATGCACGACACAAGGCCTTTCTCAAGTTGCACCTTCAACTTTGCATTTTTCTCAACAAGATGCACATGCTCGCAACAAGGGTTAGTAGCATTTGCATTATCAATTAAAACCATATGAGGAAAAGTGGCTTTCTCCTTGGTTAGCCTCACTTGGAGTTGATCATGAGACTCTTGAAGACTAGCATGAGTACTCTTCAAAGCCTAGTGAGCCTTGTCAAGGATATCAAACTCCTCCTTGAGTCTAGCAAGATCAACACCAATTTTGGCCTTCTCAGAATTTAGCACACGATACACAACAAGAGCATGATCAAGATCTTTCTTTAATTTAGCATGCTCATCGTTGTGTGACACCTCAAGAGCCAAACGATGACCACGCTCTTCCTCAAGAGCATTAGAGAGATCTGATATCTCACCGGCATAGTCACGACTATGCCCCTCCATCTTAGAGATGGTGTCTTCGTGATCCTCGATCATGTCATTGGCTTCACCAAGTTGTTCCAAGAGAGCAACAAAGTGCTTCTTGGATTTACCCTTAAGCTTACTCATAAAAGACTCAAACTCATTTTCCTCCACGTTGGACCCCCCACTTTCATCAATGCAATCCGTCAAAGAAGGATGAGTAATGATGGTAGTTTTGATGTTGGGGGTTACCTTGTTGGTGGCTTTAGCCATGAGGCACTTGGCGGTGATGTTCTCATTGGGTGAGTCGAAGAGGGACGCCCAGGGTGTTGTCGCAATGGCCACGGAGGCCATGGCAACCGTCTCACCATCTTCATCATCATCATCATCCTCGTTGTACTCTTCTTGTGCCACCAATCCCTTGGGAGGAGCCTTCTTGGTGAAGTGGTTCTTGTTGGGGAAAGACTTGGCCTTGTCCTTCTGGATGAGTGATACGTCTCCAACGTATCTATAATTTTTTATTTTTCCATGCTATATTATATTCTGTTTTGGGCATTATTGGGCTTTATTATACACTTTTATATTATTTTTGGGACTAACCTATTAACCAGAGGCCCAGCCCAGAATTGCTATTTTTTTTGCCTATTTTAGGGTTTCGAAGAAAAGGATTATCAAACGGAGTCCAAACAGAATGAAACCTTCGGGAACGTGATTTCCGGAACGAACATGATCCAGAGGACTTGGACCCTACGTCAAGACATCAACCAGGAGGCCACGAGGTAGGGGGGAGCCTACCCCCAGGCGCGCCTCCACCCTTGTGGCCCCCCTGTTGCTCCACCGACGTACTCCTTCCTCCTATATATACCTACGTACCCCCAAACTACCAGATACGGAGCCAAAACCCTAATTCCACCGCCGTAACTTTCTGTATCCATGAGATCCCATCATGGGGCCTGTTTCGGAGCTCCGCCGGAGGGGGCATCGATCACGGAGGGCTTCTACATCAACACCATAGCCCCTCCGATGAAGTGTGAGTAGTTTACCTCAGACCTACGGGTCCATAGTTATTAGCTAGATGGCTTCTTCTCTCTTTTTGGATTTGAATACAAAGTTCTCCCCCTCTCTTGTGGAGATCTATTCGATGTAATCTTCTTTTGCGGTGTGTTTGTTGGGACCGATGAATTGTGGGTTTATGATCAAGTTTATCTATGAACAATATTTGAATCTTCTATGAATTCTTTTATGTATGATTGGTTATCTTTGCAAGTCTCTTCGAATTATCAGTTTGGTTTGGCCTACTAGATTGATCTTTCTTGCAATGGGAGAAGTGCTTAGCTTTGGGTTCAATCTTGCAGTGTCCTTTCCCAATGACAGTAGGTGTAGCAAGGCACGTATTTTATTGTTGCCATCGAGGAAAACAAGATGTGGTTTTCATCATATTAGATGAGTTTATCCCTCTACATCATGTCATCTTGCTTAAAGCGTTACTCTGTTCTCTTGAACTTGATACTCTAGATGCATGCTGGATAGCGGTCGATGTGTGGAGTAATAGTAGTAGATGCAGGCAGGAGTCGGTCTACTTGTCTCGGACGTGATGCCTATATACATGATCATACATAGATATTCTCATAACTATGCTCAATTCTATCAATTGCTCAACAGTAATTTGTCTACCCACCGTGAATACTTATGCTCTCGAGAGAAGCCACTAGTGAAACCTATGGCCCCCGAGTCTATCTTCTATCATATTAATCTTCCAATACTTATTTATTTCCTTTGCCTTTTATTTTACTTTGCATCTTTATCATAAAAATACCAAAAATATTATCTTATCATATCTATCAGATCTCACTCTCGTAAGTGACCGTGTAGGGATTGACAACCCCTTATCGCGTTGGTTGCGAGGGACTTGTGCGTGACCTCCTACTGGATTGATACCTTGGTTCTCAAAAATTGAGGGAAATACTTACGCTACTTTGCTACACCACCCTTTCCTCTTCAAGGGAAAACCAACGCAAGTGCTCAAGAGGTAGCAATGAGTTTGCCACCATTGTCTTCCCTCTTCTCATAGGGGCACTCCGCAACAAATTGGCTCACATTGCCGCAATTGTAGCAAGTCCTCACACGTTGCTTGCCCTTGACGCCACTTGAGTTGTTCTTGTTGAAGTTGGGTCTTGAGTTCTTCTTGCTCCAAAATTGTCTTGAAGCGAGAGCCATGTGCTCATGATAATCATATTTTTATCCTTGGGGCTGCTCTTCTCTTCTTCCTCTTCCTCCTCTTCGTCCACACTAGCCTTGGCCTTCAAAGCAAGATTGAGCTTCTTGGCTCTTTGAGAACACAATACCGCATTGTCGGCCGTCTTGTCCAAGATACTCATTGCCACAAACTCATCCAACACTTCGCTTGAGGACAAGGTGTGGAAGTCCGGCCTTTGACGGATGATGGAGGACATGGCCTTATGGTAAGGCATCATGGCTTTGAGAAATTTCCGCTTGATCCAATTGTCATTTGTGTCCTTGCTCCCATGATCTCGGAGTGAGACCGCGAGTGTGGTTAGTCTCCGGTAGAGCTCACGAGGTTCTTCACCTTCATTCATAGCAAATTCATTGGCTTCATCTTGCACCACTTCATAGTTGGAGCATTGAATGTTTGTGCTTCCCTTGTAAAGGTAAATAACATGGTGCCATGCTTCCTTTGCCATGGTGAATGGTCGGAGATGCACAATATCTTCGGGAGGGATAGCATCTTGGATGATGAAGAGAGCATTCTCATTGAATTGATGACCCGCGACTTCTCTTGGGGTGAAGTTGCTTTGGTCATGCGGATAGAAACCTTGCTCAATGATTCTCCAAAGGTTAGTATTCACATGATTTAAGTGGCATTTAAAGCAATATACCCAAGCATCAAAATCCTTATTTTTCACAATCTTAGGAGGAGAACCGACATGATTTAAATGAGTGGAGGGAATCGGTCCTCCATAGGTAAGTGGAGGATCCACATGGGTAAAGATGCCATTTCCACTTTTACCACTAGACAAAGGAACTTTATCACTAGAAACTTCCCCCTTGTCAAAGTTAGCAACCGTCACCTTGTCAGTGGGATCAACCACTTCCAATGGTGCGGTGGATAATTTAAGACCATCAGGAAAATCTTTAAGCACGCCTTTGACCTCGGTCGCCATGGAGGTTTTAAATGTGTCCAAGGCCACATTGAGTTCCTCACGTGAGACCGAGGTTCCCCCATCGGCTGTAGACGAGGACGGAATCACACCGGGGTGCTCCTCCTCACCGTCTACGGTGTCAACCATACTCTTCGGATGGCAAAGTCCTTAATAAAGAGACGAGGCTCTGATACCAATTCAAAGGATAGATATAGTTGACTAGAGGGGGGTGAATAGGCAACTAACAATTTTTAGCTTTTCTTTACCAATTTAAACTTTGCATCAAAGTAGGTTGTCTATATATGCAACTAGGTGAGCAGCCTATATGATGCAACAACAATAAGTAAACAAGCAAGCAAGGGATGTAACACAAGATAAGCTTGCACGAGTAAAGGGATGAGATAACCAAGAGTGGAGTCCGTGAAGATGAGGATGTGTTACCGAAGTTCCTTCCCTTTGAGAGGAAGTACGTCTCCGTTGGAGAGGTGTGGAGGCACAATGCTCCCCAAGAAGCCACTAGGGCCACCGTATTCTCCTCACGCCCTCACACAATGTGAGAAGCCGTGATTCCACTATTGGCGCCCTTGAAGGCGTTGACCGAACCTTTATAAACAAGGTTGGGGGAATCTCCACAACTTAATTGGAGGCTCCCAACAACACCATGAAGCTTCACTACAATGAAGTATGGCTCCGCGATGAACTCAACCGTCTAGGGTGCTCAAACACCCAAGAGTAACAAGATCCGCAAGGGATTAGTGGGGGGAATCAAATATCTCTTGGTGGATGTGTAGATCTAGGCCTTCTCAACCAATCCCTAGGAGATCAACAAGTTCGATCGGCTAGGGAGAGAGTTCGGGTGAAAATGGAGCTTAGAGCAACAATGGAGCTTGGAGTTGGAAGAGGTGGTCAACTCGGAGAAGAAGACACCCCTTATATAGTGAAAGAACAAATCCAACCATTATTCACTTAACCAACCCGCGACCTGTGGTACTACCACACCAAACAAGCGGTACTACCGCAAGGGCTCACGGTACTACTACGACGAACCGTGGTACTACCGCTGCCACGGCAGGACCTAAGACCAGTCCTGAAGCGCTGAGGCGAGGAGCGGTAGAACCGCTGGCGCGGTACTACCGCGCCCCCTTGCGGTACTACCGCAAGGCAGGAATGGACTAGCTCAGAATAGCACGGACATATAAAATTACATCTGTGACAACTTCCGCTGAGTTTTGATCTATGCAAAAATCCAACACGGTACTACCGCAGACTTGGAGCGGTACTACCGCGTAGGGCACGGATGTAAAAAATTACATCCGCCCCTACTACCGCTCATGCTGCTGAGCCTTGCCAGAGCTCACGGTATTACCGCGCCTATGGAGCGGTACTACCGCGTACGGCTCGGATGTAAAAAATTACATCCGCCCCTCACTACAAAAAAATACACTTCCGTGATGATACGTGTTTGTCACAGTAGGTCGCTTTTTTGTCATGCCTGTACATCCATGACAAATTTATGACAGAACCAAGATAGTCATACCTGTGCTGTCGTAGAAGTGTTCCATGACATTACCAAAATTATCATCACGGAAGTGTCCACTTCCATGACGATAAATCGCGCGTCACCGAAGTGCTTTCGTCAAGGGTGACCGACACGTGGCATCCACCGTAACGGAACGCCGTTAAGCTAGCGGGTCGGGTTTTGGATCCGATAACCCGTTAACAGCCCCGACCAATGGGAAATTTCCACGTGTAAAATACTTATTGGCCGGATGAAACATGTGTCAGTTCGTCAGTTGGTCAGATAGGCGCCTATGATACGTCAACACGTGGCACGGCCCAATAGAGGCCCATTCCTGTGAAAAGGCCGGCCCGTTTGACTTGGTCAAAAGCTGGCGGGCCGGTCCATGGAAAGCCTGTTAACGGCTTGTTCGCATATAGCCCATTTACAGCCCGCTAACCCAAGGCCCGTTACGCCCTATCCGAATTAGGCCCAGTAGCGTCATCTGGGCCATCCAATATGATTCCAGCCCATTTTCACTTCTGGCCCATGTATGGCCCATGACGTCTTTCGGCCCATATGAGGCCCTATGTAACTCTTGGCCTATTAATGGCCCGTGGTGAAACTGGCCCATAATGAACAGTGTATCACTTCACACCCATTAACGGCCCGTGGTGAAACTGGCCCGTAATGAATAGTGTATCACTTTATACCCATTAACGGCCCATTATTCCGTTGGGCCGTTTCCAGCCCATGTTATCTTTCGGCCTTCTCAGAGCCCATTTATTCTTGGGCTCATTGCCAGCATTCGTTTACTTACGACCCATTACTGTCATTTTCTGCTTATGGGCCAAATTCAGCCCGTGGTTACAGTCGGCCCGTTTGTGGTCCGTTAATACGTTGGGCCGTTGTCGGTGTCAAAACCGGCGGATCTCGGGTAGGGGGTCCCGAACTGTGCGTCTAGGCCGGATGGTAACAGGAGGCAGGGGACACAATGTTTTACCCAGGTTCGGGCCCTCTTGATGGAGGTAAAACCCTACGTCCTGCTTGATTAATATTGATGATATGGGTAGTACAAGAGTAGATCTACCACGAGATCAGAGAGGCTAAACCCTAGAAGCTAGCCTATGGTATGATTGTATGTTGTGGTTGTTGTGTCCTACGGACTAAAACCCTCCGGTTTATATAGACACTGGAGAGGGTTAGGGTTACACAAGGTCGGTTACAAAGGAGGAGATATCCATATCCGTATTGCCTAGCTTGCCTTCCACGCCAAGTAGAGTCCCATCCGGACACGAGACGAAGTCTTCAATCTTGTATCTTCATAGTCCAACAGTCCGGCCAAAGGATATAGTCCGGCTGTCCGGAGACCCCCTAATCCAGGACTCCCTCAGTAGCCCCTGAACCAGGCTTCAATGACGATGAGTCCGGCGCGCAGTATTGTCTTCGGCATTGCAAGGCGGGTTCCTCCTCCGAATACACCACAGAAGAATTTGAATACAAGGATAGTGTCCGACCCTACAAAATAAGTTCCACATACCACCGTAGAGAGAATAATATTTTCGCAAATCTAATTTGCTGACCTGTTTTAGCAAGAGGACATTACGTCACGGCCCGGTGATTATTCGAACCGTTTCCTTTAACTAGCCCTGCACATAACGCGAGGCAGTTTTTGACACGCCTTGTTAAAGCAGAGATCGTGTCCCCTTATCACGAGATTCTCATCAATACGGGCGTGGGTAACCCAACCGCGCCATCGATTACGGCACTTGTGGGATAAGCAAGTTCTACCAGGCTAGTGGGGGGCGCATAGTTTCGTCCGCCCATATAAAGGGATAAGGATTCACCTTTTCATCCACGCCTTCTTCCTCCCTTGCTCATCCGTTTTCAAACACTCGAGCTCTAGCTCCCAAGTCCGCACTTCCCACCTCAACCTTCTCCAACCATGTCCGGAGCGGGAGGCAGGTGGATGGTCTCCTCCGTCACGGATGGAGACATCAAGAAGCTGAGGAGAGCCGGATACCTGCCCGACGACATCGCGCACCGGCTCCCAGATGAGGGGCAGCTCATCCCCACCCCCAGGCCCCAAGAGAGGGTAGTGTTCCTCACCCATTTCCTCCGTGGACTGGGATTCCCTCTCCACCCATTCGTCCGGGGGCTCATGTTCTATTATGGCCTGGATTTCCATGATCTGGCCCCGAACGTCATCCTCAACATCTCGGTGTTTATCGTTATGTGCGAGGCCTTCCTCCGCATCAAGCCCCACCTCGGTTTATGGCTGAAGACCTTCAATGTCAAGCCGAAGGTTGTGGGCGGTCGCCAGGCGGAGTGCGGAGGCGCCATGGTGGGCAAGATGCCCAACGTTACATGGCTCGAGGGCTCCTTTGTGAAAACTATAAAGGGGTGGCAATCGGGGTGGTTCTACATCACTGAGCCGCGTGACCCTGCATGGGCAACGGCCCCCGAGTTCCGATCTGGCATCCCCATGCGGCTCACCTCCTGGAAAGAGAAGGGCCTGTCCTGGGGTAGTTCGGGAGAGCTGACCGGACTCCAAACATGTATTCAAAACATGCTGAGCAAGAAGCTCAAACTTGTCAATGTAGTCCAGGTCATGCTCCACCGCCGGATCCTCCCGTGCCAACAACGGGACTTCAACTTGTGGGAGTTCGACCCCGCGCAACACCGAACTCTGAACAGGCTCTTTGACACAACTCACGAAGATGCCTGGAGGGTGCTGTTCAAAAGCGCCGAGGTCCCTCCTCCCATTACTGAGGATCGCAGATTCAGCGCGAAGCGCCAAGCCAGTGCGGTAAGCTGCTTTACCTTTCATAGGATACTTATCTTTTATAGATTGACTCCATGCGGGATCTAAACTCCCGTACCTTTGACAGGACTGGCAGGAGATGGCCGGACAGATCGACTGTCCGGCTCCTTTTCCCGAAAGCCCAGCGGACGCTCTTCTGGCGAAGATGCTGACTCCGGCTCCTTATACGGTGCCAAAGAAGACCAAGAAAGCCAACTGAACCCGAAAGAGTTCCCGACGCCAGGCGTTGTTAGACTCTCTGTCCGATGACTCTGCGGCGCACTCCTCCCCCGAAGACGACGGCGAAGAAGAAGATGCTCCCCCTCTAGCTAGGGGAGATAAGAAAAGAAGGCCGCCCCAACTAGGGGGGCCGAAGGGTCCAAGAAGGGAAGGACTCTCCTTCCGGACAGTTCCACCGCCGCCGACGAAGGCGAAGACGAGTGGTTGCCCAGGGCCAAGCCCCTGGGGAGATCGTAAGTATTCGGATACTAGAGTAATTCATAGCATTCCTTTGTCACACTGCTTTCCCTAACGTCGAACATAATTATGCAGGCCGCCACGAGCCAGTATCGATGTATCATCGGACGGCTCCCTGGGCTCGTCGGACATGGATAGCGATCCAGTCCCGACCGCCACCTCCCCTCATCCTACTGACGATGCCGATGTTCTGTCTGAAGAGGCACCGGGTCGAGGGGAGACAGTCCCGGAGGTGCCTCAAGGCGACCTTCCGGACTCCGGGAGCCGAGGGGACGGGGCCCCTGAGAGCTCCGAGTTCGGCCCTCAGCCGAACACCGCGCCGGAACCTCCAGTGATTCCGGGCTCAGGCAGGCGGCCTCCTTCCAAGAGGGGGAAGACGCTTGTGCCGGTGACCTCTGTCCATCCAGAGGCGCCAGACAATCTGCTGGAAGCGCTTCGCAGCGCTTCCATCAACGAGGAGCACCGTACTATTATGAGTGCGGTGGTCTAGAAGGTTCAGTCCGCCAAGAGCGGATTGACTAAAGCCTGTGCCAGCCTTCTAACAGGCTTTGAGGTAAGTGTTTTTAAAATATAGGAAAATATTACCGCATAGACAGTAGCCCCTGATGCTTTGTTCGGTGTTCGCAAAGAAAAGCTGAACAGAGGATCAAATAATATCGCATGAGTCTAATATAAGTATGTCAATATGCGTATGCAGGCCTTGCTACTGGCGTCCGCCGCACTGACTGCGGAGGTTGCCGTACTGAAGCAGGACCTCGAGGGGTCGAAGAAAGAGCTCGGCCTTGCAAAGAGGCAGCTCGAGGAGAACAAGGGTAAGTAATACCCTATCTGTAGATATGTATAAAAAAAATGCGATTGCAAAATGACAGGATTATCATGAATTTGCCAGGGGCCGCGACCGAAGTGGCGACCCTAAAGCAAGCGCTGTCCGAGGCCGAAGATAAAGTGGCCAAGGAGCGCACCGAGCGAGAGAAGCATGAGGCTCGGGTGGGCGAGGCGCAGCAAGAGTTCTAGGCTCTTGTGGCAAAGCACGAGGCATTGGAGCTTGACTCAAACACGCGGGAGTCTGGGCTTGCCGCGGCCCTCGAGAGCGCAAAAAGTGCCAAGGCCGAAGCCCAAAAGGCCCTCTACAAGATCGACGCAATGAAGAAGATAGCGGCGGGTAAGGCTTTCTATAAGCAAAGCAAGCATGTAAAAGTAAATTACCGATTACTTATCTGAATCCGGAGCTCTCCAGGGGCATTCGCAGATTTGCCCCGCAGCGTGTCCGATGCCGCACAATTTTGCCAGGCCGAGGATGGAAACTCAACGGAGAAGCTGTTCTGGTCTCAGTATACTGAGGCTAAACACCCAGTGCCAATGAGCGACCAGCTGAAGCAGGTGGTCGAGCTACATAAGGCGGCCGATCAGGCCATGAAGGGCTTTATAGTCTGGCTGTGGCCTGGCGACGCCCTTCCGAATAGCTTCTTCGGCCTGGTGAGGCGGCTTGTGGATGCCTGCCCGCGGCTGGAGGTTGTCAAGCGATCTGTCTGCATTGAAGGTGCACGCCGGGCTTTCGCTCGTGTGAAATTGCAGTGGGTCAAGCTAGACGCCGTGAAGCTGATCAAGGAGGGGCCGCCGGAGGGCAAGGAGCACCGCCACCCCGAGTTGTACTACGAGGGTGTTCTGCCAGGTGCCCATCTCATAGCGGACGAGTGTTCAAAAGATGTAATATTTGAGTGAGACTTGCTCGTTTTATCCTGTATTTATGAAAACTTGTTTCATATGTGTTATGCAACGCTTGTTTGAATTTAAAATATTGCCTTCTGTTTGGCTGTTTATCCAATCTGAGAGATGGCTAGTCCTCGGCTTCTGCCCCCATGCCACGAGTGCTGGGGTGTTCGGGATAAACCTGAGCACTCTTGTTCCCATGTTTGGGTCCTTCGAGGGAGGTGCTCAGCACACCGAACAAGGCAACCGGACTAATAATGCTTTATCACTCTCACTTAGCCATAGAATTCTATAATTTTAAATTTCGGCGAAGCCCCTGGTATTCGGAAGGCCGAATTTGGGGCGCGATACATGCCTTTAAGCCGGACAGGGCTGGCCCCTCGCTCTAACCGGCATAAGTCTTTAGGGACTCGAAAACCTCGCCGAACAGCGACCAGTCTCTCGCCTTATCATGACAGTCAGTTTTAGCTTTCTCTACTGAGGTGCTGAACCCAGCAGAACCGGGGCACAATTGCAGTAGTTCTCCTAGCGCTACCTTAGCCGATAGAGCGGAACGTAAGGTACCAAAACATAAGAGCCGGGCAAACCCAACATTTGACCAAAGACATGATTCGGAGCGGATGCATATAATGCTATAAGTTCGGGGTGCCGAACTTGTGAAAGTGTTCGGACTTTTCACATCGTATTGTGGGGTACGTGAGCCCCTAGTGTATTGGCCGTACCAAAGTGTGTATATATATAATGAGAACGCAATAATAGTCGTAATGTCATGCATTGTTTATTCAAAAAATTGCGTTAAAGCAAAGTGATACAGATAGTGCGATAAGCAAAGAGTAGGACTATGTCCCTTCCAAGGGCAAGCTGAGGAATGATATTAAATCGAATATTTCGCTCGTTACTGTAATCCACCTGGGAATTTCATGGTATGACGTAGTTGTCTGCCTCCTTGGTTGCTGCATCATGTGTTCGGCAATAGTGCTGCCGGACAGTGTTTCCAGAGATTAAGGTCCTGAAAAAAGAGAAAAATAACCAAACGGGAAGCCCCTAGTGCGTTTTAAGCCGCGTCTTGGGGCGTGCCGCAGTTGTTCCCCCCTCCCCACCTGTGCCCATGGTATTTTTAATGCGTAATTATGTACGCGTGGCACGAGTTTCGCCGTTGGGCTGGGATTGGGGTGGGTGTCGTATTGCTACGCGAGCTCAGATCGCGCCAGGCTATCTATTTGCCAATTTCTCCGAGCGCGCTTGAAGGTGTCCGGGCTTTGAAGCGCCGAATTGGTTGATTGCCTTGAGAGGCTGCTTTGCGCTTCTGCTGCGAGGGCCGCGGTGTGCTCCTCTGTTCGGAGAGAGCGCTCTGTGTTTCCATTGACTGTAATAACTCCACGAGGTCCTGGCATCTTGAGCTTGAGGTATGCATAATGCGGTACCGCATTGAATCTAGCAAATGCGGTTTGCCCGAGCAGCGCATGATAACCACTGCGGAATGGGACTATATCGAAGATTAACTCTTCGCTTCGGAAGTTATCCGGGGATCCAAAGACCACTTCCGGTGTAATTGAGCCTGTGCAATGGGCCTCTACACCTGGAATGACGCCTTTAAAGGTCGTTTTTGTGGGTTTGAATTTTGCGCACTGTGTCCTGATAAAGCAGGTTCGGGCTGCTGCCACCATCCATAAGGACTCAAGTGAGGTGAAATCCGTCAATGATTGGGTCTAGGACCAGTGCGGTGAATCCGCCATGACGGATACTAGTGCGGTGGTCCCTGCAATCGAATGTGATCGGACAGGAGGACCAAGGGTTGAACTTTGGGGCGACTGGCTCCAACGCATATACATCCCTGAGCGCATGCTTCCGCTCCCTCTTGGGGATGTGGGTTGCGTATATCATGTTCATCGTCCGCACTTGTGGGGAAAACCTCTTCTGTCCTCCAGTGTGTGGCTGCCGGGATTCCCCCTCGTCATCGCTATGCGGCTCCTTGTCCTTGTTTTCGGCAATTAACTTGCATGCCTGCTTGAACACCCAACAATCCCTGTTGGTGTGATTGGCTGGCTTGTCTGGGGTGCCGTGTATTTGACACGAGCGATCGAGTATACGGTCCAAGCTGCATGGACCTGGCGTACTTTGTTTGAATGGCTTTTTCCGCTGACCGGGTTTAGAGCCTTTGAATCCGGCATTGACTGTCGTATCCTCGGTATTTTTGCTGTTAATGCGGCGCTTATGTTTGTTGCGACGTGACCTGCTATTGCCGTCCTTGGTATCCGAGGTACCATGGTTCTTTGATATGTTATTACTGCGAGCCAGCCAGCTGTCTTCTCCCGCACAAAAGCGGGTCATCAGCATCATGAGAGCTACCATAGATTTCGACTTTTCCTGACCAAGGTGTCGGGCTAGCCACTCGTCTCGGATGTTGTGTTTGAAAGCCGCTAAGGCCTCTACATCCGGATGGTCGATGATTTGATTTTTCTTTGTAAGGAACCGAGTCCAGAATTGTCTGGCTGACTCTTCTGGCTGCTGAATTATGTGGCTCAAGTCATCGGCGTCTGGTGGTCGCACATAAGTGCCCTGAAAGTTGTTGAGGAATGCGGCTTCCAGATCTTCCCAACGGCTAACGGAGTCTGCTGGCAAGCTATTAAGCCAATGCCGCGCTAGTCCTTTGAGCTTTAGTGGGAGGTATTTGATGGCGTGTAAGTCATCACCGCGGGCCATGTGGATGTGAAGGAGGAAATCCTCGATCCATACCGCAGGATCTGTAGTGCTGTCGTATGATTCAATATTTATAGGTTTGAAACCTTCTGGGATTTGATGATCCATTACTTCATCTGTGAAGCATAAAGGGTGTGCGGCGCCTCTGTATTGGGCTATATCGTGATGCAGCTCAAATGGGTCTTGCCCGCTGTGTTTGGCCCGGCCGGATTTACTTTTACTGTATCCGGCGTGACGTTTATCGTCTCGCATGGTGGCGCGCCCTTGTGATCCATAGATCGATCTTGCATGCTTTGCTTTGTCCTCCAATATGTCTTGCAGGTCTCGCGTATCTCCCCATGCCTTTTTATTTGAATGGCGTCGAAGTGCAAGCTGAGTTTTTGGCTGGAATGCCTCTCTATCACGGCCACGAGGTGGCCGATCAGCCGCGTCATACGCTTCTTCCTCCAGTCGGGGTGGCAACCTGCATTTTGGGTAACTCTTGGAGGGGCGCTCGAGTTTATATTTCTCGCCCGCGAGGACTACAGTCCATCTGTCAGCTAGCAGATCTTGATCAGCTTGAAGCTGCTGCTGCATTTTCTTCAGGCTATTTGTCGTGGCCATAAGCCGGCGTTTGAAGCGCTCTTGTTCGACGGGATCCTCTAGCACAGCGAATTCGTCGTCGCCGAGGCTTGCCTCATCTTCGGAGGGGGGCATGTAATTATCATCCTCCTCTTCTCCATCTGCCGCTCTCTCTGGAGGGCTGGCTCCTCCATCCTCCTGCTCTAAATCTTGCTGGAGGGGATTGTTGTTGTCTTCGGCACTATCCGGAGTATTATTATCTCCTGTGCCGGTATCACCACTTTTGCTTTGGTGGGACTTAGAGCGGAGCCCCTGACGTTGGCGCTTGGGTTGCTTCTTGGAGGGGTCATCCTCCGCTATCTCGTCACCATTGTCTTCTTGGGGTGTATCCACCATGTATATGTCATATGACGAGGTGGCTGTCCAGTGCCCCGTAGGCAGTGGTTCCTCTTCGTCTCACGCATCGTCGTCCATACCGTCGATGTCTTCGGAGTCGAAGTCAAGCATGTCGGTTAAGTCATCGACAGTGGCTACTAAGTGGGTGGTGGTGGGTCGCGAATTTCTTCGTCGTCCGCATCCCAGTCCTGCCGGACATAGTTCAGCCAGGATCCTCCTGACAAGGAGAGAGACCTTAATGATTTCAGTATGTTGCCAAAGGGTGGGTGCTGAAAAATATCCGTGGAGGTAAACTCCATGATTGGCGCCCAATCGGATTCGATAGGAACAAGTGCAGGCGGTTCGGAGTTCGTGGCCGGAGAAGGATCCGGCAATTTATCAACACGGCTCTTGTGCAAGGTATGGTCGATGTTCGGCTTGATCGCCGCTGAGGGTAAGGCCTCCATGGCGGGGTCCATCCACCCGTCCGTGGAAGGCACAACTGGCTTCGAATCGAGGGTCGGAGCGGCTGCTGGTGCGATCTCCTGAACACTGTTCGATGGTAGAGCTAAATCGTACTCATCATGACCGCGTGACGCACAAGGCAGAGGCTCGAATCCGTCGAAGATCAAGTCTCCGTGGACATCGGCCGTGTAGTTTAAGCTTCCAAACCTGACCTGGTGGCCAGGGGCGTAACTTTCGATCTGCTCTAGATGGCCAAGCGAATTGGCCCGCAATGCAAAGCCGCCAAACACGAAGATCTGTACGGGGAGAAAAGTCTCACCCTGGACTGCATCGCTATCGATGATAGTAGGAGCCATCAAGCCTAATGGCGACGGCACAGAGGAACTCTCAATGAAAGCACCAATGTTGGTGTCAAAACCGGCGAATCTCGGGTAGGGGGTCCCGAACTGTGCGTCTAGGCCGGATGGTAACAGGAGGCAGGGGACACAATGTTTTACCCAGGTTCGGGCCCTCTTGATGGAGGTAAAACCCTATGTCCTACTTGATTAATATTGATTATATGGGTAGTACAAGAGTATATCTACCACGAGATCAGAGAGGCTAAACCCTAGAAGCTAGCCTATGGTATGATTGTATGTTGTGGTTGTTGTGTCCTATGGACTAAAACCCTCCGATTTATATAAACACCGGAGAGGGTTAGGGTTACACAAGGTCGGTTACAAAGGAGGAGGTATCCATATCCGTATTGCCTAGCTTGCCTTCCACGCCAAGTAGAGTCCAATCCGGACACGAGACAAAGTCTTCAATCTTGTATCTTCATAGTCCAACAGTCCGGCCAAAGGATATAGTCCGGCCTAGACGCACAGTTCGGGACCCCCTACCCAAGATCCGCCGGTTTTGACACCGACAGCCGTTTTCATAGCGTCATCAAATACGACCTATTAATGATGGCCCGTTACGGTCGGCCCATGAACGGACGATTCCAACTCTAGACCGTTTACGGCCATAATGCGGCCTGTTATTGGCCCATGTTTGGCCAATCGATCATACGGCCCGTATAAGGCCCATTGATGATACGGGCCGTAGAAGGCCCTTTGTTTCGACGGCCCGTAGAAGGCCTACTGTTTCTACGGCCCGTAAAAGGCCCACTATTTCTACGGCCCGTAAGAGGCCTAGTGTGGCCTAGTTTTAAAAAATAGGTTATTGCAGCCACTAGTTAACTGCGGAAAAAGAACTGCAATGACTACAAGCAAACAAATAAACAAGACAACAAGGAAATAAATAAGCAAGCAACTAACGCTAGGCTATCACGACTATTACACATATTACATCCACTAGGCATCAAAGTTCGCCACCAGTGCAAATATAGGGAACAAAGCAGCATATCATATACACTGGCCGTCAAAATTGGCCACCGGTGCAAATAAACGCGGCAGCAAAACAAGAGCATAACTGAAACAACTTCAGAAGAGCTCAAGAAACGTTATCCTGGGTATCCACCATGCTGGCAATAAGCTTAACAAGCTGATTAGCTTTGTCCTATTTGGCGCTAAAATCCTCCAACGCTTGTTGTTGCACCAGAAAGTATGCATTTGAATGCTCCAGGGACTTCCGCAGTCCTTTCGCTTCTTGTCGCAGCACAGCTGATCGATGTCTTTCAGCTTGTAGTTGAGACTCAACAAACCGAACTGATTCAAGACAGTGAGTTTGAATAGCTTGTGCAAGCGGTAGTGGCCAGCAACTCCAACACTAAACCAAGACAGGATGTGTCACTATCCTGAACCTTATCTGCATTACTTCCTTTACCATTGCTTAATAAGGCACTCTTCCCCAATATTCTGTCAGCATTCTAAAAGAAGAAACAAGCAGACACATAACAAGTTTAGCATGTACTAGTATATGAAACTCATTTCGGTGAACCAGTTCATTAGTAAGGTGGACAGGATTAAACTACCAAGTCTTCTATTGCCAAGTACTAGTACATAATAAAAGCATCAAACAAACATATATCTATGTCCTCTAGTAGCAATGGAATCTTAAATTAGAACAGTTGTTCTTCAGGTTTAGGCACTTGTTCTACATGAACAGAGTACAGTAAGACGCAAGAATATAATACATAAAAATAGAAAATGAGCTCATAGACCTTACCACATTCTTGGTTAGGGACCAGTACAGAACAAGGCGTTCCCAGTCATCATCCAGTAAATGTGTCTCATGAGAACGTAAGGGAATTTGATGAGTTTCTTTGCCAGTGAAGTACGTTTTCTTCAGGTAATTCTGATACTGCCACCAAGCATTCTTGAAGATAGCAGAGTTATTAGCACAGGTTACCTCATCCTGAGTTTCCAAATCGGTCCTTCTCTATAGAGAAAAAAGGGAAAATTTGTTGTATTATAACCATCATGGAGGTTGGATGTATGGGACAAAGCAAAGTAATTGCCATGAATAACATTACTTACACATAACTCCTGGACAGACACCTGCAACTGGCATTTTCCTTCATCTTCAGTATAATATTTCCAAGATGGGAAGATACGCACATATGATTTAACAACATCAAATGCGATAGATGCTAAACTACGACTAGCTGGTTGTGCTTCCTCCACAGGAATAGGCGTACTAACTGGTAGAGTTGGGGTTCGCCGTGATAGTACTGGCCCTTTGGGCACTAGAGCTGCCCTACTAACTGCTCTTGTTTGGGAGCTCTATGGTGGATATGGTGTTGTGTCAACAGGAACTGGGTTACTATCGGTTGGGGTTGGGGTTAGATTGAGTGAAGCTGGTTCTCTGTCCATCGTAGTAGGGGTACAATCTGCGAGAGTTTGGGTTATGTGTGGTAGGGCTGGTTCTTGTGCATGTACAACCGGGGTGCTATCTCCACCAAGAGGTAGCACTGTTAATATTCGAAGACCGTGTTTTTAGTCCGCTAGATACTGGCATCACCCTCTCCAATTCAAATGGCTGATAAACAGGAAACATAGTTAAATGTACAGACATTGTATGAGAGACAGATGCAATAGATAGTGTGGAAAAAAGAGAGCATGAAATAGTTGACATGTATATTGTTTAACTAAAACGGATAGCATGACACTACTAGGGAAAAGCCTATACACAGAATCTTACTAGCAGCGCGCTTTAAAATTAGGCGCTGCTACTAAGTAGCAGTAGCGCGGGTTTTTAACCCTCGCTACTACTAAGTTGATAGCAGTAGCGCTGGTTTTTTACCCTCGCTACTACTAAGCGGTCTCTACCGTGCCCCCCGAGACATGCCATAGTAGTAGCGCAGGTTTTTAACCCTCGCTACTACTAAGTTGATAGTAGTAGCGCTGGTTTTTACCCCTCGCTACTACTAAGCGGTCTCTACCGTGCCCCTGGGCCATGCCATAGTAGTAGCGAGGGTTATAAACCCGTGCTACTACTAAGTTTTTACCCCTCGCTACTACTAAGAGGTCTCAACCGTGCCCCTCCGGGACATGCCATAGTAGTAGCGAGGGGTAAGATCCCTCGCTACTACTAAAGGTCCCATTTTCAAACTCTACCCCCCCCCCATGGATCACCTTTTTGGTTTCGTAAAAAGCAAAAGAAAATGATAAAAACTTCAAGTATTAAAATCCTTCGAGATGTAATTATGTTACTACATCTACTAGTTAGGAAAATTTAAAAACTTAAATTTGGACATGTTTTGCAAAAAGTGTAGGGAAAATGTAAAACGGCTATAACTTTTGCATACGATGTTAGAAAAAAACGTATAATATATCAAAATGTTTCAAAAATCAAAATCCTTCGAGATCTAGTTATGTTACTACATCTACTAGTTAGGAAAATTTAAAAACTTAAATTTGGACATGTTTTGCAAAAAGTGTAGGGAAAATGTAAAACGGCTATAACTTTTGCATACGATGTCAGAAAAAATCATATAATATATCAAAATGTTCAGCATGAAAATCCGCATACGATGGAGACGGCCTATGGCCTGTTTGCAAATTTTTAGAATCCTTAAATTCTAAAAGCAAAAAAAATTATGCTCAAATTTCAGTTTTTTTATTTAGGTCAAATCTGGTCAAACTGTGGTCAAACTACTTATTCAAGAAGTATTAGTCTTACTAAATAATTATTCAAGAATATTAGTGTTACTAAATAATTATTTCAGTTTTTTGGAATTTTGGTCAAATCTGGTCAAACTTTGGTCAAAATGTGGACAAACTTCTTATTCAAGAAATATTAGTGTTACTAAATAATTATTGTTTTTTAGAACAATAATTTTAAACTCAAACAGCAAAATGTGTGACTTCATGCTCAAGCTAAACTCCCGAGGGTTAATAGGATTGACATCTTACTATTGTCAGGAAAACAACAAGTGCAGACTTGGAATCGAGGGAGAATAGAACCCGGAAGTTAAGCGTGCTCAGGCTGGAGTAGTGAGAGGATGGGTGACCGTCCAGGAAGTTAGATGATTTGGAATGATGAGGGGTGATTAGAGATTAAATTGAGCAGCGATGAGGGTGATTAGAGATTAGAGGTTAAAATAATTCAGAAATTTGAAAATTCACGCAAAAAATTCAAAAAAAAAAATTCCGCGGGTTAGTAGTAGCGCGGGTTTTTACCCACGCTACTACTAACGGACGTAGTAGTAGCGTGGGTGCCACCCGCGCTGCTGCTATATGTTAGCTGTAGCGCCTGTCCCGCGCTGCTAATAGGCCCAAAACCCGCGCTGCTGCTAGGCTTTTCCCTAGTAGTGTGACATAATTTCACATATATGATGTCTATCTAAACTGGATAGCATAGCATAACATAATTCAAAGATATGATGAATAACTAAACAGGATCGCCTGACATAATTCACCTACATGTTATGTAAGTAATCAGGATCGCATCATTTAATTGACATATATGATTTATATGCTAAACAGAGGGCATTCGATATGATGTCTGAACTAAGAACATGGTGCTGAATATTGTGTATATGATGTCTAAACTATGCAATGCAAGACACCGTATGCATGATATGAGCAGTATAACCGTGCCAAGTTAGAGCATACACCTCAGTGGGGGAATAGGACTGGTCATCTGTCTCTGAATCCATCTCTGAGGAGCTATCGGGACCCAACAAGAGATCTGCTTCGGCAGGTAGCACTGTCTACTCTGAAGGCCTTGTTTTCACTCCAGATTTTTCCATCTCCCACCCAAATGGTTGATTCACAGGAAGAGTAGTTTAATGTACAAACATTGTTGACAAATGGAAATGTAATGAAGAAAAGGATGGGCAAAATATCATTCAAATATATGATGCCTGGTTAAACAGGATGCCATTGCACATTTCACACATATTATGGCTGGCTAAAAGACATGAGACTGCATAATTCCCATATATGATATAGAAACTAAACAGGTGGCATTACAGAACATGTCTAAACTAAACAGATGACATATATGATGTCAAAAGTAGGCACTGCAAGGCAACATATGCATGATATGACTAACATCATCATGCCAAGGTAGAGCAAACACCTTGGGGGGTAAATAGGAGTGGTCAGTGGCGTCCGAATCCGCCTTAGAATAGATATCTTCCTCTGGATTACAATCTGGAGAGGGGTGGGGATGGTTTGCCATTGAACCCACCATGGAGCGATGTCTGCATGACATTGTATTGCCGCGCAAAACTCTTCTCTTTTTCTCTACATGTTCAGCATGACTGTGTACAGAGATTATGTAAGGAGAGTATGCAGAAATTTAGAGTGATGGTAACAACCAGTGGACCGATGTTTTTCCATTGAACCAAAATCGCCCTAATGGATCGACGTGAATGTATAGTAATAAGTGATGCAACAAGTGTACAACCTCTTTGCCGTAGCCGTGTCGACCTCAGCATCATTGGGTTGGCCGCTGAAGCAGTTGAGGCAGAGGTGGCTGTCGGAGGTGTGGAGGAAGATCTAAGGAATCTGTAGACGGCGTCCAGGGCACTGCTCTGTTGTGATGGATCGTTCTGTCGTTGGAGCAGCTCCGGTGAGCCGTAAGACGTCAAGGCTGAAGCAGCACAAGACAGACATCGTCAATCTCAAGTGGGATTCTAATAGCATTTCCAATAGATGATGTAAAATGGATGTAAAATTAACATCACCAAAAACCACCTGACTACAACAGATGAGGTAAAAACTGTTGACTCTGAACTTAACTGTCGAAACTAAAATTTACTGTGGAATCTGAATGCTACTATCGAAACTGAGCGCAATGGTAGCAGAGAGGCACTTGACATGTAGTTTAGGGAGGGCCTGCAGTTCATCTTGAACCTGCACCCCCCTGAGCCGCCAGCCACCACCGGCCGAACCGCCGGCCCCAGCGCCGCCTCGCCGCCCCGAAACAACTCGCCCCCGCTGCCCCCGCCAGCCCTCTAGGCCCCCTACCCCCACCCTAAACCCTAAGATAGATAGTGGGGTACCTCTCCGGCGAGCCCCCGTCCCCAATGCGGGTGGTTCTTCCTTAACTCCGGCGAGCCCCCCAACCCCTGAAAATCGACTGACCCAAAAGTCGATTCAGTCGACTAAAGTGTGGCTTAATCGGAGCAGAGCAGCAGCACGAGCGAGGGGGGAGCAGCAGCAGCAGCTGGGCGATCGAGCAAGAGCCGGAGCAGGAGCAGCAGATCCGGCTGGTATGGACGCTGCCGCCGAAGGGGCCTCGCACTGGGGGGAGAGCCGCCATGGAGATGTTGCCCACGGCGCCGGCTTCAAGGTAGCCGCTCCATGGGGGTGCGGGATGGAGCACCGTCGGCGCCGGGAGGTCGAGTTAAGGAGAAGGTGCGATGCGAGTAGGTGAGGATGTCACGGTTCCGGTGGAGTAGGTTAAGGCGGCGCTGTGGGGATGGAGCAGCCGCGATAGACAAGGCGGTCGTCGGAGCAGCTCCTTGGAGGTGGAGGACGGGGCGACTGAACCGGCGGCACGGCGAGATGGACGACGGATCCTCATCTGGGGAGGTGGACGAGGGACGTCGAGCTGTTGCGGTGGACGACATCATCGGGGAAGAGGCTTCGGCTGGGCAGCGGTGACATGGCGGACGGAGGAGGGTGGGGTTTCGCGGCTGGAGCGGAGAGGTTATGGTGGCCTGGGATTTCGAATGGCAAAAAGGGGGTGATGGGAGGGGGTGAAGCATGACTTAGGAACGCGCTTGTCCAAAATGTAGGGTGTGTTACAAAAGTACCCCCCCCCCCACCGATTTGAACTAGAGGCACTTTCGGCTCGGGGTTAGAAGGGGGATTTCGGGTGTCGGGATTTGGCAGCTGGAGGGAGTTTTCGCGCGCGTTGTAATTTCGGGATAGCAAGGCGCGGGTTGTGAAGGCGCCAGTTTTGGGAGCATGATATCTGAATTTTCGGGATATAACAAGACACGGGTTGAATTTTAGGGACAAGCCTAACGTGTCATAATATTGTACTTGTACGTACCAAATCAATTCGCACTTCCCTCAACCAAAAAGAAAATGAAAAAAAATAAAACTATTCACACCACACAAAGAGAGAGTCTTGCCCCGTTTTACTATACAAATGCTATTCAAAGCTACTCCCTCCTTCCATCTATATAGGGCCTAATGCATTTTTTCATGCTAACTTTGACCAAATATTAGAGCAATGATATATGACATACAACTTACACAAAGCACACTGTTAAATTCGTCTGTGAAAGGTTCTTTCAATGATATAATTTTCACATTGTGCATGTCATGTACTATTAATCTTGTCAATAGTCAAAGGCGGTCTTAAAAATCTCATTACGCCCTATGTAGATGGAAGGAGGGAGTATGAATCCATGTTATGTCCGATTAAATTTTTCCGCTTGCTGTATAATGCATGTAACCTACTCATACCAACATTTTAGTGCATTCCAAATGTCTATACTACCGCTGCAATTCGAACTAAATTTGAATTCGTTTCTCTATTTCAATAAGAATCTACAATCATGATTGTTGCTAACTTCAACCATCAAAGTTTCCTTGCTATCCGCCAGATATAAATCAAATGGCCTATAATGCAGGATGGCAGGCACACCATCATCAACAACTCTGTTTTTTATAAGAGTGGAGATAAAATATATTAAATGTAGTATACCATGTTCATAACCACACCATGTTTATCACCGTTATATATATTCACACATCCATCGGTTTTAAACACTATGATAAATTCTTCAAATATCCGAATTCGCTTTTTATAATGAAGTATATATGATCTCTATTCGTCTTTTACACCCACACAACCCTCTTATCTTTGTAGCTAGCGCTAACTTTCTCTTGTGCATGCACACGCCCGCATCCCTCTCACCCTCCCTCAGCATTCTCTAGCTCCATCGCGCAAATTCGTGTTTTCACTTTAGGTCGTTCACCCACGGTGTGTGTAGGCCCCCCAACTCCTTCTTTACGGCACACATCGATCGATAAGCCTCTCTAGCCAGGTGTGCGTAGCACAAACACAAGCTTCCCCTCTTCTCTTGTCACTGTCCATGCCTCACTCCCACCACTCTTTTCATCGTTCTCGTACTCGCACACTCCTCCCCCTCGATATAGTATGCCTCTCGTACCACCTCCTACATGCATCCCTCTCTCTCTCTATCCTTCTCCTCGTGCCTCATTTGCTTCTAACACACATGCATGTATACCGATCGATCTCCCAACATATACCTAGATCGACTTTAACTACCCCCCCCCATCGATCGACGTACCTCACAAGTTATGTCTCTCCTTTCTCTTACAAAGGGCGATTGATCTTCCTATGTAGTTACGTCTGCTTACCACAGCCACATCATCCCCCTCATCATTCGTGCATGCCTCCTAACCCGTCTCTCACACACACGTGCACAGACAACAAGCAGCCATCTCCTCTCTTATTGATATTGCGGGCATGCCCTCCGTTTGTCTAGCAAGCCTATCCCACCATTTGTTAGAAGCAACTCCACTACCACCCCCACCAACACTCTAGCTCTGTCTCTCTCCCAACCTTATTCATCTCCTGCACATATGCATGGATGCCGATCGATCTCCCTTAATACATGAGGCAGATCGATCTCCTTAATACATGAGGTAGGCCTCTCTCCTGCTCCACACATATACAAGCCATTGTACCTCTATAGTTAATTGGGCCTCCCTCTTCCCCCACCACACACCGATAGTCGAGCGCTACAGTTAGGTATCCATGCCATAGAGACAAACTGCACATGTCCCATCTCACATTCTAGTAGGCCAGCCACTCTATATCTTTGACGTGGGCACACACAAATTCGATGGCACTCTTTATCGATCGTGCGCGCGCGCACACACACACATCATCCCTCTCTTCGATTCTATAGACACCTCAAGCCGATGATACCTCCACTCTCTTCTCGTGGATCGCCCCCTCTATATATATGTTATATCCAGGACTCTATTTCACACACATTGCATATGTTAAATTTTTTGATTGACCCCCCCCCCCCAAAAAAAACTCTCAAGAACCCACACACTATATCTCTCTAGGTTTGTATCTCTCTCACACAACCCCACGTAGGTGGTGTACGTATACAAGAAGAGAATAGGTGCACCGTGCACGTACTCACGCTTCGTGCCCAGCCACACCCGCGCGGGTACACGGTGGAGCTCATTTCTTTACGAAATGGCAGCCCACGTGCTAATTTGAACGCCTATAGCGGTTGTTTACCTAGGGAGGTCGTGTACCACGCGTGCACGAAACAAAGTTCGACTTGACACGTTGCCGTGTTATTTTTAAATAAAGTTATAGCGCTCAATGGCACGTACACATAATATAAAACGATTTTTATGGAGGAAAAGGTAGTCCGCTCTTCAGAGTATCTCACACAAGGCTCTGGTGGCCTCTCTCTCTCTCTCACCATTGGTCACTGATCCGGCCGCATCCTGTCCGCCGGGGGAAAGGGAGTGTGGTGGCCTCTCTCTCTCACCGTTGGTCACTGATCCGACCGCATCCCGTCCGCCGGGGGAAAGGGAGTGCGGTGGCCCCTCTCTCTCACCGTTGGTCACTGATTTGTCCGCATCCCATCCGCCGGGGGAAAGGAAGGAAGTGCATCGTTTCTCCGTTCGACGTCGCCGAGGCAGCATGTCCCGATCTGCGGTACACGCCGTTCTCTCTGACCAAGCTCCGGCGCGGCAGGGCCTAAGCCACCTGCTCGCAGATTCCGCCCACCGCCGCTCACCTAGTTACAGCCCGACGACCTCTAGGTATCCCCTCCGGCCTTGCTCCACTGCCCGTTTTCCCACGTCCCTGCATGTGGATCTTCCATAGTTCTTTGCCCAAAACGTAGCTCATCCGGTGTACTTTCCATATTGCATTCTCGTCCTCACACCGTTTTAGACAAACACAACCGTGTTGTTATCTTCCCTTAGGACAAGGAATATGCTTCTTTTTTGTCATCGCTTGTGTCATCAACTGTTATTGGCCAGTAATTGTTTCCTTTCTACCTCTTTTTTGCAAACAAGGCTATCCATTTCACCTCGTTGCTATTGCAACCTTTTGGTGAACTGCACAAATCACTTTTTTCTTAAGAGTGTTTTGTGCAGTTGTACTAAAATGTCACACGGGCAACGTCTCTACATTTCAGTGCGACTGCACAAAGGGAGATTGGTTTTGCTCTATCCTCCTCATCCAACTCCGAGCCTAATCTTCTCCAACTAGTTAGTCTTAAGAGAGACCGCAAAGGTGATCGGCTTCTATTTGTGTGTTTATTGTTTCATCAGCAATCCTCTATTATCGTAATCACACTTGATATCTTTGGAACAGGGACGCTCAGCTCTATTTTAGTGGAACTGCACAAAATGATCGGAATGTCGCATGCTCCAGGCAGCTACTTTTTTCCCAACATGCCTTGTTGATTTAGGCAGAGATGGGGGGACATTGCTACCAATGAAAGCATGGATCAATTTTAATTTAACACCTTCTCACAACTTTGTCTTCAGTTGTGATGTAATTATTAGCTCTGATCTGCTAATAATTGACATGCATTAGCAAGGAAGTTAGTTTTTTATTGTTTCCAAAAGAGCATCGATGGCAAGACACGCGAAACAAAAGCTGAAAGCTCACACCATTGTACAATTTCATGTCACTGGAAAATTATTTGTATAGTACGTCAATTATGTAAACAAATGATGGAAGCTTGATAGCATTGCCAGAAGCCTCTTCATCATCCGGGTCCATGTGCCATGCACGAAATTATACTCCTTCGTTCCTAAACATTTGTCTTTTTACAAATTTCAAACGGGCATATTTTAGAGTGTAGATTCACTCATTTTGCTTCGTATGTGTACTCCCTCCATTCCTAAATATTCTATTCGTCTTAACAGAGATTTCAACATATTTTAGAAAGACAAATACTCCGGAGTATATTTAAGAACCGAGGGGGTAGTGCACAACCGCATGGGAGACTCAGCCCGGTCGTTGCGCCGCATTAATAGTGAGTAATGAGCAGTCAAATCATAAGCCCCACCTTTCCCACTATAAGTTGCTCTGAAGAAGCAACCATCAATACGCTCTTCTTTGAATCCGCTCATACTACTCCATCCGTCAATGTTTATACAGCGCGCTTTAGAAAAAAAATCTGTGGGACCAAGGCGACTAGCAATCGGCCTAAAATAGCATTGGTAGTTATAGCACGACGTCTATTACTAGAGGGAATAATGCGTACACACATGCATGCAGTGCTTCCACCCCAGGTACACACATGCATGCACTCCGTAGTAGTATAGTACATGGAGAGAAAATTGTGGACTTGATTGCGGTTACCACGCCCTAATTAATTGAGCATTAAACCAAACGCGTCTAAAGTCTCTCTGGTGGTGGAAATGCATTGAGAGAAATGCATCATAATGAAGCGCGCCCTGTAAACTGTGACGGAGGGTGGAGTAGTATGAAGGTGCAAAACCAAGTACACGTACTAGTACTGCGCTTGGCTCTTCGCCCCTTCATGAAGTCGAACAATGATGGTACTCCGCATGTTGGGTACTACAGTGTATGCCTCTGACAATCTGACACCGAATGGACTGATGCATGTCCACCGAGGGTAGGTTGCATTAGTCAAAAGGCGTAAGAGAGCTTCACCTTGTCCTGCAAGCTTCTCCTCGTTCTGCGAGTTGACGGGACACACCAAAAAGTAGTGCTAGTCCATACTCCCTCCTTTCCGGTTAATATGGCTTAATCTTTTTTGCAGGTAAATGAGAGAGCTTTATTCATATATAAGCATTCTTAGGACGATCAGCCAAGACACTGGTCACTAGGAAGCCAAAAAAAGAAGTAGGAAGCGAGGTGTTTCATCAAGCCAGCTCTCGGCCACATTCAAAGTGCAGCAAGCACGGTTCGCACGAAGATGTGCCGCAAGGTTTGCTGACTTATTTACATGCTGAATAACAAAAAAAGAGGAAATATTACTGAGCGCTACTATTTGTAACAGGATATGAGCCAGAATTAAGCGAGAATTGTGGCGAGTGTTCCATGCAATCAACTTCCATTATCACATGCGAGAACCCTCGAAGAGAACCAAATGTGTTGAAGATTGATTTATCACATTTTAAAATTATAATAAGAGTGCAGACTCTCCTCCATCCGGTTCCTAGTAGTATAGTGTAGTATGCTTATGGCAATCTGACATCGAATTAACTGTTGCATGTCCACCGCCTGAGCGAGGGAGAGCTTGCATTAGTCAAAAGTTTCTCCTTGTCCTGCGAGCCACCGCGCGCAAGCTTCTCCCGTCCTGCAACCTTCTCCTCGTTCGGCAAGTTGACGGGACACAGCAAAGTAATGCTAGTCCATGTTGCCTCCTCTCCGGTTAACATGGCTTAATTTCAAACGAGATAAATACACTGTCTATCCCTGTATATTTGTAAAAATACGATCAGTGGACTTCATAATACGCTCATTGCGCTCAATATATATATTTTCCGGTGTTCATACGGTCACTAGCTCACCCTGACTGAGTATGTGTGTGCATGCACGTGTAGGTTGAGCACTTGAGTGTCACCGTGTGTGTTCTGTCGTGTGCTCGAACATGCATGCATTAGGGCGTCGCGCGCTTTTTTGCATCCATGTGTACGTGTGACTGTTGCATACACGTAGGGGGAGTATGTGTAGGGGCCACTAAGGAGCAGTCAAATCACACAGTAAGTTAGTCGGAAGAAGCAACCATCATTTCATTCTTGAATGACACATACGCAATATAAAATGGTTGATATGGAGAGAAAAAACCACTATACTCCCTCCTTTCCGGTTTATAAGGCTCAATTCAAAATTCTCACCAACCAAGGTAGATGGTGAGTGGTGGAATACTTTTTGTAGTTTGCAAAAGCACCTAATTAATGCTCTTGTTTTCCTCAAAAAAGTATGTTTACCAATGCATTAATTGCAATGCATGCATGCATAAATTACATGGATTGGTCAATTTTCTCTTAGTAATTGCATGCAATGATTTAATGCACCTTGGAATCTGAACATGTGATGGAAAAAAACCAAATTGAGCCTTATGAAATGGAAAAACTAAAATTTTGAAAGGAGGGAGTATATACACTAGCAGGGTGCGTGTGAGAGACGGGTCAGGAGGTGAATGACACGTGGCCCCAGGGGGTGGCTGGCCCACCTATCATACAGCCAAAGGCAGGTGCAGTAGAGGGCCGAGGAGTAGTACGAAATCCTACGCACCTACGCACGCTAACCAAGGTCTGAGTGATCACTCGAATCGCAAGATCAGTTGACTAGAAGCTACGCTAGACCCGTGGAGGCGATGAGCGCGAGCATCAGCCGGCTGTGCCAGATGGTCCACGACGCCGGCCTGCGGCCCGGCAGGTAGTATTGCTTGAGGCCGCCAGGGCGAGGGGCCACTTGGACGACAGCTTCGCATCCTTGTTCGACGAGGTCCTCGTCGGTTTCCTCGACAAGTTCACCGTCGTCAAGAAGCTTGCGGACGACTTTGACGTAAGCCTCCAGCCGACGCGCCCAGGCTCTGCGATGCCCGCCACCCTCAACGGCCACTATGGTAACAACCTCTTCAACGCACTGGTGGCCCTACGACTGCCCGCCATCGCGCCGCAGAATGTCCACCTCGAGGTCGCGCTCGCCGCGCAGCACCTGGCGCAACAAGACACCATCGACATAATCACCCACGTCTACGCGCAAATCGTCCACAAGGACTAGTACATGCAAGAGGAGGACAATAGGATGCTGGTCTTCTTGGAGCGCAGGGCAACCTTGGACGGCACTGTTCAGAAGCACGTTGAGCTCGCCACCAATGCCGATGCTCCTCACACGTCGGTTGGTGACCCGGCGCACTAGGGCATGAGGATGTCGTTGAACGTTGATGGATCCGTATGTATTTTTATCCTTCCATCAAATCCATGTTGTAGTATATGATACTACAGTAATTATCTTACCTTTGCATCAACTTCATAATTTTCGTACGTACTCCATGCATGAACGGTGCCAGAAGCAAACTTCTCATTACTCTAGGCAAAATCGTTATTTTCTATCTATCGGTCGCGTCATGGAGCAGAACCAAATTTTACAAGTTACGAGTTCAAAAGGAAAAGCCTGTCGTGTTCGTGTCGCACCCCCACACGGTTGGTCCGGCACGCCGCTCAAGCGGGAATGCGTGCGGTGTTGCATTTTCACTTACAAGTGGGACCGCAGTTGAGCAAACCGACTATCGGCAAACCCCCGCCCCGCCCACCGCGCGATGGCTGAGAAAAGAGGACAGGCGGGAGAAGAGATGGCTATAGCACGGACTCCAAGAAAATTGGTGTCGGATGGGACTCGTGTGGGTGGCGTGTGCCGTACTGCTAGATGTGAATGCTAGTTATGGCCCATGCCACCCCACTATATCGAGCCAATATCGTGGTACATAGAACAAATTTCCTGCAGTCCGTGCTCAGCCCTCCTCTATCTCTCTTCTCAGCCAGCTAGCGGACGTGCAGAGCCCATCGTCTGTTTGCTCACATGCAGCCCCACATGTCAGTGAAAACGCAAGAGGACCCACTGAACCTGCACATCTTTCACCTCGACGTGCTGGTGATGAAAAACAAATCCAATAAAGATCTTCGGTGGCCGCTTTTGGAGTTACTCAAGAGTAGTAAGATTCTATTTACAGTTTAACCCAAGATGCACATCTCGTGGCTTCAACTACCACTCTATTTTCTTTCATGACACGACCCGGATGCTGGATGTCCCACGTGTCAGCAAAAGGAGGAAGAACCCAACCAAATCTTTGGTTCTGCTCTCGGATTAGACTAGTTGTGCTAACTTAAAAAATTTATTGTGTACTCCCTCCGTTCCAAAATACTTGACTTCCATTTGTCCAAAAATGGATGTACCTATATACTAAGACATGTCTAGATACATATATATTGACAAATAGAAGGCATGTAGTATTGTGCAACGGAGGGAGTAGAATGGATGCAAATTTTTGTATTCGGAAGAAGAGTACATCCATATATTGATAGAGCGCAATTTAGTAGATGCTCTATCACTTTTAGCTAGTATAGAATAGTGGCTAGAAATGAGACTAGATGCGAGGAAGCAACTTCTACTTCTTTACACTCGAAGAAGAAAGAAGCACGCAAGATCGAGCCTCTGCAGATCAACAATGAATGCATCAAGAAGGCACTAATCCAACTTACTACAGGAGTAGTCAAAATTATCGTTGGAGTTCGTGCAAAATGGAGGTCCGTTTGGGGTCGTGCGTTGGAGTTGGCCTTACAAGTGGGACCGCAGTTAAGGAAACCGACTATCGGCAAACCCCCACCTCGCCCGCCGCGCGATGGCTGAAGTTAGAGAAATGACGAGGTTGAAGAGATTGCTCTCGCATGGACTCCAAGAAATAATATGGTGTCAGATGGATGTCATGGTGGTGGCGTGTGTCGTACTCCTGGACGTGAATGCTTGTTCTGGCCCATGCCACCCTACTACTCCTACTACTTACTCCTACTATATACTATACTACTAGTATATAGAGGATTCGAGGTGCTGGTTACGTACAACGAACACATTAACATATGGCTACAGTAAAAGCACCCGCCCGATGCGCGAAGCATGTGAAGCTAGTACAAATAGTGTACTACTATTGTTGATTGGCCTCATCCGATAACCTGTTGCAATGCACGTACAATTATGTATTCGGAAAATATTTTTTTGCCTTGTCGCACCACTCACTCAGAGAAGCGACTCGAAAGCCATTCATAAATTTAGTAAGTTTATCACAGGCATATCATTTTATTACATAGTACAACAAGTCATCAACCCACATCGACAACGAGGATACATTATAAATACTAAAGTTTTCACCACACAACAAATAACAAGCCATGAAATGAACTTCAACTCAACCATTCTGCGGCGTTGGAAACGATTGCTTTGAACCACAAGTGATTCTCTGGGACGGGCCATCCGTTGTCGATCTAGAGACCAATGCAGGACTGATCATCCAGGCTGAAGCGGCCTACTATATCAGTACCAGGGTAGGGAACCACCCAAATGTCCGAGGTATAGACATAGTTGCTTCTCATAAATGTGTCAACAGCAGTTGGATCTCCTTTCACCATCATCAGATAGTTTTGTCCAAGGAAGAGCGAGTTTTCTCCAAGACTATCAATTCTATGCCAGGGAGAAGGAGTTGGCGCTAGCACCCTAGTATCCATCCCGAATACCATGCAAAGGGTGTTGGAATAGGTCCGGAGAGTGCGACCATGGGAGACTACACCTGCTTCCTTAGCAGTAACATCATCAGTGGGTTGTATAAACACAAGAAGAGGTGATCCATCGGAATTAGTTGCCAGGCGCCACAGAGTATATCGGTGCTGCTCGTCCTCATGCTCGTGATCATCACCATTGTCATCTCCCCCTTGGTTATAAAAATCTTCAAGTATAGGTGGTGGGATGTTCACAGGACCTTGGAAACACAAGAAGAAGGTTAATTAGTAAAGGGAAACTTGCTAACCCGCATGCATGTGGATGAAACAATTATAATTACGGTGGAAGACAAACATACCGAAACAATGAGGATGCCATGCAAAAACAGTGCCACGAGTGGTGGCAGCAAACACAAGGCCCTCGTATTCAATTGCATCACAGTAGTCATCCGTGTAAAGAAACTGATTTTTGAGCAATATCCATCGAGTGAAACCATCAAGGACGGCAACAAGCTTGTCGAAGATAGCAACAACATCATAGTTTTTGTAATTCCAAGAGCGGTTGGGAACTTGACAAATTGCTATCTTTCGTAGACGACAGTCACCATGATCATATTTGAACGTGCGTACATTATCGGTGTGCTCAACCTCTGGGCAGTGTGCTGAGATTTTTGGAAGTGGAACCCGGTGATGAGTGTACACATTCACAAGTTCCCACTCGCAGTTGGACCCAATGTAAACAACCCAATCTCCATTTGCGCCCGCCCAAGCCTTGCCCTCAAGCGATGGCATCTTAACATCACACATATCATTATCAAGCGGCATCAACTTGCACAGGGTGAGGCCTCCGTCGTGCCGGCGCCAGTCATCAGGGTCACGGCGAAGAAGATAGGGGAGATCAAACCGCTCCTTGACCCTTGGGTTCCTTGCAATGATGTTATTAGTTGAGTCGAGAATGGGCTGGAACGAACCTGCCATGCTAGCCGAGGTGATGACGTCGCACCAATCAATGAGTTCCTCCACCACGTCATCTTTCAGATCGGGGCAAGAATAACGAGGTCCTTTCCGGCATGTTCTCTCCATGGAGAAGACAATCGAACAATGGCAGAAGAAAGGGTGAAGGGCTGAAGGAAAATGGAGGAGGGAGAGGAAGAGCGTGCGACAGCAGTTCCAAATCGAGAGGGAAAGGCGAAGAGTCGGTGGACGGTTGCAAGTTTGCCACGGTTCACGAAGAGGCGCCCCGGCCTACACGTCCGTTCGGAAATACTCCTACTACTCGCCGTTGTCTCACTGATATGTTGGAACGGGACCACATGTTAACGAAACATGGTGTGTAATTTCTTGTGCAAAATGCGATCTGGCCGCGTTGGCCCGAGGTGCCGCATTAGTTATCGACCTTTATTTTTTTTAATGGCGTGCCGATCAGTTTTGAAGTACGACTAACTGGTACTGTACGCAGAGAAAATATAAACTACTCTACCACTACCCCACCTCCAGTACTAGTAGTATAAAAAAGATATATATAGGCTGGAGCTTCAGCGCTTTCTTGCTAAGGGCTGCCCACTTGCTTCTCACACTACCACCCTCTCTCCAGATCTAAAAAGGACGGCCCCTCTCTTCCTTCTCACCGGTGGTCACAGATCCGCTGGGGAAGAAAAGGACGTGCAGCGTTGACGCACTCGTCGTCGGTGAGCGAGGTCACACACTGACGACAAGGCCGTCCTCTCAGACCTAGCGCCTGTGTGGGATGGCCTCCGTCCCCAAGCTCGCTGCCGTAGTGTGTGCAGAGGACGATGACCACGAGCGAAGCCACTTCCCGCCGACCCTCAGGTATGCTACCTCTTTTCGAGCCATAACCTTGTTCTATTGCCCCATCTGCTACGTCGTTGCATGTGGATCTTTTTCCACTCCACCATCTTCCCAATTTGCTATCCTCTACTCTGATGGCCACGCAGACGAAAACCATAATGTGCACTATTACAGGAAACCCTACTTCATGCAGACTAATCCATGTCTGGGTTGAATAAGGAAAGGAAGGGAGATTGTACTGTCCAAGAGAGTAGGCATCGAACCCGCATCTAGGTTGAAAAGGGGAAAATCAGTAGCTAAGGAACGAGTCTCGTGTCTCTTGGTTGAAGAAGGGTAGAAAGGCATGACAACGCAATAGAGAATGACCAGGTCGATCGGTTTGTTGTCCTCGCATAGGAAAAAGGTGGCTAAAGAGAACAAAAATGGGACCGTAATCCACATATGCTGCCTGGATATTTGTTGCTCTGGGCAACCATACCTCCCTCACCACTCTGCGTCCGTGGAGGTACATTGTACTGGTGCCTCCCATGATCTTATTGCCACTTTTTTTGCTGTTAGTATAACGCCAGCAGTCAAGTCAAGCAATGCTATTGCTAAAGTGATGCCACATTTAACTAATGCCGCTCTCAGTCTAATGCCACCCATAAATTTAAGCAATGCCATTTAATGTCACTGGATTATTTCAGGGTTAGCTGTTGGTTGTGGATGTATTAAAGATTTTTCAGCTATAAGGCATTCTAATGGTGTTGCACAGCCAGTATACCAACGATGAAACTTGTTACTCCCGTCAGATTTTTGCACTGTTAATGCTTATAGATTACATACCTCACTTTCATGAGATAAGTTAATTTTTTTTTGTACAGTGTCACCAAAATGCCAAGGTGCTGATGTCATTTTATTTTGGTTAAACTGCACAGACAATTATGAAGACAAGAGGAAAGGTCAAGAGTGGGCACCTCCTCCTCCGGCTGTTCTCTTGAGGAGGTCTGTATGTTTGTCTCTAATGCCTGTCGACTACATACCTGATATCATGATGTAATGTTAAGTCATTTCCTTTTGTACAGTGTCACTGAATTGTCAAGGCGGTGATGGCATTTTATTTTAGTAGAACTGCACAAAATTTGCTTAAAAGAAGAGGAAAGGTCAGGAATGGCTCACTTTTCCAGAAAAAACTGTGTATGCCTTCCTCACATCAGCCGCTGTTGCTTTATTTATTCCTTCAAACAGGTGGTTAGAAACAGTCTTGCTACCTTTTCCCATTAAGAAATTGAAATGCTTATATTTGTGAGTCTATGCTTCAACTAGTGCCACTTTTAGAGTAATCACACTTTCAATATCTATGCAAACAGGGATGCTTGATTTTAGTGGAACTGCACAAAAAGTCCAACTGGTTCAACATTAGGAGCATGTTTTTCCCAACCTTTATATCCAATTGGTGGCACTATGAGCTGTTCATTACGAAGGTACATGGTTTGCTACTATCTTGCTACTCTTTTTGTACTGTCATTAGATAGTAATACTAGTGGTTTGCATGTGAATTTATTGGCAGGGTGGACCTACATTGGAGGTGCAGGACAATATTCAATGATTGGATGCTCAATTTTGGTTGTATTGATTTCACCTCTTCCATCACTGCGAACATGGATATCCTTGGTCTGGTGAAGAATAGGCGCTATATTTCTGCTCTGAACCAGCAAATCAATTCAGTATGAAATTGTCCAAGGCAAAACATAACTGTATCAGATTGTCCAGTGCAGAACATGAGAGATGCTAAGCGGAAGAGACATGTTTAAACCGAAAATACAAGGTGTGGTATATGTTTACTAGCTGCTTGATATTTGTGCAGACAGAGATGTCTGCCCATTGTTATTTGGCAAACCAACAAAGTGCCCGCAATTTTGGTTGAACTGCACAAGAGAATAGTATAGTCACTGCATGTAGTGCCATTTGAAAATAGACACAGAAAGATTGGATAGTCACTTCATGGACTGCAGAAAAGTAGTACTGTACTATTTATTGGCCAACACTAGGTGCTTCATTGCTTTGGTCTGATTATACAATGGACATCATTTTGCCTAAGTTAAAGTTTGTATTCCGAAAATAGTCTCGCAGTGTGATCGAGGGAAGACCAAATCATATTGCAGTGCATGTTCCTCCATCATGTATGGTTCATTCTCATGGTTCTAGCTGTTGGTGAAACCACTTATGTTTGCAAGAGGAATTGTAGACTTCACAAACAAATTTGTCTTTCAGTCTGTACTGAATGTTGGCCAATAGAAGCATCCATGTTAGTAGGAAGAACAGATGTTTTTTCTAGATCTTTGCTTTTGGAGCTACATATTTGTATATGATCTGTGAGTCATTGAGATGCATTAACATGTTGATCTTATGTATGGGAATCGTACTAGTTAGTTCTGGTTGCGACGCAAGATCCGAAGTGGCTGATCTTTGCTTTTGGAGCTACATATGTGTATATGATCTGTGAATCATTAAGATGCATTAACAGTTACTTATTTCTGTTCGCTCAGTGTTTACAAGTTACTGATCAATCACTAGCTAGCCTACAAATGCTCTCCTAGCAGTTTTATTTGCGACGCAAGATGCGAAGTGGCAGTTTTTTTGAATAAAAATGCCTACCTATGAAGAAACAGACAAGCTCGTACGCAAGCAAGTGCCTCCTATCGCACCTCTAGCAAGTCCGAGGCGAGGCGGAGGACGCCGGTGCCGGCGTTTAGCATGGACAGCAGATGGCGGCCGGCATCGTCTAGTTAGCTAAGAGTAAGTTAGTACTTGTACAATACTAGAGTGTTAGTGGGAGTAGATAGTTAACTTGGCTATGATGGTTGTCAACGTGGAAGCTCAGTACTCTATATGTGGATCAGACCTATTACTTTCGTCTGAATGTTGAACTTTCCGTTTGAACGTATGAAATGGGCTATTATTTTTTTAAATGGGTTGTATTTGTCCTCCACGGTTTAGAGGCTGACTTGTGGGCCTAGCAAGTTGACGCGTACACAGTCAGGAGATGATTGTACGTGGAGAGGATGACAGCAGGGACCCGCCAAGGTCATGGCAGTACGCAAGCAAGTGCCTCCTTATTTCAAGCCAATAAAAAAATGGCTCCTCCTAGTGGATTTCTGACATCTGGGTTACATGCCATTGTCAACGTAGTCAATAAACGAGAGAATTGCACAACGAGCGGCTGACACCAGGGACCCAGCAGCTCGCCCAGTTATTTTTGTTTTGGGTTAATTTGATAAATGCCACTCCAAATCTGGTGTATCCGAGAAATGCCACTACAATCAAACTTTGAAAAATGTCATTTTATGCCATTTCTAGTGGCATTTTTCGAAGTCTGGAGTGGCGTTTTTCAAAGTTTGCAAACTGCAGTGACGTTTTTCAAAGTTTGCAAAAATTGCAGTGGCATTTTTCAAAGTTTGGAAATTGCAGTGGCATTTTTATGAATTGCCATAATTGGAGTGGCATTTATCTAATTTGTTTTTGAGACGGAAGCAGGGTGTCAACTGGGATGTGCGGGACACTCTAGCCAGTCTAGACAGCTTTTTCTTTTATGTTTGCCACAGACTAGCCTAGTGGTTTTTTTTTCTTTCTGAAAATGGCTAGTCCAGTTTTTTTGTGATTTGTCAAGTAAGTCGCTTTATCAGGCCTGTTGGGCTGCAAATCTTTCAAGAGGAGGAGAGCTTCATTCGGCTGGCCGAGAAAATGGCCTATCAGTAATGAGAAATGGACTGTACATTTTTAAAACACATCAAACCGGCAATTATTTTCAAATATCTTTTTTCATTTCGAGATTTTAAATTGCATTGATTTTTATGCGTGGACAATTTATTGGATTTTATATTGATATACATTTATTTTTAAAATCAGTCTGAATGTGACTCGAAATTTCGGGATTAAAAACAGTTCAGACCGCACTGACATATGCAAAATTTCGTATAATTTTTTAACCGTGGCCACAATATGGGTTGTAATGCTAACATAAAGAATATGGGCTCAAAAAAACCTATAAGAATTAGCAAATGGGCTGTAAATTATTTTTAATAATGGCAGATGGGTTGTATGCTGTTTTCCATAGATTTGAGGCTTTCCACACATGGGTATACTGTTGGATGTCCATCCAACGGCTATCGTGCTTCTTCAATCTCTGCTCTTCCAGCTCCAGCCGCTCAAACAAGCGCCGGCGGGACTGCCTGCTCCCTCCTCTCCGCGGCCGGCTGTGCTGCTGCGTAGGCCTCACCGTCCCACCGTACTCCCATCGCTGGCCTAGCCATCCCTCTAGTCACCCACACCTGTTGTTATTCTCCAGCGATGGCAGACGAACCAGTAAACCCTCGTACAGTCGTACTCCCCTCCGCGTGGGAAACAAAAACAACGACCAAGTCTTTCCTGCCTCTGTGTCGTTCCCTTCCTAGGCCCCGCCGTCGTCCACCGCCCTTGTGCTCTCGGCGTGGCGTGGTCAGCGTGGTCAACGACCAACATGAATCTGAAGTGGACTGTATGTGGAGAGGTTGACAGCTGGGTCCATGGCCGCACGCAAGGAAATGCCTCCTTATTACGCGCAAAATAATGATTTCCTCCACCTGACATCTAGGACCCACCGAAACGGCCTCTGTATTTCATGAAAAGAATGTTACCGCCGCTGACAGCTTGGACCCACCAGCTATATCTTCGCACGCAAGGAAGTGCCTCCTTATTACGCACAAAAAAATGAATACTCCCCCTGCTAGCTGGGACCCAGTATAGTGGGCCTACTAAGTTGACGGGGACGAAGGGCTTTGTCAACTTAGTCAATATGCACGATTCTAGCTCGACTGGCCGTACGATGTCCATCCAACGGCCGTAGTGCTTCTTCAACCTCTGGTCTTCTTGCTCCAGCCGCCCAAACCAGCGCCGGTCGTGCCGCCTGCTCCTGCCTCTCGTGGCCGGCTGTGCTGCCGCGGAGGCCTCACCACCCCCATACTACTCCCACCACTGGCCAGGCCATCCATCCACTCCACTCACCCACACCCCCTGTTATTCTGCGACGACGGCAGCGCAGCTGAACCAGTGAACCCTCATACTCCTCTCCGCATGGGCATCCACTACTACGTCTTCCCCGGCTCCGCGTCATCCCCTTCCTAGCCCTCGCCGTCGTCCACCGCCGTGGTGCTGTCGGCGCGTCGTGGTCAATGTGGTCAACGATCGAATTCCATCGGAAAAATAATGTACGTGGAGAGGCTGACAGCTGGGTCCACGGCAGCCGCAAGGAAGTGCCTCCTTATTACGCGGAAAATAATTATTCCTCCACCTGACAGCAGGGACCCACCGGACAGGCCACCAGTATTTTGTGAAAAAAATCGTTTCCCCCTAACTGCTGGAACCCACCGGACGGGCCACCGTATTTTCGGGAAAAAAACGTTCCCCCCGCTGTCAGCTCGGACCCACCGGAAGTGCCTCCTTATTACGCACAAAAAAATGAATACTTCCCCGGCTAGCTGGGACCCACCTTGCTGGGAGGCTGACTTGTGGGCCTACTAAGTTGACAGGGACGGAGGGCTTTGTCAACATAGTCAATATGCACGATTCTAGCTCCAATGACCGTACGATGTCCATCCAACGGCAGTAGTGCTTCTTCAACCTCTAGTCTTCTTGCTCCAGCCGCCCAAACCAGCGCCGGTCGTGCCTCGTCCTCCTGCCTCCCATGGCAGGCTGTGATGCGGCGGAGGCCTCACCGCCCCCTACTACTCCCACCGCTGGCCAGGTCATCCCTCTACTCACCCACACCCCTTGTTATTCTGCGGCGACGGCAGCCTCACACCGCAGCGAACCAGTGAACCCTCGTACTCCTCTACGCGCGGGCATCCACTACCGCGTCTTCCCCGGCTCCACGTCGTCCCCTTCCTAGGCCTCGCCGTCGTCCACTGCCCTAGTGCTCTCGGGGTGGCGTGGTCAACGTGGTCAAGGAACGACTTTCATCGGACGTGGACTGTATGTGGAGAGGCTAACAGCTGGGTCCACGGCCGCAGCAAGGAAGTGCCTCCTTATTACGTGCAAAATAATTATTCCTCCACCTGACAGTGGGAACCCACCGGACGGGCCACCGTATTTCGCCCCCCTGACTGTTGGGACCCACCACCTACATCTTCGCAGGCAAGGAAGTGCCTGACAGTCGGGACCCACCTAGTCGAAGCGTACGTAGCATTGTCATTCTGGTCGCGAACGTGTACGTACATATATACTGGTGGATGTAGAGGCGCGCACTTGTCGTAGTAGAGGCGGCCAGGGTGCAAGAAAGAAAATACGGCCACGTATGTGTACATACGGGCGGGCTCGCGAATGCCTACTCGCGCAAACGTGCGGCGAGGGCTCCTGTACATGGCTGGGTCGGAACGGAGAAACATCGTCGTCGTTGTGTTCATGGGTCGGAACAGAATGCGTGGTCATGTTCGTTGGGAGGGCTTGGACGGAAGAGGCGATGGAAACGAGGCCTGGCGTACAGCATAACGGAGGAAACGGACCTCCTACGGTCGAAACGGGGGTCCTGTTGATCGGGAGGGGTGTGGCGTACCGCAAAACGGCGGAAAGGACCTCCTACGGTCAAAACGGGGGTCCTGTTGGTCAGGAGGGGTGTGGCGTACCGCAAAACGGAGGAAACGGACCTCCTACGGTCGAAACGGGGGTCCTGTTGATCGGGAGGGGTGTGGCGTAGCGCAAAACGGAGGAAACAGACTTATGTTGGAGCGCTACGGTCGAAACAGGGGTCCTGTTCATCAGGAGGGGTGTGGCGTACCACAAAACGGGACTCCACGGGATACTGTTCATCTCCACCGTCGACCCCCTCCAGCCTCCACGAGCTACTATTCATCCAGTGTCGACCTCCTCCAGCCTCCACGGGCTCCTGTTCATCCAGCCTCCACCGCGCGCTACTCCACCGGCTACTGTTCAACCACCCCTCCACCGTCTACTGTTCATCCAGCCCTCCACACCACGGGGTCCTGTTCAACCACCCCTCCACGGGCACCACTCCACCGTCTACTGTTCATCCTGCCCTCCACACCACGGGGTCCTATTCATCCACCCCTCCACGGGCACCCCTCCACCGTCTACTGTTCATCCAGCCCTCCACCACACCACGGGGTCCTGTTCATCTAGAGGCAACGCCACCGCTCATTGTTCATCCACCCCCCCCCCCCCCGCAACACTCACTGTTCATCCCATCGATCGGCTTCAATTAGCAGCAGTAGCCAAGGAATCGCTCGACCGGGTTCAGTTAACAGCCATCGATCGATCGCTCGAGTTCAGTTAGAGCCCAACGCCTCGCTCGGGTTCAGTTAGAGCCAACGCCTCGCACACATGCGCGTACGTGTACGAGAGAAACGCGCATCGCTCGGCCCCGACCTCCCACCGTAACTGGGAACTCCCCAAAATTTTCCTCCCCCTCGCTTCTACCACAGTTTTTTTCGTCATGGACGGCCCAAAGAATGTCATGCAGCTGCATCTCCGGCCCGCCCAGGACGAAAAGCCCATTTTCTGTCATGATTTTTTGTCATAGAAGTAGGAGCCCACCACATCTATGATGATACCGGGTTTTGTCACAATTATCATCATAGAAGTGTCATATGTATGACCGAAAAAAATTTCGTTCAGCCCAAAATGTCACGGATGTGTCTTTTTTTTGCAGTGCCTACTACCGCACTAGCAGCAGCCTGAGGCCACTGTACTACTGCTCCCGAGGTGCGGTACTACCGTGAGCACTTGCGGTACTACCGCGCCAGAGGCTGGTACTACCGCAAGGTCCCGCGGTACTACCGCTTCAGAGGAGCAGTACTACCGCATGCCCCAGTTCAGCAACACTAGGAGACCTTCATTTTGCATATATAGACAAGGAGAGACGGAGGATGCTCCAAAGATCCAAAGGAAAGGTGGTGCAAAAGGAGTAGACGTGTACGTGATGATTCCACCCAAACATTTTCAAAGCGGATCCCCTCTTAATAGTACGGCTTTCCTACGACTCAAATCCACCGAAAAGAAACATAGAGAAACGCCGTCTTCAATAGTCTTCGAGGGGCACCAAATCGTCTTGTGCCTAGTCAAGATATGTCTGAAATACTCCATGCACATGATTAGTTCACAAAAGCATTGTCATCAATCACCAAAACAACTAAGGGGTAAATATGCCCTTACAGCAAAGCAATTGTTTCGGCCATAACAAGATTGTGATCAATAGTGTCATCTTAATGGCAAAAAATTAGAGTAGCATCTCACAGGGATCCTTGCTCTCCTTACATGAACTTGCACATAACCAGATAAAAAAACAAAACCACATGTCATGATTCAGAAGCAAATGCATCAGAATAAAAAATGTTCAGAAGCACTTAGCAAATGAATGGCATCATCTGGATGAATATAGTTTTTTTTCTTCTGACTTGGTGTTAAATGGACTACTTGCACTGTAAGTTTGACCAGGAAAGCATAATCAGACCTCAAATAGATCAATTACACCTACAACTAAAATAAGTAGATCACATGAATTTGCTTGAGAAGTTTGTAGTGCCAAAAGAAAGGAAATCTTGAAAAGAAATACCAACATCACTAAACTTTACCCCGACAGAATTGCAGATCCTCTGCCACTTCTTTCATTGTAATCAAACAAGAATTTAGAATATACAATAATGCAAAATACAAAAATTAGGGAGTAGCTTGAGGCTTGATTGAGTGGTAGGGGGAAATTAGGTTAGCAGGGAAGAGGTAGCAAGCTAAGAGGAACATATGTGCGTGGTGCTCACCATCGACATCGTAGGGGGCAGGTTGCTGACATCCACCTATACCTCCGTGTAACCCCCCGACCTCCTCCTTCTCCGCCACCGTATCTCCTTCCATCATGAAGCCTACTCCGTTCTCCCCATCTCCTACGCCCCGACTCTGCTCCGACTCCACCCATGGTCCACCACGACAACAAGCGCCTGCTCCATCCACTACATGGATGGGGATCAGTGCCGGCTCCTGAAGCAGGGGATCGATGGCGCCTCCTGAAGCAGGTCGACGTTTGCAAAGGGATCCACGATGGCAAGGGGTTCGGCGGCGTCAAATGTTTGTGTCGACGTAGCGACGAGATCGGCAGCGACGAAGGGAGGTAGCGCAGGGATCGAGGGCGCTCTGGAGGATTAGATCCTTATTTGCGATGGCTCCTGTCGAGGTAGCGTAGGGATCAGCGGCGGCTTGATGCGAGTGCGAGGGCGGCGGCGAACGGATCTGCTGTGACCTGGATGGGGATCGAGGGCACTCTGGAGGCCTCGCCCGCTCGTGCATGCGAGTCGTCAATTTTTTTTCGTAGGTTTTTTTGTTCGTTTCTCTAGCGTGCGAGGGGACTACCTGGAGGCGTCGCTCCCTTCTACCGTGATTTTGGTTGGGTTTTTTGTCGAGGGGATAGTTACTTGCGGGGGAGGTGGGAGGTGAGAGGAGAGACGAAAATAAAACAGACGAAGGGTGAGAGGTGGGACGAAAAAAATCGCGAAACGGAGACTACCAACTGCTTCATTAGAAGTAGAGATTATGGTGATCACTCGGATATGGGAAGCCGTCCCCGCAAAAGAAAAAGTGAAAATCCTCACTCGGTCTTTGTATTCGGAGAAGGCCCCTAACACTCCGACTCCTGGGCCTTGGGCTGCGAAGGCCCCTAACACTCCGACTCCAGGGCCTTGGGGATTAGCATCTCGTTTCGGGCTCCTGGGCCTTGGGCAGCGAACGAAACACGCTCAAGAAACATCTCTGTCCCCGGAAGTTGTAAGTCCGGCCCACACAGCCGCCCCGGCGATTCGAAATTCAAAACAGTAGGAGGAAAGGAAAGCCGTTGCTGCGGGCGGCGGCCCTGCCCCACCTGTCAGAGAAAGCACACAAGCCGCCTCCTCCTCTCTCTAGTACCACGCCCGCCGCTTGACTTGACCTGACCAGAGGCGAGAGCAGAGCAGCGCGCTCGGATCGAATCCAACCCAATCGAATCTGTTCGCAGGGCGCGGCGGCGAGACCTCGACGGCCATGGCCTGGCCCCGGCGGCACGGCTGGCAGCTCCCCCTCCACCCGCTCCAGGTCCGTCTCCGTCCGTCGCCCTCGCTTCACCTCCCCCCTCTTCGCCGCTTCCAGCGCCACCATCCGACCTCGCGCTTTTCTCGATCGATTGCAGCTCGTGGGCGCGGGGGTGTTCGCCGTCCTCGTCACGGCCTTCTACGTCGTCCTCGGGCCCTACCTCGGCAGCACCGTCGCCGGCAACACCCTCCTCGCGCTCTTCTCCGTCTCGGTAAACCAGCGCCCCCTCTCCCGCTCCCTCTCTGCCCAAACGCGGCTTTGTTCGTGCCCTCCTCGCCTTGCCTTGCGCTGACGGCATCGGCCCTGGTCGACGACAGGCCGCCGCCACCGCGGCCCTCTACGTGCGCTGCACCGCCGTCGACCCCTCCGACCGGACCCACGCCAAGAAGGTCAAGAGGCAGCGCAGTCTCGCCAGGGGCGGCGGGCGGAGGCTGCCGAGGCTGCGCTACGGGTACATCCTGTGGCGGTACGCGGCGCGGCTGCTCAAGAGGGTCGAGGTCCGCGTCATGAACCGCTGGGTGCGGAGGAGCTACCTCGAGCAGTGGAACTCCAGTGTCCAGCTCGACCCCATGCTCCCCTTTGCCTTCACCAGCCTTGAGGACATCGTCTCGCCGCACGCCACCGACGACCAGGACATCTCATTCTGCCCAATCTGCGACTGCGAGGTCTCCGCTTACATCCCTCTCCCTCATCTCTAGTTTACAGACCTTCTGTGTTTCAAAGAAACCAAGAAATGCGGCTTATTTGAGTGCTTTGGGAGCAATTTTTATTTCTATATGGCGAGGTTAATTTCTGAATATAGGGTGTGTTTAATGGACTGGATTCATGTGTTGTTAGTCAAGTTCAACAAGTGAATTACCTCTGTGACAACAGTTTAGCAATCAAGAACTTACGAAGCTTAAACTACAGGTGAAATTGCGCAGCAAGCACTGTAAAACTTGCGACCGGTGTGTTGATGGATTTGATCACCACTGCAGGGTAACCACTATAACTATGCATAGCTCACTTCCAAATCTCTGGCTCTGCTCTTCATCTCTTGGGAAGTCAATTGATTGATCATGTACTTTCTTCAATGCAGTGGCTCAACAATTGCATAGGGAGAAGGAATTATGCAGCATTTATCCTGCTAATGTTCTTTGTTTTGCTGATGGTGGGTGCTAACTCTCTGCAAATTTGCAATTCCATTTGTTTCAAAATTCCACTGATATTTAAATGCCCAGCATTCCAAGCTGTTTTTCATTTGACCAGTTCTATTATGAATTTGCAATCTACTTTATCAGCTTGTTATCGAGGGGGGAACAGCGGTTGCGATTTTTATTCGCTGCTTCATCGACAGCAAAGGGCTGAAAACTGAAATGGAGCACAGGCTTCACGTAGGGCTACCTAAAGGAGCTCACGCAGCATTATCTGTAAGTTATGACAAGAATATGCCTGGTGACAAACTTCATTGATGCATTTCACTTGTGAAGCTCACACTTTTCTCTTTAATTTTGGCCACAGATGGTATTTGTCATCTTCACTTTGTACAGTACTGCAGCACTGGGTCAGCTCTTCTTTTTCCATGTTCTGCTCATTAGAAAGGTTTGCATTTTGTCAAACCCATACTTATGTTACCAGTGTGTGGAGCTCGGAAATATGCTCACATTTTTGGAAGCCTCATTTGCGTATTTTTCACTACAGGGAATGAGGACATACGATTACATCCTTGCTATGCGAGAAGCTGCACAAGCATATGATCCTTTTGATGACTCTGATTTTTCCTCGGACGAGAGCATTGACTTCGACTCTCCAGAAAGGCCATCCTTCTTGTCAAGGATCTTATGCAGAAAAGATGAAGTGAATGAGGTAAGAGGGGATACATTGCTTCCCTAATATGTATAATTTACTGTCAAGTAACTTCATAGATAACAAAACAATTTTGAACATGATAGAGTACCCGAAAGCTATCGATTAGGATCGACGAGAAGGAGGCCAATGATGCAACAAGAAGGAAGGATGACGTCTCAATCAACCCATGGACGTTGATCACTATGAACAAGGAAAAAGCGATGGCAGCCGCTGAGCGTGCGCGTGAGCGAATCAGGCAGAAGTTGCCATCCACTACCATCTCCCCGATGAGACCATTACCATTGGAGACAAAGAGAGGTCCTTTGAACCAGGGGAGAAGACCCATCATAACAGTAACAGGGAAGGAGAACCAGGAGACAAGACCCATCATGACAGTAACAGGGAAGGAGAACCAGGAGACAAGACCCATCATGACAGGGAAGGAGATCGTGCCTGCACTCACAAAGAGCTGGCTGTCAGGGTCACCAACTGCGAGGTTGTCAAGCCCAAGGAGGCGGTTTTCAGGTTCATCGTCACCCAAACCTCAGAGGTGCAGGGCCAACTTCGACTTGAGACAAACAGAGGTGTCAAGAGAGCTTGATACCCACGTCCCAAAGCAGGTCATGTGCTCTGCTGTCATTAAGGGCGCCGAAGATGAAGATTCTTCGTCGTAACTTATGATGTTGTTCAGCCCACAAAATTCATTCAATTTTTTGTTACTTAAACCTATGTGTTATTGTGTGCTGTGCTTTCTTAGCCCATGCACTCCTTCACTGCTGTATACATAGTTGTATGTTGATCTCTTGTACTACATCCCCCTGAACATTTAGTACAGCAATGCCATGGTTATTCATCCCAGGACCATCAAATTTTCCAATCATGGTCAATTTGTCATCTCCGTTACTGTTATGATGTCACCTTTTGTTTTTCAATTCTTCACTTGTGTAGTTGTCATGTTAGTACTTGTGGTATTTTACAGTAGGGATCAACGAATGTGAATCATCCATCCAAGTCAATTCCAAAGGGGCAAGGGCCAGAGCTGCAAAATGAATGAGTGTGTGGTTTGTATGACAAATATTTTGAAGGAGAAGCAAGAATAAGTGCTATGGTTATTGACTACAAAAGGAAATAAGCTCCCTGTCTTGCAAGAGCAATGACAACACCTGTTCATTGCTCCCTGTGATCACCTGTTCATTGCTAGATCATATTCCCAACTTTTTAGATTAGCCTGAGTAATTGGTCTATTTTACTTGGAAAAATCTCCTTCTAAATGTTACTCCCCTCTATCCAAAATCAGTGTCATGGTTTTTGTTTAAATTTGAACTAAAACCAAGACACTTATTTAGGATCGGAGGGAGTATTATTTTAGGATGTTTGCTTGCATAATGATGATAGAAATGATTGTATTGCAGTACAGATTGTTGATGAGGCACAGTGGGATGATATTGCTATTTTTATAGCTGTGGTGTGATCTTTGTTAACATGACCTACATTTTATATCATAATTCCTAGCTCAGTGCGTCATGGGTTTTTGCTACCGTAACTCTGCTTTTAGCAAGCTGGTGTGATCTTTGTTCCATTTTAGGGCTTGTTGTTTTGCACAATTTGGCTAGTTCCAAGCAAAAGGAAATCGGTAGCACCGGTGAGATGTGGGACAGTGTTGAAACAAGCCCCCTCTTGCAACAGATTTACAACTATGGCTACTTTATTTGTTGCAAGAAGGGGCTTGTAAATCTCTGCTTCAAGCCTCAACTGGAACAGAGATCACGTAGACAGTTCCAAGCAAAAGGAAATCGGTAGCACCGGTGAGATGTGGGACAGTGTTACAACTATCAAATCTTTTTCATCACTTCACCAGTTGAGGCTTGAAAACAGAGATTTCACAATGCAGGCTAGGGCTAGATGTAGGTCGTCCCATTCTGATTTGCTTTGCAAGCCCAGTATCTCAGATAATTTGTTTTGAACCAACGAAAAGTTTGATGAATGAACTTCACAAACTGCATAATGCATGCTTGACTATTTGTATTTATCACTGTTGTCTAAAAAGTAACTCTGCAGAACTTTGTATGCAGTGAGTACTACTACCTACCAAAACGTCTTATATTTTGGAATAGAGATAGTACAATGTGTTGCTAGCACGAAAAGGAGAATCTGATTTACGTAAGAAAAGTTAATCTGGTAAGTTCCCTTGAGATGTTCCTTAGTTTGCCTGCATGGCTTGTCCATTTTTTACATCCAGATCAACTGTGAATCTTGCATCGCAGCATAAGCACGTGGAAAGGTTCACACAGAAGATTCTTTTCAGAAACAGTACTCGAGTTGCAGCAAAGGCACCAAATCACTATTACACTTGGCAGACATGTTTTCGTGGAAACTTCACGCTGATTTACAGAACATTGTGCTGTCTGCAACATTATGCTCCATTGGACCGCAACGGACATTACATCAGTTCTCATGTTGCTAATAGTACTTCAGGCAATCTGCCGTGTATCATTTTCCATTTTGCAGAATTAAGGATAGCCTCTGCCCCCGACCAACTTGGCTAGGGCTGTTCCCTGGACCATAGCAAAAATTTGCGACAACTTAGGGTTCATCTCAAAATAAGGGTCCAGTATATCTACATACAGCAAAATGAGGGTAGCTTAGATGGTTAGGTTCCTTGTGGTGGAACCAACCCACCAGGGTTCAAATCATAGACTTTGGCACTTGTGGTCGTATTTTTCTGGATTTATTTTAGGCCTTCCGGCGATGTGCCTTCAATGGAAGGATACATTCGATATATGTGAGCATTGTGTTTGTATTGTGCCAAAAAAAAGCAATATATCTACATACATAAACACATTATAATATTATTTAAAAATATTTTGCGAAATATAACACCAACACTAATAAAAAATGACTTTGTTGATGGATACCTGACTACGCTAGGATTGATTAGTCCTAAAGTCAAAAAGAATTGTTGTTTTGGACACGGACATAGTGTCCATGACACAATTTTGACCGCAAGTTTGTACTGCATTATATTTGTAAAACCTGAAAAAAAATATAGTATGGCAAGCATACCTTTCCAGATAGTATACCAATATTTATATTCTTATTATGTACAATCTAAATTATCGTAAAAGGATTATTGATCAAAGATAAATAATTTTAGGCATCCTTTGGTTTGTAGGAATCTTGTAGGAATTTCATAAGATAGGATTTTCAAAGAAAAAATTCCTATGAAGCCCTTTAGTTTGTAGGAATGGATTCCTAATCCTATGTAGGATAGGGTTCAATCCTTCACATTTCAAAGGGAAAAAAACATTAGCCTAGACTCAATGAAAAAATTCCTATCCTATGCATCAAATGGCGTCTCTTTTTTTATAGGAATTGGATACATGTCATCTCACTTCCTATGAAATTCCTATTCCTATAATATTCCTATCCTATGAACCAAAGGAGGCCTTAATGTGCATATTCTAGGACAATACCTATTTATGTGTGGAGGTGAACAGTAGACCTCTATTTTAGAGCCCGTTGTTTTGTAGAAACGGATTCCTAGTCCTATATAGGATTGATTCACATCCTTCACATTTCATAGGAATAAAAGCAATAGCTCAGACCTTTTAGATCCTAACAGCCATCCAATCATTCGGCTTGGTTAAACCAAAGTCCATGGATGACTCAAAAATGTTTGGCTTGGTTAAACCAAAAGGGTTGATCTCTCTGGATGGCTCACGTCAAGGGGGGGTATGCCCGTAGTAATGATGTTTGGGTGATAATGGCAAACAAACGAATTGGGGGACTTACCCTTTAACACAAACTTTAGGACTAATCAATTCTTTGTAAAGTTGGGATTAGGGGGCTTGGCATCTCTCCCCACCTTATGTTACCTAAAAGCCTACAAAATATAATTGGGGGACTTCCCCTCACAACACCACAAAATGCTTCTCCGATAGTTGTTTATGTTGGAGTACATGTATCTTGTAATTATTATTGATCCTATAATCACATACACATGGTGTACTAATACCTTGTTTTCTGACAATTATATTTTTTATTTTTATGCCTTTATGATGGCTTTCTTGCTATGTAGTATATACACCTATGAAAGCGGTCATCCTAGAGATCTTAAGGGCATCTCCAGCCGTTGGCCCTCCAGGAGGGGCAAAAAATCGCCCCCGGGGGCGCACCGGCGCTAAACCGCGCACTGGGGGCGTGATGCCCTTCAGTCGCGGCCCCCCACGGGATTTTAAAAAAGTCAAATACGGCGCAAACACGACTCAAATTTAATGCAAACTTCGGCGAGTTCGTTCAAATTTAAACATACTTTACAAAAAAAGGAAAAACTACCGCGGGCTACCCCAGCCGTCTCCCTCGCCGCCCGCCCACGTGGTTCTACATGCCGAGGAGGCGGTAGAACCGCGTGTAGTCACCGCCGTCGTCGTCGTCGTCGCCCCCGCCGACGCCTCCGCCGTCCCTGCTGCATCCCTCCCCCGGTTGGCGCGGCGGGTTGGACGGTCCGGGGGCGTCATCGTCGTTGTCGCGGAGGACCACGACGCCGTGCTCGTCCTTGCGCCCACGCTTGCGGGCGGCGATCTCCTCCAGGGCCCGGCGCTGCCGGACCATCTCGTCGCGGAGGTAGTCGTCCCGCGCCCACTGCAGGGCGTCCTCGTCGGAGAAGCCACGCCGGGCTATCTCCTCGTACTCCACGAGGAGGCCGGACTCCGGCTTGGGCTCCGGCTTGGGCTCGACGAGGACGAAGCGGCTGGTGGGGGAGGCGTTGTCGCCGATGCGGACGCTGGCGCTGCGGGTGCGCGCGCTGACAGGCGCGCCCTGGGGCTCCGGCTTGACGGGGCGGAGGTGGAGGCAGGGGGAGCCGCCGGACGATGAGAAGGACCCCCCGGTCTCCATGCGCCTCGGGGTCCAGGAGCTTTCCCGGCGGCGCGTGAAGGACGGGGGAGCGGGGTACTCGAGGCGCGGCGTGTTGCCGCCCTCGATGTACTCGAGGACGGCCTCCAACGTGCGCCCGGGCACGCCCCACCACCGACGCCGGCCGACGGCGTTGAGCCTGCCGGAGGGCTCGACGCCGTTGGTGGCCTCGAGCTGCTCGGCGTGACGGCGGCGGAAGTAGGGCTCCCAGAGCGGGCTGTCGGGGACGTACCGTGGCCCCTCCCTCGCCGCAGGCGGCAGGGACGAGCGGATGCGTGCGATCTCCGCACGCCGCGCCGCGCCGGTGGGTATCGGGGGCACCGGCACGCCGGCGGCGCTGATCCTCCACGCCCCGGGTACCCGCCTGTCCGGCGGGACCGGGTACTCGGCCTCGAAAAGGAGGCGAGCCTCGCTCTCGTGAAGATGGCGGCGGCCGAAGCCGTTCGCCGCCGCGCCGTCGCCTGGGAAGCGCTCGGCCATGGGTGCTGGAGACGGCGAGGGAGAGGAGAAGGAAGAACGACGACGGCGAGAGAGAGGCGAGGGAGGAACGGCGACGGCGAGAGAGTACGAGTCGCCGAGTGCTCTGGGGCGCGTCTTATATAGGTCGAGGCGCCGCCCGTGCGCGAGCCGCCGTGAGTACGCGTGGCGGGCGAGGGAGGGCGAGGGACGCGCGTCATCCGGTCTTCACTGCGCCGTCCGTGAGGCATCAATGGCGCAGGCTGACCGGCGCGGCAGCTTTGGCATTGATTCGCCGTGGGAAACGAGGCGATGAGGACGACGAAGGGCCGAGAAGAGGGTAGAGTCGCTGACGCGACGGGCCCGCGGCTGTTTCGCGTCAAAACAGTTCGCCCCGGCGCCCCCCAGCGCGCCGGGTTTGGCCTGGGTCCGCCGACGCTGTTTTCGGCCCAAGCCGGCGAAAATCGGGCTCCTGGGGGCGCGACTGGGCCGATTTTTCGGCGCCGGTGCAAAAAAAACGCCTGGGGAGGCCTTCCTGGGTGCGCGGCTGGAGATGCCCTAAGTAACATCATCGGGATAGCAAGGCATGGTGCAACCTTTTTACCTAAAAGCCTATAAAATTACAACAACTTACTCTGTACTTGCAATGACATATGTATGGCAGAGGTAATACTAAAATGGCACAACGTCACAAGCATTTTTAGTTAAGAATCCCACAACACAACCCTCCCACTAATGATCGCAAGACCACAAATGTTTGCTTGTCAAGATATTATGCGTACTTGGTAAGATCTATTCCAGAATTGCTTCCATACGAGTACAGATGGTGCAAGAGCATATAAAATGTTGCCACAGAGGATTCCATGAATGTTTTGGTCGATACCGCTATCAATGGCGGAGCTATGTGAATGCCAAAGGGCAGCCCCAACTTTGGAAGAAATACTAAGAAATTTTGTTTTGGAGGATTTTTTAATTGAACATCCTTGTGTAACTTGACCATTGGCTGCACGGGCATCCACAACACGTAGGTGATGGCATTGTTAGAAGAAAACTCGAAAAGTGACACTATTAAGGAGAGCTAAGTATGTGCAACGAGCCGAGCAAGCATGCTGGTTAAATCGGTAGTCCGCAAAACATGTGGACTATTGTCAAGGAGCTATGGTCTGAACTAATTCTACAACCTTCACAGACAGCTCTAGACCATGACAAGAGGAATGATGGCTTAGGGCCCAACTCAAACAAGGTCTCAATACATCTACACACATAAGTATAGTACCGAAAAATATGATTTTTTTATGAATCCCTTACTATGCCAACCATGAATACTTAAAGGGGGGGGGGGGGGGGGGGTTGGTTCTGGTCCTCCCCCCACCCCGTCCCCGACACCACACTATTAAACCGATTAGAGCAAGTACAATAGAGCTGAGTCAGCTGGCTATAAGAAATAAACTAGTATATTCTTGCTTAGTTGGAGGAAAGAAAAGAGAAGAGAGAATGTAAGCGGGCTCTTGGTGAAGAGCCAGCTCTAGCACGTGCTCCTAAACACTTTGTGAGAGTGAAAGTTGGTCATATAATAAAAAATAGTACACTCTTCTAATCAACTATTGTACATATTGGCTATAAGATGGACTATAGATGACATGACAATGGCTTATAGCCAGCAGTTGGCTATACTATTAACCATGCTCTTAAGAGACGCTAGAATGGTGGCCAACCAGCTATGCCATGTGGCGCATGCTGGTCGGTCATTGTGAGAAAGTATTTTTTAGAGTTTTTTAAAATGGTAGGGAGACTTTTTTTGAGAGAAAATTTTCTAGGTTTTTCTTTTTCCCTTAAGATGGTTGTGATGTCCACGTGACGCAAGAATATTTTTTAAATTTTTTGACATGATGGTGAGGTGTGCATAGCTTTCTCTTAAGCGGCCCGCAATGGCCGGCTCCAACCACTAGTGTTATTTCAATAGTCGTTTGCTTTGGAGTACATGAATCTTATAATGAACATTTATATCCTATAATCACATATACATATACAATGGTGTATATTAAGACCTTATTTGCTACCGAAAATTACATTTTCCAATGTTTATGCTTTTATTACGACTTTCATGGTATATAATATATGCCTGTGGAGGTGCTCATTTTTCTCTATATAGTCGTTGGCCCATTGTATTCAGTTTGCACTAGGGTCTCCAAAATGCCAGTGCCGTACTTTGCAAATGTCTAATGTACATCTTAAATACATCTTGTAAATCACTATGCTCCCTAAGTTTTAAGGCCTCGCAATCAATTGAAGTTGGCGATTTTGCATTGTGTCTCAATTTTTATCTGGTCTTCACGCTGGGTCGTATGGAGGGATTTGCCACTCGGTGAGCCCCCTTGGTAAGCGATTGGGGTGTGTGGGCCAAGATTGTCGGTGGGGAAGTGCTTCAGTTTGTTGCCAGCAAAACAAAGAACAGTAGCGACGAGCGCGTGTGGCCTTTCTCGGTTGTCTTTCTATTCCCCATTCTTTTATACTAGTAAGTTATACGTGCATAGCACGTGAGAGCTCATATAGTCAAACTACAACCAAAGATAGACATATTGTTACTGTAAAATATATTGTGCCTGTTTTATCTAGGTATCCTTTTTGGCTAGTTATGCCGGCAAATGAAATTGTGAGGCATATGCATGAAGTATAACATACAAAAATCACGTAAAATATACTAAGCGTGTTTTATCTAGGTATCTTTTTTGGCTATCTCAAAGCTAATGTTCTACAGTATCTGTAAAGATAAATATGATTTATGAAGGTACATAGACTTGAATACGAAGTAAAATGAATGATAGTTTCGATAGAAAAAGAAGTTAGGAGAGTCTGAGTATGGAAGAGTCTAGAATAAAGTAGAAGTGTGCTTTAAATTTTGTGCAAAATGTCCATATGGCTTTAGCCCAACCATAGAATCTTCTAGATAGTACACGTGGAAGAATCCAGTGAAATAATGAGAAGATCCAACGGTCAATAACACTCGGATTTGCCACGTCTCCACCGTTAGATCGGCTTCATCCAATGGTTGTTATTCAAAGTTATTCGCACACTATATAGTGGTATAGATATTTAGCTACATGTATTTCCTACATGGCATGTGTTTGATAAAATGCAGACATGTGACGCAACTGATCGAGCGCTCCTAATTCACCCGTTCAAGTTGCTTCCTACGTATTGTAGGCGATTCTCATGCCAATCACTTGATTAAATCTTATATTTGGTTTCTGTTGTTGTTGGTATGCTTGCATCTGTCCCTCTTAATTTATCAATGTCACGCTTTCCTATTTATTCTGCTTGCACTTCATGTGATTCTATGGATGTCTGTTGTTCTTTCTTTCTTTCCTTCCATCTAACAAAGCATGTTGTTTCAATTAATTTGGAGGTTTTTCACCTTTGGTAAGGTAATAAAACCAGTCAGATTTCCCTGATAAAGGCTTAGTCCGGATTTCTTGGTGTTATTTGTTCAAATAGTTGCTTGTGACTGATAATTTAAGCTTGGGAATCTTGTTAAGTCATTTCATTTCATTTCTGTTACCAAGATTTCATCTCCTAATTCTTATCAGAACTTTGAAGGCCACAAACTAGGTGTTGTTGTAGGCCAGCAACTGCAGGAGCAAAGAAGAACAAGATTATTTGATATGTGTTGGCTATGTCCATAGTTTTCTTCACTTGTGCAACTGAGCATTGCCCAAGTGAAGGTGCGAGGGAGGAGCCTTCTAGTACAAGTACTATGTGCAGACTAAGGTGTTTTCTTGTGATATGTCTGGTAAAATCATGTGCTACTAAGTAAAAGATAGTAGCATAAGATCAACAATTCATGATGATACCATCAACAAAGAAAGTTTTAAGAGGAGGCTTACGGCATATGGATTAGATGGTAATAATTGTTTGCGATGTTAACCCAAATGGGCAAATAAGTAATGTCAATTATGTCAATTTTGAACTAAAGAACGGGGAGTACACAAAAATTACAATCAATCCAAGCAAGGTATTAGAGTTCTAGACAACTTCTTTAGACCTATGGTGGACTTTAGTTTTTGCCGCCGCTAGCGGTGGCACCACAACTACTGCTAGACTTTAGTTTTTGCCGCCGCTAGCGGTGGCACCACAGTAGTAGTATGGACGTATGGTTTGCTGCCAACACCAATAGTGTTTATGGGAAAGGAATTTTGGGGGACACAGAGAGGGGATGGTCGACTTAAATTAAATGGGCTCTGTATACTTTTACGTGTCATCGGGGTGACAGATAAAACACTCACATACACCATAAGGCCTTCACCTAGCTACGTCAGATCAAGATCATGTTTTCATTGAGATTGATGGCTACCAAGGACCAGTTTTACCTGGCATTGGCAGTTTGATTTAGGGTGAGGATCACAATAAATTAATAGAGAGAGAAAAAATCTACACTACAACAATAGTTGAGAGATGAATATGCAATTATCTCTTATTGAAATGATGGGGATTTGTTGCATACGTAGAATGCTTTATTGCATATACATGCTTGAAACCTAACAATGTTTTGTGCACGTTTTCTCACGGAACACAGAGAAAACATTGCAACAACATTGTGTACACACAGTAAAATATTGCAAGTGGAATTTCATGTTGCAACAATTGGATGCTCTAACTTCAAAAAAAAACAATTGGATGCTCTAAATTTTACACATAAGTGGGATCAGATGTCCCGGGAGACGGCCGGTCAGGCAAGAGGAGCACCCGGTCGAGTCCTCTAGCCCGGCGCCTAGCATAGCCCAAATGAACCTCCCATTTGATTGCAGTCATAGATTGGTAGTATCTCTTATTCTTTTTCTTATGTTCCTGGACCACAGAATTGTTACAAACTTGCATTGCTCAATTTATCCAAAGGACAGCAATAACATTGCCATTTCTCTAACCCAATCAGCATTGACCTTTGATCTAACCCAATCAGTACAAGTACAAAACAGAATTCAAGAGAGCGTGATTCTGTGCTTGTGCAGGGTTAATCCTGTCTCATCCATACGGCGCAAACATCTCATATAGTACGATCCCAACCATCCAACCATACCTGCTTTATTTCTTGAACACAATTTCTGATGTATATATATAACACAGTTTGTCGAGGCACCAACCAGCCACACTGAACACAGTATCAGCAACAACAACATTTTAGATAACATTAGAAATGGGCCAAAGAGGAGGTACTGGACTGCTTAAAAAGTCATTTTCAACAGCCAGCCCCTTCTCTTTTTTCTCCTGCCCTCAGCTCTTAGCAAGAGCCTCTTACAGTACTAACTAACTAAGCTCCTTATTCAACAATCAAGCCGCGGTGAATCGGGAAAAATAGGTCCGCCTACTAGAATCACAACAACGAAGATACTGTGGGGCTGTCAACCGCAAGACCCATGGTGTTCAGTCCGTTGTCGACGTAAACAGTCGATCCAGTGATGGCAGAAGCCAAAGGAGACACCAGGAATGCTGCCGTGTTCCCGACTTCATCTGTTCAACATGCCAACATTCTTATAAGATATCATTTCTTAGAAAAAAGCTGCATGTCTTTGCGGAAATAAAACAAGGGAAGGAGTCGGTGAGTTATATGTAGACAAAAATCATTTTAACCTGCCAGAAGCTCCTTCTGCAATGGTGCATTGACATAAGAGTACTCGATCATCTTCTCAATGAATCCAATTGCCTTGGCTGCTCTGCTTCCCAGAGGACCTACATATGCATCCAAGAAATCACAATGAAGCAAATTTGATACACTTCCAAGTGCTGCCAAACTGTTTAACAGCTAAACAAAGCAGATTACCATGGACGAGTAATGTAACTATGACATGTTTAAATGACTTGAGCAAACATCCAAGAAAATAGTGATTGATTGCTTAGATAGTAACTAAATTGTACAAAATGCAATTTAAGTGCACTCGTTTATCATGCTAGGTTTCCTCCAAGATAAGTTAGCTGTCAGAAACCGTGTTTCTTCTGAAAAAGGATACCTGCAGATATGGTGTTAACTCGGATTTTGCCTTTGCGTCCAGCTTCAAAAGCAAGTACCTACATAAATTTGGAGAAAAGTCAAAAATAGTATTAATCATGCAAAACAAAGACCTCATGTTCAAAAATGTGCTTTAGTATTGCAGAGATAATCCTACTTTTGTATCACTCTCAAGAGCTGCTTTAGCTGAGCTCATGCCACCGCCATATCTATAAGCAAAAAACCATCAAATTAATAACAAGCAAAAATAGCTTGAAAATTAGCTTATCTCCATAGATCTTCAAGAAATATTTACCCAGGGATTGTCCTTTCAGATGCAATGTATGTTAGCGAGATACTAGCACCACCTGCAAAATATTTTAACCCATGAGGCGGTGAAAATATAATGGTTATGAGGTTCTGTCCAAGAACACATTATTTTATTAAGCTGGGCAGAGTTAATAAATGGTCAAAGAACTTTTCAGTACTGATGTCCACTTAGAAGTTCCATGCAAATGTGACATGTTATAAGAGCCAAACAACATCTCCACCATGATTCACATGCAAACTAAAGCTAAAATGAGACCGCATGCAGGAAAAGAAGGTTTGATCCTAGAAAAGTGGATTTTATGCCAACATCTCATGTGGACTATAAGTTGTATCACAGAGGTTGGCATTTGCATTGAGATTCATGCTAGAAGGTAGATCCAAATTTGAAACAAAAATAAAGCATGAAAAGGTCTCAAATTAAATCGAGCGGTAGTGGATTTGGCCAGGGAAAAATACAGTATGAAAGATAACTATATGAATACTAGCATAGTACTGAAGGGATGTGCATTACCTGGATTCATGATAGGAAGAAAGTGCTTAAGTAAAGAAACAAAGGAGTAACTGGATGCCGAAATTGCAGCAAGATACCCACTTCTTGAGGTTTCCAGCAAAGGTTTTGTAACCTTCAAGCATAAAGTTAGGTGGTTTTTCAGTGAAGGTACTACAAAAATATTGAGTACGATGTCATGCACGTGCGTGTGCAAACATAATTGTAAAAAAATACGGAGAGGCTACCTCAGGACCATTAGCAAGAGAATGCACAAGAATGTCAATGCTGCCATATTCCTTCTTAACTAATTCGGCAGCTTCCTGTCAAATGAGCAGATTCATATATTAGTCCAACTCAAGCTGTTGCAGAACAGATCGTATTTGTTAAATTGGAAGAGACGCCAGAAGTGGAACATGCTTTGCAATGAGGCCCATAGGGCTAATATATATTGCCACAAGGATGACCTACCACTAAAAATACCACTTATATGTTACTATCGTTACCACCTCAAATTCAAGGCACATGCAACCGCGTTGAGTTTGGGAGGGGTAAAGTTTATGTGATATAGTAGAGATGGTTATAATTGTGTCCCTTGTAATCCTAACATGCACTCATTGTTACACGACTAATCTTAACAAATAACAATATTGTGCATGATGTTGTTTTGAAGCAAATTCAAAAATTAGGTAGTCATATATGATGGAGATGGTTTCATAGACATACCTTCACAGTCCAATTTGACGATCCTGCATACCTTTTGTTTGTTTTGACCTAACATAGTGAAATACAATGTTCATCAGAAAGCCATATTGAAAAACAAACAAGGACATACACAAAAATAGAGCATTACATCTTCAGGAACATCCTCCGGCGAATCATAGACAGCATCCAGTGGGTAGACTTTAACAATCTCCATAAGAGATCCATCAGGCAGCCTGTACCAACAGAAAATTAGTCAACTGTAAAAAGATAAGTGTTTCGAAATATGTGGTGCACCGACTAAAACTAGAAATAACTATCCAGACTTCCAGAGCTATAGTACAGACTTTCGTGATTCATCAAATTTTCCGCGCCTCAGGCTTGTCTCAAATATGTTAAGTGCCTGTCAAAGGTACAATTATCCATGAGACAATCCATCAACAAAAGCTTCCAGAATGATGGACACAAGGGTCAGATCAACATACAGGCACCCATGTACCAACAAGAATTTCAGCACCAGCTGCGGCAAGAGCCTTCGCAATTGCCCAGCCATAGCCGTTATCATCAGCAACCCCAGCAATAAATGCCCTTTTCCCTGAAAGATCACAGCATGATGAGAAAAAAATATAGTAATGAGAAGGCTTTATGCTATCTATCAAATCCAGTTTTCTGAATAATGAGTTACATACTTTCTTAGTTTTTTTAGTGCAAGAACACGAGCACCATTACATATTCGTAATCTCAAAACAGTAATATAAATGGACCTCCTCTATAGGGATGAAAACGGAGCGGAAACGGACGGAACTGGGTGCTACCATATTTGTTTTCATATTTTTTTGCAGAAGCGGAAATGAATACGAAAACCCCGGAAATGAATACGGAAACAAATACTACCGGAAACAGACACGGAGCGAATACAGAGCGGACACGAAAACAGAATGGTGTGTTGACCGGAACTTAAAACCCCCTTGAATAATAGAGAAATACACACAAAAAACAAAGAAATTCAAGAAATTTTTAACATGGCAACTTGTTAATATGGTTGTGTTGGTAACATAGGGTAGTATTGTAATAGTACATGACAATTCCGTATTGTGTCTAGTTGAGAATGTGTGTGGAAGTAAAAGTTGGTCCCCAAATGATCCAGTCTGCTCATTGTGTCATTGTGTGTTGTTTGGTAATTGGGCTACAAAGCAGCCATGGGCGTATAGTAGAAACGGAAATTCCATATTCACGGAAACGGAAAGTTCCGTTTCCGCGTCTGTTCCACCGGAAAACACCGTTCCGTTTTTGTTTCCGTTTCCACATAAAAAATTCCATTTCCATTTCCATTTTGCAAATTTTCGTTTTCGTTTTCATATTTCCTCTCTGTTTCCATTTTTCCTCCGGAAAAGCGGAAACTTTCCATTCCATTTTCATCCCTACTCCTCTAAACCTATTTACGTAATTTTCATAATGTCAGCAATCATGCAAATAAAACTACATGAGGTTACTGATTAGTAGTTACGATGAAACTTCCCTTGATTTTTTTTATAAATTTTGAAGTACCCTGGGTACTAAGCTGAATGCCAACTTTCAGGTAATGTGATTTAGAGCAACATGGTTTCCTTTTTACCATTTTGGCAAACAAGCGATAAAATACAATCCCCAGGAAACCCACTTTTCAGTTGTTGCCGATAAGAGAATTGTAGTTTTCCAGGAATCAGGACTATAACGAATTAATCTCAATAGAAGGTTCAAATATATCACGTACACACCTAAGTCGCTAAACTCCAAAGTAAGCGAATACGATCCCCTATGCGTCATAAACTTATAATGAATCAAGGATGGAATTTCAGCAATCAGTTGAAGTGGTATGCATGAACCTGACTGTGTTTAGAAAGGAGAGCAGCATATACTAAAAGGTGAATGATATTAACTACTAGTAGTACACTAAATCTGTATGATTATCTCACGATCCAATAAAACCGAAACAGAATCACAACAAGATGTGATGTCGAATTACATAATTTTTCTTTACATGCATAGAAGTACCAGAACATAATTGCCACCATTCCCGACACTGCTCACCTCTAAGATCGATGGGCAGCCCGGAAGAGCTACCTTCTCCTGACACCGCTCTTACGGCGACAGCGCCGCTCCTGGAAGAACCAAGAGACCTGGAGCAGGAGATTCTGGGGCAGCTCGCAAAGCTGCCAGCACCGAGCGCCAGGTCGATCCGTGAGACGGCCGCCCTCGAGGCGAGCATGCTCTGGGAGGCCGAGACGCAGGGGCGCGCGGCCAGCATCTGCACGCCGGCAGTTGCGCAAGGGGCCATCTTCCGTGCTAGCAGCTAGCAGCCTGTTCAGTCAGAACACCACAAATTCATCACAGCAAGAAAGGATCTCGCGACAAGGGTATAGGCTCGGCCAGAATCAGCGACGCCGGCCGGAAACGGCGGACCGGCTCGCAGCTCGTGCCCGGCCGGAGGATCTCGTCGGGCGAAACCAACCGGCAGGCGGCGCAGGGCAACGGGCGGGCTTCCGTGGATCGGGGGCGGAGGCGAGGCGGGAGGCGGTGGCTTACCTCGGTAGAAGGCGGAATGCGTGAGGGGGGGATCTGGGGGCGCGCGTGCTGTTGGTGAGCGCAGCAAGGTGGCGGCGATTCTGGAGCGGCGGGGAGAGCAGGTGGGAGGGAGAGTAATAGGGAGGGGACGAGGGGTTTTCGATGAGACCGAGGGGGAGAAGCGGGCTCGGTTTGGCCGGACCGCCGGAGTAGCTGAGAAACCGAGGGAGCCCCTCGGCTCTTTTTACTTTTTCTGTTTTCCGGGCTTTTGTCAGCACAATTAAGCGATGATAAGTCAGGGTGTTTGGATTCAAAAGACTATTTTTAATCTGATTAAAAAGACTAAAAATAATCTTTTTTAGAGGCTAAAGTTCCAAGCACCCCTGATTAAAGAGAGGCTAGGACTAGTCTTGAGGCTAAAATTTTTTAGTCATAGGAAACCTACTAAAATATGTATTAGACCTTTCTTTCTTCATTTAATGTCTCTTCTTTAACATATGCGAGTTCTGGATTGGAGGGTTTGGAGGATAATAAATGCTTAATAACTTGATTTTAGTCTCTTTAGTATGTGGATCCAAACATGGGTGAGGCTAGCAAGTTTTAGTTCCACTACTTTTAATCATGGGACTAAAACGTATCCAAGCACCCTCTCAGTATCTTCTTCCTCCCCGGGCCTGGCCCTGTGACTCAATCCCCACAAAGAACTTCCACTGCAGAAAAAAAACACACACGCACGCACGCACGCACGCACATATAGCTCCACATTTTCTAAAAAAAACATACAGCCCCGCAAAGAAACAGACACTCACCCTAAACACACACAAAAAAAACTGAAAACTGGAAAAACTATAAAAAAAACTTTTTATGAAAACCTACATCTATTAACGAAACCAACAGTACAAACACAATAGGAAATAAAAATATTACATCAAAACCCTTGGGGCCGACCATCTTCTTTCTCCCGAACGGGTCGATGGTGTGTCGCCGCCCACCTCTCTATTGCCAAAGTCGGGTTTTCGTTGTTGATCGTGGATGATAAGTCATCAAAGCCACAGTCCTACCGGATCAACACCTAGATAAGAAATCGTCGCTGGCAGAAGAGCCACGGATCCAAAAGCCAAACCTCTATTATTTCTCGCATGCTTCATGTTGGCACCAGAGACGACGTCTACGTGAAGGAGACGAGATCAGAAATCCACCTGCAAAGCGAAGCCCTAACCCCCTTCTAAATGATATCGTCAAAATGGGAAGAGCTAAGTGGACCTTGTTCGCCATACTAATGTTGTCCCACCACCAAGGACGCACCAACATGAAATCCTAACCCTAGCCTATCCACACACCAACATCAAAGCACCGACCAGGGCCGGGCTGGCAAAATCCAGGACCCTGTGCGAAACTAAAAGTTGGGGCCCTATCTAAAAAAAAAGAACTAACGAGCATTTATAGTATATATATCTCATAGAAAAAATTGTAATGTATATAATATAATGTCCTACAGTAGCATATATCAATTCGAGTTGGAGATCATGCATCAATGTTTGCCAATTAGATGAACCGTCTAACTCACCTAATTTTTGGTCTTGTGATCTTTAACTGGGATGGTAAGAAGTAAGAATCAATCTCTAACGAAGTAGCGATCCCTGCCAATTGTTAATTAGAAAATTAGAAATTAGGAGTAAGAACCGAAGTTAATCGAAAAGGACTCGCTAAGCAGTAAACACCCGGTAGGAGGCTAGAGTCGGTCACCGATCAATCCAAAATTGAGAGAGGACAGAGGAGGCGAGGAAGGCAACGACGGCAGCGGCCAGGCGCCCTGAGATGTTCCTTTCCTTCCTGTAGCCACGAGCCCACGAACGTCGCCCCAAGATCGAGAGTAGTTCTAACGATCCCGAATTCTCGATCCCTTTAGGGTGTAGCGATCGAGACATCGAGTACAGGCTTGATCGAGTACAAGCAGTCGAGGAAAAGTCAAGGACAACGAGGAGATCAGGAGAAGTTTCAACGCTCGTCACGGCCGCCGTCTCAGCGCTGGAGACCCGAGTCGAGGAGATCACAGATCAAGTCGATCCGGTTTCGGCGGTAGTTTTTCTTTTTGAGGATTCCGTTTCAGCATTGGTGGCTGTCGCTCGATGGGTCCCCTCGTGGCCTCGTCGCTTCGACAGTTCGACTCCAGCCGATAGCAGTAGAGCCCAGAGCCCAGCAGCCCCGTAGTGCATTTTTTTAATACCAAGCCTATGTAAAAAATTTAGGGCCCCCCAGAATTTTGGGCCCTGTGCGGGCTGCACTTTCTGCACCACTGTAGGCCCGGCCCTGGCACCAACGTTACCCACACCTTACACCGCCAAGGAGGTAGGTTGGGGGAGGGGGGGGATCGCGGGATCAGCACAAGTGGTGGGCGGGTGGGGAACGAACGTTCTCTTCCCTATCACCTTTAGGAGGGGTGGAAGAGAGAGAGAAAACTAATTTTATAACTAGAAGAATACAAATCTACTATATCTAAATAGCTAGCCCCCACTACTAGGAATTCTCTAACTTCTCCTTGAGCCACATCACCCAAATTAATTTAGCCCTTAGATATACTAGATCAATCAACAATATCCGTCCGATCAACACGCTACAAGCCACTGCAGCTACCACATCTAGTAACTGCCGCATGCATGCAGTAACTCCTGCCTATAAATATTTTACTCAAGGGAAAAATACTGCAGCTCATAGCCTCATACCAAGTGCTCTATAGAAAGAAAAGTGAGTTGTGCATGCATATTTTATTTTGTTTTGGTCTAACTTGGAATTATAGATAGAGATATTTATTTACTTATTTATTTGTAAATACTGATAAACAGATTATCTTACTACAGGAGAAGCTATAAAGACACTAGCTAAATGATTAATTCAACGCAGTTTTTATTTTAAACAAAATCCCGCCGCAACGCGCGGGGCATCGTCTAGTTGTATTAATAAGTTGAAACTGCGATGAATATTTTCCTATTATACCAGTACTGAAACCAGAGGAAAGAGAGAAAATGTAATAACAAGGACAAATGTCATATCTAGACATTATCTCTTAGCTATATGAAGTGTTCTACCGATCAATCCAAAATTGAGAGAGGACAGAGGAGGCGAGGAAGGCAACGACGGCAGCGGCCGGGCGCCCTGAGATGTTCCTTTTCTTCCTGTAGCCACGAGCCCACGAACGTCGCCCCAAGATCGAGAGTAGTTCTAACGATCCCGAATTCTCGATCCCTTTAGGGTGTAGCGATCGAGACATCGAGTACAGGCTTGATCGAGTACAAGCAGTCGAGGAAAAGTCAAGGACAACGAGGAGATCAGGAGAAGTTTCAACGCTCGTCACGGCCGCCGTCTCAGCGCTGGAGACCCGAGTCGAGGAGATCACAGATCAAGTCGATCCGGTTTCGGCGGTAGTTTTTCTTTTTGAGGATTCCGTTTCAGCATTGGTGGCTGTCGCTCGATGGGTCCCCTCGTGGCCTCGTCGCTTCGACAGTTCGACTCCAGCCGATAGCAGTAGAGCCCAGAGCCCAGCAGCCCCGTAGTGCATTTTTTTAATACCAAGCCTATGTAAAAAATTTAGGGCCCCCCAGAATTTTGGGCCCTGTGCGGGCTGCACTTTCTGCACCACTGTAGGCCCGGCCCTGGCACCAACGTTACCCACACCTTACACCGCCAAGGAGGTAGGTTGGGGGAGGGGGGGGATCGCGGGATCAGCACAAGTGGTGGGCGGGTGGGGAACGAACGTTCTCTTCCCTATCACCTTTAGGAGGGGTGGAAGAGAGAGAGAAAACTAATTTTATAACTAGAAGAATACAAATCTACTATATCTAAATAGCTAGCCCCCACTACTAGGAATTCTCTAACTTCTCCTTGAGCCACATCACCCAAATTAATTTAGCCCTTAGATATACTAGATCAATCAACAATATCCGTCCGATCAACACGCTACAAGCCACTGCAGCTACCACATCTAGTAACTGCCGCATGCATGCAGTAACTCCTGCCTATAAATATTTTACTCAAGGGAAAAATACTGCAGCTCATAGCCTCATACCAAGTGCTCTATAGAAAGAAAAGTGAGTTGTGCATGCATATTTTATTTTGTTTTGGTCTAACTTGGAATTATAGATAGAGATATTTATTTACTTATTTATTTGTAAATACTGATAAACAGATTATCTTACTACAGGAGAAGCTATAAAGACACTAGCTAAATGATTAATTCAACGCAGTTTTTATTTTAAACAAAATCCCGCCGCAACGCGCGGGGCATCGTCTAGTTGTATTAATAAGTTGAAACTGCGATGAATATTTTCCTATTATACCAGTACTGAAACCAGAGGAAAGAGAGAAAATGTAATAACAAGGACAAATGTCATATCTAGACATTATCTCTTAGCTATATGAAGTGTTCTACCGATCAATCCAAAATTGAGAGAGGACAGAGGAGGCGAGGAAGGCAACGACGGCAGCGGCCGGGCGCCCTGAGATGTTCCTTTTCTTCCTGTAGCCACGAGCCCACGAACGTCGCCCCAAGATCGAGAGTAGTTCTAACGATCCCGAATTCTCGATCCCTTTAGGGTGTAGCGATCGAGACATCGAGTACAGGCTTGATCGAGTACAAGCAGTCGAGGAAAAGTCAAGGACAACGAGGAGATCAGGAGAAGTTTCAACGCTCGTCACGGCCGCCGTCTCAGCGCTGGAGACCCGAGTCGAGGAGATCACAGATCAAGTCGATCCGGTTTCGGCGGTAGTTTTTCTTTTTGAGGATTCCGTTTCAGCATTGGTGGCTGTCGCTCGATGGGTCCCCTCGTGGCCTCGTCGCTTCGACAGTTCGACTCCAGCCGATAGCAGTAGAGCCCAGAGCCCAGCAGCCCCGTAGTGCATTTTTTTAATACCAAGCCTATGTAAAAAATTTAGGGCCCCCCAGAATTTTGGGCCCTGTGCGGGCTGCACTTTCTGCACCACTGTAGGCCCGGCCCTGGCACCAACGTTACCCACACCTTACACCGCCAAGGAGGTAGGTTGGGGGAGGGGGGGGATCGCGGGATCAGCACAAGTGGTGGGCGGGTGGGGAACGAACGTTCTCTTCCCTATCACCTTTAGGAGGGGTGGAAGAGAGAGAGAGAAAACTAATTTTATAATTAGAAGAATACAAATCTACTATATCTAAATAGCTAGCCCCCACTACTAGGAATTTTCTAACTTCTCCTTGAGCCACATCACCCAAATTAATTTAGCCCTTAGATATACTAGATCAATCAACAATATCCGTCCGATCAACACGCTACAAGCCACTGCAGCTACCACATCTAGTAACTGCCGCATGCATGCAGTAACTCCTGCCTATAAATATTTTACTCAAGGGAAAAATACTGCAGCTCATAGCCTCATACCAAGTGCTCTATAGAAAGAAAAGTGAGTTGTGCATGCATATTTTATTTTGTTTTGGTCTAACTTGGAATTATAGATAGAGATATTTATTTACTTATTTATTTGTAAATACTGATAAACAGATTATCTTACTACAGGAGAAGCTATAAAGACACTAGCTAAATGATTAATTCAACGCAGTTTTTATTTCAAACAAAATCCCGCCGCAACGCGCGGGGCATCGTCTAGTTGTATTAATAAGTTGAAACTGCGATGAATATTTTCCTATTATACTAGTACCGAAACCAGAGGAAAGAGAGAAAATGTAATAACAAGGACAAATGTCATATCTAGACATTATCTCTTAGCTATATGAAGTGTTCTCCCCCCCCCCCCCCCCCCCCCCTCTCTTCCAATGTAGGATCATACATGACAATGTTATTTGCTAAGATATGTCATCATTGCACATATCCACATGTCCACGCCTCTATGTGGGACATATGTTGTTGCTATATTCGAGCATTTCCAACCAGACCCTACGAATAAGACCTATGTGTTCGGACGGACAACTCGGACAAAAAAAGTCTTTCCAATGGAGGCGCCCAAATCATCCTCGCATATTCGGGGTGTCCGCAAACAGCCAAACCCACTTCATATTTGAAGAGAAAACAGGGGTGTTCAGACAAAACGCCATGTCGAACCCAGCTCACCCCGTACTACTTTCTCATTTTGTTTTTTCGAACTTCCTTTTCTCTTTTCAACCCCACCCCCACCTCCCCAATCATATGCATTTCTCTGGACAATTTGAGGATTTGAGGACAAATGGAGGGTGAATTTTGCATGCACCTACACACATGTGTTCTTTCCTCCTCCACAATAAAGGACCCCTGGCTCTCCTCCTCCTCTCATTGGCGCCACCACCAGTCCGCCAATCTCCGATGACCTTTGGGCCATGGAGGTGCAAGGACCTCCCACTCCCCCCGGCCGGCGGAGCGACCCCGCTCTCATTCGATGTCTCTTAGTAGGTATAATGTCTCCCACGTTTGATCCATGTTCCGATGATGCGTCTAGCATCGTCGGATCTTGCCGGATCCGGTCGGTATTGGTCTATTTGGATTTGTTTGGACCCGATCTTTGCTCTTCTTTTTTGGGTGTTTACATGTTTGATCTTTCCGTTCTACAACAAGTCCGTAAACATATGAGAGGTCAAATTAACCCAGACCATGCTCTTACCACTGCCAGCGGACCTAAAGAAAACAATTACGAGAGCAAGATGAATTGCCATTTGGTTTAAATAAGTGTTCAGGACATCATTTTTCTCCAGCAGATCTGCACATGCCAGCAGATCGATGATCACTAGCTCCCCTAAACAAACATGTAGACCATACTAGTACAAGTGTCACCGATCGTGACGCCATGCCGCCATTGGTGCGATGCAGACCAAATTTCTCTCGACGCGCCCAATGCGCAGATCGAAAAGGGACACGGCTCATGTCACGTCTCACGTGCACGTCGCTGCCGCTCTGACCCCGTCTCCGCGTGTGCCGTTCACGTCAGAGCACAGCTCCGACGCGAACGCCCGTAAGTTCCTCTCCGACGTCCCGCCGCCGGCGATCGCTTCGTCGGCCCGGCCCCTCCAGAGGTCCGCCTGAGCCCGGATCCCCGACGCGGCCTCCCCGTCGCCCATGATCGTCTCCACGCACCGCTGCAGCTCGCCTCGGTCCACCGCGCCCTCGCCGTCCGCCCGGGCGCGCACGCCGACGCCCATGCGCGCCTCCACCAGCCACGCCACCGTCGGCTGGTCCGTCCACTGCGGCACGGCCACCATCGGCACGCCGCTCGTGATGCTCTCCAGCGTCGAGTTCCACCCGCAGTGCGTCACGAAGCAGCCCACCGCCGGGTGCGACAGCACCTTCACCTGGTCGCACCACTCCACCACCACCCCTTGCGCGCGCGCCACGTCATCGTCGCCGCCGCCCAATGTTGTGCATTCACCGGCGCCCTTGCGCGCCACCCACAGGTACGGCCGGCCGGTCGCCTCCAGGCCGCGCCTCGTCTCCTCCGCCTGCCGCTCGCTCATCGAAAGGAAGCTCCCGAACGAGACGTACACCACGGACCGTGCCGGCTTCGTGTCCAGCCACTCCATGTACCCCTTCCCGTCGTCGCGCCGGAACAGGTCCGACCTCGACGGAGATGCCTCGTCCGGCACCACCGGCCCGACGGCGACGAGCTCGAACTGCGCGACTGCGCGGAGCGCGTCCGGCTCCAGCGCGTCGAAAGTGTTGACGAGCACCTTGGGCTTGTACTCGTCGAGCACCAAGAAGAGATCGCGCATCATGTCGAGCAGCAGGTAGTGCGGGTGATCCGGCGAGGTGATAGACACGACAGACGGGAGCGCGCTAGACCTGAGAGGCGGCAGTCCCGGCAGCTCGACGGCGGCGTCGGGGTCAGCGTCGTTGGCGCAGGAGGCGATGAGAGCTTCGTGGCCGTGGAAGTAGTGGTAGTAGACGGCGAACACGGCGGCCGGCTGGATCCAGTAGAGCGCCGCGGGGATCCCGTGCGCGCGCGCGACGTGGGGTGCCCACCCGACGAGGAAGGCGTAGACCATGCACGTCACGGGGCGGCCCCGCGCGGCGAGTCCGGCGACGACGGCGGAGAGCGTCTCGCTCCCCACGGCGCGCGCGCGCTCCTTGTAGGTGTCCGTGCCGTGCACCTCGGGCCTGAACCCCTCGTCGAAGCCGTCGGAGTAGGGGACGTACAGCACGCCGGCGTCGTCGACGGTCTCTTCGTCGGGGCTCGCTAGGGACGGGAACATGAGCCGGTGGCCTCCAACGGCGGTGGAGAAGGTGACGCGCGCGCCCGGCATCGACGCCATCACGCGGGCGGCGAGGCGGCGCGCCGGGTTGATGTGGCCCTGCATCGGCGTGGTGACGAACAGGAAGTGCGGTGTAGCTGATGATCTTTCCATTGAGCGAGGTTTTTTGGAAGGGACGGCGTGGTTCTCTGGAGAAGGATATAGATCCGAGAGTGGAGGGGAGTCGACGAGGCAAAAATGCTGTAATATCCTACGTGCTGTTACGTAACTTAACTAACTACTAATCCCTTTGCCCCCTGATTTTAGCTGGGTGGGCCCCTTTCCCTAATTTTCTCCAACAGAAAAAGCCACCTAAGCTATTACGTTAGTTTACGTATGATTGCTACGTAGGTGTAGCATTGCTGTCGACGAGGTCTCCACTTTAAAGTGAAAAAAGTGAGCGGCACCGCTACCTACCGGCAGAGCCAATGGAGGGGAATTTTTGGTCTATGGGAACATATACACCTTATATAAAAAAATAATTTAGTAATTCAATAAAAAGTCAAAAAATTCTGAAAATATTTTTGAAATAAACTTGACCTTACATTATACTTGTGAGAAAATTTTCACAAAAAGAGAATCCCCCTTTGACTTCTTTTCAAGAAAGACAAAATTTTGATCAAATAGTGTGAATAGTGACCTATAATAGCAAATGAATTTTGTCTTTTTCGCTGTGAAGTCAACGTTAATTTTTATTTCGTGGAAATTTACATACTAGTGCAAAAATAAGTCAAGTTTATTCTAAAAAACATTCTGAACTATTTTAACTTTCTGTTTAATTATTAAAAGAAATTTTTTATATAGGGTGTATATACAACCAGGAGCCGAAGTGTATTTCCCCAGAGCCAATCAGCTACTACTACACCTCGTACCGTATAATGATTCATGTGTCGTATAAAAAGTTTGCAATGTTTTACGAAATGTTGGTATTTCATGCATGGACTATAGTTCATCTTATTGAATTAAAAACAGGAAGTGCGGTGTAGCTGAGGATCTTTCCATTGAGCTAAGTTTTTGTGAGAAGGGACGGCGTAGTTCTCTGGAGTAGGATCCATAATGCAAGATGTTTTTTACATTAGTGTAGTGTAAAAAATGTCTTACATTGTGGGACGGAGAGAGTAGATCCTAAAGTGAAGGGGAGTCGACCAGCACAACATGAACTCAGGGCATCTCCAACGCGGTGTCGCAAAACGAACTCACTGTCCGTGAACAGGTCGGCCATCTAAGAAACATCTTCGACAGATGATGTAAAATAAAATATATTATTGAATTAGCCTTCAAGTAAATTATGCATTACCAAAAAGTGTTAATTTACATCTAAAAACCTCCCCCCCCCCCCCCCCAACAGATGATGTAAATAGGCAATAGGGCACTAATGCTCCGATAAGTGATGTAAAATTGGAATGACTAGATCATTTCAAACATACCAAGTTCATTTCAAACTAACATAGTTCATACTACAAACTAGATCATATCAATACTACTTCACCATCGCCCTAGACATAAAACTACTCGTCGGACGCCGGATCGCTTACGAACTAGGCCCAGAATGAGTTGAGTTGGGGCTATCAGAGTCGTGGAGCTCCTCCTCCTCCTCCTCACCGGCCTCGATGGGGATCACTGTCGAGGGGCTGACCTCGTCTTCCTTCTTCACCTGCTTCTCCTTCTTGAGGTCATGCTTTCAATAGAACTCCAACTCGTTATGAACTTGTTGGGGATTCTCCCACGCAAAACCTCGCCATCGCCCCTTCATCACTCTCGCCGGGAGAAATGTGGATCGCCGACTTCTTCTCTTTGATCGACCGTGTGCTAAAAAGCTCTACATTTGTCTTTTTTGTGTAGCTCTCATTTTAACGTATTTCAATATAAAATTTACACATGTAAATTATGTCTCTAGGTACATGTGTATTTTTTTCAGAATTTTTTGAAGCGGAAATGTTTGAATTTTGAAGGTTCAAATCAAGGCCTCCATGGAGCTGTGTCTCCGTTTGGCATTTTTGACTCAGTACCAATATGCAGATTTGACAATATATGTGTGCGTTAGTGAAACATCATGAAACTATTTTTCATGATAAATAATGGCATGATTTTTTCGCTAATTGCTCAGCTAGATGGAGAAAGTTTGAGTACATGATTTATCGTATTGCTCATGATGCAACTCCCCTGAGTAGAATAGACTACCCAGCGGTTTTTAAATAGCTAACACTATTAGCGATTACCATACATTTCAAACATTCCTGTAAATGTAAACCTCTTCCTATCATTTCAATGGGCTACATTAATGATCTCCTGGATATCTCCACAACAAATGTGCGCAATCAAAGCTACAAATCAAAATGTGCTTATAAGAATTGAGTTCATTCCTTGTGATCTCTGCCCTTCTTTCTCTTCCATTTGAGATATATTTGGAGAGAGAGGCCAGAAAAGACCATCACAACACTTCCCCATTGCTCCATGGACAGTGGGTTACCACTGATAACTGATGAGATGACGATGCTCATGAACTTGCGGGTGGTGGTGATTGTAGTGTTAGTAAGAGAGCCGAATCGGCTGATGGTCAGGAAGATGAAATTCTGACCCACGGCGCCGCATAGGCAGAACATGAGAATGTCCCAGGCCACCTCTGGGTTCTCCCGGCAAAAACTTACAGCCTCAAAACCGTTTGCGTATGGCCAGTTACTGAACAGTAATGGCGCCACAAACATAATTAAAGTATTGTATATGGTTCCCCAGAGGTTCATGCCAAGCATTATATCCCAAGGGTTAGTCTTGGGGAACCTGCAATAACACAATATTACTTCCCATTCAGAAATAATATATCACAATTTTGCTTTGAAGTGGAACTGATAGATATGTTTACCTGGACTTAATTAAATCTTGGGTTGAGTTAGTGTAGCCATCAAAAGCTAAGTTGAGGAAGCACAACCCATAGCCAAGCGGAGCATTAGGGTTAGCAAGCTTCTTGATAGTCTTCGAACTTGTCTGATTCAGTAAAAGCAAACGAAAAAAATTAGGAGTGACTTTTTTAAGTACAATTATTTCAATGTGTCTTTTCTTAGGGCCTACTACATAAAAGCTAGCTAAGCAGAGAAATAGTTATAATGATTTTGATCATTTGATGTGTAGTTCATGCTTCATCAGAAAAATGAACCATAAGGCATATGGCATAAATTATTTTTTCTAGGTTTAATACTATAGATCGGCAAGAGGTTTTAATGGTTTCAGGGGCACCATCAAAGGCATGCAATTGCTAGTTTGTTGATATATATATATATATATATATATATGAAAATGAAGATTTCCTTACCTTCAACAATGCAAAGGATGACACGCCCCCAGCAACAAGGAAGGTGCAAAAGTACTCTGGAATTGTATACTTAACACCATAGAGTAGAGTTCCCATCAACATAACTGTGCATAATGAATCAACAGTTAGAAAAGAGCAGTACAAACCTGTCCAGGCTAAGAAGCATTACTCAAAACACTTAACGCAGATTACTCAGTAATACAGTTATCTATGTGACATCAACTATACATGGCTTGAGATTGGAAATGTAAACAATGCACATAAGGGTTTCCAGTTGTGCAGGGCGTACTGATAGCTGAAACAATAACATGGTGGCAAAATGGAATAAAATGCTCTATGTAATACAAAATGACCCACTCTCCACACGTGCTTGATTTAAAAATGGAACTGAAGCTCCAATAGTTTCAGTAGTGTACAGAGATTTGCCTGCAAGGCTACTTTAGTCATTTTTGGACAATTTTGTGAACAAAAAACGTCCTACATTATGGGACAGAGGGAGTAACATCCTAGTTCGTTTCTGGCAGCTACATATACTTGATAGTTAGTGGACATAGCAATAGTAGGTCATGTATGAATTTCCTCTTGATTCGACTGGAGACAATGATCCAGAATAACCTCGAGACCATATTTGTTTGATTTCCCTAGTTAATAATAGTGATGACATGCACAGTTTTTAGACATTCATAAAAAGGTGTACTCCACTTTACTTTACTCAGTAAATGATGAGGTGAACTGGCGTACCAATCACAACTTGACAACCATTATAGGCAACATCATATGAAAAAAAGTGTAAATAAAAACTGCATTGTATGCATAAATATATGCAAAACTCACCTGGAATCATCTTAGAAGATTTCGCCAAGACCTGTTACAGATAGAAAATAGTTCAAGATCATTGATCGCCAGTACTTTTGGGCATCATTAAGAAAAACAGCAATATTTCATCCATTTGAAGTGCATCTTTGCTATTTAACTAAATTATCAAATTCCAATTCCACACAAGGTTGAGATATGAAGCAGGCGTGTTACCACTTCTCTAATAGTTAGGGGACAAATTAGTTTTATGCCATGCACTCTCGCGTATATGATTAAGCATAGGTTGGAAAATATCAGTATACTCAAGAATGTACATAAATGTGATATCCAGTGGTATAAGCCCATAGGTTGGTATAAGCCCATACTGCTGCCTTAAGAACTCCAATCACCCATTGGCCAATTTCTTAGCACATTTAACTGACTCAAGACTAGAACATTTCTACTCCATAACCACCACTTACTACATTAACGATTAACCCAATCAGCACCTAATTGCAAATACAACATCCGCACAAAATACTGCACACCAAAGAAGCTGAGACAGCAAAAGCAGCTGGATCCAATCCAAACCTGAGCCGGGTAGCTGATGTACTTGAGCGCCTCGATCCCCATGGTCGGGCCGATGGTGTTGGTGATGCTGACGCCCCAGTACTTGAGAAGCGGCGCCCGCCCGGCAGGGCTGCTACCGCCCGACCACAGCTTGATCACTGCAGGAACCGACCAAAGTCACGACCCCTTCACACGCAACCGCCATACAAGAGCAGCGAAACCACGGCCGCATTCGGCGAGAAATGCAAAAGCGCGGCTCGAGGGTGCTCACTTATGAAGGACCAGACGAAGCAGACGACGTTCTGCGCGAAGTTGAGGAACGCGAGGTGGTCGAACCGCCGCTCCTCCGGCCCGAATCGCTTCGTCGATCTGAGTCGAGGGGGGAAAAAGCAGAGAACCCGGCGAACTCAGCCCTGTTTCTCTGTGTCGCGAGCCAACGCCATTGGGGATGGTGGGGGGGGGGGGGGGGGGGGGAGGGTGCTTACAGCGTCTCCTGGAGGATGCCCTGGGTGATGTAGGACGACCAGATCCCGGCGACGCAGAAGGCGAGCACGGCCACGCGCGAAGCCAGGCTGCCGCCGCCGCCGCCGCCGTCGACGCGGGGAGGGCCTCGGGCCCCGCCTCCGCGGCCCTGGCCCTTGCGCGCGGACACCATGGCGCGTTCGTTTGTGCGGTTGTGCTCGCCGGCGAGGGGGATCGGTCGCGGTCAGGCTCCCGGGGGTCGGAGGAGGCGGGTGTTATAGCAGTTGGGCGTAACCGCGGAAAAGGAGAGCGCGCGTCAGAGGAGTGACGTGGCGTGCTGTGGTTGGCCGGGAGGTGCCAGCGGGGACGCCGTATTGGCTGGGTTGGCGTGGCAGGACGGACCGGTCCGCCGAGGCTCCGTGCGGCTGAGCTCAACTCTTCTCGACTTTTCTTCAGATCGCGGTTAGTACTGGCCCAAAGGAGGGGCACGCAGAGATGACTGGCCAAAGCTGCGTAAACACAAATCGAGAAAGAACTGAAGAGGCTGCGTAAACACGACGCGGACAAATCTACTGATCTTTTGGCGTAAACACGACGCCGACAAATCTAATATTTTCCACACTATAAACCCGACATTTTTCTTGAACACAGTACAAACATAAATTTTTAAGGACTTGTATGTACGCTCATCCATTTTAGTGCAGAAACGTACTCCTTCTATAAAAAAATATAAAAGCGTTTAAATTACGACTATAAAAAAAACTTTCATTCGATTAACGAGAATACAATCATTCTGCAAGAAACTAGCTAGGAAATTCGGGATGCAATCGATTCAAATACATCGTCTCCTATTTCACCCGAAAAAAAATAAAAATACATCGTCTCCTATTGTTACTGGCTCGCGAAGCACATGGGTGCACCAACTCGTTGGCCTCTCTACCAACATGATTAAGCTCAAAGAGGTGCTTAATAATAGAGCATACAGTTTATATAATCTCCACAAGAAAAACGACGAACCATGAGCATGGAACGCCGACCCCTCCTATGCAGGTTTCATACGTAGTTTTGCATTCTGATTGTACCTAAGTATTGATTACATTCTGAGTACGTCTCGATGAATAAAACACCTTTCTATTTATATCTATCCCTTGATGAAATTTGTTGTGTCAATCTATAACGTTGTGCTTCACTTGGGGAACTACAATCCACTTGGATCTCATGCCATACTCGGGGGCTACCATTCACTCGGATTTCACGCCATACTCGGGGCTACGATCTAGTTGGACGACTGCTATTCTCATAGGAGTTGTTGGATTTCTTTAAAAAGGGGTGATGTAGCACAACAGCAGAAAGTATTACCCTTAGTTAAAAACTAAGGTTTATCGAACCAGTAGAAGTCTACAGCTAACAAAACAAGCATCACCTACACACAAACATAAAAAATACTTGCACTCAACTTGGCAAGGGGGTTGTCAATCCCCTCGTCTTGCTAGTTGCAAAGTTCAAAGGCGTGGAATGCTAGGTTCGTATGAAGAGGAAAGATACCAAGGCCAGGAAGAAACGCTAGGTTCTAGGTTCCCCCTGGATCCGCCCAAGAGGTCGGAGGAAAGGTGTGGAACAAAGATGTGATCAATCGGAAGGAAGGAACTCATGACGAGTGTGCCGCTGGAAGAAGTCAAAACCCTAGCCGAGGTGCCGAAGGGGAACTGTGTGAGCCCTTCCTAGCGTACACTTTACCCTATGATCACCCGCAAGAGGCTGAGACTACAGTCTAATACATCTTGAGATTAACAAACATTCACAAACTCGCGCGTATACTCAGCCCTACGAACGCACGCACGTACGCATAGCACGTAGTATTGTAGTCGAGGGAACATTGTTTTTTCCTAAACAAATATCATCAAGAAGTCTGAATAAGTCTAAGAAAATACGAGCATCCATGCTAAATCTAAGACTTGAATATGAGTGAATTGGTTCCATCGCAAAGATCCGAGTTACGCTTAATTCGCACAATAAAACTGATCTATGCCTATGCAACCAAAATGCCAAAGTAGGGACACTCAATTTTTATGAGTATGTGAACTGAGCGCCGGCCTCCTTATGTATAGTGAGTGAAAGAAATAAAATTTCCAGCCAACTTATGTATAAATTCTCAGCACATTTTCTCTCTGGGTGAATTGAGCTTGAACAGTCGAGCGACGACATGGGTAATAAGAGTAAAACAAAGCAAACACCTAAATCCACCCAAAATTATTTATCTTACAATCCGACATGACAGCTACTAGATGCAAACTTCTTTGTACAAAAACATCCAAAGATGGCACATCCATAGAACAAGCCGCTATCCACCGCCGCCGGAGAAGACAACCTCCACGACCGCAGCGATCATTGCCGTCGGGTCCCCAAAGATCACGCCGATGACGACGCGCGCGAAGAATCCGACAATCTTGAGGAAACGTTTGAAGCGCCTGGTGCTACTCTGAGCCTTCTTGAGCGCCAGCGCTACCTTCAAAGACGGGGCCTTATTCGCTTGCACGGCCGTCTTCCCGCCGCCGTCATGGCTGCCGTGGCCGGACTTGAGGCTCTCGTAGGCCATCTCCTTCACGCAGGCGACGTGCAGGTAAACGGCCTCGCCGTCCCACTCGGAGCGGTACGACAAGAACTTGCGCCGGCAGCGGCGCCCCTTGCCAGTGCAGAGGACGCAGCTCCGGCTCGGCACGTGCTCGCGGCAGAGCTCGAAGGCGAGGCCGTCGAGGTCGACGCGCCGAGGCAGGCGCGCGCAGGACGGGTGGAGGTCGAGGTCGCGGTCGAAGCAGTGGTACACGAGGCCGAGCACCTTGTCGCCGCACGCGTCGCAGACCCGGTGGTCGGCGGGGTCGGGAGGCGGGGGCTCGTGGAGGAGCACGAACGCGCGCCCCTCGAACAACAGAGGGGTCTCCAGCACGTCCGGCGCGAGCGCGCACCCGATGTGGAGGTCGAAGTCGCAGCCGCGGTGCTCGCCGTAGTGATCGCAGGTGTACCTCCCGCCGGCGCCCCTCTCCTTGCAGCCGTCGCACTCGAACTCCACGTCGTCGGTGGTGACAAGGAGCAGTTTGTGCTCCGGATGGATGGGGTGGGAGGCGATCTCAGCCGGCGGCGCCGGAGGAGCGCTCACAATACTCTTCTTGATCTTCATGGTTCTCGCCGGTCGGCAAATGTCTGGACTCTCTGGGCAAAGCGAATGTCGGGTATTTATAGAGTTTCCAGGAGTGGCGCGCAAGTCCACGCTCCCAAGCAACCACTGCGGGGAAATTCATGATTAAGTTAGCGTAGTGCCCCAGTTGGCCAGTTCAAGGGAAATTCCAACAAGTTAGCGTACAGCCCGAACCGGCAAAAAGGCGTCGAATGGTCGGCGCCTCGGCGGCGTCTCCTAACGCGTGTTGACGTCTTGCTGGCCAACCGATCTCGATCCTACGCAGCAGACCGAAACCATGACAGTTTTTTTTTTTGCGGGGGCGAAACCATGACAGTTTTGCGCTAACACGCCCAAACCCACCCTCCTCGGCCCCTTCTTCATTTGTCAATCATCTTTCTTTTTTGTGTGGATACGATTCTTTTTGCGGGTATTGTGGGTACGATTCAAAAAATTGATTCGACATCCTAAATATCTTTAGCTGCGCAAATGCAGCATCATTTTTTATTGCATCTGTGTTTATTTACAATATCTGATGATTTTCTCCTGGTCTTTTTTCCTCTAAATATTCTCCTGGTTTAGATTGTTCTTTTGACCTCTTGGCCTTAGCGGCGACTACAACAATGACAACGTTGAACAAAGAAGCTGTAGTTCCTTATCCGACAAGGCGTTCTGCTCCATGGCCGGTGATGGATATGGGTGTCCGTTCAATGCTTCAAGCAAGGACAGGGTGACAACAACATCCTTGTGGTGGGCTTTTTTTTTTACGAAAAGGGTTAGATCTATTATAAAGATTCGCTGAAAGTATAAAACACCTCAAACATAACAAAAATTACATCGAGGTCCATGGACCACCGAACGACCATTGCCGCCGGAACAAGCCGCCGACGCGCCACTGTCGCCGCTCCGATACCGGAGCCAGCCTGACCTTGTCAATGACAGTTGTGAAGTTTTCGCACATGCCACTAGGACCAGTGCCCCAGAGTCGTAGTTTGTCGCCGTTGAATCCTTGAATCGGTTTGAAGAACCTGACACAAAATATCGTCGTTCACGACGAGAAACCCTAACCTCGCCGCCCCGAGGAGTTAGCAGGAATCTACGTCGGAGCTCTGTCTAATCCTTCCCAACGAACGAACTTGAGGAGGATCGGAGCCTGGAAGACCGATCGAAGAAGAATGTGACGCCCCCGATTTAATCGTACACTAATCATACACGCAAACGTGTACGATCAAGACCAGGGACTCACGGGAAGATATCACAACACAACTCTACAAATAAAATAAGTCATACAAGCATCATATTACAAGCCAGGGGCCTCGAGGGCTCGAATACAAGAGCTCGATCATAGACGAGTCAGCGGGAGCAACAACATCTGAGTACAGACATAAGGTAAACGAGATTGCCTTAAGAAGGCTAGCACAAACTGGGATACAGATCGAAAGAGGCGCAGGCCTCCTGCCTGGGATCCTCCTAAGCTACTCCTGGTCATCGTCAGCGGGCAACACGTAGTAGTAGGCACCTCCGGTGTAGTAGGAGTCGTCATCGACGGTGGCGTCTGGATCCTGGGCTCCAACATCTGGTTGCGACAACCGGGTAGAAGGGATAGGGAGAAAAGAAGGAGAAAGCAACCGTGAGTACTCATCCAAAGTACTCGCAAGCAAGGAGCTATACTACATATGTATGCATTCGTATCAACTGGAATAAGGCTATCATATGTGGACTGAACTGCAGAATGCCGGAATAAGAGGGGGATAGCTAGTCCTGTCGAAGACTACGCTTCTGGCAGCCCCCGTCTTGCAGCATGTAGAAGAGAATAGACTGAAGTCCTCCAAGTAACATCGCATAGCATAACCCTAACCGATGATCCTCCCCTCGTCGCCCTGTGAGAGAGCGATCACCGGTTGTATCTGGCACTTGGAAGGGTGTGTTTTATTAAGTATCCGATTCTAGTTGTCATAAGGTCAAGGTACAACTCCGGGTCGTCCTTTTACCGAGGGACACGGCTATTCGAATAGATAAACTTCCCTGCAGGGGTGCACCACATACCCCAACACGCTCGATCCCATTTGGCCGGACACACTTTTCTGGGTCATGCCCGGCCTCGGAAGATCAACACGTCGCAGCCCTACCTAGGCACAATAGAGGGGTCAGCACGCCGGTCTAAATCCTATGGCGCAGGGGTCTGGGCCCATCGCCCTTTGCACACCTGCACGTTGCGTACGCGGCCGGAAGCAGACCTAGCCTAGTGGCGTTCCAGTCCAATTCGGCGCGCGCCACTCAGTCGCTGACGTCACGAAGGCTTCGGCTGATACCACGACGCCGGGATACCCATAACTACTCCCGCGTAGATGGTTAGTGCGTATAGACCAAAAGGCCAGACTCAGATCAAATACCCAGATCTCGTTAAGCGTGTTAAGTGTCCGCGAACGCCGACCAGGGCCAGGCCCACCTCTCTCCTAGGTGGTCAGAACCTGCCCTGTCGCTCCGCCTCAAAGATCCACTCGCGGGTGCTCCTACGAGCCGACCCATCCTTAATCACCACATGTATCATGTATAAAGTATATAGTAAAATACCCGTGATCACCTCCCGAGTGATCACGACCCGATAGTATAGCATGGCAGACGAACAAGAATGTAGGGCCACTGATGATAAACTAGCATCCTATACTAAGCATTAGGATTGCAGGTAAAGGTAACAACAGTAGTAGCAAGGACAGGCTATGCATCAGTATAGGATTAACGGAAAGCAGTAACATGCTACACTACTCTAATGCAAGCAGTATAGAGAAGAGTAGGCGATATCTGGTGATCAAAAGGGGGGGCTTGCCTGGTTGCTCTGGCAAGAGAGAGGGGTCGTCAACACCGTAGTCGTACTGGGTAGCAGCGGCGTCGGTCTCGGTATCTAGCGGAAGAAGAGGGGGGAGGAAACAATGAATACAATGCAAACAGATGCATAACGATGCATGACAAGACAAGTAACGGTGTTAGGGGTGCCCTAACGCGGTATGAGGTGATACCGGTGAAGGGGGGAAACATCCGGGAAAGTATCCCCGGTGTTTCGCGTTTTCGGGCAAAGGGCCGGAGGGGGAAAATTGCGAGTTTGCTATGCTAGGGATGCGTGACAAACGAACGGGCTGCGTATCTGGGTTCGTCACGTCGTTCTAAGCAACTTTCGTGTTGAAAATATTTTAATCCGAGTTACGGATTAAAAGATATGATTTTCTAAAGATTTTATTAATTTCTGGAATCTAATTAATTATTTAATTAATTCGAAAATGAATTAATGACATCAGCATGATGTCATGCTGACGTCAGCAGTCAACAGAGTTGACTGGTCAACCTGACCAGTGGGTCCCACTGGTCAGTGACACCTTTTAATTAAACAGATTAATTAAGCTAATCAAAATTAATTAAGGGGGTGGGCCCCACTGTCATACTAGTTAATTAACTAATTAACAGTAGTTGATTAGGTTAATTAAACATTAGGTTAATTAATCTTAATTGGTTAATTTAATCATAATTAATTATGTTAATTAATTAATTTTATTATGTATTTATTATTTATTTTTAATATTTTTTTATTAAACGTTCTGGGGCTGGGGCCCTTTGTCATAGGCCCAGAGGGCCTTAACGGGTCCGGGCGTTGCGGGCACTGTGGTTGCGGGCGCAACCCAATCGAGCACACGGGCGTGGGCGTGGGCGCCCGCCCAAACGGCCACGGGCGAGGGGATGCGCCAGCGGGCACCGGCGCCGGACGCTAGAGGTGGACGCGGGGACGGCGCGGACGTAGGCGGCGGTGGCGCTGGCGGAGCAGGGCCGCAACGCGACTGACGGAGGCGCCAGCTAGGGACGCGGCAGCGGCGTCCAGTGGCAGTGGCGGTGGAGCGGCAGCAGCGGGGCGGCAGAAGCAGAGGCGCAGCATGGGGGGTGGCCACGGCGCGGAAGCGAGGCGAGGAGGGCCGCGGGTGCACGCCCAGGGTGTGGTCGGCAGGGGTGGCCGCGTGCGCTGGGCCGGCGGCGGGCTCGCGCTGGCCGGCAAGCAGGGGCCGCGGGCGTGGTCGGCGAGGACGGCCGGAGCGGGGATGGCTGCGGGATCAGGGGGGGTGCGGCCGCAGGTACGCGGGGAGGCGCGGGCGCACGCGGTGATAGGCGCGACGGGGCGTCGGTGACCGCGGCGAGGAGAGAGGGAGAGGAGGGAGGCGCTCACAGGAGGAGCAGGGCACGCGGCAATGGGGAACGAGGAGGCAGTCGAGGACGATACGGCAGAGCGGGTGCAGGCCGGTGGGGAAGGGGAAGCAGGCCGACGAGGGAGCTCCGGTCGCCGGCGCGTCCACGCGGCGACGGGCGCGCGAGGGAGAAGGGCGAGGGGATCGGGATTCCCCGATCCAGATCCAGCGGGGGGGAAGGGGTGGTGCGAGTGGGGGTGCAGTAAGCTAGGGTTCGGTCATGGGGGGGGGATAAGGGAGGCGTGGGGGAGGCCAGTTGGGCCTGCGGCCGAATGGGCCGGCCTGCTGGGCCGGAGCCCAGTGGGGGCCTTTCTCTCCCTTTTCCTCTTTTTTTGTTTGTTTCCTGTTTTCCTTTTATTTATTTTCTCTTCTGTTTTAAATCATTTTAAATCACTTAGGCATTTTATAAAAATGTGTTTGCTTTATTATAATTACCCTGGCATTTAACTGCACACTCCGAACATTTTAGTTTAATATTTTGAAACTTTTGCCGCTTGACATTAACTTGAATTTGAATTTGACGCGGTTTCGAATTAACACGAGATTAGGAACAGTAATCGAGGTGACGTGGCATCATTAGCAGAGGTTCACTGTAGCTTAATTACCCGGGCGTTACAAAACTCCTCCACTACAAGAAATCTCGTCCCGAGATTTAGGAGGTAGAAGGAAACAACGCGGGGTATTCATCACGCAGGCGATCCTCGCGTTCCCAAGTGGCCTCGTCTTCCGAGTGATTCGACCACTGGACTTTGAGGAATTTGATCGCCTTCTGACGTGTGCGGCGTTCAGCTTGGTCAAGAATGCGGACCGGATGCTCTTTATAAGAGAGGTCCTGTTGCAATTCGAGCACTTCATGATCCACTGCTCGGATTGGATCCTTGAAGCAACGGCGGAGTTGTGACACATGGAACACATCGTGAACCTGAGAAAGGTTCGGCGGAAGCTCCAGTTGATATGCTACCTTTCCACGCCTTTCGAGAATAGTGAAGGGACCGATAAAGCGAGGAGCTAGCTTGCCCTTGATCCCGAAGCGGTGAGCACCCTTCATTGGTGTAACTCGGAGATAAGCCTTTTCGCCAGGTTGATAGACCATGTCTTGGTGATGACGGTCATACTGACTTTTCTGACGTGACTGAGCAGTCTTGAGATTCTCGCGAATAATGCGAACTTGTTCTTCGGCCTGTTGGATAATATCCGGACCGAAGAGTGGACGTTCGCCCATTTCTGACCAGTTTAGAGGGGTTCGACACTTTCGTCCATATAGCACTTCGAAGGGGGACATCTTCAGACTAGCTTGATAGCTATTATTATAAGAGAACTCGGCATATGGAAGAGATTCCTCCCATTTCTTGCCGAATGAGATTACACAAGCTCGAAGCATGTCTTCGAGAACTTGGTTGACACGTTCAACCTGTCCTTGCGACTGAGGATGGAACGCAGTACTGAACGACAGATGAGTCCCCATAGCTTCTTGGAAACTCGCCCAAAACCTTGAAGTGAATAAGCTGCCACGGTCTGAACTGATAACCAGTGGGACACCGTGAAGTGAAACAATTCTGGCCATGAAGAGTAGCAAGCTGACTAGCAGTGATTGTCTCTTTGACCGCCAGAAAATGGGCGACTTTGGAAAGACGGTCAATGACGACAAGAATAGCATCATTACCTTTCTGCGATTTGGGAAATCCAGTGACGAAGTCCATTTCAACATGGTCCCATTTCCATTCAGGAATAGAGATGGGTTGCAGAGTTCCAGCAGGCCTTTGATGCTCTGCTTTGATTCGGCGACAAACATCACACTCAGCAACATAACGAGCAATGTCCTGCTTCATATTAGACCACCGAAATCTTTGACGAATATCCTGGTACATCTTTATACTACCAGGATGGATGGACAGAGGCGTATCATGGGCTTCTTGCATAACCCTTTTAGTCTTATCCAGGTTTTTCTTCGAACATGGTATCACTAGGCGGCCTTTGAAATACAAGGCGCCATCGTCGGCGATCGTGAAGAATGAGGGCTTTCCTTTTTTTAAGTCTCGCTTAATCTTGAGGACTTCATCGTCACATTTCTGTATCCATTTGATGGTGTCCACAAGATCTGGTTTCGCAACCAGGGTATTGAGAGAACCCTTGGAAACAACATGGAGGTTCCGTTTAGGGAAATCTTCGGGAGGGGGAGCGAGTGATCCCGGAGGAACAATATGGAGGTTCGGCCCTCTAAATTCTTCAACAAGCGATGGGTGAACTTTGTGAACCTGGAGGTGGTTACAGTAAGACTTGCGGCTCAAGGCATCAGCCATTACATTAGCCTTGCCGGGGGTATAGGATATACCCACGTCAAAGTCTGCAACAGTCTCCATCCATCTTTACTGACGTAGGTTTAAATCTGGCTGAGTAAACAGATACTTCAGACTTTGATGGTCGGTGAAGATCTCGCAACGATTACCGAGAAGGTAATGTCGCCACTGCTTCAGTGCATGAATGACAGCAGCAAGCTCGAGGTCGTGAACTGGGTAGTTTTCTTCGTGAGGGCGCAGTTGACGAGAGGCATAAGCAATCACTCTGCGCTCTTGCATTAGGACACAGCCTAATCCTTGACGGGAAGCGTCGTAGTAAATGACGAAGTCCTTCTTAGTATCAGGTGGAGCAAGTACGGGGGCAGAAGTCAATTTGTCTTTGAGCGCCTGGAAATTTTCCTGACACTTGTCTGTCCAGTCAAACTTGACACCCTTATGCAACAGATTAGTCAGAGGCCTGGCAATCTTGGAGAAGTTCTCGACGAATCGACGACAATAGCTGGCGAGACCGAGAAAACTTCGGACTTGCTTGACATTCTTCGGAGGAGTCCAATCGAGAATAGCCTGAACTCGTTCAGGGTTGACGGCAATACCATCCTTGGAGATGACATGCCCAAGATAGGTTACTTCGGGGAGCCAGAATTCACACTTGGAATACTTAGCATACAGTTGGTGCTCTCGAAGCTTCTCCAGCACAAGACGAAGATGTTCAGCATGCTCTTCTTCGTTCTTGGAAAATACCAGGATATCATCCAGATAAACCACGACGAACTTGTCGAGGTAATCCATGAATATATAGTTCATCAGGCGAGAGAAGGTGGCGGGAGCATTCGTTAAGCCGAATGACATGACGGTGTACTCGTATGACCCATACCGAGTCACGAAGGCGGTTTTTGGGATGTCCTCTTCACGAACACGAATCTGGTGGTAACCCAACCTCAAGTCGAGTTTAGAGAACACTGACGAACCAGCCAGTTGATCATACATATCATTGATCCGAGGAAGGGGATACTTGTTCTGAATGGTAGCTTGGTTAATAGGACGGTAGTCTTGTACCAGTCGGTTTGTCCCATCCCTCTTCTTGACAAAGAGAGAAGGTGCTCCCCAAGGAGAGCAACTTGGGCGAATGAAACCTTTGACAAGAGATTTGTCGATTTCCTCCTTAAGCTCAATGAGTTCATGCGGCGGCATCTTATAGGGTCGTTTAGCTATAGGGGTGGTGCCGGGTTTCAAGTCGATGATGAATTCGACAGCTCTAGCAGGGGGAATCCCTGGAAGATCCTCTGGGAAGACATCTTGAAATTCACGAACGACGGGAATGTTTTCAATGCCCTCGAGTGGTGCAGCGTTCAACACATTCAAGGCATAAAGTCGTGCCTCGGCATTCTGAACTAGATGAGCTTGGTAAGCTATTATTTCGTCAGAAGGGTGTAGTAGATGGACGACCTTAGTGGCGCAAACTATAGAAGCAGTATGCACTTTCAACCAATCCATTCCCAGAATGAGGTCGATGTTAGACGACTTCAGGATAATGGGAGAGGCATAGAATTCCAGCCCTTCGATTTCCACGGGGACATCGATGCAAACCAGTGAGGTTTGACATTGTCCCACGGGTTTTTTTACCAATACCGAAGTGTTCATCTCCTCACATTTAACGTCATGCTTGTATGCAAAATCTTTCGACATGAATGAATGCGATGCTCCTGAATCGAATAAAACAGATGCAGGTACTGAGTTTACGAGGAGTGTACCCATCACGGTAGCAGGCTGGTCTTGGGCTTCGTTCAGATCAACATGGTTGGCATGAACGTGACCATAAGACTTGGCATTGTTGTTGCGGGGCTGGTTGTTTCCACGGCCACTTGCTGGAAGGGCCAGTTGATTCTGTTTCTGGTTGCATTCCCTAGCACGGTGACCTGGTTGTCCACACCTGAAGCACAAACCATTCTCGGGAGTAGGAACAGGAGCTTGGGGTGGTGGAGCTGGAAGCCTTGGCTGCCTAGTTAGAGCCGTAGGCAGACGAGGTGCAGCATAGGACTGCCTTGGGGCAGGTGCATTCGGCTGGTACATGCTATTGGGAATCCATATCTTGCGCTTCTGCGAGGACGGGCCCGAAGATGAGCCCGTGTCACGGCTGCGCCTGTGAGAGCTCTGGTATTCCTGCAGACCAGTTTCGACATTGATGGCTTTGTTCACCAGAGTGGCGAAATCAGCAAAGTCATGCACTAGAAGTGCGAGTTTGATGTCAGCTTGAAGGCCATCCCGGAACTTCTCCTGTCTACGTGCATCAGTTGCAATGTCCTCTTCAGCATAGCGGGACAAGTCCAGAAACTCCCGCTGATAAGCTTCCACAGTTTTGTTGCCTTGGGTGAGGTTGCGGAACTCACGCTTCTTCCGGTCCATAACTCCCTGAGGAATGAAGCGAGCACGGAAGGCAGCTTGGAAGTCTGGCCAGGTGATGATTGTCCCAGCTGGCAGAGTACGCCTGTGGCTGTCCCACCATTGAGCTGCAGGTCCTTTCAGGATTAAGGAAGCAAAGGTGACATAGCTGGCAGGGGCTACATCAGCAGACTCCATCTCATAGGTGATGTCACTGAGCCAGTCATCAGCATCCAGAGGCTGAGTTGAACTGGGGTACACGGTTGGGTTGAGGCGCATGAAATCCTGCAGAGTCACTTGGGTTGGCTGCTGGTTCATATTGGGGCGAGGAAACTGAGCCATAATATTCTCCATGAACTGACGATTCAGCTCAAACTGTTGCATCATCCCAGCCATGTACTCAGGCGGTGGTGGGGCGTTGCCACCACGACCATGACCACCTGGTCTAACCATCCTGCTAATATTTAACAGGGGTAGTTCAGCATTTAGAAATTTGCAAAGACAAGAATCATTCATGAAGAAACATGCACAACGAAAGCAGCACGATAGATACTACATAGTAGTCGGCATATCTTACAAAGGAGACCATGCATAGAGTTTGTTACACAGAGTTCGGTACAAAGGCTAAGACATCATAGGCGGCACACAGGCTCGCGACGAATGCATCTAACACTAACAAGCAAGTCTACATCAGTCCCACGCGGTACTGTGGAGGTAGGTGTAGCCCGACAGCTGGTAGTGACGCGAAGGGAAGACCTCCACGTGAGTAGCCTGGGGTCCGCGGATACTCTGGTGTGGAACCCGATGTGCATGTGGCAGGAGAGGACCAAGTGCAGGAGAGTAGCCTCCCACATCTAGCCAGCCGACGCCCTGGGGCATCACGGTCCTGGCAGGGTAGATCGCAGAATGCGACAGATCAACAGATCGGACAGAGGGGTGCAACAGCGTCAGAGCACGATACAGGTGCTGACCGGTGGTGTACAACTCGTGTCGAAGAGCTCGGTTAGCTCTATCCAGCCCATCAGCATGCAGAACCAGGTTCTGATGGTAGAAGGGCTCTCGGGTGACAGTGGAGTAGGCCGCAGTGTAGTAACCCTCCGCACCAACATCGGATGCGATAGCAATGTGCCTGAAGGGGGAGGTGTCCAACTCCTGATACTCTCCACGAAGACGTGTCAGAGTAGCATAAGCAGCATCGTGGACCGCCATATCGATAGTCACTCCAACACCATGAGCAGTGTGCAGCACAGTAGTGGAGTCATACTCCCGAGAGTAGAGGTGGACGATGGCATGGTACTGCTCCTGGTTAAAGTCCTGATACTCCTCGGAGACGGTGCACTCGGGGTGCCAGCGATAACCCAGATAGGTCATCATCTCAGCTAGCACGGCAGGTGATCCCGAGGCACCAATGGCCGTCGTGTGACGCACGACCTGCCTCGTGGGTTCCATCTGAAAACAGAGATGTTTCAAATGAGTCAAATGACAGTGTGGAAACCGTTCAAAATACTATTCTAAGGAATAACTATGGCTTTTATCCAACTTTGGGGTGAATGTCGTAACGGGATTCTAGTGTCAGAGTTAGTAAATTCGTTTAACCCGAGTAGAAGAGAGTTTAGAGTCCCAGAGTAAAGGTCGAGGAGTAAAAGATCCTAGTATCACCCGATGGCGACGTGGGCCCGTAAGGCACACAGCCAAGTTAGTAAAAGTCTTTGCAATGTCTAGACTCGACTTGGCCAAGGAGTGTGGAAGGGGGATTCCTACAGGCAGTCGGCTCTGATACCAACTTGTGACGTCCCCAATTTAATCATACACTAATCATACACGCAAACGTGTACGATCAAGATCAGGGACTCACGGGAAGATATCACAACACAACTCTACAAATAAAAAAAAGTCATACAAGCATCATATTACAAGCCAGGGGCCTCGAGGGCTCAAATACAAGAGCTTGATCATAGACGAGTCAGCAGGAGCAACAACATCTGAGTACAGACATAAGGTAAACGAGATTGCCTTAAGAAGGCTAGCACAAACTGGGATACAGATCGAAAGAGGCGCAGGCCTCCTGCCTGGGATCCTCCTAAGCTACTCCTGGTCATCGTCAGCGGGCAACACCTAGTAGTAGGCACCTCCGGTGTAGTAGGAGTCGTCGTCGACGGTGGCGTCTGGATCCTGGGCTCCAACATCTGGTTGCGACAACCAGGTAGAAGGGATAGGGGGAAAAGAAGGAGAAAGCAACCGTGAGTACTCATCCAAAGTACTCGCAAGCAAGGAGCTATACTACATATGTATGCATTCGTATCAACTGGAATAAGGCTATCATATGTGGACTGAACTGCAGAATACCGGAATAAGAGGGGGATAGCTAGTCCTGTCGAAGACTACGCTTCTGGCAGCCCCCGTCTTGCAGCATGTAGAAGAGAATAGACTGAAGTCCTCCAAGTAACATCGCATAGCATAATCCTAACCGATGATCCTCCCCTCGTCGCCCTGTGAGAGAGCGATCACCGGTTGTATCTGGCACTTGGAAGGGTGTGTTTTATTAAGTATCCGGTTCTAGTTGTCATAAGGTCAAGGTACAACTCCGGGTCGTCCTTTTACCGAGGGACACGGCTATTCGAATAGATAAACTTCCCTGCAGGGGTGCACCACATACCCCAACACGCTCGATCCCATTTGGCCGGACACACTTTTCTGGGTCATGCCCGGCCTCGGAAGATCAACACGTCGCAGCCCTACCTAGGCACAATAGAGGGGTCAGCACGCCGGTCTAAATCCTATGGCGCAGGGGTCTGGGCCCATCGCCCTTTGCACACCTGCACGTTGCGTACGCGGCCGGAAGCAGACCTAGCCTAGTGGCGTTCCAGTCCAACTCGGCGCGCGCCACTCAGTCGCTGATGTCATGAAGGCTTCGGCTGATACCACGACGCCGGGATACCCATAACTACTCCCGCGTAGATGGTTAGTGCGTATAGACCAAAAGGCCAGACTCAGATCAAATACCCAGATCTCATTAAGCGTGTTAAGTGTCCGCGAACGCCGACCAGGGCCAGGCCCACCTCTCTCCTAGTTGGTCAGAACCTGCCCTGTCGCTCCGCCTCAAAGATCCACTCGCGGGTGCTCCTACGAGCCAACCCATCCTTAATCACCACATGTATCATGTATAAAGTATATAGTAAAATACCCGTGATCACCTCCCGAGTGATCACGACCCGATAGTATAGCATGGCAGATGAACAAGAATGTAGGGCCACTGATGATAAACTAGCATCCTATACTAAGCATTAGGATTGCAGGTAAAGGTAACAACAGTAGTAGCAAGGACATGCTATGCATCAGTATAGGATTAACGGAAAGCAGTAACATGCTACACTACTCTAATGCAAGCAGTATAGAGAAGAGTAGGCGATATCTGGTGATCAAAAGGGGGGGCTTGCCTGGTTGCTCTGGCAAGAGAGAGGGGTCGTCAACACCGTAGTCGTACTGGGTAGCAGCGGCGTCGGTCTCGGTATCTAGCGGAAGAAGAGGGGGGAGGAAACAATGAATACAATGCAAACAGATGCATAACGATGCATGACAAGACAAGTAACAGTGTTAGGGGTGCCCTAACGCGGTATGAGGTGATACCGGTGAAGGGGGGAAACATCCGGGAAAGTATCCCCGGTGTTTCGCGTTTTCGGACAGAGGGGCCGGAGGGGGAAAATTGCGAGTTTGCTATGCTAGGGATGCGTGACGGACGAACGGGCTGCGTATCTGGGTTCGTCACGTCGTTCTAAGCAACTTTCGTGTTGAAAATATTTTAATCCGAGTTACGGATTAAAAGATATGATTTTCTAAAGATTTTATTAATTTCTGGAATCTAATTAATTATTTAATTAATTCGAAAATGAATTAATGACATCAGCATGATGTCATGCTGACGTCAGCAGTCAACAGAGTTGACTGGTCAACCTGACCAGTGGGTCCCACTGGTCAGTGACACCTTTTAATTAAACAGATTAATTAAGCTAATCAAAATTAATTAAGGGGGTGGGCCCCACTGTCATACTAGTTAATTAACTAATTAACAGTAGCTGATTAGGTTAATTAAACATTAGGTTAATTAATCTTAATTGGTTAATTTAATCATAATTAATTAGGTTAATTAATTAATTAATTAATTTTATTATGTATTTATTATTTATTTTTAATATTTTTTTATTAAACGTTCTGGGGCTGGGGCCCTTTGTCATAGGCCCAGAGGGCCTTAACGGGTCCGGGCGTTGCGGGCACTGTGGTTGCGGGCGCAACCCAATCGGGCACACGGGCGTGGGCGTGGGCGCCCGCCCAAACGGCCACGGGCGAGGGGATGCGCCAGCGGGCACCGGCGCGGCGCCGGCGCCGGACGCTAGAGGTGGACGCGGGGACGGCGCGGACATAGGCGGCGGTGGCGCTGGCGGAGCAGGGCCGCAACGCGACTGACGGAGGCACCAGCTAGGGACGCGGCAGCGGCGTCCAGTGGCAGTGGCGGTGGAGCGGCAGCAGCGGGGCGGCAGAAGCAGAGGCGCAACAAGGGGGGTGGCCACGGCGCGAAAGCGAGGCGAGGAGGGCCGCGGGTGCACGCCCAGGGTGTGGTCGGCAGGGGTGGCCGCGTGCGCTGGGCCGGCGGCGGGTTCGCGCTGGCCGGCAAGCAGGGGCCGCGGGCGTGGTCGGCGAGGACGGCCGGAGAGGGGATGGCTGCGGGATCAGGGGGGCTGCGGCCGCGGGTGCGCGGGGAGGCGCGGGCGCACGCGGTGATAGGCGCGACGGGGCGTCGGTGACCGCGGCGAGGAGAGAGGGAGAGGAGGGAGGCGCTCACAGGAGGAGCAGGGCACGCGGCAATGGGGAACAAGGAGGCAGTCGGGGACGATACGGCGGAGCGGGTGCAGGCCGGTGGGGAAGGGGAAGCAGGCCGACGAGGGAGCTCCGGTCGCCGGCGCGTCCAGGCGGCGACGGGCGCGCGAGCGAGAAGGGCGAGGGGATCGGGATTCCCCGATCCAGATCCAGCAGGGGGGGAGGGGTGGTGCGAGTGGGGGTGGGGTAAGCTAGGGTTCGGTCGTGGGAGGGGGGGGATAAGGGAGGCGTGGGGGGAGGCCAGTTGGGCCTGCGGCCGAATGGGCCGGCCTGCTGGGCCGGAGCCCAGTGGGGGCCTTTCTCTCCCTTTTCCTATTTTTTGTTTGTTTCCTGTTTTCCTTTTATTTATTTTGTCTTCTGTTTTAAATCATTTTAAATCACTTAGGCATTTTATAAAAATGTGTTTGCTTTATTATAATTACCCTGGCATTTAACTGCACACTCCGAACATTTTAGTTTAATATTTTGAAACTTTTGCCGCTTGACATTAACTTGAATTTGAATTTGACGCGGTTTCGAATTAACACGAGATTAGGAACAGTAATCGAGGTGACGTGGCATCATTAGCAGAGGTTCACTGTAGCTTAATTACCCGGGCGTTACAAAGAAGCGTCGCCATCTTGTGACATTGGGCTTCGCCTTTGCGAAAGCGTTCGCTCTAGCGTTGGCGCAGAGCACAAGAGGTTGTTCAAGAGCCAGTACCGACAGCATTTTACATTGGCGACAGATGGAAGCCAGTGAATTCGTGGTAGAAGGCTGACACGTCAGGCTCCCTCCTCTGATGTTGATGTTGGTGTTGGGGGGGGGGGGGGGGGCAGATCTAAAGTTCGGTGGTGCGTTCGGGGTGTTGCCATGGCCAAATTCTTGAAATGGCAATAGCTTTGTCTTTAGCGAGCTACTTTGTAGGTGTGAAAACCTGCAGATCAATGATGAAGGCACATCGAGCTCAAGTAAAGAGTTGTTATGTCCCCTTTTTCTTTCGATGGCCACTGTGATGGTGCCGGAGGCGAGTGATGGATATGGGCATCTGGCTCAAGGGATTCTTAAGTCTTTGTTGTATTTTTCTTTCTTGGCTAGGGGTCTTCTGGGCTATTGCAAGGGTTCTATTGTCTTTCCGGTTTTGACAGGTTGGCATCTATGGCTTGAACCCTACTCCTTGTTTATGAATAAAGCATGTATTACCTTCAAAAAAGTGTCGACTTATACATAATTTACACCAAAGTCTAAATAAATGAATATTTGTTCAGACCAAAATACAGGTATCACATGTACATGTAGAATATATATCACCTTTATCAGACAAGTGGATTCTAACCTCTGCAAAAGCAAACTGCAATGTACAAGTTTTTTGTTTGAAAGAAATGGGTTTCCCTCGCCCCAACTTTCATAAAGAAGAGGCAAACAACCAATCATACATCATTCAAACAGCTCTTGAGCACAACCAGAAGTAGTTGCAACGAAAAGTAATACCGACGGTGCAGAAAATCGTCAGATCTTTTGGCAAGGTATTGGCGGAGCGCTCACGATCCTCTTCTTGATATTCATAGTTCTCGCTCTCTGAACTCTATGGACAAAACAAATGGTTGTGGATCAATTTATAGATTCCCAAAGTCCATGCTCCTAAGCAACACTTGTTGGAAATATGCCCTAGAGGCAATAATAAAAGCATTATTATTATATTTCCTTGTTCATGGTAATTGTCTTTATTCATGCTATAATTGTGTTATCCGGAAATCGTAATACATGTGTGAATAACAGACACCAACATGTCCCTAGTAAGCCTCTAGTTGACTAGCTCGTTGATCAACAGATAGTCATGGTTTCCTGGCTATGGACATTGAATGTCATTGATAACGAGATCACATCATTAAGAGAATGATGTGATGGACAAGACCCAATCCTAAACATAGCATAAAGATCGTATAGTTCGTTTGCTAGAGTTTTGCAATGTCAAGTATCTTTTCCTTAGACCATGAGATCGTGTAACTCCCGGATACCGTAGGAGTGCTTTGGGTGTACCAAACGTCACAACGTAACTGGGTGACTATAAAGGTAGACTACGGGTATATCCGAAAGTGTCTGTTGGGTTGACACGGATCAAGACTGGGATTTGTCACTCCGTATGACGGAGAGGTATCACTGGGCCCACTCGGTAATGCATCATCATAATGAGCTCAAAGTGACCAAGTGTCTGGTCACGGGATTATGCATTATGGTACGAGTAAAGTGACTTGCCGGTAACGAGATTGAACGAGGTATTGGGATACTGACAATCGAATCTCGGGCAAGTAATATATCGATTGACAAAGGGAATTGCATACGGGGTTGATTGAATCCTCGACATCGTGGTTCATCCGATGAGATCATCGTGGAGCATGTGGGAGCCAACATGAGTATCCAGATCCCGCTGTTGGTTATTGACCGGAGAGTCGTCTCGGTCATGTCTACATGTCTCCCGAACCCGTAGGGTCTACACACTTAAGGTTCGGTGATGCTAGGGTTGTGAAGATATGTATATGCAGTAACCCGAATGTTGTTCGGAGTCCCGGATGAGATCCCGGACGTCACGAGGAGTTCCGGAATGGTCCGGAGGTAAAGAATTATATATAGGAAGTGCTGTTTCGGCCATCGGAACAAGTTTCGGGGTTACCGGTATTGTACCGGGACCACCGGAAGGGTCCCGGGGGTCCACCGGGTGGGGCCACCTATCCCGGAGGGCCCCATGGGCTGAAGTGGGAAGGAACCCAGCCCTTAGTGGGCTGGGGCGCCACCCCTAAGGGGCCCATGCGCCTAGGGTTAGGGGAAACCCTAAAGGGGGGCGCCCCCTTGCCTTGGGGGGCAAGCCCCCCCCTGGCCGCCCCCCCCTAGGAGATCCATCTCCTAGGGCCGGCGCCCCCCCCCCCCCTTGGCACCCCTATATATAGTGGGGGAGAGGAGGGACTTTGGCTTACGGCTTTTGGTGCTTCCCTCTCTCCCTGTTACATCTCCCTCTTGCGTAGTATAGGCGAAGCCCTGCTACTGTGACGCCCTGCATCCACCACCACGCCGTCGTGCTGCTGGATCATCACCAACCTCTCCTTCCCCCTTGCTGGATCAAGAAGGAGGAGACGTCTCCCGTCCCGTACGTGTGTTGAACGCGGAGGTGCCGTCCGTTCGGCACTCGGTCATCGGTGATTTGGATCACGTCGTGTTCGACTACATCATCCCCGTTCGTTGAACGCTTCTGCACGCGATCTACAAAGATATGTAGATGCATCTCATGACTCGTTGCTAGATGAACTCCTAGATGGATCTTGGTGAAACGAGTAGGAAATTTTTTGTTTTCTGCAACGTTCCCCAACAACACTGGCAGGAAATTCATGGCTAAATTAGTGCACTGTCTCGGTTAAATAAAAAGGCATGCATACCCACTCATCTGCCCATTATCAGCCAACCGATCTCAATCCTACGTACCAGACAGAAACGATGGTGATTTTTCGCTAACACTTATTTTTTGTGGGAAAGTTTTTCTTGAAACAGGCTCTCGACCCCGCTTTATATATAAAGCAATGACCACACCCAACCATCCACATACAAACACAACACCACACACACCCTAGGCTAGATAATGTGGGAATGTTTTTCGCTAGCACGTTTGTAACTGTCCCAACCCACCCTCGCCCCTTGTCCATTTGATTCAACAACCTCATTTTTTGGCTATGCAAATTGTAGTATCTTTTCTAAAATCGCAACTCAGTGTCCACAACCTTTTAGTTTCAACTTTTTTGCAAAAACTATTTTAGGCTTAACTCTAGGAAAAACTGGTACTAGCAAAAACCCGCCATCACATGCTCGAGTGACCACCGATCCAAAACAACACTTCCAAAAAGGGAATGACACCAAAATGCCGATGTCGCCCAAGCCAATAGTGGAGGAGCACAACCCACAATGACGCCTTCAAAAAGGGGAACTACAGTTGAGAACGTCCCATCACCGGCATCGACATCGACATCGTCGAGATATCACTGATGGCGGTATATAGTGTTGGAATCACCCTCTACTTTTGGATCTCGCTATGAGAAAACATATTCTCCAGTTTTCTTCCCTCTCATCTGTGAAACGAAGAAAGCGGGTTTTGCTCCAGCTAACGCTATCCTAGGGAAACCTAAAGGACTAATAAATAAGAGGGAGAGACACTCACATAAGAAAACATCCTTTGCACAAGTTTATTTGCCTCCTATGTAGGCTTGGCTCTTCAACCAAGGAGGCATGAAGGTAGAGGGACTCTCACATAAGAGACGAGACAATCTACATGGACTACCTTCCACCAATCTAATATAAGCACTGCACTGTCTGGCCCATCGCACGACACCTAATCTGATTTCTTTGAGTTTTCCAACTGTATTTCAGTATTTCCCTTTTTTCTCATTTTATTGCTCTGATTTTTCTTCAAGGATTTTCTTTTTCTGTGTTTCTACTTTTGTTTTTATTTTTTTCTTATCCATTTTCTTATTTATGTTTTTTTGTTTTACACTTTATTTTTCCTATATATTTTTTCAAAAAATACACCATTAATATCTTTATAAACACATTAACACTTTTCCAAAACTAAATGAATGTACATTGAATAATTTTAAAATAATATTTCATTCTTTGACTTATACATGGACAGTTTTTCCTTGAGAACACATGTTTTTTAATGCAAGAACACTTTTTTTATATATCATGAATATTATTTTGGAAAAATTGCAAATATGTGAACACTTTTTAATCGTGTGATTATTTTTAAATCCATCAAAACATTTTTAAAATATGAGAACTATTTTTTAGGTACATAATTTTTTTGAAATATGTGAACTTCTTTTAAAAATTGTGATCAACATTAAAGATTTATTATTACTTTTCTAATTCATGAGCATTTTTCAAATATGCTAACATTTTCTAAAAATATGAACACTTTTCAAATTCCATTAACATTATTTAAAATAAATAAATACTTTTAAATTTATTCAAACATTTATTTAAATATGAAAGTGAAATAAATAAATTTATGTGCAAAAATGGAAAAGGTAAAACAAAAGGAGAATAAAAATGTGAAACAACAGGTTAAAAGAAGAAAATATACTGTACAAGAAATAAACAATATGGATTGCTTTGGTGACGTACAAACACTAGCTTACAGAATGCTGGCCTAGCTTTTTACTCTAGACAAAGATGCTAGCCTAGTTTTTCACCAATTGTTTTATAAATTATGATATATCGGTTAAAAAAACAGGGAACAAACGCATAGACAAGACGTGTAAACGGGCCGGTCTAATAACGAAGCACCGCGGGCGATGTGGTGTTGTTACTCGCAGCAGGCGATGCATACCAGCGGCCTCCTTTCCGTGTGGTGGGATTGGGAACAACGATGCCTAGCAGAGACGCGCAGTTTTCTAAAGGAAAAAAAAAACAGAACGCGCACCGCGCTGCTGTTCTGGGGAATCCATGGAAGCGGCAACGGCGAGCTCGGTGGTAGGATCGAGGGCCGAGTTCGGGTCCCGCCTAGGGCTCGCGAGGCCTTCGCTCAGACCCAGCGGCGGCCGCGGCGGTCCTCATACCCCTCTCCCGTTTCGCCATCTGCCATGGCCGACCTCGCGCCTCGTCCGCAGCAGAGCAGCCCGGGCGCGGAGCGTCGTCGCCGCCGCAAATCCTCACCAGCAGCAGGCCGGAGTGGGAGGAGGAGAGGCGATGGAGCCCGAGAGGGGCAGCCCCCACGAGGTGCTTCTTCTTCCTTCCCCTTCCTGTTACGATTTGTCCGTGACGGCGGCGAGCCCCATCCCTCACGCGGCGGATCTGTATCGCAGGTGAGGGAGGAGATTGCGAGGTGCTACGAGCTCGTCCGCCGCCTCGGCCGGGGCGCCGTCTACCTCGGCTCCTCCAGGGTGCCGGCCGCGCACCCCCACTACCACCAGACCGCCCAGCTCGCGGCGGAGATAGCCAAGCTGCTGGACTGCACCACATGGACGGGCGCCGGCCCCGGCCTCATGGATGCTGCCATCCAGGGCGCCCTCGAGGCAGGCAAGCCGGTCGGCGGCTTCAAGATCGGCAAGGAGGCCGGTGAATGGACAGCCTCGAACTTCCACCCTTACCTGCCCCCGGAGACTTACCTCACCTGCAGGTTCTTCTCGGCAAGGAAGCATGGCTTGGTGGATGCTGTAGTGCGCAACAGCTCCGCGGACAAAACCGCCATCGTCGCATTGCCCGGCGGCATTGGGACGCTGGATGAGCTTTTTGAGATCATGGCGCTGATTCAGCTGGAGAGGATCGGATCGGCGCTGCCGGTCCCGTTATTGCTGATGAATTATGACTCTTACTACTCCAAACTGCTGGAGTTTCTGAATGACTGCGAGGACTGGGGCACAGTTGCTCCAGGGGAAGTGGCGTCGCTGTGGAAGATTTGCAGTGGGAACCATGAAGCCTTTGAGTACTTGGCACAGTTCTACGATGTGCCTACCGGGGAAAGGAATTATGGCATATCATCAGCGCCGTCGAAGGAAGGCAGGGTTCCTTCGTACACTGTCAGGAGATGACACAAGCTCTTCTCAAGAATGTCCTCTCTTCTTTTTCCCCCTTTTGCAAAATGTCATCATTGCAATAATTCTCATTCTGTTATGGGAATGTCAGCAATAATTTTATGGACAGTATCGGTTTATTTTGTTACATGTTTGAATTAGTAATGCAGGGATGCGTGCAACAACAAAAAGAGAGCCTCCTTTCCATTTTACAAGGATTAAGATCATACTCCGTATGAAGGAAATATGTGCACTACTAACTATGAGTACTAAGCTTGATCAAATAATACAAGTGTCATCACTCTTTGGCCTCCTATTTTTCATTCACTTGTGTGTATCTATCAGATAGTGCCTTAGAAACTGTAACAAAGCAAAGCACATCTAAATGTATGGAATAAGATGCACTCTATGAAGTCCCAAGTTCCCTTTCCGTTGCTTCAGCAGTCATTGGAATATTTGTTCATCTCTTCTTAGGTGTCATAGTTTTTCCCCCTCTTGCGTTGTTTTAGCTGTAATCTTTCAAGGGCAATTTCCATCTTCAGAACCCTTACAAACGGCCATATACTTTTTGTGCTGAGACGTATTAACCTTTATGGCAAACTCATTTTTAATACGTAGCATAATGTTTGAGTGTCGTTCTGAAATTATCCATTGAAGGAAAAGTGTCGCTCACGACCATCTTTGGATTATCCCTATCAAAGGAAGTGAACTGCTCCTCGGATACACGATGATCAACGGGTAAGGCTTCACCATCAGTGTCAATGGCATCAACGACCGAGATATTAGCATCAACATGAGCGGTGTTAGCATCATTAGCAGCCTGGCACGCGCTCTCATCCTCCTTAAGACCAAGCAAAATTATACTCTACATCGTGTCCTCGACATGAACATCAAAATCATCTATTTCTTCCTCTATCACAAGAGTTGACCAATCCACCCCGCCAAAGGTGGCCCGAAGAACTACCTGTCTGTTTTTTTTTTGAACAAAGGAAAGGTTACCAACAGGTGCCAATTCATTCAGCTCAAAGTCATAGTACATGAAGAGTTACAAGATTTCCCAAGAAATAGGAAAGAAAGAGCAGCAGAATCTGAGAAGCTAGAGGTGAATAGAAGTCCTTGAAGACAACAAGGGAGCAAGAATCCCCACTGATGAACAACATGACCAAAATGGCAAGGCAGCCAGAGGAGAAAAGTAGATGTTCTACTAATCTGACAGAGACTGAGGAAACGAAGCAGTAATCTGGTCCAGATAGAGACTAAAAAGCAGCATGAGCCTCCTATCTTCGTTTGTCTGCACCATCAACAACGCCATGTAGCTGTACTAACATGACCAGACTCCCTTTGCTTCAAACAAGCCCTGAAATAAGTTGATGCAAGAAGAGAACAGAGCCTGTAATCCTGCCTTCCCCAAACATTCTGATCAAAGCCTGTAAAAACACAAAAGAGGTCCTTTGCATCTCCAGTAGTCCAAATCCATCATAGCTTTGAGGCCCCTGCAGGCTGCAGCTGAAAAACTTAAAGAGCAAACACATCAGAGCAGCTTGAATAGGAAAAAAGCATGAACCAAAATACAATTATCATGTCGACTAAATGCTAGTAGTTGGATATGATTTACCTGAGGGCTTGTTCAGCATCGCAATGTCGTCCAGTACAGGCAGGGTTAATAACGTTGGTCTTCCACCCCGCAAAGAAAAGAAAAAACGTTGGTCTTCCTTGTCATTTATTTTTAGTTTTTTGAGCATCACTTTTTTTTCTTGGCAAACATTCTTTAGTTGCCGGCCTGTTGGGCTATAAGAAAGCCCAGACTATGGGGCTCCCGATCTGTCCGCGGGCTCAGGTTTCGGTTGCTATTTCTCGAAAAGTAAAAGTTTTGGTTGCTCCTGTGCATACTTTTAGTACCACATCGCTTAAGGAAAGGAAAGATGAGCTGCTTATATACCGGCCTAAGGACGTAGTTCACACCACATGGTACATGTGGTTAGCAAACTCAAAATTCACATAGAATTGATATTTGTCTACGGGCATTCTTGATTCGGCCGTTGCCTTGGTCGTCTCATTACATGCCTGCTACCACTTCGATATGGAGTGCGTGCAATTTTTTATTTTTGCACATGGTGCAGAGATAAGAGCAACTCTAGTAGTTTTCCATGAAAATCGTTTTACAAGATGACCGTCATATAATTTACGGGAAGTTCTCTAATGGCCACTTTTCTCGGCGGCGGCAGTGCGTTACGGGAAAGCCTTCCCATTCCCATAGTCCCATAGTCTAAACTAGCAAAACAAAGGAGGTGATTTTTACATCCTGTAATTTTTTTGAGATTTACAGAAGCCGTTAAAGTATCTACGATCAGACTTGGCAAATCCGATCCTCTATACGTCCGCAGACGCGTCCAAGTATGCCCGCGGGCGCATTTGGACGGCCCCTCATATTTCTCTCCCGACATCCACATAACTCATATCCGGACTCTTAAATCCATGCAAATCTATGCACGCCGATCGTAAAAGACAATGTCGCACGTAAATAACGAATCCATGCATGCAACCAATTGATCAGGACATTCCTGAAACCCCCTTGCCTCTCCATAGCCAATAATTTTTCTATGCCTTACGTATTTGGTTCTCTGAGATACTCAAATCCAAACACCTCCACCACGGCGCGGGCAAACTTGACAGTAGTTTTCAAGCACGTGCTCTCCCCAATCCTGACCATCTCATCAACGACATCTGTAGCAGTATCAAGTGCAAGCATTCTCAGAGCAGCCGTGCACTTCTACTTGGCAGAGAAAGAGAGTTGTCCGCAGCAATCTCTTGTGAGTTTGAAGTAGTGGTTGTCCGCAGCAATCCCTTGTGAGTTTGAAGTAGTGGTTTTAAAAAAAGTGAAATACGTCTGAATCTTTTTTGAAATGTTTTTAGAAAAAACTGAAACTAGATTCTTGAATTGTGTGAAATTTTTTGTGAATCTATTTTTTGAAATAGTTGAAGTAAATACGATGTTTGGAGCTGTTTAGAACAAGAGCAATGAGTGAAATGCGTTTTCATTTTTTTGTGAAATTATGTTTTGGAATGAGTGAAACATGTGTTTTTGAAATGGGGTGAAGGGTTTGTAGTGAAATCAATTTGGGTCAAAATAGTGTTTCTACAAAAAGTATTTTGAAAAAGTGAAATATGTTATGAAATTATTGAAATATATTAGCTCATTCTTTTTGAAATAGTGGAGACTTATCCGAACTAAATGAAATAGTATTTTGAAAAAGTGTAGTAAGTCTGAAATAATTGAAATGGTTGTAAGAAAAAAAAATGAAACCGGATTCTTGAACCGAGTGAAATATTTTGTGAATTTGTTATCTGAAACGATTGCTTGAAATTATTCAAAATATTTTTTGAAATAAATGAAATCAAAATTTCAACTGACTGAAATAGTTGAAGTGAAATAAATTGATTGAAACATTAAAATTCAAACGTGTTTGAAATATATTCAAAATTGGTCTTGTTTTAAATGTCTGACCGCCACAAGTTCATATATATATAACATTTCAATAATAAAATCATGGTTTAAAAGATACGGACAAGTTAAATTAGCAAAGCTGAAATAAAAGTATGGATTTATTGTGTAAGGGAAAAGAGAAGAGAGCTGTCACATTCTTGACATACATGCATGTGGATGACATCACGTGGTGGCCAGGATGGTGAAATACAAACATTTAGTAAATATGAGCAAACAGTGTTATAGTGCATGTGGTATAAACTACAGTGTGGGGCGGTGCAAGGTGATTGGCTGGAGCTGTGCCGGTAGCTCCCGCCACCGATAAAAAAACTTAATTGCATTCTGAAGTTATTCATTGAAAAAAAAAGTGTCGCTCACGACCACCTTTGGATTATCTCTATCATAGGAAGTGCACTGCTCCTCGAAATCACGATGATCAACGGATAAGGCTGCACCATCAGTTTGATTGGCATCAACGACCCAGATATTAGCATTAACAGGAGCGGTGTTAGCATCATTAGCAGCTTGGCTCGCTCTCTCATCCTCCTTCAGACCAAGCAAAATTATATTATACATCGTGTCTTCCACATAAACATCAAAATCATCTGTTTCTTCCTCTGTCACAAGCGTTGACCAATCCACCCCGCTGAAGGTGGCCCGCGCCACACTCGGAAAACTACATGTTTGTACATCACCGTTGGCCATACAAGGCAAGGGGAAAAATCAATGTCGCAAATAAAGCGTTATCACGTGTAATGCAAAATTAATAATATCATAAACAGTGAAACTGCAGAGCAAATTAAAAGTAGTGTTACCTATTAATTGAATTAGCTACATACTGGCCGTGCTCCTTGTGCAGGCAGACAGCCGACGGAGCGCTCAACTAAGGCGTGTTGTTCATCCGGCAATCGAGCATCGTTTGACCAAAGACAACATGCATCATGTCCACTGAATGCTAGTAGTTGGATATGATTAACTGAGGGCTTGTTCAGCATCGCAATGTCGTCGGGCACAGGCAGGGCTAATAACGTTGGTCTTCCACTCCGAAAAAAAAATAATAATAACGTTCGTCTTCCTTCTCATTTATTTTTAGTTTCTTTAGCATCATCTTTTTTCTTGGCAAACTTTTTTCTTGGCAAACATAACGCTGATTGTGGGATATCCTCTTTAGTTGCCGGCCTGTTGGGCTATAAGAAAGCCCAGACTATGGGGCTCCCGATCTGTCCGCGGGCTCAGGTTTCGGTTGCTATTTCTCGAAAAGTAAAAGTTCTGGTTGCTCCTGTGCATATGTTTTAGTACCACATCGCTTAAGGAAAGAAAAGGTGAGCTGCTTATATACCGGCCTAAGGACATGGTTGACACCACATGATACATGTGGTTAGCAAACTCAAAATTCACATAGAATTGATATTTGTCTACCGGCATTCTTGATTCGGCCGTTGCCTTGGTCGTCTCATTACATGCCTGCTACCACTTCGATATGGAGTGTGCGCATTTTTTATTTGCCTTTGTCTATCTATTTTTTCTTTGCACGGTGCAGAGATAAGAGCAACTTTAGCAGATTCCTGCATTCCGCCGGTCCGCAAAACGCGTTTGCAGTTCATGCAAAACTGCTTTTGAAAGCCGGCACAGGCTGGCACAGATATAGATCCTCAAATGGATCCATAAAAAAGTATATTTGCGAAATATGCTTTTTTACGAGTCGGCTTTTATGGGATCTGCTCGGGCACCACGGTGATAGCACGCAAACAGATAAACTGTAAATCTTCCGGCATTATAGAAGTTCACAAACAAGTTCAAATTCAAACGACATAAACAATTTTACGCGCAAAATAGAAGCCAAGTTCATTACGACTAACGCAAAAGAGGGCCCTACAAAAGGTTTGTGCCCATGTCCGCATCATCTTGATCGATCTTCACTCCGCGCCATCGAGTCCACCTTGAAGTTCATAGGCGCCACCGAATCCACCTCCGGCGCTTGTTCCAACTCTCGCATCGAAATCATCCACATTGCCACCATATGGAGCGGAGAAAACATCACCGGAACTATAGCACGGACCGGCCGACGCCACCATTCTTCTCTTCAAGATTTCTCTTCTTGTCATATCATGCCATGTTTTGTGAGGTCGTCCATGTCATTGCGGTTCATTGACATGATCTTGTTCTCTTCGGCGAGCAACATGGACATGGATTTGTTTTCAGCGGCGCGTGCTCTTCTCTCCTCGATGACAGCTTTGCGCAGCCCCTCTTCTTTGAGCAACTGCCACTTTTCTTGCTTCTCCTTCGCCTTCTTCTCAACCAAATCTTTCTTGATCTCCAACGACTTCAACAACATCGACTCGTTGGATTGCACCATGGTATCAATCTTCTCCCTCAAGCTCGATGCTTCTTACTCTCTCTTCATCTTCTCCTTGGTATTCTTGTCGCCATCGGGTTTGTGCAAATTTCTTGGGCCATCATCATCCTCATCTTCATCCATGTTTGTAAGTGAGCCTCTCTTTGGTGGGGATTCTTTGTCGATCAATTTCCACTTCTCGCACTTTTGGAGCAACTCCCAACAATGCTCTAGTTTGAAAATTTTGCCTTCCGAAGCTTCCATGTCCTTGTATCTATGTTGAGCAATCTTGTCCTACACAATATGAACAAAGTGATCCAATCATTTTCCATGATGCACAATTTGAACAAAGTCAAAACAAACTCACATAGTCGGACTCCACGGTGCCACTTGGAGGTGCATTGCGTACTTGCTCCAAGCAAGCTGCCCAACGGTTGCACATAGGCTTGATATTCTCCCAACGCCCTTGAAGCGACCGAAATGTGCGTGGAGTCCTGTTGGGATGCTTTGCCATAATGCGGAAGTATTGATTTTCGATCCTTTGCCAATATCTCTAGGATGTTTGAGAAGTACCCGTGCACGCATCAAGAGACACCACACTCCATGCTTGAATCAAAGCTTGATCTTCCAAAATCGTGTAGTTCTTCGATCTTATGCTTTTCTCAGATTTTGCTTGCGATTGCTCAAACGCTTCCGCTTCGATCTCCTCCAATTCGCCCGCACAACCATGATCATCCATGCCGCCCTCTGTTTCATTATAGTCGAATGGTTCGAAAGGGGCTTGATCAATGTCAACCGCGTTCTTGTCCAACAAGTTCACGGACTCGGTTGTTGCATTGTTCGAACCATCGCTATAGTGAACGATAACAAGTCACACGCTATCGAGAATAATGGCGAAAAATGAAAGGGAATCGCCAAGACCGAAGACGCATACCTTCCGGCCATTTTGTGGAACACCTCGCTCGCGGGGGGAGCGGCATCCTTGTACGGCATCGCCGGAGCACCTCCTTGCGGGAGGGGGGGGGGTAATAGAGCGAGAGGTTGAAGAATGTGGCTTCTTTGAAGCCGGAACCTTCCTCCGTTTTACGCCCGCGACCTTGCCGACCTTCTCCGCCACCAGTCGGGATCGCGCTGCCGCGTTGGCGCCCGGAGCGCGGGCCATCGCGGCGGGGGAAGCCGGATTCCTGCCCTGCACGACCATATTTCCCTGCCGCTTGCGGGCAGGCGCGTCGTGGGCTTGGGAGACGGCGGTGGGGCCAACATGGTCGGCGACGAGATCCGCCCGAGGGGAAGGGGCGTGCGCGCCCTCGACGGTGACGGGGGACAACATGGGGTCGTCCATGACGGCGAGGGACGGCCGGGCAGGAGCAGCCGGAGCTTGTGGAGGAGGGGCAATGGTGGCAGAGGGTGCGGGGAGCGGGAAAGGGCGCGCGGAAATGTCCCTCCCATCAAATCTCGCGCCGGATAGGGGTTGAGCTCGGGTCGGCCTCCCAACCCATGAAGATAAAGGTTGGGGAAGAAGATTTGTCGCGCCCCGCAAAAAAATGCCGAGGCAGGATGCGAGGTCTGATCGTGCAAATTTTTTGGCCCCGACCCGCAATTTAACGGTTGTTTTGCGGGGTCTGCTAGAGTTGCTCTAATGGTCATCTTCCTTCGAAAATTATACGGGAACGCCTTCTTCCCGTAAACTAAACTTGCAGAACGGAGGAGGTGATTTTTACATCCCGTAATTTTTTTTGAGATTTATGAGAGCTGTTAAGAGGCTTTTTTCCCCCAACTTCTCGTAAAAGAAGTTGTTCTTTCAGGGATACCTAAGCTATTGGAGTTGCTCTAAGATGAACATACGATCAGGGCAAAAAAAAAAGGGCGATCTTTTCTTTCTCTCTGTAGAAATCGGGTATAGTATACGCTGTAGGTGTGCATCTTCCTCCTTTTCCCGCACTATACTAATCATCTCTCACAATCTAGTCCCCAGCTCATGTTTATCAAGAACTAACAATCACCTTTGTGGTGACAATCAAACTGCAAGCAACTTGATAACGCTAGGTCAATCACCGCATATGCATGCGGTGGTTGCTTTTTATTTTTGTTCGTCGAGCGGAAGAGGCTGCCCTTTTATTACATCATCACACACAGACCATTGCTACTACACAAGGTTTGTTTTATTACAATCACACACAGACCATTGCTAACATAAGGTTTGCCTCCTCGCGACACAATTTGAGCCTGCTCGTCTTCAGTGGAGTTCCTTGAGGAAGTCCGCATGATCCACCAGAACCTGCAACCGGAGGAATAACATCAGTCACATACTGATATTGTGGCCAAGGATAATTCGTTTTCAAGCAATCACTACATCAGTTCGTAATCAATCATGCCCGCAAGCCAGTTCACATACAACCTTTAAGAAATCATGTTCAGTATTGACAACCATGCTGCATCGAAATTTGAGGTGAAGTTCCATCTCACTTTATTACTTTGTTCGACTGTGTTCTGCTAATTAAGTGGGTGACACCTCAAAACTACTACTAAAGTTTATCATCCATTATCTAGACAATGGATGATGGTGAGAGAGACGCAACTGGAGGAAATATAGCTCGGACTATCAATATAAACCTCCTTAAGATGATGCTGTTTTCCAAGTTTCTATTTTACAGAGTAACAGCTTGGCCTTGAAGGTGCCAATAAATTAATAGACTTTGAAACTATGAACTAATTTCTGTGTGTGACCCCCGCGTCGCCTAGCTCGGGCGACACGGGGAAACCTAGCGCCGCCGCCACAAAGCTCTCCTCCCCCCACTCCTCCGCATCGCCGCCGCCGGAGGGGCCGCCGGCGAAGCCCGCACGTGCCCCAGGGAGGGTGGCGGCGGGGCGTTTTCTCCTCTTCCGCGGCGTAGCGCGCGCGGGGGCTGCATCTTCCTGGCGGCGCGGGCGGCTGGCGGGGTTGCAGGGACGGCGTTCGCGCGGGGAGCGGCTGGATCCTGGCCGGGCTTGGCCGGATCTGGCTTCTCCGCCCTCGGTGGCTGCGGCGGAGTGGCGCGCGACGCGTCGGCGGGCCGGTGCTCGACGGCTCCATGGAGGGGTTGTTGGCGCCGGCGAGGGGCTGCGGCGGGCGGCATGCCTCGACGACGTGGTGCTTGGCGGCTCCATGGTGGAGCTGTGAGCTCTGGCGGGCATCGAGGGCTGGCATCCGGGGCGGCGGCCCGGGAAGGTGGTTGACGTGTCGGCGGCTGTGGAGTTCGCGCGGGCGGCGCAACGGCCGCGGTGTGCTGGTGGTGGGAGGCTCGTCCTGCCTGTCTAGGCAGCTCGGCGACAGCGGTTCTTCGGCAGGTCACAGCTCCGGCGGCTCGGGCTGTGGCGTCTGCGTGCTGCGTGGTCTTTGGACCACCAGATCTGGCCGGCGGGAGGATGCGGGGTGGCAGTCTGCCCTTCCCTGCCCGGAGGACGTGCATCAGTCTTCCTGCTGGTGGTTTGCCGTGGTTGACTCGACAGCAAGGCGTGCTGGTGGTCCCTGCACGGTCATGACGCTGTGGTTGTGCAGGGGTGCGCGGGTCAGTGGAGTTGCTTGCGTGAGAGTGGTGGTGTCGATGATCCGAGCGAAAGCTTGGCCGGTTCTTGCTGGCCGACGGCGGCGGCGCCCGTGGGCGTCGCTTTCTTCCTTGGAGGCGCCGTCGAGGTGATTTGGGCATCCTTCACTCTCGGGTCAAGATCTTCGGGCGAAAGTCATGATCCTAGTTGGATCAGGCGGCGGCGTCGTCTTCAACGTCGTATTACCTCTTGGGGGCGCCGTCTTGAAGATCTTGGTCCCATTTGTGATTCCTGCAGGCTGGATGTGCACTACATTGCGGTCGGCAGGTGCCCGACCGGCGATGAGGTGATGTGGCGTTGCGACGTGTGTGGCAACGACGATGGTGGCGAGGAGAGCTGGGTCGCGACTTGTCCTTCTGATGCCGAAGGTCCGATGCGCCAATGGGTGTGCCTATGTTGGCTTCTGGCTGTGACAGAGAAGTCGGAGCTGCGGGCGGCGGGGCCACTGCAGCAACGATGATTCCATGAGAGTGGTTTTCAACGAGCGGTGCTCTTCGGGTGTTGCGCTGGACTAGGTCGGTGCGAGGCTTGTAACTTTCTCCTGTGATGCTCGTCGGCAAAATCGGAGCTGCCATGTCCTCGACGTTGCGGTCGACTATTTGGCGTTGCTTTGTTGTTCGGTGCTACCTCTCGACGGTTGTGTCGTTGGTTGTGTCGTGATTTTGTTGGTAGCCAGGTAGTCCGTGTGTGCCCTTTGTTGGGTCTGTAATTTAGGTTTTCGTCCGGTTTTCCTCTAATTAACCGGACAACTCTCTTCTTCTTAATCAATGAAAATGGCAAATCTTTTGCCTTGTTTCAAAAAAAAAAACTATGAATTACCTCCGGCTCTGAAAAGAAGGCCTATAATTTTTTTCCCTGAAGTCAAACGGTGCAAAGTCTGACCAAGTTCATAGTTAAAACTATGAAGAACCACAGTGCACAGTACCAAATTAATACTCAGTATATTTATTAGATACACAGTAAAATATATTTTTCATAGTATATTTATTAAGTATATTGTAGTTGTTGATAGTTTTTCTTACAAACATGGTCAGACAATGTACATTTTGGCTTCAGCCGAAATTTATAGGCCTTTTCAGAGACGGGAGGGACTATGTACTAACTGGCAATAATTCTTTTCTACAGAGGAACTAGCAATTAATCTGTGACTACAGTAGTTGTGTAGGCCAATTGAATTATTCTTCGTTCTGTTTCAAATTAATTCATTTAACTGCCAAAGTACGTTGACTACAGTAAGCTCTTCAGATTTTAAACCAAGCATTGACTACAGCAAGCATGTCCCCTTCTATTCAAAATAAAGCAGTATTATGCATAAGACATCCAGAAGACATACCACTTTCCAGCCATCTGGGTCAAGGAAAGAGGTGATTTTCGTGTTCAGCCCCGGCAGTGGCCCTGGCTGCCTTAGAATCTTCCCACCTAGTTCTTTGGTAACCAGCTCAACTGCTTCGGCGCTCTTGTACACATCGTCAGTGCCAATAGCAACCTGCACTTAGGCAACACAAGCATTAAGAAATGCCAAAACTTAAGAGGAAATAAGCGCAGAAGAAAATTTGTCAATACCTGAGCATATGCATTGCCCTTGTTATATTCCGTGACACCATAGTTGTATGTCAACTCCAGAACAGTGGTCTTGTCCTCCTCAGCATAGCCCATCATGGCAATAGTGTACTGCACAAATCATAAACATGCTCAGTGTATCAAAATTTAGAGGACAAATGGCATCAAAACACAGTTGTCATGTGATGTACCTTATACTGAGGCACATCCTTCTTCCTCAGAAGCTTCATCCCAAGGGCCTGCATAAAAGTCAAATGTTAGAATACCCCACATATAACTGTTGTTCTAGAGAATATACAGAAATGATAGTCTCTTAACATTTCAAACAACCTCCCATTTTACAAAACAATACCTTTTCGTAGAACATGATAGCCCGATCAAGGTCACCAACACGAAGCATAACTTGACAGAGAGGCTCAGGCGTCGGACCCCTCTGGATAAGCTCAAACATGTAACCATCTGGGTCTTGTGCAAAGGCAATCACAGTGGACCCTCCCTTGACAGGACCAGGTTCACGAGTGATCTTACAACAATCAGATGATTTAATTGTCTCAGACAGCTTGTACACCTGCATTGCATCCACGACATTAAACAAGCCTAAGGGTCTGTAACATGAAGGGTAAGATATTGCAGGTAAGCAATACATACATCCTCATTTGCGATGGCAAAATGTCCAAAGCCTGCTCCAATGTCATACTTGTCAACGCCATAATCTATCAAAAGAGAAAGAGCATATTAGCACAACAGAAGGTGGAAAAGAATGACACTATAGTTCCACGAAATAGTTTATCGGTTCATATTTAGAGAGAATAATATGACACTGTTAGTTTGACAGTCTTTCTCACTGAGGTGTATACACACGTTGCCCAAACATTAACAAGAATATCAAACTGGTTGCGTTAGAAACAATTGTGAGTGGACCGATGAACATACTGTAAGTCAGCTCAAGTGCAAAATTAGTATCCTCAGGTCCATATCCAAGAAACGCATTGGTGTACTTCTCTTCTGGGACATCTCTTTTCCTCAGCAGCTTCATCCCAAAGCATTCTGTGTAACACCTATGAGAATCAAATCACTGGCATTAGCACAAACATACTAGTAATCATATTGCAAATATCACCATCTAACAAACTCCAAAAGTATAGCTAACATACTTAATGGTGCGGTCGAGATCTCCCACACGGTAAACAGCATGCAGCATCCTCTTTTTGTCCTGCTTAGGCCACTCCAACACCGCCTCAGCAGACTTTCCAGCTTCGCTACCGGTAGCCATCTCTGTTGTCACCTGTAAGAGTCGTTATGCATTCATTATTAGAGCAAGGAAAGAGGTAAGAGCATCTCTAGCAGCTTGTGTGTATATCTATATAGACAATGGTCCAAAAAGATTCCCTCTCAAAATTTTCCTGTTTTCCTGCAGATTGTCTATATCCTCTCCTAGATCATATAAAAGCCCCAAAAAAATACAACAGCACTCCTCTATCTAAATTATCCTAACTTCATAAATAGGTAACAGCAGCAGCACTGGATAAATTAGTAGCAGCAACTAGCAGCAGCAGATAAGTAGCAGCTCCAGCCCCCAAATCCCTGCGGCACGGCGGCAGGATCCCAACCCCTGCATGAGCACCTCCCCACAGCCCAGCAGCTACCTACGACGGCAGCAAGAGGTTCTGCTAAATCAAGGTAAAAAAAAACTCCAATAAACTGCACACATAATTGGATTGGATTGGGGGTGGTTCTAAATTTTTTTGGATCGGGGGATTCCCCCCATGATTCTACTCTATTTGCCAAAAATCCTGCCCAGGCGCAGTACTTGAAACAAATCAAATTATATACAGATACGAATCCCAGGAAGAAAAGGAAATAGGCCATCGAACTTGTACTACTCCAGAAACCTAAGAAATCTAAGCAGGCAGAAAAGAACGGGGAACCGGAAAACTACGCACCGGCGCGTATAGGAAGCAAGCGGGGGGCGGGGATGAAGGAGATGGATTTGGGGATGCTCACCCTGGAAATACGATCGGGTAGAGATCCGTCCCACGCTGATGAGGAGCTCAGTCTAGAGGCTTCCCAGGAGAAGAGAGGGGGGCACCGACGGTAGTACTCACGAGTATGATGGAGTTTCTTTATATTTTATAGACAGAATTGTAATAATTGAGTTGATGGCGACGTGCTGCCTCACGGGCTGTAAAAGCGCACCCCTCCCAAAGCTGGTCAGAATTTTTTTTTTGAGTCTAAACACTCTTGCTTTATTAATAATGTTCATCGGAATACATCTGCGAGTCTAACAGCCACACATGGCGCCCCGGATCCTGACCAAAAACGTGTTCAGCGAGGCTATGTGCCTCAACATTTGAATCTCTTCTTCCAAAGATGAAAAAACATTGGTGAAAACTTGCCGCTCTCGCGTTAGTTTCCTTGATGACCGTAGCATATGAATCACCTGTCCGACTCTGAATATCTCGAACCATGGTTTGACAATCAGATGCAACGGGAATCCTCTCCAGGTGCAAGTCTGTTGCTAGTGCCAGAGCCTCATGGCATGCGAGGGCCTCCAAAGTGGCTGGCTCAGCTATTCCACTATATTTCATGCAGAATGCCCCTAGGAAAACTCCATATGACGACCTGCATATAGCACTGATGGATCCCTCGCCTTGATTCCTTGAGACCGCTCCATTTACCCGTATCTTGGCCACCCCTGGCTCCGGGGGGATCCAGCCAGTTCGAGGAACAAGCCCTCCTACCCGTGGCTTTTGCTTAGGTTTACAATCCCGCAACTCCCGAATGTACCGCATGATGAAGGTATGGGTAGACATGGGACTCTGAAAGATACTTTCATGGATGGCCTGCCTTCTTGCAAACCAGATAGCCTATAGTGTCACCAACACTTGTGTGAATTCTGCAGACGAAAGCATCTCCATGATAGCAAAGATCCATCTCTTGGCATCCGGCTCCCTTGCATTGTTCAAGACTTCATAAATGTCAGGGTCTTGCAGGGCCCATACGCATCTTGCGACGCTGCAATGAAGAAGAGAATGCTGCCAAGAATCCTCAGTGTTGGGGAACGTAGTAATTTCAAAAAAAATCCTATGCACATGTAAGATCATGGTGATGCACAGCAACGAGAGGGGAGAGTATTGTCTACGTGCCCACGCAGACCGACTGCAGAAGCGTTGACACAACGTAGAGGAAGTAGTCATACGTCTTCCCGATCCGACCGATCCAAGCACCGTTACTCCGGCACCTCCAAGTTCTTAGCACACGTACAGCTCGATGACGATCCCCGGGCTCCGATCCAGCAAAGCGTCGGGGAAGAGTTCCGTCAGCACGACGGCGTGGTGACGATCTTGATGTTCTACCGACGCAGGGCTTCGCCTAAGCACTACAACGATATGATCGAGGTGGAATATGGTGGCAGGGGGCACCGCACGCGGCTAAGGAACGATCTCAATGATCAACTTGTGTGTCTAGAGGTGCCCCCTGCCTCCGTATATAAAGGAGCCAAGGGGGAGGGGGCTGCCGGCCAGGAGGAGGGCGCAGGAGGAGTCCTACTCCTACCGGGAGTAGGACTCCCCCCCCCCCCAATCCTAGTTGGACTAGGATTCCCCGAGGGGGAAAGAGAGAGGGGGGGGGGGCGGCCATCTCTCCTAGTCCTAATAGGACTAGGGGAGGGGGGAGGCGCGCGGCCACCTTGGGCTGCCCCTTTCTCCTTTCCACTAAAGCCCATTAAGGCCCATATGGCTCCCGGGGGTTCCAGTAACCTCCCGGTACTCCGGTAAAATCCCGATTTCACCCGGAACACTTTCGATATCCAAATATAGGCTTCCAATATATCAATCTTTATGTCTCGACCATTTTGAGACTCCTCGTCATGTCCGTGATCACATCCGGGACTCCGAACTAACTTCGGTACATCAAAATGCATAAACTCATAATAACTGTCATCGTAACGTTAAGCGTGCGGACCCTACGGTTCGAGAACAATGTAGACATGACTGAGACACATCTCCAGTCAATAACCAATAGCGGTACCTGGATGCCCATATTGGCTCCTACATATTCTACGAAGATCTTTATCGGTCAGACCGCATAACAACATACGTTGTTCCCTTTGTCATCGGTATGTTACTTGCCCGAGATTTGATCGTCGGTATCCAATACCTAGTTCAATCTCGTTACCGGCAAGTCTCTTTACTCGTTCCGTAATACATCATCTCGCAACTAACTCATTAGTCGCAATGCTTGCAAGGCTTATGTGATGTGCATTACCGAGAGGGCCCAGAGATACCTCTCCGACAATCGGAGTGACAAATCCTAATCTCGAAATACGCCAACCCAACATCTACTTTTGGAGACACCTGTAGAGCTCCTTTATAATCACCCAGTTACGTTGTGGCGTTTGGTAGCACACAAAGTGTTCCTCCGGTAAACGGGAATTGCATAATCTCATAGTCATAAGAACATGTATAAGTCATGAAGAAAGCAATAGCAACATACTAAACGATCGGGTGCTAAGCTAATGAAATGGGTCATGTCAATCAGATCATTCAACTAATGATGTGACCTCGTTAATCAAATAACAACACCTTGTTCATGGTTAGGAAACATAACCATCTTTGATTAACGAGCTAGTCAAGTAGAGGCATACTAGTGACACTAAGTTTGTCTATGTATTCACACATGTATTATGTTTCTGGTTAATACAATTCTAGCATGAATAATAAATATTTATCATGATATAAGGAAATAAACAATAACTTTATTATTGCCTCTAGGGCATATTTCCTTCAGTCTCCCACTTGCACTAGAGTCAATAATCTAGATTACACAGTAATTATTCTAACACCCATGGAGCCTTGGTGCTGATCATGTTTTGCTCGTGGAAGAGGCTTAGTCAACGGGTCTGCAACATTCAGATTCGTATGTATCTTGCAAATCTCTATGTCTCCCACCTGGACTAGATCCCGGATGGAATTGAAGCGTCTCTTGATGTGCTTGGTCTTCTTGTGAAATCTGGATTCCTTTGCCAAGGCAATTGCACCAGTATTGTCACAAAAGATTTTCATTGGACCCGATGCACTAGGTATGACACCTAGATCGGATATGAACTCCTTCATCCAGACTCCTTCGTTCGCTGCTTCCGAAGCAGCTATGTATTCTGCTTCATATGTAGATCCCGCTACGACGCTTTGTTTAGAACTGCACCAACTGACAGCTCCATCGTTTAATGTAAACACGTATCCGGTTTGCGATTTAGAATCGTCCGGATCAGTGTCAAAGCTTGCATCAACGTAACCTTTTACGGTGAGCTCTTTGTCACCTCCATATACGAGAAACATATCCTTAGTCCTTTTCAGGTATTTCAGGATGTTCTTGACCGCTGTCCAGTGATCCACTCCTGGATTACTTTGGTACCTCCCTGCTAAACTTATAGCAAGGCACACATCAGGTCTGGTACACATCATTGCATACATGATAGAGCCTATGGCTGAAGCATAGGGAACATCTTTCATTTTCTCTCTATCTTCTGCAGTGGTCGGGCATTGAGTTTGACTCAACTTCACACCTTGTAACACAGGCAAGAACCTTTTCTTTGCTTGATCCATTTTGAACTTCTTCAAAATCTTGTCAAGGTATGTGCTTTGTGAAAGTCCAATTAAGCGTCTTGATCTATCTCTATAGATCTTTATGCCTAATATGTAAGCAGCTTCACCGAGGTCTTTCATTGAAAAACTCTTATTCAAGTATCCCTTTATGCTATCCAGAAATTCTATATCATTTCCAATCAGCAATATGTCATCCACATATAATATCAGAAATGCTACAGAGCTCCCACTCACTTTCTTGTAAATACAGGCTTCTCCGATAGTCTGTATAAAACCAAATGCTTTGATCACACTATCAAAGCGTTTATTCCAACTCCGAGAGGCTTGCACCAGTCCATAAATGGATCGCTGGAGCTTGCACACTTTGTTAGCTCCCTTTGGATCGACAAAACCTTCCGGTTGCATCATATACAACTCTTCTTCCAGAAATCCATTCAGGAATGCAATTTTGACATCCATCTTCCAAATTTCATAATCATAAAACACGGCAATTGCTAACATGATTCGGACAGACTTAAGCATCGCTACGGGTGAGAAGGTCTCATCGTAGTCAACCCCTTGAACTTGTCGAAAACCTTTTGCGACAAGTCGAGCTTTATAGACAGTAACATTACCGTCAGCGTCAGTCTTTTTCTTGAAGATCCATTTATTCTCAATTGCTTGCCGATCATCAGGCAAGTCAACCAAAGTCCATACTTTGTTCTCATACATGGATCCCATCTCAGATTTCATGGCTTCAAGCCACTTTGCGGAATCTGGGCTCACCATCGCTTCTTCATAGTTCGTAGGTTCATCATGATCTAGTAGCATGACTTCTAGAACTGGATTACCGTACCACTCTGGCGCGGATCTTACTCTGGTTGATCTACGAGGTTCTGTAGTATCTTGTTCTGAAGTTTTATGATCATTATCATTAACTTCCTCACTTATTGGTGTAGGTGTTGCAGAAACAGTTTTGTATGATGTACTACTTTCCAACAAGGGAGCAGGTACAGTTACCTCGTCAAGTTCTACTTTCCTCCCACTCACTTCTTTCGAGAGAAACTCCTTCTCAAGAAAGTTTCCGAATTTAGCAACAAAAGTCTTGCCTTCGGATCTGTGATAGAAGGTGTATCCAATAGTTTCCTTTGGATATCCTATGAAGACACATTTCTCCGATTTGGGTTCGAGCTTATCAGGTTGAAGCTTTTTCACATAAGCATCGCAGCCCGAAACTTTCAGAAACGACAACTTTGGTTTCTTGCCAAACCATAGTTCATAAGGCATCGTCTCAACGGATTTTGATGGTGCCCTATTTAACGTGAATGCGGCTGTCTCTAGAGCGTATCCCCAAAACGATAGCGGTAAATCAGTAAGAGACATCATAGATCGCACCATATCTAGTAAAGTACGATTACGACGTTCGAACACACCATTACGCTGTGGTGTTCCGGGTGGCGTGAGTTGCGAAACTATTCCACAATTTTTCAAATGTACACCAAACTCGTAACTCAAATATTCTCCTCCACGATCGGATCGTAGAAACTTTATTTTCTTGTTACGATGATTTTCAACTTCACTCTGAAATTCTTTGAACTTTTCAAACGTTTCAGACTTATGTTTCATTAAGTAGATATACCCATATCTGCTTAACTCATCTGTGAAGGTGAGAAAATAACGATATCCGCCACGAGCCTCAACATTCATCGGACCACATACATCTGTATGTATGATTTCCAACAAATCTGTTGCTCTCTCCATAGTACCGGAGAACGGTGTTTTAGTTATCTTGCCCATGAGGCACGGTTCGCAAGTACCAAGTGATTCATAATCAAGTGGTTCCAAAAGTCCATCATTATGGAGTTTCTTCATGCGCTTTACACCGATATGACCTAAACGGCAGTGCCACAAATAAGTTGCACTATCATTATCAACTCTGCATCTTTTGGCTTCTACATTATGAATATGTGTATCACTACTATCGAGATTCAACAAGAATAGACCACTCTTCAAGGGTGCATGGCCATAAAAGATATTACTCATATAAATAGAACAACCATTATTCTCTGATTTAAATGAATAACCGTCTCGCATTAAACAAGATCCAGATATAATGTTCATGCTCAACGCTGGCACCAAATAACAATTATTTAGGTCTAATACTAATCCCGAAGGTAGATGTAGAGGTAGCGTGCCGACTGCGATCACATCGACTTTGGAACCGTTTCCCACGCGCATCGTCACCTCGTCCTTAGCCAATCTTCGCTTAATCCGTAGTCCCTGTTTCGAGTTGCAAATATTAGCAACAGAACCAGTATCAAATACCCAGGTGCTACTGCGAGTATTAGTAAGGTACACATCAATAACATGTATATCACATATTCCTTTGTTCACCGTGCCATCCTTCTTATCCGCCAAATACTTGGGGCAGTTCCGCTTCCAGTGACCAGTCTGATTGCAGTAGAAGCACTCAGTTTCAGGCTTAGGTCCAGACTTGGGTTTCTTCTCCTGAGCAGCAACTTGCTTGCCGTTCTTCTTGAAGTTCCCCTTCTTCTTTCCTTTGCCCCTTTTCTTGAAACTAGTGGTTTTGTTAACCATCAACACTTGATGCTCCTTCTTGATTTCTACCTCCACAGCTTTCAGCATTGCGAAGAGCTCGGGAATACTCTTGTTCATCCCTTGCATATTATAGTTCATCACGAAGCTCTTGTAGCTTGGTGGCAGTGATTGGAGAATTCTATCAATGATGCAATCATCTGAAAGATTAACTCCCATCTAAATCAAGTGATTATTATACCCAGACATTTTGAGTATATGCTCACTAACAGAACTGTTCTCCTCCATCTTGCAGCTATAGAACTTATTGGAGACTTCATATCTCTCAATCTGGGCATTTGCTTGAAATATTAACTTCAACTCCTGAAACATCTCATATGCTCCATGACGTTCAAAACGTCGTTGAAGTCCCGATTCTAAGCCGTAAAGCATGGGACACTGATCTATCGAGTAGTTATCAGCTTTGCTCTGCCAGACGTTCATAACATCTGGTGTTGCTCCAGCAGCAGGCCTGGCACCCAGCGGCGCTTCCAGGACGTAATTCTTCTAAGCAGCAATGAGGATAATCCTCAAGTTACGGACCCAGTCCGTGTAATTGCTACCATCATCTTTCAACTTTGCTTTCTCAAGGAACGCATTAAAATTCAACGGAACAACAGCACGAGCCATCTATCTACAATCAAACATAAACAAGCAAGATACTATCAGGTACTAAGTTCATGATAAGTTTAAGTTCAATTAATCAAATTACTTAAGAACTCCCACTTAGATAGACATCCCTCTAATCCTCTAAGTGATCACGTGATCCAAATCAACTAAACCATGTCCGATCATCACGTGAGATGGAGTAGTTTCATTGGTGAACATCACTATGTTGATCATATCTACTATATGATTCACGCTCGACTTTTCGGTCTCCGTGTTCCGAGGCCATATCTATATATGCTTGGCTCGTCAAGTATAACCTGAGTATTCCGCATGTGCAACTGTTTTGCACCCGTTGTATTTGAACGTAGAGCCTATCACACCCGATCATCACGTGGTGTCTCAGCACGAAGAACTTTCGCAACGGTGCATACTCAGGGAGAACACTTCTTGATAATTTAGTGAGAGATCATCTTATAATGCTACCGTCAATCAAAGCAAGATAAGATGCATAAAAGATAAACATCACATGCAATCAATATAAGTGATATGATATGGCCATCATCATCTTGTGCCTGTGATCTCCATCTCCGAAGCACCGTCATGATCACCATCGTCACCGGCGCGACACCTTGATCTCCATCGTAGCATCGTTGTCGTCTCGCCAATCTTATGCTTCCACGACTATCGCTACCGCTTAGTGATAAAGTAAAGCATTACATCGCGATTGCATTGCATACAATAAAGCGACAACCATATGGCTCCTGCCAGTTGCCGATAACTCGGTTACAAAACATGATCATCTCATACAATAAAATTTAGCATCATGTCTTGACCATATCACATCACAACATGCCCTGCAAAAACAATTAGACGTCCTCTACTTTGTTGTTGCAAGTTTTACGTGGCTGCTACGGGCTTAAGCAAGAACCAATCTCACCTACGCATCAAAACCACAACGATAGTTTGTCAAATAGACTCCGTTTTAACCTTCGCAAGGACCGGGCATAGCCACACTCGGTTCAACTAAAGTTGGAGAGACAGTCGCCCGCAAGCCACCTGTGCGCAACGCACGTCGGGGGAACCGGTCTCGCGTAAGCGTACGCGTAATGTTGGTCCGGGTCGTCTCGTCCAACAATACCGCCGAACCAAAGTATGACATGCTGGTAGGCAGTATGACTTATATCGCCCACAACTCACTTGTGTTCTACTCGTGCAGATAACATCAAACCGTAAAACCTAGGCTCGGATGCTACTGTTGGGGAACGTAGTAATTTCAAAAAATTTCCTACGCACACGCAAGATCATGGTGATGCACAGCAACGAGAGGGGAGAGTACTGTCTATGTACCCACGCAGACCGACTGCGGAAGCGTTGACACAACGTAGAGGAAGTAGTCGTACGTCTTCTCGATCCGACCGATCCAAGCACCGTTACTCCGGCACCTCCGAGTTCTTAGCACACGTACAGCTCGATGACGATCCCCGGGCTCCGATCCAGCAAAGCGTCGGGGAAGAGTTCCGTCAGCACGACGGTGTGGTGACGATCTTGATGTTCTACCGACGCAGGGCTTCGCCTAAGCACTACAACGATATGATCGAGGTGGAATATGGTGGCAGGGGGCACCGCACACGACTAAGGAACGATCTCAATGATCAACTTGTGTGTCTAGAGGTGCCCCCTGCCTTTGTATATAAAGGAGCCAAGGGGGAGGGGGTCGCCGGCCAGGAGGAGGGCGCAGGAGGAGTCCTACTCCTACCGGGAGTAGGACTCCCCCCCAATCCTAGTTGGACTAGGATTCCCCGAGGGGGAAAGAGAGAGAGGGGGCCGGCCACCTCTCCTAGTCCTAATAGGACTAGGGGAGGGGGGGAGGCGCGCGGCCACCTTGGGCTGCCCCTTTCTCCTTTCCACTAAAGCCCATTAAGGCCGATATGGCTCCCCGGGGGTTCCGGTAACCTCCCGGTACTCCAGTAAAATCCCGATTTCACCCGGAACACTTCCGATATCCAAATATAGGCTTCCAATATATCAATCTTTATGTCTCGACCATTTCGAGACTCCTCGTCATGTCCGTGATCACATCCGGGACTCCAAACTAACTTCGGTACATCAAAATGCATAAACTCATAATAACCGTCATCATAACGTTAAGCGTGCGGACCCTACGGTTCGAGAACAATGTAGACATGACTGAGACACATCTCCGGTCAATAACCAATAGCGGGACCTGGATGCCCATATTGGCTCATACATATTCTACGAAGATCTTTATCGGTCAGACCGCATAACAACATACGTTGTTCCCTTTGTCATCGGTATGTTACTTGCCCGAGATTTGATCGTCGGTATCCAATACCTAGTTCAATCTCGTTACCGGCAAGTCTCTTTACTCGTTCCGTAATACATCATCTCGCTGTTGGAAATATGCCCTAGAGGCAATGATAAAAGCATTATTATTATATTTCCTTGTTCATGATAATTGTCTTTATTCATGCTATAATTGTGTTATCCGGAAATCGTAATACATTTGTGAATAATAGACAACAATGTGTCCCTAGTAAGCCTCTAGTTGACTAGCTCGTTGATCAACAGATAGTCATGGTTTCCTAACTATGGACATTGGATGTCATTGATAACGAGATCACATCATTAGGAGAATGATGTGATGGACTAGACCCAATCCTAAACATAGCATAAAGATCGTATAGTTCGTTTGCTAGAGTTTTTCCAATGTCAAGTATCTTTTCCTTAGACCATGAGATCGTGTAACTCCCGGATACCGTAAGAGTGCTTTGGGTGGACCAAACGTCACAACGTAACTGGGTGACTATAAAGGTATACTACGGGTATCTCCGAAAGTGTCTGCTGGGTTGACACGGATCAAGACTGGGATTTGTCACTCCATATGACAGAGAGGTATCACTGGGCCCACTCGGTAATGCATCATCATAATGAGCTCAAAGTGACCAAGTGTCTGGTCATGGGATCATGCATTATGGTACGAGTAAAGTGACTTGCCGGTAACGAGATTGAACAAGGTATTGGGATATCGACGATCGAATCTCGGGCAAGTAACATACCGATTGACAAAGGGAATTGTATACGGGGTTGCTTGAATCCTCGACATCGTGGTTCATCCGATGAGATCATCGTGGAGCATGTGGGAGCCAACATGGGTATCCAGATCCCGCTGTTGGTTATTGACCGGAGAGTCATCTCGGTCATGTCTGCCTGTCTCCCGAACCCGTAGGGTCTACACACTTAAGGTTCGGTGACGCTAGGGTTGTAGGGATATGTATATGCAGTAACCCGAATGTTGTTCGAAGTCCCGGATGAGATCCTGGACGTCACAAGGAGTTCCGGAATGGTCCGGAGGTAAAGAATTATATATAGGAAGTGATGTTTCGGCCATCGGGACAAGTTTCGGGGTTATCGGTATTGTACCGGGACCACCGGAGGGGTCCCAGGGGTCCACAGGGTGGGGCCACCTGCCCCGTGGGGGCCACATGGGCTGTAGGGGGCGCACCTTGTCCTACATGGGCCAAGGGCACCAGCCCCAAGGGCCCATGCGCCTAGGGTTTCCCAAAAGGGAAGAGTCCCACTTGTGGAAGGCACCCCTAGGTGCCTTGTGAAGGAAATATGCCCTAGAGGCAATAATAAAGTTATTATTTATTTCCTTATATCATGATAAATGTTTATTATTCATGCTAGAATTGTATTAACCGGAAACATAATACATGTGTGAATACATAGACCAACAGAGTGTCACTAGTATGCCTCTACTTGACTAGCTCGTTAATCAAAGATGGTTATGTTTCCTAACCATGAACAAAGAGTTGTTATTTGATTAACGAGGTCACATCATTAGTTGAATGATCTGATTGACATGACCCATTCCATTAGCTTAGCACCCGATCGTTTAGTATGTTGCTATTGCTTTCTTCATGACTTATACATGTTCCTATAACTATGAGATTATGCAACTCCCGTTTACCGGAGGAACACTTTGGGTACTACCAAACATCACAACGTAACTGGGTGATTATAAAGGAGTACTACAGGTGTCTCCAATGGTAGATGTTGGGTTGGCGTATTTCGAGATTAGGATTTGTCACTCCGATTGTCGGAGAGGTATCTCTGGGCCCTCTCGGTAATGCACATCACATAAGCCTTGCAAGCACTGCAACTAATATGTTAGTTGTGAGATGATGTATTACGGAACGAGTAAAGAGACTTGCCGGTAACGAGATTGAACTAGGTATTGGATACCGACGATCGAATCTCGGGCAAGTAACATACCGATGACAAAGGGAACAACGTATGTTGTTATGCGGTCTGACCGATAAAGATCTTCGTAGAATATGTAGGAGCCAATATGGGCATCCAGGTCCCGCTATTGGTTATTGACCGGAGACGTGTCTCGGTCATGTCTACATTGTTCTCGAACCGTAGGGTCCGCACGCTTAACGTTACGATGACAGTTATTATGAGTTTATGCATTTTGATGTACCGAAGGTTGTTCGGAGTCCCGGATGAGATCACGGACATGACGAGGAGTCTCGAAATGGTCGAGACGTAAAGATTGATATATTGGAAGCCTATGTTTGGACATAGGGAGTGTTCCGGGTGAAATCGGGATTTTACCGGAATACCGGGAGGGTTACCGGAACCCCCCGGGAGACTAATGGGCCTATTGGGCCTTAGTGGAAAAAGAGAAAAGGGGCAGCCCATAGCTGGCCGGCGCCCCCCCCTTCCCCAAGTCCTAGTAGGACTAGGAGAAGGGGCCGGCCCCCCCTCTCTCTCCTTTCCCCATGAGGGTCCTAATTGGAATAGGATTGGAGGGGGGAGTCCTACTCCTACTGGGAGTAGGACTCCCCCTGCGCCTCCCTCTCTCTGGCCGGCCGGCCCCCCCTCCTCCAACTTTTATATACGGGGGCAGGGGACACCCCAAGACACACAAGTTGATCCTTGAGATCGTTCCTTAGCCGTGTGCGGTGCCCCCTGCCACCAAATTCCACCTCGATCATACCGTTGTAGTGCTTAGGCGAAGCCCTGCGTCGGTAGTACATCAAGATCGTCACCACGCCGTCGTGCTGACGGAACTCTTCCTCGACGCTTTGCTGGATCGGAGCCCAAGGATCGTCATCGAGCTGAACGTGTGCTAAGAACTCGGAGGTGCCGGAGTAACGGTGCTTGGATCGGTCGGATCGGGAAGAAGACGTACGACTACTTCCTCTACGTTGTGTGATCGCTTCTGCAGTCGGTCTGCGTTGGTACGTAGACAACACTCTCCCCTCTCGTTGCTATGCATCAGCATGATCTTGCGTGTGCGTAGGAAAATTTTCGAAATTACTACGTTCCCCAACAGTGGCATCCGAGCCTAGGTTTTATGGTTTGATGTTATTTGCACGAGTAGAACACAAGTGAGTTGTGGGCGATACAAGTCATACTGCCTACCAGCATGTCATACTTTGGTTCGGCGGTATTGTTGGGTGAGACGATCCGGACCAACCTTACGCGTACTCTTACGCGAGACCGGTTCCCTCGACGTGCTTTGCACATAGATGGCTTGCGGAAGACTGTCTCTCCAACTTTAGTTGAACCAAGTGTGACTACGCCCGGTCCTTGAGAAGGTTAAAACGGAGTCTATTTTACGAACTATCGTTGTGGTTTTGATGCGTAGGTGAGATGAGTTCTTACTTAAGCCCGTAGCAGCCACGTAAAACTTGCAACAACAAAGTAGAGGACGTCTAACTTGTTTTTGCAGGGTATGTTGTGATGTGATATGGTCAAGGCATGATGCTAATTTTATTGTATGAGATGATCATGTTTTGTAACCGAGTTATCGGCAACTGGCAGGAGCCATATGGTTGTCGCTTTATTGTATGCAATGCAATCGCGATGTAATGCTTTACTTTATTACTAAATGGTAGTGATAGTCGTGGAAGCATAAGATTGGCGAGACGACAACGATGCTACGATGGAGATCAAGGTGTCGCGCCGGTGACGATGGTGATCATGACGGTGCTTCGGAGATGGAGATCACAAGCACAAGATGATGATGGCCATATCATATCACTTATATTGATTGCATGTGATGTTTATCCTTTTATGCATCTTATCTTGCTTTGATTGACGGTAGCATTATAAGATGATCTCTCACTAAATTATCAAGAAGTGTTCTCCCTGAGTATGCACCGTTGCCAAAGTTCGTCGTGCCCAGACACCACGTGATGATCGGGTGTGATAAGCTCTACGTCCAAATACAACGGGTGCAAAACAGTTGCACACGCAGAATACTCAGGTTATACTTGACGAGCCAAGCATATACAGATATGGCCTCGGAACACGGAGACCGAAAGGTCAAGCGTGAATCATATAGTAGATATGATCAACATAACGATGTTCACCATTGAAAACTACTCCATCTCACGTGATGATCGATTATGGTTTAGTTGATTTGGATCACGTGATCACTTAGAGGATTAGAGGGATGTCTATCTAAGTGGGAGTTCTTAAGTAATTTGATTAACTGAACTTAAACTTATCATGAACTTAGTACCTGATAGTATCTTGCTTGTTTATGTTGATTGTAGATAGATGGCTCGTGCTGTTGTTCCGTTAAATTTTAATGCGTTCCTTGAGAAAGCAAAGTTGAAAGATGATGGTAGCAATTACACGGACTGGGTCCGTAACCTGAGGATTATCCTCATTGCTGCACACAAGAATTACGTCCTGGAAGCACCGCTGGGTGACAGGCCTGCTGCTGGAGCAACGCCAGATGTTATGAACGTCTGGCAGAGCAAAGCTGATGACTACTCGATAGTTCAATGTGCCATGCTTTATGGCTTAGAATCGGGACTTCAACGACGTTTTGAACGTCATGGTGCATATGAGATGTTCCAGGAGTTGAAGTTAATATTTCAAGCAAATGCCCGAATTGAGAGATATGAAGTCTCCAATAAAGTTCTATAGCTGCAAGATGGAGGAGAACAGTTCTGTCAATGAGCATATACTCAAAATGTCTGGGTATAATAATCACTTGATTCAGATGGGAGTTAATCTTCCAGATGACTGCGTCATTGACAGAATTCTCCAATCACTGCCACCAAGCTACAAGAGCTTCATGATGAACTATAATATGCAAGGGATGAACAAGACTATTCCCGAGCTCTTCGCAATGCTGAAAGCTGTGGAGGTAGAAATCAAGAAGGAGCATCAAGTGTTGATGGTTAGCAAAACCACTAGTTTCAAGAAAAAGGGCAAAGGGAAGAAGAAGGGAAACTTCAAGAAGAACAGCAAGCAAGTTGCTGCTTAGGAGAAGAAACCCAAGTCTGGACCTAAGCCTGAAACTGAGTGCTTCTACTGCAAGCAGACTGGTCACTGGAAGCGGAACTGCCCCAAGTATTTGGCGGATAAGAAGGATGGCAAAGTGAACAAAGGTATATGTGATATACATGTTATTGATGTGTACCTTACTAGAGCTCGCAGTAGCACCTGGGTATTTGATACTGGTTCTGTTGCTAATATTTGCAACTCGAAACAGGGACTACGGAATAAGCGGACGCTAGCAAAGGACGAGGTGACGATGCGCGTGGGAAACGGTTCCAAAGTCGATGTGATCGCGGTCGGCACGCTACCTCTACATCTACCTTCGGGATTAATATTAGACCTAAATAATTGTTATTTGGTGCCAGCGTTGAGCATGAACATTATATCTGGATCTTGTTTGATGCGAGACGGTTATTCATTTAAATCAGAGAATAATGGTTGTTCTATTTATATGAGTAATATCTTTTATGGTCATGCACCTTTGAAGAGTGGTCTATTCTTGTTGAATCTCGATGATAGTGATACACATATTCATAATGTAGAAGCCAAAAGATGCAAAGTTAATAATGATAGTGCAACTTATTTGTGGCACTGCCGTTTAGGTCATATCGGTGTAAAGCGCATGAAGAAACTCCATACTGATGGGCTTTTGGAACCACTTGATTATGAATCACTTGGTACTTGCGAACCGTGCCTCATAGGCAAGATGACTAAAACACCGTTCTCCGGTACTATGGAGAGAGCAACAGATTTATTGGAAATCATACATACCGATGTATGTGGTCCGATGAATATTGAGGCTCGTGGCGGATATCGTTATTTTCTCACCTTCATAGATGATTTAAGCAGATATGGGTATATCTACTTAATGAAACATAAGTCTGAAACATTTGAAAAGTTCAAAGAATTTCAGAGTGAGGTTGAAAATCATCGTAACAAGAAAATAAAGTTTCTGCGATCTGATCGTGGAGGAGAATATTTGAGTTACGAGTTTGGTGTACATTTGAAAAATTGTGGAATAGTTTCGCAACTCACGCCACCCGGAACACCACAGCGTAATGGTGTGTCCGAACGTCGTAATCGTACTTTACTAGATATGGTGCGATCTATGATGTCTCTTACTGATTTACCGCTATCGTTTTGGGGTTATGCTTTAGAGACGGCTGCATTCACGTTAAATAGGGCACCATCAAAATCCGTTGAGACGACACCTTATGAACTATGGTTTGGCAAGAAACCAAAGTTGTCGTTTCTTAAAGTTTGGGGCTGCGATGCTTATGTGAAAAAGCTTCAACCTGATAAGCTCGAACCCAAATCGGAGAAATGTGTCTTCATAGGATATCCAAAGGAAACTATTGGATACACCTTCTATCACAGATCCGAAGGCAAGACTTTTGTTGCTAAATTCGGAAACTTTTTAGAGAAGGAGTTTCTCTCGAAAGAAGTGAGTGGGAGGAATGTAGAACTTGACGAGGTAACTGTACCTGCTCCCTTATTGGAAAATAGTACATCACAGAAAACTGTTTCTGCGACACCTATACCAATCAGTGAGGAAGCTAATGATAATGATCATGAAGCTTCAGGACAAGATACTACTGAACCACGTAGATCAACCAGAGTGAGATCCGCACCAGAGTGGTACGGTAATCCAGTTCTGGAAGTCATGCTACTAGATCATGATGAACCTACGAACTATGAAGAAGCGATGGTGAGCCCAGATTCCGCAAAGTGGCTTGAGGCCATGAAATCTGAGATGGGATCCATGTATGAAAACAAAGTATGGACTTTGGTTGACTTGCCCGATGATCGGCAAGCAATTGAGAATAAATGGATCTTCAAGAAAAAGACTGACGCTGACGGTAATGTTACTGTCTATAAAGCTCGACTTGTCGCGAAAGGTTTTCGACAAGTTCAAGGGGTTGACTACGATGAGACCTTCTCACCCGTAGCGATGCTTAAGTCCGTCAGAATTATGTTAGCAATTGCCGCATTTTATGATTATGAAATATGGCAGATGGATGTCAAAACTGCATTCCTGAATGGATTTCTGGAAGAAGAGTTGTATATGATACAACCAGAAGGTTTTGTCGATCCAAAGGGAGCTAACAAAGTATGCAAACTCCAGCGATCCATTTATGGACTGGTGCAAGCATCTCGGAGTTGGAATAAACGCTTTGATAGTGTGATCAAAGCATTTGGCTTTATACAGACTTTTGGAGAAGCCTGTATTTACAAGAAAGTGAGTGGGAGCTCTGTAGCATTTCTAATATTATATGTGGATGACATATTGCTGATTGGAAATGATATAGAATTTCTGGATAGCATAAAGGGATACTTGAATAAAAGTTTTTCGATGAAAGACCTCGGGGAAGCTGCTTACATATTAGGCATAAAGATCTATAGAGATAGATCAAAACGCTTAATTGGACTTTCACAGAGCACATACCTTGACAAAATTTTGAAGAAGTTCAAAATGGATCAAGCAAAGAAAGGGTTCTTGCCTGTGTTACAAGGTGTGAAGTTGAGTCAGACTCAATGCCCGACCACTGCAGAAGATAGAGAGAAAATGAAAGATGTTCCCTATGCTTCAGCCATAGGCTCTATCATGTATGCAATGCTGTGTACCAGACCTGATGTGTGCCTTGCTATAAGTTTAGCAGGGAGGTACCAAAGTAATCCAGGAATGGATCACTGGACAGCGGTCAAGAACATCCTGAAATACCTGAAAAGGACTAAGGATATGTTTCTCGTATATGGAGGTGACAAAGAGCTCACCGTAAGAGGTTACGTTGATGCAAGCTTTGACACTGATCCGGACGATTCTAAATCGCAAACCGGATACGTGTTTACTTTAAACGGTGGAGCTGTCAGTTGGTGTAGTTCTAAACAAAGCGTCGTAGCGGGATCTACATGTGAAGTGGAGTACATAGCTGCTTCGGAAGCAGCAAACGAAGGAGTCTGGATGAAGGAGTTCATATCCGATCTAGGTGTCATACCTAGTGCATCGGGTCCAATGAAAATCTTCTGTGACAATACTGGTGCAATTGCCTTGGCAAAGGAATCCAGATTTCACAAAAGGACCAAACGCATCAAGAGACGCTTCAACTCCATCCGGGATTTAGTCCAGGTGGGAGACATAGAGATTTGCAAGATACATACGGATCTAAACGTTGCAGACCCGTTGACTAAGCCTCTTCCACGAGCAAAACATGATCAGCACCAAGGCTCCATGGGTGTTAGAATCATTACAGTGTAATCTAGATTATTGACTCTAGTGCAAGTGGGAGACTGAAGGAAATATGCCCTAGAGGCAATAATAAAGTTATTATTTATTTCCTTATATCATGATAAATGTCTATTATTCATGCTAGAATTGTATTAACCGGAAACATAATACATGTGTGAATACATAGACCAACAGAGTGTCACTAGTATGCCTCTACTTGACTAGCTCGTTGATCAAAGATGGTTATGTTTCCCAACCATGAACAAAGAGTTGTTATTTGATTAACGAGGTCACATCATTAGTAGAATGATCTGATTGACATGACCCATTCCATTAGCTTAGCACCCGATCGTTTAGTATGTTGCTATTGCTTTCTTCATGACTTATACATGTTCCTATAACTATGAGATTATGCAACTCCCGTTTACCGGAGGAACACTTTGGGTACTACCAAACGTCACAACGTAACTGGGTGATTATAAAGGAGTACTACAGGTGTCTCCAATGGTAGATGTTGGGTTGGCGTATTTCGAGATTAGGGTTTGTCACTCCGATTATCGGAGAGGTATCTCTGGGCCCTCTCGGTAATGCACATCACATAAGCCTTGCAAGCACTGCAACTAATATGTTAGTTGTGAGATGATGTATTACGGAACGAGTAAAGAGACTTGCCAGTAACGAGATTGAACTAGGTATTGGATACCGACGATCGAATCTCGGGCAAGTAACATACCGATGACAAAGGGAACAACGTACGTTGTTATGCGGTCTGACCGATAAAGATCTTCGTAGAATATGTAGGAGCCAATATGGGCATCCAGGTCCCGCTATTGGTTATTGACCGGAGACGTGTCTCGGTCATGTCTACATTGTTCTCGAACCGTAGGGTCCGCACGCTTAAACGTTACGATGACAGTTATTATGAGTTTATGCATTTTGATGTACCAAAGGTTGTTCGGAGTCCCGGATGAGATCACGGACATGACGAGGAGTCTTGAAATGGTCGAGACGTAAAGATTGATATATTGGAAGCCTATGTTTGGACATAGGAAGTGTTCCGGGTGAAATCGGGATTTTACCGAAATACCGGGAGGGTTACCGGAACCCCCCGGGAGACTAATGGGCCTATTGGGCCTTAGTGAAAAAAGAGAAAAGGGGCAGCCCATAGCTGGCCGGCGCCCCCCCTTTCCCCAAGTCCTAGTAGGACTAGGAGAAGGGGCCGCCCCCCCTCTCTCTCTCCTTTCCCCCCGAGAGTCCTAATTGGAATAGGATTGGAGGGGGGAGTCCTACTCCCGGTAGGAGTAGGACTCCCCTGCGCCTCCCTCTCCCTGGCCGGCCGGCCCCCCTTCCTCCAACCTTTATATACGGGGGCAGGGGACACCCCAAGACACACAAGTTGATCCTTGAGATCGTTCCTTAGCCGTGTGCGGTGCCCCTGCCACCAAATTCCACCTCGATCATACCGTTACAGTGCTTAGGCGAAGCCCTGCGTCGGTAGTACATCAAGATCGTCATCACGCCGTCGTGCTGACGGAACTCTTCCTCGACGCTTTGCTGGATCGGAGCCCGAGGAACGTCATCGAGCTGAACGTGTGCTAAGAACTCGGAGGTGCCGGAGTAACGGTGCTTGGATCGGTCGGATCGGAAAGAAGACGTACGACTACTTCCTCTACGTTGTGTGATCGCTTCCCCAGTCGGTCTGCGTTGGTACGTAGACAACACTCTCCCCTCTCGTTGCTGTGCATCACCATGATCTTGCCTGTGCGTAGGAAATTTTTCGAAATTACTGCGTTCCCCAACAGATCAAAGGAGCTATGTGATATTGGCCATATCATGTCACTATTATTATTTGATTGCATGTGATGTTTATCATGTTTTGCATCTTGTTTACTTAGAACGACGGTAGTGAATAAGATGATCCCTCATAATAATTTCAAGCAAGTGTTCCCCCTAACTGTGCACCGTTGCGACAGTTCGTTGCTTCAATGCACCACGTGATGATCGGGTGTTTGATTCAAACGTTCACATACAACGGGTGTAAGACAGATTTACACATGCAAACACTTGGGTTGACTTGACGAGCCTAGCATGTGTATAGACATGGCCTCGGAACACAGAAGACCGAAAGGTCGAGCATGAGTCGTATAGAAGATACGATCAACATGAAGATGTTCACCGACGTTGACTAGTCCGTCTCACGTGATGATCGGACACGACCTAGTTGACTCGGATCATGTTATACTTAGATGACTAGAAGAGGGATGTCTATCTAAGTGGGAGTTCATTGCATAATTTGATTAGATGAACTTAATTATCATGAACTTAGTCTAAAATCTTTACAATATGTCTTGTAGATCAAATGGCCAACATAGTCCTCAACTTCAACGCGTTCCTAGAGAAAACCAAGCTGAAAGACGATGGCAGCAACTACACGGACTGGGTCCGGAACCTGAGGATCATCCTCATAGCTGCCAAGAAAGATTATGTCCTACAAGCACCGCTAGGTGAAGCTCCCGTCCCACAGAACCAAGATGTTATGAACGCTTGGCAGACACGTGCTGATGACTACTCCCTCGTTCAGTGCGGCATGCTTTACAGTTTAGAGCCGGGGCTCCAAAAGCGTTTTGAGGGACATAGAGCATATGAGATGTTCGAAGAGCTGCAAATGGTTTTTCAAGCTCATGCCCGGGTCGAGAGATATGAAGTCTCCGACAAATTCTTTAGCTGTAAGATGGAGGAAAATAGTTCTGCCAGTGAGCACATACTCACTATGTCTGGGTTACATAACCTCTTGACTCAGCTGGGAGTTAATCTCCCGGATGATGCGGTCATTGACAGAATTCTCCATTCGCTTCCACCAAGCTACAAGAGCTTTGTGACGAACTTCAATATGCAGGGGATGGAAAAGACCATTCCTGAGGTATTTGCAATGCTGAAATCAGCAGAGGTAGAAGTCAAGAAGGAACATCAAGTGTTGATGGTCAATAAAACCACTAAGTTCAAGAAGGGCAAGGGTAAAAATAACTTCAAGAAGGATGGCAAGGGAGTTGCCGCGCCCGGCAAGCAAGCTGCCGGGAAGAAGCCAAAGAATGGACCCAAGCCCGAGACTGAGTGCTTTTATTGCAAGGGAAGCGGTCACTGGAAGCGGAACTGCCCCAAATACTTAGCGGACAAGAAGGCCCGCAAAACAAAAGGTATATGTGATATACATGTAATTGATGTGTACCTTACCAGTACCCGTAGTAGCTCCTGGGTATTTGATACCGGCGCAGTTGCTCACATTTGTAACTCAAAGCAGGGGCTGCGGAATAAGCGGAGACTGGCGAAGGACGAGGTGACGATGCGCGTCGGGAATGGTTCCAAGGTCAATGTGATCGCCGTCGGCACGTTACCTCTATATTTACCTTCGGGATTAGTTTTAAACCTTAATAATTGTTATTTAGTGCCAGCTTTGAGCATGAACATTGTATCGGGATCTCGTTTAATTCGAGATGGCTACTCATTTAAATCCGAGAATAATGGTTGTTCTATTTATATGAGAGATATGTTTTATGGTCATGCTCCTATGGTGAATGGTTTATTCTTAATGAATCTCGAGCGTAATGCTACACATATTCATAGTGTGAGTACCAAAAGATGTAAGGTTGATAATGATAGTCCCACATACTTGTGGCACTGCCGCCTTGGTCACATAGGTGTCAAACGCATGAAGAAGCTCCATGCAGATGGACTTTTAGAGTCTCTTGATTATGAATCATTTGACACGTGCGAACCATGCCTCATGGGTAAAATGACCAAGACTCCGTTCTCAGGAACAATGGAGCGAGCAACCAACTTATTGGAAATCATACATACTGATGTGTGCGGTCCAATGAGCGTTGAGGCTCGCGGTGGCTATCGTTATGTTCTCACCCTCACTGATGACTTGAGTAGATATGGGTATGTCTACTTAATGAAACACAAGTCTGAAACCTTTGAAAAGTTCAAGGAATTTCAGAGTGAGGTTGAGAATCAACGTGACAGGAAAATCAAGTTTCTACGATCAGATCGTGGAGGAGAATACTTGAGTCACGAATTTGGCACACACTTAAGAAAATGTGGAATAGTTTCACAAATCACGCCGCCTGGAACACCTCAGCGTAATGGTGTGTCCGAACGTCGTAATCGCACTCTATTAGATATGGTACGATCTATGATGTCTCTTACCGATTTGCCGCTATCTTTTTGGGGCTATGCTTTAGAGACTGCCGCATTCACTTTAAATAGGGCTCCGTCGAAATCCGTTGAGACGACACCGTTTGAATTATGGTTTGGGAAGAAACCTAAGCTGTCGTTTCTAAAAGTTTGGGGATGCGATGCTTATGTCAAGAAACTTCAACCTGAAAAGCTCGAACCCAAGTCGGAAAAATGCGTCTTCATAGGATACCCTAAAGAAACTATTGGGTATACCTTCTACCTCAGATCCGAAGGCAAGATCTTTGTTGCCAGGAATGGATGCTTTCTAGAGAAGGAGTTTCTCTCGAAAGAAGTAAGTGGGAGGAAAGTAGAAGTTGATGAAGTGTTACCTCTTGAACCGGAAAATGGCGCAACTCAAGAAAATGTTCCTGAGGTGCCTGCACCGACTAGAGAGGAAGTTAATGATGATGATCATGAAACTTCTGATCAAGTTGCTACTGAACTTCGAAGGTCCACAAGGGCACGTTCCGCACCAGAGTGGTATGGCAACCCTGTCTTGGAAATCATGTTGTTAGACAACGGTGAACCTTCGAACTATGAAGAAGCGATGGCGGGCCCGGATTCCGACAAATGGCTAGAAGCCATGAAATCCGAGATAGGATCCATGTATGAAAACGAAGTATGGACTTTGACCGACTTGCCCGTTGAACGGCGAGCCATAGAAAATAAATGGATCTTTAAGAAGAAGACAGACGCGGATGGTAATGTGACCATCTATAAAGCTCGGCTTGTCGCTAAGGGTTATCGACAAGTTCAAGGGGTTGACTACGATGAGACTTTCTCACCGGTAGCGAAGCTGAAGTCCGTCCGAATCATGTTAGCAATTGCCGCATTCTACGATTATGAGATATGGCAAATGGACGTTAAAACGGCATTCCTTAATGGTTTCCTTAAGGAAGAATTGTATATGATGCAGCCGGAAGGTTTTGTCGATCCTAAGAATGCTGACAAGGTGTGCAAGCTCCAATGCTCGATTTATGGGCTGGTGCAAGCATCTCGGAGTTGAAACATTCGCTTTGATGAGATGATCAAAGCGTTTGGGTTTACGCAGACTTATGGAGAAGCCTATGTTTACAAGAAAGTGAGTGGGAGCTCTGTAGCATTTCTCATATTATATGTAGATGACATACTTTTGATGGGAAATGATATAGAACTCTTGGACAACATCAAGGCCTACTTGAATAAGAGTTTTTCAATGAAGGACCTTGGAGAAGCTGCTTATATATTAGGCATCAAGATCTATAGAGATAGATCAAGACGCCTCATAGGTCTTTCACAAAGCACATACCTTGATAAGATATTGAAAAAGTTCAATATGGATCAGTCTAAGAAGGGGTTCTTGCCTGTGCTACAAGGTGTGAAATTGAGCTCAGCTCAATGTCCGACCACGGCAGAAGATATAGAAGAGATGAGTGTCATCCCCTATGCCTCAGCCATAGGTTCTATTATGTATGCCATGCCATGCTATGTACCAGACCTGATGTAAACCTTGCCGTAAGTTTGGTAGGAAGGTACCAAAGTAATCCCGGCAAGGAACACTGGACAGTGGTCAAGAATATCCTGAAGTACCTGAAAAGGACTAAGGAAATGTTTCTCGTTTATGGAGGTGACGAAGAGCTCGTCGTAAAGGGTTACGTCGATGCTAGCTTCGACACAGATCTGGATGACTCTAAGTCACAAACCGGATACGTGTATATTTTGAATGGTGGGGCAGTAAGCTGGTGCAGTTGCAAGCAGAGCATCATGGCAGGATCTACATGTGAAGCAGAGTACATGGCAGCCTCGGAGGCAGCACATGAAGCAATTTGGGTGAAGGAGTTCATCACCGACCTAGGAGTCATACCCAATGCGTCGGGGCCAATCAAACTCTTTTGTGACAACACTGGAGCTATTGCACTTGCCAAGGAGCCCAGGTTTCACAAGAAGACAAGGCACATCAAGCGTCGCTTCAACTCCATTCGTGAAAATGTTCAAGATGGAGACATAGATATTTGTAAAGTACATACGGACCTGAATGTAGCAGATCCGTTGACTAAACCTCTCCCTAGAGCAAAACATAATCAACACCAGAATTCCATGGGTGTTCGATTCATCACAATGTAACTAGATTATTGACTCTAGTGCAAGTGGGAGACTGTTGGAAATATGCCCTAGAGGCAATGATAAAAGCATTATTATTATATTTCCTTGTTCATGATAATTGTCTTTATTCATGCTATAATTGTGTTATCCGGAAATCGTAATACATGTGTGAATAATAGACAACAACGTGTCCCTAGTAAGCCTCTAGTTGACTAGCTCATTGATCAACAGATAGTCATGGTTTCCTGACTATGGACATTGGATGTCATTGATAACGAGATCACATCATTAGGAGAATGATGTGATGGACTAGACCCAATCCTAAACATAGCATAAAGATCGTATAGTTCGTTTGCTAGAGTTTTTCCAATGTCAAGTATCTTTTCCTTAGACCATGAGATCGTGTAACTCCCGGATACCGTAAGAGTGCTTTGGGTGGACCAAACGTCACAACGTAACTGGGTGACTATAAAGGTATACTACGGGTATCTCCGAAAGTGTCTGTTGGGTTGACACGGATCAAGACTGGGATTTGTCACTCTGTATGACGGAGAGGTATCACTGGGCCCACTCGGTAATGCATCATCATAATGAGCTCAAAGTGACCAAGTGTCTGGCCACGGGATCATGCATTACGGTACGAGTAAAGTGACTTGCCCGTAACGAGATTGAACAAGGTATTGGGATACCGACGATCGAATCTCGGGCAAGTAACATACCGATTGACAAAGGGAATTGTATACGGGGTTGCTTGAATCCTCGACATCGTGGTTCATCCGATGAGATCATCGTGGAGCATGTGGGAGCCAACATGGGTATCCAGATCCCGCTGTTGGTTATTGACCGGAGAGTCGTCTTGGTCATGTCTGCCTGTCTCCCGAACCCGTAGGGTCTACACACTTAAGGTTCGGTGACGCTAGGGTTGTAGGGATATGTATATGCAGTAACCCGAATGTTGTTCGGAGTCCCGGATGAGACCCCGGACATCACAAGGAGTTACGGAATGGTCCGGAGGTAAAGAATTATATATAGGAAGTGCTGTTTCGGCCATCGGGACAAGTTTCGGGGTTATCGGTATTGTACCGGGACCACCCGAGGGGTCCCGGGGGTCCACAGGGTGGGGCCACCTGCCCCGTGGGGGCCACATGGGCTGTAGGGGGCGCACCTTGGCCTACATGGGCCAAGGGCACCAGCCCCAAGGGCCCATGCGCCTAGGGTTTCCCAAAAGGGAAGAGTCCCACTTGTGGAAGGCACCCCTAGGTGCCTTGGGGGGGAGGGAAACCTCCCCTTGGCCGCCGCCCCCCTAGGAGATTGGATCTCCTAGGGCCGGCGCCCCCCCTTGGCCCTCCTATATATAGTGGGGGAGGGAGGGCTTTTCTCCCACGCCTTTGGTTGCCTCCCTCTCCCTCTCCAACACCTCCTCCTCCTCCATAGTGCTTGGCGAAGCCCTGACGGAGTTCTGCAGCTCCACCATCACCACGCCGTCGTGCTGCTGCTGGAGCCATCTTCCTCAACCTCTTCTTCCCTCTTGCTGGATCAAGAAGAAGGAGACGTTACGCTAACCGTACGTGTGTTGAACGCGGAGGTGCGGTCCGTTCGGCGCTAGGATCTCCGGTGATTTGGATCACGTCGTGTACGACTACTTCATCCACGTTCTTTGAATGCTTCCGCTCGCGATCTAGAAAGGTATGTAGATGCATCCGATGACTCGTTGCTAGATGAACTCATAGATAGATCTTGGTGAAACCGTAGGAAAATTTTTGTTTTCTGCAACGTTCCCCAACACTCGCAACTAACTCATTAGTCGCAATGCCTGCAAGGCTTATGTGATGTGCATTACCGAGAGGGCCCAGAGATACCTCTCCGACAATCGGAGTGACAAATCCTAATCTCGAAATACGCCAACCCAACATCTACCTTTGGAGACACCTGTAGAGCTCCTTTATAATCACCCAGTTACGTTGTGACGTTTGGTAGCACACAAAGTGTTCCTCCGGTAAACGGGAGTTGCATAATATCATAGTCATAGGAACATGTATAAGTCATGAAGAAAGCAATAGCAACATACTAAACGATCGGGTGCTAAGCTAATGAAATGGGTCATGTCAATCAGATCATTCAACTAATGATGTGACCTCGTTAATCAAATAACAACACCTTGTTCATGGTTAGGAAACATAACCATCTTTGATTAACGAGCTAGTCAAGTAGAGGCATACTAGTGACACTAAGTTTGTCTATGTATTCACACATGTATTATGTTTTCGGTTAATACAATTCTAGCATGAATAATAAACATTTATCATGATATAAGGAAATAAATAATAACTTTATTATTGCCTCTAGGGCATATTTCCTTCACTCAGCCCCACACAACTTGCAGTTTGTGGTCGTCGACATGTTCCTATTGTGTAAAATGTCCGCCGTGGGCATGGAGTTCTGCGCTAGGCGCCATAAGAAGATCTTAACCTTTGATGGAACGCCCACCTTCCAAAGCTTTGACCACGCTCGCTGCTCACCCTCGGCATTGGAGGCGTCAGACCGACCCTCAAGCCAGGCTTCCCTCCTCATTTTTGTACTGATGAGCATGCGGTAGGCTGACCTCACCGAGAAAACCCCATTCTTTTCATGGACCCAGCTCCAGAAATCATCCATATGTAACGTGCACAATGGAATCTCATATATAGCTCTAGCATCCGATGGAAGAAAGACCTTGTTGATCAGTGGTCTGTTCCATTCTGCTCCCGGTAAAGTCAGCTCGGCTACCACCAAAGGTTCGTGTTGTGTTCTGCAAACTATCGGCCTCATGTTATAGGGGCGTGGAAGCCAATTGTGTCTCCATACATAAGTCGAACTCCCATCACCAATCCTTCCGATAAGCCCTTGAACTAGCACATCCTTTCCTTCCAGAATAGATCTCCAAATTTGTGAGGGGGCTGTGCCCAACTCAGCTGATAGAAAATCAGTGTTGCTGAAATACTTAGCCTTCAAAACCCATGCACTCAGAGAGCTAGGTTCCGTGAGTACTCGCCAAGCCTGTCTAGCAAGTAAGGCAAGATTGAACAACTCAATGTCCCTGAAACCGAGACCTCCACAGAACTTGGGTTTTGTCATGGTGCTCCAGGAGACCCAGTTAGGTTTTTGTTGCCCTTCCTTACTACCCCACCAAAACTTCCGAATCGGTGTGTTAATATGTTCACATAGTCCTCTTGGAAGCTTGAAATAGGACATAGAATACACCGGTACCGCTTGGGCCACCAATTTAATAAGCACCTCCTTGCCTCCTGAAGATAGGAGTTTTTCCAACCATCCTTTTATCTTGCTCCACACTCTATCCTTTAGGAACTTGAAGGCACCATTTTTGCTATTACCTACATCAGTGGGCATCCCTAGATATCTATCTGAGAGTGATTCATTTGCAATATTAAGAGAAATCATCACCTCTGCCCGCAAGGTATTAGGACACCCTTTGCTGAAAAACACTGATGATTTTGCCAAGTTAATTCTTTGGCCAGACGCTTGGCAGTAGGTCTCCATCAAGGAGGACAACTCATTCGCCTCCATCTGAACTGGCTTTGACAAACAGCAGGCTATCATCTGTGAAGAGCAAGTGGCTGACCGGTGGAGCTGATGGAGCCACTCGTATTCCACCGAGGTGTGATGATTCATCTTGTGTTTTTAAGAGGCACGTAAGGCCCTCCGCTGCAAGCAAAAACAGATATGGAGAAATTGGGTCCCCTTGACGGATCCCTCTCGATAGTATAAACTCTTCTAACTTGGAACCATTAAAAAGAACAGAGAATGAAACTGTGCTCACCATCTTCATTACCAAGGCCAGCCAAGACGGTGCAAAGCCAAGCTTGATCATAATAGCCTCAAGATAACTCCATTCAACGCGATCATAGGCTTTCATCATGTCAAGTTTTCACGACACAAAACCTATCCCTCTTTGCTTTATTTCTCTTCATGAAGTGCAGGCATTCGTAGGCTGTTATGATATTGTCAGTGATCAAACGCCCCGGGACAAAGGCGGATTGCTCCTCTGAAATAATCTCTGGCAAGATATGTTTCAATCTTTTCGCTAAAACCTTCGAAGCAATTTTATATAGCACGTTGCATAGGCTTATAGGATGAAAATGTGACAGCTGATCTTAGGGATAGGTACTAACAAGGTTTTGTTAATTACCTTCGGACTTTCCTCCCGTCTAAGGATTCGGAGGACCACATTAGTAACCTCTCCTCCACAGAGCTCCCAGTGCCGCTGGAAAAAATGTGCTGGATATCCATCAGGGCCCGGAGCTTTCGTCGGGTACATCTGAAAGAGAGCCGTTTTAACTTCCTCTTGGGTAAAAGGTTTAGTTAAATCTCTATTCATTTCCGCTGTCACTTTAACCGGCACAACGTCCAGTACAGTATCCATGCCAGTTGTACCTTCATAATGGAATAGATCATTGTAAAACTCATGTGTGAGAGCTGCCATCTCAGCTGGATCTTGCGTCAATGAGCCATCCTGCTTCTGGAGATTTTTGATCATGTTTTTCCTTCGGCGCATGCTAGCTCTACGCTGAAAGAATTTTGTATTCTTATCGCCCTCCGTAAGCCATCCTACCCTCAACCTCTGTCGTTGCATTATCTCTTCCATATGATACAATTCCATTAGATGATCAATAATTTTTGTTTTTGCATGTGAAGGTGACAAGCATTGAGGGTCGTTTTGCAAAACTGCTAGTTCTTTCTTCAACTTCTTTATCTTTCTGGATACACATCCGATGTTGGCCCCACTCCATTGTTGTAGTGACACCGACAGGTCGTCGAGTTTCTTGGAGAGCTGCTCCGCAGACTGGCTCCCCGGGTTCCCGCTCCACATGTTCTCTAGCGATTCGCCGAATGTGCCATGTGGCATGTGTCGGCATGGCTGGGCCTAGTCAGGCACGGTTGGTTACAAATGGGCCATACTGGCACTCGGAAACGACACAATTTTTTTGAGCAACAGAGAAACGACACGTTTTCCCATCCATTGGATCAGGGGCGGCATGTCTAACTTGTCGAACCCCATGGCACATTTTATATCCCACGCCATATGAAATTTGATCAATAAAGGTTGGTTTTAACCCCTCAAAAATCTATATATATATATATATATATATATTACCTACTAATAAAAAGATTATTGCTTCTTATCATCGTAATTTTGTTTGTTTTTTGTCCGTCCGTGGTCCATCCACTTATTATTTGCTACATGTGAGGTGGTACTAATCTATACCTACGCGATACTAATCTACACGGTGTATCTGGTCGACACGGTCTTCCACTTGACCGAGGAAGCTGAACTATGACATGGGTTCGTGCCGGACTCCTGATACATGTACACAAATCAAAGGAACTGAGAGAGAGATCCCGGTAGAATGGGTGGATGCATGGGATCATGCCACACTCCGAGTGAAGCTATTTTAAACCTTGAATTCATCCAGCTCGTCGAAATTAAACCCTAACCTTTCAATCCCTGAAGTCTATACCCTGTACTCATCTATCCCGGTCAATCTCGACCTCACACCTGTTTGGCACACCGGGAAAAGATTGATCCGTCGGGAATCAAAGTCTTCTATCATTGGCTACGCTGGCCCACGTGTCATATTTATCTTCATCCTCTGTTTCCAATCCCCTCCTCTCTCGTGAAATCTGCACCTGTCCGACGGCCTCTACCTTATGCACCCCCTTCTCAACTGCCCTGCAGCTCCCGTGCCTGTGCCTGGATGCCTTGACGCTCGAGCACATCACGTTGTCAGGGACGGGTGTGACCCGGCCAGTGTAGGGCGCAGTTCTTGCCGCGTGCGACATCCAGTCCGGCCGAGGTCGCCGTCGCATCGGTACTTCTCTCCAAAATTCAGATCTTGAAGGCGCCCGCTCAGCTCCCAGCAGAGAGCGCGCTATAGTTTGTGCCTGTTCAGTTATAAGCATGCATCCGCGTCCGCGCAGCTCCTCCACTCCTAAGGACTAAAGCGCTGCCGCGGATGACGGAGTATATCTCAGTGCTAGCACTACTGCACTAGCTTCCGAGTCCTCTACTCGGTGCACACCGCCTCCTCTACTAGCTCACAAGCCATTGCTCAATTTATTTGTTGTAATGTTTTCCGGCGAGAACTGATCTGGCAGCCATGGGGGTGGGCAGTGCATGAGGGCGTAGGATGCTGCCTCAAAGGATAGGATGTCGGAGCTCGCGGTTGGATACGGAGGGTGTGTCCCCAGTGCCCATGTCCTCTGCTGGGAGTGACGCGACATGATGTGTGGGGGACCGCCGGCCGCCGCGCTTGCGGCCGCACACGCCACCTACTCCCGACTGCTCCTTCATGTGGCAGACACACGATGCTACCTCCCTGGAATTCGCGTGCTTGGGAGTTGGATGCGGCCTGGGCGAACTAGAGGCAGCAGGCGCTGATGACGGGATGAAGCCAAGAGAGAGATAGAGAGGATTATAGATAGATGAAGAAGATGAATATGACATGTGGGGTCGTGATGTCAGTGAGAGAAGCAGGCTATCCCGACGGGGATTCTACTTACAAACAAGTCTCGGGTCGATTACCGGGATTAAGGACTACATGGTGTCAATTTCAGGGATTGGAAGGTCCAGGTTTAATTCAGACATCCTCTATCTCTATTTCTAATGAAGCAGTTGGTAGTCTCCGCCGGTCAATTTTCGTTCCATCAGAGACGATTTTTTTTCATCCTCGATCCCACCTCCCGCATCCCATCGATTCCCCCTCCGCCCTCGAACCAGGAAAGAAAAAACGGTATGCTCCCACGATGTCCAGTGCTAAACCCTCCGGTTGATAAAAAACTCGTTCTAAAAATAATCTACAAAAATAAATCTACGAAAATTAGCCAGACGCTCGCACCCGAATCCTCGTGCCCTCGATGCACTTGCCCACCGCCGCTCTCCTCTGCCCCAACCCCAACCCCCCGCCGCCTCAATCCCACCGCCGCCGGCCTCCTCCTCCTCCTCTAGCGCCGCCGCTCCAGCCCCTCACCTTCTCAGCCTGGATCCGCGCGACAAGGTGTGTGGCTATGGGAGAGAAGGCTCCATATCACGCGACAAGGTGAGGAGGCGCCCAAATCCGCAGCGGCACCACCGTGCCCTCGTCCACCTGGCCCTTGAGGTCGGCCATGGAGGTTCGGCCCGACCAATGGATGGATGGGGATGAAACCCTAGCCCAACACCCACCCATGGATGGATGGGAATGGGGCGACGACGGCGGCGGCCTTCTCTCGGTGCTTGCTGATGTGGTGGACATCGACGTCGGTGATGGGTTGCAGCACGTAGACATCAAAGGTACTGACGCCCTCCATACTCTTCCCCTCGCCTCCCCTCCCCTCACCTCATCTTCTTCTTCTGGATTTTTTGATTTGATCCGTGCGGTTGGTTTCTGCAGGCTGCGGGTGTGACAGAGTAGCACCATGGCGGGCGTGTAGGCCATGGCTCGCTATGGAAGGCCCTTCCCTTCCCTCTCTTTGTTCGGGCCATGCTCAGGCAGTCTTTTCTCTTCTCTTCCCGCAAAAAAGTCTTTTCTCTTCATGATCTGAACATGTTGGAGGCCATTATTTCTCCTCTGCCATAGTTTGCTGCTGCTACCATGTTAACTGAGAGTTGGCAGCCAATATCAAGTGATTTGGATTTTTTGTTGATCTAAACCATAAATGTGATGATTTATCACAATTGTCATATGATCGCTTGTTGATCACATTACATCTATGCTTAATTTGTTCGTTTGTTTAAATCCGTGCTTCCGCTTTGAGGTTGAACAACAGGTTAAGGGAGCATTCCTCAATTTTTTGGGGGTTCAACGGAACAACAGGAGTGTGGAGAATTAAGGCACTCGAGGTCTCTGGAATATGGATGGAGAGAACGACTGTTGAAGACATGGATATTGTTGTCCAAGCACATATAAAGGGATGGAAGTTTCTGTTATGGTTTATGACTTTTCTGTATGCTACACGAATTTCCATTCAGTGTCAGTGTGAATTGCTGGAGTCATACGAAGCATACAGAAAGCAGCAATATAGATGGCATTCTGGTCCAGTGCAGTTGTTTAGACTCTGCTTTCGGGACATCATCAAATCAAAGGTATTAATGTAGGCATATTTTGATAGATGAATTTTATTTTTCGGGGAAAAAGATGAGTTGAACTGCATTATATTGAGCACGACATTCAAGATTTAGTTCCATTGTAAGTATACTCAGTTTAAGTTTGTCATTTTCTTGGAGTTGACAAGATTTTACCTACACTCAATTGGATAATTAAGTACAGCTTGATTAGTATGACAAGTCATGTCAGCAGGATGAATATTTACAAGGTTGATTATCTCCCAGGAAGACAAGTAGGAAGTATGTTTGCAAGTTTTCATGACTAAATTATACAATTATATAAACTGTGTTCTTCTTGAAGTTTGTCAGTTAAAATCATGTTGACTCGCCTACTGTTTAATGGTTCTATTTTGATCATATAATTAGGTTTACATCTTGACTCGCTTGATTTGATAAATTCCATTCTTACCAAGGGTCATCATTTGTATATTTCCTCTTCGGAGGGTGATCTCGTCGCCCACAGAGAAGCAATCCAAGGAGAAGAGAGTAGGTTCTGTGCCCAACCTCGGCTCCCTATCAAAGGAGGGGAAGTGGCTGCAAGCATGCCATCAGTGTTGGCTCAATGGTGTTGTGCCTCGGCAGCTGGGATCATGCAAGGCAGATGGGAAGCAGCAGTGCCGCCTCTCCCCCGAGCTCCAGATACATTATAGCAGCATCGAGGTGAGCAGTGGCAAAGGTTCCCACCTGAACATATCGAGCCGTGACACCAGTACGACCACAACCTCCAATTCTACTATGACTGATGGCTATCCTCTAGCCGTGAGTGTTATGCAAATTTGCGTAATTTAACTCCAGTGACGTGGATCTCATTATGTGGTAATTTTGTTTATGTAGAAATTGATGCGCTGGAATTAGTAAATCTGTTATCTTGTTTACAAGTGTGGTGATGCCGATTGTAGAAATTGGGCAATGTGGGATCTCCTATCCTCGTGCTGGTTTGATTTCGCTTTGTTCATCTGACTCAGGAATCATGAGGCTATTCATGTCCAACTGAACACAAGACTTTTTTAATATATGCTACTTATGCTTATGTGTGCTGAAACTGCATCTGCAAGGCACTGTTTGTCCTGCGTTCCAGATCGATGCCGCTTTATTCATGGGTTGGGTTGCCAGTTTCAAGCCACTTAATTTTCGGGTTGTGATTGTTGTCAGTGTTGTTGAGTAGTACAAATCAATGATTCTGCGCCTGTAGGTTCTGACCTGGTAGTATCATGTATGTACTCAACAAAACGTGAACTGTCTGCCATGGTAGTATTATGATTCCTGGCTACCATGGTAGTATTATCTGTAGTGTTGGCCAGCATGTTTATTTCACAATTTTGCAAATATATCTTTTCTTCGTTTTGTGTTGGAAAGTTAAGCATGAACCATTTAGAGAATTCAACAATATGACTCCTGCACATCTCCATGTCAATGCTAGGAGCAGATGACTGGCATGGTTAGTGATCACTAGGCCATGAATCTCATGGATCCCATGATACAGGTACATCAAGGAAATTGTAATAAGTTCATGGCACAACATATAATTTAACGTTAGCTTTATACATTAAATATCAGGAAACATTTCTTGCAATTCATTTACATGATGGTCGGGAAATTCCTGTTAAATGAATCTTAACAATAAAGACACAGTCATCTACATTTAGTTTGCTTTTCTATTGCTGGGTAATCTTCTTATGCCATCATTTTCTTAGTATTTTTATGGTGCAGGTATCTGGTCTAGATCCGACGGAGACAAGCAAAATCGTGATGCTTCTTCTTCTTTCGATTGTAAGTGAATCCTTTAATGACAGTGCTATTTTTTGTTGTATTAATACTGCATCTGATTCACACACTTCATCTATCCTTGTTTGAGAAATTATGCATGTTTTTGCTTCATTGGTCCAGGAAAATCCAGGTGAAAACTTTCAGGAATTCAGGACGACACGCATTGATTATATTTCATTGTGATGGCCGTTGCCGACACAGCTACTATGGGTACAAGCAACTTCTATTTCGCTCATCACCGGAAACCACCGCCCAGATCCATCTCTTCTCAACCATGCCGACGTGGTGGTTAGGGGCGCTTACAACTTGTGAGGGCCTGCATTCTCGTTGTTGATCCGTGATGGCATGGCCTCCCCGCGCCCTAGCCGTGTTCTAGCTGATGGTTTGGGTCTGCCAGCAGAGGGAGAGGGGGACGACCTCTGTCACTCCTTCTCTTTAGCCTCTTCATCTTGATGAAGCCGTAGGAGTAGAGGGGCATGCGTGTGATGGATCTGCTCCAAGAACCTCAAGCGACACATCTTCAAGGTGATCACTTCATCCACATTCAATCTCAGTTCCCGCGTTTACTCCGAGGAGAGTTCAAAAGCAGCAGGAGCATTTGTTCTACTGCTGGTCGGAGGGAGAGCTTGGCAAGGGAGATAGAGGGAGCTCTACAATCACGATCTTGGAATACAACCTGATGGCATCATGCCCACATAAGCTTCTTCCATGTTCCAATTCTTTCACTTGATGGTCTTTTACTGTTAGAGCTTACGAAATCTTAGATGTTGCTGACAAAAGACCGAGATACACTATTTTGATTGCAGACTATATATTATTCAGCAAGTACGTTCACAAATTTTTTGGTCTCAGCAGGTTGGTGTTCATGTACAGGTTGCCATATGAGAATATACTGTGTATTCATCAAATCTCAAAACAAATGCCCCATTCCGATCATAACTATTCCAAAAGAATTGATAGGCTTTTTTAAACATCAAGATATCTGAATATTGATCTTAGTAGTGTCCAAAATCCAAATGGTTATGTTTGTTCAGATTTTCCTCATTTTTATGTTCTTTGAATTAAAGTAGTGCTCGAGGTTAATAATAAATGATTGTTGGTAACTTAACTAGCTCCTGAGAATAATTTGTGATATAGCTTGCTCCTATATGTTTCATTGACAATGTTGCTTGTGGAGAGTAATAAGGATTTATCTAGCTCATGTATGTTTGAGCCTGAGACGGAGAGGACAACGGTCGTGGCTCCATTGATGATAGTGGTTGCGACGCAGAGCCATATGAATGGACAACAGGCAAGCCAAGCACTTCCTGGGAATCGCCGTGATTCCGGAATGGGTGGCGGGTCCCTGCCCCTACCACCCAGGAAGCTGACAACGATCACGTGGCCTCGTGCGGTGGCTGCAGAGGAGAGGGAGGCAGGCAGGGGGAGACTTGTAAGCGTGAACCCGCACGGAGGAGGAAGGAGACGCCTCAGGTGGACATGATGAGGATGTCCGTGCCTCCATCGCTGGCGGCGGACATGACGTGCAGCTGCAGGACTAGACATTAGACAGGCGGAGTCGTTTCTGGGAGTTGCTTGCTTTGGTGGTGCTCTTGGGTTTGCGATTTCAATATAATCCTATGGAGGAGTGGAAGGTTAATGTTATTTCTCTGATATCACAATGTATCTTCTTGGCTCAAGTATTGAGAAAGTAGCATTGTCGCAGATGTATTTACTTAGTTTGATAAGATGGTGAAAATATTTGTAATTCAGACATGACAGAGAGTCAAATTTAAAAGTAGCTTTTATAGTCATAGCTAGCTTACTTTAGTTTACTTGGTCCATGTAGAGCTGGAATCTCGGAGCTACACTTTCAACCGGCTTGCTTTGAAAATCAAGTAAAACGAAAAGAATAGAGGTTTCAATTGTAGCAAGAGTTTAGTAGTGCTACAGATCCGTGGAGCGGGCAAGAATTATTGGTCAACCTTATAGCTTCTATTTGTCATCTAGATGCTGTACATCAGGTACAGATCTGTTTAAGAAGGATTGTTGTACATCAGGTACATCCTCTTATAGCTTCTATTTGTCATCCAGATGTTTAAGATGTTTGGTCTGATGATCTCCCTTCACATTTGCTTGTTTAAACAAATAGGAATTAAAGTTTACGGAATGCGAGAAAAATAAATGCATAACTGGATCTGTGATTTAGTGATTTTTTGAATGTGAAGGTGCATTCTTACAAATTTTCTGCTCATGTTAGTTTAGCCCTTGGCTGCATTATACAGACAACATATTTAGATACTTTTGATTATAAAGATCTCTGACATGATCATATTGTTATTTTCAGCTTTTGGATTTGCATATAATGTTGACACCACATGGACTCTGAAGGAAGTTGTGCTAAGTTCTAAGCTTTCCCTGCTTTTCTAGCTTGTGTGTTTCATTGATGGAGGAGGTATAAATCTGTTCCTTAAAGCGAGCAAATCAAAACAAAAACGCAGGAGGTATCCGACAACACTGACGACCGCTACGCCATTCCACTTAGACCTGAAGGCAACATCAAAGGATGCCACCAACAACAGAGGTCGTATGTTTCACCATCAAGTGCAGACTTATCGTTCAGCTACAGTCACTTGATCATCGTCACAGACACTGCCACACTAAGAATTGTGAAGCTGCTCTACTTTCAGGTACAAAATTGGACATCATGTGAGGTGTTATGCTCAACCCCAGCTAGTTCAAAGGCAACACTGGTGGTGGTCCTCTGAGTATGAAAATGACATAGAGTGGGCACTGCAATAATACATGCTAATAGGTGCAGTTTCATCTCGAGCAGACAAGCACTGCAATAGTACATGCTACTCTAAGCGACTACTAACGTGAAGTTGCACTCAGGCTCTCGCATATACTAAAGAGGTACTGTCTGTTGGGGAACGTAGTAATTTCAAAAAATTTCCTACGCACACGCAAGATCATGGTGATGCATAGCAACGAGGGGGAGAGTCTGATCTACGTACCCTTGTAGATCGCAACGGAAGCGTTGACACAACGTAGAGGAAGTAGTCGTACGTCTTCTTCCCGATCCGATCGATCCAAGCACCGTTACTCCGGCACCTCCGAGTTCTTAGCACACGTACAGCTCGATGACGATCCCCGGGCTCCGATCCAGCAAAGCTTCGGGGAGGAGTTCCGTTAGCACGACGGCCTGGTGACGATCTTGATGTTCTACCGACGCAGGGCTTCGCCTAAGCACTACAACGATATGATCGAGGTGGAATATGGTGGCAGGGGGCACCGCACACGGCTAAGGAACGATCACAATGATCAAATTGTGTGTCTAGAGGTGCCCCCTGCCCCTGTATATAAAGGAGCAAGGGGGGAGAGGTGCGGCCAGCCTTGGGGCGCGCCAGGAGGAGTCCTACTCCTACCGGGAGTAGGACTCCCCCCCAATCCTAGTTGGAATAGGAATCCTCAAGGGGGAAAGAGAGAGAGGGGGGCCGGCCACCTTGGGCTGCCCGCTTCTCCTTTCCACTAAGGCCCACTATGGCCCATATGATTCCCGGGGGGTTCCGGTAACCTCCCGGTACTCCGGTAAAATCCCGATTTCACCCGGAACACTTCCGATGTCCAAACATAGGCTTCCAATATATCAATATTTATGTCTCGACCATTTCGAGACTCCTCGTCATGTCCGTGATCACATCCGGGACTCCGAACAACCTTCGATACATCAAAATGCATAAACTCATAATAACTGTCATCGTAACGTTAAGCGTGCGGACCCTACGGTTCGAGAACAATGTAGACATGACTGAGACACATCTTCGGTCAATAACCAATAGCGGGACCTGGATGCCCATATTGGTTCCTACATATTCTACGAAGATCTTTATCGGTCAGACCGCATAACAACATACGTTGTTCTCTTTGTCATCGGTATGTTACTTGCCCGAGATTCGATCGTCGGTATCCAATACCTAGTTCAATCTCGTTACCGGCAAGTCTCTTTACTCGTTCCGTAATACATCATCCCGCAACTAAATCATTAGTTGCAATGCTTGCATGGCTTAAGTGATGTGCATTACCGAGATGGCCCAGAGATACCTCTCCGACAATCGGAGTGACAAATCCTATTCTCGAAATACGCCAACCCAACATCTACCATTGGAGACACCTGTAGTACTCCTTTATAATCACCCAGTTATGTTGTGACGTTTGGTAGCACCCAAAGTGTTCCTCCGGCAAACGGGAGTTGCATAATCTCATAGTTATAGGAACATGTATAAGTCATGAAGAAAGCAATAGCAACATACTAAACGATCGGGTGCTAAGCTAATGGAATGGGTCATGTCAATCAGATCATTCAACTAATGATGTGACCTCGTTAATCAAATAACAACTCTTTGCTTATGGTTAGGAAACATAACCATCTTTGATTAACGAGCTAGTCTAGTAGAGGCATACTAGTGACACTCTATTTGTCTATGTATTCACACATGTATTATGTTTCCGGTTAATACAATTCTTAGCATGAATAATAAACATTTATCATGATATAAGGAAATAAATAATAACTTTATTATTGCCTCTAGGGCATATTTCCTTCAGTCTCCCACTTGCACTAGAGTCAATAATCTAGATTACATAGTAATGATTCTGACACCCATGGAGCTTTGGTGCTGATCATGTTTTGCTCGTGGAAGAGGCTTAGTCAACGGGTCTGCAATATTCAGATCCGTATGTATCTTGCAAATTTCTATGTCTCCCATCTGGACTAGATCCCGGATGGAATTGAAGCGTCTCTTGATGTGCTTGGTCCTTTTGTGAAATCTGGATTCCTTTGCCAAGGCAATTGCACCAGTATTGTCACAAAAGATTTTCATTGGACCCGATGCACTAGGTATGACACCTAGATCGGATATGAACTCCTTCATCCAGACTCCTTCATTTGCTGCTTCCGAAGCAGCTATGTACTCCGCTTCACATGTAGATCCCGCTACGACGCTTTGTTTAGAACTGCACCAACTGATAGCTCCACCGTTTAATGTAAACACGTATCCGGTTTGCGATTTAGAATCGTCCGGATCAGTGTCAAAGCTTGCATCAACGTAACCTCTTACGGTGAGCTCTTTATCACCTCCATATACGAGAAACATATCCTTAGTCCTTTTCAGGTATTTCAGGATGTTCTTGACCGCTGTCCAGTGATCCACTCCTGGATTACTTTGGTACCTCCCCGCTAAACTTATAGCAAGGCACACATCAGGTCTGGTACACAACATTGCATACATGATAGAGCCTATGGCTGAAGCATAGGGAACATCTTTCATTTTCTCTCTATCTTCTGCAGTGGACGGGCATTGAGTCTGACTCAACTTCACACCTTGTAATACAGGCAAGAACCCTTTCTTTGCTTGATCCATTTTGAACTTCTTCAAAATCTTTTCAAGGTATGTGCTTTGTGAAAGTCCAATTAAGCGTCTTGATCTATCTCTATAGATCTTTATGCCTAATATGTAAGCAGCATCACCAAGGTCTTTCATTGAAAAACTTTTATTCAAGTATCCCTTTATGCTATCCAGAAATTCTATATCATTTCCAATCAATAATATGTCATCCACATATAATATCAGAAATGCTATAGAGCTCCCACTCACTTTCTTGTAAATACAGGCTTCTCCGAAAGTCTGTATAAAACCAAATGCTTTGATCACACTATCAAAGCGTTTATTCCAACTCCGAGAGGCTTGCACCAGTCCATAAATGGATCGCTGGAGCTTGCACTCTTTGTTAGCTCCCTTTGGATCGACAAAACCTTCCGGTTGCATCATATACAACTCTTCTTCCAGAAATCCATTCAGGAATGCAGTTTTGACATCCATCTGCCAAATTTCATAATCATAAAATGCGGCAATTGCTAACATGATTCTGACAGACTTAAGCATCGCTACGGGTGAGAAGGTCTCATCGTAGTCAACTCCTTGAACTTGTCAAAAACCTTTTGCGACAAGTCGAGCTTTGTAGACAGTAACATTACCATCAGCGTCGGTCTTTTTCTTGAAGATCCATTTATTCTCAATTGCTTGCCGATCATCGGGCAAGTCAACCAAAGTCCATACTTTGTTCTCATACATGGATCTCATCTCAGATTTCATGGCTTCTAGCCACTTTGCGGAATCTGGGCTCACCATCGCTTCTTCATAGTTCGTAGGTTCATCATGATCTAGTAGCATGATTTCCAGAACTGGATTACCGTACCATTCTGGTGCAGATCTCACTCTGGTTGATCTACGAGGTTCAGTAGCATCTTGTTCTGAAGTTTCATGATCAGGATCATTAACTTCCTCACTTATTGGTGTAGGTGTCGCCGAAACAGTTTTCTGTGATATACTACTTTCCAACAAGGGAGCAGGTACAGTTACCTCGTCAAGTTCTACTTTCCTCCCCCTCACTTCTTTCGAGAGAAACTCCTTCTCTAGAAAGGATCCATTCTTAGCAACGAATGTCTTGCCTTCGGATCTGTGATAGAAGGTGTACCCAACAGTCTCCTTCGGGTATCCTATGAAGACACATTTCTCCGATTTGGGTTCGAGCTTATCAGGTTGAAGTTTTTTCACATAAGCATCGGAGCCCCAAACTTTAAGAAACGACAACTTTGGTTTCTTGCCAAACCAAAGTTCATAAGGCGTCGTCTCAACAGATTTTGATGGTGCCCTATTTAACGTGAATGCGGTCGTCTCTAGAGCGTATCCCCAAAACGATAGAGGTAAATCAGTAAGAGACATCATAGATCGCACCATATCTAGTAAAGTACGATTACGACATTCGGACACACCATTGCGCTGTGGTGTTCCGGGTGGCGTGAGTTGCGAAACTATTCCACAATTTTTCAAATGTACACCAAACTCGTAACTCAAATATTCTCCTCCACGATCAGATCGTAGAAACTTTATTTTCTTGTTACGATGATTTTCAACTTCACTCTGAAATTCTTTGAACTTTTCAAATGTTTCAGACTTGTGTTTCATTAAGTAGATATACCCATATCTGCTTAAATCATCTGTGAAGGTGAGAAAATAACGATATCCGCCACGAGCCTCAATATTCATCGGACCACATACATCGGTATGTATGATTTCCAACAAATTTGTTGCTCTCTCCATAGTACCGGAGAACGGTGTTTTAGTCATCTTGCCCATGAGGCACGGTTCGCAAGTACCAAGTGATTCATAATCAAGAGGTTCCAAAAGCCCATCAGTATGGAGTTTCTTCATGCGCTTTACACCGATATGACCTAAACGGCAGTGCCACAAATAAGTTGCACTATCATTATCAACTCTACATCTTTTGGCTTCAACATTATGAATATGTGTGTTACTACTATCGAGATTCATCAAAAATAGACCGCTCTTCAAAGGTGGATGACTATAAAAGATATTACTCATATAAATAGAACAACCATTATTCTCTGATTTAAATGAATAACCGTCTCGCATCAAACAAGATCCAGATATAATGTTCATGCTTAACGCTGGCACCAAATAACAATTATTTAGGTCTAATATTAATCCCGAAGGTAGATGTAGAGGTAGCGTGCCGACCGCGATCACATCGACTTTGGAACCGTTTCCCACGCGCATCGTCACCTCGTCCTTCGCCAGTGTTCGCTTAATCCGTAGTCCCTGTTTCGAGTTGCAAATATTAGCAACAGAACTAGTATCAAATACCCAGGTGCTACTGCGAGCTCTAGTAAGGTACACATCAATAACATGTATATCACATATACCTCTGTTCACCTTGCCATCCTTCTTATCCGCCAAATACTTGGGGCAGTTCCGCTTCCAGTGACCAGTCTGCTTGCAGTAGAAGCACTCAGTTTCAGGCTTAGGTCCAGACTTGGGTTTCTTCTCCTGAGCAGCAACTTGCTTGCCGTTCTTCTTGAAGTTCCCCTTCTTCTTCCCTTTGCCCTTTTTCTTGAAACTAGTGGTCTTGTTAACCATCAACACTTGATGCTCCTTTTTGATTTCTACCTCCGCAGCTTTCAGCATTGCGAAGAGCTCGGGAATAGTCTTGTTCATCCCTTGCATATTATAGTTCATCACGAAGCTCTTGTAGCTTGGTGGCAGTGATTGGAGAATTCTATCACTGACGGAATCATCTGGAAGATTAACTCCCATCTGAATCAAGTGATTGTTATACCCAGACATTTTGAGTATATGCTCACTGACAGAACTGTTCTCCTCCATCTTGCAGCTATAGAACTTATTGGAGACTTCATATCTCTCAATCCGGGCATTTGCTTGAAATATTAACTTCAACTCCTGGAACATCTCATATGCTCCATGACGTTCAAAACGTCGTTGAAGTCCCGATTCTAAGCCGTAAAGCATGGCACACTGAACTATCGAGTAGTCATCAGCTTTGCTCTGCCAGACGTTCATAACATCTGGTGTTGCTCCAGCAGCAGGCCTGGCACCCAGCGGTGCTTCCAGGACGTAATTCTTCTGAAAAGAAATGAGGATAATCCTCAAGTTACGGACCCAGTCCGTGTAATTGCTACCATCATCTTTCAACTTTGCTTTCTCAAGGAACGCATTAAAATTCAACGGAACAACAGCACAAGCCATCTATCTACAATCAACATAAACAAGCAAGATACTATCAGGTACTAAGTTCATGATAAGTTTAAGTTCAATTAATCAAATTACTTAAGAACTCCCACTTAGATAGACATCCCTCTAATCCTCTAAGTGATTACGTGATCCAAATCAACTAAACCATAACCGATCATCACGTGAGATGGAGTAGTTTTCAATGGTGAACATCGTTATGTTTATCATATCTACTATATGATTCACGCTCGACCTTTCGGTCTCCGTGTTCCGAGGTCATATCTGCATATGCTAGGCTCGTCAAGTTTAACCTGAGTATTCTGCATGTGCAAAACTGGCTTGCACCCGTTGTAGATGGACATAGAGCTTATCACACCCGATCATCACGTGGTGTCTGGGCACGACGAACTTTGGCAACGGTGCATACTCAGGGAGAACACTTCTTGATAATTTAGTGAGAGATCATCTTATAATGCTACCGTCAATCAAAGCAAGATAAGATGCATAAAAAGATAAACATCACATGCAATCAATATAAGTGATATGATATGGCCATCATCATCTTGTGCTTGTGATCTCCATCTCTGAAGCACCGTCATGATCACCATCGTCACCGGCGCGACACCCTGATCTCCATCGTAGCATCGTTGTCGTCTCGCCAATCTTATGCTTCCACGACTATCACTACCACTTAGTAATAAAGTAAAGCATTACATCGCGATTGCATTGCATACAATAAAGCGACGACCATATGGCTCTTGCCAGTTGCCGATAACTCGGTTACAAAACATGATCATCTCATACAATAAAATTTAGCATCATGCCCTGACCATATCACATCACAACATGCCCTGCAAAAACAAGTTAGACGTCCTCTGCTTTGTTGTTGCAAGTTTTACGTGGCTGCTACGGGCTTTAAGCAAGAACCAATATCACCTACGCATCAAAACCACAACGATAGTTTGTCAAATAAACTCCGTTTTAACCTTCTCAAGGACCGGGCGTAGCCACACTCGGTTCAACTAAAGTTGGAGAGACCGTCGCCCGCAAGCCATCTATGTGCAAAGCACATCGAGGGAACCGGTCTCGTGTAAGCGTACGCGTAATGTTGGTCCGGGTCGTCTCGTCCAACAATACCGCTGAACCAAAGTATGACATGCTGGTAGGCAGTATGACTTGTATCTCCCACAACTCACTTGTGTTCTACTCGTGCAAATAACATCAAACCATAAAACCTAGGCTCGGATGCCACTGTTGGGGAACGTAGTAATTTCAAAAAAAATTCCTACGCACACGCAAGATCATGGTGATGCATAGCAACGAGGGGGAGAGTCTGATCTACGTACCCTTGTAGATCGCAACGGAAGCATTGACACAACGTAGAGGAAGTAGTCGTACGTCTTCTTCCCGATCCGACCGATCCAAGCACCGTTACTCCGGCACCTCCGAGTTCTTAGCACACGTACAGCTCGATGACGATCCCCGGGCTCCGATCCAGCAAAGCTTCGGGGAGGAGTTCCGTCAGCACGACGGCGTGGTGACGATCTTGATGTTCTACCGACGCAGGGCTTCGCCTAAGCACTACAACGATATGATCGAGGTGGAATATGGTGGCAGGAGGCACCACACACGGCTAAGGAACAATCACAATGATCAACTTGTGTGTCTAGAGGTGCCCCCTGCCCCTGTATATAAAGGAGCAAGGGGGGAGAGGTGCGGCCAGCCTTGGGGCGCGCCAGGAGGAGTCCTACTCCTACCGGGAGTAGGACTCCCCCCAATCCTAGTTGGAATAGGAATCCTCAAGGGGGAAAGAGAGAGAGGGGGGCCGGCCACCTCTCCTAGTCCTAATAGGACTAGGGGAGGGGGGAGGCGTGCGTCCACCTTGGGCTGCCCCTTCTCCTTTCCACTAAGGCCCACTATGGCCCATATGATTCCCGGGGGGTTCCGGTAACCTCCCGGTACTCTGGTAAAATCCTGATTTCACTCGGAACACTTCTGATGTCCAAACATAGGCTTCCAATATATCAATCTTTATGTCTCGACCATTTTGAGACTCCTCGTCATGTCCGAGATCACATCCGGGACTCCGAACAACCTTCGGTACATCAAAATGCATAAACTCATAATAACTGTCATCGTAACGTTAAGCGTGCGGACCCTACGGTTCGAGAACAATGTAGACATGACTGAGACACATCTTCGGTCAATAACCAATAGCGGGACCTGGATGCCCATATTGGTTCCTACATATTTTACGAAGATCTTTATCGGTCAGACCGCATAACAACATACGTTGTTCCCTTTGTCATCGGTATGTTACTTGCCCGAGATTCGATCGTCGGTATCCAATACCTAGTTCAATCTCGTTACCGGCAAGTCTCTTTACTCATTCCGTAATACATCATCCCGCAACTAACTCATTAGTTGCAATGCTTGCAAGGCTTAAGTGATGTGCATTACCGAGAGGGCCCAGAGATACCTCTCCGACAATCGGAGTGACAAATCCTATTCTCGAAATACGCCAACCCAACATCTACCATTGGAGACACCTGTAGTACTCCTTTATAATCACCCAGTTACGTTGTGACGTTTGGTAGCACCCAAAGTGTTCCTCCGGCAAACGAGAGTTGCATAATCTCATAGTTATAGGAACATGTATAAGTCACGAAGAAAGCAATAGCAACATACTAAACGATCGGGTGCTAAGCTAATGGAATGGGTCATGTCAATCAGATCATTCAACTAATGATGTGACCTCGTTAATCAAATAACAACTCTTTGCTTATGGTTAGGAAACATAACCATCTTTGATTAACGAGCTAGTCTAGTAGAGGCATACTAGTGACACTCTGTTTGTCTATGTATTCACACATGTATTATGTTTCCGGTTAATACAATTCTTAGCATGAATAATAAACATTTATCATGATATAAGGAAATAAATAATAACTTTATTATTGCCTCTAGGGCATATTTCCTTCACTGTCGATAAGTATCACCAATTAGTTTTTTTACAGTCTGTAGATTTATTTATATGAACAATATTGATCTCAAGGATAACACTATAGATTCCTCTATTCCTTCTGCTAATGTGACTGTAGCAACAGTCGCTCCCATTCAAACTTTTTATAGGGAAACTGCAACATGCATTTTTCTCACCTGAACATTAAGTTAAGGAATGCAGAAGGTTCGGGGCCTGTGCGAATTATTCAAATTTTATATTTGTGCGAATGGAGAAACGCCTAAATTAGGCGGTAGAGTAGAATTTACGCTCGTTGTTGCAGTGCGGCTTTTGGACATCCTTAGCACGATAAGCCCAAACACGAAGATTAGACACCACCTTGGATTTGTCTGCACTACAAAAAAAAGACACATCCGTGACATTTTGGGCCGAACAATTTTTTTTTTCTGTCATACATATGACACTTCTATGACGATAATTGTGACAAAACCCGATATCATCATAGATGTGGTGGGCTCCTACTTCTATGACAAAAAATCATGACAGAAAATGGGCTTTTCGTCCTAGGCGGGCCGGAGACGCAGCTGCATGACATTCTTTGGGCCGTCCATGACGGAAAAAACCGTGGTAGAAGCGAGGGCGAGGAAAATTTCGGGGAGTTCCCGGTTACGGTGGGAGGTCGGGGGCCGAGCGATGCGCGTTTCTCTCGTACACGTACGTGCGTGTGTGCGAGGCGTTGGGCTCTAACTAAATCCGAGCGATTGCATTGCAGGCTACGCGTTACTGAACCCGAGCGATCGATCGATGGCTGTTAACTGAACCTGATCGAGCGATTCCTTCGCTACTGCTGCTAACTGAAGCCGATCGATGCTGCCTCTGGGATGAACAGTGAGCATCGCGGGGGGTTTGGATGAACAGTGAGCGGTGGCGTTGCCTCTGGATGAACAGGACCCCGTGGTGTGGTGGAGGGCTGGATGAACAGTAGACGGTGGAGGGGTGCCCGTGGAGGGGTGGTTGAATAGGACCCCGTGGTGTGGAGGGCTGGATGAACAGTAGACGGTGGAGGGGTGCCCGTGGAGGGGTGGTTGAACAGTAGCCGGTGGAGTAGCGCTCGATGGAGGCTAGATGAACAGGAGCCCGTGGAGGCTGGAGGAGGTCGACGGTAGCCCATGGAGGCTGGAGGAGGTCAACGGTGGAGATGAATAGTATCCCGTGGAGTCCCGTTTTGCGGTACGCCACACCCCTCCCGATGAACAGGACCCCCGTTTCGACCGTAGGAGGTCCGTTTCGTCCGTTTTGCGGTACGCCACACCCCTCCTGATCAACAGGACCCCCGTTTCGACCGTAGGAGGTCCGTTTCGTCCGTTTTGCGGTACACCACACCCCTCCCGATCAACAGGACCCCCGTTTCGACCGTAGGAGGTCCGTTTCCTCTATTTTGCGGTACGCCACACCCCTCCCGATCAACAGGACCCCGTTCCGAACGTAGGAGGTCCGTTTCCTCCGTTGTGCGGTACGCCAGGCCTCGTTTCCATCGCCTGTTCCGTCCAAGCCCTCCCGATGAACACGACCACGCATTTCGTTCCTACCCAGCCGGTTGGCTCCCACGCGTTCCGTTGCCTCCCGATGAACACGACGCATTCCGTTGCCTCCCCATGAACACGACGCATTCCGTTGCCTCCTGTAGGACCTTGAAGTAGATGTGTCTAGAGGGGGGGTGATTAGACACTTAATGCTAAAGTTGCAGTTTTTAAGCTTTTTCGGTTTAAGTGGAGTTTAGGCATAATTTCAATATTCACAATACATATCAAGCAAGCATGCAAAGAGTATATAGGCAGCGGAAAGTAAAGCATGCAACTTGCAAGAATGTAAAGGGAAGGGTTTGGAGAATTCAAACGCAATTGGAGACACGGATGTTTTTCCCGTGGTTCGGATAGGTGGTGCTATCCTACATCCACGTTGATGGAGACTTCAACCCATGAAGGGTAACGGTTGCGCGAGTCCACGGAGGGCTCCACCCACGAAGGGTCCACGAAGAAGCAACCTTGTCTATTCCACCATGGCCATCGCCCATGAAGGACTTCCCTCACTAGCGGTAGATCTTCACGAAGTAGGCGATCTCCTTGCCCTTACAAACTCCTTGGTTCAACCCCACAATCTTGTCGGAGGATCCCAAGTGACACCTAGCCAATCTAGGAGACACCACTCTCCAAGAAGTAACAAATGGTGTGTTGATGATGAACTCCTTGCTCTTGTGCTTCAAATGATAGTCTCCCCAACACTCAACTATCTCTCATAGGATTTGGATCTGGTGGAAAGAAGATTTGAGTGGAAAGCAACTTGGGGAAGGCTAGAGATCAAGATTCATATGGTAGGAATGGAATATCTTGGTCTCAACACATGAGTAGGTGGTTCTTTCTCAGAACATATGAGTAGGAATGATGTATGTGTTCTGATGGCTCTCTCTCCGAATGAAGAGGTGGTGGAGGGGTATATATAGCCTCCACACAAAATCCAACCGTTACACACAGTTTTCCAATCTCGGTGGGACCGAATCATCAAACTCGGCCGGACCGAAATGGTAAACCAAGTGACCGTTAGGAATTTCGGTGGGACTGAGATGCAACTCGGTAGGACCGATTCGGTTAGGGTTTGGGCATAACGTAATCTCGGTGAGACCGATCGCACAAACTCGGTGAGACCGAGTTCGGCAATTAGCTAACCAGAGAGTTGGTCAGGCAAACTCGGTGGGACCGACTTGCTCTTCCGGTGAGACCGAAAAGTTACAAGAAGGAAACATAGAGTTTACCTTGCATTCTCGGTGGGACCGATTGCATATCTCGGTGGGACCGAAGATATTGCAACAAGTAACAGAGAGTTTGCAAGCCCATCTCGGTGAGACCGAGAACCTTATCGGTAGGACCGAATTGCTAGGGTTTGGTAGTGGCAAATGACAAGTGAAACTCGGTGGCGCCGGATTGACAGAATCGGTATGACCGAGTTTGGCTTAGGGTTTAGGTCATTTGTGGAAGTGGGAAAGTAGCTGAGGATTTTGGAGCATATCATTAAGCACTTGAGCAAGAGGCTCATTAAACAACACCTCATCCCTTCTTGATAGTATTGGCTTTTCCTAAGGACTCAATGTGATCTTGGATCACTAAAATATAAAAAGAAGAGTCTTGAGCTTGAAGCTTTAGCCAATCCTTTGTCCTTAGCATCTTGAAGAGGTTCCCACAACCTTTAGTCCATGCCACTCCATTGTTGAACTTATCTGAAATACACTAGGTAAAGGTATTAGTCCAACAAGAGATATGTTGTCATCAATTACCAAAACCACCTAGGGAGCACTTGTGCTTTCAATCTCCCCCTTTTTGGTAATTGATGGCAACATACATCGAAGCTTTAGATAAAAATATAAAGAACAGCAAGTAAAGCTTTGGAAGGACATGTAACAAGCATAGGCTCCCCCTACATGTATGCACTCATGTGAATATGAAATATAGAGGCATGTGAGGGCATAACCATGACAGAGTGGGCAATGTGTTACATGTATCTTGGCCATATGCATCAGAGTAAAAGATTGTTAAGGAAAATACCTTCATGCTCATGAGTCCTTCTTGCAAACAGTATGTACATAAGCAAGAACTTCTCATACTCATGATTTTGATGCATACACTTACCTTGTAGTCTTTGGTTGACTTAGGAATGAATGAACCTGCACAAACAAGGTTAGATAACACAGGTACATCCACTAGCCAGAGTAAACTGAAGAAACCACAAGAATACCAAGACTGGGATGACATGTAGAGAGTAAGTACTAGGTACTGCATTGAATTCAACGTGTCCCCAAGAGTAAAGATATGCAATGAATTTGACTGATTTCTTTCCCATAGGTGTCTTGCTCCCCCTGAATCTTATATGGGATATTGGGAGAAGATAGGGAATAGAAGATCAGAGCTGAAAGAAACAAAACAAATGAACATGCCTTTCCCCCTAAAAAGACATGTGACATCTCTCCTCTTGAGCATCAAGCATTTGGGATCCTTGAGTATTGTCTCTCCCCCTAGGGATCTCTTTCTCCCCCTTAATACATTATCTGGGACATCTGGGATCCTTGAGATGTTCTCTCCCCCTTTAGTGCTTTGATGTGATCTCTTTCTCCCCGAAGATAAGCTTTGATGTGATCTCTCACTCCCCCTTTGACATCAATTTCCAAGAAGGTACTTCTGGAATCCGTCCAAAAGGTTTGGTCCTTGAGACTCAGCATAAAGCAAAGAATAAAATTGGGATGCTTGTAGAGGACAAGATTCATTGAGTGGAGCTGGATCAGAAGAATTAGGTTATGTGACAAACTGTTTTTCCTGTTGCGAAGTCGGTGGCACCGAGTGGTAAGATTCGGTGGTATCGAAGGAATTCGGTTGGACCGAAAATTACAATTCGGTGAGACCGAGTTCACACATGGAAAGACACTTGTCACCTCATCTCACTAGACATGCAGGATCTCACAAAGATTTGCAATGAATTGAATGCGGAAAAAGCAGAATAAAAATAAAAGAAAAGAAACTGAAGGATCTAGATGAAGTAGAAGGAAAAAAATAAACAAGCATGAGACAAATGTAGTAACACAGAAAGAAACACAAGAGAACTTCATCTAGAGTTGGGCGGTGACATAGTCACCTATGTTAGAGTATATTGACGTAGGAGTCAAGTGAGAACACTTGATCATAGGTCATACTCATCGTTTAAGCTTAAAATGGGGTTGCCATTTTTCGTTTAAGCATCTTGATGTATTCACATCTTGTTGAGTTGCTTTGACTCATGTCTTGGAGTAAAGCTTCTCTAAGATGGGATAACATACCTTGGGTGGTGGAGTGGTTCTTGCTGATGTAGTTGAACTTGTGTGGGTGCTTAAGGTTGATGTAGTCCATCAAGAATTTTGAGCACCACTTGGAGTTTGAGTTCATCTACCTACATGGGTTAGTTCTTGCAAGGAAGAGCACTTGTGTATCCAAAAATGACAATTATGAAGCTCAACATAGAATTTGTCAAAGGATATGTTTGAATGGTTTTGTGCTTCCTTGTCTTCAACCACCATTGTGTAGAGACTTGGTGATGTAGAGATTTCTCAAGATGTGAGTGAGTCGCAATCCCATGGAATTAGTTTCAACCAAGTACCTACATGGGTTAGACAACATGCAAGGTACAAATATATCCAAGACATAAGATAGTCATCATAAGAGATATATATCATGGATTAGTCATAAGCTCAGGTCTTGCATGTGTCCAATGGAGTTCCTACTCCACGTTTGAAGCATCAATGATGTTCAATTCTCCTCTTAGCCTGCAAAATACTTTCTCATCAAGTGGTTTAGTGAATATATCTGCTAACTGCTTGTCAGTGCGAACATGCTTAAGATTAATGTCACCCTTAGCAACATGATCTCGAATGAAATGATGACGAACTTCAATATGCTTAGTTCGAGAATGTTGTACGGGATTATGACCAATTTTGATAGCACTTTCATTGTCACAAAGCAGTGTAACATGTTTCACATAAATTCCATAATCTTTAAGAGTTTGGGTCATCGAAAGTAATTGAGCACAACATGAACCAGCGGCAATGTATTCCACTTCGGCGGTGGATAAGGATACCGAGTTTTGTTTCTTGGAGGACCAAGACACAAGAGATCTGCCAAGAAATTGACAGGTACCCGAAGTGGACTTCCTATCAACCTTGTCTCTGGCATAATCCGAGTCGGAGTAGCCAACAAGATCAAAAGAAGACCTCTTAGGGTACCAAATGCCAAAGTTTGGTGTGTGAATTAAGTATCTCACTATCCTTTTCACAGCCTTAAGATGACATTCTTTAGGAGCAGCTTGATATCGTGCACACATGCATACACTTAGCAAAATATCGGGACGTGAAGCACATAGGTATAGTAATGAACCAATCATAGAACGATAAACCTTTTGATCAACCGGTTCACCATCTTTGGTCAAATCATTATGTCCACTAGTGGGCATGGGTGTAGACATACCTTTGCACTCTTGCATATTGAACTTCTTGAATAAGTCCTTGGTGTACTTCGTTTGAGAGACAAATGTACCTTCCTTAGTTTGCTTGATTTGCAAACCAAGAAAGAATTTGAGTTCACTCATCATAGACATCTCAAACTTCTCTGACATTAGCTTTTCAAACTTTTCACTAAAGAGAGGGTTAGTTGAACCAAATATGATATCATCAACATAGATTTGACATACAAATAGTTCTCCATTAACCCTTTTAGTGAAGAGAGTAGAATCAATTTTACCAATTTCAAAACCACTTGCAATAAGGAACTTCGTCAAGCATTTATACCATGCTCTAGGAGCTTGTTTAAGACCATAAATAGCTTTGTGAAGTTTGTAAACATGATTAGGTTTCTTAGGATTGACAAAGCCGGGAGGTTGTTTGACATAAACTTCCTCCTCTATTTCACCATTTAGAAAAGCACTCTTAATGTCCATTTGGTACAAGGTGATATTATGGTGATTAGCATAGGCAAGTAAGATGCGAATGGACTCAAGTCTAGCAACGGGAGCATATGTCTCACCATAGTCCATACCTTCGACTTGTGTGTACCCTTGGGCGACGAGACGTGCTTTGTTGCGGACCACTTGTCCATCTTCATCTTGCTAGTTGCGAAACACCCATTTGGTACCAATGATGTTGTGGTTGTTGTCGGGCTTCTCAACCAATGTCCAAACTTGGTTTCTCTCAAAATTGTGTAGCTCTTCATGCATAGCGTTTATCCAATCCGGATCTTCCAATGCTTCTTCAACCTTCATAGGTTCAATGCTAGAGATGAATGAATAGTTTTCACAGAAGTTAGCTAAATGAGTTTTTGAGCGAGTGATTCTCCTGGTTTGTATATCATTAAGGATTTGCTCGACGGGATGATCTTTGGCAATTCTTGCTCGAACTCGTGAGAGCTTTTGCTTGGGTCTTTGTTGAGCATCTTCTTCATCTTGTTCTTCTTCTTGGCCTTCTTCATTGTTGACGTTGTCATTCTCTTGTCGTGGTGGGGAAGGAGGTTGTTGATGTTCGTCTTGATGTACTGCCTCGTCTTCTTCATCTTGGTGTGTTCCACTTGTGGATGCTTCCGTGTCGATTCTTGGTTCACCTTGTCGTGAAGTAGAAGCTTCCACTTGGACGGATGACGTACTCTCCTTCACCTCCGTTGGACGAACTTTGCCAATGGACAAGTCTTGGATTGCTTCTGAAGGGTCTTTGTCTCCTACATCAATTGGCAATTGCTCTACTTGCGAGCCATTAGATGCATCAAACTTCACATCTACCGTCTCTTCAACTTTTCGGGTGAAATTGTTGTAGACACGGTAAGTGTGAGAGTTTGAGCCATGACCGAGTAGGAAACCTTCATGAGATTTAGGAGCAAACTTTGAACGACGATGCTTATCAAGAATGTAGCACTTTGAGCCGAATACTCGAAAGTATCCAACTTGGGGTTTGTTACCGGTGAGGAGCTCGTATGCTCTCTTGCCGAGTAGCTTGTGAAGATACAAGCGATTTGTTGCGTGACAAGCTGTCTCAACCACTTCTGCCCAAAAGTGCTTTGGCGTCTTGTATTCATCAAGCATCGTTCTTGCCATTTCGATGAGCGTCCGGTTCTTCCTCTCAACAACTCCATTTTGTTGAGGTGTGTACGTAGCCGAGAACTCATGTGAAATCCCTTCTTCGTCAAGAAAGGTGTCCACATTTGCGTTCTTGAACTCCATTCCGTTGTCACTCCGGACCTTCTTGATCTTCACTTCGAACTGATTTTGGGCTTTCCTAGCGAAGTTTTTGAAGATCTTCTGGACCTGCGACTTTTCATTAAGAAAGAACACCCACGTAAATCTTGAAAAATCATCAACTATAACAAGACCAAAAGAATTTCCACCGAGACTTTTGTAGGCGTTGGGACCAAAAAGATCCATATGAAGTAGCTCGAGTGGCCTCCTTGTTGTCATGATGTTCTTCATAGGATGCCTTCCTCCAACCTGTTTACCTGCTTGACAAGCACTTCAAAGTCTATCCTTATCAAATATGACATCGTTAACTCCAAGGATATGATTTCCTTTAATAAGCTTGTCAAGATTTCTCATGCCAACGTCACCTAGTCGTCTATGCCACAACCAACCTTTTGAGGATTTAGCAATGAAGCAAGTTTTAGGTTGTGCCTTTTTAGTGAAATCGACAATATAAAGATCACCTCTACGCATACCGGTAAAAACCATTTTATGATTGTCTCGACGAAACACTTGGCAATCTATCTCAGTAAATAGAACATTTAGGCCAAAATCAGCAAGTCTAGATACTGAAAGTAAATTGTAGCCGAGAGATTCAACGAGCATGACATTTTGAATGGAGCTATCATGTGAGATGGCCACCTTACCAAGGCCAACTACTTTACCCTTTGAATTATCACCAAAGGTGACATATTTTTGAGGGCCATCATTTTCGGCAAGCTCACGGAACATCTCTTCATCTCCGGTCATATGATCAGTACATCCACTATCAAGAACCCATTCCTTTCCACCTGACACATATCCCCGAAGATTTGCCGTAAGACCAAAATGTCTCATTGCATCATCAAGGTCGAAGTCACTATCATCATCGTCATAGTATCCATGTTCATCATGATCTTGTGACTCATCATTTCCTAGAGAGGGTAATTCATTAGATAAATGGTCATCAAAGTGGTCACTTTTATGAATTCTTATAGCTTCAAATATAATATCACTAATGATTCCAACATCTCCTTTAGCATGCTTGAGATTGGTAAGCTCAAATAGACAATCACCAAACTTAGGATCACTAGAGTTCATCTTACTCAAGGCAATAGATTTATGGAGAATTTTATCCAAGTTTTTCAAGGAATGATCGGGAAATCGTTCCTCAAGAAATTTCCATATAGTGTAGGCACAATTAAGAGTAGGCAAACTAGCAATCAAATTTTTGGGCAATCCTCTAATGATGAGCTCAATGGTTCTAAGATTGCGAATCATGTCAATATCTTCATCTAGGGTAGGATGCAAAGGATCAATATGAGGTGCACAAGGGCTAGCAATATACTTGTTTCAATGATATTGATTGAAGATTACAAGCATCTCATTTTTCCACTCATGAAAGTACTCTCCATCAAGAATAGGCACTCTATGTCTAAGACTCCCTAAGGTAGACACATCCATCTTCCTCCAATGGTGATCAAACCAAGGCAATGGAGACCAAAGCTCTGATACCACTTGTAGGATCTAGAAGAAGGAGTGTCTAAAGGGGGGGGGGGGTGAATAGACACTTAATGCTAAAGTTGCACTTTTTAAGGTTTTTCGGTGTAAGTGGAGTTCGGGCACAATTTCAACATACACAATACATATCAAGCAAGCATGCAAAGAGTATATAGGCAGCGGAAAGTAAAGCATGCAACTTGCAAGAATGTAAAGGGAAGGGGTTTGGAGAATTCAAACGCAATTGGAGACACAGATGTTTTTCCCGTGGTTCGGATAGGTGGTGCTATCCTACATCCACGTTGATGGAGACTTCAACCCACGGAGGGTAACGGTTGCACGAGTCCACGGAGGGCTCCACCCACGAAGGGTCCACGAAGAAGCAACCTTGTCTATTACACCATGGCCATCGCCCACGAAGGACTTGCCTCACTAGCGGTAGATCTTCACGAAGTAGGCGATCTCCTTGCCCTTACAAACTCCTTGGTTCAACTCCACAATCTTGTCAGAGGCTCCCAAGTGACACCTAGCCAATCTAAGAGACACCACTCTCCAAGAAGTAACAAATGGTGTGTTGATGATGAACTCCTTGCTCTTGTGCTTCAAATGATAGTCTCCCCAACACTCAACTCTCTCTCATAGGATTTGGATCTGGTGGAAAGAAGATTTGAGTGGAAAGCAACTTGGGGAAGGCTAGAGATCAAGATTCATATGGTAGGAATGGAATATCTTGGTCTCAACACATGAGAGGTGGTTCTTTCTCAGAACATATGAGTAGGAATGATGTATGTGTTCTGATGGCTCTCTCTCCGAATGAAGAGGTGGTGGAGGGGTATATATAGCCTCCACACAAAATCCAACCGTTACACATAGTTTTCCAATCTCGGTGGGACCGAATCATCAAACTCGGTCGGACCAAAATGGTAAACCTAGTGACCGTTAGGAATTTCGGTGGGACTGAGATGCAACTCGGTAGGACCGATTCGGTTAGGGTTTGGGCATAACATAATCTCGGTGAGACCGATCGCACAAACTCGGTGAGACCGAGTTCGGTAATTAGCTAACCAGAGAGTTGGTCAGGCAAACTCGGTGGGACCGACTTGCTCTTCCGGTGAGACCGAAAAGTTACAAGAAGGAAACATAGAGTTTACCTTGCATTCTCGGTGGGACGATTGCATATCTCGGTGGGACCGAAGATATTGCAACAGGTAACAGAGAGTTTGCAAGCCCATCTCAGTGAGACCGAGAACCTTATCGGTAGGACCGAATTGCTAGGGTTTGGTAGTGGCAAATGACAAGTGAAACTCGGTGGCGCCGGATTGACAGAATCGGTATGACCGAGTTTGGCTTAGGGTTTAGGTCATTTGTGGAAGTGGGAAAGTAGCTGAGGATTTTGGAGCATATCATTAAGCACTTGAGCAAGAGGCTCATTAAACAGAACCTCATCCCTTCTTGATAGTATTGGCTTTTCCTAAGGACTCAATGTGATCTTGGATCACTAAAATATAAAAAGAAGAGTCTTGAGCTTGAAGCTTTAGCCAATCCTTTGTCCTTAGCATCTTGAAGAGGTTCCCACAACCTTTAGTCCATGCCACTCCATTGTTGAACTTATCTGAAATACACTAGGTAAAGGTATTAGTCCAACAAGAGATATGTTGTCATCAATTACCAAAACCACCTAGGGAGCACTTGTGCTTTCACAAACTCCTTGGTTCAACTCCACAATCTTGTTAGAGGCTCCCAAGTGACACCTAGCCAATCTAGGAGACACCACTCTCCAAGAAGTAACAAATGGTGTGTTGATGATGAACTCCTTGCTCTTGTGCTTCAAATGATAGTCTCCCCAACACTCAACTCTCTCTCACAGGATTTGGATTTGGTGGAAAGAAGATTTGAGTGGAAAGCAACTTGGGGAAGGCTAGAGATCAAGATTCATGTGGTAGGAATGGAATATCTTGGCCTCAACACATGAGTAGGTGGTTCTCTCTCAGAACATATGAGTTGGAAGTGTAGATGTGTTCTGATGGCTCTCTCCACGAGGGAAGAGGAGGTGGAGGGGTATATATAGCCTCCACACAAAATCCAACCGTTACACACAATTTACCAATCTCGGTGGGACCGAATCAACAAACTCGGTCGGACCGAAATAGTAAACGTAGTGACCGTTAGAGATTTTCGGTGGGACTGACATGCAACCCGGTAGGACCGATATGGTTAGGGTTAGGGCATAACGTAATCTCGGTGAGACCGATTACACAAACTCGGTGAGACCGATTTGGTAATAAGCTAACCAGAGGGTTGGTCAGGCAAACTCGGTGGGACCGATTACACAAACTCAGTGAGACCGATTTTGGTAATGAGCATACATAGTGAGTTTGCATTGTAACCTCGGTAGTACCGATTGCACAAGATCGGTGAAACCAATTTTGGCAATGGACATACACAGTGAGATTACAATCCCATCTCGGTGAGACCGAGATCCCTATCGGTAGAACCGATTTGCTAGGGTTTGGCAATGGCTATGACAAGTGAAACTCGGTGGCGCCGGATAGAAATAATCGGTAGGCCCGAGTTTGGCTTAGGTTTAGGTCATATGTGGAAGTGGGAAAGTAGCTGAGGATTTTGGAGCATATCATTAAGCACTTGAAGCAAGAGGCTCATTAAGCAACACCTCATCCCTCCTTGATAGTATTGGCTTTTCCTATGGACTCAATGTGATCTTGGATCACTAAAATGTAAAATGAAGAGTCTTGAGCTTTAAGCTTTAGCCAATCCTTTGTCCTTAGCATCTTCGAGAATTTCCCACAACCTTTAGTCCATGCCACTCCATTGTTGAACTTATCTGAAACATACTAGATAGAAACGTTAGTCCAACAAGAGATATGTTGTCATTAATTACCAAAACCACCTAGGGAGCACTTGTGCTTTCAATCTCCCCCTTTTTGGTAATTGATGGCAACATACATCAAAGCTTTAGATAAAGATATAAAGAACTGCAAGTAAAGCTTTGGAAGGACATGTAACAAGCATAGGCTCCCCCTACATGTATGCACTCATGTAAATGTGAAATATAGAGGCATGTGAGAGCATAACCATGACAGAGTAGGCAATGTGTTACATGTATCTTGGCCATATGCATCAGAGGAAAAGATTATCAAGGAAAATACCTTCATGCTCATGAGTCATTCTTGCAAACAATATGTACATAAGCAAGAATTCCTCATACTCATGATTTTGATGCATACACTTACCTTGTAGTCTTTAGCTGGCTTAGGATGGAATGAACCTGCACAAACAAGGTTAGATAACACAGGTACCTCCACTAGCCAGAGCAAACCAAAGAAGCCACAAGAGTACCAAGACTGGGATGACATGTAGAGAGTGAGTACAAGGTACCACAATGGATTCAACATGTCCCCAAGAGTAAAGATATGCAATGAATTTGACTGATTTCTTTCCCTTAGGTGTCTTGCTCCCCCTGAATCTTACATGGGATATTGGGAGAAGATAGGGAACAGAAAATCAGAGCTGAAAGATACAAATGGATAGAACTTAATGCAAATAAGCACATATGAACATGTCTTTCCCCCAAAAAGACGTGTTACATCTCTCCTCTTGAACATCAAGCATCTGGGATCCTTGAGTATTCTCTCCCCTGGAAATCTCTTTCTCCCCCTTAATACTTTCTCCCTTGTAGGTGATAAGCTTTGATGTGATCTCTCTCTCTCTCTCTCTCCCTCCCCCTTTGACATCAATTTCCAAGAAGGGCTCTCTGGAATCCGTCGTATAGGTTTGGTCCTTGAGACTCAGCACAAAGCAATGAATAAAACTGTGATGCTTGTAGAGGACAAGATTCATTGAGTAGAGCTGGATCAGAAGAAATATAGAACAAGTGGCAAACTGTTTTCCTGTTGTGAAGTCGGTGGCACCGAGTGGCATGTTTCGGTGGGGCCGAAAAGATTCGGTTGGACCGAAAACTACAAGTCAGTGAAACCGAGTTCAACACAGAGAAAAACACTTGTCACCTTAGCTCACTAAACATGTAGGATCTCACAAAGATTTGCAATGAATTATCTGAAGGATTTGCAAGGAATTGAATGCAGAAAATGCAGAACAAAAACAAAAAGAAAAGAGAAGAAACTAAAAGATCTAGATGAAGTTTGAAAAAGAGAAAGAAAAATAAATATGCATGAGACAAATGCAATAACACAGAAAAGAACACAAGAGAACTTCATCTAGAGTTGGGCGGTGACATAGTCACCTATGTTAGAGTATATTGACTTAGGAGTCAAGTGAGAACACTTGATCATAGGTCATACTCATCGTTTAAGCTCAAAATGGGGTTACCATTGTTCGTTTAAGCATCTTGATGTATTCACATCTTGTTGAGTTGCTTTGACTCATGTCTTGGAGTAAAGCTTCTCTAAGATGGAATAACATACCTTGGGTGGTGGTGTGGTTCTTGCTCATGTAGTTGAACTTGTGTGGGTGCTCAGGGTTGATGTAGCTCATCAAGAGTTGGGAGCACTACTTGGAGTTTGAGTTCATCTACCTACATGGGTTAGTTCTTGCTTGGAAGAGCACTTGTGTATCCAAAAATGAAAATCATGAAGCTCAACATAGAATTTGTCAAAGAATATGTTTGAATGGTTTTGTGCTTCCTTGTCTTCAACCACCATTGTGTAGAGACTTGGTGATGTAGAGATTGCTCAAGATGTGAGTGAGTCGCAATCTCATGGAATTAGATTCAACCAAGCACCTACATGGGTTAGACAACATGCAAGGTACAAATATATCCAAGACATAAGATAGTCATCATAAGAGATATATCATGGATTAGTCATAAGCTCATGTCTTGCATGTATCCAATGGAGTTCCTACTCCAAGTTCGAAGCATCAATAATGTTCAATTCACCTCTCAACCTGCAAAATACTTTCTCATCAAGAGGTTTAGTAAATATATCCGCTAATTGCTTATCGGTGCGAACATGCTTAAGATCAATGTCACCCTTAGCAACATGGTCTTGAATGAAATGATGACGAACTTCAATATGCTTAGTTCAAGAATGTTGTATAGGATTATGACCAATTTTGGTAGCACTTTCATTGTCATAAAGCAGTGGAACATGTTTCACATAGATCCCATAATCTTTAAGAGTTTGGGTCATCCAAAGTAATTGAGCACAACATGAACCAGCGGCAATGTATTCCGCTTTGGCGGTGGATAAGGATACCGAGTTTTGTTTCTTGGAAGACCAAGACACAAGAAATCTACCAAGAAATTGACAAGTACCCGAAGTGGACTTTCTATCAACCTTGTCTCCGGCATAATCCGAGTCGGAATAGCCAACAAGATCAAAAGAAGACCTCTTAGGATACCAAATGCCAAAGTTTGGTGTATGAATTAAGTATCTCACTATCCTTTTCACGGCCTTAAGATGACATTCTTTCGGAGCAGCTTGATAACATGCACACATGCACACACTTAGCATAATGTCGGGACGTGAAGCACATAGGTATAACAAAGAACCAATCATAGAGCGATAAACCTTTTGATCAACCGGTTCACCATCTTTGGTCAAATCAAGATGTCCACTAGTAGGCATGGGTGTAGGCATACCTTTGCATTCTTACATATTGAACTTCTTGAATAAGTCCTTGGTGTACTTCGTTTGAGAGACAAATGTACCTTCCTTAGTTTGCTTGATTTGCAAACCGAGAAAGAATTTGAGTTCACTCATCATAGACATCTCAAACTTCTCTCACATTAGCTTTCCAAACTTTTCACTAAAGAGAGGGTTAGTTGAACCAAATATGATATCATCAACATAAATTTGGCATACAAATAGTTCTCCATTAACCCTTTTAGTAAAAAGAGTAGAATCAATTTTACCAATTTCAAAACCACTTGCAATAAGAAACTTGGTCAAGCATTTATACCATGCTCTAGGAGCTTGTTTAAGACCATAAAGAGCTTTGTGAAGTTTGTAAACATGATTTGGTTTCTTAGGATTGATAAAGCCGGGAGGTTGTTTGACATAAACTTCCTCCTCTATTTCACCATTTAGAAAAGCACTTTTAATGTCCATTTGGTACAAGGTGATATTATGGTGATTAGCATAGGCAAGTAAGATGCGAATGGACTCAAGTCTAGCAATGGGAGCATATGTCTCACCATAGTCCATACCTTCGACTTGTGTGTACCCTTGGGTGACGAGACGTGCTTTGTTGCGAACCACTTGTCCATCTTCATCTTGCTTGTTGCGAAACACCCATTTGGTACCAATGATGTTGTGGTTGTTGTCGGGCTTCTCAACCAATGTCCAAACTTGGTTTCTCTCAAAGTTGTGTAGCTCTTCATGCATAGCGTTTATCCAATCCGTATCTTCCAATGCTTCTTCAACCTTCATAGGTTCAATGCTAGAGATGAATGAATAGTTTTCACAAAAGTTAGCTAAACGAGTTTTTGAGCGAGTGATTCTCCCGGTTTGAATATCATTGTAGATTTGCTCGACGGGATGATCTTTGGCAATTCTTGCTCGAACTCGTGAGAGCTTTTGCTTGGGTCTTTGTTGAACATCTTCTTCATCTTGTTCTTCTTCTTGGCCTTCTTCATTGTTGACGTTGTAGTTCTCTTGTCGTGGTGGAGAAACAGGTTGTTGATGTTCGTCTTGATGCATTCCCTCGTCTTCTTCATATTGGTGTGTCCCACTTGTGGATGCTTCCGTATCAATTCTTGCTTCACCTTGTCGTGAAGTAGAAGCTTCCACTTGGACGGACAAGGTACTCTCCTTCACCTCCGTTGGACGAATTTTGCCAATAGACAAGTCTTGGATTGCTTCTAAAGGGTCTTTGTCTCCTACATCGATTGGCAATTGCTCTACTTGCGAGCCATTAGATTCATCAAACTTCACATCTACCATCTCTTCAACCTTTCAGGTGAAATTGTTGTAGACACGGTAAGTGTGAGAGTTTGAGCCATAACCAAGTAGAAAACCTTCATGAGATTTAGGAGCAAACTTTGAATGACGATGCTTGTCAAGAATGTAGCACTTTGAGCCGAATAGTCGAAAGTATCCAACTTGGGGTTTGTTACCGGTGAGGAGCTCGTATGCCGTCTTGCCGAGTAGCTTGTGAAGATACAAGCGATTTTTTGCATGACAAGCTGTCTCAACCGCTTCTGCCCAAAAGTGCTTCGGCGTCTTGTACTCATCAAGCATCGTTCTCGCCATTTTGATGAGCGTCCGGTTCTTCCTCTCAACAACTCCATTTTGTTGAGGTGTGTACGTAGCCGAGAACTCGTGTGAAATCCCTTCTTCGTCAAGAAAGGTGTCCACATTTGTGTTCTTGAACTCCGTTCCGTTGTCACTCTGAACCTTCTTGATGTTCACGTCAAACTGATTTTGGGCCTTCCTAGCAAAGTTTTTGAAGATCTTCTGGACTCGCGACTTGTCATCAAGAAAGAACACCCACGTAAATCTTGAAAAATCATCAACTATAACTAGACCAAAAGAATTTCCACCGAGACTCTTGTAGGCGTTGGGACCAAAAAGATCCATATGAAGTAGCTCGAGTGGCCTCCTTGTGGTCATGATGTTCTTCACGGGATGCCTTCCTCCAACCTGTTGACCTGCTTGACAAGCACTGCAAAGTCTATCCTTATCAAATATGACATCATTAACTCCAAGGATATGATTTCCTTTAATAAGCTTGTCAAGGTTTCTCATGCCAACGTGACCTAGTCGTCTATGCCACAACCAACCTTTTGAGGATTTAGCAATAAAGCAAGTTTTAGGTTGTGCCTTTTTAGAGAAATCGACAATGTAAAGATCACCTGTACGTATACCGGTAAAGACCATTTTATGATTGTCTCGACGAAACACTTGGCAATCTACCTCAGTAAATAGGACATTCAAACTGAAATCAGCAAGTCTAGATACTAAAAGTAAGTTGTAGCCGAGAGATTCAACGAGCATGACATTTTGAATGGAACTATCATGTGAGATGGCCACCTTACCAAGGCCAACCACTTTACCCTTTGAATTATCACCAAAGGTGACATATTTTCGAGGGACGTCATTTTTAGCAAGCTCACGGAACATCTCTTCATCTCCGGTCATATGATCAGTACATCCACTATCAAGAACCCATTCCTTTCCTCCTGACACATATCCCCGAAGATTTGCCATAAGACCAAAGTGTCTCATTGCATCATCAAGATCGAAGTCACTATCATCATCATAGTATCCATGTTCACCATGATCTTGTGACTCATCATTTCCTAGAGAGGGTAATTCATTAGATAAATGATCATCAAAGTGGTCACCTTTATGAATTCTTACAGCTTCGGATATAATGATTCCAACACCTCCTTTAGCACGCTTGAGATTGGTAAGCTCAAATAGACAATCGCCAAAACTAGGATCACTAGAGTTCATCTTACTCAAGGCAATAGATTTATGGAGAATTTCATCCAAATTTTTCGAGGAATAATCGGGAAATCGTTCCTCAAGAAATTTCCATATAGTATAGGCACAATTAAGAGTAGGCAAACTAGCAATCAAATTTTTGGGCAATCCTCTAATGATGAGCTCAATAGTTCTAAGATTGCGAATTATGTCGATATCTTCATCTAGGGTAGGATTCAAAGGATCAATATGAGGTGCACAAGGGCTAGCAATATACTTGTTAAAATGATATTGATTGAAAATTACAAGCATCTCATTTTTCCACTCATGAAAATACTCTCCATCAAGAATAGGCACTCTATGTATAAGACTCCCTAAAGTAGACACATCCATCTTCCTCCAATGGTGATTAAACCAAGGCAATGGAGACCAAAGCTCTGATACCACTTGTAGGACCTTGAAGTAGATGTGTCTAGAGGGGGGGGGTGATTAGACACTTAATGCTAAAGTTGCAGTTTTTAAGCTTTTTCGTTTAAGTGGAGTTTAGGCACAATTCAACATTCACAATACATATCAAGCAAGCATTCAAAGAGTATATAGGCAGCAGAAAGTAAAGCATGCAACTTGCAAGAATGTAAAGGGAAGGGTTTGGAGAATTCAAACGCAATTGGAGACACGGATGTTTTTCCCGTGGTTCGGATAGGTGGTGCTATCCTACATCCACGTTGATGGAGACTTCAACCCACGAAGGGTAACGGTTGCGCGAGTCCACGAAGGGCTCCACCCACGAAGGGTCCACGAAGAAGCAACCTTGTATATCCCACCATGGCCATCGCCCACGAAGGACTTGCCTCACTAGCGGTAGATCTTCACGAAGTAGGCGATCTCCTTGCCCTTACAAACTCCTTGGTTCAACTCCACAATCTTGTCGGAGGCTCCCAAGTGACACCTAGCCAGTCTAGGAGACACCACTCTCCAAGAAGTAACAAATGGTGTGTTGATGATGAACTCCTTGCTCTTGTGCTTCAAATGATAGTCTCCCCAACACTCAACTCTCTCTCACAGGATTTGGATTTGGTGGAAAGAAGATTTGAGTGGAAAGCAACTTGGGGAAGGCTAGAGATCAAGATTCATGTGGTAGGAATGGAATATCTTGGCCTCAACACATGAGTAGGTGGTTCTCTCTCAGAACATATGAGTTGGAAGTGTAGATGTGTTCTGATGGCTCTCTCCACGAGTGAAGAGGAGGTGGAGGGGTATATATAGCCTCCACACAAAATCCAACCGTTACACACAATTTACCAATCTCGGTGGGACCGAATCAACAAACTCGGTCGGACCGAAATAGTAAACGTAGTGACCGTTAGAGATTTTCGGTGGGACTGACATGCAACCCGGTAGGACCGATATGGTTAGGGTTAGGGCATAACGTAATCTCGGTGAGACCGATTACACAAACTCGGTGAGACCGATTTGGTAATAAGCTAACCAGAGGGTTGGTCAGGCAAACTCGGTGGGACCGATTACACAAACTCAGTGAGACCGATTTTGGTAATGAGCATACATAGTGAGTTTGCATTGTAACCTCGGTAGTACCGATTGCACAAGATCGGTGAGACCGATTTTGGCAATGGACATACACAGTGAGATTACAATCCCATCTCGGTGAGACCGAGATCCCTATCGGTAGAACCGATTTGCTAGGGTTTGGCAATGGCTATGACAAGTGAAACTCGGTGGCGCCGGATAGAAATAATCGGTAGGCCCGAGTTTGGCTTAGGTTTAGGTCATATGTGGAAGTGGGAAAGTAGCTGAGGATTTTGGAGCATATCATTAAGCACTTGAAGCAAGAGGCTCATTAAGCAACACCTCATCCCTCCTTGATAGTATTGGCTTTTCCTATGGACTCAATGTGATCTTGGATCACTAAAATGTAAAATGAAGAGTCTTGAGCTTTAAGCTTTAGCCAATCCTTTGTCCTTAGCATCTTCGAGAATTTCCCACAACCTTTAGTCCATGCCACTCCATTGTTGAACTTATCTGAAACATACTAGATAGAAACGTTAGTCCAACAAGAGATATGTTGTCATTAATTACCAAAACCACCTAGGGAGCACTTGTGCTTTCACCTCCCCATGAACACGACGACGACGTTGTTTCTCCGTTCCTATCCAGCCATGTACACGAGCCCTGGCCGTACGTATGCGCGAGTAGGCGTTCGAGACCCCGCCCGTTTGTACACATACGTGGCCGTATTTTCTTTCTTGCACCCTGGCCGCTGTACGTACATTTACATGCTATGTGCGCGCCTCTAGTACGACATGTACGCGCCTCTACTACGACACGTGCGCGCCTCTACATCCACCAGTATATATGTACGTACACGCTCGCGGCCAGAATGACAACGCTACGTACGCTTCGACCAGGTGGGTCCCGACTGTCACACACTTCCTTGCCTGCGAAGATGTACCTGGTGGGTCCTAGCAGTCAGGGGGGCGAATCGTTTTTTTGCCCAGACGTAGTTCCTTGCGTGCGAAGATGTAGCTGGTGGGTCCCAACAGTCAGGGGCAAACGTTTTTTTCCGCAAAATACGGTGGCCCGTCCGGTGGGTCCCCGTTGTCAAGTGGAGGAATACTTATTTTGCACGTAATAAGGAGGCACTTCCTTGCTGCGGTCGTGGACCCAGCTGTCAGCCTCTCCACGTACAGTCCACGTCCGATGGAAGCCGTTCCTTGACCACATTGACCACGCCGCGCCGAGAGCACCAGGGCGGTGGACGAAGGCAAGGCCTAGGAAGGGGACGACGAGGAGCCGGGGAAGACGCGGCAGTGGATGCCCACGCATAGAAGAGTACGAGGGTTCACTGGTTCACTGTGGTGTGAGGCTGCCGTCGCCGCAGAATAACAGGGGGTGTGGGTGAGTAGAGGGATGGCCTGGCCAGCGGTGGGAGTAGTAGGGGCGGTGAGGCCTCCGCCGCATCGCAGCCGGCCACGGGAGGTAGGAGCACGAGGCACGACCGGCGCTGGTTTGGGCGGATGGAGCAAGAAGACCAGAGGTTGAAGAAGCACTACGGTCGTTGGATGGACATTGCACGGTCACTGGAACTAGAATCATGCATATTGACTAAGTTGACAAAGCCCTCCGTCCCCGTCAACTTAGTAGGCCCACAAGTCAGCCTGCCACTATACTAGGTCCCAGCTAACAGGGGGAGTGTTCATTTTTTTGTGCGTAATAAGGAGGCACTTCCTTGCATGCGAAGATATAGCTGGTGGGTTCGAGCTGTCAGCGGCGGTAACGTTTTTTCGCGAAATACAGAGGCCCTTTCGGTGGGTCCCTGATGTCAGGTGGAGGAATCATTAGTTTGCGCTTAATAAGGAGGCATTTCCTTGTGTGCGGCCGTGGACCTAGCTGTCGGTCTCTCCACGTACAGTCCACTTCAGATGCATGTCGATCGTTGACCATGTTGACCAGGCCGTGCCGAGAGCACCAGGGCGGTGGACGACGGCGAGGCCTAGGAAGGGGACGACGCGGAGCTGGGGAAGACACGACAGTGGATGCCCACGCGAAGAGGAGTACGAGCGTTCACCGGTTCGGCTGCGGTGTGATGATGCCGTCGCCGCAGAATAACAGGGGGTGTGGGTGAGTAGAGGGATGCCCTGGCCAGTGGTGGGAGTAGTAGGGGGCGCTGAGGCCTGCGCGACAGCACAGCCGGCCACGGGAGGCGGGAGTAGGCGGTCCCGCCGGTGCTGCTTTAGCGGCTGGAGCAAGAAGATCAGAGATTGAAGAAACACTGTACGAGATAGTTGTTTCCCACACAGAGGGGAGTATGACTGTACGAGGGTTTACTGGTTCGTCTGCCGTCGCCGGAGAATAACAACAGGTGTGGGTGAGTAGAGGGATGGCTAGGCCAGCGATAGGAGTACGGTGGGGCGGTGAGGCCTGCGCGGTAGCAGAGCCGGCCGCGGGGAGGAGGGAGCAGGCAGCCCCACCGACGCTTATTTGAGCGGCTGGAGCAGGAAGAGCAGAGATTGAAGAAGCACGATGACCGTTGGATGGCCATTCAACAGTCACTGCTTGTGCGTCAACCTTTTTTTAGGAAAGCCTCAAATATGTGGAAAACAGCATACAACCCATCTGCCATTATTTCTAATAATTTATAGCCCATTTGCTAATTATTAAGGTTTTTTTGGAGCCCATATTCTTTTTGTTAGCATTACAGCCCATATTGTGGCCACGGTTAAAAAATTATACGAAATTTTGCATATTTCGGTGCGGTCCGAACTGTTTTTAATCCCGAAATTTCGACTCACATTCAAACTGATTTTAAAAATAAATGTATATCAATATAAAATCCAAAAAATTCTCCACGCATAAAAATTAATGTAATTTAAAATCTCTAAATGAGAACAAATATATTTGAAACTAATTGCCGGTTTGATGTGTTTAAAAAATGTACAACCCATTTCTCATTACTGATCGGCCATTTTCTCGGCCAGCCGAATGAAAGCTCTCCTCGTCTTGAAAGATTTGCAGCCCAACAGGCCTGACAAAGTGACTTACTTGGCAAATCACAAAAAACTAGGCTGTGGCCGTGGACCCAGCTGTCAGCCTCTCCACGTACAGTACTCTTCCAATGGAAGTCGTTCCTTGACCACGTTGACCACGCCGTGCGGAGAGCACCATGGCGGTGGATGACGGCGAGGCCTAGGAAGGGGACGGCGTGGAGCCAGGGGAGACGCGGCAGTGGAAGCCCATGCGGAGAGGAGTACGAGGGTTCACTAGTTCGGCTGCGGTGTGAGGCTGCCGTCACCGCAGGGCCTGGCCAGCAGTGGGAATAGTAGGGAGCGGTGAGGCCTCCGCGGCAGCACAGCCGGCCACGAGAGGCAGGAGCATGCGGCACGACCGGCGCTACTTTGGGTGGCTGGAGCAAGAAGACCAGAGGTTGAAGAAGCACTATGGCCATTGGATGGACATCGTACGGTCACTGGAGCTAGAATCGTTCATATTGACTAAGTTGACAAAGCCCTTCGTCCCCGTCAACTTAGTAGGCCCACAAGCCATCCTCCCACCAAGGTGGGTCCCATCTAGCCGGGGGAGTATTCATTTTTTTGTGCGTAATAAGGAGGCACTTTCGGTGGGTCTGAGCTGACAGCAAGGGGAACATTTTTTCGCGAAATACGGTGGCCCGTCAGGTGGGTCCCAGCTGTCAGGGGGCAAACGTTTTTTCGCAAAATACGGTGGCCCGTCCAGTGGGTCCCTGCTATCAGTTGGAGGAATCATTATTTTCCGCGTAATAAGGAGGCACTTACTTGCTGCGGCTGTGGACCCAGCTAGACTCTCCACGTACAGTATACTTCCGATGGAAGTCGTTCCTTGACCACGTTGACCTCGCCGCGTTTCGTAGCATACATGCATCCATGGGCGTGGTGCGTCCCCACTGTCAGCCTCTCACGTATAGTCATCTTCCGATGACTCTCGGTTGTTGACCATGTTGACCACACCGTGCCGAGCACACCTAGACTGGAACGACCCGGAGATGGGGAAGACGGGGCAGTGGAGTCGTAGATGGAGAGGAGTGGGAAACTTCACTGGTTCGGGTGCGTGGCAGCACAGCCACGGTGCCGCCCACGGGAGACAGGAGCAAGAACAGAGGTTGAAGGAGCACGGCTGTTGGATTAACATCCAACAGTTCAGCTGCTAGAATCGTTTGTTGATTAAGTTGACAAAGCCGTGCGTACATGTCCACTTAGTAGGCCCACAAGTCAGTCACCAAATCTGACGGGTCCCAGCTATCAACGGGATGAATAATTTTTTTCGCAAAACAAGGAGGAACTACCTTCCGTGCTAAGATACAACCGGTGGGTCCCAGCTATCAGGTGGAGGAAACATTTTTTTCAGCGTAATAAGGAGGAACTTTCCTTGCGTGCGACCATGGACCTCGTGGGTCCCAGTCGTCAGGCTCTCCACGTACAGTCCTCTTCCGATGACTCTCGTTTGTTGACCACGCCGCACCGAACACAACGAGGCGATGGACGACGGCGAGGCCCCGGGCGGGAACGATTCGGAGATGGGAAAACACGGCAGTGGAGTCACATATTGAGAGGAGGAGAAGGGTTATAACTGGTTCTGTTGCAGCGTGGGGCTGTAGTCTGTGGAGAATAACAAGAGGCGTCGAGGGGTGGAGGGATAGCCTGTCCGGCGGTGGGGTAGCGCTTCGCAGCGATGCGTGCTAAGCAGAGCCGCTAGCCGCCGGAGGCCGGACCAGGCGGTCCCAGCGACGCTGGAGGAAGAAGACGAGAGATTGAAGGTGCATGCCGGTCGTTGGATATAAATCCAATGGCTGTGGATGACACAATCATTTGTTGACCAAGTTGACAACGCCCTGCGTAGGCTTCGACCTATTGGCCCACATGCCAGCCTGCAAAAATGTGGCATATATTTAACCCATGTTTTCTAGAATGTACAGTCCATTTGCTGGGCTGGGTGAACAAATAATTTCGCGTCAATTATGCCCATTTATATTTTCTAAGAAATCCCAGCCCATTTGCACTTCCTTGAAATACACGTATTAGGTGGGCTCGTTATATATATAATGTTATGTTAGAAGGAGCAATTAATATCAAAGAATAAACCGAAGAGGCACATTATATATATAATTAAGAAATTAGCGAGTTATTGCTCAAAATAAAAATGAGCGCGTTATTATTAAATTGGTCCTTAAAATCTTCGCAAGCTTTTGTGCGCAATCACCAGGATTTTCCTTGCCCGTGAGTCAAAAACAACCAGGATTTTCCTTGCCAACTTCTGTTAAACATTTACTTTTATAAGTTAATAACACGTGGGATGTTTTTATAATGTATATATAAGTCTCTAGAAAATATACGATAATAGTAATAATATAAATATATATAATGTGGTTAGAAGGGAAAACATAAATTGGACACAACATTACTTTTATAAGAGACCTGTGTTTTATACCCCACAGTAGGCATACTAACAAGTTCACATACAAATACAACAGAAAAGGTAAACATTCATATCAAACTCAGGTTCACAGGACACGTTCATGTTCATAGCCACATTCACTATCAACAACTCAAAAGATTCATATATACACAAGCTCAACATATCTATGCATCCAAATGATTGATAGATCACACGACAATATTCATACATAATTCACAAAAAGATCCAGATATACACATGTTCAGTATGTTTATGCATCCAAATGATTGAGATCACAGCCAATATGATCCATGGACGGACTTTAATTACCTAGGGTACAGATTGGTAAATGGTGTTCAATCGGAGGTACTTCTTGCTAAAATTAGTTCTTGTACGAGTAAACTTTCGAGTACATAAGAGGCAGCACAGACAATCCGAACTTTGCTTGTAGGTTTATCCTCAAATAGTGGCCTCGTGCCGAGGGAGGTTTGAGCAACTTGGCCACTACTTTCATCCAACTAGTTTACTGGCTCATCTTGGTCCTGTATCTCGCCAAAATTCTACATTGTAGACAAGAAAGGAGGCGGTTGAGAAAATGAACCACCCAAATTTTTTGTGCAGTTCAACTGAAATGGAGCATCCTTGGCGTGCAGATTGATTAAGTGCCAGAATATACGCGTCAACCAACTTTTCTCGAATCTTTAGATTCCATGCCATATAGTTCGCTACCATATGTGCCGATAACCAAAAGGCACAAGTTGGGACCAGAGACTGGACTGCGTTTTTCTGGGCCATGCACTAAGCAATATTTTTGGCTTCACTCTCCTAATACTTGGAGTTTGACAATTGGTTGACGCCGGTTGATACTCGAATGAATATAGGCACTTGTCAACATCGATGCTTGTCTGAGTGAACTTTGGAGTACATAGCAGCAGCATAAGTACCTGTCCATCTGATCATTTGTGCAGTTCTACTGAAATCACCCGATGTAATGATTTGCCTATGAGTTCAGGCTCCAAATTACACCTTTATGAAATCGGCAAACAGTAGCACAATACCAAATTACCAATACATATGACAGGCACAATAATCAGGATAAAGACCAGTACCAACCTGTGTGAGGTAGCATATCAATTACTATTTCCTTTGACTAGAAGCCGAGATAAGCCAAGCGACTAACAGCAAAGGAAGAAAGCAAGCGGAGATTAGCGACTGACAGGAAAGGACGGAAGCTGTCGAGGCAATGAAGCACCCAAAGTTTTTGTGCAGTTCCACCAAAATCGAGCATCCCTGTTGGCACATATGTTGAGAGAGTGAGATTACTGTAATAGTGTGACTAGTTGATGAAACATACACTAACAAATAGAAGCACCCTCATTATCTTAATGGGTAAAGTTAGCAACATAGTAGTCTTGCTTAAAGAGAGGTATTAGTTTATTTAATCAGTGCCAATTAGCTCAACTCAACACTCAAAGCATTGCCATTTATCATAGGTTGCAAAACTTTAACGTGCAAAGATAAAGGAGTTTCTCATGACAGTAGCACGATACAAATAGAGATGTCGGAGTAAATAGCCATGGGTAGCCTAGCCGGCTTCCCCTGGCCCATCTGAAAAAATTACGAGCCCGTCCGGCTCTCAAGAAGACTCAAGACCTAGGGGCCGCCTCCCCCTGCCGGCTATCTTCTAGGCCGGCTTCGGGGGCGGCCCGCCCTTTGCCCTCATAAAGAACATGGTGGGAGGGCCGACTACGAGAAGCCGGCTGTGAAGAGGCCGACTCCAAGAGGCCGGCTCCCATGAGGCGGTCAAGGCCGTACCCGCAAAGTACGCGTCCACCCCGCGATGATGACGCGGGGCATGGCTACAGTGGAGCCTGCCACCCCCAAAACCCGGAGCACGCCTGGTACAGTCCGCCGTACGGGTGGCCACGACCCGTCCGGCGTGGCACTGTTGCCATGGCGGCCCCGACGCCGTCCACGACGGGCCACCAGCATGGCCCCCGAGGCGGTGGGCCCCTTCGGGCAGAGAGATATCGAAGGCGGCTGCACCTCCTCCCAAGTCGGCCTGATGGAGAGCCGGCCCCCCATAGCCGGCTCGTCATCATCCTCGAAGGAGACGCCCATTAAGGAGGCAAGATACGGCGGGGCTACAGTAATCGCCCGCCAGGACGGCGGTACTATAGCCACGCTTACCCCGACCAAGCCTGTGTCAACAGCACGGAGCAACAGTAACCAGCCACCGACCAGGCCCTGGCCAGTGGGGCCTGCCTGTCGACCAAGGAGCCGGCAGCCGGCGGGATCCACTAGTCGGCGGGCCCCAGTAGCCGGCGCAGAAGTCGGCAAGCACAGTCACAGACAGCTGGGCCCCGCGCCCAGCTGGATTACCATTGTACCCTCGGGGGGTAGGCCTATATAAACCCCCCGGTGCACCCATGCAAAGGGTGGGACTCTCAAGTTAGACCTAGACACCATACAAGGAGAGGAAGCAAGCTAGCTGTGCCCTTCTTCCTCCTTCCACCCAAAACAGCTCGAGGAGCATTGTATAGCTACTTGTTCATTTAGTAACCATGCGGAGACCCCGCAGAGCAGCAGTAGGGGTGTTATCTCCCCGGAGAGCCCCGAAGCTGGGTAAGATTCGCCGGCGTGCATCCTTCGCCTTATCCCGTTTCCAGGCACCGGCGATGTTTTATTGGCTCCCACAATGGTAAGCCACCCGTTGGCATATGTCGCACCTATGACCCGACATTTGGCGCCCACCGTGGGGCCAGGTGCACCGTCGTCCGGAGACCTATTCTGGATGGGAACCCTCTTGCTCCCTCGCGAGCGTAGCCAGCCCGGCTCGCCCGATGGCGCTTGCCATGACGCGCTGCAAGGCGTCACCGACATCTACGCGGCGAGCGGCCTCGCCGACCTCTTCGACAAGGCCCGCATCTCCAACGAGCTCGCCTCCGATGCGGGCACCGACCACCTCGCCAACCTCCTCGGCCAGCTCCACGTCTCCAGCGAGCCTGCTGCAGATTTGGAGTCGGTTGGCTCCACTGACCCGATGCCTGTCGACTCCGACACGGCATCCTACGACACCTTCCCCACCAACGTCACGATCTACAACGACCCGCTCCCTCCGGCCGGTGATTGCGATACTATCACCACTGAGGTGATGGTTATCGGCCATGATGGCCCGACTAACGAGGGCGCCCACGACGCCCCGCGCGCGGCGGCCCACGACTTGTCCGTCCCCCTCTCGGCTGACGCCAACGACGAAATACTGGAGGTGCGCCGCCTCGCCCTCCTCGCGGAGGGCTGGCGGCTGGCCTCCATAAGACGCCTCACTGAGGCCTACCAGCGCGAAGCTGACCGCGCCGCCTTCGGCACGCCGGCTCCGGCTGGCCCAAGCCGGGCTGGTGCTGTCAGGCAACGCAGCGCCGTCATCGCCGACATGCTTGGAGTCGATCGCCCGGTCTACGCCACTCCGCTCGAGAACCTGCGCGCTGCCCAGGCGGCCATAGACGAGCTGGACGGCTTGGAAGCCGAAGACCTCCCCCACATGACGTGGCGCATACAGCAACTAATTGACGCGGCCGCTCAGTGGCACGAAGCCGACGCCTACGCGGGGAGCCCTCCCCCGCGCCGCGATCACGATGCGACTTCCCAGTCGCCGACTACGAGCAACACCCGCGCACGGCGCGAGAAAGAGCCAGCTTCCAGCCGAAGCCGGACCCAAATCTCCATCGAGCGAGACGCTGACGGCCGTCCCCGAGCCATGGAATGGCGGGGCACCCCGCCTCCGCCTCGAGCTCGTGGAGAGAGATACCCCACCCCGCCTCTAGTGGCGCACCCGACTCTCAGCGGCCGGCTAGGTCGCTGCGAAGGAGTCGGCGAGAACGACGCCCGCCACCGGATCGACCGCCTGGCCAGATCCCTGGCGCTAGAAGAAGAAGACGATGTCGGCCCGCCCTGCTTTGGCCCCCGCATCCGCGACGAGCCCTTCCCCAAAGGGTTCTCGCTCCCGAGAGACACACCCAAGTACAACGGCTCGGTGAAGCCGGAAGACTGGCTGACCGACTACTCCATAGCCGTCAGCATCGCCAACGGCAACCGGTGCGTTGCCGTGAAGTACGTGCCCCTCATGCTGCAAGGCACGGCGCGGACTTGGCTTAACAGCCTCAAGCCTCTCAGCATCAACAGCTGGGTAGATTTCACTGAAGCCTTCGTTCGCAACTTCACCAGCACCTACAAGCGGGCTCCCAAGCCCAGACAGCTCTCCCTGTGTGTACAGGGCCCAGCCGAGTCCACTCGCGACTACCTCACGCGTTGGGCCGAGCTCCGCAATTCTTGCGAAGGGGTGCACGAGGTGCAAGCCATCGAATACTTCACTGCCGGGTGCCGAGAGGGCACCCTCCTCAAGCACAAGCTCCTTTGCGACGAGCCGACTACCCTCGACGAGCTCCTGAACATCGCCGACAAGTACGCCACCGCCGACTCTTCGATGAAGACCGAGCTCCGGGTGGACGCGTCCGGGAAAGTGCTTAATCCGGCGCCCCAAACGCCGACGGGAGATTCCGGCCGACGCCAACACCAGAATGACCAGAAGCGCAAAGGCCCTGCGCCGCCTCCCGCTAGCCGGCAGGTGGCCACGGTCGAAGACGCGCCGCCTGAGGGGCGGCCCGTGCCCAAGAAGCCCAAGGGCGGCCGGCCGGCTTGGCAGCCGGCTTTCTCCTACGAACAAACTCTTGACGCACCGTGCAAGTTCCATAGCGGCGCGAAGCCGTCCAACCATACAACCCGAAAGTGTAACTGGCTCGCCCGAATCTCTAAGGGCGAAGGGCTCACGGCGACTCCGCCTGCCGGCCCGCCGCCTCCGGCTCCGCCGCCCAAGGCCGCTCGGCCCGCGGTCGACACCGTGCAGGACGAGTTCCTCGACGAGCAAGCATCTTACGTCGTCTTTACGAGCTAGCCCGAAGACCGGCGCAGCAAGCGCCGAGAGCATCAAGAAGTCAATGTGGCCGCCGCTAACCCAGCCGGCCACATGCATTGGTCAGAGAAATCCATTAGCTTGAGCCGGGCCGACCACCCGGAGGTGATGCCATCCCCCGGCTCCTACGCTTTGGTCCTGGAGGCCACCCTCGCGACGGACACGCGCGCCGCCCGCTTCTCCCGCGTACTGATCGACGACGGAAGCAGCATCAACATCCTGTACCATGAAACCTTGGAGAAGTTGGGTGTCAAGACAAAACAACTTGTGCCGACTCGGACGGTGTTTCACGGCATTGTACCCGGTTTGTCCTGCGCCCCCATTGGCAAGATCAAGATTAACGTACTCTTTGGGGGCAAGGATCATTTCCGCCGGGAAGCGATCTGGTTCGAGGTGGTGGACCTGGAGAGCCCTTACCATGCCTTGCTTGGCCGACCCGCCATGGCCAAGTTCATGGCAGTCCCCCACTACGCATACCTCAAGATGAAGATACCAAGCTCCAAGGGCGTCATCACCATCACCAGCGACTACAAGAAGTCCGCCGACTGCGCCGCGGCCAGCAGCCGGCTGGCCGAATCCCTCGTGATTGCCGAAGAAAAGAAGACGCTGGACAGGGTCGTGGCCCTGGCCAGCAAGCAGCTGAGCTAGCCCGTCGACTCCAAGGAGTATGATGCCCAAGGATCTTTCCAGCCGGCCAAGGAGACCAAGAAGATACAGCTCGACCCCGAGCACCCCGAAAGGTTTGCCGTCATTGGGGCAAGCCTAAACAGCAAATAGGAAGGCGAGCTCGTCGATTTCCTTCGTGAGAATCGGGATATCTTTGCATGGTCCCCCAAGGACATGCCGGGTGTTCCGAAGGATTTCGCCGAGCACAAATTACATGTGCGGGAGGACGCAAAACCAGTCAAGCAGCCTCTTCGCCGACTGTCAGAGGAGAAGAGAAGGATCATAGGGGAGGAGATAGCCCGACTTCTTGCAGCCGGCTTCATCATGGAAGTTTTCTTCCCAGAGTGGCTCGCGAACCCAGTTCTCGTGCTGAAAAAGAATAACAAGTGGCGCATGTGTATAGATTACACAAGCCTCAACAAAGCCTGCCCCAAAGATCCCTTCGCCCCGCCCAGAATTGACCAAGTGATAGACTCCACAGCCGGATGCGAGTTGTTGAGCTTTTTGGATGCTTATTCAGGATACCACCAGATAAAACTGAACCCGGATGACTGACTGAAGACCGCCTTCATCACGCCGTTTGGAGCCTTCTGCTACCTGACCATGACGTTCGGCTTGAGGAATGCCGGCGCCACCTTTCAGCGTTGCATGCAGAAGTGCCTCCTCACGCAGCTCGGCAAAAATGCCCATGTCTACGTGGATGATATCATGGTGAAGACGGAGAAGCGCGACACTTTGCTGGAAGACCTGAGAGAAACATTCAAGAACCTGCGCCGGTTCCGAATCAAGCTCAACCCCGAGAAATGCGTGTTCGGAGTGCCAGCCGGCCAGCTCCTAGGCTTTCTGGTCTCCGATCGCGGCATCAAGTGCAACCCAGTGAAGATCAAGGCCATCGAGAGGATGGCGGTCCCAACCAAGCTTCGAGAGATCCAGAAGTTCACCGGGTGCCTGGCCTCTTTGAACCGCTTCATCAGCCGGCTTGGAGAGAAAGCTCTCCCTCTCTACCGCCTCATAAAGAAGAGCACTCACTTCGAGTGGAATGACCAGGCCGACCAAACTTTCCATGAGCTGAAGAAAATGCTGGCCACGCCGCCTGTCCTGGCGGCGCCGACTGAGAAAGAGCCCATGCTCCTTTATATGGCTAAGTGGGCCATCGAGCTGGCCCCTTACACGATCTTCTACCAACCCCGCACCGCCATCAAGTCACAAGCACTGGCCGACTTCCTCGTCGACTGGGCCGAGACCCAGTACTTACCGCCAGCTCCCGACTCCACCCATTGGCGCATGCACTTTGGCGGATCCAAGATGCGCACCGACTTGGGAGCCGGCGTCGTCCTTACCTCTCCTAAGGGCGACAAGCTCAGATACACGCTGCAGATCCACTTCGCCGCCTCCAACAACGTAGCCGAGTATGAGGCGCTCATACATGGGCTCCGGCTTGCCAAGGAACTCGGCATCCGCCGGATCCTGTGTTATGGCGACTCGGATTTGGTGGTTCAGCAATCATCTGGCGACTGGGACGCCAAGGACGCAAACATGGCAAGCTACCGCTTCCTCGTGCAGCAGATCAGTGGGTACTTCGATGGATGCGAATTCCTCCACGTACCGCGAGCTGACAACGAGCCAGCAGATGCCCTGGCCCGTATAGGCTCCATGCGGCAAGCAATACCAACCGGCGTCACCCTACAACGCCTCCTCAAGCCGTCCATCAAGCCGTCTCCGGAATACGACTCCATCTTCGTGCCGCCTAACCCCGACGGGGCCGGGTCCGGCTCGAAGAACCAAGCAGTCGGCCCGGGGACTTCAGTACTCGGCTCGGGGGCTACAGTAGCCGGCTCGGGGACTGCCGCACCCGGCTCGGGGACTGCGGTAGCCGGCCCGGGGACTGCGGTAGCCTGCCCGGGGACTGCGGTAGCCGGCCCAGGGACTTCTTCAGCACAGCAAGCGGCGGCCGACTCCGGCACCTCATCACCCAGCCCGCCCACCCTGGTGGCTGTAGCCACATTGGCGGCAGAGGAGGTTGCAGCTCCGTCATGGGCTCAATCCATGCTCAACTTCTTAGTGAAGCAAGATCTGCCGGCTGACGAAACAGAAGCGAGACAAGTCCAATGTCGAGCCGGAGCATACACAATCGTCAACAGAGAACTTGTCAAACGCAGTGTCACCGGAGTCTTACAACGATGCGTCGAGCAGGAGAAAGGCATTGCAATCCTCAGAGATATACACCAGGGAGAGTGCGGCCACCACGCCGCCTCAAGATCACTTGTCGCCAAAGCCTTCTGCCATGGTTTCTTCTGGCCGACTGCTTTGGACGATGCCAAAGAGCTAGTCAAACACTGCAAAGGCTGCCAGCTTTTCAGCTCCAAGCAACACATGCCGGCTTCGGCACTCCAGACCATTCCCGTCACCTGGCCCTTTGCCGTCTGGGGACTGGATATGGTGGGCCCATTCAAGACGGCGCGCGGCGGCATGACGCATTTGCTCGTCGCCGTGGACAAATTCACCAAGTGGATCAAGGCGAAGCCGATCAAGAAGCTGAATGGGCCGACTACGGTAACTTTCATCGCAGATATAATAACCCGGTACGGCGTACCGCACAGCATCATCACCGACAACGGCACGAATTTTGCCAAAGGAGCCTTGGCACGATTCTGCGCTACACAAGGTATCCGGCTGGACCTTGCGTCCGTCGCGCACCCGCAGTCAAACGGCCAGGTCGAGCGAGCAAATGGCCTCATCCTCTCCGGCATCAAGCCCCGACTGGTCGTACCTCTGGAGCGTTCAGCCGGCTGTTGGCTCGACGAGCTACCGGCTGTCCTATGGAGTCTGCGTACTACCCCAAACAGATCAACCGGCTTCACTCCTTTCTTCCTCCTGTACGGTGCTGAGGCAGTCATCCCAACAGACATCGAGTTCGACTCGCCTCGGGTAACCATGTACACGGAGGCGGAGGCCAAAGAAGCACGAGAAGACGGTGTTGACCTGCTGGAAGAAGGCCGGCTGTTAGCCCTCAGCCGGTCTGCCATCTACCAGCAGGGTTTGCGCCGCTACCATAGCCGGAAGGTCAGGCCAAGATCCTTCCAAGAGGGCGACCTTGTGCTCCGGCTGATCCAGCGAACAACCGGCCACCACAAGCTCGCAGCCCCCTGGGAAGGCCCCTTCGTCGTCAGCAGAGCTCTAGGCAACGATTCCTACTACCTCATCGACGCGCAGAAGCCGAAGGCACGCAAGAGAGACGACTCCGGCAAGGAGTCGGAACGACCATGGAATGCCAATCTCCTTCGAAAATATTACAGTTGAAATGCAATATGTATCACGTCCACTTTTGTATTAAGTACGAGACAATAGGCTCCCCGAGGAGGACTCGGGGACTGCCATCTTTTATTTTATGAATGAAAATTATCATGCGTATGATATCGCCTTTTCATTTATTTATTCCGTCCGACACCGGGTTTGACAAGTCGGCCCGGGGACTAGCCGGCTGGAGTTATATTAGGAGTCCCACCCGCGGTCAGACAAGTAATGTGCCGACACCCAGGCTTGGCTCTTACCAAAATCGCAGTTCGAAGAACCGGCTGCCCGGCTGGCAAGAGTCATAAGCCGGAAAGGGTGTGCACACGAAAAACGGCTAGGGACTAACGGACTTATATAACAAAAGTCGGCTTGCCGCCTCCCGCCGACCGACTACCAGAGTAGCCGGCCGGCCGGCTTGCATTCGGTTCGCTTCAAATCCAAGAAAGCTCGAGTACTTGCCTTCCCAAAGAGGGAAGGCGGCAAAGGAAAAAGCCTAAGGACGAAAAGTGCACTCGAATGGAAACCAAAACATGCATACAATAATATTTACACAAAGGACCTCTAGAGAGGTCAGCATCCAACATTGTTTGATACACCCCCAGTGGGTGGAATTGCGGAAACTTAAAAGTTGTTCGAAAAGGCAAAAGCAGGAACAACAAGGAGGGAAGATCAAGCCGGCGGGGCCGCTGACGAGCCGGGCTGGGCGGTGGAGACGGTTGCGCCGGCTGAAGGAGCGGCCGGCTGGCCAACTTCGGCCTGATCACCGCCTCCGGCAGAGGGCGCGCTTCCGCACGGCTAGTTGCTGGAGGCACGGTCGGCTTGAGGGCGGTCGGTCGTTCCACTGGCCGGCTCGGCGTCTTCACCGTCCTCTTCCTCGTCATCCTCGCCCTCGTCGCTGGAGGCAATCTCCTCGGCCGAGTCCTCGCCCGCCGCCTGGTCCAGGCCGAACCACTCCTCCGGCTGGGCGACGCCGTCGTCATTAAGTTCCGGCGCGAAGATGCTGGTGTCGGTGCACTCGGCGATCGTCGAGGCGCACTGGGTGATCGCCAGCCGTACCTCCTCCAGCTCCGCGTCGGCCTCCAGCCGCCAAGTCCGCAGCTGGTCCAGGCTTAGCCCTGGGTACCATGGGTGGACGAACTCCAACGCACGCCCGGCTCCAAGACGGGCTGCCGACGCCTTCCAAGCTTCGAAGCGGCCGACTGCGACTTCCAGCCAGTCGGCGGTCCGGCTTGGGGTGCGAGGGATCATCTGGCCGGGCCAGAGCGCGACCAGCACTTGCGCCCCAGCACGTTGGAGCCGGCGGAGCATCCGATGGGCCGGCTGCAGTCGCGCCTGGACGGCAATGAGCTGCTCCGCCAATGTTCGATTTGCATCCGGCGCAATAACAGCTCCAGCCTGACGGCGCGCCTCGCGATGGGCCTCGATGGCTTGGGAGGCGAGAACGGAATGGCCGGGAAAGTAATCTGTGCAAAGTAACAAGCACGGGTCAGAATAAACTCCAGGCGGCTAGCAGGTGGAGGAAGGGCAAGAAAAGTGGCTTACCATCGATCAGGTCTTCGATTCGGCCGAAGCCTTCCTGCAGCGCCTGACGCGTCTCGGCCCAGCTCGCCGCCTTGACATCAAACTCCGCCTTCAGGGCAGCCTCGCCGTCCTGCGCCTTCTGCAGGGCTGCCTTGTGGCTTTCTTCCTGGTCGGCCAGTTTCTTGGCCAGGCGGTCGCGCTCCTGGACCAAGTCGGCATACTCGGCGTCCCTGGCGCGAAGAGCAGTCTGCGCCTCGCCGAGCTCCCTTTGCAAGTCGGCATTGGCCCCTTCATGAACAAGAGACAAAGAGAAAAAGTCAATACGGGAAAGGTCGTCAAGAAAGATCCGACCCGACTGCGCTGCAGTCGGCCCGAATCTGGGGGACTACACCCAGTGGGTGCGCTGTCGCGCCCCCACGAGAGACAGATAAGAGCAAAATACTTACGTCGGCTGCTGGCCAGGTCTTCGGTCTTCCGGCTCAGCTCCCGAGCCTGGGAGTTGAAGGCAGCAGCACGAGAGTTGTGGTAATCCTAAGGATCAGACAGAAGACATGGTTAAGATAGTCGTCAAGAGAAGATCTGACCCGACTGCGCTGCAGTCGGCCCGGATCTCGGGGACTACACCCAGTGGGTGCGCTGGCGCGCCCCCACGGAAGAAACCAGAGGACCAGATCGGTCGACAAGGGAAAAACTTACCCGGATAGCAGACCGCGTCAACAAGAACTCCTGAGTATATTGCTGCAGGAGGGCGGCCTGAGCCTGCAGCCGGCTCCGAACCCCTTGGGCCGCCATGTTCAGCTCGCCACTCCCTCCGCTGGGAGTCCACCCAGACGTGGCGGAACTGGCCACCTCCAAGGCTTCTGCCGACTGTTTGGCACCCGCGGCTTGGCGCGTGTCCGGCGGGGCCGTGTTCCCTTCGGCCCGCTGGCTCGCCGCCAGCTGAATCTCAAGACCGGCTCCGGCCTCGGGTGTGCCCCGGGCTGGCTCCTCCGGCGCCGCCGACGACTGGCCGCCTTCGCCCGCTCCGGCTGGCGCTGCCGGCGGCGTCCTCTCCGCGAAGACCTCGAAAAGCTCCTCCCTTTGCACCGGTGGCTGATCTGGGGTGATCTCCTCCGCCGTGGGCAGCGGGATGTCCGGGTCCACGGTGCAGAGGGGGATGGCGAGCAGCGGAGGCCGGCTACGCGTGCCCTCCGCCTCCGTTTCCGCGGTCGCCCGCTTTGATGGAGTCTCGGCTGCCGCGTCAGCCCGCTCCTTCGCCGCCCGGGCGGCCTCCCGCTCCGCCGCCTCCCTCTCCTCTCACGCCTCGCGGGTGTTCCGCTCTGTAGCTTCCGCAAGGTCGGCGCGGGGGTCCACGCGGCGGGGCCCTGAAGATCCGGCGCCCGGCCCAACCACGGAGCCGCCTGGGCCCTGCTCAAGGGAAAGCGGTGCCCTGCTCGGAAATTGGTGAAAGGTTAGAACAAAGGAAGACAACAAAGAACAGGCACGCAAGCAGCCAAAAGACTTACGATGAAACCGCCGGAGGTTGCTTCACCGCCCTCCGGAAGTGGGCCGCCTTCGTCCGCCGCCTCGTCTCGCTTCGTTGCCGCGGCGGAGGCTCTCGTCTTCTTCGGCCGACTGCCGAAGAGAGGAAGTGCAGCCCGACGCTTTGATGTTCCACCACCGGCAGCCGGCGCGGCGGACGAGCCCGCGCTGTGACGGTCGGTTGCCGGCTGGCGGCGCGGGATTTCTTCGGCGTCGGCATCATCCGGCCAGTCATCAAAGCTAGCCGAGAGCCCCGTGCCTTCGGGCTCGGTGACGTCCCCCGTGGCGGCATCCTCCATGGCGGCCGCCCCCAGATCCGGGTCGTCAATATCGTCTACCATACGGTCGGGGGTATACCGGCGTTCGACTCCTGCCGCCCCGGCTGGCGGCAGAAGAAGAGGGTTCTGATAAAAAGGAACCGTCTGGTCAGAAGCCGGCCGGCATAAAGCCGGCTGATGACAGAAAGAAGATAGAAAGAAAGACTTACCACGGGCGGTGGATGGGCGCGGGAGTACGGCGCCTTGCCGTATTGCCAGTCGTCGGCGAGCTTGAGGTTGGCGATGTAGTTCACCATGAGCGCTACCTCGGCATGGGGCATGTCCCATGTGCTCAGCCGGCAGGGGTCGAAGCGGCCGCTCATCTGGCATAGCATGTGGGGCCGGCTCTGAAGGGGAAGGATCCGGCGCTCGACGAAGGCGGCCACCAAGTCGGCTCCGCGCAGGCCTTCCGACTGGATCATTACCCAAAGCCGGGCGATGGCGGCGTTCCCAGCCGGAGATAAGGACTTGGATCTGAAGCCCCAAGACGGCTGCCTCCCAGCCGGTGGGCCGGCTATGTAAGCCAGCAGATTAACGTGGTCTCCTTGGGAGGCGATGTTCTTCATGTAGAAGTACGATTTTTGCCAGAGCTTCACCGATTGGATTAAGGGGATGTGCGGGAAGGGGTTGTTCTCGCCTGACCTCTTCATCGCGATGAAGGCCCAGCAGGGGGCGGGCACGCCGGCGATGACGGTGCCGAGCTTGTTCTGGAAGAGCTCCGCCCAAAGCTCCAGCGTGGGCAGCACTCCCAAGAAGCCTTCGCAGAGGGAGACGAGGGCCGACAGCAGCATTACCGCGTTGGGCGTGAGGTGATGCGGCTGGAGACGGTAGAAGTCGAGGAAGGAACGCATGAACCCACTCGCCGGGAAGCCGAAGCCGCGCAGGAAATGCGCGCGGAAGATGACCCGCTCGCCTTCCTCCAGCGCCGGCGAGATTTCCGCCTCCGGCGCCAGACGAGCCTGCACGAGGTTGGCGGCGGGCAGGCGCCGGGTCCGGCGGAGAAACTCTATGTGATCTTCGTGGACGTTGGAGCCGTCCCACGAGCTCGACAGCGCCATGGACATGGTGGCGTGGGCAGGCTGCGACGGGAGGTTGCGTCGGGCGCGAGAGGAAGAAGAAGAGAAAGAAGAACGAGGAGGGACGGGGAGCGGGGGAGCGAGCGAGCCTTTGCCTCTCCCCCTCCCCCTCCTACTTGTAGGCTCGTGCGCCGGAGCCGAGGAGGCGTGGCGTGGGGGGTCGTGGGGATCGATCGTGCCCACTTCCCCCACGCCCCGCGTTTATTGCGCACTAAAGACAAGAAGAAACGGCCACGGGAAGGCGAGCAGTCCCCTCGGGCCATAGAAGATCTGCGCTCGGGCTGCCAGGGAGTGGCGGGCCCGGGCCTGCGGCAGTGTCCCGTCGCGCGCGTGTGACGGCAGGACTTCTCCGCCACGTGGCCCATCGAGGGGCCCGCGGACGGCCCACGGGTCAACCACGGTCATATTGATATAATAAAGAAGCTCTCCAAAGCCGGCCTACGACAGCGAGGTCGGCTCCTCAGGGTGTGAAGCTGACCAAGCTTCTCGTCCCTCTGTCCACCGCGAAGCTCGCTCAGCTTCGGGGACTACTGTCGGAGTAAATAGCCATGGGTAGCCTAGCCAGCTTCCCCTGGCCCATCTGAAAAAATTACGAGCCCGTCCGGCTCTCAAGAAGACTCAAGACCTAGGGGCCGCCTCCCCCTGCCGGCTATCTTCTAGGCCGGCTTCGGGGGCGGCCCGCCCTTTGCCCTCATAAAGAACATTGTGGGAGGGCCGACTACGAGAAGCCGGCTGCGAAGAGGCCGACTCCAAGAGGCCAGCTCCCATGAGGCGGTCAAGGCCGTACCCACAAAGTACGCGTCCACCCCGCGATGATGACGCGGGGCGTGGCTACAGTGGAGCCTGCCACCCCCAAAACCCGGAGGACGCCTGGTACAGTGCGCCGTACGGGTGGCCACGACCCGTCCGGCACGGCACTGTTGCCACGGCGGCCCCGACGCCGTCCACGACGGGCCACCAGCGTGGCCCCCGAGGCAGTGGGCCCCTTCGGGCAGAGAGATATCGAAGGCGGCCGCACCTCCTCCCAAGTCGGCCTAATGGAGAGCCGGCCCCCCATAGCCGGCTCGTCATCATCCTCGAAGGAGACGCCCATTAAGGAGGCAAGATACGGCGGGGCTACAGTAATCGCCCGCCAGGACGGCGGTACTGTAGCCACGCTTACCCCGACCAAGCCTGCATCAACAACACGGAGCAACAGTAACCAGCCACCGACCAGGCCCTGGCCAGTGGGGCCTGCCTGTCGACCAAGGAGCCGGCAGCCGGCGGGACCCTCCAGTCGGCGGGCCCCAGTAGCCGGCGCAGAAGCCGGCAAGCACAGTCACAAACAGCTGGGCCCCGCGCCCAGCTGGATTACCATTGTACCCCCGGGGGGTAGGCCTATATAAACCCCCCGGTGCACCCATGCAAAGGGTGGGACTCTCAAGTTAGACCTAGACACCATACAAGGAGAGGAAGGAAGCTAGCTGTGCCCTTCTTCCTCCTTCCACCCAAAACAGCTCGAGGAGCATTGTGTAGCTACTTGTTCATTTAGTAACCATGCGGAGACCCCGCAGAGTAGCAGTAGGGGTGTTATCTCCCCGGAGAGCCCTGAAGCTGGGTAAGATTCGCCGGCGTGCATGTCTTCGCCTTATCCCGTTTCCAGGCACCGGCGATGTTTTATTGGCTCCCACAATGATAAGCCACCCGTTGGCATATGTCGCACCTAGCACCCGACAAGAGATGACAACAAACTAATATGGATGAAGGCCTTAGGCCCGTACCAACCTGAGAAAAAAAGCTTATTCATGTAGTCCCATAAGAGATGATAAAGCTCTCACTGGAATCACACAATAATATATATTTTTGTGCACTTCAAATGTATGGTTGAAGTCACTCTTGTTTACCAGTGCTGAGATTATATCGAAAGATTATCAAGAACTTCCAGCAGAGTTAAAGCACTGGCTGGGATATAGTTCATTGTATTGTCTTGTGTAGTTCCACTAAAATGTATGATTGGCACAACATGATCCCTATTTGCACAAGTAGGAACAAGGTAAAACCTTATTAGCTTAGTGAGAAATGATAGGAAGACATTAGCATATTACTCAAATAGTAGCATCAAATTCATGATGGACAATACGCAAAACATTGCCTCATTGAACCAATGGCAATAAATTGACATGCAAAACAATAGCACTATTATGTCATGACACTAATAATATTCCCTCCCTGCTCCACCACATGATTCACCTCCATAGACAAACATACACACGTACATGATTCAGTATAGGGTCCTACTAAAGATTTGTTTAAATCCAACAGGAAAATTAGGCAGTAATAAATTAGTGGTACTTAAGTACTCCTAATTAATTAAGTGAGACAGTAGAAGTGGAAGGGCTCCCTGGAGGATTGTCTCACATGTAAGGTAGTCGTTGCCGGAGCCCTTGAATGGCCTCGACTGAGGCCTCTGGCTTCAGCAAGATCGCCTTGGCACTGTTTATTCTTCTTCTTCTTCCTCTTCATGCTCTGTTTCTCTTTCTCCTCACCAGATGGTGAAACCAAGTACATGATTGGCCTTCTAATTCAGAATTGGTTTTTTCAGTGAGGGAGTACAAGTGTACTAGTAAAAACAGCATTATTTTCTCATGGCAGTCGGAAAATAGAGATGAACACATGCATTAAATATCATTCTTACCTAAAGGAAGGTTATGGCGCCAATGTTGATGATGAGGATTGGAACACAGATCTCCCTTTGTGTAGTTCCACCAAAATGAACCAACTGTTCCATTCTGACATTCCAGTTAAACAGCACAAAAGCCACTTCTTTTAAGAAGAGTTTTGTGCAGTGCACCAAAAGGTCACAACAACAACCAGGTGAATTAGATATCCCTGTTTGCACAAAAAGGCACAGAGGAAATAGTCAGAGTCTCAAACAATTACAGGCAAAAACATTTGGCTAAACTTGTCATGGCTTATAACAGTGGCATGGCTTCATTTTTACCAGGGACATTAGATTAAGAACATCTAAGGCTGCGTTTGGTTCACATGTTTGGTGCAGGATTTTCGTAGGAACACAATTCCTACGGTATTCTTTCCCTTCCAACCGTTTGGAACACGGGAAAGGTGAATAGTGTTTCATAGGAAAGCTGGTCTGGTAGTACTGATTCCATAGGATTAGAAATATCCACGCGCTGCTCATTTTTTGGCGGAAGCCCGAGGCAGGCGCTCGCTGCCATGCGTTAGACAGGTTGCTGTGCTGTGTTGCCGGAATAAAAAAATCAACCTATGTGTGGTACGTGAGGTGAGGACAAGAGTAGTCACTGTGCAGCTGAATAAACAAATAGCATCTCATACTGCCAAGCATGCTACTCTAAAGAAACAAATTTGTACATTTCATAGTCCATCCGAACACATTCTCTTGAGAGATTCCTCCGGTTCGCTGTTCCATAGTTTTATACCTACATTCCTTTCCTATTCCTCTGTTTTCATCAAGACCTATGTTTTCTGCCCCTTTATTCCGAACGGAGCCTAAATATTTGGTATAAGGGCATGGGACAGTGGGTGCACCAGCAGTCCAGCACCATGTACGTAAACAGGGGCATAAAAGTGGTGATTCATAGTTTGTTGCCCCGAGAAACAAACATCCAAGAAACATATCTGGGTTGGTCCCATTTTTGTTCACTCTATCCACCTACTCCTATGTGTGGATAGCAAATCTAATCCTGGTCATACCACTGTGTACAGCGTTACCCCTATATTTCCCTTTTCAACCAAGAGACCGGTTGGATGACCAGCCTGTACTACTTTCACCCCCTTTCCTTCCTGTTTGTACCAAGTCTGATGTACATACTAAATTCCCCCACCCCCACTTTATTTCTTGTTTGAACCAAGTACTCCCTCCGTCCGAAATTACTTGTCATGAAAATGGATGTGTCTAGAACTAAAATACATCTAGATACATCCATTTCAATGACAAGTATTTTTGGACGGAGGGAGTACAAGATTCAACTCCATGAAGTAGCTTTACCTCTAACAATAGAAAAAAAATGTGACGTTGGACCATCCGATCGAGAGGGGCTGAGAGGTAGAAAATGATGCACATGCTGCAATGTAGCAAGCTGGGGAAGTAGAGCTAAGGCGGTTTCAAACAAAGATATACCTGAAGGTCGTCGGGATGTGGATAGGTGGGCGACGGGAGGCCAGATCCGCCCACAGGCAACGACGAACGGATCGGAGGACCTCCCGCACCGGCACTCGGCCAGAGATAACGGTGCGGCCGGCAGTGGGTCTCCTCCCTCGCTGTCGACGACGACCTAAATGCTGCCCCTCCTCCCCTTCACCGGCAGAGGGGGATACGTCCGGATCTGTAACCAGCGGTGAGGATAGAAAGCCAGTGTTTTTTGAAGGGAGAAAGACAGTGTTACTACCCCTATCTTGTTTAGATCTGGAGAGGATGAGAGTGTGTGAATAGATCAACCCTAGCAAGCAAGCGCAGAGGCTTCGGCCTATATATACGTAGTGGGGTAGTTTTCCTTTTTCACTCCATCAAAACAATCGTTTAAAATTGTGTATTACTACATGCCAGGTCACGGTTTTTTAGTTGTTGATTGTTTTTTGAGATAGCTACCCGCTTGTTCCAAGTGGTGTTACGGTGTGCCAGGTCACACTTTGTATCATTCAAGTCTGGTACTACAAGTCCCTCCATTAAATGAACAATCACCCCCTCGTAAAAATTGTGAACAAGCCCACGGCTAAAATTAGCGGAAACGTGGGTTGCCCCAACATGCATTATTATTTAGATTTTCTGCTCCCTCCATTCCTAAATATAAGTCTTTTTTATTAGCCACACCTAAGACAAGAATTTGTTTATTAGTAGTGAACCCCGCATGTCATAGACACAAAAATTGTGGCAAGATTCCCTTAGGCAAGCCAAAGTGTGTCTAACAATTTGAGCAACTCAGGTTAGGCAAGTGTGGCAAGTGTGGGAAAAATAATGTGGCAACATAAGACAAACATAGTCACAATCCAAACAGCCCCGTAATTTTTTGTGACATGCATGAAAATTTGGTCAGTTAAATTTATGGTCAAAATTTGGCAAGGTGCATCAAATCAACACATGCAAGTATCAAAAGGAAAGTCACGACATGCATGCATGCGTTGTACTCCCTCCGTTTCCAAATATAAGTCTTTTTAGAGATTGCAAAAAGTGACTACATACGAAGCAGAATATGTCTACTCCTACATACGAAGTAGCCCATTTGAAATGTGTAAAAAGACTTATATCGAGTGCAGTGCTTTGATGTGTCGCGTCAACTCGTACAAGACCGTGAAATTTGATTACTACAACGCCCTCTCCCTCGCGGACTGAGCTCCGGTGCCTTAACTGCACCTGCCTTTGGCTGCATGACAGGAGGGCCAACCACCTGTTGGGCCCACCTGCCATAGACGGAAAGGCAGGAGAAGTAAGTAGAATCTCGCTACACGCTATCCCTCCCGCACGAGGTGGACGGACATGCAGTAGTGGATTCGATACTGTAGAAGTAGGAGTAACATCATTGTTCGTCTTCTCGAAGAGGCGAAGAGCCAAGCGCAACCCGAACGTGGCAGTTGCGAACGCTCGCGTGGTGCGGTTCCTTGGGGTACTAGCCAGGCTCTTGCATGAGACAAAATTGCTATTGTTTAACAATTAAACTCCATTATCCATTGGTTGATACTCATTCTGCATAGGTCCATGCGCTTAGCACAGTTTCCTCCTGGGGTCACCAATGTTTATTTGCTAATTAATAGCATTGCATGCAATGAACTAGCCATTGCAAGTCATTAAAAGCATGCACACCTCTCATCTCTTATTGGTTGATATGTCAAGAAACAAGAAACAAGGTAGAAGTTAATGCACCGCGCCTAAGTGTTTTGGGACTATTTGGTTTTCGTAAGATGACTTACACACCTAGACGGAGGGAGTAGTATAGCCCTGTAAACCGGGAAGGAGTATTTGCCGTTCTAGAGATTTCAACAAGTGACTAGACTACACCGTGTGCAGTACTCCCTCCCTTCCGGTTTATAGGGCTGAAATCTCAAATCTCTTGAACCAAGGCATTTTGCGATTGGAGGAATGTATCTCATACTTTACAAAACTACCCTAATTAAACTCATGCATTAATTACGTAGTTCTCTCATTTTCCTCTCCGCCTTGATCGCGGTGCACAATATTGAGCACTCCTATATGACTAGCCGCTCTATCTACATGCGGGACATTTCAAAGCATCCATGCCCGCATGCCATCCACCAAATCACAGCGAGGTGCTATAGTCGAGACTCACCTGTCACCCCGGTGTGGCCGTCATGACTCGTCATATCACAAAACCCACACCTTTACCAGCAGTGGTAAGGTGGCCTCCAAGTTGGACTGGACGAAGCAACCATCATTTCACTGGAACGCTCGTTCAAGCCCTTTCTTCCCTTTCTTGAAGAAAACCTCACTCCAGGCTACTCACTTCTGCCATTTTTCTTCTGTACCGACGAAGGAAAGGTGGGCGAATCAGTTATGCTGCTATATTTTCATTCCAAGAATCTTCTTTTTGCGAAGCACCGACTGATTCTCACATCCTATTCTTTTCCCGTTTTCATTGCGATTGTGGTTTACTTTCGATTGCTTTTTGTTTGTCAGTTCATTGATGGATCCTGGAGCAGTAGGCAAAGAGTTGCCAGCGGACAACCCACTGGAGACATCGATCTCTAGGAAGCGAGCACCGACCAACAAGTTGACCATGTTGGCGAGCCAACCCATGGAGACAAAGAACTCGAAGAAACAAGCACTGGACAAAGAGTTGAGGATGTTGGCGGACAAACTCCTCAAAGAAAGTTGGAAGAACAGCAAGGGCCCCATCGTGCCTACCCCAGGAACTCTGATTGCCACCTATGTGAGGCTCAAGACCGAGTTTGAGGAGATAGTCGTCGTTGAGAAGCAGTATTCCCCTGGCAAGGTGATGGCCCCCATCGAGGACGAGGAGATGGCCCCCGGAGGGATGAGATCCCCCGGTGAGCTGCACAAGGTAAAAAATAATGGCTTATTACCATAGTTGTGGTTTTTGATTATTTTCAATGTGCTTGCTAATATGTTAGGGTTGTGCAGGTGCCGGTGGACGTCCTTGATGATTCCGATGTCATGGCCCGTCCTGTTGGCATCGCCCCGGAGATCGATTCCGATGCCGCTGTCCATCCTGTGGACATCGCCCCAGAGATCGATTCCGATGTCGCAGTTAGTCCTGTGGACATCGCCCCAGAAATCGATTCCCATGCCGCTGTCCGTGCTGTGGTCATTGCCCGAGAGATCGATGACAAGAAATAGTTGGTCGCGCTAATCCTTCAGGGTAGTTGGCATTGCCCTGTTTTTAATTACCAGAACGATGCGTGTTATCAAACCATCTTAGGGCTAGTGCACTGCCTTGTGTGGGCGGATCTTGCTACTTTTGTTTGATAGTGAATCATGTGATGAATCATGCGAACCCTCTCCGAGTTATGGAAACAAATGTATCCTCACAAGCTTTTGATGTAATATATGGCATGCTTAGATGTAAGTTTGAACTGTTTATCATATCAGTAGGGCTTGTTTGATGATTCTTGGTGTTAGTAGGCTAGCTACTGTGCGAGCTATAGTACTTGCAAAACACTCACCGAAGAGAAAAGTTGGGGCTGATGAGCTCGTGGTACGCTTATACTTATCCCTCGTCGATCGACCAATAGCCCTAGCTCCTCAAATTGTAGGCTTAGCGATCGATCAGACAATAGTCGACATACATTCATGCCTAATTTGGTTCATAGGGTAGGAAAATCGTAGCAAAAGTACAAAGAACATGCAACACAAAATCATAGCAGTGCAGAGACGTACTCCCTCCGTTCCAAAATAGATGACCTAGGCGGGCTAGTTTGGCCTGTCGGATTTCGGGTTCCGGCAGACCCTTAAGGTTCGAACACTAGGGTGCGCGCGGAGATCACGTCCTCAACCTCCCCGTCTCACAAAGATCTAAACTACTAAAGGAATCGCACAAGAGACACAAGATTTATACTGGTTCGGGCCACCATCGTGGTGTAATACCCAACTCCAGTGTGTGGTGGATGGATTGCCTCTTGGGGCTGGTGATGATGAACACTACAAGGAAGAACCACCTCGCGAGGGTCAGTTCTTGGCTGGGGCGGTGAACTGAGGAGTTCAGTCGCCATTCTCTCTCTCTCTCTCTCTCTCTCTCTCTCTCTCTCTTTCTTTCTCTGATTTCGCTCCCCTTTACCTAAAAGCCGAACGAACCAACCCCCCAAACCCTTTGCTATGCGGCCGGCCGTCCCTATTTATAGAGGCCCTGGTCCTCTTCCCAAATATCGAGCGGGAAGGGAGCCAACAATGGCGGGCTAATTTGAAGGGGGACAACAAGTACATCTATCCTGACAAAAGGTGGTCTTCGCCTGCGGAAGACTCTGCGGTGACGCCGTGCTGGGCTCCATGGTGACCTCCGTCTCGTAGTCCGCTTGGTCCTGGTCTTGTTGCACCAAAACGGCAACCTTTGCTTGATGCCTCGGTACCGCGCGGCTGCGCTTGCCCCCTTTGCACCAAAGAGGAAAGGAGGACGCTGCGCGCGCTGGCGCCCTCGATCGTCATGGCTTACGTCATGGGCACCTCACGAGGCACCCTGCCTTGATATCTCTGTCTTCTCGCGAGCCAGCCTGAGGAGGCTGCGCCTGAGGATGCGCCTTGTCGTCCGCCTCGCGAGGCTTGGCCCCTCGCGAGGGTCTTGAGTCTTGTGCTTGATGAAGATGGGCCATGTTGGGCCCCCATTCGAGCCATGCCACAGGCCGCAGGCAGGCAAGTCTGGGGACCCCCGTTCCCAGAACGCCGACAGTAGCCCCCGGGCCCGTGGTGCACATGGGCTTGGCCGTGCCGAGAGACGAAAGGGCAAGGGCGAAGCGCCGCGGGCCCTAACAGCCTGCGGCCTTGGGCGCTGCATGGCGGTTGATTGGACGTGGGCGACTCCACTTCCCCATGACGCCTTGGTGTCCGCGAGAGGTGGACAAGTCCTGCATGCAAATCGTGTCATGATTACCTGTGATCGTGGAGGCCGGCGGTTGGCCTTCGCCGGCTATAAGTACTGTACGGCGCGTGCCCTTCCAGTCCATTCTTCCTGGCTTCTCCTCCTTCCCGATCCTTGCTCCGTCTTGGTGTGATGGCTTCGATCCGCCGGTTCTCTAGCGGAGAAAGGGAAAGCTCCTCGAGAGGGGCCAGACCTGCTCCCGCCGAAGAAGCGGCTCGCCATTTGCAGCCGGGGCGAGGAAGATCGGCAGGCGGAGCCGAGGCCCCGGTGCGAGCAGGCTCCGCCGGGGTTCCCACTTCCTCTGTACGCCCCCGCCGAGGGCCCCGAGGGTGCCGATGCTGATCTTCGCGGCCGGCGTCGTCGTAGGCGCCGTCGGGTCACGAAGGCGTGGGTTGTTCCTCCCGGAGTCCATGCCGAGGGCTCCTCCCACGAGTTCGTGCTCCACGTCGTCGTTCCTCTTCAGTCCTGGATTCGTCTGCCTCCCTTCTTCGCCTCCGTCGTCTCTCCAGGAGGGCCTCTGGAGCTCTGGCTGCAGCACGCCGGCTGCAGCGCCCTCGCGACCGAGGCTGAGGTCGTGGTCGTTGCCCCGGGTGAGGTCTACTTGTCCCGCGGCTGGAGAGAAATCGCCCGGGTTTGCAAGGAGAGGGGCGTCTTCGCGGTCCACCTGGAGTACGATGGCGCTGCAGTGATGTTCCTCAAGGTCTTCGACGCGATCGGGTGCCGGCTGGAGTGTTGCCACGGGAAAGGTGACCAAGACCTTGCCCTGGTGAGGGCTAGGCCCATCGACCGCTCCCTTGGCGAAGGCGCCGGGGGGTCCAGCGACTCCAGCGAGATCTTCGTGACTCCAGAGACGAGCGATGACAGCTATGAGCCCCCGAGCCGGCGCCGCTCCCGGAGCAGGGCGGGCTCGTCAGGCCGTCGCCAACCCTGATCTGGATGTGTTTGGCGCCGGTGCCTGATGGCCCACTGTTGATGATGGCATCTTCTGCAGGAGCCTATGTAGTTAGCACTCCTTAGGATCCGTTCCCTGCGAGGAATCACAATGCGCCCCATGGGGGCTTGTAAGGTGTATGTAGTCCCATTTGTTAATATATGACCTTCGCTATGGATTTGTGTGAGTTGCTGATTCTATCACAGCTTAGTTCTCCCTTTCGAACCTCGCAAGGGCTTGGTGCTCTACGCCGACAGGTCCCAGTCCCAAGGCGGCGTCAGCCGTCGCTGGTATGCCAGGTCGCGATGCCGTGGTCAAGGCCAGGAGGTGAGCGACCCGGGGTCCGATAAGAGCCCCTGAGTCGCGATGCTCAGGAGGTCCCCTTTGGCACCCAAGCAGCCGTTGCTCGGTGAGAAAGGGAAGCGACGTCGCTAGTACGAAATTGCCTTAGGTGCGGGGGTAGTGCCACGGTAGCCAGTGCTGCGGGAGGTGACTTATCTCGGAAGTTGGGGATTATCCCTGGTGCGCCGTCGGGTTCGTGCGTCGGTAGGAGCAGAGTCGCTCGGCAAGGTCCTCACGAGCCTCTTCCCCCTCGCCTCTGCTCCCCTTTCTCCTCTACGTCCTCGGGTCCCGGCCCTCGAGCTTGCCTTAGCCATCGCTGGTATGCCAGGCCGCGATGCCGTGGACAAGGCCAGAGGGTGAGGGCTGGAGAGCCAGTAGGAGCCCTGAGTCGCGATGCTCAGGCACCCCCCTTTTAACGTGCAAGCGGTTCGCGCGGGCGAGGGTGAAGAGAACCTCGTGAGGCCCTTGGCTAGCGCAGTACCCTCCAAGGATCCTGCAGGTTCATCACAGAAAGAAGATGGTGTTGCCATGGCGGCCATTAGTCGATCATTAGTCACTCAAGAGCTTGCTGGTTGGAGTAGGTGAGGTGTATCTGGGCACCCGTGAGCCAGCGCGGGACTCACGAGGCCCTACCCCTAGGCGGGTTGCGCCTGGCACTAGGCCGTATCTTGAGATGTGTCCCTGCAAAATTTGGTTAGATGCCGGTACTCTACGTCCTCGGGTCCCGGCCCTCGAGCTTGTCTCAGCTGTCGCTGGTATGCCAGGTCGCGATGCCATGGACAAGGCCAGAGGGTGAGGGCTGGAGAGCCAGTAAGAGCCCTGAGTCGCGATGCTCAGGCACCCCCCTTTAACGTGCAAGTAGTCGACATGGAGAAGAAGGGATGCCGCGGACGGGCATCATGCAATCAAGCGCGGTAGGCAAATGCATAGTTGGAAATAAACGCTAGGGAGATACACGCCGCTGGGTCTGGCCCGAGCGGCTTGGGGATGATGCAGCCCGAGGGGCGCCCCCAACAAGGCAAACTAACGACAGAAAGGTAAATGCAGATACATGCCACGGGGATGGACCCACGCGGCCTGGGAGTGATGCAACCCTGGGAGGGCGCTCCCAGCTGAGAACGGAACTTGAGAGATGTCACCTGAGAATGTCGTTGGCGAAGTGGCGTTGGTGCAGTAGGCTCGGTGGGCTGCGGAAGCTGATCCTCACGAGCCCCCAGGCCCCGGGGCCTCGGGAGGCTCCGGAGGCGCTGGTGACTCCTCGCGAGTGCCTCCATCTCCGCCAAGGCTGCGGAACGCCTATCTTCCTGAGCCTCCATGATGCCCCTCGTGAGGCGCTGGTACACCGCAGCCATGCTCGGCAGGCCGTAAGGCATGCGAACATAGCTGTGGGGTGGACCTTCGCAGCGCCCCACTTGCGAGGGCCAAAGGCGCTCCGTTGTGGCGATCTGATTGAGTCCTGGTACGTCGATGCAGATGCGCAGCCCACCATCCTCGCCTGGATGTGGGGCCACGGCTGGCAAGCGGCGACAACCTCTCATGATCCTTGTCTCCTGTAGCTCTTGAATGGCCTTGTCAACGAACTCTTGCTGGTCTGATCTTCCTCGCCTGGCTCCCTCTCGAGGGAAACGTGCTACAAAGCACGCCTCCACATGGTGCCCCAGTGCCTCCCTCGTGACCCTGGCTAGGTCGGTGGCCCTCCAGGTGAGAGCCCCCGAGCCCTGCCTGAGGAGGGCGCCGGGCGCACTTTCCTATGCGATGGAAGGAGGGCCCCCCTGGGCAGACACGGGCCCTGAGGGGCCGAACCTGACGATGTCTTCTTCTTCTTGGGGGTGGTCTCGGGAAGCCTCCTGCTTCCGCGGTCTGGGTCCTCTAGCGACGCGGCCTGATAGGCTCTCTCCAGGGAACACACTGCATCCTTCTCTTCACAGGGCACCGTGATGACGCCGCCACTTCCTGGCATCTTGAGGACGTTGTAGCCGTGGTGGGTCGCAGCCATAAACTTGGCCAGCGCTGGGTACCCGAGGATGGCGTTGTACGGCAGGCAGATGTGAGCGACGTCGAAGTCGATGAGCTCGGTGCGGTAGTTGCTGCGAGCCCCGAAGGTGACAGGGAGGCGGACCTGCCCGATCGGGACTGTGGAACCATCGGTGATCCCGGAGAAAGGCCTGGTTGGCTGAAGCTGCTCGTAGGGCACTTGGAGGTTGTTGAATGTTTCCACGGACAGGACGTTGAGCCCTGCCCCACCATCAATGAGGGTCTTGGTGACCAGCACGTTGCTGATGACTGGGGAGCAGAGCATCGGGAGGACTCCTGCAGTGGCCACGCACTTGAGCTGGTCTGCCGAGCTGAACGTGATGGGGCACGCCGACCACCTGAGGGGGCGCGTTGCTTCGAGCTTGGGGAGAACTGCATTCACTTCGCGGGCAAACTGCTTGAAGATACATTGGGAGGCTGGGGCTTGAGCTCCGCCCAGGATGCAGGTGATTGCGCGCGGCTCCTGGAAGCCCCCAGCCCCCTCGTCTTGATGGCGGTCTTCGTTCCTTCGTGGTGGAGGCGGCAGCGGAGGTAGGCCTGCATTGTCATGAGGACGATCCTCGCGAGGCTGATCCCTCCAGTCCCCCTCGCGAGGCAGGTCCCGCCAGCGATCCTCGTGAGGCTGGTCCTGCCACCCCGGGCGCGGGCCGCGATCTTCCCAGCGCCCTGGGTCTCTTCCTCCTCCCTGGCCGTAGCCCCGGTCAGCACGGTCAGGGCGACGGCCGATCCTTCCTTCTCGCACGGCGCGGAGCTCTTGACATTCGTTGGTGTTTTGGGTGTGGAGGTCATGGTACACACAGTACCGGCTGCCTCTGGAGGGTTCGGGCAGATCCTTACCCCGCTTGGTGTCTGGTTCTGCCGCGAGTACGGCAGCCCCCTTGCGCTTCGCGTCCTTGGCTTTGGGCTTCTTCTCTTCTGGGTCCGCGGCAGGCAGCTTGAGGAGGGAGAGACGTCCCTCCTCAGCCCTGGCGCACTTGTTCGCCAAGTTGAACAGCTCCAGGGAGGTGCAGAGGTGCTCGTGCATCGCCAGCTCCTCCTTCATCTTGACGTCACGCACGCCGTCAGAGAAGGCGGAGATGATGGCCTCCTCTGACACCCTGGGGATCTTGAGGCGCGCGCTGTTGAAGCGTTGGATGTACTTTTGCAGGGTCTCTCCGGGTTGTTGCTTGATGTGGCGCATGTCGCTCACGGCGGGTGGCCGGTTGCGAGTACCTTGGAAGTTGGCGATGAAGCGGGCGCGCATCTGGTCCCAGGAGGAGATCGTGCCTGGAGCCAGATTCAGGAGCCAGGTTCGAGCTCCTTCCTTGAGCGCCATGGGGAACCAGTTCGCCATGACCTTCTCATCCCTGCCGGCAGCCTCGATGCCCAACTCATAGAGCTGGAGGAACTCTGCGGGATCGGTTGTGCCGTCGTAGCGAGGAGGCAGGTCGGGCTTGAACTTGCCGGGCCACGCGATGCTGGGCAGCTCAGTGGTGTAGGCGTGGCAGCCCGCGGTGGGCACGAAAGTCCTTGGTTGGTGGAGAGCTTGGTTTTGAGGGTCCCCACACGCTGCAGCTAGGAGCAGGGCGGGGTCTGGGCGCGCCGGAGCTGGAGCAGGGAGCGCCCTGGCAGCCCCTTGCGGGCGAGGAACTTCTTGGCAGCTCCGTTCTTGCTGCGCTGGCGCCTGACGGAGCGGGTTCCGCCCAGGCGCCAAGCGCCTTGGAGCCATGGCATCTTCTTGGAGGGGAGACGGCTGGTGCGCCTCTAGAGCTTCGTTGCCCGCGCGGGGCGGAGTGTGGCGCAGAGGGACGGACGGCGCGGAAGAGCCCCCTGCGGCGCGGACAAGCTCGGCGACGCGGTCGAGCCATTCTTCGTAGACGTCGTCGACGGGACGGTAGCGCAGGAGCTCGTTTGCCGCGAGGAGCGCAGCCCGAGCCTCCAAGGGTGCGCGGAGCGCGCTGGACGAAGAACCGGCTGGAGCGAGTGATGGAGTGGCGGTGCGGCCGTCTTGCCGCACGGACGGGTGCTGAGACGATGCTTGCTGCTTGCCCCCCGCCGGGCCGGTGGCTGCGTTGACGGCGGGCGATGGGGAACGACGAGGAAGCCCACCGGCGGGGGCCGTCTGGGTGACGCGAGAAGCGATGGCGGCCCGGTGCTCGGCGCGGGCCCGACGAGCATCGGACATGGACGCGACGGTCGGAGGAGAACGGAGCGGTGGAAGACAGATTCCGGCACACCCCTACCTGGCACGCCAAATGTCCGATTTCGGGTTCCGGCAGACCCTTAAGGTTCGAACACTGGGGTGCGCATGGAGATCACGTCCTCAACCTCCCCGTCTCACAAAGATCTAAACTAGTAAAGGAATCGCACAAGAGACACAAGATTTATACTGGTTCGGGCCACCATCGTGGTGTAATACCCTACTCCAGTGTGTGGTGGATGGATTGCCTCTTGGGGCTGGTGATGATGAATACTACAAGGAAGAACCGCCTCGCGAGGGTCAGTTCTTGGCTGGGGCGGTGAACTGAGGAGTTCAGTTGCCCTTCTCTCTCTCTCTCTCTTTCTTTCTCTGATTTCGATCCCCTTTACCTAAAAGCCGAACGAACCAACCCCCCGAACCCTTTGCTATGCGGGCGGCCGTCCCTATTTATAGAGGCCCTGGTCCTCTTCCCAAATATCGAGCGGGAAGGGAGCCAACAATGGCGGGCTAATTTGAAGGGGGACAACAAGTACATCTATCCTGACAAAAGGTGGTCTTCGCCTGCGAAAGACTCTGCGGTGACGCCGTGCTGGGCTCCATGGTGACCTCCGTCTCGTAGTCCGCTTGGTCCTGGTCTTGTTGCACCAAAACGGCAACCTTTGCCTGATGCCTCGGTACCCCGTGGCTGCGCTTGCCCCCTTTGCACCAAAGAGGAAAGGAGGACGCTGCGCGCGCTGGCGCCCGCCTGGCGCCCTTGATCGTCATGGCTTACGTCACGGGAACCTCACGAGGCACCCTGCCTTGATATCTCCGTCTTCTCGCGAGCCAGCCTGAGGAGGCTGCGCCTGAGGATGCGCCGTGTCATCCGCCTCGCGAGGCTTGGCCCCTCGCTAGGATCTTGAGTCTTGTGCTTGATGAAGATGGGCCATGTTGGGCCCCCATTCGAGCTACGCCGCAGGCCGCAGGCAGGCAAGTCTGTGGACCCCCATTCCCAGAACGCCGACATGGCCTAGTGGGTTTTAGTGATATGACATGGTACAGTGCCGTCCAGTCTTCGCGTGTGGTAGCAGTTTTGCGGGTACAGTAAGTTTTCTTGAAGAAGCGGAATTCAATGAAGTCATGATGGTTCCTTCATCCGAACAACTTACAGTGGGAAAGGTTGGGCCTGCGATATGACCGGGGTCGACCAGGATAATTTTGTGCATGGCAGATGGACCAGTGTCAGAGTAAATGACCACGGGTAGCCTAGCCGGCTTCCCCTGGCACTTCAGAAAAATTATAGGCCAAACAAGCCTCCAAGCTTCCAAGACATGGGGCGGTCTTCCCCCAGGCGGCTACCTCTCAAGCCGGCTGCGCAAAGGCAGCCCAGCCCTGAAATCCTTGAGAAACAAGACCACGAGAAGGCCGACTTCAAGAAGCCGGCCATAAAAGGGCCGACTCCCAGGAGCCGGTCCCTCAGCAGGCGGCTAAGATCTTGCCCTCGGAGTCTGCACCCACATAACGGCGACAAGACAGGGCATGGCTACAGTAAAACCTGCCACCCCCGAATCTCGGCGCAGGCATGGACATAGTGCACCGTACGGGGCGGCCATCCCCATCCGGCGCGGCACTGATGCCACGATGATCGTGACGTCACCCACAGCGAGGGGTCATTACGACCCATGGGTGGCAGGCCCCCTCGACCAGGGAGATCCCGAAGGCGGCCAGGCTTCCCACAGTCGGCCATGGGTATGGCCGGCTTCCAACAGCCAGCCAACTCTCTCCCTCCAAGGAGGTGCTTCATTAAGGACACAAGAGAAGGTAAGGCTACAGTGATGAGTCGCCTCGCAGTGGCACTGTAGCCATGCTTACCACAACAAAGCCATCGTCACCAGGGGCAAGGTAACAGTAACCAGCCCCCGACAAGACCCCCGAGCGGTGGGGCTGGCCTGTCGGCCAAAGGGTCGGCAGCCGGCGGGCCTACCAGTCGGCGGAGAAGCTGGCGGACGTAGACACAGACGGCTGGGGCCCACGGCCAGCCGGATTACCATTGTACCCCTGGGGGGGTAGGCCTATATAAACCCCCCAGGGTTTCCATGCAGGGGAGATCACTCTTTGGATAGATTTTAGACGCCACAAGGAGAGGAGGAGCGGGCTAGCCTGGCCCTCCCTCATCCTTTCACCGAACATCTCAAGGAGCATTCTATAGCAAACCACCGAGCTAGTGATCATGCGGAGACCCTGCAGAGCAGCATTAGAGGTGTTATCTCCACGGAGAGCCCTGAAGCTGGGTAAGATTCACCGGCGTGCATGTCTTCGCCTTATCCCGTTTCCAGGCACCAGCGATATTTTATTGGCTCCCACAATGATAAGCCATCCATTGGCATATGTCTCACCAACCACCCGACATTTGGCGCCCACCGTGGGGCCAGGTGCACCATCGTTTGAAGACCTGCTCTGGACAGGAACCCTCTTCCTTCCCAACGTGCGTAGCCAGCCTGGCTCGCCCGATGGCGCTTGCCCTGACGCGCTGCAAGACGTCGCCGACGCCTGCGCGGCGAGCTGCCTCACCGATCTTCTTGGCGAGGCTCGCATCTCTGACGAGGCCGCATCCGACGCGGGCACAGACTGCCCCGAGAGCCACCTCGTCAGCCTCCTCGATCAACTCCACGTCTCCGGCGAGCTTGCCATGGACTTAGAGTCGGTTGGCTCCACCGACCCGATGCTTGTCGACTCCGACACGGCATCCCTTGACGCCTTCCCCACCAACGTGGTGGTCATCAATGACCCTCTTCCTCAAGCCGACAGCAGCGGCAGTGAAATTACCGAGGTACTGGTTATCAGCCACGGTGCCTCCTCAGGCAAAAACGCCCACGACGCTCTGCAGGCGGCGCTGCACGACTTGTCCGTCCCCGTCCCATCCGACGCGGACGCCGAGACATTAGAGGCACGCCGCCTCGCCCTCGTTGCGGAGGGCCAGAGGCTCGCCACCATGAGACGCCTCACCGAGGCTCACCAGCGCGAGGTCGACGGAGCCACCTTCGGCACGCCGCCTCCCGACGGGCTGAGCCGCATCAGTATCGTCGAGAAACACAGCGTGGCTATCGCCGACATGCTAGGAGCAGACCGCCCAGTCTATGCCATGCCTCTTGAGAACTTGCGTGCCGCCCAGGCGGCCATAGACGAGTTGAATGGGCTGGGGCCTGATGAGCTCCCTTACATGACCAGACGCATCCGACAACTTATCGACACGGCCACAGAGCGGCATGAAGCCGGCGTCCGCGCCGAGAGTCCTCCCCCGCGCCGAGAGCACGGTGCGACGTCCCGAACACCAACCGCGGGCAACACCCGCGCGAGAAAAGAAAAGGAGCCGGCTGCCAGCCGCAGCCGGACTCGAATCTCCATCGAGCATGATGCCGAGGGCCGCCCTCGGGCCGTGGAGTGGCGGGGCAACCCTCCTCCTCCTCTGCCTCATGGGGAGAGATACCCTACCCCGCCGCCTATCACACACCCGACTCTTAGCGGCCGGCTGGGTCACTGCGAAGGAGTCGGCAAGAATGATGCCCGCCATCGGATCAACCGCCTTGCGCGATCCTTGGCCCTGGAAGAAGAAGATGATGTCGGCCCATCTTGCTTCGGCCCCCGCATCTGCGACGAGCCCTTCCCCAAAGGGTTTTCGCTCCCGAGAGACACGCCCAAGTACATCAGCTCCGTGAAGCCGGAAGATTGGTTGATCGACTACTCCACCGCGGTTAGCATCGCAAATGGCAACAGGCGTGTTGCCATAAAATATGTGCCCCTCATGCTCCAAGGCACGACATTCACCTGGCTTAACATCCTCAAGCCTTACAGTGTCAACAGCTGGCTAGACTTCACTGAAGCCTTCGTACGTAACTTCACCAGCACCTACAAGCGGGCTCCTAAGCCCCGACAGCTCTCCTTGTGCGTCCAAGGGCCCAACGAATCGACTTGCGACTACCTCACACGGTGGGCCGAGCTCCGCAATTCCTGCGAGGGAGTGCACGAGGTCCAAGCTATAGAGTACTTCACCGCCGGGTGCCGAGAAGGTACCCTCCTCAAGCACCGACTCCTCTGCGACGAGCCGACTACGCTTTATGAGCTACTGGTCATAGCTGACAAATAAGCCACGGCCGATTCCTCGATGAAGACCGAGCTCCGAGTAGACGCCTCCGGGAAGGTGCTCGCTCCGAGTCCCAAGACGCCGGCTGGAGAATCTAGCCGACGCCCGCACCAGACCGACCACAAGCGCAAGGCTCCCCTGCCGCCTTCCACCACCCAAGAAGCAGAAGGGCGGCAGGCCGGCTTGGCAGCCGGCTTTCTCCTACGAGCAAGCACTTGATGCCCCCTGCAAGTTTCACAGCGGCGCAAAGCCTTCAAACCACATGACCAGAAAATGCCATTGGCTCACTCGGATCTCCAAGGGCGAGGGGATGGCGCCGCCTTCGCCTGCTGGTCAGCCACCTCCGGCTCCTCCGCAGCCGGCCGCTCGACCAGCGGTCGGGGCAGTTCAAGATGAGTACCCCGACGAGCATGCCGCCTACATCATCTTCACCAGCCAGCCAGAAGATCGGCGTATCCGGCACCGACAACACCAAGAAGTCAATGCAGTCGCCTCCAACAACCCAGAATTCATGCACTGGTCAGAAAGGCCTATTAGCTGGAGCCGGACAAATCACCCAGAGGTGATGCCGTCTCCCGGCTCCTACACATTGGTTCTGGACGCCACCCTCGCCACGGAAAGGCGAGCCGCCCATTTCTCCCGTGTGCTGATAGATGGTGGGAGCAGCATCAATATCCTATACCACGACACCATGGAGAAGCTGAGCATCAAGACAAAGCAGCTCATGCCCAGTCGGACTGTGTTCCATGGCATCGTACCCGGCTTGTCCTGCTCCCCAATCGGCAAGATCAAGATAGATGTCCTCTTCGGGGACAAGGATCATTTCCGCCGAGAGGCGGTATGGTTTGAAGTGGTGGATCTAGAGAGCCCTTACCACGCGTTGCTTGGCTGACCTACCCTGGCCAAGTTCATGGTTGTACCCCATTACGCCGACCTCAAGATGAAGATACCAAGTTCCAAGGGCATCATCACCATAGCCAGAGACTACAAGAAGTCCTCCGAGTGTGCGGCTGCCAGCAGCCGGCTGGCCGAGTCCCTTGTAATTGCTGAAGAGAAGAAGATACTGGACCGACTCGTGGCCATGACCGGCAAGCAGCCGACCCTGTCCCCCAACCCCAAGGAGTGTGGTGCCCAAGGTTCCTTTCAGTCGGCCAAAGAAACAAAGAGGGTACCTCTGGACCCAGATCACCCAGAAAGGTTTGCCACCATCGGGGCAAACTTGGACGGCAAATAGGAAGGCGAGCTCGCCGATTTCCTCCGTGAGAATCGAGACATTTTTGCATGGTCCCCCAAGGACATGCCGGGTGTGCCGAAGGAATTCGCCGAGCACAAGCTACATGTCCGAGAAGGTGCGAAACCAGTCAAACAGCCTCTCCGCCGACTATCGGAGGCGAAGAGAAGGATTGTGGGAGAAGAGATAGCCCGGCTTCTGGCAGCCGGCTTCATTATGGAAGTTTTTTTTCCCAGAATGGCTCGCCAACCCGGTCCTTGTGCTGAAGAAAAACAACAAGCGGTGCATGTGTATAGACTACACTAGCCTCAACAAAGCTTGCCCCAAAGATCCCTTTGCCTTGCGAAGGATTGATCAAGTAATAGACTCCACAGCCGTATGCGAGCTGTTGAGCTTCTTGGATGCTTACTCAGGCTACCACCAGATAAAGCTGGATCTAGCTGACCGCCTGAAAACCGCCTTCATCACACCATTCGGAGCCTTCTGCTACCTGACTATGACATTCGGCTTGAGAAATGCCGGTGCCACTTTTCAGCGTTGCATGCAGAAATGCCTCCTCAAGCAGCTCGACAGAAATGCTCACGTCTATGTAGACAATATTGTGGTGAAGATGGAGAAGCGCGACACCTTGCTGGAAGACCTCAGAGAAACATTTGAAAACTTGCACCGATTCCAAGTCAAGCTCAACCCCGAGAAATGCGTGTTCGGAGTGCCGGCCGGCCAGCTCATAGGCTTCCTGGTCTCCGAACGCGGCATCGAGTGCAACCCAATAAAGATCAAGGCCATAGAGAGAATGGAGATTCCCACCAAGCTGCGGGATGTCCAGAAGTTCACCGGATGCTTGGCTTCCCTGAACCGCTTCATCAGCCGGCTCGGAGAGAAGGCCCTTTCCCTCTACCAACTCATGAAGAAGTCCACTCATTTCGAGTGGAACGACCAGGCGGACGAAGCCTTCCACGAGCTAAAGAAGATGCTGACCACGCCGCCTGTCTTGGCGGCACCAGCTGAAAAGGAGCCCATGCTCCGTTACATTGCCGCTACTAGCCGGGTGGTCAGCACTGCCATCGTAGTCCAACACCCAAAAGAAGGCCGGGCTCAGCCGGTTCAGAGGCCGGTGTATTATTTAAGCGAATTCTTATCCACCTCGAAGCAGAACTAGCCACACTACCAGAAGATGTGCTATGGTGTGTACTTCATTGCCAAGAAGCTCAAGCCCTATTTTCAAGAGCACCCCATTACGGTCGTATGTACTACCCCGCTTGCCGAGATCATAGGAAGCCGGGATGCATCCGACCAAGTGGCCAAATGGGCCATTGAGCTGGCCCCCTACGCGATCTTCTACCAGCCCCGCACCGCCATTAAGTCCCAGGCACTGGCCGACTTCCTCGTCGATTGGGCCGAAACCCAATACCTGCCACCGGCTCCCGACTCCACTCACTGGCGGATGCACTTCGATGGGTCCAAGATGCACACCGGCTTGGGAGCCGGCATCGTCCTCACCTCTCCCAAGGGCGACAAGCTGAAGTATACATTGCAAATTCATTTTGCCGCCTCCAACAATGTGGCCGAGTACGAGGCGCTCATACACGGGCTCCGTCTAGCCAAAGAAATCGGCATCCGCCGGATCTTGTGCTATGGCGACTCGGATTTGGTGGTCCAAAAGTCATCCGGTGACTGGGACGCCAAAGATGCAAACATGGCGAGCTATCGTTTCCTCGTCCAGCAAATCAGTGGATACTTTGAAGGATGTGAGTTCCTTCATGTACCACGTGCCGACAACATGCAAGCGGATGCCCTGACATGAGTAGGATCCACCCGGCAAGCCATACCAGCCGGCGTTTCTCTCCACCGACTCCTCAAGCCGTCTACAAAATCTGATTCCATCTTCATGCCGCCTGACCCCAACGTAGTCGGATCCGACTTGGGAAACTAAGAAGGCGGCACGGGGACTCCAACAGGCGGCCCGGGGACTGCCATAGTCGCAACCGGCCCGGGGAATTCGGAACTCGGCCCGGGGACTACATCAACACAACAGGCGATGGCCGACTCCGACCCCAACTCTTCACTACCCAGCCCACCCGCCCCTATGACAGTGGCTGTCCTGACAGTAGAAGAAGTCACAGCTCCATCCTGGGCCCAGCCCATCCTCAACTTCTTAGTAAACAGAGAGCTGCCAACCAACGAGATCTCGGCAAGACAAGTTCAACATCGAGCCGGAGCCTACACAATTGTCAACAGAGAGCTTGTTAGGCGCAGCGTCACTGGAGTCTTCCAGCACTGCGTCGAACCAGAGAAGGGCACATCAATCCTCAGGGACATCCACCAAGGCGAATGCGGCCACCACGCAGCCTCAAGATCACTCATCGCCAAGGCTTTTTGCCACGGATTTTTCTGGCCGACTGCCTTGGAAGACGCCAACGAACTAGTCAAAAACTGCAAAGGGTGCCAAGTTTTCAGCTCCAAGCAACACCTGCCGGCTTTTGCACTCAAGACCACCGCCCTCACCTGGCCCTTTGCCGTCTGGGGGCTGGACATGGTGGGCCCGTTCAAGGCGGCACGCGGCGGCATGACACATCTGCTCGTCGCTGTGGACAAATTTACCAAGTGGATTGAGGCAAAGCCGATCAAAAAGCTGAATGGGCCGACTGCCGTCACATTCATCGCAGATATTATAACCCAGTATGGCCTACCGCATAGCATCATCACTGACAACGGCACAAATTTTGCAAAGGGAGCACTGGCACGTTTCTGCACAACACGCGGCATCCGGCTGTACCTAGCGTCCGTTGCCCACCCGCAGTCAAACGGCCAGGTCGAGCGAGCAAACGGCCTCATCCTCTCAGGCATCAAGCCCCAACTAGTCGTGCCACTAGAGCATTCGGCCGGCTGCTGGCTCGACGAGCTGCCGGCCGTCCTCTGGAGTTTGCGCACTACCCCAAATAGATCGACTGACTTCACCCCTTTTTTCCTTGTATATGGTGTCGAGGCCGTCATCCCAACTGACATTGAGTTCGACTCACCTCGGGTCACCATGTACACGGAGGCGGAAACCAAGGAAGCACGAGAAGACGGCGTCGACCTGCTGGAAGAGGGTCGGCTGTTAGCTCTCAGTCGGTCCGCCATCTATCAGCAGGGTCTGCGCCGCTACCACAGTCGGAAGGTCAAGCCAAGATCTTTCCAAGAGGGCGACCTTGTGCTCCGGCTGATCCAGTGAACAGCCGGCCAGCACAAGCTCTCGGCCCCTTGGGAGGGCCCCTTCATCATCAGCAGAGCTTTAGGCAACGACTCCTACTACCTAATCGACGCGCAGAAGCCGAAGGCACGCAAGAGAGACAATTCCGGCAAGGAGTCGGACCGACCGTGGAACGCCAATCTCCTCCGAAGATTTTACAGTTAAAAAGCAGTACGTAGCACACTACCTTTTGTACTAAGTACGAGACAAGGGGTGCCCCGAGGAGTACTCGGGGGCTACCCTCTTTTATCTATGAAAGATGAGTATCATGCATACGATTTTGTTGCTACACTTGCTTTCTTCGTCCGGCACCGGGTTCAACTAGTCGGCCCGGGGACTCGCCGCCTCAAGTTATATCTGAAGTTCAACCTGCAGCCAGACAAGTAGTGTGTCGGCACCCAAGCCCCCTCTTGCCAAAAGTCACAGCTCGAAGAAACGACTGTCCGACTGGCAAGAGCCAAGGGCAGGAAAGGATGCCCACGCGAAAAAACGGCTAAGGACTAACGAGCTTATATAACACGAGCCGGCCTCCCACCCCGCCAGCCGACTACTAGAGCAGTCGGCTGGTCGGATTCCCGCTCACCTTGCTGCAATCTAAGAAACCTCAAGTACTTGCCTTCCCAAAAACGACCAAGTCCTTCTCCGGCCACAGACTGCAGAGCAGCTGTCCGGCTGGGAGGGCGGCGGCCAAGGGAAGGCGGCAAGGGAAAAAGCCAAAGGATAAAAAGCAAACATAAACGGAAGCCAAACACATGCATAATATTTACACAAAAGACCTTTGAAAGGCCAGCATTCAACATAGTCTGAATACACCCCTAGTGGGTGGAACTGCGCAAATTTAAAAATTGTTCAAAGAAGTAACAAGCAGGAAAGCTAGGACGGCGGATCAAGCTAGGGGAGCAAGAGGCGAGTGGGGCAGGTTGGCAGAGTCGGCGGTGCCAGCTGGAGGAGTGACCAGCTGGCGAGTCTGGGCATCGTTGCTAGAAGCACGATCGGGCTGAGGCGGGCTGGTCGCTTCACCATCCGGTGCAGCGTCTTCGTCATCCTCTCCCTCTTCCTCTTCGCCCTCATCACTGGAGGCAATCTCCTCCGCCGAGTCCTCACCTTCGACCGGGTTCAGCCCGAACCACTCCTCCGGCTGAGCGACGCCGGCGTCATCCACCTCAGGAGCAAAGGCGCGGGTATCGGTATACTCGGCGATCGCCGAGGCGCGCTGGATGATAGCCGGCCGCACCGCCTCCAGCTCCTCGTCAGCCTCCTGCCGCCAGGTGCTTAGCTGGTCCAAGTTCAGCCCAGGATACCAAGCCCGGACGAACTCCAGAGCCCGCCCAGCAACGGAGCGGGCCGCTGACGCCTTCCAAGCCTCGAAGCGGCCGACTGCGACCTCCAGCCAGTCGGTGTTCCGACTTGGGGTGCGCAGAATCACCTTGCCAGGCCAGAGGGCGGCCAGCAGTTGCGCTCCGGCACGCTGAAGACGGCGAAGCATGCGATGGGCCGACTGCAGGCAGGCTTGAAGCCCCAGAAGCTGCTCCTCAAGTGACCGGCTGGCATTTGGCGCAATCTCGGCCCCCGCCTGCCATCGCGTGTCGCGGTAGGCCTCAATGGTTTGGGTGGCGGCGGCTGAGTAGTCGGGGAAGTAATCTGCGCAAAGAGGAAAGCAGTGACACAAAATAAAAGAATAAATCAGATAGTAGAAGGCAGGCAAGGAAGCAAAGAAGAAGGCGGCCTACCGTCAATCAAGTCTTCCACCCGACTATAGCCTTGGCTCAACTCCTGCCTCATCTCGGCCTAGTTTGCCGCCTCGATCTCATACTCGGCTTTGAGGGCGGCCTCGCTGTCCTGCGCCGCCTTCAGGGCCACCCTATGGCTTTCCTCCTGGTTGGCCAACCTCTTGGCCAGGTGGTCACGCTTTTGAGCCAGGGCGGTGCACTCGGCCTCCTTGGCACGAAGGGCGGTCTGGGCTCCCCTCAGCTGGCTCCTCAAGTCGGCATTGGCCCCTGCAATATAAAGAAAGAAGTCGTCAGGAAAAGATCCGACCCGACTACTCGGTAGTCGGCCTGAATCTCGGGGACTACACCCAGTGGGCGCGCTGACGCGCCCCCACTTAAAAGAAAAACGGAGCACTTACTCCGGCTCTCGGTCAGATCAGTGGCTTTATGATTCAACTCCTGGGCCTGGGAGTTGAAGGCGGCCGCGCGGAGGTTGTGGTACTCCTGCAGAGAAGACAAGGGACGTGAGTAAGAACAAGATGGTAATCAAGCTTTCCAATAAGTTCCAAGCCGCCTGCTCAGCAGCCGGCTCGGAACTCGAGGACTACACCCAGTGGGTGCGCTGACGCCCCCCCCCCCCCACGAAAGAAATTAAAAGCAATCAAAGGAGCAGGAGGACTCACCCAAATAACCGACCGCGTCGTGAGAAACTCCTGGGTGTACTGCTTCAGCGCGGTGGCTTGGGCCTGAAGCCGGCTCCGGACGTCCTGCGCTGCCACATTCAGCACGGCTGTCCCGCTGCCCGGCGTCCACCCGGACGAGCTGTCGCTGGCCGCTTCTAGGTCCTGGGTAGATGAGCCGGCGTCCACGGTCTTCTGCGCATCCGGCGCTGAAGTCGCCTTCCCCGCGTGCCGGCGAAGCGGTGACAAGATCGCAAGATCCCCTCCCACAGTCAGCTCGCCCCCAGCCGGCCGTGTTGGCGGCACTTCAGGCCGGCCTCCTCGGCCCGCTACAGTCGGCGGCGATGGTGCCGTCTCCCTCTCCATCTCCAGCTGGCCGCGGCCGGCTTCCTCCAATGGGGGCACATGGGTGTCAGGAGCCGCGGCACGAAGGGGAATGACGAACTGCGGAGGCTGGTTCTGCAGGGCCTCCGCCTCCCTCTCCGCGTCTGCGGCCTCCGCCTGGGCCTTGGCGGCTGCGACGGCTCGCGCCTCCGCCGACTTTTGCTCCGCCTCCCGAGCCGCCCTCCGCTCCTCCGCCTCCCGCTCTTCTCGCGCTTCCCGCGCGTTTCGCTCCGTCGCCTCTAGGAGGTCGGCGCGGGGATCTACCGGCGCGAGGTTGAAGACCCTCCTACGGCTCCGACTATGGAGGCGGCCGGGACTTGCCCAAGGGAAAGGGGCCCTGTTTGATGAATTGAGAAAAAGGGTTTGGAAAAACATCAACCGGAGAAGAAGAAAAAAGAAAGGCATAAGAGCAGCGACACTTATGCTGAGACCACCTGTGGCTGCTTCACCACCTTGCGAAAGCGGGCTACCTTCGCGGCCGCCTCGTCCTGCTTGGTCTCCCCCGCGGTACTCTTGGGCTTCTTCGGCCGACTGCCGAAGTGGGTCGACGCGGCCCGGCGCTTCTGCGCGCCGCCCTAGGCAGTCGGCCCGACGGATGGGCCGGCACCATGGTGCTTGGGCGCGGGTCGGCGGCGCGCGATGACTTCGGCCTCGTCGTCATCTGGCCAGTCCTCAAAGCCGACCCCGAGCCCGGACCCGCCTGCGTCGCCGCCTTCCCCCAGGATGTCGTCCTCCATGGCGGCTGCCCCCAGGTCTGGGTCGTCTACATCGTCCATCATACGGTCGGGGAGGAACTGGCGTTCCACCCCTGCGGCCCCGGCTACTGGCGGAAGCATGGGGTTCTGCCAAAGAAAGGCCGGCTGGTCAGGAGTCGGCCACCATGAACTCAGCAACGAGCAAAGAGGAAGAGAAACTTACCACCGGCGGAGGATTGGCGCGAGAGTACGGCACCTTGCCATACTGCCACTCCTCGGTGAGCTTGCACTTGGAAATGTAGTTCACCATGTAAGACACCTCGGCGTGAGGCATCTCCTTGGTGCTTAGACGGCATGGGTCGAAGCGGCCGCTCATCTGGCAGATCATATGAGGTCGGCCCTGCAGCGGGAGCACCCGGCGCTCCACGAAGGCGGCCACCAGGTCGGCCCCGGACATACCCTCCAACTGGATCATCACCCGGAGCCGGGCAACGGAGGCGGACCCGCCCGAAGACAGCGACCTGGACTGGAAGGACCATGAAGGCTGCCTCCCAGCCGGCGGGCCAGGCGGCCAGCTATGTAAGCCGGCAAGTTGACGAAGTCGCCTTGCGGAGCAATATTCTTCACGTAGAAGTAGGACTTCTGCCAGAGCTTCACCGAATGGATCAGTGGGATGAGCGGAAACGGGTTGTTGTCGCTCGCCCTTCGCATGGCGATGAAGGCACCACATGGGGCGGGCACGCCCGCGACGACGGTGCCGAGCTTGCACTGAAAGAACTCTCCCCATAGTTCAAGAGTGGGGAGGACGCCGAGAAAACCCTCGCATAGGGTGATGAAGGCCGACAACAGCATCACCGCGTTGGGAGTGAGGTGATGTGACTGGAGATGATAAAATTCAAGGAACAAGCGGAGGAACCCGCTCGCCAGCAGGCCGAAGCCGCGCAGGCAGTGCGAGCGGAAGATCACCCGCTCGTCCTCTTCTGGCGCCGGCGATATCTCCCTCTCCGGCGCGAGGCGGACCCATACGAGATCCGCGCCCGGCAACCGCCGCATCCGACGGAGGAAGTCGACGTGGTCGTCATGGACGTTGGAGCCGTCCCAGGAGCTCGACAACGCCATGGGGACGGCGTGGCGGCGAGGAAGGTACGACGAAAAGAGGGCGCACAACCCAGCTGCGACGAGGCGGCGACGAGCCAAGAGGATTGGCAGGAAGGCCAAGCGGCGGCAGGTAGCTGTCGTGACGAGAGGAGGAAGAAGAAGGAGGGGGCGGAGCAAGGGAGAGCGCGTGAGTGTTCCCTCCTCTACCCCTACTTATAGCCTCGTGCGGCGAAGCCGAGGAGGCAGGACGTGGGAGGGTGTGTGGGATTAACTGCACCCACTCCACCCATGCCCCGCGATTATTGCGCCGTTACGGCGTGGGGAAACCGCCACTAGGGCGCGCACGGTCCGTCCGGGCCGCAGAAGATCCGCGCGTGGCCGAGGCCCTGTAGTGGCGGGCCCCGGACTGCGGCGGCGTCCCGTCGCGCGCGTGGGCTGGCACGCCCCTCCAGCCGGAGGATGCCACGTGGCGCGCAGACGACAAGCGGTCAGTTCACAGCCGGACTCGCGTGCCGACTGGCACCGCCTTCAAACTTTGAGATCGCTAAGAGACGGCGCGCCTGGTCGAAACCGGCTTCTGGTTCCCGGCTCCTCAAGATAGGAAGCTGACTGGGCTCCTCGACTTTTTTCTGCCTCGGAGCCCAACCAGCTTCGGGGACTACTGTCGAAGTAAATGACCACGGGTAGCCTAGCCGGCTTCCCCTGGCACTTCAAAAAAATTACAGGCCGAACAAGCCTCCAAGCTTCCAAGACATGGGGCCATCTTCCCCCAGCCAGCTACCTCTCAAGCCGGCTGTGCAAAGGCAGCCCAGCCCTGAAATCCTTGAGAAACAAGACCACGAGAAGGCCGACTTCAAGAAGCCGGCCATAAAAGGGCCGACTCCCAGGATCCGGCCCCTTAGCAGGTGGCTAAGATCTTGCCCTCAGAGTCTACACACACATAACGGCGACAAGACGGGGCGTGGCTACAGTAAAACCTGCCACCCCCGAATCCCGGCGCACGCATGGCCACAGTGCATCGTACGGGGCGGCCATCCCCGTCCGACGCGGCACTGTTGCCATGATGATCGTGACGTTAGCCACGACGAGGGGTCAGTACGACCCGTGGGTGGCAGGCCCCCTCGGTCAGGGAGATCCCGAAGGCGGCCAGGCCCCACAGTCAGCCAAGGGTATGGTCGGCTTCCAATAGCCGACCAACTCTCTCCCTCCAAGGAGGTGCTTCATTAAGGAGACAAGAGAAGGTAAGGCTACAGTGATGAGCCGCCTCGCGGCGGCACTGTAGCCATGCTTACCATGACAAAGCCATTGTCACCAGGGGCAAGGTAACAGTAACCAGCCCCGACAAGACCCCCGAGCGGTGGGGCCGGCCTGTCGACCAAAGGGCCGGCAGCCGGCGGGCCTACCAGTCGGCGGGCCCCACCAGTCGGTGGAGAAGCCGGCGGGCGTAGACACAGATGGCTGGGGCCCATGCCCAGCCGGATTACCATTGTACCCCTGGGGGGTAGGCCTATATAAACCCCCAGGGTTCCCATGCAGGGGATATCACTCTTTGGATATATTTTAGACGCCACAAGGAGAGGAGGAGCGGGCTAGCCTGGCCCTCCCTCATCCTTTGACCGAACAGCTCAAGGAGCATTCTGTAGCAACCCATCGAGCTAGTGATCGTGCGGAGACCCCGCAGAGCAGCATTAGGGGTGTTATTTCCATGGAGAGCCCTGAAGCTGGGTAAGATTCGCTGGCGTGCATGTCTTCGCCTTATGCCGTTTCCAGGCACCGGCGATGTTTTATTGGCTCCCACAATGATAAGCCATCCATTGGCATATGTCGCACCAACCACCCGACAACCAGGATGGTCGACGTCCCACATGTCGGCGAATGAAAGTATTCTTTCCGATATAGAGGACAAGTAACGAGTATTCATTGATTATTTTTTATGAAAGCTATTGTCTCCACTATTACGACGGAGGAGTGTGAAACACGGCAGCCCAGTGAACTTGGCATGTGCACCACTCCCTCCTTCCTCATGTAATGCCCAGGTTACAGCTTTTTCTCACTTTCTCTCTATCTATTTCCTCTCAAATGTTTTTTACCTTTCTTTTTTAAGACACAATTGTTTTTATGCCTTTTTAGAATTATTATTTTTATACCTAGGAGCACGTGTAGAGGCGGGGTCTTGTAGAGCCCACTCCTTGACTTTGTCAATGCCCCTCTCTCCTCCACATAAGGAGTACTACTTGCTATGCATGCATGCGGCAGGCAGTTGGCGTCTTGAGGGGCCAGGGCGGTGAGAGCGGGCTCCGAAAGTGGTCCGGACTCCAGCATGGCCCACCTCACATTATCACCATATATTTCTTGGAGTCCGTGCGCGGCGGGCGGGCGATCTCTTCTCCCTCCGCCGTTTCTCTCTTCTCAGCCGACGCCCGCCGAGTGATTAGATTTCGGCTATCAACGGTTTATTCAATTATGGTCCCACATGTCAGTGAAATTGCAAGACAGCGCGTGTCCCCTCTGGTGAGCGGCGTGCAAGCCGGACTGTCGGGGTTGCGACGCGTACGAGTCGTAAGTGTGCCGTGTTTTCCTTTAGAACTTGCGGAGCATAACATTTTCGCACGATCAATCGATAGAAATCCAGAACAAGATGATGAGGGCGGTGCTTTCCCGCTCGTTAGGCGGGCTAGTTCGAGTGATATGACGTGCTACAGTGCCGTCCACTTGCTCCATTTTTATGTAAGCAAGAGTTTACACTCCTACTCGGGAGGTGTGCAAAACACCGCGGATCTGATTTTGATCGAGGGATAACTGTTCCCTGGCAAATAATGGAGGATTGTTAGCGATTATAGCATGATAGTTAGGGCATCTCCAGTGCTGGCCACAAATTTACACCGGCATCTGTCCGAGGACACTGATGGATGACATCCGATGCTGCCCGCATACCTTTCGGCAACTATGTGAACAAACCAGATGAAATTCATGCAAACAAAGCAAATTTCAAATTAACCGGATGAAATTCATTACATTTCGAAAACTTCTCCAACAAACTGGACGAAATTCATTACATATTTTGCACAAACCGTACTAAAACCTATTGTAAACCTAATCTAAACGATCGCCGGCGCCCGACCACCATGTCCGGCCATGAACCCGAGAAAGCCGGCCATTGCCTTTGCCTCCTCCTCATCCGCCTCGATAACCTCCTCCTCCGGAGCACAAGGTTCTGAAGATTTCCGCCTCCACGCCGCCATCAAGCGGCTAATCGGCCGCCGACGTTTATGATGACCCACAAGTATAGGGGATCTATCATAGTCCTTTCTATAAGTAAGAGTGTCGAACCCAACGAGGAGCAGAAGGAAATGATAAGCGGTTTTCAGCAAGGTATTCTCTGCAAGTACTGAAATAAGTAGTAACAGATAGTTTTGTGATAAGCTAATTTGTAACGAGCAACAAGTAACAAAAGTAAATAAAGTGCAACAAGGTGGCCCAATCCTTTTTGTAGCAAAGGACAAGCCTGGACAAACTGTTATATAAGGAAGAGCGCTCCTGAGGACACATGAGAATATCGTCAAGCTAGTTTTCATCACATTCACATGATTCACGTTCGGCACTTTGATAATTTGATATGTGGGTGGACCGGTGCTTGGGTGCTGTTCTTACTTGAACAAGCATCCCACTTATGATTAACCACTATTGCAAGCATCCGCAACTACAACAAAAGAATTAAGGTAAACCTAACCATAGCATGAAACATATGGATCCAAATCAGCCCCTTACAAAGCAATGCATAAACTAGGGTTTAAGCTTCTGTCACTCTAGCAACCCATCATCTACTTATTACTTCCCAATGCCTTCCTCTAGGCCCAAATAATGGTGAAGTGTTATGTAGTCGACGTTCACATAACACCACTAGAGGATAGACAACATACATCTCATCAAAATATCGAACGAATGCCAAATTCACATGACTACTAATAGCAAGACTTCTCCCTTGTCCTCAGGAACAAACGTAACTACTCACAAAGCATAAACATGTTCATAATCAGAGGGGTATTAATATGTATATAGGATCTGAACATATGATCTTCCACCAATTAAACCAACTAGCATCACCTACAAGGAGTAATTAACACTACTAGCAACCTACTAGCACCAATCCCGGACTTGGAGACAAGAATTGGATACAAGAGATGAATTAGGGTTTTGAGATGAGATGGTGTTGATGAAGATGTTGATGGAGATTGCCGTCTCCCGATGAGGGGAGCATTAGTGATGACGATGTCGATGATTTCCCCCTTCGGGAGGGAAGTTTCCCCGGCAGAACAGCTCTGCCGGAGCTCTAGATTGGATCCGCCAAGGTTCCGCCTCGTGGCGGTGGAGTTTCGCCCCGAAAGGTTGCTTCTTATTTTTTTCTCGACGAAAGACTTCATATAGCAGAAGATGGTCATCGGAGAGCCACCAGGGGGCCACGAGATAGGGGGCGCGCGGGGGGGGGGGGGGCTCCCCACCCTCGTGGATAGGGTGTGGGCCCCCTGGTCTTCATCTTTGGCGAGGATTTTTCATTATTTTTTATAAGGTATTCCGTGGAGTTTCAGGACTTTTGGAGTTGTGCAGAATAGGTCTCTAATATTTGCTCCTTTTCCAACCCTGAATTCCAGCTGCCGGCATTCTCCCTCCTTATGTAAACCTTGTAAAATAAGAGAGAATAGCCATAAGTATTGTGACATAATGTGAAATAACAGCCCATAATGCAATAAAATATCAATATAAAAGCATGATGCAAAATGGACGTATCAACTCCCCCAAGCTTATACCTCGCTTGTCCTCAAGCGAAAGCCGATAATAAAAAATATGTCCCCATGTTTAGAGGTAGAGGCGTCGATAAAAATAAAATACGGACATGAAGGCATCATGATTATTCTCATAACAGCAACATATATAGATATTGTCATATGATTACTTATGTTCAAGTGATGATCTATTCACAATGTAAAAGTATGAATCAGAAACCTTACTGAGAACCAACAAACTATAACCTCAGTCATTGAAGCAATTGCAATTTATCATAACATAAGAAAGAGTCTATGTCAGAGCTAAAAAGCAAGTCCACATACTCAACTATCATCTAGTCCTTCATAATTGCTAACACTCACGCAATACTTGTGGTTACGGAGTTTTAATCGGATACAGAGAAAGATAGGGACTTATAGTTTCGCCCCACAACCTTTTACCTCAAGGGAAATGTCAACAATAATAACTCATGCCCCCCTACATCCAATTAGATATATCTATCAGGATCTTTCCAACACACTGTGCTTGCCAAAGGATAAAATGTAAAAAGGAAAGGTGAAGATGACCATGAGTCTTGCATAAGGTAGAAGATAATAATAAAAGATAGGCCATTCACAGAGGGAAGCAGAGGTTGCCATGCGCTTTTATGGTTGGATGCACAAAATCTTAATGTGAAAGAACGTCACTTTATATTGCCCCTTGTGATATGAACCTTTATTATGCAGTCCGTCGCTTTTATTACTTCCACATCACAAGATTGTATAAAGCTTATTTCTCCCACACTAATCATACATATTTAGAGCAATTTTTATTGCTTTGCACCGATGGCAACTTACTTGAAGGATCTTACTCAATCCATAGGTAGATATGGTGGACTCTCATGGCAAAACTGGTTGGAAGCACAAGTAGTATCTCTACTTGGTGCTAAGAATTTGGCTAGCAAGAGGGGGAAAGGCAAGCTCAACATGTTGGAGGATCCATGACAACATACTTTATCTCAGATATAAGAAAACATAACTCATCACGTTGTCTTCCTTGTCCAATATCAACCCTTTAGCATGTCATATTTTAATGAGTGCTCCCAATCATAAAAGATGTCAATGATAATATATTTATATGTGAAACCTCTCTTTCCTTATTACTTCCTATTAATTGCAATGATGGCCAAAGCTATGTCTGCCAACTCCCAACAACTTTTAAATCATCATACTCTTCCTATGTGAAGTCATTACTCTTAATAAGATCAATATGAACTTTTGTTTCTTCTTATTCTTTTTCTCTTTTCTTTTATTCACCCAAGATCATAGCAAGAAAATCAAGCCCTTGACTCAACACTAATCTTTATTATATAGCTCACAGACTCGATTACATAGAGAGATCATAAAGCAAAACACAAAACTAGATCATGCCATAAACTTTATTCTACTAGATCAAAATACTAATAATAGGATCGAACTAAGGAAAACGATAAAGATAGGAGTTGTGATTGTGATACGATACCGGGGCACCTCCCCCAAGCTTGGCGGTTGCCAAGGGGAGTGCCCGTACCCATGTGATTATATCTCCTTCTTTGTTGTTGGTGTAATATTCTTGGCGATGATTCCTCTCAGGATACGATTCTCCTCTTCGAGCTTGTTGACTTGCTGCTTGAGGTCCATCGTTTCCTTATGAAGCTTTCCTGTAATGGCTAAAGCTCCTTGCACCCAAGGGTGTTTCATAGCCGCGGGAGAACAAGTGACACTCCTCTTCATATTTTCATAAGAAAGAAATCTAACATTGGAAGGCATAACCGAGTTTGGAATAGCTGAGCTCTGTAGTTCCCCCATCGTGAACCTAGCTCGGAAGCGAGAGGTGACTTCTTGATCCTCCATGGCATCTACCCTCATTAAGTCAGCCTCCATCTCCTCCTCCATTGTTGGCCCAAAGTGGTGAGGGTCGTTGTTTGCCCTTGGTTCCGGTGCCGGATTAGATACCCGGCTCTCCCCGACTGACTTTTGAGAAGACATCTTGCTCTAATCTGCAGCAGCAATAGCTCGAAACAAAAACAGAGTATTTGCGTGATACGGGAGTCAAAACCTTCTGGAGAATATATAGTGAATTTTTATCGACCAAAATACGTATCATGCAAGAAAACGGAGTCCGGAAGGCACACGAGGTGCTCACGAGGTAGGGGGCGCGCCCAGGGGGGTAGGGCGCGCCCTCCACGCTCGTGGGGCCCTCGTGTCCTTCCCGGACTACTACTTATTTTTCTATTTTTCTAATTATTCCAAAACGGAGAGATATTGCCTTAAAAACTGTTTTGGAATCGGTTTACTTACCGTACCACATACCTATTCCTTTTCAGAGTCTGAAATGTTCTGGAAAGTGTCCCTTATGTATTCCTCCAGGGTTACAGTTTCAATAATATTGGTTCAATATTTATGGGATTACCTGAGATATAATGTTTGATTCTTTGACCGTTTACCACCTTCGGATTTGTGCCTTCGAATTTGTTGATTTTTATGGCACCGGAACGATAGACCTCCTCGATAACATAGGGGCCTTCCCATTTAGAGAGAAGTTTCCCTGCAAAAAATCTTAAACGAGAGTTGTATAGCAATACATAATCACCTACATTAAACTCACTCTTTTGTATCCTTTTCTCATGCCATCTTTTAACTTTTTCTTTAAACAACTTGGCATTTTCATAAGCTTGGGTCCTCCATTCATCAAGTGAGCTAATATCAAATAACCTCTTCTCACCGGCAAGTTTGAAATCATAGTTGAGCTCTTTAATAGCCCAATATGCCTTATGTTCTAGTTTGAGCGGTAAGTGACATGCTTTTCCATATACCATTTTATACGGAGACATACCCATAGGATTTTTATATGCAGTTCTATAGGCCCATAATGCATCATCAAGTTTCTTGGACCAATTCTTTCTAGACCTATTGACAGTCTTTTGCAAAATTAATTTGAGTTCTCTATTACTCAATTCTACTTGACCACTAGACTGTGGGTGATACGGAGATGCAATTCTATGATTGACGTCATATTTAGCAAGCATTTTACGGAAAGCACCATGAATAAAATGTGAACCACCATCAGTCATTAAATATCTAGGGACTCCAAACCTCGGAAAAATAACTTCTTTAAGCATCTTAATAGAAGTGTTATGATCAACACTACTAGTTGGAATAGCTTCTACCCACTTAGTAACGTAATCAACAACAACTAAAATATGTGTATATCCATTAGAGGCTGGAAAAGGTCCCATATAATCAAAGCCCCAAACATCAAATGGTTCAATAACAAGTGAATAATTCATAGGCATTTCTTGACGTCTACTAATATTACCAATTCTTTGACATTCATCACAAGACAGGACAAACTTACGGGCATCCTTGAAGAGAGTAGGCCAATAAAAACCGGATTGCAATACCTTATGTGCAGTTCTATCTCCCGCGTGGTGTCCTCCATAAGTTTCGGAGTGGCACTTGCGTAGGATCTATTCCTGTTCATGCTCAGGTACACAACGTCTAATAACACCATCTACTCCTTCTTTATAAAGATGTGGGTCATCCCAAAAGTAATGTCTCAAATCATAGAAGAACTTTTTCTTTTGTTGGTATGTGAAGCTAGGTGGTATGAATTTAGCAACAATGTAATTAGCATAATCAGCATACCAAGGAGTACTACGAGAAGTACTTATGACATTTAATTGTTCATCAGGAAAGCTATCATCAATAGGTAGTGGGTCATCAAGAACATTCTCTAACCTAGATAAGTTGTCTGCAACGGGGTTCTCAGCTCCTTTTCTATCAACAATATGCAAATCAAATTCTTCTAGCAAGAGAACCCATCTAATAAGTCTAGGTTTAGCATCTTTCTTCTCCATAAGATATTTAATAGCAGCATGATCAGTGTGGATAGTTACTTTAGAATCAACAATATAAGGTCTGAACTTATCACAAGCAAATACAACTGCTAAAAGTTCTTTTTTAGTAGTAGCATAATTTCTTTGAGCATTGTCTAGAGTCTTACTAGCATAATGGATAACATTTAATTTCTTATCAACTCTTTGCCCTAGAACAACACCTACAGCATAATCACTAGCATCACACATAATTTAAAAGGGTAAATTCCAATCAGGTGGCTGAACAACAGGTGCAGAGACTAATGCTTGCTTAAGTATTTCAAATGCTTCTACACAATCATCATCAAAGACAAATGGTATATCTTTTTGTAATAAATTAGTGAGAGGCCGAGAAATTTTTGAGAAGTCCTTAATGAACCTCCTATAAAATCTGGCGTGACCAAGGAAACTTCTTATACCTTTGATGTCCCTTGGACATGGCATCTTTTCAGTAGCATCAACCTTGGCTTTATCAACTTCAGTACCTCTTTCAGAAACTTTGTGCCCCAAGACAATACCTTCATTAACCATAAAGTGGCACTTTTCCCAATTCAAGACAAGATTAGTTTCTTCACATCTCTGCAAAACTCGATCAAGATTGCTCATGCAATCATCAAAATAAGATCCATAGACGGAAAGTCATCCATGAAAACCTCACAAATCTTTTCACAAAAGTCAGAGAATATAGCCATCATGCATCTTTGAAAGGTAGCAGGTGCATTACATAAACCAAAAGGCATATGTCTATAAGCAAAAGTACCAAAAGGGCATGTAAAAGTAGTCTTTGATTGATCTTTAGCTGACACATGTATTTGAGAGAAACCAGAATAACCATCTAGAAAGAAATAATGTGTATGTTTGCATAATCTTTCTAGCATTTGATCGATAAAAGGTAAGGGGTAATGATCTTTCTTAGTAGCCTTATTTAATTTGCGGAAATCAATTAGCATCCTATGGCCTGTAATAATTCTTTGTGGAATCAATTCATCTTTATCATTAGGAACAACAGTAATACCTCCCTTCTTAGGGACCCAATGAACAAGACTTACCCACTGGCTATCTGCAACGGGATAAATTATACCTGCCTCCAGAAGCTTTAGTATTTCTTTTCTTACCACTTCTTTCATTTTAGAATTCAGACGTCGTTGAGGATCACAAACTGGTGTGGCATCTGCTTCCAAATATATTTTATGTTGACATAGAGTGGGACTAATGCCCTTAAGATCATCAAGAGTATATCCAATAGCAGCACGGTGCTTCTTCAGAGTTTTCAATAATCTTTCTTCTTCATGCTCTGAAAGGTTAGCACTAATAATAACAAGATATATCTTCTTTTCATCAAGATAAGCATATTTAAGATTATCAGGCAACGGTTTAAGCTCTAACACGGGATCACCCTTAGGTGGAGGGGGATCCCCTAGGATTTCAACAGGCAAATTGTGTTTCAAAATAGGTTCCTTCTTAAAGAACACTTCATCTATTTCCTTCTTCATTCATAATCATATCATTCTCATGCTCTAGCAAATATTGCTCTAAAGGATCACTAGGAGGTACGGCAATAGAAGCAAGACCAATAATTTCATCCTTACTAGGAAATTCTTCTTCACGGTGTTGTTTACTATATTTAGAGGAATTAAATTCATGAGTCATATCATCTAAGCCAACAGTAACAACATCCCTTGTGCAATCTATGGTAGTATTAACAGTATTCAAGAAGGGTCTACCAAATATAATGGGACAAAAGCTATCTTGTGGGGAACCAAGAACAAGAAAATCAGCAGGATATTTAGTTTTCCCACACAAGACTTCAACATCTCTAACAATTCCCATTGGTGAAATAGTATCTCTATTAGCAAGTTTAATAGTGACATCAATTTCTTCTAACTCAACAGGTGCAATGTCATGCATAATTTCTTTGTATAAGTCAATATGTATTGCACTAGCACTAGCACCCATATCACATAAGCCATGATAACAAAGATCTCCTATTTTAACAGAAATAACAGGCATGCCTACCACAGGTCTAGGTTTATCTGTATCACGGGGTTTAGCAATTCTAGCAGTTTCATTACAGAAGTAAATAACATGCCCATCTATATTATCAGACAAGAGATCTTTAACAATAGCAATATTAGGTTCAACTTTAACTTGCTCAGGAGGTGTATATGTTTTAATATTGCTTTTACGAACCACAGTTCAAGCTTTAGCATGATCCTTTATCCTAACAGGGAAAGGTGGTTTCTCAACATAACAAGTAGGAACAATAGGATCATTATAAGTGACAGTATTTTCTTCAACTTTAATTGGTGCAGCTACTTTTACTTCTATGGGAGGGTGATATTTAAACCACTTCTCCTTAGGGAGATCAACATAAGTAGCAAAAGATTCACAGAAAGAGGCTACTATCTTAGAATCAAGTCCATATTTAGTGCTAAATTTACGAAAAATATCGGTATCCATAAAAGATTTAACACAATCAAAACTAGGTGTCATACCTGACTCCTTACCATTGTCGAGGTCCCAATCTTCAGAGTTGCGTTTAATTCTATCCAATAAATCCCATCTAATTCCAATAGTCTTCATCATAAAAGAGCCAGCACAAGAAGTATCGAGCATGGTGCGATTATTTTCAGAAAGACGAGCATAATTTTTTTGAAGAATTGTTTCTCTTGGGAGCTCACGATTGGGGCATGAATATAACATTGATTTAAGCCTCCCCAAGCTTGAGCGATGCTTTCTCCTTTGCGAGGCAAAAAATTATATATATAATTGCGATCATGATGAACAAGATGCATAGGGTAATACTTTTGATGAAATTCCAATTTCAATCTTCTATAGTTCCATGATCTCGTATCATCACATAGCCTATACCATGTCAATGCATCTCCCTTCAAAGATAAAGGGAAGACCTTCTTCTTAGCAACATCATCGGGTACACCTGCAAGCTTAAATAATCCACAAACTTCATCCACATATATTAGATGTTCATCAGGATGCTTTGTTCCATCTCCTGTAAAAGGATTAGCTAGCAGTGTTTCTATCATACCCGAAGGATACTCAAAAGGAATTTCATTTTCAATAGGTTCAGTAGGTTGAGGAGCAACTCTTTGCTCTACTGGTCAGGGTGAAGATACCCCGAACAAGCCCCTCCGAGAATTACTTTCCATAGTAACAGGTGACAGTAAATTTCAGCACACTATATAAATTTTTCCTTACCAAATTCCACCTACCAAAGGCGCTTCACTCCCCGACAATGGCGCTAGAAAAGAGTCTTGATGACCCACAAGTATAGGGGATCTATCATAGTCCTTTTGATAAGTAAGAGTGTCGAACCCAACGAGGAGCAGAAGGAAATGATAAGCGGTTTTCAGCAAGGTATTCTCTGCAAGTACTGAAATAAGTAGTAACACATAGTTTTGTGATAAGCTAATTTGTAACGAGCAACAAGTAACAAAAGTAAATAAAGTGCAGCAAGGTGGCCCAATCCTTTTTGTACCAAAGGACAAACCTGTACAAACTCTTATATAAGGAAAAGCGCTCCCGAGGACACATGGGAATATTGTCAAGCTAGTTTTCATCACATTCATATGATCCGCGTTCGGTACTTTGATAATTTGATATGTGGGTGGACCGGTGCTTGGGTGCTGTTCTTACTTGAGAAAGCATCCCACTTATGATTAACCTCTATTGCAAGCATCCACAACTACAACAAAAGTATTAAGGTAAACCTAACCATAGCATGAAACATATGGATCCAAATCAGCCCCTTACGAAGCAAGGCATAAACTAGGGTTTAAGCTTCTGTCACTCTAGCAACCCATCATCTACTTATTACTTCCCAATGCCTTCCTCTAGGCCCAAATAATGGTGAAGTGTTATGTAGTCGACGTTCACATAACACCACTAGAGGCTAGACAACATACATCTCATCAAATTATCGAACGAATACCAAATTCACATGACTACAAATAGCAAGACTTCTCCCTTGTCCTCAGGAACAAACATAACTACTCACAAAGCATAAACATGTTCATAATCAGAGGGGTATTAATATGTATATAGGATCTGAACATATGATCTTCCACCAATTAAACCAACTAGCATCAACTACAAGGAGTAATTAACACTACTAGCAACCTACTAGCACCAATCCCGGACTTGGAGACAAGAATTGGATACAAGAGATGAACTAGGGTTTTGAGATGAGATGGTGCTGATGAAGATGTTGATGGAGATTGCCCTCTCCCGATGAGAGGAGCGTTGGTGATGATGATTGCGATGATTTCCCCCTTCGGGATGGAAGTTTCCCCGGCAAAACAGCTCTGCCAGAGCTCTAGATTGGATCCGCCAAGGTTCCGCCTCGTGGTGGCGGAGTTTCGTCCCGAAAGGTTGCTTCTTATTTTTCTCTCGATGAAAGACTTCATATAGCAGAAGATGGTCATCGGAGAGCCACCAGGGGGCCCACGAGGTAGGGGGCGCGCCCTAGGGGGGCGCCCCCACCCTCGTGGACAGGGTGTGGGCCCCCTGGTCTTCATCTTTGGCGAGGATTTTTCATTATTTATTATAAGGTATTCCGTGGAGTGTCAGGACTTTTGGAGTTGTGCAGAATAGGTCTATAATATTTGCTCCTTTTCCAGCCAAGAATTCCAGCTGTCGGCATTCTTCCTCCTTATGTAAACCTTGTAAAATAAGAGAGAATATCCATAAGTATTGTGACATAATGTGAAATAACAACCCATAATGCAATAAATATTGATATAAAAGCATGATGCAAAATGGACGTATCAGTTTTGAAAGTGCTAGTGATCGACTAGAGGGGGGGGTGAATAGGCGATTTTTATGGAAGTCTTCAAAACATGGAAGTTTCGAAGACAACCGATAGAAATAAATCTATTACCATGCAGCGGAAGGTAGACTACACTAGGCAAACCATAGTCAAGTATTCAATGAAGTGAAAGCGCAATGACTAATAGCAGCTAGGCAGTAAGGATCAGGTAGGAAGATATTGTGAAGCCAATCAGAACAAGCAGTCACTCAGTGAAGACAGAAGATAATGCAATCATACAATGACTTCACAAGGACCAACGGTAAATAAAGGGTAGGAAAGGATGAAACCAGTGACTCGTCGAAGATAATGATTTGTTGGACCAGTTCCAGTTGCTGTGACAACTATACGTCTGGTTAGGGAGGCTGAGATTCAACTCAGAAGACCTCGTCTTCACCTTATTTCCCCTTGAGCTAAGGACACCCAGTCCTCGCCCAATCACTCTGGTAAGTCTTCAAGGTAGACTTCCAAACCTTCACAGACTTCGTTCACTGGCGATCCACAATGACTCTTGGATGCTCAGAACGCGACGCCTAACCGGCTGGAGGATTCACGGTCCTCAAGTGTAATAAGTCTTCAGATCACACAGACAGGAAGACTTAAGTGATGCCTAACACTCTTTGGCTCTGGGTGTTTAGGGCTTTATCCTCACAAGGAATTCTCTCTCAAAGGCTTCGAGGTGGGTTGCTCTCAAACGACAAGAGCCGTACTCTAACTCTAAGCAGCCAACCGTTTATGGTTGTAGGGGGTGGGCTATTTATAGCCACTAGGCAACCCAACCTGATTTTTCCGAAATGACCCTGGGTCACTAAGGAACTGACATGTGTTCCAACGGTCAGATTTCAAACACACACGGCAACTTTACTTGGGCTACAAGCAAAGCTGACTTATCCAACCCTGGACAAGATTTGCTCTCATAGTCTTCACTCGAAGACATAGGATTTTGGTTAAGCATCACTTCAGTCATTCTGACTGGTTCTCTTGGACCCCACTTAACAGTATGATGGTTCCTATGACTCAACAAAGAAAAACACAGAACGACGAAACTGCTAAGTCTTCGCACTCCATAGTCTTCACGCGATGTCTTCTCTTGTCATAGTCTTCAATGTGAATGTCTTCACATACCACCTTTGACTTCAATGTCTTCATACATTTTTAGGGGTTGCATTGCAAAGGCCCCTTTATTCTCTGTTTTTGAAACTTGCATTTTCTTGGGTCTATGGTACTACTGTGGCTTACCACGGTACTACCGCAAGAGATGCGCACGGTACTACCGCAACCAGCACGACAGTAATTTTTTACTGCCGCTGGAGGAGCGGTACTACCGCCCACGGTGCGGTACTTCCGCCCGGGCGGTACTACCGCAGTTGCGCGTGGTACTACCGTGCAATCGCGAGCGCGTGGGGGTTAAGAGCGGGCAGGGGCAGTTCCAACTCCCCCATACCCATTCAACTCTTTTTCTCCATGCTGTCTCTCACTCTCCTGTCCAAGAATGGCGTCGGAGAACCTCGCCGGATCTCCATCTCCGGCCGCTCTCCTCGCATTCCGTCCGGTGGGATCGTTCCCCACCACATCCTCTTGCCATGGAACAAGGTTTCTCCCCAACTCCCTCTCTCTTTGGTTCGTTCTCTCATCTCTAGGTTTTTGGGGAGATGCATGTTGTTCTTGAGATTTTAGGCTAAATCTTTCCAAGAGTAGGATGTAGGAGAGTAGTAATGCGTAGAGATGGTACTTGGTATGTTGCCTCGTGGCAGATTTGATAAACCGTAGTACCACTCCGTTGTCACGTTGTGCTCAGATCCGTTTGTGGTTCGGATCTGCCCCGTGCGGTACTACCGCACCTCTCGTGCGGTACTACCGCTCGTACCGTACTACCGCTCCTCAGGAGCGGTACTACCGCGCGAGGCGCGACACTAAAATTTTACTTCCGCTCCAAGCCACGGTACTACCGTGCCATCTTGGCGTGGTACTACCAAGACTAGGGGCAGCACTAAAATTTTAGTCCCGCACATCCATGCAGTACTACCGTTGTTGTCAAATCTCCCAAGTGGCAATTACCCAATGCTAGTTCTACTTATTTCCCTTGTTTTGTTGTGGTCTTTGCATTAATCCTTCTCATTTCTCTTGCGTGTTCTTGTGTTGTGTGTCATAGGTGGTGGCTCCGGTTCCAATGTCCGTCGTTCGGACCCTGAAAGTGCGTTATATCGACTAGAGGGGGGGTGAATAGGCGATTTTTATGAAAGTCTTCAAAACGTAGAAGTTTCGAAGACAAACAATAGGAATAAACCTATTACCATGCAGCGGAAGGTAGACTACACTAGGCAAACCATAGTCAAGTATTCAATGAAGTGAAAGCACAATGACTAATAGCAGCTAGGTAGTAAGGATCAGATAGGAAGATATTATGAAGCCAATCAGAACAAGCGGTCACTCAGTGAAGACAAAAGATAATGCAATCATACAATGACTTCACAAGGACCAACAGTAAGTAAAGGGAAGGGAAGGATGAAACCAGTGATTCGTTGAAGACAATGATTTGTTAGACCAGTTCCAGTTGCTGTGACAACTGTACGTCTGGTTAGGGCGGCTAGGTATTTAAACCTGAGGACACACAGTCCCGGACACCTAGTCCTGAACATGCACCTCAGGACACCCAGTCCTCACCGTATTCCCCTTGAGCTAAGGTCACACAGACCTCGCCCAATCACTCTGGTAAGTCTTCAAGGTAGACTCCCAAACCTTCACAGACTTCGTTCACCGACGATCCACAATGGCTCTTGGATGCTCAGAATGCGACGCCTAACCGGCTGGAGGATTCACAGTCCTCAAGTGTAATAAGTCTTCAGATCACACAGACAGGAAGACTTAAGTGATGCCTAACACTCTTTGGCTCTGGGTGGTTAGGGCTTTATCCTCGCAAGGAATTCTCTCTCAAAGGCTTCGAGGTGGGTTGCTCTCAAACGACAAAAGTCGTACTTTAACTCTGAGCAGCCAACCGTTTATGGTTGTAGGGGGTGGGCTATTTATAGCCACTAGGCAACCCAACCTGATTTGTCCGAAATGACCCTGGGTCACTAAGGAACCGACACATGTTCCAACGGTCATATTTCAAACACACACGGCAACTTTACTTGGGCTACAAGCAAAGCTGACTTGTCCGACTCTGGACAAGATTTGCTCTCATAGTCTTCACTCGAAGACATAGGTTTTGGTTAAGCATCACTTCAGTCATTCTGACTGGTTCTCTTAGACCCCACTTAACAGTACGGTGGTTCCTATGACTCAATAAAGAAGAAAAAGAACTAAGAAAGATCTGAGTCTTCGAGGTCCATAGGCTTCATGCGATGTCTTCTCTTGTCATAGTCTTCAATGTGAATATCGTAACATACCACCTTTGACATCAATGTCTTCATACATTTTTAGGGGTCATCTCTGGTAGGAAAACCGAATCAATGAGGGACTTCTACCTGTGTTATCCTGCAATTCTCACAAACACATTAGTCCCTCAACTAGGTTTGTCGTCAATACTCCAAAACCAACTAGGGGTGGCACTAGATGCACTTACAATCTCCCCCTTTTTGGTGATTGATGACAAACTAGTTGAAGTTTTCAACGGGGAATATAATATGTGAAATTGTAAAGGATAAGGAATTGTCTTCATAAGTTGCAAGGGCTCCCCCTGAAGATGTGCATATAAGTAATTTGCTTTTGGAATGCAAATGCACATGGCAGGTTGTACTCGTGGAGATCCTCTTCAACCTATGATGACAATTCATCATGCATGTGAAGGTATGTGAAGATAATGACATGCATAATGAAAAATGGACGTCTGCAAAATGATCTAAGTGTGGAATTTATTGTTGCACATGCGGAATTTATCATCGCATCACAAAGTAGCAAATAAGTAGCAGACGACCATCGAGTTTAAGTGTTACGACTCAAAGAACCAAATGTATCAAAACGAGAGTTGTAAACACTAGGCAAAATATAAAGCAACCGCCCATATGGACCCGCTTGAAGACTATCAAACTCATATGCTTCTCCCCCTTTTGTCAGTAAGGACCAAAAAGGTTTGAAGACATAGAGCATCTACTCATCCCCATGATGAGTAGGTGAAGCAGCAAGGTCGTCGGTGTTGTTAGGCGGTGCAGACGAACTCGGGGCAGTGTCGATGCGTGCTGAAGTAGGGGGCGGTGAAGTAGCATCGTCTTCATCATCGATCACTCTGGCATTCACAGTTGCCGCGGAGGAAGAGAACTCAGAGTCTTCAAGAGACGGAGTTTGTCGCAGCATAGTCCTTCTTGGAGGTGTGAAGTCAAACTTGAAGCGTTTAGAGAAGCCATCCTCTTGAAGATCATCTTCAGAACACATAAGTGTCAGCCCTTTCCATGTACGCCGACAGGTTTCATGGGCAACAAAGGCATTCTTGGTGGCAAGATTGCGAATGCGGTTGACATCCACCAAGAGGCTTTGCATCTGACGCTTAAGCCAGTCATGATGCTTATCCTGTTTCTGATGCAGCACGATGAGAAGCTCTCGGTCATTGAGGACACGAGATCGTCGTTGAGGCCTTTGCGCAATAGTGCTACCAGTGGCGTCAGTTTGAGCACGCCGGGCACGTGTGTTTCCAGCAAGGGGATAAACACGAGACACTGCTGAAATTCCTTCAATGGGCTGGGTGAAGCTTTGGTGGTCATCATTATGAAGATAAATGGGATCCTTAGCAGGCTCTGGGTAAATGGCTTCAACTCACATATCAACCTCGGGCAAGAATATAAGATGATTGCGCGCAGACGGCTGATAGTTGAAGGCTGAGTGACGCTTGATCAGACGCATGACCCATGGAGCATATAATTTCAACCCAAAGATGTCGGAGCCAGATGCAGCCAACTGCCTGATGAAGCAGTCTTGAGCATTGAAGCTGATGCCATTGAAGATATAGAAAACCAAAGTCTTCATTGCTCCTTCAAGCTTTGCTGCAGATGAGTGTCCTTTGACAGGACATAGAGTCTTCCTGATGATGTGGTAGATGGTGCGAGGCAGGTACTCTAGGTCTTCAACAAAGAACTCCTTAGGATATTCAGCATCTGGAGGCACAGGCTTCATCATGCTCAGCATTTGACTCATGTTGGGTTCTGGCTTCTAAAAGATGCTTTCCAAGGCATTTTGATGTTGTTGACAACCTGGTTCATAGTATTCACCAGGAGTGTGCAGGCCTGTGAGATCAATGATATCAAGAGCTTTAGCTTCGTGATGGACATTGCCTGTCATCCACTCAAGGACCCAAGTCTTCGGATCCCTGTTGTAGCCTCGAATATGAAGAGTGGCATAGAATTGAAGCAACAATTCTTCATTCCAGTGCTCCTTGTCGGTGATGAACTGCAGCAGACCTGCATCTCTGAAACAGTCCAATGCTTCTTCGAGGCAGGGCAGACCAGCCATAGCTTCAGAGTCGAGGCGCATATGTGGAAATATGCGCCCTTGATTGTATAGGACACAAGAATAGTAGCTGCGCTGCTGATAGCTCTAGAACCGATCTAAAGAAATGCGCGGTTTGGTATAAGGGTTCTTGGAGCTGTTGAAGAAGGTATTATGTGCCACGAAGCCATTCGCATTGAAGACCCTAGGTGAAGTGGCAGTGCCTGGGAATCGTGGAAGTCTTGGCTTGGGCTTTTGGACATGAGGCCTGTGCTCAACGCGGTACTCGAGTTGTGGACTAGCAGCAGGCGGAGGAGTCAGAATGGGCCATCGAACCATAAACGACTAACCACGATCAAATGCCAGCTCCATTGTGTGAGGTCTTGGAGGGGGAACAGGGGCATTGGCATTGTCTTCATGGGCTTCAGGGGCCACATTGACTTCAGGTGCAGGCTCCACATTTGCTTCAGGCATGACTACGTCATTGACTTCATTGGTGTTGGTGGTGGCAGCCTCAGGATTCTCAACCTCCACTTGAGAAGCTGGAGGGTCGGTCATGTTCTCCTTGAGAACAACATCTAGGTGAGACAGGGGTGTAGCAACTCTTGGGCTTCTTCTTCATCGGCTGATGCAGCCGGAACATCTTCAGCCAGTTTGGCTTCGGATTCAGTCACAGTAGGAGTGGCATCTGGAAACACTTGACGTGCAACAGATTGGTGGTGCACTTCTCCTTCTGGAACGCTCGATAGAGGGACTTGAGGCCTTGGTCCTTTGCGAAGCCTGCGCAACGCTGGCGACGCCTTTGGAGATGGAGTTTGCTGGGCCTCAAAGTCATCTTCTTCTTCTTGCCGGGGTGGTGTGACTTGTTGTTCAGTACTTGGAGTGTCTTGTTGTTGTGGGTGATCAGCCCATGATGCATCCTGAGCAATTGGCGTCAGAGGACGACCAATGCTGATGAGTTCGCTGTTCGTGAGAACAGGCGATGATACCAAGTTGTGCTCGATCTGAGGAAGAACTACACCATCTTCAACATTGTCATGGTGACCAATGTCTTCAGCAACGATGGGATCAACTACTGGAATGTCTTCAGTTTCATGAGCCTCTGTGGAAGCAGGCTCATGGACAATCAGTTGGCGCTCTTGGTGTGCAGATGCAGGGCGAACCATTGAGATAGGTTCAACAACTAAGGGCTCTATGGGAGCAGCCCGATCCTTCTTCGTTTTGCGCTTCTTCTTGGAGGGAGCAGCATCAGAGGCTTCCGGATGTTTCCTCTTTCTGGCTTCAGCCTCAGCAGTCCTCGTCTTCTTCAGTTCTGAAGCAGTTGACCTGACCTTTGGCTTCGAACCAGTCATGCTGGCTGGGAAGACAATGGGATGTGCTTCCTGCCTTGGTGCTTCGGGTTCGGCCACAACTGGCTTCTTCTTCTTCTTCTTTGCAGCCATCCTGGGATCGATGCCAAGACGACCAAGAGCCTTGCGCTTCTCAGCCTCATTGTAGGCTTGCACACACTTGTCTGCCAGGCTCTTCATGCGCTCATGAGAGCCTTTAGCTTCTTCACGCTTCTTGAGAAAGGCTTCCTTGAGCTCGTGCAACATGATCTGGAAGTTTTTGACATCTTGCACGCTGAGCTTGGCCATGTGCTTCTTGAACTGAGCTTTCTCATAGTCGATCTTTTGCTTCAGTTCAACGATGCGCTGAGCTAGAGTTAGCTTAGAAGCAATGGCGCCAGTGAAGGCGACACTGAGGCCAATTGGAAGTTGCAGATCTTCAAAGCTGAGGTTGGGCGTGTCAAACCACTCATCAATGAAGTTATGGATGATTGCCACATCAAAGAGAGGCAAATCATTGATGATTTCTGCTTCTTCTTTGCTCTTGATCAGTTGCTCAAGAGCGTCATCTGCAAGATCTTCATCGCTGGACAGATCAATGGCGTCGTTGCGCAGAATAGCAGTAGCAGTCAGTTCTTGGCTGGTGTGTTGCAAAGGCATCTTTACTTTCGAGGGCTTGGAGATGCGTGACAAATCTTCAGACTGCACACTGTCTTCAGGAGGTGCAGTAGCCAGTGGCTTTGCCCGTGAGATTTTTGGTGCTGAGGTAGGCTTTGAAGCTTTAGGCTTCTTCAGTTTCTTTGGCTTCGGCGGTGCAGGTGCTTCATTAGATTCAGCGTCATCTACAGGCTCATCCACGGCTGTCGCTTAAACCTTGATATGAGTGATGAGACCTTCCAGGCTGTAGAAGGGCCCAACGAGATTGGGTTCAGCTTCGCGGGTGCCATCGACACGGGGAGCAGAAGGGCCAGGGTTGAAGTCAACTCCCCATGACTTCTTGTTTTGCTTGGCCGAATTCTTGGCAAACTGGAAGTTGCGCTTGAACAGATTATCGTCACGACACCATAGCAATGACGATGGGTGTGCATCCGCAGGCTGTGGTCCACGGACCATGCAGGGATAGAAGCCTTGTTCAATGGCTTCATCTCTGGACCTGGGTTGAAGATTTCTGTATAGGATGTCTCCCCATGGTCGTTTGATGGCATTTTTCTCAGCATATTCCTGGGTCACAAACCTGTACTTGAACCATTGTTCTGCCCAATATCTTCGAATCCATTGGATTCGGGTCTTGCGCTGATTGTAATCCTCTTCAGGATCTGTCTTGTAAAGCTCTGAGAGGTCATCAGGCAAATCTCTTGACGTTCCCCCACGATGCTGTCTGCCACCCTTCCTTACTGATTTCTCTGCAGCCATGAACTTCAAACTGAATGGCTTCACCACGTTCAAAGGCTTCAAAGGCTTTTGCTTGCTGGACAAACAGGAACTGGCTTCGGGAGAGTTAATGTGATGCTGTAAGAATTCTGCAAATGAATGCAGACTATGAGAACCAAGGGATTCTCCCACGGACATGTACCTGTGACAGCATTAGAGATGCGAGGGAAGGGGAAGAGGTCATATGCATTCTCAGCAGATTTTGAAGATAAATCAGTTTAGGAGACATTGACCTCATTGTGCGAAGACATTCACTTATATGTTGAGAGTTGGTTCCAGATTTGTACGAATCCGCAAATAAGTACAAGTGAGGAATCTAACTAGATATGAAGCTTAAGTGAATATACTAGGCAGTATGAGATGCAGACAGGATAGATCCAACATTGTATAGGCAGAAACTTATTTTGGCAAACAGGATGAATCTTTGAGGATCAAAAAGATGGTAAAAATAGAGTTATATTTACCACGCGAAGAACTGCTAGATGGGAAGAGTAGGAGACCGAGCAGTTCAATCCACCGTGCCCTATCTTGGCGACGGAGAACACCTACGGCGGCAGTGGAGAAGACGATGTCCGCGGCCGGCGTGAGGACGGCGTCGGAGAAGTCGCGGCAGCTAAGCGCTTCGTCGCCGGCGTCGTCGAGAGCTAGCGGGGACGCTAGGGTTTGACGAGGTGGAGAGGTGGAAGAAGGTTTTCTTGACCGCAGGGGACATGTATTTATAAGGAAGTGTGCGGCACAACGCAATTACACAGGTGCCCCTGACGGTTCACATCTGAGGAACACGTGGCAAACATGCAAATACTTGGAGTTGTCCCACGTTCCCACGCACACCTGGATTGTCGGGTGGTCGTTCCCACTTCTCCGGGTTTCAGGTGAATGAATGACCATTGTAAACGGACTTAAAGTTTGTCTCTGTATCTTCTGCTGACTAGGACACAGAGAAGACATTCGACAGTTTCAATAGAATGCATATGATTTGGATAGATAGAGTTTGAGATAGAAAGCATAGAGAGATTAGGGTCCGATCACATTCACTTAGTTCAAAAGATTCAACAAGGAAGACGTAGCTATAAGTGAATGCTGTAGAGGACATAACACTAGTATATATATATATATATATATATATGTGTGTGTGTGTGTGTGTGTGTGTGTGTGTGTGTGTGTGTGTGTGTGTGTGTGAAAGACAATCACATCAACACAGTGAAGATAATCATGAAGACAAACCAAATGCGAAGACATATCAAATGTAACGCCATGAGTGAATCACTTCAAACAGAAAAATTTGGTGGTGGCGTTACCCACCGTATAGGAAGTATTAGACCCAGACACGACGCACAATTATCGTGGCGCTCCGAAGTCAAATTCCACATTAATGTATTCACACTTAGAATGTAAGTCTTCATTGATTGAATATATACTTCACTTCGTGTGTTGCACATCTAAGTCATCAATATGCATAAGTGTTAGGATGTGTGCCTGTTCACAGGACATTTGAGGATTCCAAGATATTTAGCTCACATCATAACTTGCAAAACCTCTTCTCATCCAAGGGCTTGGTGAAGATATCTACCAATTGCTCTTCAGTGTTGACGTGTATGATATCAATATCTTCCTTCACAACATGATCTCTGAGAAAGTGATGACGAATTTCAATGTGCTTTGTCTTCGAGTGCTAAACTGGGTTGTTGGCAATCTTGATGGCGCTTTCGTTGTCGCAGTAGAGTGGCACTTGCTTCAGATGAATGCCATAGTCTTTGAGTGTTTGCTTCATCCATAGAAGCTGAGCGCAGCAAGATCCAGCAGCAATGTATTCAGATTCAGCAGTGGAGAGAGATACACAGTTCTGTTTCTTTGAAGACCAACATACAAGTGATCATCCCAGAAAATGACATGTGCCTGATGTAGACTTGCGATCCACCTTGTCACCAGCATAATCAGCATCCGAGAATCCAACCAGATCAAACTCTGAGCCCTTTGGATACCATAATCCTAATGTTGGGGTGTGAGCCAAATATCGAAGAATTTGCTTCACAACTAAGTGATGCGATTCCTTTGGTGCCGCTTGGAATCGAGCACACATGCAAACACTAAGCATAATATCTGGCCTAGATGCACATAGATAAAGTAAAGAACCAATCATGGAGCGGTATACCTTTTGATCGAACTCTTTACCATTGTCGTCGGGACCCAGATGATGTTTGGCTGGCATTGGAGTCGTGAAGCCTTTGCAGTCTTGCATCCCAAATTTCTTCAGGCAATCTTTGAGGTACTTCTCTTGAGATATGAAGATGCCGTTGCGTTGCTGACGTATTTGAAGACCAAGGAAGAACTTCAGCGCACCCATCATGGACATCTGATATTGCTCTTGCATCATATATCCAAACTCTTCAGTGTATTTTTGATTGGTGCATCCAAAGATAATGTCATCCACATATATTTGGCACACAAACAGTTCACCATCATATGTCTTTGTGAAGAGAGTGGGGTCGAGGGAACCAGGTTTGAAGCCTTTTCTCTTCAGGAAGTCTTTGAGTGTGTCATACCAAGCCCGAGGGGCTTGTTTGAGGCCATACAGTGCCTTGTTGAGCTTGTACACCATGTCAGGATGTTTTGGATCTTCAAAGCCAGGCGGTTGTGCAACATACACTTCTTCGTCAATCTTGCCATTGAGAAATGCGCTCTTCACATCCATTTGATACAGAAGAATGTTATGATGATTTGCATAGGCCAGCAGTATGCGTATGGCTTCAAGTCTGGCCACAGGAGCAAAGGTTTCATCGAAGTCAATCCCTTCAACTTGAGTGTACCCTTGAGCAACGAGACGAGCTTTGTTTCTAACAACTTGACCATGCTCATCTCGCTTGTTGCGATATATCCATTTGGTGCCTATTATATTGTGCTTGTGGGGATCAGGATGCTTAACCAGTTCCCATACATTATTCAGCTCAAACTGTTGAAGCTCTTCTTGTATAGCTTGAATCCATTCAGGTTCCATGAAGGCTTCTTCAACTTTCTTGGGTTCAGATATTGAGACAAATGCGAGGTGCCTATAGAAATTTGCTAGCTGTGTTGCCCTTGAACGAGTGAGTGGACCTAGTTCATTGATGCTATCAATTATTTTCTCAATCTGTACTTCATTTGCAACACGAGGATGTACAGGACAAAGATTTTTCTCTTGCTAATCATTGTCATCGTTAGAAGGATTGTCTTCAGGCTGAGCATTGTCTTCAGGTTGATCATTGTCTTCAGGTTGATCAGGTGCGGAGATGATAAGTTCCTCTTCAGGCTGAGCTTTAGAAGGTATGATTTCTCCAGTTCCCATAAGTTTGATTGATTCACTGGATGGAGCTTCATCTAGCACATTTGGCAGGTGCTCTCTTTGTGAGCCGTTAGTCTCATCGAACCACACATCCACTGTTTCAACCACTTTATAATGAAAGAGGTTGAAGACTATGTAGGAGTGTGAATCCTTTCCATATCCAAGCATAAAACCTTCATGTGCTTTTGGTGCAAATTTTGAAGTGTGAGGTGGATCCTTGATCCAGCACCTGGCACCAAACACTCTGAAGTAACTGACATTTGGCTTCTTTCCATTAAGGAGCTCATAGGATGTCTTGTTCAGAAGCTTGTGAAGATAAACATGGTTGATGATATGGCATGCAGTATCAATGGCTTCAGGCCAGAACTTTCTTGGAGTCTTGTATTCATCAAGCATCATCCGGGCCATCTCAATAAGTGTTCTGTTCTTGCGTTCCATGATGCCATTCTGCTGTGGTGTGTACGGAGCTGAGAATTCATGTGTAATGCCCAAAGTATCAAGATAAGTGTCTAGACCAGTGTTCTTGAATTCAGTGTCGTTATCACTTCTGATGTGCTTGATCTTGACGCCATAGTTGTTCATGGCTCGATTGGCGAAGCGTCTGAAGACATCCTGCACTTCAGTCTTGTAGAGGATTATATGCACCCAAGTATATCTTGAATAATCATCAACAATGACAAAGCCATAGAGACAGGCAGTAGTAGTAAGAGTTGAGTAATGAGTGGGACCGAAAAGATCCATGTGGAGCAGTTCGAAGGGTTGAGTCATTGTCATGATTGTCTTCGAGGGATGCTTGGCCCTCGCCATCTTTCCTGCTTCACAGGCACCGCATAAGTGATCCTTTTTGAACTTGACGCCCTCTATGCCTATGCCATGCTTCTTCCTTGCAAGGGTGTGGAGGTTCCTCATGCCAGCATGTACTAGCCTCCGATGCTAGAGCCAGCATTCAAAAGCTTTTGCTAGAAGACATACGACAAGTTGTGGTCCTGCTGAGAAGTCTACCATGTACAAATCATCTTTCCGATACCCTTCAAACACTAGAGACTTGTCAGATTCCATTAGTACAAGGCAACGATATTTTCCAAACATCACAATCATGTTTGAATCGCAAAGCATTGAAACAGACATTAAGTTGAAACCAAGGGATTCAACAAGCATGACTTTATCCATGTGTTGATCCTTTGAGATCGCAACTCTACCTAGACCTAATACCTTGCTTTTACCAGTGTCAGCAAATGTGATGTGACTTTTGTCAGATGGACGTAGTGTTGAGTCCATAAGAAGGCTTCGCTTGCCAGTCATGTGATTGGTACATCCACTATCAATAATTCATTCTGAAGCAGCTAGTGTCGTACCCTACAGTGCAGTTAGGGGGATAGGCTTCACAAAGAGAATTGTGAAGCAAAAACATTTGATGAACCAGTGGATTGTGAAAGCTTAGATCGAGATTTGGACTGATAGGGCGAGTAGCAATCGATTCAGGAACAAAGTACATAATAAGACCATTTGGGCATTTGATCTTGCGCCCTACAAGATGTTTAAGGTCCCCAGCAATAGCGTCAGACAATTTTGGTTTTCGGCTGGAGACCTTTCCCTGCAAAAGAGAGTTAAGCTTTCTTAGCCACCCACATCTTCAAGGGTGGCTTCGAAGCAATGAGTCTAAGTGTAGCATTTGAGAACTTTGGCTTTGGAGCCCTAGCAAAAAGTCTAGCAGGTGGACAATAGTACTCATAAGAATAAGCAGAATAGTTCTTGGTCTTATGAACATGGCGGTTTGATGAAACACGCTCATATTCACAGGCCTGAGTATGGTTTCCCTGCAAAACATTTGCGTTAGTGCGACTCAGGTGAGTCCTCTGTCTATATGAAGCCTTTGGACTGTATGAAGCCTGTGGTCTGGGGTTTGTCTTCTTCACCTGTGGTGTCATGATGACATTCACAGGAAGATTCTCCAAACACCTTTTCGGCACCCAGATCTTCTTCATAGGCGGTCCATTCCTGCAGTTAGTACCAATATACCTGGCAAACACTTCACCATTCTGATTCTTAAATAGTTTATAGTTTGCATCAAAGGATTCATCAATAACAATGGGATTAGCACAAGTGAAGCCAGATAGGGTGGATGGATCCGCTGAAGGTTCCTTTGCAGCAACCCATGTGGTTTTGGGGTACTGCTCAGGTTTCCAGTAAGAGCCATCAACGTTCATTTTCCTTTCAAACCCAACACCCTCTTTCCTAGGGTTTCGGTTCAGGATCTGCCTTTTGAGGACATCACATAGTGTCTGATGCCCTTTGAGACTTTTGTACATCCCTGTTTCAAGCAATGTCTTCAACCTAGCATTCTCATCAGCAATAGCAGTGGTATCCTCAGCAGAGGGGTTATTTACCACATCAACAGTTGAAGATATTGCAACAGTAGCAACAGTAGAACACTCAGCAACAGAAGTAGCATTGTCACGCTCAATGCATTTAAGACATGTTGGTTCAAATCCTTCTTGAGCGGAACTGATCTGTTCGGCGTGAAGTGACTCGTTTTCCTTTTGAAGATCTTCATGAGCCGCTCTCAATTTCTCAAGATCTTGCTTCCTTTGAAGATAATCATAGGAAAGCTTTTCATGAGTTGTTGAGAGCGTTTCATGATGACTTTCAAGTTCCTCATACTTAACGTGAAGATTTTTTATGTCTTCAATTAAGGACTGAGATCGAGTCATTTCAGCGTCTAACAGATCATCGCTTTTGTCTAACAGTTTTTGAATATGTTCCATAGCTTTCTGTTGTTCAGTTGCAATTTTAGCAAGTGTTTTGTAGCTGGGTTTGGAACCACAATCAGAGTCATCTTCACTAGAAGTTTGATAGTGAGTAGTGCGTGTGTTTACCTTGGCACGGTGTGCCATGAAGCAGTAGGTAGGAGCGGAGTAGTCCTTGTCATTTGCATCGGTGTCGGTGATGAAGTCATTGTCTTCAGTGTTGAAGATGGACTTGGCAACGTATGTTGTAGCCAGACTCGCAACGCCAGAATCGGACTCCTCCTCAGACTCCACCTCCGCCTCCTCAGAAGCGGACTCCTCCTCTGAATCCATTTTCTTGCCAACAAATGCACGTGCCTTGCCAGATGAGCTCTTCTTGTGTGATGAAGACTTTGAGGAAGACTTGGAAGAAGACTTTGAGTATTTCTTCTTCTTCTTGTCGTCAGAGTCATATTCGTTGCTCTTCTTCTTCTTCTTCTTCTTCTTCTTCTTCTTCTTCTTCTTCTTCTTCTTCTTCTTCTTCTTCTTGTTCTCATTGTCCCACTGCAAACGCTGAGAGATGTAGTGGCCAGGTTTCTTGCACTTGTGGCATGTTCTCTTCTTGTAGTCATGAGCAGAAGCTTCATCATTTCTTGAGCTTGATCGTGAAGACTTTCTGAAGCCTTTCTTCTTGGTGAATTTTTGGAACTTCTTCACAAGCATAGCAAGCTCCTTTCCAATGTCTTTAGGATCATCAGAACTGCTGTCAGATTCTTCTTCAGATGAGGAGACAACTTTTGCCTTCAAGACACGAGTTCACCCATAGTTGGGACCGTAGATGTCTCTTTTCTCAGAAAGCTGAAACTCATGTGTGTTGAGCCTCTCAAGTATGTCAGACGGATCGAGTGTCTTGAAATCAGGACGTTCTTGAATCATCAGGGCTAGGGTGTCAAACGAGCTATCAAGTGATCTCAGGAGTGTCTTGACGACTTCATGCTTGGTGATCTCAGTGGCGCCGAGAGCTTGAAGCTCATTAGTGATGTCAGTGAGTCGATCAAACGTGAGCTAGACGTTCTCATTGTCATTTCTCTTGAAGCGGTTGAAGAGGTTGCGAAGGACACTGATTCTCTGATCTCTCTGGGTTGAGACGCCTTCATTGACCTTGGGGAGCCAGTCCCAGACTAGCTTAGATGTTTCCAAAGCACTCACGTGGCCATACTGTCCTTTGGTCAGATGACCACAGATGATGTTCTTGGCAGTGGAGTCCAGTTGAACGAACTTCTTGACATCAGCAGCGGTGACACCTTCACCAGCCTTGGGAACGCCATTCTTGACGACATACCATAGGTCGACATCAATGGCTTCAAGATGCATGCGCATCTTATTCTTCCAGTAGGGATATTCAGTTCCATCGAAGACGGGGCAAGCAGCGGAGACCTTAATTATCCCTGCAGTCGACATAGCTAAAACTCCAGGTGGTTAAACCGAATCACACAGAACAAGGGAGTATCTTGCTCTGATACCAATTGAAAGTGCTAGTGATCGCCTAGAGGGGGGGGGGTGAATAGGCAATTTTTATGAAAGTCTTCAAAACATGGAAGTTTCAAGACAACCGATAGAAATAAACATATTACCATGCAGCGGAAGGTAGACTACACTAGGCAAACCATAGTAAAGTATTCAATGAAGTGAAAGCACAATGACTAATAGCAGCTAGGCAGTAAGGATCAGGTAGGAAGATATTGTGAAGCCAATCAGAACAAGCAGTCACTCAGTGAAGACAGAAGATAATGCAATCATACAATGACTTCACAAGGACCAACAGTAAATAAAGGGTAGGGAAGGATGAAACCAGTGACTCGTCGAAGACAATGATTTGTTGGACCAGTTCCAGTTGCTGTGACAACTGTACGTCTGGTTAGGGAGGCTGAGATTCAACTTAGAAGACCTTGTCTTCACCTTATTCCCCTTGAGCTAAGGACACCCAGTCCTCACCCAATCACTCTGGTAAGTCTTCAAGGTAGACTTCTAAACCTTCACGTACTTTGTTCACTGGCGATCCACAATGACTCTTGGATGCTCAGAACGTGACGCCTAACCGGCTGGAGGATTCATAGTCCTCAAGTATAATAAGTCTTCAGATCGCACAGACAGGAAGACTTAAGTGATGCCTAACACTCTTTGGCTCTGGGTGTTTAGGGATTTATCCTCGCAAGGAATTCTCTCTCAAAGGCTTCGAGGTGGGTTGCTCTCAAATGACAAAAGCTGTACTCTAACTCTGAGCAGCCAACCGTTTATGGTTGTAGGGGGTGGGCTATTTATAGCCACTAGGCAACCCGGCCTGATTTGTCCGAAATGACCCTGGGCCACTAAGGAACTGACACATGTTCCAACGGTCAGATTTCAAACATACATGACAACTTTACTTGGGCTACAAGCAAAACTGACTTATCCAACTCTGGACAAGATTTGCTCTCATAGTCTTCACTCGAAGACATAGGATTTTGGTTAAGCATCACTTCAGTCATTCTGACTGGTTCTCTTGGACCCCACTTAACAGTACGGTGGTTCCTATGACTCAACAAAGAAAAACACAGAACGACGAAACTGCTAAGTCTTCGCGCTCCATAGTCTTCATGCGATGTCTTCTCTTGTCATAGTCTTCAATGTGAATGTCTTCACATACCACCTTTGGCTTCAATGTCTTCATACATTTTTAGGGGTCATCTATGGTAGGAAAACCGAATCAATGAGGGACTTCTACCTGTGTTATCCTGCAATTCTCACAAACACATTAGTCCCTCAACTAGGTTTGTCGTCAACACTCCAAAACCAACTAGGGGTGGCACTAGATGCACTTACAAGTTTACCCCACCAAGCTTGGCGTCGAGTGACTGGAGTAGCGGTGGCCTTCCCGGGACCAGAGCGGCGGTGACCTACCATGTACTACTCTTCCTCGCTGTCGGCTACGCCTGCGCACACGCGCCGGCTTCGTGGTCGTGGCGGCGGAGGGCGTCCGGGGGGGGGTGCCGGCAATCTCCTTTGTTTGCTCCTGCGATAGTACGTCTAAGAGAGCTAATTTGGAGCGTGCCCAGAGCAGAGCCGTCGATGTCCCTTGTCTGCTCCTGTGACAGTACGTCCAAGAGAGCTTCGGAGCGCCAGGAGGCCATGGTTGAAGTGGTGCCGACAAAAGGAAGGGACCGGAGGAGAATAAGTGTGGGCCTTTTGCTATGGCTGGGAGCTTGGCTCAAGTTAATATAGCGGGCGAATGGCAATGAGCCACGGCAGACGACTGGACAACTGGCGCCGGAGTAGGTTCGTCGAGCGTGAATGCGGACGCTGCTTCAGTGACTTAATTGCAGATGCGTTTGGGTTACTGACATGTGGGCCCAACGGGCATCTGGTCCGCATGTCAGTGACATACCAATTGCACCTGTAGTTAAGTGTGGTGAATGCGGCATTGGCATTCTGGAGAGACGGTGACCGTTTCAGGCGGGAAGCGCGCGCTAGCGATGGAAGGGGTTTCGGTGTGCAATGGCACTAAGATCGATCGCTCATGATAGTACATACTCCGTACCATAGTACCATAGTACCCTCTCTAGGTTAGGCTGTTTTATAGATTGTCGTTGTGATGGATGATATACATGAGCAAGGCGGTCCGAGTATGACCGTTGGTGTTGAGCCATGTGAATACATGCTCGGCGTTTGCGTAGGCCTCCATCAAACGTCTAAAAAGTAATGTCAGGCACCATTGGGGCGCGCAGGTGATGGGCTCGCCGTTTGCGTTGCGCCATGAGAAGGACTTTGATTTAGAGGGCGACATGCATGCATTAGCATGCTTTGACAGCGTGAGCGTGAGTGTCTGACGCGAAGTATTTCATTTTCATTTGGCTAACGAGGGTGCGTTGCAGCGACGAGTCCGTGGTTTGATTCCCCACATACACATAATTTTGGTTTTTACAGTATTTCTTTCTCCATTAACAGGTAGGCCCGCGCAGATAGATAAAGAACATGAGCTGATGAGGCACATGTGGACTGTTTGACTGGTCAACCAGACAAATACGGAGCTATACGTTGAGCCAGTGACCGTATAATCACCATATCTCGTATACAATGATCAAAGTGAGCTATCAAGACAAGTTCGATGACCGCCAATGCATTTTACTCGGTAATAAATGACCAGGATTGAAGGGGAATCCAAATTTGCTTCGTCTTCTGTGCCTTGAGCTCTTGAGAAACCAATGCACTATACGATTGTCCGGCCACTCCACCCCAGAGCTCTCACCAAGCGTCGTTCATGCCACCGCACCGCACACTAACTGGTAAGGCAGCGATGGCATCCCGCCGCGCCGAGTTCATTGCCACTCGCGACCTCACAACTATGTGGGAGGAATTTGAAGATGCCAAGCCGAATGGGCGGTAGAGCAAGAGGCGGCCAAAGCCACACAAAGGGAGCGGAAAAGTCAGAAAGCACTCAAGAAAAGAGAGGCCCGCCGCCGCAAGAAATAAAGCGACGCACGCGCTGCTGCGGAGAGGTCGGCGGAGATCCAAGCACGGTGGGGTGTCGCTGACAAAGCCGGGAAGGAGAACGACGGCGTCTGGCCAGCATGTGAGAAGTAGTAGTACTAGTAGTTAGTGTGTGTGTGTCTGTGTCTAAGTACGAGCATGTACCAATACTACTAGTTACTACTGTAGTTTTTAGAGCAAATTACCAGTACATTAGCCTAGACTAAATGGGAAAATTCCTATCCTAAGCATCAAATGGCATCTCTTTCTCTATAGGAATTGAGATGCATGTCATCTCACTTCCTATGATTTTCATATTCCTATCCTATGAACGAAAGGAGGCCTTTGTTGGAGTAACTACTATAGCTAGCAGTACTGCTGGTACAGTAGTTTTCTTCAAGAAGCAGAATTCAATGAAGTCATGATGGTTCCTTCGTTCAAGCAACTTCAAAGTGGGATGTGGGCCTGTGATTTGACGGCTCATTAGTCATTGTTACTACGGCGCGACGACCTGGGTGACTCTCCCTTGGAGTTCTGCATGCATGGCAAGTGGACCAGGATGGTCGACGTCCCATATGTTGGCGAACGGAAGTATTCTTTCCGATATCGAGGAGCAAGCACTACAACAAAAACGGCTTGTATGGTCGCTTTTTTTGAGACGCTATTTGTCTTCGTCTCTATGCCCATGAACACTAGCAAGCTAAAGACGCTTCTTAAGACGTTTATAGGGTGTCACAAGCTTCTGCTTATAATTGGCCATTTAGAAAATAGGTATATAATTTTAATTAATTTAGAGATGATTTGTGAGACGTTTTATATGCGACTATAATCCTTCACGGTGTGGGTGAGCTCGTTGCCGGCCATTTCTCTTTTTGGGCGTGGACTACCAAAGAGTTTTGTGCAAAAAAATAGTACATGTATTATAAGTTAATATAAAGAGTGACTAGGCCGTTGGCCCATGAGCCCAAACACACCCAGGCAGCCATGCTCGGTACCAGACACGAGCGACGTGGTGTCAGGTCAGGCGCGCGAGTAGCCGACCGCCTAAGCACGTCGTTTCCCTTCCTTGATTCCAGCCTTTTCCCCAACCTAGCGCTAGCTGAAGGCTCCGGCGGCGGCGGCCGGCCCTCTCCTGCCTCTCCCTCGGTCCCTCCCCTCCCCTCCATCCGGCCATCTCACTCCCCTGCCTCGGCCTCCAGTGCCCAGCCCTCTCCTCCGCGGCTCCGCCAGGCGCCAGGCCACCAGTCCGCCTCCGGCCTCCCAAGCGCGGCGGCAGCCGGCAGCCGTCAGCGCCCTCCAGGCTCCAGCCACCGTCCTCGCGCCTCCCCGGCACGGCGGCAGCACCATCCAGCAGTCCGGCCTCCGTTCCTCAACAGCCACAATGTACTGCATCTATTCTTTCCCTCCGTTTCTATTTTCTAAACAAATCTGAAGATTATTCTGTGATTGCTTATAAATTTAAATTGAACTTGATTCATTTCCTGCGTATGCTCATAAATGATTGCTGCTTACTAATTACTGTGTGATTCATTTGCTGCTTACTATGGAAATCGAAATGTTTGTGCAATGTACATCAGACCCTGACGCCGGTTGGCCCCGGCACAACGCCGCTCCCCGCCAACGCCCCTCTCCCTCAGCTGCTTACCTCGGCAACAAGCTCACCCACACGCCTCTGCTGCCAGAAGATTGCCCGCATGTTGTTATTTTCTTTTTTATATCTCTGCATCGTGTGAAACATAGCTCGAATTGAGATATATCACTTGTGTTGTCCCTTTCTATCTTACTGTGATGCACTGTATTATTGCAATTTGAAATTTTTTGTTAAAAATCGGTGAACCTTTTTGGTGCTTGAATGACAATTGTGTTAAAAATAGTGGTACTCTTTATTAGATGGCACTCATTTATGACATAATATTCTTAAGTCGATCTGGTTAGGGGAACTGCCTACGAATGCCAGAAAAGAAAATTCTGCAGTGTGATGCAAAATTTGAATTACCTAAGTTGTGTGTCATCTCTATTTTTCTTGATTTAACAAAGCGAAACTAGTGGATATTTCTTAGATATTTAGTAACTAGTTACCCCAGCTAGCCTTCTGCTGTTTGTCACTTGAATGCAGAAAAAAATCAAGCATTGGAGACATCCATTTTTTGTCATCGATGAAAACTTCTTTATGTACTTCACACAAATTCTTCTAGTAAAGACACATCTCCATTTATGTTTGTAATGTAAGGTGAATGATGTCGGTATATCATATTATACAATTTGAACCTAAGTATCCAATGCATAGTTTAAAATATTCATATGGACCTATGCTTAATGTAAAAGAGCATATGGAAAATTATAAACTGATCTATTTTGTTTTCATTACTACAACTAGCAAAGGCTAATCGATCGAGGTTGGATGAGTAAACCAAGATCAACTACTGATTATAAAGAAGGTGTCGAGCAATTTCTATCTTTTGCCTTCCATGATGTTCCACTCGGTGATAAAATTCTCTGTCCCTGTGTAAATTGTGGAAATAAGGCAACGCAGAATTACGACGAAGTGAAAACCCACCTAAGATGTGATGGTATTCTTCAGGGTTATACAAAATGGGTTTGCCATGGAGAAGAGTATGATTCACCGTCATTTGCATTTGCTCCCATGTCAAATAACAACAACAATTTTCATATTCCGGGTTTTCCAGTGAATTCTGATGTAGAAGGCAGTAATGGAAGATTGCATGACATTTCTGGGCTCTTAAGTGCCATTTTCCCCATGGTTGACAGCTTCCAATCACTATCAAGCGCATCTGATGGGGAACTAGATGGTGTTCAGTTTGAATTTGAGAACTTGGAACCTGGTATGGCTGAGAATGTCAATACAACATCTGTAGATGATGATGCAATGAGAGAACAAGACATATAAGCTAGTTTCCTTGAGGAAGCAAACACAGATTTATACCCTGGATGTGCAACATATTCGAGGTTGTCATTTCTTGTCACTTTATATCACATGAAAGTCTTGCATGGACGGTCACAAGAATCATTCACACAGCTACTTGGTGTATTATCGGTTGCATTTCCTCAGATAAACCTACCCAAGAAATATTATGAGGTGAAAAAAATCATACGCGGATTAGGGCTGGGCTATGAGAAAATTCATGCATGCCCAAGAGACTGCATGCTTTTTAGAGGCGAAAGAGCTAACCAGGAGTCTTGCCATGTGTGTGGTGCCTCTTGTTGGGTTACCAATGAAAATGAGAAGAAAGATTCGGCAACTGAATCTAAAAAGAAGAAGAAACCAGCCAAGGTGTTGCGATATTTCCCATTGATTCCAAGGCTCCAAAGGTTATTTGCAACCAAGAGGACATCAACTGACATGCGTTGGCATGATGAGGGTCGTACAAAAGATGGATTACTGCGATGTCTAGCTGATGGAGAGGCTCGGAAAGATCTTGATGCCAGATATCCTAAATTCGCTGAGGATCCCCGTAATGCGCGGCTACGCGTTGGGTCTGATGGGTTTAATCCTTTCTGACTCATGAGTGCAAAACATAGTACTTGGCCAGTGATGCTTATTCCATACAACCTACCACCTTGGATCTGCATGAAGCAAACATCTCTAATTTTATCAATGATTATTCCTGGACCAAGTTCCCCTGGCAATGATATTGATGTATATTTGCAGCCATTGGTGGATGAGCTGCAACAACTTTGGAAGGGTGTGGACACTTTTGATTCATGTACCCAGGAGAAATTTTCTCTTCGAGCTGCACTATTATGGACTTTGAACGATTTTCCAGCATTAGCTTACCTCTATGGGTGGAGCACGAGCGGTAAATATGCTTGCCCGTCTTGTGGTCCTTTCACAAGATCACATTGGCTAAAGAAGAGTAAGAATTTTTGTTATATGGGTCATCGCCGATGGCTAACACAGAATCATGTATTTCGGAGACGAAAGAAGAAGTTTGATAACACCGAAGAGATGGAACTTGCACCTATAACAATGAGTGGTAGCTCAGCTTTGAGAATGTTGCAGGGCAGAGTGTTTGTCTTAGGAAAAAAGGTTGTTGTGGCAAAGAAAGGGAAAGGGAAAAAGAGGGGCAAAGACAGTGAAAAAGGAATTGAAGGTTCTGAAAAACAGAAGCGTAAAAGAGCGCCTAATAAGAAATCAGGTAACGTCGCACGTAAACCTGAAAAGAAGCCTGAGGATTGTTTCAAAAAGAAGTCGATATTCTTTGATTTGGAATACTGGGAGCACAACAAGTTAAGGCACAATCTAGATGTAATGCATATTGAGAAAAATGTCTTCGAAAATTTAATTGGAACCTTACTGGATATTGATTCTAAAACAAAGGATGGCCTTAATGCACGACTTGACTTAGGAGAAATTGGAATTCGATCTAGCCTTCAACCTCATGAAAGTGATAAGGGTAAAACTGAATTGCCGCATGCACCTTTTAATATGTATAAAGAAAAGAAGGAGATTCTTTGTACAGTGGTTAAGAATTGTAGGACACCTGATGGTTGTGCATCAAACTTTTCGAGGTGTGTGAACATGAAAGAATTGACATTGACTGGCCTCAAAAGCCACGACTGCCATGTTATTCTACAAGACATCCTTCCTATGGCACTTTTACACTGTTATCCCAGTAAAGATGTCATGACAATAATTGTTGAGCTGGCTAATTTCTTCAAGAAGCTATGCTCCAAAGTGTTAGATGTCTCTGAGCTTGACAAACTGCAAGAGAGTATTGTGAAGACACTTTGTAATATGGAAAAGGTTTTTCTTCCATCGTTTTTTACTGTCATGGTACATTTAATGGTGCATTTAGTTGAAGAAGCTAAACTTGGTGGCCCGGTGCATTACAAGTGGATGTACCCTCTAGAGAGGTATGCTACTTTGATTGATTTGTTATTTTCCACAGTGCATCTAAGTATATGATTTGATTTATTGTTTTCCATTATGCATATAACATTGTTGTTTTATGATGTTCAGATCATTTGTTTGGCTAAAGTCACTTGTGCGCAATAGAGCTTATCCTGAAGGTTCTATTGCTGAAGGATATACTTTTGAAGAATGCTTGACCTTTTGTTCAAGATTTCTAGAAGGAACCACACGTTTCACAAGAACATCTAGGAACCCTGATCCTTCAGATAATACAAAGGGCATGTACATGTTTGATAGTGTTGGTGAGCCAATTGGAAAGGCTGTCACTATAGGCCAATTGGACGATCAGCTTCTAGTTCAAGCACATAGATATGTCTTGCGACACTCTGATGAGCTTGGTGATCTTCGTAGGTGTGCTTCAATGTTGTCTCCTATTTCTTTTATTTTTCACAAGTTGGAAAAAATCATGATGTTATTTGTATTATTATTACAGAGAATTTATGGACCAAGAGAAGAGGAAACCGGGTAACTTAAATTTGACGGATGATGACAATGAGGATTTGATTAGTAGACACTTTGCTGACTGGTTGGAACAAAAGGTATAATTCACCTTTAGCATGTTCCTTAACTGTAGTTCCATGTGAACTCAATGTAACCACTCTTACATACAGGTTATACTAGATGATGGACAGGATATCACAGAAAAGATAAGAGCATTAGCCGCAAAACCAAGCAAATGCAGGGTGCGCTATAGTGGCTATATAATTAATGGTTTCAGGTTTCATACTATCAGTCGCGAGACAGGACACGTGACACAAAATAGTGGTGTCATGAACCTTGCTGAAAATGGCGTGTCCTATTATGGTCGGTTATCTGACATCTTCGAATTGTCATACAAAGATTACAAGGTGGTCTTCTTTAAATGTGATTGGTATGATGTTCATCACAAAGCTGGTATTATAAGAGATGAGTTTGGATTCACTCATGTGAACTTCTCCCGAAAAATACATACAGGGGAGAAGTTAGAGGATGAACCTTTTGTATTTTCTTCCCAAGTGGACCAGGTCTTCTATATCCAAAATCCAAGAAGTGAGAATTGGAATACCATGGTGAAATTCAAACCTCGTGATATTTTTGACATGGGTGATGAAACAGAGTAGTCTTTGTGTTTTTAGCTTCTTATCTGCAGATAAGATATAGGTTGAGAAATTTTCATCCATGCTCCTAGGTAGAATTACTCCAACATAATTATTCTAGCTGGGTGGATCTTCTTCGGAATGTATGTTACTCTGTGATGAACGAGCCTATGGTCTTTTTTTAATGTGTATGTTCCCTTTTGTTATGAATGAGTTGTATGGCTGTCCGTTTAGTTCTTTGAACAGTTTTTTAACTTTCACTAACAGTACTACTGCTAAATTTTGGAACCTTCTGATGAAGTGTTCTTGAGGTTAATTTGTCCTGATTGGATGCTTCTTTGTGCTAGTTTATAGAAAATGAAAGTAGTCTAGTAAATATTTGAATAATATTTTGCAAGTGCATGACATCGACTTTGCACGATTGACATCCTAGTTAACCAGAAAAAATTTAAATAAAGATGGAGAAACTGGAAAATCATAAAAATCAAACGCCGTAAGGGATATTTCGTGAAATCAGTGAAGTGTTACAGTAACTAGTACATTTATTTTGTTATTTTTAAAATCCTGGGAACGGCCACATATGGCCATTGACTTTCATAAAAATTTAAAATTTTGGGGGGAAAATCTAATTAGAAAAATGTTTGCGATCTTAAAAAAAACATGAATTTGAAAAAGGTTCACACCTTCTGAAAATGTTCTTGAATTTTAAGAAAGTTCACCAATTCAATGAAATATAATCACCAACTAAAAGAATGAATTTAAAAAATATTCATGATCTTTAAAAAGTTTGAGTATTTGAAAAAGTTTCACGAATTTGAAAATGATTTATGGTTTCAAAGCTTTTTTGCGAAAAAATGGATTTTTTCACTAATTAGAGAACAGTTCACTAATTCAAGAAATGTTTTTGAACTTGAAATTATTGTGAATTTGAAAAATGTTCACGGTTTGGAAAGATATTCACAAACTTAAAAAAAACTTTAATTCTAAATAAAAGTTCACAAATTTGGAAGAACTCCAAGAATTTGAAAAAGAAAGAAAGGGAAATAGAAAAAATAGAAAGTAAAAATAAATAAAAATTAAAACAAAAGGTAAAAAATAAAAGATAAAAGAAAAAAGGAAAACCCAGGAAAACTTAGTAAAACCTGACCGAAATAAACTTAAACAAGATAAAGATAACCGACTTAAAAATCTGACAAGCTTCTGTATGCTTCCTACAAGGTCGTGAAGGAGGAGGAGCCCTCCCGGGCGCGTCCTCCATTACCTCGACATGGCGACGACACATCGTCATGCAGCACCCTGACGTCGGCCAAGAGGGTGGCACGGGAGGAGGAGCGGCAGGAGTGGCACAATTTGGGCCACGTTTGCCACATCGGACGTCGACACCGCGAAGATGCCGACACTGCATCAGTGACCAGCTGGTCTAGATCAGCTTGGAGGAGTCGTTGCGTGCCGCCGGTTCCGTCGCTGACATGGGCTAGTTGAAGGGATGGCACGCCGGTGCGGCGTCAGCGGTCGACATGGCATCGCACGGAAGAGGGCCAAGCTCAACTTTGATCTACCACTGCCTTTATTGTTTTTTATTAAGCTATATCGATATTACTTGGATATGTATATTACCCAATGAAATTTGATATTTTTTGAAAAAAGAACAAAGCATAAGGATTATCCAATAAAGGATACACCTAAAAAATTTATTTATCAATATATGTGTTTTTTAACACATCCATATATGTGATTACTTAGAGCTCCCAAACTATTCACACTTAATTAAATTTAGGCTTCCCAGAATATTTTTTTCTTAACAAAATTTGGCGCTACACATATTTTCTTTACCACGGGAAAGACTTCGCGCGTCTCTGCTATTTTTCCTCCCCACCATCTTCCCCACCTCCCCATGATCCAACTTCCCGATTCCAATCTGCCCAGCATCATGAACCCGCGCGCCGCCATTCCCGCACACCGCACGGTGGCAGCCTCATCCTCAAGGGCTGCCCTCCGCCGCTAGCTCCGCTCGCCGCCGCTAGCTACGCCCGCCGATGACTCCCTTCTTCCTCCATCAACAAGGTCGCTAGTCGGAGCCTCGTCGGTGTCCGTCGTCCTCACCATCACGAAGCCGTGCTCCTCCCGACTTCGTCCTCACCGCCACGAAGCCGCATCCGAGCCGATCTCAGCCTTCACACGAAGCTGCACCTTTTGTCCATCGGTACGCCACCCAGCAAGCAGCTCTCGCCTCCACCACGTCAAGCAGGTGATCCCTTGAATCCCATTGCCCCAATAGTTTTACCATTAAATCAACTGAAGTGGCTCCTTCATTTATGCATCTCAAATCTTGCTCCTCTTCTCCTTCGTCTCCTTACTTCCTTCATGTAGGCAATGCACTCTAAGTGTTTGTTGAATTGCTTGCTTGCCTAGAAATCAATTCTGACAGATTTTCTTTGAAATATGTGAGCAACTGTTTGGTCCAATCAAAATTTGTATGTTGAAAATCAAAAGTAGTACAAGTGGTGTTAGATAGATTGGCCAAATAACCTCACATTCCATTTACACTGGAGCATAAAACATGAGTGCTTGGTTGCACAGGCTGCAATGTATTCTGCTATTTTGTAGTATTTTTAGTCTGTCCTATTTCCTACCTCATCTTAGTGCAGTCCCACTATTTTTTAGTTTTGATTCTTGCATCTTAGCTGAAGGGAGGTTTCAATCAGCAGCTCTCAGATTTTGCACTAAAAGATTGTTGTTATAGGTTTGTATGTTGCTATGTGCGTTACAGTAAGTTCTGAAGTGATTTTTGGGTGCCTTTTCAGTTACGTGCGTGTATGGGTCATATTTACAGCAATATCACCTTATTCCACTGGAGTCCAACACAGTGGCGGATCTAAGATTTCAAAACAGGGTGGTCCGCCTATAAAAAAATCGACAACAAATATGTCATGCAAACAGAGATTTGGCTGGATATTTTTACAACAAATAGGCCATACAGTGCCAATTTTTTCAGGTGAATATACTTTTTTTAGGGAAATATACTTATAAACACAGCAGCTCCTAATTAATAATGATTTCAATTAGATATTGGGAATGGGGATTGGGATGTGCGTACTAGAGATAATGGGATGGGCGGTCGGCTTCTGCACGTCTCCAGAGTGTCCAGTTCGACGCTGGTTAGGTCTGCTAGCTGCTAGTTGGGCTCTGTTTTATTTTTTTCTCAGATCCATCTCTATTCTCCTATGGTATATAGATCAAACCAAAATCTCAGGGTGGGCAGCGGCACACCCTGTCCACCCTCTCCCTTCCCCTCTTGTCCAACATATACCATTTGCTACAACTAGTTTCTATTTAAAAAAGTTGTATAGCAGAAATAGGCTAGTTATCTAGCAAACGTAAGATAAACTGGATTGTGCCGTCTGTGACATTGTTGTTTCTATTTAGGACTATACCAACTATGTGAGTTTGTTGGCAGTGTTATGTTATTAGCATTTGGAAGATAACTTTTCTTACATATCTTTTGTGAGGCAAACATAAGAATTGAGTTACTTGGTAACTGATTTATGAAACACACACACATAACGCAGTAATTTTGAGTCTTTGGTTTGTGCGTAAGGCTGTTTAGTTCCAAGAAATTTGTGAAATCATATGCATGACCTTGACATATGCTTTGATGCTTGACCTTAACATATGATTTTAACATTGTTTGGTAAAGATATCATGTCGATGATACCTCGACGGCTTCGAAGCCTAAACATCCCAGAGCAAGCTTCTGAAAGTGTACAATCAGATGAAGAAAATTTACAAGGCCCTCCAGAGATTGATGATCTAGTACCAAAAAAGCCTCCTGAATCTACTCGGCAAATTAAAATAATTTGTAAGCTCAATTTTCTTTTTCAAACACATATCTAGTGTGATGTATATGGTCCAGTTATATGCCATTGTGATACTCTTGCATGCAGGGCCAAATGGAGATGTGCGATAGATTATAGGGGAATTCCGAGGTAAAAATTTGTCGGAATTACGTGGGGGCAAGATAATTGTGGAGACTGACGGAAGTGGAATTCCAAATGGAAGGTCGGCTGCCATTCTAGGTCAACATCTTACTTGGCTTGCAGAAAACTCAACATTTGCACCATTGCATATTCCAAGATGGGACAATGAATTGTTTCTACAAAAACATGGGCAGACGATCACAGATGTGGAGGTAAAAAATTTATAGCACTGTTCAAGGCTGTTCATTTCACATTGCTGATTGTCAGTTTTAATATTTGAAGGAGAAATTTATCTACCCCAATGAGACTAGACAACCTACAAAAGATGGAGAGTGTATAAGTCTCGTTTGAAAAGTAAATATTTCAAGCGTGAGAAGAAGTCTTTGGCTGAAATTGTAGCAGGTGTTCCCAAAGGTGTTAATGCACATCAATGGGATACTCTTGTTGGGTTTTGGTGCCAGGATTCACACATGGTAATGTGTTATATTCTCATACTTAATCTGGCGTACATAACTAGTTTGGTGACATTAATATTGACTAGATGTGTTGTTTTCCCAGAAATTATGCGAAAAGAACACCGAGTGTGCAAAGAAGCAGAAGAATCCACATACAACCGGGAGAAAAAGCCATGCTAGGCTCAGAAAAGAGATGGTCAAACTTTTTCTTTCTAAAGATGATTCAGAAAAGTTTTGTTAGTGAAGAAAACTGAACATGTTCTAACAGAAACACTAACAAACATTCTAATTTAGTTTGTTGAACATGAAATTAAGAGCAATTGAAAGGTTAGCAAGATTGAACTATGGGATGAAGCTCATAAGCAGAAGAAGGACGATGAATACAAAAATGCGAATACAAAGATAGTGATGGTATACTTCTACTTGTGATTAAAGTAAAGGCTTTAATTTAAAACTACTTAGTATAATGAGATGTTTTGTATTTATTTCAATAGGAGAAACTAGAAGAAAGAAAGAAAGATAACAATGGGAACCTTTCATTTAGTGATTATAGAGAAGTATTTAAAAGCGTGCATGGGGAAGAGGCAAAAAAACTTCAAGGGTATTATGGTGACAAGTATTGGAGCGAAATAAAAGTTTCTCCGGGACTGACTTTTGTTCAGCATCCCGAGAAAGAAGGAAATGTTCAATTTAGACTGCGGGCACTAGGTGATAATGTAGAAAATGTGACAGATGAGTTGGCTATGATCCGTTCGTTCCTGAAGCGAAAATTCCCCACAGAGGATTTGAGAAATGAATTTGTAACCGCGAGAAGTGATGAAGTTAGTATCTAAACCACACCTCTTTCTGCAAAGATAAAAATATGAGTATTAATATACTATTATCATGTTCTTGTTTCAAGTGGATCTCAACGAAAGAGTTGTTGGCAGTGACCTCCCAAATGAATCACATAACAAAGCTGAAGAATATGCTCCATTGAGTGCTATCCAGGTGATGTAATAGTTTCTTCACTAATAAATATTCTACTTCATTCTCATACTTAAACAATTGTTCATCATAAGTTGCAGGAACTACATCCTAGTGATTGTGCATGAACCAAAGAGTGTTACACCGGTTTATCGTTACCACAAGAAAAAAATGGTTGCTAAGGTGTGTGCATAAATTTCTGCTTTGTTATTAAAAAATACCTATGTTTTGTCTAAGTTTACTTACAACTGAACTGAACGTCAATTGTAGAAAGCACACATTGAAAAGTTTCATAGGGCCAATCAAGGAAGTGGAGAATCAACTTTGCCAGATAAGCAGATCACTACCCAGGAATTGCATCCTAGTTTTTCTGTGAGAACCAAAGAGGGTTACACTGGTTTATCTTTACCACACATGGTTGCTAAGGTGTGTGCGCATATTTTTTTACTTCATTATCAACCAATGCCTATGATTCTGTATGTTTATGTCGTATTGAACTGAACCTCAAATGTAGAAGGCACGCATTGAAATTTTTGATAAGGACAATCAAGGCCGCGCAGAATCAACCAAAGATGGTTACACCAATGAAGGAAGTGCAGAATTAACTTTGCTGGATAAGCAGATTACTGCCCAGGAATTGCATCCTAGCTTTTCTTCCAGAACCAAAGAGGATTGCACTGGTTCATCTTTACCACACATGGTTTCTACGGTGTGTTTGTATGCATAAACTTCTAATTCTTTGTCAAACAATGTCTATGTTTTGTGTATGTTGACTTACAACTGAACTAAACCTCAACTGTAGAAAGCGCACACTGAAAAAAAATGATAGGATAAATCAAGGGTGTGCAGAATCAACTTTACCGAACAAGACTAACCAGGAATTGCATCCTAGCAATTGCGCAAGAACCAAAGAGGGTTGCACCAGTTTATCTTCACCACATGAGCACACAGTTGCTAAGGTGTGTGCATGCGCGCATAAATTTCTGTTGTGTTATCAAACAAGGTCTATGTTTTCTATAACTTTACTTACAACTAAACTGAACCTCAATTGTAGAAAGCACATGATGGTCCTGAAGCAAAGAATGGTCATGCTGAAAATAACAATGAGACCAAACAAGGTGGTCCTGAACCAAGTGTACAACTTCATCATATCACTAAGCAGGTATATCTATACCCACTATTAAAGGGAGGTGACATTCTTGGTTTGGTTTAGTCTGCCACTTTGATTTTTGTCCCTGGTTATTTATGTCAAATTCCGTTTGTCGTTTGTTATCCTGCCTCTTTACTCGCCCAGTTTAAACCGATGGGAAACCGACTCAAGCCAGCCAGGCAAGCAACGAGGCAACGACGGGCAACCCATCTAGCGGCAGCAGCCCAGATTATTTTTTTCCTGAGCCGATTGTGATTGGAGGCAACCAGGACGTTTTTAGCGGTAGCAGCCCAGCCGATTGTGATTGGAGGCAACCAGGCCTTTTTTTTAGCGGTAGCAGCCCTGCTGATGGATTGAAGGCAGCTCGGTTTTAGCTAAATCCGTTGTCTGAGAAAACATCAATAATCCCACCTTGCTTTCTTACATCGAGTCGTGTCAGTTGATATACGTCTTAACTTGCTATGTAATCAGCAAGCCGATTTGAGAACCATTAACCAGATGAGGAGGCATGGAGGTAGAAAGCCATCAAATCTGTGTGCATGGTTTTCCGCAAAATTATCTGGATTCATGAGTTCATGACATGCCAAGATGAAATCTCCTAGATTTTAATGAAAGGAAAAATAGTGCATAGAGATATTAAATACAGATTTGGCTAAGGGCACTTCCAACACATTATATGTATTTAGATTTAGAAGCGTTCAAAAGCTGTTTCTCACCAAATTTAGTTACACGTTAATATTTTCTCCCGTTGCAACACACGGGCATATGTGGTATATATATATATAGACAATGGTTAGAATTGTTAGTTGGTGTAATTCCATGTGCAATTGTCCCTTTATGTGTAAAGTGAAATCTTCCATGGTTTGTGATAATGAATGTTTCATTTCTTGAAAAATAGGATAAAATGAAAGTTTTCTTGGTTTCGTTGAACCCGAGAAGCAAAGATAAATTTGTGGCCGAAGGAACTTTAGTGAGTAGAGATAAAACATATGTGGTTGGAGGAAACATGCTTGGAGAGCAATATGTAGCAGTTTCTATTTGTGCTGCTTCAAAACTTCGAGATCAAATACTGGTTAGACCATATGGACAATTACAAACAGTAAGGGATGCTATTGGTCATGTTATTGCATGGCCTCTATCACATGTAAGTACACTTTCATGCAATCATCCTATGTTCCAATGTGTATGCTTAAGGCTTTTTATTTATGAAGGATTTTTGTGATTTTTAGGTAAAAAAACCAAAATTAACCACTCCTGCACAACCTAAAAAAAGCCACCAAACACTGGTATGTTACATCATCAAAGTACATTTCTTCTCACACTAGTCTTCAAGCTATGTTCTAAATTTTTCTCTGTTATCTTTCTTTTTCAGGGTAGCTCAAGATTTAGAAAAGGAGTGCATTGCAGGAGCCAGTATCAACTATAGCAGAATTAGTCTTTAGATGGACAAGTATTATGTATTATATAAAGATTTTAGATTTGTAGGAAAACTTAGTTCTAGTTTCTATGATCTCTTCTTAATTATTTGCATATTTTTTATGAAGATATGATTTGATTCAGTTGTGAACCAAAAGTGTTTGTTCCTACTAATTGAAATTGTGCGAATGGGATTGTTGTGGATACAATTGGTGATATGGGTGGATCCCTTCATATAATGATATTTGTTGTTCATGAATGCGATTGGTGATATGGTGGATGCTTTTATATATCAATACTTGTTGACCATTCTGCACAAGCATATGGCATGATAAAGTTACTGGATTTGAAATGGCAAACTACAAATTTGGAATGAATCAAATATTACGTGGTTAAAAAATTTCATTTGTATATTTAGAGACGAATATAACGTCTGTACATAGCGTGTATAGGAATGGGCCTAGGGCCTATGACCATTGAAATGGCCCTGTTAGTAGAGACGTACGAGCAGACGTAGCACAGTGACTCTACATGTCTAGAGATGCTTTTGAACGTCCAAATATAGCGTTTCATATCTAGAGACACCTTACAACGTCCCAATATAGCGTCCCATGCCATGTACAGACGCTTAGCCAGCGTGTCTATATATTTTGAGACGGTCCGTGGGGAGACGCTCCAAAGACGCTTTACTAAGTCGACTCTATGGTTGCCTAGAGATGAAATAACGCGTCTCTAGCTTTGGAATATGACGTCTTTACATGCAATTTTTGTTGTAGTGAAGGAAACCGTGTGGTATAATATCACTGCTGATTGGTTCGCAAAAAAAAGTATCACTGCCGATTTGTAATTATTTTTTATTTCTGATGAATGCTAGCGTTTCAACTCTTACGATGAAGGGTGCCAAACACGGCACGTACTGGATGTCCCACACGTCAGCGAAAGGAGTGGGACATGAACAGCATGGTAGAGCCCAGCGTAGAAAAAACAGCATGGTAGAGCGTCTCCACTTCTTCCACTTCTGGGTCGGAGATCACACGTAGTAGTACTTAGTGGTATGAATGATACAAAGTGTGACCTGGAGAGAAAGAAACGTCTAGTTGGAAGGTCTCGGGGCATACACGTAAACAAATATAAAAGTTAATATATGCCTCCAACTAATATAGTAGTAGTAGAGTACTTAGACACGTACTCCATAACATCACCGTGCATTGCACGTACAACATTTAGTGGTAGTACGTAGTAAGAGACAAATGCCGCCCAAGAGTTCCCTTCTCGACCTACTTTTGGGTGTTTGGTAGAGTGTATGGAGGGTGCATGAGTCCACACTAGTTTAGCACAAATACACTAGAAGCATGCATGAAGAGAGCATGCATGAAGAGGGGTGTTGAGTTGAGCATGCATGAAGAGGGAACAACTATGCTGAGACGAGAACACAACCAAACACACCCTATATGCCACGCATGTTCATACCATTTGTGCCTTTCTACTTCACTTACTGCGCTACATTACTCAGGTTCGTACGTCCACTCCTGGGTACATGTCCGTCTCGTAGTTCCAGTCCCACGTGTTCTTCGTATAGATGGAACGATCCTTACATAACACGTGCACCTTGATGCTAGATGTCTCGCGTGTTGGCAAAAGGATGAACAAAGCTCACGTAAAAAAAATAGAGTGGAAGAACATAGATTCCGGACGACCGAGAAGGAGCAAGGAACCTCGTGGTGGAGCGTCTGCACTCATAATATTTAATATTATTCAGCGATATAAAATTAACCAATCATCTCCACAGTGGACTGGAAGAGTACGAAACATGGCAGCCCAGTGTAGTTACATCATACTAGTACATGGCTAACCCACGCTATCACCTTATTTCTTGGCTTCTGTGCGGCACCTATCTCTAGTAATCCTGCAACCTGTATCGCTTCTCCCTCCTCGTCTCTATCAAAGTGCGGAGGGCTGGCGTTTCTGCCGTCTATTGAGGTCGGTTAACTATCACATGTTAGCGACATGCCAAGAGCATTCTAAAAAAATTCCTTTCACGTTCCGTTTACAAAAAGAAAAAAATCCTTTCACGTACGAATTTGCCTGTATGCTTTGAGCAACTTGCATGTCCTATACCGCTCCTGTTTGGTACTCTAACTTAGCTAGATGTTAGACTAACTCATGACTAACCCTGAACTAACTGTAGCCAAAGATGTGTTTGGGTGATAGGGTTAGATTGACAATAAATGCACTTCATGGAGAGATAAAAGTGATTTTCCAGTGGTCTCAATGAGAACTATCTCCAGTTAGTACCTCTTGGGTGGGATAGTTTTTTTTGGTGGGTTCAGTGCAACTTGCTCCAATTTAAACCCTCATGCTTGGATACTTTAGGGATATTTGAGCCCCAACTAGCTCAAACTAACTCTAACCCATGGATCCAAACAAGGCCTATGGCCAGTCTCGACGCGGAGCAGTCGCGTGCACCGGGAAGCGGCGCTCTCTCGGCCGTCGCGCCACTTCAAAGCCGGCGCCAGTGAGAGGTCGCATCCGCTCTGGCCAGGCATTAATGCGGCACTGGCGCTCCAGGGTGACGCTGACCGTTTCACGCGGGAAGCGCGTGCTAGCAAGGGAGTATAGGTTTTGAACCGTTTCAGGTGTAGTACTGGTAGTTTGCAAAACTACTCAATTATTGCACTCAGTTTCCTAAGAAATTGTGGTAAAAACGTTACTCCACAACCCGCTTCCCTTCTCCTTCCTCTTCCACCACCCGCGCACGTCCGCGGGAAGCGACCGGTCAACCCTTATATAGGAGTGTTAGCACAAAAAGATGCATGCATGACTACTAAAATTTCCATATTAAAGCGCCGCTCCGGCGGGAGTATGGCATATGTTGTTACCTTCGGCCGGCCCATGTCTACCGGGTGACGACGACCAGAGAAGAGGCGGCGGGAGGGGAATGAATGCAGCTACTGTTTGGGTTCACCTTCTAGCTTAAATAAATGCGCAACATCACGTGTACCCGTGGGTGCACAAATTGTAACATATGTGTCTGCTTAAGTGGGCGTCATGTAAATGGTGTGTGTGTGAGAGAGATTCTGAGAGACAGAGTGCATGTGTGCGACTCTACTCTTCGGACATGTACTCAACCTTTCTCATCGGGATATAAGTATAATGGTATTTACTTTAGCTAGTGATTTACATGGCCATGTTAACATGGTTGTGTCAAAAAAATGTCACTTCCTGCTCGTGATTTGCGTTATATAATTACAAGCAAGATTCTCGTGCATTGCATGGAACATCAATATGCATTTTTTTTACAAAACACCCATTGTGATTGACCCATGCAGGAGTAATCCCATGTGTAAAAACTAATGATATCTCGAGAATTTTATCGTAAAACTGGTATCTCGAGAATGTCATCGAAAAAAATGAAAGATGAGAGATAAGGCGAGGGGGAGTGGAGCGTGGTGGTGATTGGTGGTCGGAATGGGCGGAGGCATGGGGATTGTCGGCGCCGGCAGGCGGCTGCGGCCACCATGCATGCTAGATTGTTCCAAAGACTTATTCCTTTTTTAATTGCTGAGCAATGAGGTTGCGGGAGATAATGATGCGGAGAGAGGTGCGGGTATCTTTTGTAAAACTATCATAGTTTGCTTTCTATCCTCAGATATAGATCATACGGTCTGTATTACAAGACGGCAGGCACACCATCACTGCCAACTCATTTTTATAAGGGTACATATGATAAGTTTGCTGACTACTAAAGTAAAGTGGAATTTGTCCATGTTATGCAAGTAAATAAAGGTGATTGTTTATCATACGGGTAAGGTTGGATGAAGGGTGGTAGGAACAAATGCTTCGCCTAGAGCATGTGTGTGTGAGATGGAGTCTTAGTGTGTGTGGGGTGTGTGTGTGTGAGAGAGAGAGAGAGAGAGATGGATTCTTAGTTTGTGTGTGTGTGTGAGAGAGAGAGATGGAGTCTTAGTGTGTTTGTGGGGGGGGGGTGCGTGTGTGTGTGTGTGAGAGAGAGAGAGACGGAGTCTTAGTGTGTGTGTGTGTGTGGGGGGGTGCGTGCGTGTGTGTGTGTCGCGGGGTCCTCTGTGGCGGATGTAATTTAAGTGTGCATGGCTTCATCATAGAGAGGTGATGTGTATGGCAGAGGCCACCAATGATGGGGTGCGAGAGAGAAAATGCCCGTAGAGGGGGAAGAGAAGGTGTGTGCGCGTGAGAGGAGTCGACATCGAGAGAACATGTTTGTTCGAGAGACACCGAGGAAGACTACTATATATCGATGGTGCATGTAGGCGGGAATTAAACAAAGGGATGGTCTTATTGGTTTCGGGGATATATGGGAAGAGTGAGAGGCGGGGGGGGGGGGTAGCTAGAAGGATATTGTTAAGTGTGAGTGTGTGTTTTACCCATCCAGGCGAAAGTTATGTGCACAAAAGAGGAGAACAATTCGATGTGGCGTTAGGATTGATAGTAATTAACTACGTATGGAGACATAGAGACCTTGAATGTGCATGTGTGAGAGGTATACATATATACGTGGGATGTGTGTGTGTGCGCACGCATGATCGAGATAAAAGAAAGAAGACATATGTCATAAGATCAACGACATGGGAGAGACGGATCGGTAAGACAATATGTATGCATGTGAGAATGCAGGGAAGAAGGCCCGACAATTGAGCATGTGTTTTTGTCTTTAAGAGATAGTGGCGTGGGCTGGAGCATGCATCTATGGCGAGCAAAGAGAGTGAGGCACAACAATTGTGCAAAAGAGACCAACCTATAAATGCATATGTATGGAGAGACATATATAGTGTGGGTGATAGGAAGCAAGACTTCGTGCGAGAAAGAAATGTTGACAGAGAAACTACAGATAGATACAAAGATGGAGATGCTAGCTAGAGGGACATCCACTAGTTTGGGTGTTGAAGATGACCGTCGGGTGGTTCAAAGGGTGAAGTTATATATTTGTGTGAGAGGGCACTTGACTACATGTAGAGAGAAACATATGTAATGTGCATGATAGGAATCAAGAGTGAGGGCGAGAAATAAGGTTGATGGAGAAACAGATAAATAGAGAGATAAAGATGCTAGCTAGTGTGCGTTAGAGATAGGAGTCGAGTGGATCGGAAGGCTGGGTTATGTGTGTGGGTGTGAGAGAGATAGATAGAGGGTGCATGTGAGTCACATACAAACATATATCAGAGAGAAATGAGATCCAGAGAGACGGAGTTTTGTGTCTGCGAGAGAGAAAGATATTTCACAACAAGAGTGATAGCTAGAGAGACATATGAGGGAACGCGAGATATCTCTAGGGAGAGAGGGTGTGTGTGAGCGACATACAAGAGAACAATGGAGAAATATGAGACCCTGGGAGACAGAGTTTGTGTTTGTGTGTGAGAAAGAGATATTAAAGAGGAAGAGTCGTAGGTTCTCATATCTAAGGAGCGAAAGACATCTCTATATGAGGGGTGTGCGAGTGGCACACATGGGAATAGTAGAGAGAAATGAGACCCCGGGAGACAAAGTTTTGTGTTTATGTGAGAGAAAGAGATTCCACATGGAGAATCATAGTTAGAGACACATAGCAGGGAGCGAGATATACTTAGAAAGAGATAGAGTGATGAAGGTCGAGGGAGAGAGTACCGTCAGTGTGTTACGAAGATAAAAGATCATTGTTGACATACAGGTAGCACGAGAGATACCTAAGAGACAATGAACGCGTATAGGTCCAGAGAGATAGTCCTATATAAGCATGAGTGATAGCTATATGAGATGAATATCTGGATTAAAGGGGATTCAAGTATTTAAACTAGAGATAACGACATCGATAATATCATAACGCAAATTGGTGTATCAAACATGCATATTCATTTGAATTTGGGCACACGTGTAATGTTATATAGTTTATCAATATTGGTGATCCATAGATTCTTCAATTACAAACAATGCATGGTTTATATGCAATTAATGTCTAAACAGGATTACACTATATGTTGCGTGTGTGAAACACATTATACATGTTTGAGAAGTAAAAAACCCGCATGAAACACACATTAATTGGAGACAGTTAGCAAGGAATGCATACATTGGATTTCAACATAAAGTGGTTTCAAATATTTGAAAATCCAAATTGATGGATACAACCTTATGAATCTGAGATCATGCCATTTGTAAACCATACTTTTGTACAAATGGTGTTGTGCTTTTGAAAGTATATATAAAAAAATGATGTATATAGAATGTAATTCCAATTGAAAATGGATCCCACCCGAAAAAAAATAGAATACAAACGGGATTCGAATTGAGTTGGCACGGTAAACGTGCACTCTGCAAAATTTGAATGAAGCGGGGAAAGTCACAGTAACCGCCCGAAACCAAAATCTGCGAGATGGAAATCACTATTGCCTATCCCTGCCACGCAAAGCCTATCTGCTGGATTTCTATAGGTTCCGATAGGGGTAGGTTTGTAATTTCACCCAAACGTGACGTAACCGCCTCTCACCCAGATTCATACACGGTGGGCGCCAAAACACAGTGTGTCCTCGGCCGAAATCGACTCCCTCCCCGATTCATATTCATACACGGTGGGCGCCAAAAACAAACTCTCGTCGGCAAATATTCAGTGTATGCGAGATTACCGTCCTATCCCCAACCGACTAATTGTTGCTGTGATGTAGTAGAAATTTGAAACGGGGGCTAAGTTTGTAAATTTCCTCGCATTTGAGACAAGCGCAACCTGAATACATGTTTCCCCCTTCCTCTCTACCTCCCTTTTCCCCATTCATACTCCGTGGGCGCCAAAACACCCTCTCCACCCCACCCTCCTCCGTCCGTCGATGTCCGCCACCCCATCCACCACCGTCCTCCTCCACCATGCCGGAGCTGATACCCCGACGCCGCCATCCATTACAGGAGATCGACCTCTCTCATCCACGGCTTCAGACCGGGATCGTTGCATCCCGTTGTAACACCCCGGATGTAATTTACCTTATATGTAATCCAACTCTTGCCGTTTTCGGCGTTAAGTTATTTTATTTTCTCGGGTTCGGGTTTTTGTCTCCGTGTGTTGTTGTTGTTGTTGTCTTGCATCTCATATCATGTCATCATGTGCATTGCATTTGCATACGTGTTCGTCACATGCATCCGAGCATATTCCCCTTTGTCCGTTTTACATTCCGGCGCTTCGTTCTCCTCCGGTGGCCATTTCTACCTTTCTTTCGTGTGTGGGGATTAAACATTTCCGGATTGGACCGAGACTTGCCAAGCGGCCTTGGTTTACCACCGGTAGACCGCCTGTCAAGTTTCGTACCATTTGGACTTCGTTTGATGCTGCAACGGTTAACCGAGGGACCGAAAAGGCCTCGTGTGTGTTGCAGCCCACTACCCCTCCAATTTTGCCCAAAACCCACCAAAACCCTCTCCATCATCTAGAGCGTTCGATCACGATCGTGTGGCCGAAAACCGCACCTCATTTGGACACTCCTAGCTCCCTCTATGCCTATTTATAGACCCCCCTCCGAAATTCACGGGTTCTTCTTCCCTGAAACCCTAAAATCCCCTCTCCGTGCAACCAGACGTGTCCGGCCCACGCCGGACAGCGTCCACCGCCGTGCCCCAGCCAATCGGACGCCGACACATGGCGCCACGCCCACATCGACACCGCGGCCCGCCGCAGCCCGCATCCGGCCCTCTCGGCCCGGTTGTCCCGCGCGCCGCCTTCTACAACGCCCGCGCCATCTCGCCCCTCTTCCCCGACGCCGGCGCGGCTGCGCCGCCGCCCTAGGCCGTCGCTGGCGCCCCTCGTCGCCGACCGCCGCCCCACCGCGCCGTCCACCGACCGCGACGGCCACCACCAACTCCGGCGCCGCCCCGCGCCTTCCTCCTTCATGCCGGCGCCCTCCCCGACGAGAAGCCCGGCCACCGACGTCCAATCCTCGAGCTCGAACTCCGGCGAATAGTGCTCCCTCCGGTGATCCTCGTTTTCCGTGCGGCTGGATCTGGATCTGAGTTACCCCGCGGTTGACTTTCCTCCCGAAATGCTAATTTTATTGCCATGTTCATCATGCCGTAACTTTGCATCCGTATATCCGTTTTGGGCGTGTAGCATATCAAAATGTCCGTCTCAGAGAGCACATCATTTCATCTCATTGCATCATTTTCATTTGAGTTCATCTTGATGCCCGAAATGCTGTTGGAAGAGTGCTATTTGAGTTAATTGTCAGATCTGCTGCACCAAATAGCTATTTGTCATTTTGGCCATGATTATTGTGTGCATGATATGCCCCTGAGCTCTACATATGTTTTGTTATATGCTTTGTCATCTTTCCAGAGGTGCCATCCATGTATTTTTGTGATGTGTGTGGTGACTAGCACAAGATTGCAAAGTGGTGCATTCGTTAATGCCGATTTCAAGGACTTAGCAATTCCACTAAGTCCTTGGACTGTTTTGATCAATATGCCATATGTTCATGTTGTTTCCTAGTGATCCATGCCTCTTTTGAGGATGATCAGTAAGGATGTTTTGTTAATCTTGTAGTGCTATATCCATCCATGTCTTTGTTTGCAATTATGGAGCACCCTAGCTTGAGTTAATCGAGCTCTACTTTTGCTATTTCGTGAATCTGGGCAGATTGTCTACTTAGCGATTTTGCCGAGGATGTTGTAGTTGATCCGTGCATGCTATGTTGTTGTTCTTGCCATGTCTAGCTTGTATAATGTGTATTCTTGATGTGTGTATGCTTAGATTGTCATGACTTGCTCTGTAGTTTGTGCATTGAGCTTGTCAACATGCCTACTTGATATCTGATTTGCATGTTCCAGTTTTTCACTAAGTCTGTGATCTGATTATGTTTTTGCCATGTTCACATGCTTGCAATTGTATTTTCCGATCCTTTTTGGCACAAGGTCACTAAGGGACTTTTGTTAAGATCTTTGAGTAGCTCCATTCCATGCATTTCTTTGCCATGTTAAGTTCCTGTAGCATCTAGTTTTCATGCTCCAAAGTGTGCTACCTGATCTGAAATTCCAGACAAGTGTTAATTTCACTAAGTCTGAAATCTGTTTACCAATTGCACTTTTGCCATGCTTGTTCGAACCTGTTAATGGATGAATTGGCCGTAGCTCAGTGTTCATCTTTTGTTAAGCTTTATGAGTGGATCCCTGCCATGTATGTTGTTGCCATGTTTGAGTGTTGTAGCATGTTCATCTTGTTGCATTTAGATGGCTACTTGCAGTTTATCGCAGACCGGGGCCATATTTGAATTGCTTGCCATTTCCAAACCGTGTCTCCGATTCCGATGTTCTTTATATCGTTTTCAAGCAAAATCATCTCACCTTTCCAGTGACACACTTGGATTTCCAAGTTGAGGCCAGGTTCTTTCTTTCCTTGTCAAATCTTGCATATGCATCACATATCGCATCCCGCATAGCATCCCATGTTTGCATCATGTTGTTTGAGCTTTGCATGAGGTTGATTGTGTCCTTTTTGCTTGTTTGTCTTGTTTGGGTAGAGCCGGGAGACGAGTTCTCTAACGAGGAGCCCGTTGAGTTTGCTTTCGAGGATCCAGTCAACTCTGACAACTTTGTAGGCAAGATGATCATACCCTCGAAATCACTTCTATCTTTGCTTTGCTAGATGCTCGCTCTTTTTCTATGCCTATGCTACGATGCCTACCACTTGCTTATCATGACTCCCAAATTGCCATGCCAAACCTCTAACCCACCATGTCCTAGCAAACCGTTGATTGGCTATGTTACCGCTTTGCTCAGCCCCTCTTATAGCGTTGCTAGTTGCAGGTGAAGATTGGAGATCGTTACTTGTTGGAACATTATTTTTTTCTTGTTGGGATATCATTATATTATCTTGTTATCTTAATGCATCTATATACTTGGTAAAGGGTGGAAGGCTCGGCCTCTCGCCTAGTGTTTTGTTCCACTCTTGCCGACCTAGTTTCCGTCATATTGGTGTTATGTTCCCAGATTTTGCGTTCCTTACGCGCTTGGGTAATAATGGGAACCCCTTGACAGTTCGCCTTGAATAAAGCTTTTCCAGCAATGCCCAACCTTGGTTTTACCATTTGCCACCTAGCCTCTTTTTCCCTTGGGTTTCCGGAGCCCAAGGGTCATCTTATTTAACCCCCCGGGCCAGTGCTCCTCTGAGTGTTGGTCCACCTCGTCAGTCGCCGGTGGCCACCAAGGGAAACTCTGGGCTGGCCTACCGGAAGTTTGGACAATCTGAGTGTGCCCTGAGAACGAGATATGTGCAGCTCCTATCGGGATTTGTCGGCACATTCCGGCGGTGTTGCTGGATTTGTTTTAACTTGTCGAAATGTCTTGTAACCGGGATTCCGAGTATGATCGGGTCTTCCCGCTAGAAGGAATATCCTTCGTTGACCGTGAGAGCTTGTCATGGGCTAAGTTGGGACTCCCCTGCAGGGATTTGAACTTTGGAAAGCCGTGCCCGCGGTTATGGGCAGATGGGAATTTGTTAATGTCCGGTTGTAGATAACTTGAACCTTAACTTAATTAAAATGAATCAACTGTGTGAGTTACCGTGATGGTCTCTTCTCGGCGGAGTCCGGGAAGTGAACACGGTGTTGGAGTAATGCTTGTCGCAGGATGTTCTCTAGTTATTTGTTCGTGCTTTGCCTTCTCTTCTCGCTCTCTTTTGCGAACAGGTTAGCCACCATATATGCTAGTCGCTTGCTCCAGCTCCACATATTTACCTTGCCTTACCTATAAGCTTAAATAGTCTTGATCGCGAGGGTGCGAGATTGCTGAGTCCCTGTGGCTCACAGATTACTTCCAAACCAGATGCAGGGCCTAATGACTCCATTCCAGATGACGCGCTTGAGCTCAAGTGGGAGTTCGATGAGGACTCACGCCGTTACTATGTGTCTTTCCCTGTTGATCAGTAGTGGTGCCCACTTGGGGCAATCGGGACCGTGTCGCATGTTGGGTTGGTCTTTTATTTTGGCACCGTAGTCGGGCCATGAGTGATTGGTTGATGTAATGCTATTTATGTACTTTGTTTGACGTGGCGAGTGCAAGCCAACTATGTACCTTCCCCTTTTATTATCTATATTACATGGGATGTTGTGAAGATTGCCTTACTTGCGACATTGCTTTCAATTTGGTTATGCCTCTAAGTCGTGCTTCAACACGTAGGAGATATAGCCGCATCAAGGGCGTTACAAGTTGGTAATCAGAGCCTTCCCCGACCTTAGGAGCCCCCACTGCTTGATCGTTTTTAGCAGCCGAGTTGAGTCTAGGAAAATGTTTTGAGTCATTTAGGAATTATATATCGGAGAGTTTAGGAATTCTTTTTACTCCCCAGTCCCTTCATCGCTCTAGTAAGGCTTCCTGACGTAGAGTTTTGACTCTTCTCTTCTCAAATTTCACTAAAAAAAATTTAGGATCACGTGGGTATCTTGGAATCGTTCCGATGGATTTGTGACGAGGTCATTGTTCTTGGTGCCTCCTGTCATTTAGGGGTTGTGGCAGTGTCCCGGGGAGTTGAGCTCTGAGGTGTTGTCATCACAATTTTATCGTTGCAGTTCTGGAATACCTGAGTTTAGTACGCCGACATCGAAAATATCTTTTATGCAGTTGTTGGTGAGATAACCTCGACGCCACCCAGTACTGGGGTGTGAGTTCGGGAGTATTGCCATAACTTGTATAACGGATGCTTTTCGAAGGTTGAGGTAGATGGTTTCCGAAGTTTTTATCGGTTATTTGTTGAAGGATGGATACAGCTGGATGTAGGATTTGCTAGATTTGGGTGAGATATTATGCTTCCCTTGTATCCCCAACACCTGATTGCATAACCGGAAAGGTTCGGGAGTTTCATAGGTGGGAATTCTTGTAGCTCTAGCTCTTCTTCCACGGATATTTGGTTTGAGATTGGGATTTCTTACCGAGTATTCGTTCTTGATCCGTACCTTGTTGATTTATTCGTCTACCTAAATTCTAAGTGGCTTCCCAATTTATGGATATGTGACCATTTCAAGTGGAATACATTCGTTCATTGTGTTCGGATGTGAAGACTATATGTTGCAATTTCATCCCGCTTGATTCAGCTTCATTTTATCTGTCAATGTGCTAACGGATGTCACCCTCTTCAGGATGGCTCCTGCTAAGAGCAGCAATCAGAATCAGAATCAGGATCCGCCACCACCTCCTCCTCCTCCGGAGGCATGGCAAGCTGTGATGGCCGCAACCAATGCAAACACGCAGTTGATCATGCAAATTCTTGAAGAGCGCAACCAAGCGAACCAAGGCAACCAAGGCAACAATCAGAATCACTTTGCTACACTCAACCAGTTCCTTGCTAACTAGCCAAAGACCTTCAGCAATTGTGTTGAGGCAACTGATGCTGACGATTGGCTCGTGGACTTGTGCAAGCATTTCGAGTGTAGTAACATCAGGCCTGAGGACTTTGTCAAGTTCGCTTCCTTCCAACTCAAAGACCAAGCTGTAGAATGGTTCCAACAGTACAAGGATTCTAGAGGAGGCCGTGTGATTACCTGGGATGAATTCCGTCAAGACTTCAAAGCTCATCATATTCCTCAGAGCGTGGTTGAAAGCAAGCGTGAGGAATTCCGCAACCGGACGCAAGGTTCTTTGTCTGTCTATGACTACAACAAGTTGTTCCAGAAGCTCACCCACTTTGCTAAGCAGGACGTCCCTGAAGAGAAGAGCATGATATACCAGTTCAGGGGTGGTCTCAGAGAAGAAATCCAGCTAGCTCTTGTTCTCTTTGAGCCCTTGAGGTATGATGAGTTCTACAACATGGCATTGAAGCAAGAGGCTGCTCAACTGAGGTGTGATGCTTCCAAGAAGTGAGTCAGAGATGCTACTCCTTCTTCCTCTACTCAAGTGGCCAAGCAGCAGAAGTATTGGCTTCCTCCTCCTCCGTTCAGTCAGCCGTATCAGAAGAGCAAAGGTGACAGTGGATCTTCCCACCCACCCAACGCTGGCTTTCAGAACAAGACTTCGTCTCAAGCTCCAAGATCGAGTGCTCCGTATCACCGTCCGCTTTCAGAGGTCATGTGCAACAAGTGCCAACAGAAGGGTCACTATGCCACAAGTGCTTCAACCAGAGGCGTCTCCCTCCTCCTCCTCCTGTGAGATCGGCAAGTACAGCTATGGTCAAGCATAACCCCAAGCACGCCAAGGTCAACTTGCTGAATGCAGCTTTGGCAGAGGACTCGCCAGATGTCATCATGGGTAACCTTCCTGTTAATGATGTTCCTGCAAAAGTTCTTTTTGACACTGGTGCATCGCATTGTTTCATCTCGAAACCTTTTGCATCTAAGCATGAGTTGACTTCCCAAGTTATGCATAAACCGTTAGCAGTTGTCTCTCCGGGTAAATGTTTGCTCGCTAACCACGAGATTCCGGATATTTCTATCATGATGGTTGATTTCAAGTTTTTGGCTTCTCCAATGGTCCTTGGTAACTCGGATATTGATCTTATTCTCGGGATGGATTGACTTTCTAAGCACAAGGCTCAGCTTGATTGGGCGGCCAGGCAGATTCAATTGACTCATTCGTCTGAGGATGTTATTGTCTTTGCCACTCGGGATAGTACCATCCGTCTGTTTTCTCGCAATGAGAAGGGTGAACTAGATGCCATCTCTCAAATTCCAGTCATTTGCGAATATCAGGATGCACTACAAGAAATATGTCAACTTGTGACCACCACTATGGGTCACTGAATGGTCACAAATTTCCATTTGTGACCTTTTTGTGACCAAAAACATAAGGTCAAAAGATGGCCGTCGTAAACTGACTATAGTGACCTTTCTTCTGGAATGGTCGCAAACGTTTATGACCAAAATAAGCCTATTGTTCTGTTTTGGTCACTAGCAACCTCCCCAGTCCATGTAGGCATCCAGCGTGGCAAGCTGATGTGGCACAAGATTCAGCCCGGTCCAATTCAGTTTTCTACATGGGCCTAGCCCATTAATTCAGCCTTTCTATATTTTTTCTGTCAATTTTTGGTCGACTTCATGGGCCTGGCCCAACATTGCAGCCTTTTTTATTATTGGGCCTTGGCCTTTTCGTCTAAATAATTTTAATTTCCTTTTTTATTAAATGGGTCCACCAGTCAGATGGGTCCCAGTTGTCAGGTTTGGGTCTGGTAAGTGAGTCCCATCTATCAGGCTCATATTCTTCACATTTCAACTAGTATTTAACTTGGCAGAAAAAAGCACACATGATACTTCAAATAAGAGCAACCAGATCACGTTGCCAATACATATGACCATGTGTAATACAATACTTTACAAGATCTACATGTGTAACGAGCTCTACAAGTGTGATACAATACTGCTTTACAAGAAAATGACGACATGCCGGACTCGCTGGACAACCATAGTGAAGGCCGGGAACAAACAAAACGGCAACATGGCTTCCTCTGTCAGGGCCGCCGGTGCTGCTCCTTCCCCGTCACCGCCGCACAGGTGAATTTCCTGCACAAGTGAAATTGGACTGAATCTGTAAACTTGTTTATACTCCTGGACTGTCTTTGGAACGAATTTGGAATACAAGGAAACCAAAACAATATTTGGACTGCGTTTGGACTAAATTTGGAGTACTCCTGGACTGAATTTGGACTGAATTTAACTGAAACAATGATCAAGACAACGAATAGTACACAAAACAGGATAGTCCAGAACCATATGTGACGGACCGTACCCCAAAAATAAAGGACTTGGGTGGGTGCCGCAAGCAGAATCAAAACAGTTACATATATCCCTAAGTATTGTTATATGTTAAAAAACTGCCAACATGACCTGTTAGGCTATTCCATTGTTTTCCAATTGGTTTCAACAAAGTGCTGTGATGTATGTGTCTTAACATAACTCCTAAGAAATGTTCACAACCTGAATTAACTACACTTTTTCTCATTGAAGTGAACACATCAGCAGTTTAATCAATAAAACCATACTTTACTATAGAATGTATCTTCTGAATGCATAACAAGATATGTAGAGAGAGAGAGAGAGAGAGATCGCCTTGGCAACAATAGATGGTGCGCATCCTTGCCGGACCGGAGCAGCTTGTCCCTGGCCCTCCCCACGGGATGGTACCAAACTGCACACACACCAAGCAAGAGAGCACGCATCAGATCATACGAGAAAATGAACAAAAAATAGAGAGCACGCAAATTTTAAGCTCTGTTTACTGCAGAAATCAAGCATAGGCAGTAGTGCTGCTAGTGTTTCTTTCTGTTGGTTGTGTTGGACATGAAACTCAATTTCTATTTGTCTCAGACTAGCAGACCAACATATATACATGTAAATTGAACTACTACTGCTAATGCTCAGTACATCAGTATCAAAGAGTGGACTTCGGCTACCATATATACATGTACTAATAAACTACTGTACTAGTAAAAGAGGGAACACAAAAGGCAAAAATTGGAATAGCAGAGCAGAAGCATGGAAGAGGGACAGTTGATCTCTTGGCTAATAGCTAACAGCTAAAATCCTCTGGGCTATGACTTCAACCAGGACAGTTGATCTCTTGGCTAACAGCTAACAACAAAGAAGTGCCCATACAGCCAATTTACTGCCCTATAATGATTATAAGAACTAGAAATAAAAGATATATCATAGTACTGAACAGTTGATCAGCTGTAGATCCATCTAATCATGTGGAAAGTCAGTGAGTAGTTGCAGATCCACCATTGCCACCATCTAGTCACGAGGATTGGAGTCCTCCTCAGTCTTGACACTGAGCATTTGCTTCCCCATGACCTGCAGATAGGTCACCAACATAAACCATTTGAAATGATTAAACAAGTGCACTGGAAGCAATCTAGATCAGCATACAAACATCCATCTTCGGCAACACTTGAAGCGTAACTACTAAAACAATTATGAACCTGAGATAAGTCGAAGAATCTTACAAGGATAAAATAAGTTACATAAATTCATCAAAATAAAACACTACATCTCTGTTTCTAAACCAGAGAGCCAAGAGAAGAACTATAACAGATGTAGTTCTCTGCCTCAACATGCTGTAATAATATTATCTCTGTTGATCCATGTCCATCTAGGTTAATATGAAATGTAAAAAAATTGAATGAGCCAACTTGGTACATCATTACAAATGATTACTTGCTAAGAGAAACAAGTCAGAAAACAAAGCTGCATATAACCCTAAATATTATGGTCAAGTACTAATTATCAAACTGGCATATCCACTTGTCTGCTACTCCCTATGTAATCAAATGCAAGACATTTTAGGTCACTTCACAGATTTAGTAGTTTGTAAGTAGAAGAATAGAAATTTGAAGAAAAAAATGGTGGATACACACACTGAGATCACGGCACATAACAGGTGTTCAAATCAATGGAAAGCAAATGTATTTTAGAGATGGTACCATCCCTCTCTCAGAATAATCAGAGCCCAAAATTCCACATGTTGATCGATTGATATGCCAAATAGGGGGATCGGCTGAGGGGCTCACCGCGGTGCGGATGACGAGCTCAAGGAGGCCGAAGACGTCGAAGCAGCGAGGGCGACGCGGATCGACGGGGGAAGGCGCGCGGCGGCCGACGGGGAAGAAGCTCGGATCCGGCGATGTGGGGGCGCCCAGCTTGAACTGGTGGCCGTAGTTGATGCAGAGGGGAGCTGCGGAGCTCGTGGACACCTTCCCATGTCGCGGATCCGGCGATGTGGTGGGTGAGGAGGTGCGGATCGACGAGATCCACCCATCATCATCACCCTTCTCGAGGTTCTTGACGCTTGGGTGATGCGGATGTGGTGCTGCGCCTCCTACGGGTGACGCAGATGCGGTGCTGCGCCTCCTGCGGGCCCTTGAAGCCGGCCTTGCCGGCCTTCATCGATGGCGGGCCCTTGGAGGGGAGGGGACCTCTAGCTAGGTAGGGTAGGGGAGGGGAGGGGACCTCTAGCTAGGTAGGGGAGGGGAGGGGAGGGGAGGTGGCGCTGGCGGCGGAGTGGATGCGGTCGCCAGCGGGAGGAGGTGGCCGTGGAGGAGGTGGTCGCCGCAGTCGAATGGATCTGGGATGTTGGGAGAGGGGACAAGAGAGGGTAGGGGCGCCGACTGTGGAGTAGAGGGCGGCGGGGGCGGTGGGGGCGGCGGGTCGTCGATGGTGGCGGTGGGGGCGGCGGCAGATCGAGATCGGGGAGGGGGCGGCGGCAGATCGAGATCGGGGAGGGGGCGGCGGCGAGGAGATGGGGATGAGGGAGGAAGGGGGCGACGGGGGATCTGAGCTAGGATTTGGCCTGTGGGTGGGGGTATCTCCTTTTTCTTTTCTTTTCTTTTTTCTTTTTTCTGTAGATAGATGGATGGATGGATGTGGGATGGAGATATGGATGGATGGATGGATGGACGCCATGTCATCAATCCGTGGACAGAGTTACGATTGGTTCAGAAAATCAGTGATGTAAAATAGTTTTTAAATACTAAAAATAGATGGATTTTATGAAGTAGCTATCAAAAATGTTTTGCAAAAGGGTACCACACAAACTTTCACTAGAGTTAGACCACATTTTATGGATTAGGACCAATTTGTATGCATTTTTCATATTTCTAGCTATTTTTAATCATTTTTTGAGTGGCAAAAATGTTTTTTTGTGAAGAACCAAGCAAAATTGGACCTAATCAATTTTATAAAATATTAGGCCATATTAAATGCACAATTGACCAAATGGTTGGGTGTAAAAAGTTTTGATCCACTTCTCGTGAGAAAGACAAATTCCCGCCGGTTCAGCTGGAAGCGGGTCCAATTTGCACTGCAGCTGCCTCATAGTTTTCTCTTTATTTTTCCCAAAAATCATTTCTAGGTACATAAGTATCTATTTAATAAGAGAAACACCAAAAAAATTCCAAGATTCAACCACTAGCTAGGAACGGTCAAGCCCGCCGTTTTGACCGCATTTTGAAACAGGCATAAAAACTTCAAAAAAATCAAAAAATTGGAAAACCTTCGCATTGTGTCATCATATGTGGCCAAGTTCCTAGGAAAAATAACAAACTTGTAATACGGTAATTATTATAAAAAAGTGTTCTCAGAAACGAGCTATCATGTGTGGAGATCAATGGCTTTCAAGCCAAATGATCAATCTTATGGCCACATCCATGGCATTGTTTGTTCAAATGATCTCATATTGTGCACAAGGGTGCATATTGGAATGGCAAACAATGTTGCCTAAGGAAGTTGTCACTTTCTTTGGACGAAAAAACCATTTTCCATTTTTTGAGTGCCCAAAAGGAGGTTTTTTTGTGAAGGACCTACCAAATAATTGTTGCAAAATTGGACCAAATAATTTTTCTAAAATACTAGTCCATATTTAATGCACAATTGACCAAATGGTTGGGTGTAAAAAGTTTTGATCCACCTCTCATGAAAAAGACAAATTTCCGCCGATTCAGTTGGAAGCGGGTCAAATTTGAACTGTAGCTACGTTGTAGTTTGCTTTTTATTTTTTCAAAAATCATTTCTAGGTACATAAGTATCTATTTAATCATAGAAACACCAAAAAAGTTCCAAGATTCAACCACTAGCTAGGAACGATCATTCCCGCCATTTTGACTGCATTTTGAAACGGGCATAAAAAATTCAAAAAAAATCAAAAAATTGGGAAACCTTCGCATTGTGTCATTATATGTGGCCAAGTTCCTAGGAAAAATAACAAACTTGTAATACGGTAATTATTTTAAAAAAGTGTTCTCAGAAACGAGCTATCACGTGTGGAGATCAATGGCTTTCAAGCCAAATGATCAATCTTTTGGCCACATCCATGGCATAGTTTGTTCAAATGATCTCATATTGTGCACAAGGGTGCATATTGGAATGGCAAACAATGTTGCCTATGTAAGTTTTCATTTTCTTTGGACGAAAAAACCATTTTCCATTTTTGAGTGCCCAAAAGGAGGTTTTTTTTGTGAAGGACCTACCAAATAATTGTTGCAAAATTTGACCAAATCATTTTTCTAAAATACTAGGACATATTTAATGTACAATTGACAAGATGATTGGGTGTAAAATGTTTTTATCCACCTCTTGTGAAAAAGACAAATTTCCGCCGATTCAGTTGGAAGCGGGTCAAATTTGAACTGCAGCTGCCTCATAGTTTGCTATTTATTTTTTCCAAAAATCATTTCTAGTTACATAAGTACCTATTTAATCATAAATACATGGTTTGGTGGCGATACGTCGAGGTTTGGGTGGTGGCCGAGGGCCCCAACTCTAGAGCGCGTAAACTCGCATGCCCGCCGCGTGGTCACCGCGTGACCGTGGTGTTGCCATGTGTTCTGGGCGGCCTAGGCATGTCTAGTGGGTTGGGCACTCCCTAGGTAGGTGCTAGGAAGAAAATTACAACATAAGATTCTCACGAGGAGACCGATCGATGCTCAAACATGAATTAGCAGCCAAGTGTTTGATTAGCGGTACGAGAAATGTACATGGCTAATGGGCGTGAGTTTTGGCTGAGGATGATCAGTTACTAAGGAGAACGTCTTCACAAATTTTCAGCTCAAAAGGAGGAGCCTAGGTGTTACTTGCTTTGCAAACTACCACACTGGACATGACTACGAATGTTGAAGCTCGGCTCAAAATAATAAATGGATTGAGCTGGCATTTGGTGGAGGATGGTTATTTGGGCATAGGAAAGCACTGTAGAAAATGGATACTATTTGGACATGCCAAAGTGGTACTTCCTTCACAATGCTTTTCTGTGGACAAAAACTTGGGAAAACTAGTGAGAGAGATTGGATGAATGAAATGAGCTCAAAATTGGTGTAGGTAAGTTACTTAGGTATGGTCATGCGCTGGTAAATTTTCAGATCATTTGGGTAAGCCTAGCTAGTACTTACTTCACAAAGCTTCTCTTGAGGTAGAAACTTTGGAAATTTCCCGAGAAAGATTTACTAGGAAAATTGAGCTGAATATTATCATGTGGCAATGATTTGGGTATGGAAGAGTGCCCGGAAAGTTTGAGGGTAATAGGAGGGGTCTATATAACACTTGCTTTGCAACGTGCCAATTTGGCCATAAAATATAAATTGAACCTGGGCTCACATAGATGATTTGACTGAGCTGCAATTTGGAGGAGAGTGATAATTTGGGCATATGAAGGAACTGTATAAATTTCATATCATTTAGAGATATAAAAAGGTACTTCCTTCACAATGCTTCTAGGTGGACAAAAACTTTGGAAATTTGCCGAGGAAGATTTGCTAGGCAAATGGAGCTGAATTTTGTCATGCGGTAATGATTTGGATAGGAAAGAGTGCCCAAAAATTCCGAGGGTAATCAAGAATATATAAATAGCACTTCCTTCATAAAGTGTTGTTGTGAACAGAATAAGAAAATGAATATTGTTGAATTAGTTTTGAACTAGGCAAGGAAGGATTTTTACATATTTGATGAAGATATGCCCCAAAGAATTTATGAGATTTTTTTTGGGAATTTTGGGAATGATAGAAATATAGGTTGCTTCACAACCTAGGGCAAAAACTGCCACATGGACATGACACATAGGCAAAACTGATGAGATGGCGCCTAGTCATCACAACCCACCACAATCTACAAGGCTATGACCATCTATATTGGTCATTAACAACTAGAAATAAGTCAGCGGACTAGCACTGTTTGCTTTGTGACCATTTCGTGTAAGGAAATTACGACCTTTCTGACCAAAATGGTCGCAATGGTTTAGGGTTTGGAGCCCCCTGAACAGCTTTTGACCAATTGGTCTAAAATGGTCATAAATTTATGACCAATTCTTCGAGGGTCACTGAAAGAAGGTCATAAGTTGACATATTTCTTGTAGTGACGTCTTTCCAGAAGAGCTTCCAGGAATGCCTCCGCACCGGCCAGTTGAATTCGTCATCGATCTTGAGCCTGGCACGGAACCAGTGTGCAAACGTCCTTATAAGCTCGGACCTGAAGAGTTGAAGGAGCTGAAGAAGCAACTCGATATTCAAGAGAGAATGGGTGTCGGGGGTTTGGTGCGACATATGCCAACGGATGGCTTATCATGGTGGGGGCGAGTAGAACGTCGCCGATGCCTGGAAACGGGATGAGGCGAAGACATGCACGCCGGCAGATCTTACCCAGCTTCGGGGCTCTCTGGGGAGATAATACCCCTACTGCTGCTCTGCGGGGTCTCCGCATGATCACTATGGCCAAGTGTTTACACGGTTGCTCCTTGAGCTGTTTCTGGTGGTAGAAGAGGGCAAGGCTAGCTCTCTCCTTCTATCTGGTATGGTCTAGAACTACCGGGATCCAACCCCTTGCATGGGTGCCCTGGGGGTTTATATAGGCCTACCCCCAGGGGTACAATGGTAACTTGACTGGGCACGGGCCCCGCCGTCAGTGCCTCCGACCTCCGACTTCTCCGCCAACTGGTGGGGCCCGCCGACTGGTCTGGTACGGAGCCGACAGGCCGCGTCCGCCGCGGGCGGGTCTTGCCGGCCGCTGATTACTGTAGCCGTGCTTCTGATGATGCAGGCTTGGTCGTGGGGTCGTGGCAACAGCCCCGCCGCCTGGCGGGCGATCACTGTGGCCACTCCCCATCTCATCTTGATTAGTGGCGCGTGGGCCCCGGGGAGGGCTCGGCCGACTCCCACGAGCCGACTCCCGACGGGTCCGACTGGCGGTCCTCCCGCCGTCTCCCGAGGTCTCGCTGACTGGTGGGCCCCGCTGCCTCCAGGCCGTACAGACAAGCCATCGTGGGCGGAGGACTTGGTACTGTGGTGCTGATGTCAGGGCCGGCCGGGCAACAGTGCCACGCCGCCCGGAGATCTTCCCGGGTACGGCATGCTGTGGCCATGCCTGCCCTTGGTAAGGGGCGGGGAGTGTACTTCACTGTAGCCACGCCCCTGCCCTGTCCCCTCCGATGAGGTCATGGTTTGTTGGAGTCGCCGGCCGACTCCCCAAAGCCGGCTTCTCTGGAAGTCGTCCCTGGGACTCGGCCGTGAGCGGGCAGTCGGCCACCCTGCCGTTGACTCCTCAGGAGGCGGCTCTTTGCCCCGGGGTCTTGAGGGGCGCAACCCGCCCCGATGTCTTGAAAGGTTATGGGACTCGGGTTGGCCTACCCGTGGCCCATTACTCCAACAGTAGTCCCTGAATTTGGTGAGGCGCCACGGATGATCGGCCGAGAAGCCTCAGCAGTTTCTCTTTCCGGGTGCTCAACACATGGTCTTGATTGACTTCTGCCGGGCCGTCTAGACGGAGTCGGACTTGCTCAACTCAGACTCCACTCAATTTCGACTTGCTCGGTATTTTGAACGTCGCGGCGGGATTTTAAGTGGCGTGCTAGCTAAGCCTCCAGGCCGCCGCCCGTTCTTGGCCTGTCACGCGAGGGCACGTGGCTAGGCCGTCTTGTCAGCCCACGCGCGCGATGGGACATGCCCATAGGCGGGGCCCGCCACTACCGCGCCTCGGTGCCCGAGCGGATCCGCTGCGGCCCCGGTGGACGGTTGGGATTCCCGAGGAGTTACTGCGCGCAGTAACTTTACGGGGATCATGGGGGTCGTGGGGTTGTGGGCGCAATAAATCCCCACGCCCGCCCCCTCGGCTTCGCAGCCCACAGGGCTATAAGTAGGGGGAAGAGGGGGGCACGCGCGCCCCTCCTTCCCACTACTCCTCGTTCTCTTCCTCCTTGCCGCTCCTCGCACTCTCCTTCCTCTTCTCTTCTCCGCTCTGCCGCACGCCCAAGCTCCGATGAACGTGGCGGCGACAGCTCGCGATGAGTTCTTCCTCCGCTGCCGTGCCTCCCCCAGTGTGTTCCGGCACCTAGGACGGTTCCGAGGTTCATGAAGACCACATTGAGTTCCTCCGCCGGACCCGTCGGCTTCCCAGCGAGGATCGCGTGCAGGTGTGTCTTGCGCCGGAGGGGGAGATTTCCCCCGCCCCGCAGGAGGGCGAGCGGGTCATCTTCCACTCGCACTGCCTGCGCGGGCTGGGGCTGCCGGCGAGTAGCTTTTCCAGTCTTTCTTGGAGTTCTACGGCCTCCAGCCGCACCACCTCACCCCCAACACAGTGGTGCTGCTATCTGCCTCCGTGGCCTTGTGCGAGGGCTTCCTCGGAGTCCTCCCCACCCTCGAGCTCTAGGGGGAGTTCTTCTTCTCCAAGCTCGGCACCCAGGCCGCGGGCGTGCCGGTTCAATGCGGCGCCTTCATCACCGTGCGAAGGTCAGGAGCCGACAACCCCTTCCCCTCCATCTCGCTGATAAAGTCGGTGAAGATGTGGCAGATATCCTACTTCTACGTCAGGAACGTCGCCACGAGGGGCGACTGGGTCAACCTGCCAGCTTTCGAAGCCGGCTCGCCGGCTAGGAGACTGCCCAACTGGTGGTACCGGGCCAGGTCGCTGACGCCTGCGGGAGCCGGCGCCATCACGCGACTCCGAGTGCTGACGCAGTCGGAGGGTCTGACTGGTCCGGACTTGCTTGCCGCCTTCGTCTCGCGCCGAGTTCTCCCACTCCAAGGCCGCCCTCACATGATAAGCCAGACGAGTGGGCGTCGCGACCCAAGTCGGATGTGCACCAAGGACATGCCTCATGAAGAGGTGGCCCTCATGGTGAACTACCTCTCGGACAGCAGGCTCCCGGAGGACTGGCGATTTGGCTAGGAGCCATACTCCCACGCCAACCCCCCGCCCGTGGTGAGTCGCCTTTCTTTTCTTTCTTTAGATTGTCTTCTTCTTGCCGAGTTTTGTTTTGACCAGTCGGCTTTGGTTAGAATCCCCTTCTTCATCCACTAGCCGGCACCTCGGGGTCGGCCCGTGAGTTTGTCGCTGACCGGGTAGAGAGTGACGTCGACGACCCCAATCTGGGGGCGGCGGCTCTGGAAGATGACGCCGAGGGAGGAGGAGGGACAATAGGCGACTTCAAGCCCTCGGCTACCTTCGCCGACTGGCCTGAAGATAGTGCCGAGGGAGAAGTCGCCCCTCGCCATCGGCCAGGAGCCAGCCAGCCTGGCGCGGGCTCTTCTACCGCGCCGGGCGCTCCAGGCGGCAGGGAGAAGCGCAGGGCCGTGCCGACCTTGTTCGGCAGTCGGCCGAAGAAGCCCAAAGGCTCGGCTGCGGCGACCCAGCGGGACGAGGCAGCCGCGAAGGCCATCCGCTTCCGTAAGGAAGTGAAGAAGCCGCCGTTAGTCTCCACATAAGTATTCTGTCTTCAAAGTTTTATTCTTTCTTCGTGATTTGTCTGAGTCTTTGCTTGCCCCTCTTTCTTTGGGGCTCCCCTCTCTCTCGAGCGGGTCACCGCCGCCTCCGTCATGGGGTCAGCGGAGACATCCGCCACCACTCGGCGGATTGACCCCGCTGCTGACCTCCGGGAGGTGATGAAGTGGAATGCGCAGGAGAGGCGCAACGAAGAAGAGGCCCTCCACTTGGAGAAGGCGGAAGCCGACAGGGCGGAGGCCTCCGCTAAGAAAAAACTAGCGGAGGCCGAAACCGCCGCCGCGGCGAAGCAGCAGGCCGAGGAAGCCGCATGCCGCCAGTCGGCCTTGCTCATCACCCTGCTGAACTCTGCGCCGCCGCCTCCGGAGTTCACGGGGCCAACTGGAGAAGCCGGCGAGGAGAACCTCGTCGAGGAGAGGGAAGGCAGCGACCCCTCTACTCCGGATGCGAACGTTCCGCCGCCGCCTCCGCCGCCGTCTGAAGGCGCGCAAGGTCAACAGCCAGAGGACCCTCCGGTGCCGCCGACCGAAGACGAGGCCGTGGTGAGGCTACTCCTCCAAATCGGCTCGCCAACGCGCCGTCGTCTGGAGAAGGCGACTTCGGCACCCGCCCCTGGAAGCCGGCACCGCCAGCTCGGCGGCCCCAGACGTCGAAGCGGCGAGCGCCGCCCCTGTTGGGTGGGTGCGAGGAGGTGGCACAGGGCCGCTAAACCGGGCGCTCCTGGACGTCCAGGCGAAGCTCTGTGCTGAGGGCGATGCTCTCTAGAGTTGCACCAAGGCATTCCTAGCGTCGCGGGCAGCCGTTCGGGTATGTTTTTTTTTCTTTGGTCTTTGTTTTCTTACTTCTCTCTGTGGGGGCGCGCCAGCGCACCCACTGGGTGTAGTCCCCGAGTTTCGGGCCAGCTGCTGAGCAGGCGGCCCGAAACTCCAATTGATGAACTTCTGGGTACTAACTTTGTCTGAAATGCTTGTCGCAGGATTACCACAACCTCCGCGTCACTGCCTTCAACCGTAACGTTGAAGAGCTGGGCAAGCGGACCGCCGACTTGGCAGAGAGCCGGAGTAAGTCCTTTTTTTCTTCTCTACGGGGGCGCGCTAGTGCACCCACGGGCTGTAGTCCCCGAGATTCGGGCCGACTGCTGAGCAGTCGGGGCCGGATCTCCCCGGTGACCTACTTTATTGATGACTGTTATCTTTCTTCCTTTTCTTCAGGAGCCAACGCTGCTCTTCAACAGCAGCTGAGCGAAGCCAACTCCGCCCTGCGTGCCAAAGGGGAGGAGTGCGGCAAGCTCACCACAGAACGCGATCTGCTGGCCACTCAGTTGGCAGAGCAGAAGGAGCTGCTTGTGAAGTCACAGAAGGAGGCGGAGGAGACGGAAACCACCCTCTTGGCCGAGTTTCCGAGCGAGCGCTCCTCCTGGTCTGACAAGGAGGCGCTGCTGTCCCCCGGCTTCCATGAGATTGAAGACATCGTTGATGGTGAGTCTCTTTATTTTCTTTCCTCGAGTTGCCGACTTAGATCGTGCCGACTCCTGGTTTTTGACTAGCTTCTTCGTTTGTTCGTGTCTTTGCAGACTTCTTCCCTGGGCAGTCGCAGGCTGCCATCCAAGCCATCGAGGCCGACTGTGAGAGTCGGAGGGCGAAGGGTGCAGAGATCGCCGCCGATGCCCCTCGAACTCTTGACGGGCACACCGACACCAGCATTTCGTCCCCAAGTGGCCTGAAGACAGCGAGGAGGTACCGCCGGAGTGGTTTGGGATGAACCCAAACTATAGTGAAGACTCGGTGGAGGTGATTGGCTCCAGTGTCGAGGAGGAGGACGAGGCGGAGGATGGAGGCGAGGCAGAGGCACCAGAATATGGAGCAGATGGCCAGCCTCAGCCCGACCGCGCCTCCAGCAACAAGCCGCGTGCAACCGAGTCGACTGCCACCGGAGGTGATCAAGCCGAGACTAGCCAGCCGGCTGCCCCGACTCCTGACGCTGGAGCCTCCTCCGACCCTCCGAATCCGTCTGCTGCCTCCTAAGCTGCCGCTGTATCTTTTATTTTATCTGCTTCAGTAGTCCTTGAAGAACTTGTTAATACGCACAATTCCACCCGCGGGGTGTATTTTGAACCTCTAGTCGACAATTCGGCCAAGGGCCTATGTTATGTAAATATATATATCTATCTTTTCTTGCTCATTGTTCTTTTGGCTTTTTCCTTTGCCGCTTTCTCTTAGTTGCCTGCCTTGCTAATCGGACAGCCTCTCTGTGGACTGTTGCTGGATCAAGTGCTAGGCTACTTTGGGAAAGCAAGTACTTAGCCGATTTCAAGATTGTTTGAGCAAGTTGGATAGAAGGCGACAATCCGACTGTCCGAGAGTCGGTTTGCGAGAAAGGCTGGAAGCCGTCTTGAGCTATGTTTTACGCTTTGAGTCCCTAGCCATTTTTCATGCGAACACCCATTCTACCTTTCCTCTGCCCACCGTACAGTCGCTCTGCGAGCTGCGGCTTCTGACGGAAGACGGTTTAGGTGTTACGCACTACTTGTCCGGCTGCAGGAAGCATTTCATAGTGCAAGGCGGCAAGTCCTCGGGCCGACTTGTGGAACTCGGTGCCAGGCGGCATGAAAAAGGGTAACATACTTGTAGGCATAATTTTTATCATACAGACAAAAGAGGGCAGTCCCCGAGCTCGTCTCGGGGGGCCCGGAGTCTCGGTACTTTAATACAAAAGGTAGTGTGGTACATACTGCATCAACTATAAAATCTTCGGAGGAGATTTGCATTCCATGGCCGCTTTGTCTCCTTGCCGGAGTCGTCCCTCTTGCGTGCTCAAGGCTTCTGAGCGTCGATCAGGTAGTAGGAATCATTGCCCAGTACTTTGCTGATGATGAAAGGGCCTTCCGAAGGCGCCGATAGCTTGTGCTGGCCGGCTGTTCGCTGGATCAGCCGGAGCACAAGGTCACCTTCTTGGAAAGATCTTGGCCTGACCTTCCTGTTGTGGTGTCGGTGCAGGCTATGCTGGTAGATGCTGGAACGGCTGAGTGCCAATAGCCGGCCCTTTTCCACCAGATCAACGCCGTCCTATCGTGCTTCTTCTGCTTCCTCCTCGATGTACATGGTGACTCGTGGGGAGTCAAACTCTATGTCCGTTGGGATGACGGCTTCGGCACCGTAGACGAGGAAGAAGGGCGTGAAGCCGATTGACTTGTTTGGAGTCGTGCGCAGACTCCAGAGGATGGCTGGCAGCTTGTCGAGCCAGCAGCCAGCCGAGCACTCCAGAGGCTCGATCAACGGAGGCTTGATGCCGGACAGGATGAGGCCGTTTGCTCGCTCCACTTGGCCGTTTGACTGTGGATGGGCGACGGACGCTAGGTCCAGTCGGATGCCCTATGTTGCGCAGAAACGGGCCAAGGCGCCTTTGGCAAAATTTGTGTCGTTGTCAGTGATGATGCTGTGTGGTATGCCGTACCGAATTGTGATATCGGTGATGAAGGTCATGGCAGTCGGACCATTCAGTTTCTTAATTGGCTTCGCTTCCACCCACTTGGTGAACTTGTCCACTGCGACAAGTAGGTGAGTTAAACCACCTCGTGCTGTCTTGAATGGTCCCACCATGTCTAGACCCCAAACTGCGAAAGGCCAGGCAATGGGGATGGTCTTGAGCACAGAAGCCGGCTGGTGCGGCTTGGAGCTGAACTTCTGGCACCCTTTGCATTTTTGGACCAGCTCCTTGGCCTCTTCCAAGGTAGTCGGCCAGAAGAAACCGTGCCGAAAGGCTTTGGCGACGAGTGCTCTTGAAGCCGCATGGTGGCCGCATTCGCCTTGATGGATGTCTTTGAGAATCGCCTGGCCTTGCTCTGGCTCTACGCAGCGCTGGTAGACACTAGTGACGCTGCGCCTGACCAGCTCTCTATTGATTATGGTATAGGCTGCCGCCCAACATTGTACTTGCCGAGCTGAGGACTCATCAGTTGGTAGCTCTTTGTTCACCAGGAATTTGAGGATGGGATGGGCCCATGAGGGTGCTGCTATTTCTTCGACTACCAGAACTGTGACTTGGACGAGGGCGGCTGGGCTGGGAGGCGGCGGGTTGGAGTCAGCAGCCGCTTGCTGGGTTGATGAAGTCCCCAGGCCGACTGGCGCGGTCCTTGGGCCGAGTTCTGGATTCTTCGAGTCCGCCACCGTAGTCCCCGGGCCGAGCTCGACTGTGGCGGCTTTGGAGTCATCCACCAAAGTCCCCGTTCCGCCTGCCGGAGCTCTGGAGTCGGATCCGCCGTCTTCGGGAGGAGCCGGCACAAAAATGGAGTCTGATTCTGGTGAAGGCTTGACAGACGGCTTGAGGAGGCGTTGAAGGGCGACGCCAGATGGTATCGCTTGGCGGGTAGAGCCGACTCGTGCCAAGGCGTCTGCTTGGTCGTTGTCGTTTCTTGGCACATGGAGGAACTCGCACCCTTCAAAATACCCGCTGAGTTGCTGCACGAGGAAACGGTAGCTCGCCATGTTTGCATCTTTCGCGTCCCAGTCGCCAGATGACTACTGGACCACTAAGTCCAAGTCGCCATAACACAAGATCCGGCGGATGCCAAGTTCTTCGGCGAGTCAGAGCCCGTGAATGAGCGCCTCGTACTCGGCAACATTGTTGGAGGCGGCAAAATGGATTTGTAGTGCATACTTGAGCTTGTCGCCTTTGGGAGAGATGAGGACGACGCCGACTCCCAAGCCGGTGCGCATCTTGGAGCCGTCGAAGTGCATCCGCCAATGGGTGGAGTCAGGCGCTGGAGGCAGGTACTGGGTCTCGGCCCAGTCGACGAGGAAGTCGGCCAGTGCTTGTGATTTGATAGCGGTGCGGGGCTGGTAGTAGATGGTGTAAGGAGCTAGCTCTATGGCCCACTTAGCCACTCGACCAGAAGCATCTCGGCTACCGATGATCTCGGCAAGTGGAGCCGTGCAGACCATCGTGATTGGATGCTCTTGAAAATAAGGCTTCAATTTCTTGGCAGCAAAGTGTACGCCATAGCACATCTTCTGGTAGTGGGGGTAGTTCTGCTTGGAGGTCGACAGTACCTCTCTTAGGTAATATAATGGTCTCTGGACAAGCAGCGCCTTGCCTTCCTCCTTGCGCTCCACTACCATGACTGTGCTGACTACTCGGCTGGTGGCAGCGATGTACAGGAGCATAGGTTCCTTGGGAGTCGGAGCCGCCAGGACGGGTGGAGTAGTCAGCATCTTCTTCAATTGGTGAAAAGCTTCGTCATCCTTATGGTTCCACTCGAAAAAAGTGGTCTTCTTCATGAGTTGGTATAAGGGGAGAGCTTTCTCGCCCAGCCGACTGATGAATCGGCTGATGGATGCTAAGCAGCCGGTGAACTTCTGCACACCCAGCAGTCGGCTGGGTACCTCCATTCTCTCGATGGCCTTGATTTTTACTGGGTTGCATTCTATGCCGCGTCCAGAGACCATGAAACCTAGCAGCTGGCCGGCTGGTACTCCGAAGACACACTTCTCGGGGTTGAGCTTGATCTGGAACCGGCGCAGGTTCTCAAAGGTCTCCTTGAGGTCTTCCAACAGTGTTCCATGCTTTTCCGTCTTCACCACCACGTCATCTACGTAGATGTGGGCGTTCCTGCCGAGCTGCTTGAGGAGGCACTTCTGCATGCAACGCTGAAAGGTGGCGCCGGCATTCCTCAAGCCGAACGTCATGGTGAGGTAGCATAATGCTCCAAACGGCGTGATGAAGGCGGTCTTCAATCTGTCATCCGGGTTCAGCTTGATCTGGTGATATCCTGAGTATGCATCCAAGAAACTCAACAGCTCGCATCCGGTTGTGGAGTCTATCACCTGATCAATTCTTGGCAGAGCAAACGGGTCCTTGGGGCAGGCCTTGTTGGGGCTCGTGTAGTCAATACACATTCACCACTGCTTGTTCTTCTTTAGCACCAGAACCGGATTTGCCAGCCACTCCGGGAAGAAAACTTCCATAATGAAGCCGGCTGCTAGGAGTCGGGCTATCTCTTCTCCGACAACTCTTCTCTTTTCTTCTGATAAGCGGCGCAGGGGCTGCCTGACCGGCTTTGCATCAGATCGAACATGTAACTTGTGCTCGGCGAAATTTGTCGGTATACCTGGCATGTCTTTGGGAGACCATGCGAAGATGTCCCGATTCTCATGGAGGAAATCGACGAGCTCGCCTACCTATTTGCTGTCGAGGTTTGCACCTACGACGGCGTACCTCTCTGGGTGCTCCAGATCCAAAGGTATCTTCTTTGTTTCTTTAGCCGGCTTGAACGAGCCTTCGGCTTCTGACTCCTTCGGGTCGGGCGATATCTCCGGATGCTTGCCGGCCATCGTCACAACTCATTCAAGGAGTCGCTTCTCAGCTGCGATCACCAGGGACTCGGCCAGCCGACTGCTCTCGGCCGCGCAAGCGGACGACTTCCGGTAGTCGTCGGCCACAGTCTGAATTCCCCTGGAACTGGGCATCTTCATCTTGAGGTAGGTGTAGTGGGGGACCGCCATGAACTTGGCCAAGGCGGGTCGGCCAAGTAGCGCATGGTATGGGCTCTCAAGGTCCACCACCTCAAACCAAACAGACTCTCTTCCGAAGTGATCTTTGTCCCCAAAGAGGATGTCAATCAGGATCTTGCCGATTGGTGAGCAGGAAAGCCCAGGAACAATGCCGTGGAACATAGTCCGGCTGTTCTGAAGCTGTCTTTGCTTGATTCCTAACTTCTCCATTGTGTCCTTGTATAGGATATTGATGCTGCTGCCCCCGTCTATCAGAACTCGCGAGAAACGCGTGGCCCGTTTGTCTGTGGCAAAGGTGGCGTCCAGGACCATGGCATAGGAGCCCAGACTCGGCATCACTTCTGGGTGGTCAGCCCTGCTCCAGCTGATGGGCCTCTCAGACCAGTGCATGAACTCTGGCGTCTCTGAGGCTACTACGTTCACCTCTTGTCGCTGCAGCCGCCTGCTGCGTCGATCATCAGCCACACTGGTGAACACCACATAGGCTCCATGCTCTTCAGGGTATTCGTCTTGTACTACGCCGACTGGCCTGACTGCCGGCTGCTGGGCAGAGGCGGAGGCGGCTGCCCAGTAGGCGGGGGTGGCAGGAGGCCATCTCCCTTGTCGATCCTGGTAAGCCAGTGGCACTTCCGGGTGGTGTGATTCGACGGCTTCGCGCCGCTGTGGAACTTGCAAGGTCCATCCAAGGTCTGCTCATAGGAGAAGGCTGGCAACCAGTTCGACTTGCCGCCTTTCTGTCGCTTAGGCGGAGGTTGCTCTTCTGGCTGCTGGGCTTCAACGGTCGCGACCTGCCGGCTGCCGGAAGCCGGCTACGAAGCCTTGCGCTTGTTATCGCCCTGCTGTTGTCGCCAGCCGGTGTCTGCCGCCGGAGTTCTTGGGGCCTGAGGAGCTACACTGCCAGTCGTGCTGATTCGAATCTCCGCCTTCATGGAGGAGTCGGCCGTGGCATACTTGTCCGCTATGATCAGCAGCTCGTCAAGGGTTTCTGGCTCGTCGCAGAGGAGCTTGTGCTTGAGGTGGGTGCCTTCTCGGCACCCGGCTATAAAGTACTCGATGGCCTACACCTCGTGCACGCCCGCGCAGGAGTTCCGGAGCTCAGCCCAACGCGTGAGGTAGTTGCGAGTCGATTCGTCAGGACCTTGTACACACAAGGAGAGCTGACGAGGCTTGGGAGGACGCTTGTACGTGCTGGTGAAGTTGCGGACGAACGCTTCAGTGAAGTCGACCCAACTGTTGATGCTGCGGAGCTTTAGGCTGTTCAGCCATGTCCGGGCCGTGCCCTGGAGCATGAGCGGAACGTACTTTACGGTGACACGTTTGTTGCCGTTTGCTATGCTGATAGCCATGGAGTAGTCGACTAGCCAGTCTTCCGGCTTCACGGAGCCGGTATACTTGGGCGTGTCTCTTGGGAGCGTGAACCCTCTGGGAAAGGGCTCGTCCCGAATGCAGGGCCCGAAACAAGGCGGACCCAGCTCGTCTTCTTCTTCCAGCGCCAGGGACCGGTGAAGTCGGTCGATCCGATGGCGGGCGTCATTCTCTCCAACTCCCTCTCGGCGGCCAAGGCGGTCACCGAGAGTTGGATGGTCAACATGCGGAAGGGAGACTCGCCTCTCCTTGCGGGGAGGGGGAGGCGGACAGTCGTCCCGTCGTTCCACTGCTCTCGGGCGTCCATCTCGGTCGCGCTCTATGGTAATGCGAGTCTGGCTGTGGCTGACAGCCGGCTCCTTGTCCTTTCTTCCTTGGGCGCCGCCAGTCGGTGTCCGAGACGTCGCGCCTTGATCTTGGTGCGGGTCGTCGTTTGGCCACTGCGGCGCCTCCGTGCGGCAGCCGGCCTCGTTCTGCACGGCAGCCGCGTCGAGGAACCGCTGGACTTGCTCCATCATGAGGCGGCGTTCTTCGCCCTCGAAATTGTCCAGCTCATCCGCCGCTGCCTGGGCGGGTCGGATGTTCTCCGCCGGTGTAGCATACACGGGGCATCTAGCCCCAAACGGGCTGGCGATGGCTACGCCGCGCTGCTGGACCGCGCCAAGGTGGCTGGGCCCTGCCGGGGCCGGCGAGCCGCCAACGGCGCGATCCATCTCCCGCTGGTAAGCTTCTGACAAGCGTCTCATGCTGGCCAGCTTCTTCGCACCTTCAACAAGCTGAAGGCGGCGCGCTTCTAACGTCTCCACGTCAGCATCTTCCGGAATGGGCGCAGTCAGGTCTTGCAGCGCTGCACCGAGTGAGTCGGGCGCTCCTCCGCCAGGGAACTCGTCATGACTGATGACTAGCACCTCAGTGACGGTGCTTCCGTTGCTCTCTGCGTGGGGGAGAGGTTTGTCGTAGACCACCATGTTGGTGGGGAACACGTCGATCGACGCGGTGTCGGAGTCGACCAGCATCGGGTCGGTGGAGCCTACAGATTCCAAGTCTACGGCAGGCTCACCGGAAACGTGGAGTTGATCAAGGAGGCCCGCGAGGAGGTTTTCGGGGCCGCCCGCGCCTGCGTCGGATGCAGGTTCGTCAGAGAGGCGGACCTCGCCAACAAGTTCGGCCAAGGAGCTGGCTGCGCAAGCGATCTCAATGCCGCGCAGCGCGTCGATGCAGACCTCGCCTGGCGTGCCTAGCTGGCTGCGCTTGCCAGGGAGGAAAAGGGTTCCCGTCCAGAACAGATCTCCGGACGGCGGTGCACCAGGCCCCACGGTGGGCGCCAAATGTCGCGGGTTTGGTGCAACAGATGCCAACAGATGGCTTATCATGGTGGGGGCGAGTAGAACGTCGCCGGTGCCTGGAAACGGGATGAGGCGAAGACATGCACGCCGTCGGATCTTACCCAGCTTCGGGGCTCTCCGGGGAGATAATACCCCTACTGCTGCTCTGCGGGGTCTCCGCATGATCACTATGGCCAAGTGTTTACACGGTTGCTCCTTGAGTTGTTTCTGGTGGTAGAAGAGGGCAAGGCTAGCTCTCTCCTTCTATCTGGTATGGTCTAGAACTACTGGGATCCAACCCCTTGCATGGGTGCCCTGGGGGGTTTATATAGGCCTACCCCCCAGGGGTACAATGGTAACTTGACTGGGCACGGGCCTCGCTGTCAGTGCCTCTAACCTCCGACTTCTCCGCCGACTGCTGGGGCCCGCCGACTGGTCTGGTACGGAGCCGATAGGCCGCATCCGCCACGGGCGGGTCTTGCCGGCTGCTGATTACTGTAGCCGTGCTTCTGATGACGCTGGCTTGGTCGTGGGGTCGTGGCAACAGCCCCGCCGCCTGGCGGACGATCACTGTGGCCACTCCCCATCTCATCTTGATTAATGGCGCGTGGGCCCCGGGGGAGGGCTTGGCCGACTCCCGACGGGTCCGACTGGCGGTCCTCCCGCCGTCTCCCGAGGTCTCGCTGACTGGTGGGCCCCGCTGCCTCCAGGCCGTACAGACAAGCCGTCCTAGGCGCAGGACTTGGTACTGTGGTGCTGATGTCAGGGCCGGCCGGGCAACAGTGCCACGCCGCCCGGAGATCTTCTCGGGTACGGTGTGCTGTGGCCATGCCTGCCCTTGGTAAGGGGCCGGGAGTGTGCTTCACAGTAGCCACGCCCCTGCCCCGTCCCCTCCGATGAGGTCATGGTTTGTTGGAGTCGCCGGCCGACTCCCCAAAGCCGGCTTCTCTGGAAGTCGTCCCTGGGACTCGGCCGTGAGCGGGCAGTCGGCCGCCCTGCCGTTGACTCCTCAGGAGGCGGCTCTTCGCCCCGGGGTCTTGAGGGGCGCAGCCTGCCCCGATGTCTTGAAAGATTATGGGACTCGGGTTGGCCTACCCGTGGCCCATTACTCCGACAATGGGTCTCATCCGACCTAGTTCTTCTCCGTGGGGTTGTGGAGTTCTTTTTGTGAAGAAGAAGGATGGAACGGACCGACTTTGTGTTGACTACCGTCCATTGAACAAGAAGACTATCAAGAACAAGTACCCACTTCCCAACATCAACGAGCTGTTCGAACAACTCAAAGGTGCCCAAGTATTCTCCAAGCTTGATCTGCGCATGGGTTATCACCAGATTCGAATCCGTGAGGAAGATATTCCCAAGACGGCTTTCAGAACAAGCTATGGTTCATATGAATACACTGTCATGTCTTTTGGCCTCATCAATGCTCCTCCGACTTTCTCTTGCATGATGAACTTCATCTTCAACGCCCACACCATTGACTTTGTTTTGGTCTATCTCGACGACATTCTGGTCTGTTCGAAGAACAAGGAAGATCATGCCAAGCACTTGCGTTTGGTGCTTGATAAGCTCAGGGAACACCATTTCTATGCCAAGTTCTCAAAGTGCGAATTTTGGCTCGATGAGGTTCTTTACCTTGGGCATATCATCTCTGCCAAGGGCATTGCGGTGAATCCTGAGAAGGTGTCCGCAATTGTGAATTGGGAACCACCTCAGAACGTGAAGCAACTCCGTAGCTTCCTCGGTCTCGCAAGCTACTGTCGAAGGTTCGTTGAGAACTTTCAAAGATCGCGAAGCCTCTCTCAAATCTTCTCCAGAAGCACGTCAAGTATGTTTGGTCTCCGGAATGTGACATTGCTTTCAACACTTTGAAAGAGAAATTGGTCACTGCTCCAGTTCTGACTCCTCCTGATGAATCCAAACCGTTCGAGGTCTTCTGCGATGCCTCTCTTCAAGGTATCGGTGTAGTGTTGATGCAAGAGAAGAAAGTTGTGGCTTATACCTCGCGCCAGTTAAAGCCCAACGAGAAGAACTACCCCACTGATGACCTCGAGTTGGCGGCAGTTGTGCATGCTCTTTTGACTTGGAGACATCTCTTATTGTTAAGAAAAGTGGACATCTTCACTGACCACAAGAGTCTCAAGTACATCTTCACTCGGCCTAATCTCAACCTCAGGCAGACTCGATGGGTCGAAATGATTCAAGAGTATAATCCGATTATCGAGTATACTCCAGGCAAGGCCAATGTGATTGTCGATGCTTTGAGCAGGAAGGCTTATTGCAACAGTCTGATTCTCAAGCCTTATCAACCCGAGCTTTGTGAAGCTTTCCGCAAACTCAATCTGCAAGTTGTTCCTCAAGGTTTCCTCGCCAACCTTCAAGCCTCTCCTACCTTGGAAGACCAGATTCACCAAGATCAACTTCTTGATGCTATGGTGAAGAAGGTGAAGATTGGGATTGCCAAGAGCCAACCCAAGTACAAGTGCTACCGCCTTGATGACAAGGACACTCTCTTCTTCGAGGATCGTATTGCCCAAAGGTGATCTTCGTAAAGTTATCATGAACGAGGCTCACAATTCACTCCTCTCCATCCACCCTGGGAGCATGAAGATGTATCAGGACCTCAAGCAAGCTTATTGGTGGACTCGAATGAAGCGCAAGATTGCTTAGTTCGTGAATGAGTGTGGTGTCTGCAGAAGGGTGAAGGCAGAACACCAAAGGCCAGCTGGTCTCCTCCAACCTCTTGCCATTCCAGAATGAAAGTTTGACCACATTGAGATGGACTTCGTGACTGGGTTTCCAAAGTCCAAGCGTGGCAATGATGCTATATTCGTTTTTATCGACAAACTTACTAAAGTGGCTCACTTTCTGCCCATCAAAGAGTCTATCACTGCAGCTCAATTGGCGGAGCTGTATACCTATCGAATTGTCTCTCTACACGGTATTCCACAGGTGATCTCTTCAGACCGTGGCAGCATCTTTACCTCCAAGTTTTGGGATTCTTCTCAGAAGGCCATGGGCACCAACATCCGCTTCAGCACTGCTTTCCATCCTCAAACTAGCGGTCAAGTCGAGCGTGTCAACCAGATTCTTGAAGATATGCTCAGGGCTTGTGTGATCTCCTTCGGCATGAAGTGGGAGGATTGTCTTCCATATGCTGAATTCTCCTACAACAACAGTTTTCAAGCAAGTTCGGGCAAGGCCCCATTCGAAATCCTGTATGGCAGGAAGTGCCGTACCCCTCTCAACTGGTCTGAAACCGGTGAACGTCAACTTCTGGGAAATGACTTAATCACATAGGCAGAGGAAATGTGTAAAGTCATTCGAGATAACCTCAAAGCAGCGCAATCGCGCGAGAAGAGCTACTATGATAGTAAGTACCGTGATTTGGCTTTCGAGATCGGAGATCATGTTTACCTCCGCGTCTCTCCTATGAAAGGTACTCGTCGCTTCGGTATCAAAGGGAAGCTTGCCCCTAGATACGTGGGACCTTTCAAGATCGTCAGCAAGAGAGGCGATCTCGCCTATCAACTCGAGCTTCCTTCAAACTTTGCAAATGTGCAGGACGTGTTCCATGTCTCTCAGCTCTGCAAGTGCTTCAAGACTCCTGATCACACCGTCAACTTCGAAGATATTGAGCTCCAAGAAGATTTCTCTTATCATGAGCACCCCATTGCTATTCTTGAAGAGACTGAACACAAGACTCGCAATAAGTCAATCAAATTCCTCAAAGTCAAGTGGTCACACCATTATGACCGTGAAGCCACCTGGGAACGCAAGGACCACGTCCGTTCTGAGTACCCAGCGTTATTCCAGTCCTAGATCTCGGGACGAGATCCTTTCGTAGTGGTGGAGTGTTGTAACACCCCGGATGTAATTTACCTTATATGTAATACAACTCTTGCCGTTTCCGGCGTTTCTCGGGTTCGGGTTTTGTCTCCGTGTGTTGTTGTTTTTGTCTTGCATCTCATATCATGTCATCATGTGCATTGCATTTGCATACGTGTTCGTCTCATGCATCCGAGCATTTTCCCCGTTGTCCGTTTTGCATTCCGGCGCTTCGTTCTCCTCCGGTGGCCATTTCTACCTTTCTTTCGTGTGTGGGGATTAAACATTTCTGGATGGGACCGAGACTTGCCAAGCGGCCTTGGTTTACCACCGGTAGACCGCCTGTCAAGTTTCGTACCATTTGGACTTCGTTTGATGCTCCAACGGGTAACCGAGGGACCGAAAAGGCCTCGTGTGTGTTGCAGCCAACACCCCTCCAATTTGGCCCAAAATCCACCAAAACCCTCTCCATCATCTAGAGCGTTCGATCACGATCGCGTGGCCGAAAACCGCACCTCATTTGGACACTCCTAGCTCCCTCTATGCCTATTTATAGACCCCCCCTCCGAAATTCACGGGTTCTTCTTCCCCGAAACCCTAAAATCCCCTCTCCGCGCAACCGGACGTGTCCGGCCCGCGCCGGACAGCGTAGGCCGCCGCGCCCCAGCCAATCGAATGCCGACACATGGCGCCGCGCCCACATCGCCACCGCGGCCCGCCCGCATCCGGCCCTCCCGGCCTGGTTGTCCCGCGCGCCGCCTCCTACAACGCCCGCGCCGCCTCGCCCCTCTTCCCCGACGCCGGCGCGGCTGTGCCGCTGCCCTAGGCCATCGTCGACGCCCCTCGTCGCCGACCGCCGCCCCACCGCGTTGTCCACCGCCCGCGACGGCCACCACCAACTCCGGCGCCACCCCGCGCCTTCCTCCTCCAAGCCGGCGCCCTCCCCGACGAGAAGACCAGCCACCGACGTCCCGTCCTCGAGCTCGATCTCCGGTGAATAGTGCTCCCTCCGGTGATCCTCGTTTTCCGTGCGGCTGGATCTGGATCTGAGTTACCCCGCGATTGACTTTCCTCCCGAAACCCTAATTTTATTGCCATGTTCATCGTGCCGTAACTTTGCATCTGTAGATCCGTTTTGGGCGTGTAGCATATCAAAATGTTTGTCTCAGAGAGCACATCATGTCATGTCATTGCATCATTTTCATTTGAGTTCATCTTTATGCCCGAAATGCTGTTGGAAGGGTGCTATTTGAGTTAATTGTTAGATCTGCTGCACCAAATAGCTATTTGGTATTTTTGCCATGATTATTGTGTGCATGATATGCCCCTGAGCTCTACATATGTTTTGTCATCTTTCCAGTGGTGGCATCCATGTATTTTTGTGATGTGTGTGGTGACTAGCACAAGCTTGCAAAGTGGTGCATTCGGTAATGCTGATTTCAGGGACTTAGCAATTCCACTAAGTCCTTGGACTGTTTTGATCAATATGCCATATGTTCATGTTGTTTCCTAGTGATCCATGCCTCTTTTGAGGATGATCAGTAAGGATGTTTTGTTAATCTTGTAGTGCTATATCCATACATGTCTTTGTTTGCAATTATGGAGCACCCTAGCTTGAGTTAATCGAGCTCTACTTTTGCTATTTCGTGAATCTGGGCAGATTGTCTACTTAGCGATTTTGCCGAGGATGTTGTAGTTGATCCGTGCATGCTATTTTGTTGTTCTTGCCATGTCTAGCTTGTATAATGTGTATTCTTGATGTGTGTATGCTTAGATTGTCATGACTTGCTCTGTAGTTTGTGCATTAAGCTCATAAACATGCCTACTTGATATCTGATTTGCATGTTCCAGTTTTTCACTAAGTCTGTGATCTGATTATGTTTTTGCCATGTTCACATGCTTGCAATTGTATTTTCTGATCCCTTTTGGCACAAGGTCACTAAGGGACTTTTGTTAAGATCTTTGAGTAGCTCCATTCCATGCCTTTCTTTGCCATGTTAAGTTCCTGTAGCATCTAGTTTTCATGCTCCAAAGTGTGCTACCTGATCTGAAATTCCAGACAAGTGTTAATTTCACTAAGTCTGAAATCTGTTTACCAATTGCACTTTTGCCATGCTTGTTCGAACCTGTTAATGGATGAATTGGCCGTCTCTTAGTGTTCATCTTTTGTTAAGCTTTATGAGTGGAGCCCTGCCATGTATGTTTTTGCCATGTTTGAGTGATGTAGCATGTTCATCTTGTTGCATTTAGATGGCTACTTGCTATTTATCGCAGACCGGGGCCATATTTGAATTGCTTGCCATTTCCCAACTGTGTCTCCGATTCCAGCGTTCTTTATATCGTTTTCAAGCGAAATCATCTCACCTTTCCAGTGACATACTTGGATTTCCAAGTTGAGGCCAGATTCTTTCTTTCCTTGTCAAATCTTGCATATGCATCACATATCGCATCCCGCATAGCATCCCATGTTTGCATCATGTTGTTTGAGCTTTGCACGTGGTTGATTGTGTCCTTTTTGCTTGTTTGTCTTGTTTTGGTGGAGCTGGGAGACGAGTTCGCTAATGAGGAGCCCGTTGAGTTTGCTTTCGAGGATCCAGTCAACTCTGACAACTTTGCAGGCAAGATGATCATACCCTCGAAATCACTTCTATCTTTGCTTTGCTAGATGCTCGCTCTTTTGCTATGCCTATGCTACGATGCCTACCACTTGCTTATCATGCCTCCCAAATTGCCATGCCAAACCTCTAACCCACCATGTCCTAGCAAACTGTTGATTGGCTATGTTACCGCTTTGCTTAGCCACTCTTATAGCGTTGCTAGTTGCAGGTGAAGATTGGAGACCGTTCCTTGTTGGAACATTATTTTTTTCTTGTTGGGATATCATTATATTATATTGTTATCTTAATGCATCTATATACTTGGTAAAAGGTGGAAGGCTCGGCCTCTCGCCTAGTGTTTTGTTCCACTCTTGCCACCCTAGTTTCCGTCATATGGTGTTATGTTTCCGGATTTTGCATTCCTTACGCGGTTGGGTGATAATGGCAACCCCTTGATAGTTCGCCTTGAATAAAGCTTTTCCAGCAATGCCCAACCTTGGTTTTACCATTTTCCACCTAGCCTCTTTTTCCCTTGGGTTTCTGGAGCCCAAGGGTCATCTTATTTAAACCCCCCGGGCCAGTGCTCCTCTGAGTGTTGGTGCACCTCGTCAGCCGCCGGTGGCCACCAGGGGCAACTCTGGGCTGGCCTATCGGAAGTTTGGACAATCTGAGTGTGCCCTGAGAACAAGATATGTGCAGCTCCTATCGTGATTTGTCGGCACATTCGGGCGGTGTTGCTAGATTTGTTTTAACTTGTTGAAATGTCTTGTAACCGGGATTCCGAGTCTGATCGGGTCTTCCCGCTAGAAGGAATATCATTCGTTGACCGTGAGAGCTTGTCATGGGCTAAGTTCGGACTCCCCTGCAGGGATTTGAACTTTCGAAAGCCGTGCCCACGGTTATGGGCAGATGGGAATTTGTTAATGTCCGGTTGTAGATAACTTGAACCTTAACTTAATTAAAATGAATCAACTGTGTGAGCTACCGTGATGGTCTCTTCTCGGCGGAGTCCGGGAAGTGAAAACGGTGTTGGAGTAATGCTTGTCACAGGATGTTCTCTAGTTATTCGTTCGTGCTTTGCCTTCTCTTCTCGCTCTCTTTTGCGAATAGGTTAACCACCATATATGCTAGTCGCTTGCTGTAGCTCCACATATTTACCTTGCCTTACCTATAAGCTTAAATAGTCTTGATCGCGAGGGTGCGAGATTGCTGAGTCCCTGTGGCTCACAGATTACTTCCAAACCAGATGCAGTGCCTGATGACTCCATTCCAGATGACGCGCTTGAGCTCAAGTGGGAGTTCGACAAGGACTCGCGCCATTACTATGTGTCTTTCCCTGATGATCAGTAGTGGTGCCCAGTTGGGGCGATCAGGACCATGTCGCATGTTGGGTTGGTCTTTTATTTTTGCACCGTGGTCGGGCCATGAGTGATTGGTTGATGTAATTCTATTTATGTACTTTGTTTGACGTGGCGAGTGTAAGCCAACAATGTACCTTCCCCTTTTATTATCTATATTACATGGGATGTTGTGAAGATTGCCTTACTTGAGACATTGCTTTCAATGCGGTTATGCCTCTAAGTCGTGCTTCGACACGTAGGAGATATAGTCGCATCGAGGGTGTTACACCCGTCCTCTCGCTTCATCCCCGCCATCGTCCACCTTGCTGGCGCCGCTCCTAAGACCGTCTCGTCCACCGCGCCCTGCCGCCATCGTCTACCCTCCTAGATCTGTTTCCACGCCGCCGACAGCCATCGCTACCTGATGACCCACAAGTATAGGGGATCTATCGTAGTCCTTTCGATAATTAAGAGTGTCGAACCCAACGAGGAGTAGAAGGAAATGATAAGCGGTTTTCGGCAAGGTATTCTCTGCAAGTATTGAAATAAGTAGTAACAGATAGTTTTGTGATAAGATAATTTGTAACGAGCAACAAGTAACAAAAGTAAATAAAGTGCAGCAAGGTGGCCCAATCCTTTTTGTAGCAAAGGACAAGCCTGGACAAACTCTTATATAAGGAAAAGCGCTCCCGAGGACACATGGGAATATCGTCAAGCTAGTTTTCATCACATTCATACGATTCGCATTCGGTACATTGATAATTTGATATGTGGGTGGACCGGTGCTTGGGTGCTGTTCTTACTTGAACAAGCATCCCACTTATGATTAACCTCTATTGCAAGCATCCGCAACTACAACAAAAGTATTAAGGTAAACATAACCATAGCATGAAACATATGGATCCAAATCAGCCCCTTACGAAGTAACGCATAAACTAGGGTTTAAGCTTCTGTCACTCTAGCAACCCATCATCTACTTATTACTTCCCAATGGCTTCCTCTAGGCCCAAATAATGGTGAAGTGTTATGTAGTCTACGTTCACATAACACCACTAGGGGCTTGACAACATACATCTCATCAAAATATCGAATGAATACCAAATTCACATGACTACTAATAGCAAGACTTCTCCCTTGTCCTCAGGAACAAACGTAACAACTCACAAAGCATAAACATGTTCATAATTAGAGGGGTATTAATATGTATATAGGATCTGAACATATGATCTTCCACCAATTAAACCAACTAGCATCAACTAAAATGAGTAATTAACACTACTAGCAACCTACTAGTACCAATCCCGGACTTGGAGACAAGAATCGGATACAAGAGATGAACTAGGGTTTTGATATGAGATGGTGCTGATGAAGATGTTGATGGAGATTGCCCTCTCCCGATGAGAGGAGCGCTGGTGATGACGATGGCTATGATTTCCCCCTCCAGGAGGGAAGTTTCCCCGGCAGAACAGCTCTGCCGGAGTTCTAGATTGGATCCGCCAAGGTTCCGCCTCGTGGCTACGTAGTTTCATCCCGAAAGGTTGCTTCTGATTTTTTCTTCTCGACAAAACACTTCATATAGCAGAAGATGTTCATCGGAGAGCCACCAGGGGGCCCACGAGGTAGGGGGCGCGCCCTAGGGGGCGCCCCCCACCCTCGTGGACAGGGTGTGGGCCCCCTGGTCTTCATCTTTGGCGAGGATTTTTCATTATTTATTATAAGGTATTCCGTGGAGTTTCAGGACTTTTGGAGTTGTGCAGAATAGGTCTCTAATATTTGCTCCTTTTCCAGCCCAGAATTCCAGGTGTCGGCATTCTCCCTCCTTATGTAAACCTTGTAAAATAAGAGAGAATAGCCATAAGTATTGTGACATAATGTGAAATAACATCCCATAATGCAATAAATATCGATATAAAAGCATGATGCAAAATGGACGTATCAACTCCCCCAAGCTTAGACCTCGCTTGTCCACAAGAGAAAGCCGATAACAATAAATATGTCCCCATGTTTAGAGGTAGAGGCGTCAATAAAAATAAAATACGGACATGAAGGCATCATGATTATTCTCATAACAGCAACATATATAGATATTGTCATATGATTACTTATGTTCAAGTGATGATCTATTCGCAATGCAAAAGTGTGAATCAGAAACCTTATTGAGAACCAACAAACTATAACCTCAGTCATTGAAGGAATTGCAATTTATCATAACATCAGAAAGAGTCTATGTCAGAGCTAAAAAGCGAGTCCACATACTCAAGTATCATCTAGTCCTTCATAATTTCTAACACTCACGCAATACTTGTGGTTACGGAGTTTTAATCGGATACAGAGAAAGATAGGGACTTATAGTTTCACCCCACAACCTTTTACCTCAAGGGTAATGTCAACAATAATAACTCATGCCCCCCTACATCCAATTAGATATATCTATCAGGATCTTTCCAACACACTGTGCTTGCCAAAGGATAAAATGTAAAAAGGAAAGGTGAAGATCACCATGACTCTTGCATAAGGTAGAAGATAATAATAAAAGATAGGCCCTTCACAGAGGGAAGCATAGGTTGCCATGCGCTTTTATGGTTGGATGCACAAAATATTAATGCGAAAGATCGTCACTTTATATTGCCCCTTGTGATATGAACCTTTATTATGCAGTCAGTCACTTTTATTACTTCCACATCAGAAGATCGTATAAAGCTTATTTCTCCCACACTAATCATACATATTTTGAGCAATTTTTATTGCTTTCCACCGATGACAACTTACTTGAAGGATCTTACCCAATCCATAGGTAGATATGGTGGACTCTCATGGCAAAACTGGTTTAAGGGTATTAGGAAGCACAAGTAGTATCTCTACTTGGTGCTAAGAATTTGGCTAGCAAGAGGGGGAAAGGCAAGCTCAACATGTTGGAGGATCCATGACAACAGACTTTATCTTAGATATAAGAAAACATAACTCATCACGTTGTCTTCCTTGTCCAATATCAACTCTTTAGCATGTCATATTTTATAGTGCTCCCAATAATAAAAGATGTCAATGATAATATATTTATATGTGAAACCTCTCTTTCCTTATTACTTCCTATTAATTGCAACGATGGCCAAAGCTATGTCTGCCAACTCCCAACAACTTTTAAATCATCAAACTCTTCGTATGTGAAGTCATTACTCTTAATAAGATCAATATGAACTTTTGTTTCTTCTTATTCTTTTTCTCTTTTCTTTTATTCACCCAAGATCATAGCAAGAAAATCAAGCCCTTGACTCAACACTAATCTTTATTATATAGCTCACGGACTCGATTATATAGAGAGATCATAAAGCAAAACTCAAAACTAGATCATGCCATAAACTTTATTCTACTAGATCAAAATACTACTAATAGGATCGAACTAAGGAAAACGGTAAATATAGGAGTTGTGATTGTGATACGATACCGGGGCACCTCCCCCAAGCTTGGCGGTTGCCAAGGGGAGTGCCCATACCCATGTGATTATATCTCCTTCTTTGTTGTTGGTGTAATATTCTTGGCGATGATTCCTCTCAGGATACGATTCTCCTCTTCGAGCTTGTTGACTTGCTGCTTGAGGTTCATTGTTTCCTTATGAAGCTTTCCTCTAACGACTAAAGCTCCTTGTACCCAAGGGTGTTTCATAGCTGCGGGAGAACAAGTGACACTCCTCTTCATATTTTCATAAGAAAGAAATTTAACATTGGAAGGGATAACCGAGTTTGGAATAGCTGAGCTCTGTAGTTCCCCCATCGTGATCCCAGCTCGGAAGCGAGAGGTGACTTTTAGATCCTCCATGGCATCTACCCTCATTAAGTCAGCCTCCATCTCCTCCTCGTTGCTGGCCCAAAGTGGTCAGGGTCGCTGTTTGGCCTTGGTTTCGGTGCCAGATCAGATACCCGGCTCTCCCCGACTGACTCTTGAGAAGACATCTTGCGCTAATCTGCAGCAGCAATAGCTCGAAAAAAAAACAGAGTATTTGCGTGATACGGGAGTCAAAACCTCCGGGAGAATATATAGTGAATTTTTATTGACCAAAATACGTATCATGCAAGAAAACGGAGTCCGGAAGGCACACGAGGTGCTCATGAGGTAGGGGGCGCGCCCAGGGGGTAGGGCGCGCCCTCCATGCTCGTGGGGCCCTCGTGTCCTTCCCGGACTGCTACTTATTTTTCTATTTTTCTAAATATTCCAAAACAGAGAGATATTGCCTTAAAAACTGTTTTGGAATCGGTTTACTTACCGTACCACATACCTATTCCTTTTCGGAGTCTGAAATGTTCTGGAAAGTGTCCCTTATGTATTCCTCCGGGGTTACGGTTTCAATAATATTGGTTTCAATATTTATGGGATTACCTGAGATATAACGTTTGATTCTTTGACCGTTTACCACCTTTGGATTTGTGCCTTCAAAGTTGTTGATTTTTATGGCACCGGAACGATAGACCTCCTCGATAACATAGGGGCCTTCCCATTTAGAGATAAGTTTCCCTGCAAAAAATATTAAACGAGAGTTGTATAGCAATACATAATCACCTACATTAAACTCACTCTTTTGTATCCTTTTGTCATGCCATCTTTTAACTTTTTCTTTAAACAACTTGGCATTTTCATAAGCTTGGGTCCTCCATTCATCAAGTGAGCTAATATCAAATAACCTCTTCTCACCGGCAAGTTTGAAATCATAGTTGAGCTCTTTAATAGCCCAATATGCCTTATGTTCTAGTTCGAGCGGTAAGTGACATGCTTTTCCATATACCATTTTATATGGAGACATACCCATAGGATTTTTATATGCAATTCTATAGGCCCATAATGCATCATCAAGTTTCTTGGACCAATTCTTTCTAGACCTATTGACAGTATTTTGCAAAATTAATTTGAGTTCTCTATTACTCAATTCTACTTGACCACTAGACTGTGGGTGATACGGAGATGCAATTCTATGATTGACGTCATATTTAGCAAGCATTTTACGGAAAGCGCCATGAATAAAATGTGAACCACCATCAGTCATTAAATATCTAGGGACTCCAAACCTCGGAAAAATAACTTCTTTAAGCATCTTAATAGAAGTGTTATGATCAGCACTACTAGTTGGAATAGCTTCTACCCACTTAGTAATGTAATCAACAGCAACTAAAATATGTGTATATCCATTAGAGGTAGGAAAAGGTCCCATATAATCAAAGCCCCAAACATCAAATGGTTCAATAACAAGTGAATAATTCATAGGCATTTCTTGACGTCTACTAATATTACCAATTCTTTGACATTCATCACAAGACAGGACAAACTTACGGCATCCTTGAAGAGAGTAGGCCAATAAAAACAGGATTGCAATACCTTATGTGCAGTTCTATCTCCCACGTGGTGTCCTCCATAAGTTTCGGAGTGGCACTTGCGTAGGATCTGTTCATGTTCATGCTCAGGTACACAACGTCTAATAACACCATCTACTCCTTCTTTATAAAGATGTGGGTCATCCCAAAAGTAATGTCTCAAATCATAGAAGAACTTTTTCTTTTGTTGGTATGTGAAGCTAGGTGGTATGAATTTAGCAACAATGTAATTAGCATAATCAGCATACCAAGGAGTACTACGAGAAGTACTTATGACATTTAATTGTTCATCAGGAAAGCTATCATCAATAGGTAGTGGGTCATCAAGAACATTCTCTAACCTAGATAAGTTGTCTGCAACGGGGTTCTTAGCTCCTTTTCTATCAACAATATGCAAATCAAATTCTTGTAGCAAGAGAACCCATCTAATAAGTCTAGGTTTAGCATCTTTCTTCTCCATAAGATATTTAATAGCAGCATGATCAGTGTGGATAGTTACTTTAGAATCAACAATATAAGGTCTGAACTTATCACAAGCAAATACAACTGCTAAAAGTTCTTTTTTAGTAGTAGCATAATTTCTTTGAGCATTGTCTAGAGTCTTACTAGCATAATGGATAACATTTAATTTCTTATCAACTCTTTGCCCTAGAACAGCACCTACAGCATAATCGCTAGCATCACACATAATTTCAAAGGGTAAATTCCAATCAGGTGGCTGAACAACAGGTGCAGAGACTAATGCTTTCTTAAGTATTTCAAATGCTTCTACACAATCATCATCAAAGACAAATGGTATATCTTTTTGTAATAAATTGGTCAGAGGCCGAGAAATTTTTGAGAAGTCCTCAATGAACCTCCTATAAAATCCGGCGTGACCAAGGAAACTTCTTATACCTTTGATGTCCCTTGGACATGGCACCTTTTCAATAGCATCAACCTTGGCTTTATCAACTTCAATACCTCTTTCAGAAACTTAATGCCCCAAGACAATACCTTCATTAACCATAAAGTGGCACTTTTCCCAATTCAAGACAAGATTAGTTTCTTCACATCTCTGCAAAACTCGATCAAGATTGCTCATGCAATCATCAAAAGAAGATCCATAGACGGAAAAGTCGTCCATGAAAACCTCACAAATCTTTTCACAAAAGTCAGAGAATATAGCCATCATGCATCTTTGAAAGGTAGCAGGTGCATTACATAAACCAAAAGGCATACGTCTATAAGCAAAAGTACCAAAAGGGCATGTAAAAGTAGTCTTTGATTGATCTTTAGCCGACACAGGTATTTGACAGAAACCAGAATAACCATATAGAAAGCAATAATGTGTATGTTTGCATAATCTTTCTAGCATTTGATCGATAAAAGGTAAGGGGTAATGATCTTTCTTAGTAGCCTTATCTAATTTGCAGAAATCAATTACCATCCTATAGCCTGTAATAATTCTTTGTGGAATCAATTCATCTTTATCATTAGGAAGAACAGTAATACCTCCCTTCTTAGGGACACAATGAACAGGACTTACCCACTGACTATCAACAACGGGATAAATTATACCTGCCTCTAGAAGCTTTAGTATTTCTTTTCTTACCACTTCTTTCATTTTAGGATTCAGACGTCGTTGAGGATCACAAACTGGTTTAGCATCTGCTTCCAAATTTATTTTATGTTGACATAGAGTGGGACTAATGACCTTAAGATCATCAAGAGTATATCCAATAGCAGCACGGTGATTCTTAAAAGTTTTCAATAATCTTTCTTCTTCACGCTCTGAAAGGTTAGCACTAATAATAACAGGATATATCTTCTTTTCATCAAGATAAGCATATTTAAGATTATCAGGCAACGGTTTAAGCTCAAACACGGGATCACCCTTAGGTGGAGGGGGATCCCCTAGGATTTCAATAGGAAAATTGTGTTTCAAAATAGGTTCCTGTTTAAAGAATACTTCATCTATTTCCCTTCTTTCATTCATAAACATATCATTCTCATGGTCTAGCAAATATTGTTCTAAAGGATCACTAGGAGGTACGGCAATAGAAGCAAGACCAATAACTTCATCCTTACTAGGCTATTCTTCTTCACAGTGTTGTTTACTAAATTTAGAGAAATTAAATTCATGAGTCATATCATCTAAGCCGACAGTAACAACATCCCTTGTGCAATCTATGGTACCATTAACAGTATTCAAGAAGGGTCTACCAAATATAATGGGACAAAAGCTATCTTGTGGGGAACCAAGAACAAGAAAATCAGCAGGATATTTAGTTTTCCCACACAAGACTTCAACATCTCTAACAATTCCCATTGGTGAAATAGTATCTCTATTAGCAAGTTTAGTAGTGACATCAATTTCTTCTAACTCAACAGGTGCAATGTCATGCATAATTTCTTTGTATAAGTCAATAGGTATTGCACTAGCACTAGCACCCATATCACATAAGCCATGATAACAATGATCTCCTATTTTAACAAAAATAACAGGCATGCCTACCACAGGTCTAGGTTTATCTGTATCACGGGGTTTAGCAATTCTAGCAGTTTCATTACAGAAGTAAATAACATGCCCATCTTATTATCAGACAAGAGATCTTTAACAATAGAAATATTAGGTTCAACTTTAACTTGCTTAGGAGGTGTATATGTTTTAATATTCGTTTTTTGAACCACAGTTGAAGCTTTAGCATGATCCTTTATCCTAACAGGGAAAGGTGGTTTCTCAACATAACAAGTAGGAACAATAGGATCATTATAAGTGACAGTATTTTCTTCAACTTTAATTGGTGCAGCTACTTTTACTTCTATGGGAGGGTGATATTTAAACCACTTCTCCTTAGGCAGATCAACACAAGTAGCAAAAGATTCACAGAAAGAAGCTACTACCTCAGAATCAAGTCCATATTTAGTGCTAAATTTACGAAAATATCGGTATCCATAAAAGATTTAACACAATCAAAACTAGGTGTTATACCTGACTCCTTACCATTGTCGAGGTCCCAATCTTCAGAGTTGCGTTTAATTCTATCCAATAAATCCCATCTAAATCCAATAGTCTTCATCATAAAAGAGCCAGCACAAGAAGTATCGAGCATGGTGCGATTATTTTCAGAAAGCCGAGCATAAAATTTTGAAGAATTGTTTCTCTTGGGAGCTCATGATTGGGGCATGAATATAACATTGATTTAAGCCTCCCCAAGCTTGAGCGATGCTTTCTCCTTTGCGAGGCCAAAAATTATATATATAATTGTGATCACGATGAACAAGATGCATAGGGTAATACTTTTGATGAAATTCCAATTTCAATCTTCTATAGTTCCATGATCTCGTATCATCACATAGCCTATACCATGTCAATGCATCTCCCTTCAAAGATAAAGGGAAGACCTTCTTCTTAGCAAAATCACCGGGTACACCTGCAAGCTTAAATAATCCACAAACTTCATCCACATATATTAGATGTTCATCAGGATGCTTTGTTCCATCTCCTGTAAAAGGATTAGCTAGCAGTTTTTCTATCATACCCGAAGGATACTCAAAAGGAATTTCATTTTCAATAGGTTCAGTAGGTTGAGGACCAACTCTTTGCTATACTGGTCGGGGTGAAGATACCCTGAACAAGCCCCTCAGAGAATTACTTTCCATAGTAACAGGTGACAGTAAATTTCAGCACACTATATAAATTTTTCCTTACCAAATTCCACCTACCAAAGGCGCTTCACTCCCCAGCAACGGCGCCAGAAAAGAGTCTTGATGACCCACAAGTATAGGGATCTATCGTTGTCCTTTCGATAAGTAAGAGTGTTGAACCCAACGAGGAGCAGAAGGAAATGATAAGCGGTTTTCAGCAAGGTATTCTCTGCAAGTACTGAAATAAGTAGTAATAGATAGTTTTGTGATAAGATAATTTCTAACGAGCAACAAGTAACAAAAGTAAATAAAGTGCAGCAAGGTGGCCCAATCCTTTTTGTAGCAAAGGACAAGCCTGGACAAACTCTTATATAAGGAAAAGTGCTCCCGAGGACACATCGGAATATCGTCAAGCAAGTTTTCATCACATTCATATGATTCCCGTATGGTACTTTGATAATTTGATATGTGGGTGGACCGGTGCTTGGGTGTTGTTCTTACTTGAACAAGCATCCCACTTATGATTAACCTCTATTGCAAGCATCCGCAACTAGAACAAAAGTATTAAGGTAAACCTAACCATAGCATGAAACATATGGATCCAAATCAGCCCCTTACGAAGCAACGCATAAACTAGGGTTTAAGCTTCTGTCACTCTAGCAACCCATCATCTACTTATTACTTCCCAATGCCTTCCTCTAGGCCCAAATAATGGTGAAGTGTTATGTAGTCGACGTTCACATAACACCACTAGAGGCTAGACAACATACATCTCATCAAAATATTGAACGAATACCAAATTCACATGACTACTAATAGCAAGACTTCTCCCTTGTCCTCAGGAACAAATGTAACTACTCATCAAGCATAAACATGTTCATAATCAGAGGGGTATTAATATGTATATAGGATCTGAACATATGATCTTCCACCAATTAAACCAACTAGCATCAACTACAAGGAGTAATTAACACTACTAGCAACCTACTAGCACCAATCCCGGACTTGGAGACAAGAATTGGATACAAGAGATGAACTAGGGTTTTGAGATGAGATGGCGCTGATGAAGATGTTGATGGAGATTGCCCTCTCCCGATGAGAGGAGCGTTGGTGATGACGATGGCGATGATTTCCCCCTCCAGGAGGGAAGTTTCCCCGGCAGAATAGCTCTGCCGAAGCTCTAGATTGGATCCGCCAAGGTTCCGCCTCGTGGCGGCGGAGTTTCGTCCCGAAAGGTTGCTTCTGATTTTTTTCTCGATGAAAGACTTCATATAGCAGAAGATGGTCATTGGAGAGCCACTAGGGGGCCCACGAGGTAGGGGCGCCCTAGGGGGGGTGCCCACCCTCGTGGACAAGGTGTGGGCCCCCTGGTCTTCATCTTTGGCGAGGATTTTTCATTATTTATTATAAGGTGTTCCGTGGAGTTTCAAGACTTTTGGAGTTGTGTAGAATAGGTCTCTAATATTTGCTCCATTTCCAGCCCAGAATTCCAACTGCCGGCATTCTCCCTCCTTATGTAAACCTTGTAAAATAAGAGAGAATAGCCATAAGTGTTGTGACATAATGTGAAATAAAAGCCCATAATGCAATAAATATCGATATAAAAGCATGATGTAAAATGGACGTATCACTACCGCAGCACCGTCAAATTCTCAACAGATGCGTACACGGCGCCGCACCAGAGGTGGTACTCTTTCGTATCTGCTCAACTTATTTATCGCAGCAAGAAAATAGATCGCCACTGCTTTACTCTGATTTCTTGTCTTGGAGTTGCCTTTGTCCGGTTTGCACCTTCAGATCCTCCATGGCACGCTCAACACTATACTCCCAATGCTTATGGTTATCCCCTTTTATATTCCACACTAGTTAAATCACAGTAGACTAAATTTCAAAATTGGGTCAGTCGATTTTTGAGAGCTTGCCAGAGTTCGCTGGTGCGATCGAAGGGGCTCGGGTGGTTGTGGGGCCTCGCCGAACGAAGAAAACTCGACGCGGGTGGGGGTTGGGCGGGGGTGGGGGTGGGGGTGGCGGAGGAACACATGCCATGGGGGCCGGTGGCTTGTGCGGTGTTCTGCATGGGAAGAATCAGAGACGAGGAAGAAGAAGGGTTCGGAGACGTAGGATCTTCATCCAACCGCCTGAAATGGAGAGACAGCTGGGAGTTGCGTTCTTAATGCGCTCTGGTTCATCATGTGTGGGCACTGCGCAACCAACATTTTATTATCCAAAATGTGCTTGCTCTTCTTTACCATGTTCCTCTTCCGTTCTTCTTTAATATGTACTCTCTCCATTCCTAAATACAAGTCTTTGTATAGATTCCACCATGGACTACATATGGACCAAAATGAGTGAATCTACACTCTAAAATGTATCTGGATACATCTGTATGTGATCCATAGAGGAAATCTCTACCAAGACTTATATTTTGGAACAGAGGGAGTATGATAGTAGTACAGTATGTTCCTTGTACTGAAGATGAGTAGGGACATTTGCAGTGTAGAGGTCTATACGTTCGGTTGTGATGGACACATTGAGCCTCTTTGATTCGTAGGATCTTGTAAACATAGGAATAGGATTTGTAGTGGCCTGCCCACTTGAATCCTATAAGAATAGCAAGGAAATGCGGGGAGCTGTGTCGCCTTTGAGAGTTACACTGATATTAATAGTACCGCACCTTCACTTGAAGAGAGTTGGTATCCGAAGCCTTTCTAGCCGTACCGGTAATACTAGCACATATATTCCAGCAAGTTCCACTTTGCTGATTTTACTCTGATGCTTAAGGTTTTCCCGTTATATCTACACTATGATGTGTGTAGCTGCTTTGTGTCGCACTAGCAGCAGTCCACTCTTGAAGCTAAACACTGCAATGACTTACAAAATTGGCACCAAGGCATTGAGTGCCATTCTGGATGCAATGAAAATTATACGCTCCCCACTTGTTGATTCTTGTTCAGAATATGACCCTAATGACTATTCTAACCTCGAGGAGTCAAAGGCAGATGGCCTGTCCTGTTCACCCATCAAGGTGTCTGTTCTAATTTGGCAATGTTTTATTGATTGCGGGTATCTTGCATATGTTGTCTTGCATTTCTTCTACTTTGTTGCACCGCCATCTGCTTAGTTTACTCATCATATATGTCGAGATGCCATGCCCATCCATTATCAATACATATTCCATCTGTCATCATACCATGTTTTTCCACTCAAATGCTGTTCTTGTGCATCAGACATAAAAAAGGAAGAGGGTGATTGCCGAACCTGAAGGAGCACCAGCAAAGTCCTTGAAAAACGTGGTGGTGCCGGAGAAATCAGACAGCACCCCACTTATATTGGCTGTACAACCAGTGACACAAAACGTAGGACCGACTCCAGCAGACTGTACCCATACTTCACTGGCCACACCATTAGCCCCACCACACAGGACCTGCACTCCAGCAAAAGGTATACCGATTTCATTTGCCATAGCACCAGCTGTACCACAGAAAAATCCCACTCCAGCAAAAAGTACAGCAAGTCCACCAGTCGAAGACCTATCCCAACTGCATAGACGACCAATTCCTATAGATTGGAACCCCATTCCATTTATTCCCAGTTTAAAAGACAATGCTTTCAATGTTGTTAGGGACTACGTGCATATATTCCCATCATGGGAAGATTATTGTGAAGACAAACACCATTTTCACATCTTCCTGTCCAACTTACATGTAAGTGCTATTATTCATGGTTATTGTTTTCCTGTTTTCTGCTGATTGAACACATCAATGATTTACATTACATTGTAGTAACTAGGCGAGGGTCAATCTGGATAGTCATGATGAGCAAAGCTTGCTTGTGCTTTTCAAGGAAGCATTGCAGCAGTATCGGTGTTACCTGAGGAAATCACACTTTGATGGCAAGTCTATAAACGAATTTCCGGTGAAGTCTCATGTGCTAAATTTAGAAGACATTGAATGGAAAAACCTAGTTATGCACTGGTCTCGTTCCCAGGATGAGGTACTGTCTATGAAATCACATGACAATTTGAACTTCTACTTTTCCGCATGTGCCTTACGGATCTTTTTTGCAGGAAATCTGCTCGAAAAAGAATTCCGGTTTGACAAGAATGACAGGATATCACAAATATGCTGCCTGCTGCTTTGCTCTTGTTAGTACCTGTTGTCCTGTATCACTGTACTTGCATACATACCTGGTTCATTATGTGACAGCAGTATGCATGATAGCTTGCTTATCAATTGTTCGCTCCAAATTATCTGATCTGTATGAATGATTACATTAGTGTAGAATATATCCAATGCCAATGTTTTTTAGCTCTGCATTGTTCTTGTAAGTAGATGCTGGCCTTTATCAGTGTACTTATAATGACAGGTAGTTGTTCATGTACCATCACTCTGCAGCTTATTTTCCTTTGCCCTGCATTTTCTACACATCAGATCTATATTTACTCTTACCATAAGGTTGGTACTGAAGAAGTTTAGCTATGCATTGCTCTTGGCTGTACCTTTTGCATGTATCGCTGCGCTTACATTTATAGCTACTTGGTTATGTAGCATCACTCTTCATCTTATCTTAAATATTCTCCATTTTTTCGTATATTATCACATCTATATTTACTCTTAACAAAATGTAGAATAAAGGCAATGCTTTTGAAGAAGATTCTGTGGTAAACTTCTTGAATTGCCCCCCCATCAGCATGGACAAGGCCTTTATAGAGCCTGTCTTCACCAATAATGTAAGTTTGTCCATCTCAAACCTTCAAACTTTGTTGTATATATTTGGTTAGGCATGACTGCAACAACTGTTTATTTTTGGTGTTTGCATCAAATTGCTTGTTTAAAGTTTATTATGTAGTTCATAAACAAAAGTTTGTCCTTTCTCAATTTAAGTTTTCAGTTGTACAACCAAGTTCCTTCTTCATACCATGTAAATTAAACTATACAGAGCAAGTGATCTTCTTTTGCACTGCATGTATGCTTCTGTTCTTCACACGTAATCCAGTGGTGTGGTGAACCTACCCACTACAGCACAATGTCATATTCTGCAATGACTTAACTATGAACAATATCATATCATTCTACTATTATTTAAACCGTCTCTTTATTTGCCAATCTAAAATGGTATAAATTGAGAGCAGACTAACCATTGATACTTATGAGTTCTTGATCTGTAATCCAGAGGTGTCGTGAAGCTGCCAACTCCTTCACAATGTCATTTCCTGCCATGTCTTGACCTGAGCAATACCATATTGTGTTAATGCAATTTTAAATTGTGTCACTTTATTCGTCAGTAAGAAATGTGATGAATTGTCAGCACTGATACTTTTATGTGCAAAACCTGTCATCTGTCTACTTGTTTATCTTTCAGAGTGAGGAAGATATAAGTGTTGAACAAGCGCAGTCTCATCATCTTGCTCAGCTGCTTGTGTTGCAGCTCCCCAGCAGGGCTAACCTTTCTTGAACTCTATTGAAGTGCTGTCGGTTTTGTATATTATTTTGTTGGCGTCTTTATTTGCACTGGTGGTGATCTTTGATGCCCAGTGTATGTAATATGCTGTCTGCTTGTGCTTTATTATCATAGTGGCGAACTTTGATGCCCAGTGGATGTAATATGCCATAATTTCTTTATTGTATAGTCTAGGTTTTTTCTTATTCAAGATGCTGCAGTTATTTTACTGTATATATATCCTGTCTTCGCAGTAAACCGGCCAAACCGTAAAATTACGGTACATAATCGGGCCATCATGCAATCATGATGTAGGTTGGGCCTGGAACATGCCGAACAGCTCATGGGCCGGCAGCAGCCCGAAATGAACCCCGGCCCATGATTGTGCGAATCAAATCACGGGCTTTTAACAGGCCAAAATTTTCTCGGTCCATGTTTGGCCCAATCAGATATCGGCTGCGAGCAGGCCGGATGCAAACCGGGCCATAGTTAGGCCCAACTATATGATGGGCTTTTAACATGCCGAAATTAATATAGGGCCGAAATGTTAAATGGGCCCTTAACAGGCCAAAACTAATATCAGGCCGAATTACTAAGTGGGCCTTTAGCAAGTGGGCCCAAAAGCATAGTGTCCAGTTGACGGGCCGAATCTGATATGGGCCATAATTGAGCCCAAAGCCTCTTAAAGGGCCGGACCTGATCTGGGCCATAATTTGGCCCAGAACGTGGTAGGCTTTTAACAGGCCGGATCTCATATGGGCCACTATTAGGCCCGGAGCGTGGCAGGCCATTAATGGACTGGATCAAATATGGACCGGCATTTGGCCCAAAACATGGCAGCCAGTTAATGGGCCGACTTACTAGGGTCCTCCAAATCTTGTGGGCCTACAGCTGGGCCGGCCCATTAATGTCAGTGAAATCTCATGGGCCTTTAGCTGGGTTGGCCCATTATGATCCGCAAGAATCTTTTGGGCCTTTACCTGGGCCGGCCCATTATGGCACACAAAAATCTTGTGGGGCTTTACCTGGGTCGGCCCATTATGGCCTGCAAAATCTTGTGGGCCTTTAGCTGGGCCATCCCATTATGGTCCACAAAATCTCATGGACCTTTAGCTGGGCCGGTCCATTATGGTCCACAAAATCTTGTGGGCCTTCAGTTGGGCCGGCCCATTTCAACTTGATGGGCCGGTCCACGTGTCAACATATCATAGGCGCGTCTCACCCATTGGATGAGTGACACCTGTGCCAACGCGGACCTGAGACATTTCTCCTCCAACCAATGATGATTTTACAGGTGGAAAATCCCCATTGGTCGGGGTAGTTAACGGGTTATCGGATCCAAAACCTAACCCGATAGCTTAACGGTGTTCCGTTACGGTGGATGCCACGTATCGGTCACCCTTGACGAAAGCACTTCTGTGACGCGCGATTTATCGTCATGGAAGTAGACACTTCTGTGATGATAATTTTGGTAATGTCATGGAACACTTCTACGACAACACATGTATGACTATCTTCATTCTGTCATAAATTAGTCATGGATGTACATGCATGACAAAAAACGTGACCTACTGTGATAAACACGTATCATCACGGAAGTGTATTTTTTTGTAGTGCTGGTTGTTAACTTATGGTCATTAAACACATATATATTGTGCTCTGTCCATATGCTCTAGAGCAAATAAGCAATGATAGTGGACTGCAGTTTCTAGGGTATCATGCCCATTTAAACAGATGGTGCAAGTTCAGGCCAGCCTTCCTTTTTTCCTTCAAAACTTTCTGTTTATTTTAGATACATGTTCAAATATTATTTTAGTTCACCCGAAAATACAAAGGATGCGGGAAAAATCACAATTTCTCTCTTTCCTGATATCATTGTCTGAATTTGTTTACCATGTTTTCTTTATTTCCTTCCTTACAGCAGTGTCATCAATGGAACAAATAAAGTCTTGATAACTAGAAGGCCATTCCGATTCCAGTATGGTAAATATTCGATGGATGACAAAGGGTCCCGAGGGAGCTCATTTGTGCTGACAACACTCAGCATATTCTGCAAATATCCTAAGTTCACCATCCATGAGCTGCAAGTCATGTTTTCTGGTGCTACAAGTATAAAAAGGTTCATACTTTGTTTTATTAACCTTTTGTGTTGTTGTTCCAATACCTTTTGGAGTTTTGGCCTAAAAGGGCTCTCTGAAACACTGAGACAAACAAAGCTAAAATTTGGAGTATGATTAAGTAGTCCAGTCAGCGTTACTAATCCCCACTTGAGCTTGACTGTATTTCCTGGCTTAATGTTTGAGATTCTATGTATAGCAAAAATATGTGCATAATTTCATTTCAGTTTGAAAGCCAATCGATTCCATGCTTTGAGATGGAAAGTGGTCCCTATTCTGAATTGGTACTTGGATCCCAAACATAACTCCCTATGAACATATAAGGAAATTTTAGTTGTGAAAAGACACTTGTTGTACATGCCATATTGCTATATGAGGGTGCTGCTATGTACATTTATATATGCTTGCATTTGACTTCAGTTTTGATGTAACAATATACATGTAGTTTGTTGTCAATACTATTGGGATACCTTGTTAAAAGTTTATGTCCAACATTTAAAATTGGTTTTTCTTTTTTTCTACTGAATTATATACCCTTGTACATGTGAAACCCTACAATTTCTTTAGAGCATGGAGGAGTTCTTTGTGTTGCAAACCCTCACCATATTCTACGAATATCGTCGAATTCACCATCCATGAGTGGCGAGTCATGTTTCCAATTTTCTGGTTTTATAAGTAAAAAATGTTCATATTCCATCGATGAGACCATACAATGTATTTAGAACATCTGATCCACACATGTCTATAATTTTGAGCCATGAGTAGAACCATAATCATGAAAGGTGTCTCCATGAGTTGATGCCACACGATATGAGGGTACAAGATAACTTTGATTGCATCTTCAAATCAGTGAACCAAAGGGAGTAAATAATAAACAGGGTTTGTTTCAAAAAATATCAATCAGGATACAATATTCTTTGTGGCTGTTATTAAAATTGACTATCAAGATGATTTTTTTGTGTCTACATGATCATATTATGAGCCCGTAGCAACGCACGGGCACTCTACTAGTAAGTTTAATGTCTGAAATAGACTTCACTCCCACACTCCTGACACATGCATTTTTTTGCGGGTACTGACACATGCATATACGTTGGGGCATAAAAAAGGGATTATGGGAATATTGGAAGCACCTTTTCGATGGAACGTCAATAAAATCATGCACGTCGGGGCTGCATATGAAAAAATCAGTCAAGGCCTTTGGATGAAATCCAAAAGGGGTGTGAACGGGTGCAATTTTGTTTTCTTCTCAGCGATGACACCACTGCATTGCAAAATTTATCATGGTCAATTTGGGTGTCTGACTTGTTGGAATTATGAGCAATTTACCATATGATTTTATTACCAGAAATACTAGATAAAACATGACTATTATAGCGGAGAAACTAGTCATGAAATCTGACAGTGAGAAGGTAAATAGCATCTGAAAATATGAAATGTACACAAACATGTCTAAAGCAGACAGTAGAACAGGTTGCATATATGAAGTAGAACCTAACATATGTAGGACATATACTAGAACAAAGAACTACGGCAGGACCTTTAATAAAAAGAGCAAGAACACGTATGGGACAACAACAGCAGAAGCGCTGGACTTGGGGTCAACATCCTCGCCAGCCAAGTCGTCGAAGAGGATGTCATCATCGGGGAAGAAGTCGTCATCGGGGAAGTAGTCGTCGGAGTCCGGGGCGTCCGTGACGAAGAAGTCAGTAGTCGCGCGGAGCGCTCCCCAAAAACCTTATCACCCTTCTCCTGTATAGGACTCAAAGAGGTGCGGTTTCGGAGGCCTACTGTCCCAACTTGAGGTGCATGCCGCAAGCCGGGATGGGGAAGATCGTGGCAGTAGCGCAGTGCTCAGGAACTCAGTGGCGAGAGGAAGAGAGTCTTCTATTGTGTCTCTCTGGAGAGGAGAGACTTCCTTTTTATAGGCACGGGAGAAGAAGGCGAGAGGCTGTGCCGGGAGCTGAAGAGAACGAGGGAGACAAAACGAACACGCAGCAGCCAAAGGGTGCAGCGTTCGTATTCAGTATCCACTACAACAAAAACTTTCCAGCTCCCGAGTGACTTTTCGTACACCCGTAGTGCGAACAGGCAGCAGTCGAAGGGTGCAGCGTTCATATTCAGTATCCACTATAGCAAAAACTTTCCAGCTCCCGGGTGACCTTTCGTATACCCGTTAGACATCGGCTCGGCTCATTCCCGCAACCCGCATCGCGGCACGGCCTGGCGTGGCATGATGAGGCGTGGCGGGCGGCGGAGGAGGAGCGCGCGTGAATGTCCCTCTTACTCTCATGCTCACACATGTGGGAAAACATCCTCCCTTATAAGGAGGTCCAACTCCCACTAAACTAGCAGTGTGGGACTAAACTTTAGTTCCACCTCTTGCCTTGCACGAATGGGCCGCGTGGGCCTCTAGGATTTATTAGGAATTTTTGAAACTGCTATTGGGCTAGGTCCAAAATAGACAAAATTCCAGCAATCCTTCACCAGATCCCAGAGGCACACACAATTTGCCTTCGGTTTCAAAACACCGTTTTATATACCGGTACTGCAGTGGAGACTGTTAAATTGAACTTCCACCTAGAACTCTATGCTACACTAGTAAGCAACTTGAACAGTGGACTGGGCCTTGAACTGCAAGTTTTCTGTGAATCTAGCTTCACACAAAGCCTTGACCGATACTTGGCTACCGTGGGTCTTCCCCGCGGGTGGAGCTTATGTGTCATACTCCGAGACCTTTCATGAGTTTACTAGAGAGCACCCTACTCTCATAGATTGCGACGTTTAACAATCAGACTCATATAGGTGTGTTCTTCAAAAGATGTTCTGCAGGACAACATCTCTGCTTCAATGAGCCACTTAGAACACATTAAGATATACATCAACCTACCATGCAGATTAGGAGAGTATTGCATCTTCATGGAGTGGTATTGTTAATAGTAAGGATACTCTCCTCTCAGTTGACCAATAGCTTGTCTTCCACATCTAATTCACGAGATCTCCGATCACATAGACTAGGTTACCACTGTGAACAACTTACATTGTGGGTCTCATACCCATTTCTTTCGATGCATTATCTATCACATTACGTGATAGACCCTTAGTAAAAGGATCTGCCAGATTTTTAGACATTTGGATATAATCCAATGCAATAACTCCAGAGTTTTTCATTTTTCTAACAGACTTTAACCTTCTCTGAATGTGTCTTGATGACTTCATGTTATCCTTTGAGCTGCTCACTTTCGTGATCACAGTTTGATTGTTGCGGTTCATAACGATACCTGGTACAGGTTTCTCAACAAACGACAAGTCATTCAAGAGCCGACGAAGCCAATCTGCTTCGACATTAGCTGTATCTAGTGATGTGAGTTCTGCTTCCATTGTTGACCTCGTTAAGATGGTCTCCTTGCAAGACTTCCAAGAAATAGCACCACCTCCATGAGTGAATACATATCCGCTCATGGCCTTTACCTCATCAGCATCTGAGATCCAGTTGAAGTCACTATACCCTTCCAGTACCTTTGGGTACCCAGTGTAGTGAATTCCATAACTCGCAGTGCCTTTCAAGTAATGCATAACTCTCTCTAGAGCTTTCCAATGCACATCTCCTGGTTTTGAGACAAACCGGCTCAGTTTCCTAATAGCAAAAGAGATGTCAGGTCTTGTACCGCTGGCTAAGTACATAAGCGAGTCAATATTTCAATTAATCTCTAGCAATTCTTCGATTCTTTCGAAGCAACATGCTAGCATCATATGGTGTTGGAGAGGGCTTGCAGTCACTGTAGCCAAAGTGACTCAAGATCTTTTCCACATAGTGAGATTGAAGCAATATAATCCCACCATCATCGTCTCTCAACAACTTGATGTTCAGAATGACATCAGCCACTCCTAAATCCTTCATCTCAAAACAACGAGATAGGAAATCCTTGACCTCCTTAATAACATTCAGTTTTTTTTTCTTCTGAAAATCAGTATGTCATCAACATACAAGCAAAGGATAACTCCCTCGCCCCCCCCATGACGATATTACACACATTTATAAGCTTCATTTACAACAAAGCCCGCAGCTGCTAAAGTTCTTTCAAACTTCTCATGCCACTGCTTGGGTGCTTTCTTGAGTCCATACAAATACTTTAGCAACTTGCACACTTTTCCTTCCCGACCATCTACTAGGAACCCATCTGGTTGTTCCATATAAATTTCCTCGTCCAACTCTCCATTTAGGAAAGCAGTCTTAACATCCATTTGATGAACGAGAAGACCATGTGAGGCAGGTAGTGAAAGTAGAACTCGAATAGTGGTCAGTCGAGCCACATGTGAGTAAGTATCAAAGAAGTCTTCACCTTCCTTTTAGGTATAACCCTTAGCCACGAGCCGAGCCTTGTACTTCTCAATAGTACCATCAGGACTAAGCTTCTTCTTGAATAACCATTTGCACCCTATAGGTTTGCACCCATAAGGATGCTCAGTTATCTGCCAAGTTTCATTTGCCAAGATGGAATCCATCTCACTACGGACTGCTTCCTTCCAGTAGTTAGCATCTTCAGATGCATAGGCCTCTGAAATAGAACTCGGAGTGTCATCTATTAGATAGACAAGAAAATCATCACCAAAGGACTTTGCAGTCCTCTGTCTCTTGCTCCTAGTAGGAACTTCATTATTCTCCTCCACATGATTTTCAAAGTGTTCCATCGAAATGGCAGGTTCAGTAATTGTAACTGGTTCCTGATTCGATGAACTAGGCTCCTGATTAGATGAGGTAGCCATATCCTTCATGCGAAAGATATCTTCAAAGAAAGTCGCATCATTCGACTCCATGATCGTACCAACATGCATGTCAGATACCTCAGATTTTACAACCAAGAATCTATAGCCAATGCTATGAAATGCATATCCCAGGAAAACACAATCCGCAGTTTTTGGTCCAAGTTTATGCTTCTTTGGAATTGGCACATTGACTTTCGCCAAACAACCCCCAGTTCGTAGGTAAGGGAGTTTTAACCTTTTCTTCTCCCATTCCTCGAATGGAGTTATCTCTTTGTTCTTTGTGGGAACTCGGTTTAGTACATGACATGCAGTCAATATTGCCTCCCCCACCATGCCTTGGAGAGACCCAATGTGTCTAACATGGCGTTAACCAAATCAGTTAGAGTATGGTTCTTTCTTTCGGCCACCCCATTTGACTGAGGTGAATAGGGAGGCGTCCTCTCATGGGTTATACCATGTTCTGCACAAAAGGAATAAAATTCATTATAGAAATACTCTCCACCACGATCGGACCTAAGCCTCTTTATCTTTCGATCAAGTTGGTTTTCCGCTTCAGCTTTATAGATCTTAAAATAGTTCAAAGCCTCATCTTTAGATTTTAGAAGATACACATGGCAGTATCTAGTGGAGTCATCAATTAACGTCATGAAATACTTCTTTCCACCTTTTGTCAACATACCATTCATTTCACAAAGATCTGAATGTATGAGCTCCAGTGGTGCAAGATTTCTTGTTTCCGCAGTCGCATGAGACTTACGAGGTTGCTTAGCTTGCACACACACTTGACACTTAGATCCCTTGATAGTTGTGAAACTAGGGATTAAGTTCAACTTCTCTAATCGTGACATGCAACCAAAGTTAACATGACAAAGACGTGAATGCCACACATTTGATTCACTATTATTGCAAACATGATTAACAACTTTATTGCAAACATCTGATAAGGATAAATGAAACATGCCTCCTGACTCATAGCCTTTACCAACAAAAGTTCTATAGTTGGATATTACAATTTTATTTGACTCAAAGACAAGCTTGTAGCCATCTCTACATAGAAGAGATCCGCTAACAAGATTCTTATTGACGGAGGGGACATAATGCACGTTCTTCAGCTGCACGATCTTCCCCGAAGTAAATTTCAGATCGGTCGTGCCAACACCACGAACAGAAGCACTTGAACTGTTGCCCATCAACATGGTTGAAGTCCATGTGGTCTGATAAGACGAAAACATGGAAATATCACCGCATACATGCACATTAGCACCCGTGTCAATCAACCAATCAGGAGAATGACATGCTGAAAGAATAGTGGGAAATATACCATACCCAGCATCCTTTATGTCAGTGTCACCAATGACAACATTAGCAGTCCTTGAAGGAAATATGCCCTAGAGGCAATAATAAAGTTATTATTTATTTCCTTATATAATGATAAATTTTTATTATTCATGCTAGAATTGTATTAACCGGAAACTTAGTACATGTGTGAATACATAGACAAACTGAGTGTCACTAGTATGCCTCTACTTGACTAGCTCGTTAATCAAAGATGGTTAAGTTTCCTAGCCATGGACAAGAGTTGTCATTTGATGAACGGGATCACATCATTAGAGAATGATGTGATTGACTTGACCCATCCGTTAGCTTAGCACGATGGTCGTTTAGTTTGTTGCTATTGCTTTCTTCATAACTTATACATGTTCCTATGACTGAGATTATGCAACTCCCGGGTATCGAAGGAACACTTAGTGTGCTATCAAACATTTTTCCTCCAATATTCCCCTCTTATTTTGGAGAAGTCATTTTATCTCCACTCATTTATTTTAATATTGGAAATATTTCGGAGGAAAACTTTATTAAAATCAAAACGATCCTCTTTTCAAATTTGAGAAAATTCAAATATGAAAATAAATGAACTCCCCAACTCTTTCCGTGGGTCCTTGAGTTGCTTAAGATTTCTAGGATCACAAACAAAATGCAAATAAAATATGATATGCATATGATGACCTATGTATAGCATCCAAATTAAAAATTTGGGATGTTACAAACCTACCCCCCTTAAGATGAATCTCGCCCTCGAGATTCGGGTTGGCTAGAAAGTAGGTGCGGGTGGTCTTTCCGTAGGTCTTCCTCTCGTTCCCAGGTGGCTTCATCCTCGGTTGTGTGGCTCCACTGAACTTTGCAAAACTTGATAACCTTGCTGCGCGTAACTCGGCTGGCAAACTCGAGAATCTTGACGGGTTTCTCCTCGTAGGTTAGGTCACTGTCCAACCAAATTGCTTCCAGGGGCACTGTATCTCTCAGAGGAATATCAGCCATCTCTGCATGGCACTTTTTCAACTGGGAAACGTGGAACACATGATGAACTCCTGACAATCCTTCGGGTAACTCCAACCTTGTAGGCCACTTCTTCCATACGTTCCAAAACTCGATATGGTCCTACAAATCTCGGGGCTAACTTTCCCTTAACTCCAAATCGTTTAACTCCTCGCAGAGGTGACACACGAAGATATGCTCTGTCTCCGATCTCATAGACTACCTCCTTTCGTTTGGAGTTTGCATAACTCTTCTACCTGGACTGGGCTACCTTTAGCTTGTCACGAATCAACTTAACCTTCTCTTTAGATTCCTTAATCAAATCTGGTCCAAACAACTGGCGGTCTACAACTTCATCCCACATCAACGGTGTCCTGCACCTTCTTCCATACAAAGCTTCAAAAGGTGCCATCTTCAAACTATCTTGATAACTGTTGTTGTATGAGGACTCTGCATAAGGCAAATTGTCATCCTAACTGGATCCATAGTCTAATGCACAAGCTCTCAACATGTCCTCCAAAATCTGATTGACTCTCTCGGTCTGTCCATCTGTCTGCGGATGAAAGGCTGTACTAAACTCTAGCCTGGTACCCAAAGTCTGATGCAACTGATGCCAAAACTTTGATGTAAACTTTGTTCCTCTATCTGATACGATGGTCCTCGGAACTCCATGCAGACATACGATCCTGGTCATATATATCTTGGCCAACTTCGCACTCGTATAGTTGGTTTTCACTAGGATAAAGTGAGCAACTTTGGTCAAACGATCCACTACTACCCAGATAGAATCATATCCCGATCGGGTTCTGGGTAATCCGGTGATAAAATCCATGCCAAGCTTGTCCCACTTCCATTCGTGTATCGGCATGGGCTGCAGTAATCCTACTGGATTTTGATGTTCTGCCTTCACTCTCTGACATACATCACACATGGCTACATACTTGGCAATATCCTTCTTCATACCAGTCCACCAGAAATGCTCCTTCAAATCAAAATACATCTTGGTGTTTCTGGAGTGTATCGAGTATGGCAAGTCATGAGCTTCCTGAAGTATTAACTCCCTGATCTCTGCATTATTGGGTATGTATACACGGTCCTCAAACCATAAGGTTTCATGCTCATCTACTCAAAAACCTTTGGCTTTTCCTTTACTCATTTTCTCCTTTATCTCAACAATTTCTTTGTCATCCTTCTAAGCTTCTCGAATCTTTCCCAATAATGTTGACTGAACCTCCATTGCTGCAACAAAACCTCTTGGAACTATCTCCTAACGAAGTTCCTTGAGATCATCAACTAACTCCTGCGGTAATCCTCCGCTTACGAGGGTATTGACATAACTCTTCTGGCTCAAAGCGTCTGCTACGACATTGGCCTTTCCAAGGTGATAATGCAGCTTCATATCGTAATCCTTTATAAGCTCCAACCATCTCCTCTGTCTGAGATTCAGCTCCTTCTGAGTGAAAATGTACTTCAAACTCTTATGATCCGTGCACACATCGCAGCGGTTTCCAATAAGAAAATGTCTCCAGGTCTTAAGCGCATGCACTACGGCTGCTAACTCCAAATCATGTGTGGCATAATTCAAATCATGCCGTCGAATTTGACGTGAGGCATATGAAACAACTCCTCCGTCCTTCATAAGTACTCCTCCAAGTCCTTGGCGAGAAGCATCGCAATACACATGGAAATCCTTGCGTATATCTGGAAGAATTAGCACTGGGGCTGTAACCAAAAATGCTTCTTCAACTCCTGAAAACCGGCCTCACATTTTGCGGTCCACTTGAACTTGGTGTCCTTCTTCAACAACTCCGTCATGGACTTCGCAATCTAGGAAAATTCTCGATGAATCTCCGATAATATCCTGCGAGTCCAAGAAAACTGTGGATCTCTCCAACTGAGGTGGATGCCAACCACTCAGTGACTGACTGAACCTTGGTAGGGTCTACTGCTATCCCTTCTCCTGATATAACATGTCCAAGGAATCCTACTTCCTTCAACCAAAACTCACATTTGCTGAACTTGGCATACAACTGGTGTTCCCTAAGCTTCTCGAGAACTAAGCGGAAGTGTTCCTTGTGTTCCTCTTCATTCTTCGAGTATACCAAAATATCATCAATGAATACCACAACAAACTTATCCAAAAACTCCATGAACACCTTGTTCATCATGCTCATAAAATAGGCATGTGTCGTGGGAACGATTCTGACAATAACAAGGCATAGGGTAATGGAGCATGATCTATCGAGATGCAAATGGGTGACATGATGGTTTTAGCGAGTTCGGGCCTCTCACGGTGGAGATATGTAACATCCCAAATTTTCAATTTGGAATGTTATAAATAGATCATTCATGCATATCATATTTTATTGCATTTCGTTTCGCGATCCTCGAAATCCTAAGCGACTCAAGGACCCTCGGAGAGAGTTGGGGATTTCCCAGTTTTCATATTTGAGTTTTATCAAATATTGAAACGAGGATTTTGGTTTTAATTATTTTTCTCTCCAAAAATATTTCATACTAAAATACATGGGAGGAGATAATATGACTTCTCCAAAATAAATGAAATATTGGAGGAAAAAGATTAAAATCAAATATTTGATTTTATCTGGAGTTTATTGCCATTTTATTTGAATTAGAAAAATTGCACGTTTTTCAAAGTTGCATTTTAGGGCCAAGAAAATGTTCATCTTCTTCTAAATATTTTATTTAGACGGTGAAAATTTGTTTTGGCATTTTTAGAATTTTATTTTATTTTCTAGGTTTTTTCGATGGAATTATTATTAAAAAAGGTGTGCAGTGGCTAACTGGGCCGAAGCCCAGCCGCCGACCCATTCCCCCTCGCCGTCGTCTCCTTCTAGGAGACCAAGCCGCCTCGGACGAGGAGTCCGGCCGGGACTCCCCTCGCCGCCGCCTTGGCCCCTCCTCCAAACCGCCCCCTGTCTTAAATACCCCGCCCCCGGAGCTCCGCCACCACCACCCACCCCGCCCCCCGCAGCCGCGCCGCCGCCTCTGTCGCGCCTTGCCACCGCCACTGCAGCACCGCCGCTGCCGCCTCTCGCCGCGCCACGCCGCCGTCGCCTCGCCGCCGCCCCGCCACCGCAACCCCGCCTCGCCGGATCTATGCCGGAGGTACCACCGCCGTTCGTCGCTGCCGTTTTTTTAGAAACCGCTTCGTTTTAAAAAAAGAAAAACCCTAGTTAATTTTTTAGATCGGTTCGCCGGTTTTCTCGGTTTATCTTTTTAGCGGATGTTCATCCGTACGTTCGTTTTAACGAACGGTTTTCACTCGATAGTTACAGACAACGAACGTTCGTTCGTTAGCCTATTCGTCAGTTTTCTTTTTCTCGGATTTTCCGGGATTATTTCGATCGTGATTTCCGATTCGATTTTCGTTTTAGTTTATATTTTCGCTCGTTTGTCGGAATCAGGCGATTCAAGCGCCTAGATCTTCGTCTCGAAACCCTCTTTTCGTTTAACCAACTTGAACAAGTTTTTGCTACTGTAAAATTTGATCTTAGTCCAGATTAGTAAACGGATCTTGTTTCTTCCGCAATTTGAGTTTCGTTGCTCCTTTTGATTTGATTCTTTTTGCAAACCGGAGTTCTTAAGTTGAACTTTCTGGTTAAACTTTCTTATTTGAGTTTTACCCATGTTTCTTTGCTTGATTTCTTATGTATGCTATTGTTTGTTTGCGATAGAACACCCGGAGTGCGAAGCGTGCTACTACGAGTCCCTAGGTTTTGCAAATCATCAGCAAGGCAAGTAACACATTGATCATACTCCTTCCATACCCAGTTTTTATGCATTAGTTCCAATCCTTAAACATTGCATGATTAGGATGTGATTAACATTTGGGACGGGAAGTAGTTGACAAGGTAGAACATATTGCCCTGTTATATTCAAACCCTGGGAGTTACTTCTACGTATTTCTTATATTGCTATGCTATGCTTGTAGACATGGTTTGGGTGAGTGAATCCATGACAGATGTGTGATTGTTAATTAATGGTTCAACTTAAGGTGGCAACTTTAATACACATCTGGGTGGATTGTTTGTTGGGCACCTGGGGAATCCAGTGTTGTCCTAGGATATCCCGGAGTACCCGTGTGATCATCCTAAGGTCCGCCACCCAGTCTCAAGGAGAACTGAGATATTCTCATGCTAGAAACTTCCGTGTGCAGCCACAAGCTATTATGGGCTCTAGCATAGTTGAGTAAGTTGCGTGAAGCTTCCGAAGAGGTGGATCAGCAGGTAGAGGGATGTAGGTTGGTATGGTCTGCCTGGAGTAAGGAGTTAATGCTTCTGAAAGACTGTGTCTCGGTCATCCGTTTCTCAAACACCATGTAGTGCGAGAAATCCAATGGAGGAGATCGAGTATTGTGGGGAAAAGTGTGAAAACCTCTGCAGAGTGTATAAACTAATCAGGGTTAGCCGTGTCCCCGGTTATGGACATCTTGAGTATCTATTACTTGGAGTATCCTAAGTTTCTCATCACTCTAAACTAATATTGTTGGGTTGTTAATTACTTTATTTGGGATTGAGGTGGAGGAACCTTCTCAATGATGTTTCAACTACCATGATAGTTAAATAAAATCTATTCCTTTGTTATAGGGAAAATTTGGATTTTTGGAAAAACTGTAACCATAGAGCTTTCCACCAGCCAAATATGCATGTAGTGATAGTATTATTCTGTTCTTACTCTACTGTGTTACTTTGCCAGCATATTCCATGTGCTGACCCGTTTTCGGGCTGCAACGTATTATGTTGCAGACTTTTCAGACGAGGAGTAAGGTTTGTTAGGTCGTTGCCATGCAGCTCAACTATGCCGTTGGAGTTGATGGACTCACTTTATCTTCCAAGCCTTCCGCTGTTATCGTATTAGGTGGCCTTAAGCCATATTTATTGTAATAAGTTCTCTTTTGAGACATTCGATGTAATAAGTGTGTGATTGCTACTCTGTTATAAATCCTCGAGTACTGTGTGTGTCAGCATTACCGATCCAGGGATGACACTGAAGCACAGAGACTTGGCAGTTTGAGGTCGGGTCGCAACAAGATAACAACCCTACGTCTCGTGCTCCAGAGAGGCTTTGTTTTATCTTAGTGTATATCCGGAGATTACATGATGTATTTGCGAGAGAGAGGGGGGGGGAGAATGGATCTCCATGCCTCAAGCTAAATGGTGAGAAAGCGAGAGAGGTGGAAGAAAAAAGCCCCCTAGTCTAGTGGTGGGGGTGGCCTATATAGAGTGCGCCACCCTCACCTCCTATGTTACAAAGTGGGGGCATTAAAGCCATAACTCAGCCTACTGCTAAGATGATGCTTCGAGTGCCTTGTCGAATGCTGGTCTTCGCATATCCGAGTGAGATCAGGTGCTCCGAGTGGAATGAGTTGGTCGAGTGGTTGTTGTCGTCCAAGTGACTTGATGGTCATCCGAGTGGATAGTATGTCTGTATGAAATTTATCTGGAGCCACATGCTGTGTGGACCCCATGCTTTATGATATTTCGACCCTTAGTGGGCCTGCCTGTTATGTGTATCCCCAACATTAGCCCCTGAATCGATTGCGATTTTGCAGAACGAGTTTGTGAAAGACACAATTTGGCCCGAGTGATTACGGAAATACTTGGTACCCATCATCATGCTTTCAGACAACCAAGGTTTGAACAAAATCTCAATGGATTCTGGTATTGTGCTTCCTGACTGATCTGGGGTAAGTGCCCGCGAGGAGCAACTTGGTGACATTCGATCATCTCTCGGAAGAGGTTAACTTGTGATCAGAGTATGGATGTGTCATTAAATCCAGGCAACAAGATTGACACATGGACTGTTCTCTCGGAGAGATGCCATTCTTATCCCGGAAGAACATCAATACGAGTCAGTTCTAGATCCAAACTTATGAGTTTCACGCTTTGAGTCCTAGAAGAAGGCTCAAAACAGGTCCACAGAGGAGCGTTAAATTCACCTTATAGCAATTTTTTTGTAGCGGACGGGAGCCTTAGAACTTGTTTGTTTGTTGTTCGCCACTCGGGACGGTCAGGCCGTACCGAGTGGAGATTACTCCAGTGGGGGCACGCTGAGTGCACCCACTGGGTGTAGTCCCCAAGACAGCCGTCGACTGCGGGCAGTCGGCAGGGATCTGAGAGAACTAAAAATCTTCTTAAGTGGTACTGATAGAACTTGTTCCTCTCTGACTCGGAGGATGAGTAGTACTTGAGGATTTGGTACTGGTCTAGCTTGCCTTCCTTGACTCGGAAGTCGAGTAGAACTTGAGTGATCTGGAGCTGGTCTTGAATCGAGCAAAATGTTTCTTTCTGAGTTCTCTTCCAGTGGGGGCACGCTGAGTGCACCCACTGGGTGTAGTCCCCGAGCTCTGTCGGACAAGATGTGTCAGACAGAGGGTTTAAGTCTCCTAGTAAACCTCCACGCAGTCGACACGGTAAATATCTTTTAGTCTGAAATTGAGCCAATCGGAAGCATGTTCAGGCGCTTGACATGGTAAGTAAGCTCAGCCTGGAGCTAAGTCAGTCGGACTGATCTTCGTGCACTTGGGCATGGAATAAATTCAGCCTGGAACTCAGTCAAGCAGTTGAATCTTCATGCTCTCGGCACAGTGAATGTCCGTCTTTGAAACTGCCAACTATAGAAAAAAGCTGGACACTCCAGGGAGTAATCGTTCCAGTAGTACTTCTTATATTGACCGTTATATTTTACCTGAAAGGGGTATTTGTAAGAGTAGATTGTGTCCGTAGAGGAGCTTTGTTTTCACCCTTTTGCATGAAAGGGGTATTTGTCCGAGTGGACGTGCTTCCTGACTGATCGGGGTATGTTGACTGCGAGGAAAAACTTGGTGGCACTCGTATGTCTCCCGGAGGAGATAGACTAGTGGTCTAACATGGACGTGCCATGAAACCCGAGTGGCGAGGCTAGTGTGTGGGCTGACTCTCCGGCGAGATGCCACTCATTATCCCGAGGGAACACCAACACATGCCATCTCTGATTCCAAGTTTGTGAAACTGACGCCTTGGAGCGTAGGATAAGGGTCAAGTGTATCCGTAGAGGAGCGTCACTTTCACCCTTTTGCAGTCCTGAAGATGACTTCAAGAAATGATTTGGGCGATCGTCCGAGTGGACAGTACTACCCTTATAAATTTTCGACGGAACGAGCATGTATGGTCAGAAAGATATTCCTGATGTGATCAATGGGTTGATTGAATGGGCATAACTCCTGAGGGCGGTATGGCCAACGGCTGTGCGTAGCCCCTGAGTCATGCTCGAAAGAGGTAAGCTTGCTACAGAGTGTGATATGAGGTTTGATCATATGAGTAACTTAGTCGTTCTTATGCCGGGGGTGTAGAGGTAAAGACATGTCCAACTAATGGTGACGCACGAGGCGGCCGAAGGGCGATGATGTGTACAACCGAGTGGTGACGCATGGGGCGACCGAGTGGTGAAGAAGTGCACAACCAAGTGGCGACGTGCGGAGCGGCCGAGTGGTGAAGAAGTGCACAACCGAGTGGCGACGCGCGGAGCGGCCGAGTGGTGAAGACGTGCCCAACCGAGTGGCGATGCGCGGGGCGGCCGAGTCATGATGTGCGAGGTGGTCGAATGATGAAGACGTGAATAACTGAGTGGCAATGCGCAGGGCGGCCGAGGGGTAAGGATGTGTACAATAGAGTGAGACGCGCGGGGCGACTGAGTGGTGAAGACGTGCACAACCGAAAGGCGACGCACGGAGCGGCCGAGTGGTGAAGACGTGCACAACCGAGTGGTGACGCACGGGGCGGCTGTGTGGTGAAGGCATGCACAATCGAGAGGTGACACGCGGAGCGGCCGAGTGGTGAAGACGTGCACAACCGAGTGGTGACGTGCGGGACGGCCGAGTGACGACGCGCGGCATGGCCAAGTGACGACGCGCGGGGCAGCCGAGTGAAAGATTGGGTGTCCAGCCAAGTGGATGAAATGGTCTTCGAAGGAGATAGCCAGATGCTTTCGAAGCTAATGTAGCGATGAGGTCGGTGTAGTGTGGTTGCGATGCAACAAGACTAGCGTGACGACCGAGTCTGAGTAGGAATGAAGGTGGCGTGCAGAGCGTCTGGTGATTATAAAACTTGTCAAAGTGGTGGATCGAATGCACTTGTTGAAGAGAAGGATTTGACTGGTGATGAAGTACTCGACTACTCAGGAGAGTGTCATTCAAAATGAGATGCAGCCCGTGAGTGCGGCGTAGCCCCCGAGCGTACTACAGGCTTCGACAACGGACATGTCGGAATACGAGAAATATAGTTTTGAATGGATGATTTGCAATTCATCGAGTCGGACTCGGGTAAAGATGAGGAGAAACTTCCGAGTGATGCTCAAAAGAGGCAAACTCGCAAAGGAATGAAGTGTGAAGTTTAATTATAAAAGGGACTTGTCTGTCTCATGCCTGACGAGGTCTATATCATTGATACAATGAAGATGATTCCACAGTGGGATTGGTCGGATGTGTTTGAAGTCAACAGAGCGACAATGGCAGTGTTTTGGTGTGCTAGAACCGGTATGGTGACTGAGTCCGGGCAGCGATGACGTTGGCGCATAGGGCCGTCGAGTGATCGCGTAACTTGTGTAAAAAATGGCACAAGCCAACGAAATAATTTCTCGAGGAAATTTGATGTGTGTTGAAATGATTTGTGTGAATAACACCCATAGACACCCGCTGGGAGTGCAAGGGGCTTGCAGGTTAACCAGCAAGAGTCTAAAAGAGCGAAGGATCCGTTCAAACCTGTCAAAGTGCTGGCTCAAATAAAATGGAAGTGTAGTGTTTCAACTGAGTTGCAGCCCCGGCGGACCAATGCAAACTCGAAGTGAAGAACACATGGTGTTCGTGAATGATGTATGCGAAAGAATGCAAGTTGGACTCAGGTGAAAATAAGCAGCCCAGCGTAGAGGTACACTTGGTGGCGTGGCCTCCGAGTGAATGTGATGTGTGAATAACAGGATACTGGGAATGCGGAAATAATAGAATGTAGTGCATGTAGATTGACTTAGTTGTGATGAGGTGATGAGGTGACCAACGATGGCGATGCGCGGGGAGGCCGAGAGGTGATGAGGTGACCAACGATGGCGACGCGCGGGGCGGCCGAGTCGTGATGAGGTGACCAACTGAGTGGCGATGCGTGGGGCGGCCGAGTGGTGATAAGGTGACCAACAGATGGCGACGCGCGGGGCGGCCGAGTGGTGATGAGCTGACCAACCGATGGCGACGCGCGGGACGGCCGAGTGGTGATGAGGTGACCAACCGATTGCGACGCACGGGGAGGCCAAGTGGTGATGAGGTGACCAACCGATGGCGACGCGCGGGGCGGCCGAGTGGTGATGAGGTGACCGACCGAGTGGCGACGCGCGGGGCGGCCGACTGGTGATGAGGGGACCAACCGATGCCGACGCACGGGGCGGCCGAGTGGTGATGAGGCGACCAACCGATGGCGATGAGCGGGGCGGCCAATTGGTGATTAGGCGACCAACCGAGTGGCGACGCGCGGGGCGGTCGAGTGGTGATGAGGCGACCAACCGATGGCGACGCGCGGGGCGGCCGAGTGGTGATGAGGTGACCAACCGATGGCGACACGCGAGGCAGCAGAGTGGTGATGAGGTGACCAACCGATGGCGATGCGCGGGGCGGCCGAGTGGTGATGAGGTGACCAACCGAGTGGCGACGCGCGGGGCGGCCGAGTGGTGATGAGGTGACCAACCGAGTGGCGACGCGCGGGGCGGCCGAGTGGTGATGAGGTGACCAACCGACGGCGACGCGCGGGACGGCCAAGTGGTGATGAGGTGACGAACCCATGGCGACACGTGGGGCGGCCGAGTGATGATGAGGTGACCAACCGATGGTGACGCGCGGGGCGGCCGAGTGGTGATGAGGTGACCAACCGAGTGGCGACGCGCGGGGCGACCGAGTCATGATGAGATGGCCAACCGATGGCGACGCGCGGGGCGGCCGAGTGGTGATGAGGTGACCAACCGATGGCGACGCGCGCCGAGTGGTTATGAGGTGACCAACCGATGGCGACGCGTGGGACGGCCCAGTGGTGATGAGATGACCTACCGATCTAGACGCGTGGCGCGGCCGAGTGGTGATGAGGTGACCAACCGAGTGGCGACGCGCGGGGCGGTCGAGTGGTGATGAGGTGACCAACCGAGTGGCGACGCGCGGGGCGGTCGAGTGGTGATGATGTGACCAACCGTGTGGCGATGCCTGGGGCGGCCGAGTGGTGATGAGGTGACGAACGATGGCGACGCGCGGGGCGGCCGAGTGATGATGAGGTGACCAACCGAGTGGCGACGCGCGGGGCGGCCGAGTGGTGATGAGGTGACCAACCGAGTGGCGACGCGTGGGGCGGCCGAATGGTGATGAGGTGACCAACCGATGGCGACGCGCAGGGCGGCCGAGTGGTGATGAGGTGACCAACCGATGGCGACGCGCGAGGCAGCCGAGTGGTGATGAGGTAACCAACCGATGTAGACGCGCGGGGCGGACCAGTGGTGATGAGGTGACCAAGCGATGTAGACGCGCGGGGCGGCCGAGTGGTGATGAGGTGACCAACCGAGTGGCGACGCGCGGGGCGGTCGAGTGGTGATGAGGTGACCAACCGAGTGGCGACGCGCGGGGCGGCCAGTGATGATGAGGTGACCTACCGATGGCGACGTGTGGGGCGGCCGAGTGATGATGAGGTGACCAACCGAGTGGCGACGCGTGGGGCGGCCGAATGGTGATGAGGTGACCAACCGATGGCGACGCACGGGGTGGCCGAGTGGTGATGGGGTGACCAACCGATGGCGACGCGCGGGATGACCGAGTGGTGATGAGGTGACCAACCGATGGCGACGCACGGGGCGGCCGAGTGGTGATGAGGCGACCAACCGATGGCGACGAGCGGGGCGGCCGAGTGGTGATGAGGCGATCAACCGAGTGGCGACGCACGGGGCGGCCGAGTGGTGATGAGGCGACCAACCGATGGCGACGCACGGGGCGGCCGAGTGGTGATGAGGTGACCAACCGATGGCGACGCACGAGGCGGCCGAGTGGTGATGAGGTGACCAACCGATGGCGATGCACCGGGTGGCCGAGTGGTGATGAGGTGACAAACCGAGTGGCGACACGCGGGGCGGCCGAGTGGTGATGAGGTGACCAACCGATGGCGACGCGCGGGGCGGCCGAGTGGTGATGAGGTGACCAACCGATGGCGACGCGCGGGGCGGCCGAGTGATGATGAGGTGACCAACCGATGGCGACGCGCGGGATGGCCGAGTGGTGATGAGGTGACCAACCGATAGCGACGCGAGGGGCGGCCGAGTGGTGATGAGGTGACCAACCGATGGCGACGCGCTAGGCGGCCGAGTGGTGATGAGGTGACCAACCGATGGCGACGCGCGGGGCGGCCGAGAGGTTATGAGGTGACTAACCGATGACGACGCACGGGGCGATCGAGTGGTGATGAGGTGACCAACCGAGTGGCGACGCGCGGGGAGGCTGAGTCGTGATGAGATGGCCAACCGATGGCGACGCGCGTTGCGGCCGAGTGGTTATGAGGTGACCAACCGATGGCGACAAGTGGGGCGGCCCAATGGTGATGAGGTGACCAACCGATCTAGACGCGCGGGGGGCTGAGTGGTGTTGAGGTGACCAACCGAGTGGCGACGCGCGGGGCGGTCAAGTGGTGATGAGGTGACCAACCGAGTGGCGACGCGTGGGGTGGCCGAGTGGTGATGAGGTGACCAACGATGGCGAAGCGCGGGGCGGCCGAGTGATGATGAGGTGACCAACCGAGTGGCGACGCGCGGGGCGGCCGAGTGGTGATGAGGTGACCTACCAATGGCGACGCGCGGGGCGGCCGAGTGGTGATAAGGTGACCAACCGATGGCGACGCGCGGGGCGGCCTAGTGGTGATGAGGTGACCAACCGATGGCGACGCACGGGGCGGCCGAGTGGTTATGAGGTGACCAACCGATGGCGACGCACGGGGCGGCCGAGTGGTTATGAGGTGACCAACCGATGGCGACGCGCGGGGCGGCCCAGTGGTGATGAGGTGACCAACTGATATAGACGCGCGGGGCGGCCGAGTGGTGATGAGGTGACCAACCGAGTGGCGACGCGCGGGGTGGCGGAGAGGTGATGGGGTGACCAACCGATGGCGACGCGCAGGATGGCCGAGTGTTGATGAGGTGACCAATCGATGGCGACGCATGGGGCGGCTGAGGGGTGATGAGGCGACCAACCGATGGCGACGAGCGGGGCGGCCGAGTGGTGATGAGGCAACCAACCGAGTGGCGACGCGCGTGGCGGCCGAGTGGTGATGAGGCGACCAACCGATGGTGACGCGCGGGGAGGCCGAGTGGTGATGAGGTGACCAACCGATGTAGACGCGCGGGGCGGACCAGTGGTGATGAGGTGACCAACCGATGTAGACACGCGGGGCAGCCGAGTGGAGATGAGGTGACCAACCGAGTGGCGACGCGCCGGGCGGCTGAGTGGTGATGAGGTGACCAACTGATGGCGACGCGCTGGGCGGCCAAGTGGTGATGAGGTGACCAACCGATGGCGACGCGCGGGGCGGCCGAGTGGTGATGAGGTGACCAACCGATGGCGACGCGCGGGGCGGCCGAGTGATGATGAGGTGACCAACCGATGGCAACGCCCGGGGCGGCCGAGTTGTGATGAGGTGACCAACCGATAGCGACGCGAGGGGCGGCCGAGTGGTGATGAGGTGACCAACCGATGGCGACGCGCGGGGCGGCCGAGTGGTGATGAGGTGACCAACTGATGGCGACGCGCGGGGCGGCCGAGAGGTTATGAGGTGACCAACTGATGACCACGCGTCGGGCGGCCGAGTGGTGATGAGGTGACCAACCGAGTGGCGACGTGCGGGGAGGCTGAGTCGTGATAAGATGGCCAACCGATGGCGACGCGCGGGGCGGCCGAGTGATGATGAGGTGACCAACCAATTGCGACACGAGGGGCGGCCGAGTGGCTATGAGGTGACCAACCGATGGCGACGCGTGGGGCGGCCTAGTGGTGATGAGGTGACCAACCGATCTAGACGCGCGCGGCGGCTAAGTGGTGATGAGGTGACCAACCGAGTGGCGACGTGCGGGACGGTCGAGTGGTGATGAGGTGACCAACCGAGTGGCTACGCGTGGGGCGGCCGAGTGGTGATGAGGTGACCAACGATGGCGACGCGCGGGGCGGCCGAGTGATGATGAGGTGACCAACCGAGTGGCGACGCGCGGGGCGGCCGAGTGGTGATGAGGTGACCTACCAATGGCGACGCGCGGGGCGGCCAAGTGGTGCTGAGGTGACCAACCGATGGCGACACTTCGGGCGGCCTAGTGGTGATGGGCTGACCAACCGATGGCGACGCACGGGGCGGCCGAGTGGTTATGAGGTGACCAACCGATGGCGACGCGCGGGGCGGCCCATTGGTGATGAGGTGACCAACCGATGTAGACGCGCGGGGCGGCCGAGTGGTGATGAGGTGACCAACCGAGTGGCGACGCGCGGGGTGGCCGAGAGGTGATGGGGTGACCAACCGATGGCAACGCGCGGGATGGCCGAGTGTTGATGAGGTGACCAATCGATGGCGACGCATGGGGCGGCTGAGGGGTGATGAGGCGACCAACCGATGGCGACGAGCGGGGCGGCCGAGTGGTGATGAGGCAACCAACCGAGTGGCGACGCGCGTGGCGGCCGAGTGGTGATGAGGCGCCCAACCGATGGTGACGCGCGGGGAGGCCGAGTGGTGATGAGGTGACCAACCGATGTAGACGCGCGGGGCGGACCAGTGGTGATGAGGTGACCAACCGATGTAGACACGCGGGGCAGCCGAGTGGAGATGAGGTGACCAACCGAGTGGCAACGTGCGGGGAGGCTGAGTCGTGATAAGATGGCCAACCGATGGCGACGCGCGTTGCGGCCGAGTGGTTATGAGGTGACCAACCGATGGCGACGCGTGGGGCGGCCCAATGGTGATGAGGTGACCAACCGATGGCGACGCGCTGGGCGGCCGAGTGGTGATGAGGTGACCAACCGATGGCGACGCGCGGGGCGGCCGAGAGGTTATGAGGTGACTAACCGATGACGACGCACGGGGCGATCGAGTGGTGATGAGGTGACCAACCGAGTGGCGACGCGCGGGGAGGCTGAGTCGTGATGAGATGGCCAACCGATGGCGACGCGCGTTGCGGCCGAGTGGTTATGAGGTGACCAACCGATGGCGACGCGTGGGGCGGCCCAATGGTGATGAGGTGACCAACCGATCTAGACGCGCGGGGGGCTGAGTGGTGTTGAGGTGACCAACCGAGTGGCGACGCGCGGGGCGGTCAAGTGGTGATGAGGTGACCAACCGACTGGCGACGCGTGGGGTGGCCGAGTGGTGATGAGGTGACCAACGATGGCGAAGCGCGGGGCGGCCGAGTGATGATGAGGTGACCAACCGAGTGGCGACGCGCGGGGCGGCCGAGTGGTGATGAGGTGACCTACCAATGGCGACGCGCGGGGCGGCCGAGTGGTGATAAGGTGACCAACCGATGGCGACGCGCGGGGCGGCCTAGTGGTGATGAGGTGACCAACCGATGGCGACGCACGGGGCGGCCGAGTGGTTATGAGGTGACCAACCGATGGCGACGTACGGGGCGGCCGAGTGGTTATGAGGTGACCAACCGATGGCGACGCGCGGGGCGGCCCAGTGGTGATGAGGTGACCAACCGATATAGACGCGCGGGGCGGCCGAGTGGTGATGAGGTGACCAACCGAGTGGCGACGCGCGGGGTGGCGGAGAGGTGATGGGGTGACCAACCGATGGCGACGCGCAGGATGGCCGAGTGTTGATGAGGTGACCAATCGATGGCGACGCATGGGGCGGCTGAGGGGTGATGAGGCGACCAACCGATGGCGACGAGCGGGGCGGCCGAGTGGTGATGAGGCAACCAACCGAGTGGCGACGCGCGTGGCGGCCGAGTGGTGATAAGGTGACCAACCGATGGCGACGCGCGGGGCGGCCTAGTGGTGATGAGGTGACCAACCGATGGCGACGCACGGGGCGGCCGAGTGGTTATGAGGTGACCAACCGATGGCGACGTACGGGGCGGCCGAGTGGTTATGAGGTGACCAACCGATGGCGACGCGCGGGGCGGCCCAGTGGTGATGAGGTGACCAACCGATATAGACGCGCGGGGCGGCCGAGTGGTGATGAGGTGACCAACCGAGTGGCGACGCGCGGGGTGGCGGAGAGGTGATGGGGTGACCAACCGATGGCGACGCGCAGGATGGCCGAGTGTTGATGAGGTGACCAATCGATGGCGACGCATGGGGCGGCTGAGGGGTGATGAGGCGACCAACCGATGGCGACGAGCGGGGCGGCCGAGTGGTGATGAGGCAACCAACCGACTGGCGACGCGCGTGGCGGCCGAGTGGTGATGAGGCGACCAACCGATGATGACGCGCGGGGAGGCCGAGTGGTGATGAGGTGACCAACAGATGTAGACGCGCGGGGCGGACCAGTGGTGATGAGGTGACCAACCGATGTAGACACGCGGGGCAGCCGAGTGGAGATGAGGTGACCAACCGAGTGGCGACGCGCCGGGCGGCTGAGTGGTGATGAGGTGACCAACTGATGGCGACGCGCTGGGCGGCCAAGTGGTGATGAGGTGACCAACCGATGGCGACGCGCGGGGCGGCCGAGTGGTGATGAGGTGACCAACCGATGGCGACGCGCGGGGCGGCCGAGTGATGATGAGGTGACCAACCGATGGCAACGCCCGGGGCGGCCGAGTGGTGATGAGGTGACCAACCGATAGCGACGCGCTGGGCGGCCGAGTGGTGATGAGGTGACCAACCGATGGCGACGCGCGGGGCGGCCGAGTGGTGATGAGGTGACCAACTGATTGCGACGCGCGGGGCGGCCGAGAGGTTATGAGGTGACCAACTGATGACGACGCGTCGGGCGGCCGAGTGGTGATGAGGTGACCAACCGAGTGGCGACGTGCGGGGAGGCTGAGTCGTGATAAGATGGCCAACCAATGGCGACGCGCGGGGCGGCCGAGTGATGATGAGGTGACCAACCAATTGCGACACGAGGGGCGGCCGAGTGGCTATGAGGTGACCAACCGATGGCGACGCGTGGGGCGGCCTAGTGGTGATGAGGTGACCAACCGATCTAGACGCGCGCGGCGGCTAAGTGGTGATGAGGTGACCAACCGAGTGGCGACGTGCGGGACGGTCGAGTGGTGATGAGGTGACCAACCGAGTGGCTACGCGTGGGGCGGCCGAGTGGTGATGAGGTGACCAACGATGGCGACGCGCGGGGCGGCCGAGTGATGATGAGGTGACCAACCGAGTGGCGACGCGCGGGGCGGCCGAGTGGTGATGAGGTGACCTACCAATGGCGACGCGCGGGGCGGCCAAGTGGTGCTGAGGTGACCAACCGATGGCGACACTTCGGGCGGCCTAGTGGTGATGGGCTGACCAACCGATGGCGACGCACGGGGCGGCCGAGTGGTTATGAGGTGACCAACCGATGACGACGCGCGGGGCGGCCCATTGGTGATGAGGTGACCAACCGATGTAGACGCGCGGGGCGGCCGAGTGGTGATGAGGTGACCAACCGAGTGGCGACGCGCGGGGTGGCCGAGAGGTGATGGGGTGACCAACCGATGGCAACGCGCGGGATGGCCGAGTGTTGATGAGGTGACCAATCGATGGCGACGCATGGGGCGGCTGAGGGGTGATGAGGCGACCAACCGATGGCGACGAGCGGGGCGGCCGAGTGGTGATGAGGCAACCAACCGAGTGGCGACGCGCGTGGCGGCTGAGTGGTGATGAGGCGACCAACCGATGGTGACGCGCGGGGAGGCCGAGTGGTGATGAGGTGACCAACAGATGTAGACGCGCGGGGCGGACCAGTGGTGATGAGGTGACCAACCGATGTAGACACGCGGGGCAGCCGAGTGGAGATGAGGTGACCAACCGAGTGGCGACGCGCCGGGCGGCTGAGTGGTGATGAGGTGACCAACTGATGGCGACGCGCTGGGCGGCCAAGTGGTGATGAGGTGACCAACCGATGGCGACGCGCGGGGCGGCCGAGTGGTGATGAGGTGACCAACCGATGGCGACGCGCGGGGCGGCCGAGTGATGATGAGGCAACCAACCGAGTGGCGACGCGCGTGGCGGCCGAGTGGTGATGAGGCGACCAACCGATGGTGACGCGCGGGGAGGCCGAGTGGTGATGAGGTGACCAACAGATGTAGACGCGCGGGGCGGACCAGTGGTGATGAGGTGACCAACCGATGTAGACACGCGGGGCAGCCGAGTGGAGATGAGGTGACCAACCGAGTGGCGACGCGCGGGGTGGCCGAGAGGTGATGGGGTGACCAACCGATGGCGACGCACGGGGCGGCCGAGTGGTGATGGGCTGACCAACCGATGGCGACGCACGGGGCGGCCAAGTGCTGCTGAGGTGACCAACCGATGGCGACACTTCGGGCGGCCTAGTGGTGATGGGCTGACCAACCGATGGCGACGCACGGGGCGGCCGAGTGGTTATGAGGTGACCAACCGATGGCGACGCGCGGGGCGGCCCAGTGGTGATGAGGTGACCAACCGATATAGACGCGCGGGGCGGCCGAGTGGTGATGAGGTGACCAACCGAGTGGCGACGCGCGGGGTGGCGGAGAGGTGATGGGGTGACCAACCGATGGCGACGCGCAGGATGGCCGAGTGTTGATGAGGTGACCAATCGATGGCGACGCATGGGGCGGCTGAGGGGTGATGAGGCGACCAACCGATGGCGACGAGCGGGGCGGCCGAGTGGTGATGAGGCAACCAACCGAGTGGCGACGCGCGTGGCGGCCGAGTGGTGATGAGGCGACCAACCGATGGTGACGCGCGGGGAGGCCGAGTGGTGATGAGGTGACCAACCGATGTAGACGCGCGGGGCGGACCAGTGGTGATGAGGTGACCAACCGATGTAGACACGCGGGGCAGCCGAGTGGAGATGAGGTGACCAACCGAGTGGCGACGCGCCGGGAGGCTGAGTGGTGATGAGGTGACCAACTGATGGCGACGCGCTGGGCGGCCAAGTGGTGATGAGGTGACCAACCGATGGCGACGCGCGGGGCGGCCGAGTGGTGATGAGGTGACCAACCGATGGCGACGCGCGGGGCGGCCGAGTGATGATGAGGTGACCAACCGATGGTGACGCGCGGGGAGGCCGAGTGGTGATGAGGTGACCAACAGATGTAGACGCGCAGGGCGGACCAGTGGTGATGAGGTGACCAAGCGATGTAGACACGCGGGGCAGCCGAGTGGAGATGAGGTGACCAACCGAGTGGCGACGCGCGGGGTGGCCGAGAGGTGATGGGGTGACCAACCGATGGCGACGCACGGGGCGGCCGAGTGGTGATGGGCTGACCAACCGATGGCGACGCACGGGGCGGCCAAGTGCTGCTGAGGTGACCAACCGATGGCGACACTTCGGGCGGCCTAGTGGTGATGGGCTGACCAACCGATGGCGACGCACGGGGCGGCCGAGTGGTTATGAGGTGACCAACCGATGTAGACGCGCGGGGCGGACCAGTGGTGATGGGCTGACCAACCGATGTAGACGCGCGGGGCGGCCGAGTGGAGATGAGGTGACCAACCGAGTGGCGACGCGCGGGGTGGCCGAGAGGTGATGGGGTGACCAACCGATGGCGACGCACGGGGCGGCCGAGTGGTGATGGGCTGACCAACCGATGGCGACGCGCGGGGCGGCCAAGTGCTGCTGAGGTGACCAACCGATGGCGACACTTCGGGGCGGCCGAGTGGCGACGCGCGGGGCGGCCCAGTGGTGGTGAGGTGACCAACCGATGTAGACGCGCGGGGCGGCCGAGTGGTGATGAGGTGACCAACCGAGTGGCGACGCGCGGGGTGGCCGAGAGGTGATGGGGTGACCAACCGATGGCAACGCGCGGGATGGCCGAGTGTTGATGAGGTGACCAATCGATGGCGACGCATGGGGCGGCTGAGGGGTGATGAGGCGACCAACCGATGGCGACGAGCGGGGCGGCCGAGTGGTGATGAGGCAACCAACCGAGTGGCGACGCGCGTGGCGGCCGAGTGGTGATGAGGCGCCCAACCGATGGTGACGCGCGGGGAGGCCGAGTGGTGATGAGTTGACCAACCGATGTAGACGCGCGGGGCGGACCAGTGGTGATGAGGTGACCAACCGATGTAGACACGCGGGGCAGCCGAGTGGAGATGAGGTGACCAACCGAGTGGCGACGCGCCGGGCGGCTGAGTGGTGATGAGGTGACCAACTGATGGCGACGCGCTGGGCGGCCAAGTGGTGATGAGGTGACCAACCGATGGCGACGCGCGGGGCGGCCGAGTGGTGATGAGGTGACCAACCGATGGCGACGCGCGGGGCGGCCGAGTGATGATGAGGTGACCAACCGATGGCAACGCCCGGGGCGGCCGAGTGGTGATGAGGTGACCAACCGATAGCGACGCGAGGGGCGGCCGAGTGGTGATGAGGTGACCAACCGATGGCGACGCGCGGGGCGGCCGAGTGGTGATGAGGTGACCAACTGATGGCGACGCGCGGGGCGGCCGAGAGGTTATGAGGTGACCAACCGATGACGACGCGTCGGGCGGCCGAGTGGTGATGAGGTGACCAACCGAGTGGCGACGTGCGGGGAGGCTGAGTCGTGATAAGATGGCCAACCGATGGCGACGCGCGTGGCGGCCGAGTGATGATGAGGTGACCAACCAATTGCGACACGAGGGGCGGCCGAGTGGTTATGAGGTGACCAACCGATGGCGACGCGTGGGGCGGCCTAGTGGTGATGAGGTGACCAACCGATCTAGACGCGCGGGGCGGCTAAGTGGTGATGAGGTGACCAACCGAGTGGCGACGTGCGGGACGGTCGAGTGGTGATGAGGTGACCAACCGAGTGGCTACGCGTGGGGCGGCCGAGTGGTGATGAGGTGACCAACGATGGCGACGCGCGGGGCGGCCGAGTGATGATGAGGTGACCAACCGAGTGGCGACGCGCGGGGCGGCCGAGTGGTGATGAGGTGACCTACCAATGGCGACGCGCGGGGCGGCCAAGTGCTGCTGAGGTGACCAACCGATGGCGACACTTCGGGCGGCCTAGTGGTGATGGGCTGACCAACCGATGGCGACGCACGGGGCGGCCGAGTGGTTATGAGGTGACCAACCGATGGCGACGCGCGGGGCGGCCCAGTGGTGGTGAGGTGACCAACCGATGTAGACGCGCGGGGCGGCCGAGTGGTGATGAGGTGACCAACCGAGTGGCGACGCGCGGGGTGGCCGAGAGGTGATGGGGTGACCAACCGATGGCGACGCGCGGGATGGCCGAGTGTTGATGAGGTGACCAATCGATGGCGACGCATGGGGCGGCTGAGGGGTGATGAGGCGACCAACCGATGGCGACGAGCGGGGCGGCCGAGTGGTGATGAGGCAACCAACCGAGTGGCGACGCGCGTGGCGGCCGAGTGGTGATGAGGCGACCAACCGATGGTGACGCGCGGGGAGGCCGAGTGGTGATGAGGTGACCAACCGACGTAGACGCGCGGGGCGGACCAGTGGTGATGAGGTGACCAACCGATGTAGACACGCGGGGCAGCCGAGTGGAGATGAGGTGACCAACCGAGTGGCGACGTGCGGGGAGGCTGAGTCGTGATAAGATGGCCAACCGATGGCGACGCGCGGGGCGGCCGAGTGATGATGAGGTGACCAACCAATTGCGACACGAGGGGCGGCCGAGTGGTTATGAGGTGACCAACCGATGGCGACGCGTGGGGCGGCCTAGTGGTGATGAGGTGACCAACCGATCTAGACGCGCGGGGCGGCTAAGTGGTGATGAGGTGACCAACCGAGTGGCGACGTGCGGGACGGTCGAGTGGTGATGAGGTGACCAACCGAGTGGCTACGCGTGGGGCGGCCGAGTGGTGATGAGGTGACCAACGATGGCGACGCGCGGGGCGGCCGAGTGATGATGAGGTGACCAGCCGAGTGGCGACGCGCGGGGCGGCCGAGTGGTGATGAGGTGACCTACCAATGGCGACGCGCGGGGCGGCCAAGTGGTGCTGAGGTGACCAACCGATGGCGACACTTCGGGCGGCCTAGTGGTGATGGGCTGACCAACCGATGGCGACGCACGGGGCGGCCGAGTGTTTATGAGGTGACCAACCGATGGCGACGCGCAGGGCGGCCCAGTGGTGATGAGGTGACCAACCGATGTACACGCGTGGGGCGGCCGAGTGGTGATGAGGTGCCAACCGAGTGGCGACGCGCGAGGCGGTCGAGTGGTGATGAGGTGACCAACCGAGTGGCGACGCGCGGGGCGGCCGAGTGAAGATGAGGTGACCAACCGATGGCGACGTGCGGGGCGGCCGAGTGGTGATGAGGTGACCAACCGAGTGGCGACGCGTGGGGCAGCCGAATGGTGATGAGGTGACCAACTGATGGCGACGCGCGGGGCGGTCGAGTGTTGATGGGGTGACAAACTGATGGCGACGCGCGGGACGACCGAGTGGTGATGAGGTGACCAACCGATGGCGACGCGCGGGGTGGTCGAGTGATGTAGACGCGTCCCGTGGAGTGGCGACGCCCGGGGCGTCTGAGTGATGCGGAAGCATTTTGCCGAGTGGCGAAGCGCTGGGTGTCAGAGTGAAGTAGACGCGTCCTGCGGAGTGACAACGCGCTGGGCGTCCGAATGATGTAGACGTGTTCCGCCGAGTGACGACATGCGTGGCATCAGAGTGAAGTAGATGCGTCCCGTGGAGGGGCGATCCTCGGGGTGGCCGAGTCTGGCAAGTTGATGAAGATGTGCTCAACTGAACGGCGACGCGCAGTGCGGCCGAGCGGGCAAGCCGTTGAAGATGCACCCAACTGAGCGGCGATGCACGGGGCATCCGAGAGCACAAGTTGATGAAGATGTGCTCAATTGAACGGCGACGTGCAGTGCGGCCGAGCGGGCAAGCCGATGGAGATGCACCGAATCAAGCGGCGATGCACGGGGCGGCCGAGCAGGCAAATTGATGAAGTCGCGCCCAACCGCTTGGCGGCGCGCAGGGTGGCCGACTCGAGCTTGTTGTCAAAGATGTACCCAACCGCTCGACAGTGCGCCGTCTGGCCGAGTGGACAAGTTGATGAAGACAGGGCCAACAGGGTGGAGTGACGATGCGCGGGGCGTCCGACGGAGTGGCGGCGCATGCTACTGCGTTGGTTTTCCCCGAAGAGGAAGGGATGATGCAGCAAAGTAGCATAAGTATTTCCCTCAGTTTTGAGAACCAAGGTATCAATCCAGTAGGAGGCTACGCGCGAGTCCGTCGTACCTACACAAAACAAATAAATCCTCGCAACCAACGCGAATAGGGGTTGTCAATCCCTACATGGCCACTTACGAGAGTGAGATCTGATAGATATGATAAGATAATATTGTTGGTATTTTTTATGATAAAGATGCAAAGTAAAATAAAGGCAAAGTAAAAAAGCAAAGGAAATAACTAAGTAGTAGGAGATTAATATGATGAAGATAGACCGTGGGGCCATAGGTTTCACTAGTGGCTTCTCTCGAGAGCATAAGTATTCTACGATGGGTGAACAAATTACTGTTAAGCAATTGCCAGAATTGAGCATAGTTATGAGAAAATATCTAGGTATGATTATGTATATTGACATCGCGTCCGAGACAAGTAGACCGACTCCTGCCTGCATCTACTACTATTACTCCACTCATCGACCGCTATCCAGCATGCATCTAGAGTATTAAGTTAGAAACAGAGTAACGCCTTAAGCAAGATGATATGATGTAGAGGGATAAACTCATGCAATATGATGAAAACCCCATCTTGTTATCCTCGATGACAACAATACAATACGTGCCTTGCTGCCCCTACTGTCACTGGGAAAGGACACCGCAAGATTGAACCCAAAGCTAAGCACTTCTCCAATTGCAAGAAAGATCAATCTAGTAGGCCAAACCAAACTGATAATTCGAAGAGACTTGCAAAGATAACCAATCATACATAAAAAAATTCAGAGAAGATTCAAATATTGTTCATAGATAGACTTGACCATAAACCCACAATTCATCGGTCTCAACAAACACACCGCAAAAAGAAGATTACATCAAATAGTTCTCCACAAGAGAGGGGGAGAACATTGTATTGAGATCCAAAAAGAGAGAAGAAGCCATGTAGCTACTAACTATGGACCCGTAGGTCTGAGGTAAACTACTCACACTTCATCGGAGGGGCTATGGTGTTGATGTAAAAGCCCTCCGTGATCTATGCCCCCTCCGACGGAGCTCCGAAACAGGCCCCAAGATGGGATCTCGTGGATACAGAAAGTTATGGCGATGGAATTAAGGTTTTGGCTCCATATCTGATCGTTTGGGGGTACGTAGGTATATATAGGAGGAAGGAGTACGTTGGTGGAGCAACAGGGGGATGATGACTCAACATAAAAGTAAAATAGATAGGCCCTTCGCAGAAGGAAGCAGGGATTTGTAGAGGTGCCAGAGCTTAGTTTTGAAATAGAGGTGAATAATATTTTGAGCGGTATAATTTCATTGTCAACATAACAACCAAGAGATGGCGATATATTCCATGCTACACACATTATAGGCGGTTCCCAAACAGAATGGTATAGTTTATACTCGCCCTCCACCAACAAGCATCAATCCATGGCTTGCTCGAAACAACGAGTGCCTCCAACTAACAAGAGTCCCAAGGGGAGTTTTGTTTGCAATTATTTTGATTTAGTTTGCATAAAGCATGGGACTGGGCATCCCGGTGACCAGCCATTTTCTCGTGAGTGAGGAGCGGAGTCCACTCCTCTTGAGAATAACCCGCCTAACATGGAAGATACGGACAACCCTAGTTGATACATGAGCTATTCGAGCATACAAAACAGGATATTTATTTCAAGGTTTAGAGTTTGGCATATACAAATTTACTTGGAACGGTAGGTAGATATCGTATATAGGTAGGTATGGGGCTCATATGGAATAACTTTGCGGTTTATGGGATTGGATGCACATGCAGTATTCCCGCTTAGTACAGGTGAAGGCTAGAAAGAGACTGGGAAGCGACCAGCTAGAGAGCGACAACAGTCATGAACATGCATTAAAATTAATCGACACCGAATGCAAGCATGAGTAGGATATAATGCACCATGAACATAAATATCATAGAGGCTATGTTGATTTTGTTTCAACTACATGCGTGAACATGTGCCAAGTCAAGCCACTCGAATCGTTCAAAAGAGGATACCACCCTATCATACCACATCACAACCATTTTAATAGCATGTTGGCACGCAAGGTAAACCATTATAAGCTCCTAGCTAATTAAGCATGGCATAAGAAACTATGATCTCTAGTTGTCATTGCAAACATGTTTATTCATAATAGGCTGAATCAGGAACGATGAACTAATCATATTTACAAAAACAAGAGAGGTCGAGTTCATACCAGCTTTTCTCATCTCAGTCAGTCCATCATATATCGTCATAATTGCCTTTCACTTGCACGACCGGGCGATGTGGATAATAATAATAGTGCACATGCATTGGACTAAGCTGGAATATGCAAGCATTCAATAAAGAGGAGAAGACAAGGCAATATGGGCTCTTTTGTCAGATCAACAATAATGCATATAAGAGCCACTTCAACAATTTAATTATGGTCTTCTCCTATCAACCCCCAAAGAAAAGAAAAGAAATAAAACTATTTACACGGGAAAGCTCCCAACAAGCAAAAAGAAGAACATGAAATCTTTTTGGGTTTTCTTTTTAATTACTACTACAAGCATGGAAATTAAGACTAGCTAAAAGCTACAACTAATTTTTTTGGTTTTTCTTAAGCTTTATTAAGCACACAAGAAGAAAGCATAAAAAGAGAAAATAAACTTGCATGGATATTATAATGAAAAAGTATGAGCACCGACATATAGCAATGAGTGTGTGAACATGAATGTAATGTCGGTGAGAAATACGTACTCCCCCAAGCTTAGGCTTTTGGCCTAAGTTGGTCTAATGCCACGGATGGCCTGGCGAATATCCAAAGTTTAAGTTGGGGTCGTACTGAGATGCAGCAGTCATTGCATTGTGGGCTGTCTTGATAACCCACAAGTATAGGGGATCGCAACAGTTTTCAATAAGTAAGAGTGTCAAACCCAACGAGGAGCTAAAGGCAGAACAAATATTCCCTCAAGTTCTATCGGCCACCAATACAACTCTACGCACGCTTGACGTTTGCTTTACCTAGAACAAGTATGAAACTAGTAGTACTTTGTAGGTGTTGTTGGATAGGTTTGCAAGATAATAAATAGCAAGTAAATAAAAAGTAGGGGATGTTTAGATAAATACACAACTAAGTTAGGTTTAGTAAAGAGCTTGTTGTTAAAAGAAAGTTATTTGTCCCTAGGCAATCGATAACTAGACCAGTAATCATTATTGCAATTTTATTTGAGGGAGAGGCATAAGCTAACATAGTTTCTCTACTTGGATCATATGAACTTATGATTGGAACTCTAGCAAGCATCCGCAACTACTAAAGATCATTAAGGTAAAATCCAACCATAGCATTAAAGCATCAAGTCCTCTTTATCCCATACGCAACAACCCCCTTACTCGGGTTTGTGTTTCAGACACTCATGCAACCCACTATAAGCGAATCATGAACGTATTGCAACACCCTACAGCAGGGATCCCTCATGCTTGCACGACACAGAGAGCACCATAGGACAGCACCAATAATAAAACATGCAACTCAAACCAACCTTGATCATCAAATAGCCCATAGGACAAAACGGATCTACTCGAACATCATAGGATAGCCATACATCATTGGGAAATAATATATAGCGTTGAGCACCATGTTTAAGTAGAGATTACAGCGAGTAAGAGAGAGGTTACACCGCTGCATAGAGGGGGGAAGAGTTGGTGATGATGGCAGTGAAGTTGTTGGTGAAGATTGCGGTGATGATGATGGCCCCCAGTGGCACTCCGGTGCCACCGGAAGCGAGGGAGAGAGATCCCCGTCCTTCTTCTTCCTTGACCTCCTCCCTAGGTGGGAGAAGGGTTTCCCCTCTGGTCCATGGCCTCCATGGTGTGGGAGGGGCGAGAGCCCCTCCGAGATTGGATCTGTCTCTCTGTCTCTCTCTGTTTCTGCATTCTCAGATTCTACCCTTTCACCGTTTCTTATATTCCCGGAGATCCGTAACTCCGATTGGGCTGAAATTTTAACACGATCTCTACCCGGATATTAGCTTTCTTGCGGCGAAAGAAGGGCATCGTCTCACCTGGATTTTTCTTCCCAAAAATCATATATATTCCAAAAAAACTCCGTCAGTTTTTTTCTGTTTGGACTCCGTTTGATATGGATATTCTGCGAAACAAAAACATGCAACAAACAGGAACTGGCACTGGGCACTGGATCAATATGTTAGTCCCAAAAATAGTATAAAAAGTTGCCAACAGTATATGAAAGTTGTAGAATATTGGCATGGAACAATCAAAAATTATAGATACGACGGAGACGTATCAGGCTGCAGCTTGGAGGCGAGCTATCTCTCCTCTCCTATTATACTCTTCCGCCTCCTCTCTGGTTATAGAATATCTCCCTTTTGCCTGAAAGTCAAAGAAAGTAGAAGCACGGAGAGCGACGTGATAGGTGCATCGTCTATCAAAGATTAGTCCGTACTAGAGGAACTGATCGTTCCTCTCAACAAACTGATGACGAACCATAGCCTCATAATCCAAATAAGCAGGAGGCAACTCAATATCATCCGCACGTATGGTTATACCAAGAAAATTAGCTATGTGGGTTGCATAAATTCCACCAAAGAAATCTCCATTAAATCTATTAAGACGCAACCTACGTGCAAGAATGGCTCCCAAATTATAAGATTTATCTCCTAACACAACACTCCTAAGAATACTGAGGTCAGGGACACACATGTGACATGCTTCATATTTACCGTTAATGCATCTACCTATGAAGAGAGCAAAATAATGTATAGTAGGAAAGTGAATGCTCCCTATGGTAGCTTGTGCTATATCTCTAGATTCCCCCATAGTTATACTATTAAGAAAATCTCTAAATTCAGATTTGCGAGGTTCACTAGTACTACCTCATTGTGGAAGTTTGCAAGCAGTGGTAAATTCCTCTAAGTCCATAGTGTAAGAATTTTCATAAAGATCAAACAGGACAGTTTGATAATTACGTGAAGATGAAAGTTCAAACCTCCTCACAAAGGAGCTAGTGAGATAGTGGTACTGACGGCACTTTTCTTCCTGGAAGCTCACAAGATCAGCGTTATGCAAATATGCGTTAAATTCTACCTTAATTCCTGCTCGATCCATGAAGTCCTCTGAAGGCCATCCACAAGGCCGCATTGGAGCGTCCCTTAGTGGCTCATCGTTAGCATCCCACATTGCAAGCCTGGGTCCTTGCTTCCTTGAAGGACCACCTTGGTACATTTTCCTAAACATATTTCTTCCTTTGAAAAATTTCTGAGATTTTTAGTAACTTCAAATAAAAGTAAACCAAACTCAACAAAATTGATAGCAACTACTCCTACAAGTGCCTAGAGCCCATATCATGCATTAGAACTACTTGGAACCATATAAATTTGACATGCAAGCTCAAGAACAGGGTCACCTAAGCAGCAAAAATATGCAATGAATAAAGCACTAGAACAAAAACTAATTGGACTAATGGAGGAGTCACATACCAAGGAACAATCCCCCCCAAGCAGTTTTGTGAGAGGTGCTTTGAGCAAGGAGATTGAAAATGGCAGCAAAATGAGCTTGGACTCGGGTTTGAGCTGGATAATGGTGTTTGTGGGAGGAAGAAGGAGTGTGTTGGTGCAGGAATAAGTGGAGGAGGGCCACCGCGGGCCCACGAGGCAAGGGGTGCGCCCTCCACCCTCGTGGCCAGGTGGATGCCCCCTGTGTTGTGTTCTCAGTGCCAATTATACTCAAATATTCCAGAAAAAACATATTTAAATTTCAGGGCATTTGGAGAACTTTTATTTTCAGGGTATTTTTATATTGCACGGATAATTCAGATAACAGACAGAAAATACTATTTTTATTTTATTTAATATAAATAACAGAAAGTAAAAGGAGGGTACAGAGAGTTGTGTTTTCTAAATTCATCCATCTCATGATCATCAAAAGGAATCCATTAACAAGGTTGATCAAGTCTTGTTAACAAACTCATTCCGAATAACATGGAACCGGAGAATTTTCGAATAACACTAGGTTACCTCAACGGGGATATGCACATCCCCAACAATAAGAATATCATATTTCTTCTTGACAGTAGGAAGAGGAAATTCAAAACCTCCAAAAATAATCGATGGAATTTTTCCAAGAGAATTGATACTTTGGACTTGAGGTTGTTTCCTCGGAAAGTGTACCGTACGCTCATTACCACTAACATGAAAAGTGGCATTGCCTTTGTTGCAATCAATAACAGCCCCTGCAGTATTCAAAAAGGGTCTTCCAAGAATAATGGACATACTATTGTCCTCAGGAATCTCAAGAATAACAAAGTCCGTTAAAATAGTAAAGTTTGCAACCACAACAGGCACATCCTCACAAATACCGATAGGTATAGTAGTTGATTTATCAGCCATTTGCAAAGAAATTTCAGTAGGTGTCAACTTATCCAAATAAAATCTACGATATAAAGAGAGAGGCATAACACTAACACCAGCTCCAAGATCACATAAAGCAGTTTTAACATAGTTTCTTTTAATGGAGCATGGTATGGTTTTGACATAGTTTCTTTTAATTAGCAAGCATGGTGGAAATTTCAGCTTCCGGTATCTTTCTTTTATTAGTAACAATTTCTTTCATGTACTTAGCATAAGGATTCATTTTAAGCATATCAGTTAATCGCATACGCAAAAAGATAGGTCTAATCATTTCAGCAAAACACTCAAAATCCTCATCATCCTTTTTCTTGGATGGTTTGGGAGGAAAAGGCATGGTTTTTGAACCCAAGGCTCTCTTTCCTTATCGTGTTTCCTAGCAACAAAGTCTCTCTTATCATAACGTTGATTCTTTGATTGTGGGTTATCAAGATCAATAGCAGGTTCAATTTCTATATCATTATCATTGCTAGGTTGAGCATCAACATGAACATTATCATTAACATTATCACTAGTTTCAGGTTCATTACCAGATTGTGTTTCAGCATCAGAAATAGAAATATAATTTGGATTCTTAGGTGTTTCAATAATAGGTTCACTAGAATCATACAAAGTCCTATCATTCTTCTTTTTCTTCCTTTTAGAAGGGCTAGGTGCATCTATATTATTTCTCTGAGAATCTTGCTCAATTCTCTTAGGGTGGCCTTCAGGACACAAAGGTTCCTGAGTCATTTTACCAGTTCTAGTAGCCACTCTAGCAGCAAAATCATTATTCTTACTATTCAATTCATTGAGCAAATCATTTTGAGCTTTAAGTACTTGTTCTACTTGAGTGGTGACCATAGAAGCATTTTTACTAATAAGTTTAAGTTCACCTTTGACATTAGCCATATAATCACCCAAGTGTTCAAGCATATCAGCACTGCGTTTTAATTCTCTACCAAAATAAGCATTGAAGTATTCTTGCTTAACCATAAATTTATCAAACTCATCTAAGCATGGGCTAGCAAACTTAGTAAATGGGATTTCAGCTTTATCATATCTATAGAGAGAATTTACCTTTACTACTTGTGTCGGGTTATCAAGACCATGTGTTTCTTCAATAGGAGATGGATTAAAATTATGCATTTCTTCGATAGGCAGTAAATTAAGACCATGTATTTCTTCGATAGGAGGTAAATTCTTAACATCTTCAGCTTTAATACCCTTTTCTTTCATGGATTTCTTTGCCTCTTGCATATCTTCAGGACTGAGAAATAGAACACCTCTTTTCTTCGGAGTTGGTTTAGGAATAGGCTTAGGAGTTGGCTCGGGAAGTGTCCAATTATTTTCATTTGTCAACATATTATTCAATAGAATTTCATCTTCATCCGGTGATCTTTCCCTGAAAAAAGAACCAGCACAACTATCGAGGTAATCTCTAGAAGCATCGGTTAGTCCATTATAAAAGATATCAATTATTTCATTTTTCTTAAGAGGATGATCAGGCAAAGCATAAAGTAATTGGAGAAGCCTCCCCCAAGCTTGTGGGAGACTCTCTTCTTCAATTTGCACAAAATTATATATATATATCCCTTAAGGTAGCTTGTTTCTTATGAGTAGGGAAATATTTAGCAGAGAAGTAGTAAATCATAACCTGGGGACTACGCACACAACCAGGATCAAGACAATTAAACCATATCTTAGCATCACCCTTTAATGAGAACGGAAATATTTTAAGGATATAAAAGTAGCGAGTTCTCTCATCGTTAGTGAACAGGGTAGCTATATCATTTAATTTAGTAAGATGTGCCACAACAGTTTCAGATTCATAGCCATAAAAAGGATCAGATTCAACCAAATTAATAATATCAGGATCAACAGAGAATTCATAATCCTTATTAGTAACACAGATAGGTGAAGTAGCAAAAGCAGGGTCAGGTTTCATTCTAGCATTAAGGGATTGCTGCTTCCATTTAGCTAATAACCTCTTTAGATCATATCTATCATTGCAAGCTAAAATAGCTCTAGTAGCTTCTTCATCCATACCATAACCCTCAAGAACAACAGGCAATTCATATTTATTAGGGGGGAGTCTTCATCTTCACTTTCATCAATATTATCAGTTTCAATAATTTCATTATCTCTAGCCCTAGCAAGTTGTTCATCAAGAAATTCACCAAGTGGCGTAGTAGTATCAAGCATAGAAGTAGTTTCATCATAAGTATCATGCATAGCAGAAGTGGCATCATCAATAACATGCGACATATCAGAATGAATAGCAGAAGCAGGTTTAGGTGTCGCAAGCTTTCTCAAAACAGAAGGTGAATCAAGTGCAGAGCTAGATGGCAGTTCCTTACCTCCCCTCGTAGTTGAGGGATAAATCTTGTTCTTGGATCTTTCAAGTTCTTCATAATGATAAGCAGATATAAATCCCAAGTGACTCAAAGAATAGAGCTATGCTCCCCGACAACGACGCCAGAAAATAGTCTTGATAACCCACAAGTATAGGGGATCGCAACAGTTTTCGCGGGTAGAGTATTCAACCCAAATTTATTGATTCGACACAAGGGGAGCCAAAGAATATTCTCAAGTATTCACAGCTGAGTTGTCAATTCAACCACACCTGGAAACTTAATATTTGTAGCAAGGTATTTAGTAGCAAAGTAATGATAGTAGTGGTAATGGTAGCAAAAGTAATGTTTTTGGTATTTTGTAGTGATTGTAACAATAGCAACGGAATAGTAAATAAGCGAAGAACAATATATGGAAAGCTCGTATGCAATGGATCGGTGATAGAGAATTATGCCGGATGTGGTTCATCATGTAACAATCATAACCTAGGGTGACACAAAACTAGCTCCAATTCATCAATGTAATGTAGGCATGCATTCCGAATATATTCATACGTGCTTATGGAAAAGAACTTCCATGACATCTTTTGTCCTACCCTCCCGTGGCAGCGGGGTCCTAGTGGAAACTAAGGGATATTAAGGCCTCCTTTTAATAGAGTACTGGACCAAAGCATTAACACATAGTGAATGCATGAACTCCTCAAACTACGATCATCACCGGGAGTGGTCCCGATTATTGTCACTTCGAGGTTGCCGGATCATAACACATAGTAGGTGACTATAGACTTGCAAGATAGGATCAAGAACTCTCATATATTGATGAAAACATAATAGGTTCAGATCTGAAATCATGGCACTCGGGCCCTAGTGACAAGCATTAAGCATAGCAAAGTCATAACAACATCAATCTCAGAACATAGTGGATACTAGGGATCAAACCCTAACAAAACTAACTCGATTACATGATAAATTTCATCCAACCCATCACCGTCCAGCAAGCCTACGATGGAATTACTCATGCACGACGGCGAGCATCATGAAATTGGTGATGGAGGATGGTTGATGATGATGATGGCGACGGATTCGCCTCTCCGGAGCCCCGAACGGACTCCGGATCTGCCCTCCCGAGAGGTTTTAGGGCTTGGCAATGGCTCCATATCGTAAAACGCGATGAATCCTTCTCCTTGATTTTTTTCTCTCCCCAAAAGTGAATATATAGAGTTGGAGTTGAGGTCAGAGGAGCTCCAGGGGGGCCACGAGGTAGGGGGCGCGCCCCCCACCCTTGTGGCTAGGGTGTGGGCCCCCTGGTCTTGATCTTTTGCCGGTATTTTTTATTATTTCCAAAAAGACGCTCCGTGGAGTTTTAGGTCATTCCGAGAAATTTTGTTTCTGCACATAAATAACACCATGGCAATTCTGCTGAAAACAACGTCAGTCCGGGTTAGTTCCATTCAAATCATGAAAGTTAGAGTCCAAAACAAGGGCAAAAGTGTTTGGAAAGTAGATACGACGGAGACGTATCACCGGCAAGCGCATCACCGGTGGGGCGAGTGTGGCACATCATTTTGCCGCTTTGGGAGTGGGACGAGACTGATCCTTTCGCCTCTTTGTTCGCATGTGCAGCGACCATTCGTGGAAGAGCGATGATGGTGCTCGCATATGAGGTCCAAGATGACCCTGTTCTTGGCAAAGGTGAGACGTATCACAAATAAAATATGGAATAGATGTAAGAATTGATACAAACCGTCTGCATCATAGTTTGATAGACGCCATGCCCCACGGTGGGCGCCAACTGTCGTGGGAAAGATTCCGACAATAATAAGGTATAGGGTAACGGAGCATGATCTATCGAGATGCAAATGGGTGACACGATGGTTTTAGCGAGTTCGGGCCTCTCAGAGTGGAGATAACAGCCCTATGTCTCGTGCTCCGGGGAGGCTTTGTTTTATCTTAGTGTATGTCCGGAGATTACATGGTGTATTTGTGAGAGAGAGAGAGGGGAGAATAGATCTCCATGCCTCAAGCTAAATGGTGAGAAAGAGAGAGAGGTGGAAGAAAAAATCCCCCTAGTCTAGTGGTGGGGGTGACTTATATCGAGTGCGCCACCCCCTCACCTCCTATGTTACAAAGTGGGGGTATTAAAGCCATAACTCAGCCTACTGCTAAGATGATGCTTCGAGTGCCTTGTCGACTGCTGGTCTTCGCATATATGAGTGAGATTAGGTGCTCTGAGTGGAATGAGTTGGTCGAGTGGTTGTTGTCATCTGAGTGACTTGATGGTCATCCGAGTGGATAGTATGTCTGTATCAAATTTATCTGGACCCACATGCTGTGTGGACCCCATGCTTTATGATATTTCGACCCTTCGTGGCCCTACCTGTTATGTGTATCCCCAACAGCAGGGGCATTAGGCCATCCAAAAGACATGACCATGTACTCATATAGCCCCTACCTTGTGGTAAAAGCTGTCTTAGGTATATCCTGTTCCCGGATCTTCAACTAGTGGTATCCTGATCGAAGATTGATCTTGGAAAATACTCTAGCTCCTTGTAGCTGGTCAAACAAATCATTTATCATCGGTAGTGGGTACTTGTTCTTGATCGTCACTTCATTGAATGCACGATAGTCAACAACCATTCTTAACAATCCATCCTTCTTTTCAACTAAGAGCACTGGGGCTCCCCAAGGTGACGAACTTGGTCGAATGTAACCTTTCTCCAATAACTCCTTAATCTACTTCTTAATTTCCTCTAGATCATTTGCGGGCATCTGGTATGGCCTCTTTGATATTGGTCCGGTGCCTGGCCACAACTCTATCAAAAACTCCATATCTCAATCTGGCGGCATGCCTGGTAGTTACTCTGGAAACACATCTGGGTAATTCTTCACCACAGGCACTTCCTCATGAACAACTCCTGAGAGAGAATTCACCTGGGTCCTCCTTGGCGCATGCCTAGACACATACTTGATCCTTTTTCCCTCCAGGGTGGTGAGTAGAATTGACTTACTAACACAATCGATATTTCCTCCATACATTGACAGCCAATCCATGTCTAGTATCACATCCAATCCTTGTGACTCCAGAATTATTAGGTCCGAGGGGAAAACATGCCTACCTATGGTCAATGGCATCTGAAAACATCCTTGGCTTGCCATATATTCCGCACCTGGCGATCTTACTAACATAGGTGTCTTAAGAACTTTGGTGGGCAACTTATACTTGTCCACAAACCCCCTCGGAATGTATGAATGCGATGCACCAGTATCAAAAAGAACGATTGCAGTAAATGACTTAACCAAAAACTTACCTATAACTGCATCTGGTTGCTCTTCAACCTCCTCCACGTTAATGTGGTTCACCTGTCCCCTGTTGAAAGGGTTGGGCTTCTTCCCAGAGCTTCCATTTCCGCTGCCATTCTTCAACTCAGAACAATCATTGGCGTAGTGCCTAGTCTTCCCACACTTGTAACAGGTGACATGACTCAGATCCTTGTTAGCGGGTGCTGCTGGGTTGGAACGGTTCTGGTTGCTGCTTGCTCCATTTCCATTTCCATTCTTGGGGCCACTGTGATTATGCGAACTTCCTCCATTGTGAGCGTGGCCTCCATGGTTATGGGTATATCTGTAACATCCCAAATTTTCAATTTGGAATGTTATACATAGATCAAAATGCATATCATATTTTCTTGCATTTTGTCGATCCTAGAAATTTCACGCAACTCAAGGACCCTCGGAGAGAGTTGGAGATTTCATCATTTTCATATTTGAGTCCTCTCAAATTTTGAAGAAAGGATCATTTGTTTTGTCGGAGTTTCATTTGCCTTTTATTTGGATAGGGAAAAATGCGCGTTTTCAAAAATTGCATTTTAGGCCCGGAGAAAAGTTCATTTTGTTCGACTCATTTTTAGGAGTCGGGGAAAATTTACTTTATTAGTTTTGGAGTTCGTTTAGATCTCTTTTTGTTTTTTTTTCCCGAGCACGGAACCGTTTAAAAAAAATTCCAGCGACTTGGGCCAAGGGCCCAAGCCACCGAGCCGGCCGGCCAAAGGCCATCGCGCGCCACGCCCAGGGAGGAGCCGCGCCAGGCGCAAGGCGCCAGGGAGCCGCCGCCCTTGTTGGATTCCTAGTAGGATTCATCCTAATTTCGTTTTTTTCTAGATCTTTTTCCCTCTTTTCTTTCCTAGTCCTAGTCTAATTCCTTGACCCCTACACCAAGTTTTCTCTCCCCTCCCCAATATAAATACTCCCACACCCCCCCTCTAAACCCATCAAATCCAAGGCCCCAAAGCCCCAAGCACACCGCGCCCCACACCCGCGCCGCGCCCTACATCACGCGTCGCGCCGCCCTAGTGCCCCACCGCCGCCGCGCCACCCCACCACCCCGCGCCGCACCCCCACACCCGCGCCGCCGCCGCACCTTGCCACCGCCGCCCTACGCCCACGCCGCCGGAGATCTTCGCCGGAGACTTCGCCGGAGGTAGCCCCACGCTACATCTATTCTTCTCATCGGACCGTTTTCTTCTAAATCGTTCCGGTTCTTCTCTTCCGATTCGTTTTCTTCTCTAAACCGTTCCGGTTTTTCTAGATCGGTTTTTTGTTCGGTTTTCTTTTCTCGAAACCCTAGATCGGATTCGTTTTCTTTTCCGATTTATTTGCATAGAGATCGTTCGCCGGACCGTTCGTCCTAACGAACGTGATCACCGGATTTCTTCTAGGTTAACGAACGTCCATTCGTTTAACCGTTCTTATTTTTCCTCTTGTCGGATTTATTCCGCGATCGCGATCTCAGATCAGATCTTCTTCCTAGTCTATCTTCTCGCTCGTTTATCGGAATCAGGTGATTCAAGCGCCTGGAGTTTCGTTGCGAAACCGATGTTCCGCCTAATCAACTTAAACCGGCTTTTGCTATGGTAAATTTGACCTAGATTCAAATTGCTAGAACCGAGTTGTTTTCCGCCGTTTGTTTTCGGTTTCTTTGTTCGGTTCTTTCTTTCTTCTCAACCGGAGTTCTTAAGTTGAACTTTCTGGTTCGATCTCTTGTTCGAGTTTTACCTGTGCATTAGATGAGTACTTATTGTATGCGTGTTGTTTCTCTGCGATAGATTACCCGGATTGCGCCGCTTGTTACTTCGAATCCCTAGGACTCGCGGATCATCAGCAAGGCAAGTAAGACTTTGATCATACCTTTTCTACAACCCAGTTTTATTGCATTAGATCCATCCTCACACATTGCATGATTAGGATCTAATTAAATTGTGGGATGGGAAGTAGATGAGGTAGTACCTATTACCTGTTACTATGAAACCTTTGGGAGTTACTTCTACGTTTGCTTATTATGCCATGCTATGCTAGTAGACGTGGATTGGGTGAGTGATATCCATGACAGATGTGAGATTGATAATTTAATGGTTTATCTAAGGTGGCAACTTAAACACACATCTGGGTGGATTGAGGCACCTGATGTCTATCAGGACTTGCCTATTTTTTTATGGACCGCCACCCAGGCTCAAAGGGATCATAAGATCTTTCATGCTAAATACTTACGTGTGCAGCCACAAGCCATTATGGTCTCTGGCATAGTTGACTAAGTCGTGCGAACTCTTATAGGGGTAGACTAGCAGATGTAGGGGTTGTAGGTGGTACAGTCTACTCCGTCGTAAGGTGCTAGCGCTTCTGAAAGACTATGTCTCGGTCATCCGTTTCTCAAACACCAGTAGTGAGAGAAAACCAACGGAGGCGATCGTGTCTTGTGGGGAAAAGTGCGCAAACCTCTGCAGAGTGTAACAAACTAATCATGATTAGCCGTGTCCCTGGTTATGGACAATCTTGAGTATCTAGTACTTGAATATCATGTGAATCTCAACATGTTACTTCTAACTAATATTGTTGGGTTTAATTGTTCACTTTTAATTGGGATTGAGAATGCTGTCAACCATTCTCAATGTTTAACAACCACCATGATAGTTAAATAAATTTATTCCTTTGCAGTAGGGAAAAACTGGCTTTATGCAAAACAGTAACCATAGAGCTTTCCACCAGCCAAATATGCATATAGTATAGCTGTTTCATTCCATCATTCTCTATGTGTTACTTTGCCAGCATATTCCATGTGCTGACCCGTTTCGGGCTGCAACGTTAATGTTGCAGACTTTTCAGACGACGATTAAGGTGCTTTTAGGTCGTGGTTCTATACTCAGTGATGTCGTTGGAGTTAATGGACCCATTTATCTTCCAAGTCTTCCGTTGTTATCGTCACTAGATGGCCTTAAGCCATATTATTGTAATAAGTTCTCTTTTGAGACATCGATGTAATAAGTGTGTGATTGCCACTCTGCTATAAATCCTTCGAAGTACTGTGTGGTGTCAGCATTACTGATCCAGGGATGACACCGGAGCACAGAGATCAGACCGGTTGAGGTTTGGTCGCTACAATATCCTCCCGAGTTCGGGGTAAAATGAGGCTTCTGCGATGCTCTAGAATTATACTTCCCTTGTCCATATTCCCTTTTGCGGCTCTCTATCTGCTACTGCTCCCCTTCAATCATAAGAGCCCTGTCTACCAACTCCTGGTAGTTAGCAAATGTTGCCACCATCAACTGCATACTCATCTCATCATTTAGCCCTTCCATAAACTTCTCCTGCTTCGCGGCATCTGTGGCCACATCATCCGGGGCATAGCAAGCTAACTTACTGAACTCATCCACGTACTGCCCTACAGTACGGTTTCCCTGGTGTAAATTGCGAATGTCACACTTCTTCATGCTCATAGCCCTAGTTGAGACATGTGTAGTGCGGAACGCTTGCTGAAATTGATCCCAAGTGACATTAGCTATGGGGAATGTGGTTGTGTAATTCTCCCACCATGAGGATGCGGGTCCATCCAGTTGACATGCGACAAAGCACACCTTCTCAGCATCTGTGCAACCTGTGGTGGTTAAGTCCATTCTAATCCTGCGTAGCCAATCATCAGCAACAGTTGGCTCGGTGCTACTGGAAAACACCGGCGGATTCAACCTCAGAAAATGGGCTAAGTTGTCAACTGGAGGTGGCGTTGTTGTTGTTGTTGTTGTTGTTGTCTAGTGTTCTTGTTGTTGTCTGGTGTTGTTATTGTTGTTGTTGTTGTTGTTGTTGTTGTTGTTGTTGTTGTTTTGCTGCTGCTGCGTTGGTTCTGGACTAGCAACTGCATTAAGGCATTCTGCTGTTGGATCAACTGAGTGAGCTCCGGTGGGAAGACAAATCCGAAGTCATGTCTCGGAGGCATCTGATGGTTTTAGAGGGGAGAGATTGGAATAGAATGAGGTCTAAAGAGAAATCACTACCCATATGCACATGAGACAAACACATTCATATCACACAACTCAATTCAAACAAGGGCATACAACGATCTAACTACCGTTACAAAACACTCGGACTACAACTATATACATGGGGAAATACTACCAGTAATATGATGGTCATCTAGAAATTTTGATCGGTGGAAGATGTAACAGCTTGGTTTTTGGCCCTTTCCTTTTTCTTTTTGATTTATTGGTGTTTGCTTTCTTTTTCTTTTTGGAGTGGTTCTGTGGCCTTGCCACCTGGGAAATCATCTTCATTTCCTCTCTCAAGTGGCTCATCATTCACAAAACCTTGCCAAAATCATGTCACTCCACTGCTTGACCAAACCCTAATTTCTTTTTCTAGGGAATATTCCTCTTCCTGTTAAAGGAATAACCCTATCTGCCCTAGATGTGAAGCAACCTATATTTGTGCCCATCCAAAAATCCCCAAATAATTCTTATAAATTGTTTGGGTCATATATTCCTCAAATATGGAAAATATTTCATTGTCCATATTTCTCATCATGCTCAATAAATTCATTTCCTATTCTGTCCTAAATGGCACATTGTGAAGCAAGTGCTATTTATCTTTGCCCATTTGCCCCCAAACTTTTTGGGCATGATATGTCATCCAAATAATTTACCTGTGCCAAAATTCAACTTTATTTGCCTAGCCAAACTTCCTTAGTGATTTTTCAAAGTTCATGTATGAGGGAAGCCTTTGTGAAGGAAGTGCTAGCTAGGGTCCTCCAAATGTGTTGAAATTTGGCACACTCCTTCATGTTGCTATATTATCACACTCCTCCAAATTTCAGCTCAATCCCTTGATATATGTGAGCACAGGACCAAACCTTTGCTTTTGGTAAATTTTTCAAGTTGTGAAGTAAGTATATTTTATATTGCTTCATTTTGCCTGACAATTTACCAGAGCATTCTCCTACCCAAATAACTTCTCTCCACCAAATTTGGCATCAATTCTTAAATCTAATATTTCTCTAGAATTTTGCAAGTTTCTGGACAGAGGGAATAGCTGTGAAGGAAGTACCATTTTGGTAAAACCAATTGGTATGAAATTTTTACAGCACCTTTATCTGGCCAAATAACCAAGCCCTGCCAAATTTTATCTCAAGTGGTTACTCTATGTGAGTGAACCATCATGATTTTGATTCTGGACCATTAATGGTAGTTACAAAGCAACCATATTAATTAATGGTCCATTTCCCCTCAAACTCTCCATAGTATTATTCCTTCCTTAGTTAAATCCTCGCAGACAAATCCTTTTGACCCAATCAAATCTCTGTTGATCATCAGTGCATGTTTAAGTTTACTGCAGTAAACTCCAGATGGTGATTACCATTTAACCATACCACTTTTCACTGATCTACCACCTCAGTTGCAACCTCCCCAGGATGGACTACCCACTAGACAACGTTTTGGGTGCTGTAGAGCATTGAATGCCTCGGTTCTTATGGTGACTACGACGATGGCATCATAGTGCGTGCGCTCTGTGTGCAGTGGCCGCGTCCAGGGCGCTGTTTCTGCTTCGTCCGCTCTCTTCTCGTCGTCTTCGCGTGCGTGAGCGTGTCCCTTGGCTTCACCTCATCGCCTCTGTTCCCCTGGACCCCTCTCCCCCTCCGTCTGTTTCCTCACCGACGCTCGCTGCCGAATGCCCACATGAGCACAATGCGCCGACGGTCGTCTTCCTCCTCGTCTCTTCCTCCATGCGCTCCTTTGGCCTCCTCCTCCCCGTGAGCTCTCCCCTATGCCTCACTCGTCGCCTGCCTCCGAGCTCATGCGCATGCACATGCATCCGCGGCGCCGGCCATGCGTCCGTGGGGACGCCAGCACGGCTCCCCCTCCGTGCGGCTATATAAGCCCACCCCGAGGCCTCTAGACCTCACCAAGCTTCTTCCCTCCCTCCTAGCTACCTCCCCGGCCAGTCACCCGAGCCGGAGAACCTCTCCTCGCCTCCCTCTGCCTCCATGGCCGCCGCTCCTCGCCGGCTAAATTAGCCCGGAGCCGAGCCCCTCCCTCTTTTCCACCACCACGAGAGACCTCCATCCTCACCCCGAAGCCACCCCAACACCTCTCCTCCTCCCGTGGTTGTTTGCCACGAACTCCCCGGAGGCTGAAGCTCTCCTCCGTTGCGGCTCATTGTTCCGCCTGCTCCGCTGCTCTCCGATGTGGGAAGACTCATCAAGTGGGTGCGGCTCCTCGTGCTGGTCACTCCGGTGGTCCGAGCTCCATTGGAGGTGGCCGGAGCTGACCGGGCAAGCGCCGGCGCCGGCGGCCCTCCTCTGTATAGTGGGCGCGCGTTAGGGGAGAAGAAGGAGAAGGCCAGGAGGAGAGAGAATAGGCGACGGGCCCCGCTCGTCAGCGATACCAAGGCCCGGCCCCGCCACCGCCACGCTGGATAAGTGGAGACATACTCCAGGGAGTATGCCTTCACTTATCGAAAGCGCATTCTGCTTCTTCTTCGAGCCAAAATACGCTTTCTTTTCTGGAAAACGTATTTTCTGAGAAGGCGCGTTCTGTTTTTCCTGCCGAGGGCTTGTTTGTGATGATTTCATTATAGACAGGTCCCTGGCAGAAAAACTGTCATATCTTTTTGCTCCTAACTCCAAATGAGGTGAATCCAAAGCCCACTTCTTCGTTTTGTCGAGCCCGTTCCGATGGAATAATTTCCACCACGTTTTGACATTCTGAAAATGACCATTATGCCCTTGCCCTTAATTAGCCCCCTCCAAGAGAGAACATTTTCTGGCGATTCTTTCCGCGAGCTTCTCGTGCTCCTTTCCGGTGATTTCTTCCACCCCAGGCAAGCCACACCCTCCATTTGCATGATTGAAATGCGGTGACATGGTTTAAATTATTTGAACTTGTTTAAAATATTTCTTAGTTACTTGTGATTTGTTCATGGCATTTATCGGAGTATTGTTTTGATCTTGATGTTTGCTACCTCTTTTAGCACTATGTTGGTTTTCCCCGAAGAGGAAGGGATGATGCAGCAAAGTAGCGTAAGTATTTCCCTCAGTTTTTTAGAACCAAGGTATCAATCCAGTCGGAGGCTACGCGCGAGTCCCTCGCACCTGCACAAAACAAATAAATCCTAGCAACCAACGCAAATAGGGGTTGTCAATCCCTATAGGGCCACTTACGAGAGTGAGATCTGATAGATATGATAAGATAATATTTTTGGTATTTTTATGATAAAGATGCAAAGTAAAATAAAGGCAAAGTAAATAGCAAAGTAAATAACTAAGTAGTAGGAGATTGATATGATAAAGATAGACCCGGGGGCCATAGGTTTCACTAGTGGCTTCTCTCGAGAGCATAAGTATTCTACGGTGGGTGAACAAATTACTGTTGAGCAATTGACATAATTGAGCATAGTTATGAGAATATCTAGGTATGATCATGTATATATGCATCACGTCCGAGACAAGTAGACCGACTCCTGCCTGGATCTACTACTATTACTCCACTCATCGACTGCTATCCAGCATGCATCTACAGTATTAAGTTAAAAACAGAGTTACACCTTAAGCAAGATGACATGATGTAGAGGGATAGACTCATGCAATATGAAGAAAACCCCATCTTGTTATCCTCGATGGCAACAATACAATACGTGCCTTGCTGCCCTTACCGTCACCGGGAAAGGACACCGCAAGATTGAACCCAAAGCTAAGCACTTCTCCCATTGCAAGAAAGATCAATCTAGTAGGCCAAACCAAACTGATAATTCGAAGAGACTTGCAAAGATAACCAATCATACATAAAAGAATTCAGAGAAGATTCAAATATTATTCATAGATAGACTTGATCATAAACCCACAATTCATCGGTCTCAACAAACACACCGCAAAAAGAAGATTACATCGAATAGATCTCCACAAGAGAGGGGGAGAACATTGTATTGAGATCCAAAAAGAGAGAAGAAGCCATCTAGCTACTAACTATGGACCCGTAGGTCTGAGGTAAACTACTCACAATTCATCGGAGGGGCTATGGTGTTGATGAAGAAGCCCTCCGTGATCGATGCCCCCTCCGGCGGAGCTCCGGAACAGGCCCCAAGATGGGATCTCGTGGATACAGAAAGTTACGGCGGTGGAATTAGGGTTTTGGCTCCGTATCTGATCGTTTGGGGGTACGTGGGTATATATAGGAGGAAGAAGTACATCGGTGGAGCAACAGGGGGCCCACGAGGGTGGAGGGCGCGCCTGGGGGGTAGGCGCGCCCCCCTACCTCGTGGCCTGCTATTACGTGTCTTGACGTAGGGTCCAAGTCTTCTGAGTTGTATTCGATGAGAAAATCATGTTCCCGAAGGTTTCATTCCGTTTGGACTCCGTTTGATATTCCTTTTCCTCGAAACCCTAAAACAGGCAAAAAACAACAATTCTGGGTTGGGCCTCCAGTTAATAGGTTAGTCCCAAAAAATAATATAAAAGTGCATAATAAAGCCCAATAATGTCCAAAAATAGTAGATAATATAGCATGGAGCAATCAAAAATTATAGATACGTTGGAGACGTATCAATGTTGCCATGATATTGCCTGGAGTTCTAGGACTTATGTTTTGATGATTATGTGGATGACATCTGCCTTTGGATTCTTAGTGGCTATTATGATTATTTTCAGGATGGTATCTGGTATTATTTTGGGTATTACTTTGGATATTATGTTGCCTTTGGATTATTAGCGACTAGTGTTATTTCCGTCATGATACTAGATGATATTATGTTTTGGAGTATGATGTTGGAGATGATGCTCGCATGTGGATCATAGTCGGATAGTTAGTTCTTGATATTTGAGTAGTAGTTTTATCGTTCTTGGATTCATCATGATAGTAGTGTTATGCTGTCCTCGGAGTATTTTGGTAAGACGATATTAAGCTTTGGATTATTTGTTGGATATTGCTATGACTTGGATTATAGGTTGATAGCTGATATCTGAGTATCAGTTAATACTGTTATATTTTGGGGATAAATTCCATCATTAAGTTGGTCAGGTGCCACCGAACCGGGCTTTTCCAATGCAACCACGCCTACCTTTATGTTAAGGTCCTAACTGGGTCTATTATCATGCCTCTCGCCGGTGCCTCCAACGAGGGGAGGTTATGGGCGCGCGCTACCCTGATCAGGTAGGCGAACATAGGCTTCGTGTGCCCGTTGTTGTTGTTTTTGTACCCGGGTTGTCCCTATTTGGGATGGTTTATGTTTGGCCACAATGGTGGCCGTTGGTGCCTTTGGTAGGCACGGGGCCACCCAGGACTTAGCCCAAAGGGGAGTTGGTAGGAGTGGCCGGGAGAGTGTCATGGCAGTAGGTCGGTTTTGTTGGAAAGTCATTGGTCCACCCGAATGGGAGTGCGAGGCCATGGGTTCTGTGGTGTGGGTAAAGTGCGCTACCTCTGCAGAGTGTGTTTGTTTAAACTATCAATAGCCGCGTCCTCGGTCATGGGCATGGGTTCGTACTAGGCCACACCGTTCGATCGACACTCACATGACGGAATGACTTATAGGTGATTTATATGTTGATATTTTGAGCAGTAGAGATTGGCAGGATGTTGATGGTGACATATGAGACCAAGTGTTGGTCATGGTAGTGATCGCCGGAAAGATCACCGTTTGAGACCAAGTGTGGGTCATTGTTGTGATCGCCGGAAAGATCACCGTTTGGTTTTGATCATGAGGTGATTGAGATGGTATATTTCTTGGCCGGTTAGCCAAGAGAGATATGGTTATGGAGATCTAAGATGGTGATTTATCAATACTAGCAAAAAGGGCCCGTGCGTTGCAACGGGAGAAAAAAAATATCACACACCTTCTCACGGGTCTACAACCACTATTTCAAAATGACATCTTTAAAAAAAATAGTAGCTAATCTAAAGTCATGTAGTCAGATACTAACTCATTTGTTCCTCTTAAAAAATTAAAGATATTAGTTCTTCATCCTTTGAATAGTACCTTATATCTTCTTCCGCCTAGAAAACATGCCCATGCGTTGCAACCAGAAAAAAAATCACACACCTTCTCACGAGTCTACAGCCTCTATTTCAACATGGCATCATTTTTAAAAAATAGTAGCTAATGTAAAGTCATTTAGTCAGATACTAACTCGTTAGGTCCTCTTAAAAAATTAAGATGTTAGTTCTTCATCCTTTGAATAGTACCCATAAAACACATGAAACAGAAGATAAAGTGTACTACTAATTATGAATGGATCAATCATGAGTCAAATTGAGAATCACAAAAATATAATGGTGCTGAGACAAACGGTGAATTAACAGCTAAGCGGTCGCTTTGCCTTCGGCTCAATGCGGACGATGCCCAGCCGCCATCGCACTCGTTTCACCTAGACATCACCGCCGTCTGACTGCTCTCCCAGGTCACTCCTCTCTCGACCTCGATCTACCGAGCCGAGCCCCAAGACTTGAAAGCCTGCGGCCAGTTTGGGTCGAAGCCAAATCTGAAAGCATCCATCGCTGGATCCTCTTCTCCGGTTTGTAGACAAATAATTTGCTCTGATCCAAGTTATAGATGAATCAGTCTTTTTCTTAAGAAAACAAAACAGGTACGCTGATTCAAGGGGATAGACGTGTGCGGAAGAGGCAGCGGGGGCTGGGAACTGTTGCGAGACGTGGTGCAACAGAAGGTTGGCTTGATGGCGAATGGACCTCCTCTTCTTCTGCTTCATGGCATGATTCCAATCCACCATTGTGTCGCTGCGGACATAAGAAAACCGAAAGAAGATTACCAGATCCTTAACATCCAGACGGGCGGCTAGCATGCTTGTACCCTGCGATGTTCATCCTATCCGTCGGCGGCTTCCTCACCCTCCTCCTTGGATCTGCAAATCACGTTGTGTGCTGGACAGCTCTGCTCCGTTTGGAGATGGAGATGGACATCTGAATTCGAATTAAATCAGTGGGGACAACATGTATGTGTGTACCTGCGCATGATTATCACGATCGGTTCAGACGAAGGGTGTCCTTACCGACCTTGTAGAGGAAGGCTTGGGTGGAGGAGACGGCTTCTGTGGACAGCACATGCTTGGTCGATGGGGCAGCACCCAGCCGGACCATCTCGGGAAGATGCAGGGAGATGGGAGCGGCAGCGCGGCGGGGCTGTTTTCTTGGATTTAGCGCTTTATGTGGGGCGTCCAGGAGCAGAGAGGGCCCCGGATCTTGAGCCGGCGGAGGGCCTGGGCGGGGGAGCTGTCATCAGGACAGCACCCAGGCAGGCCATCTTAGGATAACCGGAGAGAAGGGAAGAAGCAGGGAAGCGGTGATGGTTTCCTGATCGGCTGCTCGGCGCGGGGGTCGTGGAGCTAATCCTCTTCACGGAGAGATGGATCGGCCGCATCTTGAGTTGAGATGCCAGGATGCACATCCGCCCTTGATTATCGCCGGCGTCATCTAGAGGTCGGGCGCCCCGCCCACGGGCCTTGGAAGCAGGAGGGGATAGCACATCCCCGTCGGCCTGTTCGCTATACTCCGTCCATCCCCTCATGATTCCTAGATCTGTCCCGTGCCTGGGGCGAGTTGGCTGGTGCTAGCGGCGATGACGGATTTGTGCGGGCCTATTTCAAGAGGAGGGTAGGATTCGTTGGCATAAAAGACGGCGGGGAAGGAGGACTTGTGTTTGGACTTTGGAGACGGGCGTCTTACGGACGGCAAGAGAAAATGTTTCTTTGTTAATCCTGGACAGAAACATATTTTCTTAGGCAAAGCCAACTCGAAAAAAAGGAAGATGATGGTGAACCCAGAGACTCAATCCGTGCTTTATTATTAGGGAGATTGTATCAGTTTCATACCATGCTTAGTAGTTGCTTCATCATGGTAGTTGTTAATTAACCTATTAACGCAATGTTATTGTCTTGCCTTGATGTTTATGGTTGTTGTGAGCTTGCAAGTACATTCAATGTACTGACCTAGCGTGTCATGCCAGATTGCAGGTGATGCCATGATTGCTTGCTTGCTTGTCGAGGTTGTCGTGCGTGCGCTCTAGATTGTGTCCCAGCCAGAGTCCCTGCGGAGTGGAGTTCATCACCTTCGTCGTTGTTCCACTGCTAGAAGTATTCCGCTGCTTCGAGTTGTTCTGCTACTAGCATAGAGCAAGTGTAGTATCACAGGCGTAGTGTCGTCGTGCTGATGTGCCTCTTTGTAACATTAGACCCTGTTATTATTGTTCTTGTAATAAGAGCTTATTTGTTCTATGTCAAGCAGTGTCATATTCCAGAGACTTCTCCTCGATCTCTGGGCTGGAATACGGGGCGTTCCGGTTTCTCTGAGCCGGGGCACCACAACGCTTGGTATCAGAGCAAGTCTGGCTGTAGGACGCCCTAGTCAGTGCTAGCGGTAGAAGCCGGTAGAAATTGATAGTATAGAGTTTGGCTTGTTTATTGCATTTGGTTGCTGCATTTGTTTGTTGCACAGCATGCATATAGCCTTATTATTTTGCTACTGACGATTTATCTGGTGAGTGTAGATGGCATCGGTTCGGATCCACTACACCTCAGCCCCTGCATTTTTCTAGCTTTCCTTTTCTTGACCATTCTTCGGTGATTGGCGTTATTTGTGTCCCAGCAGAGTGATGCCAAGTGATCCCGACACTGTTTGCAAAAATGGTGCTCAGGTATCTCGCCAAATTCCTTCCTTCAGCCCCATTTTGTTTCGGTGGTAGGCATGCTTCTATCCCGGATCGTCCTTTTTCTTGTCGTGTTCGCAACCCTTAATGGTCTTAGTCATCAAGAAAGGGCAATGCCAGCAGACTCAGTTTCCCCGCTATCTTTATTTCTTGGACGAGTACAGATATTTTCTGTCCGCTTGATAATAATGTGGCAACGACATTTGTGTCCCGCTACCTAGTTACCAAGTATGTCCTCGCCTCCGAACTAGTCAAGGTTGCTACCTGGCTAAGCTAGCACTTGGTGTAGCACTGTTTACATCAATTCTTCCACACATTTATTCGTCCTCGTGCACATCGTCACAGCATGCTAGATCATAGAATCGGAGATCCCGTGAGATTTGTGTGCTTAAGTGGGCATGCATATTGTGTGACTAGCAGTAATATGTGGCACTGATTGTGTGTGAATTGATTGTTGTCATGTGTTTTTTTTCAGTTGAGTACTCTTTTGCTTCTCTCTTTTGGGCTCTGGTGTTACATTATTTCTCCTCTATAAAGAGTTGCTCATCAACCGACACCGGATCCGAAGAATCAGCAGGGAGTTTAAATATTTGGAAACTCAGCTAAATAGAATGGAATTCTCAGCCGACTGTAGTGAAATGGGAAAAATCTGATCTTGAGGCTGATAATTAATTTTGCATTAGTGGGCACTCACACCAGTACGGATAAACTCAAGACTACATCAGTACCAAATCCTCACAACAGTAATGATCAAGTCAGCAGCAAGACAAGTCAGGTACAAGCTCAATGGTATATTTTCAGCCAAATGCATGGATCATATACAAAATTTTGGCTCAGCGATGCATGATGCTTGAAATATGTTATCATCCGAAATAAAGTCAGCATGTGATATGCTCAAGGAAGACAGTCGAACAAATTTTCTCATGCAAATAATCAACCATAGAATATTATGGGCATGTGTGTGGATTTCAGTCTGCATATCATAGTATGAAGCCTTGGATGTAAGAGACTCAGTATTATTTCACACGCTGTAAAAAGAAATTTATGATGCAAGGCTCCTCAATTTTCCTCAGCATGATATGTGAAAAATTTCTGGTCCAAGATACTCGGTCTTACACAGCAAGGTACCTCGGTAAAAGCTTCTAACAGACAGAAAATGAATCCTTCTTGACAAGAAACCCGAGGAGAAGCTTCTCAAGTACGGAAACCCAGCTTCTCCTGCACAATACTCATGTCAAGCTTCATGTGTAAGCTATCGAGGCTTCTTCTGCACGCTACCCAGGCAAAAGCTTCGAGCAGAAGCTAACGAGCCTTCCTCGGCAAGCTACACGAATGGATTTTCTCTGCAGTTCAATGATCAGATTTGCAATAATTTTGTCAGAGGTACAATGCAGTCAAAACATATGCCTACTGCAAGGATCGAGTGTTTGGTGGCATGTTCTTCTTATACATATGGTGGGCATGCATCCCCAACCATATCAGTCACTCATACGAGGTACGACAAGGATCCAACATATATACCTAAAGGAAAGTACGGATCCCACAACCTCATGAATCATGCAGAGATACATTTCAAGGATCGACAAGATTTGCAGATGACATCACAGAATCAACAATCTTGAAAATGGTCATCAAGATCATTATTCCCGCAACTGACAAGGAGATGCCTTAAAACCTTGTCATTTTCTTGTATGATTGGCCTCAACAACAAGCTCTGTATAGTTACAAGCCCCGGGTATATGTGATATATGAGCGGACACAGGTCAGAAAACAAGCACAAGAAATAATGTCAAAAATATTGCACTAATCACATCCATGGTCATACGAAGAATCAAGGGCAGGTGTGGCCAAGTTATTTCAGTAAGGTATCCTAACAAAGAAAATCATGGCCATTAAAGGGTGAGACTGACAACAAAGGTATGCTGATTTTTGCACAACCATCAGGGTCCGGATACCCAAATCAGTTGGAGGCCATAATTCCATATGGATCCACAAAGGCATACTCTCAGCGGCCTACTCTGATTTACAAGGATTTCATATCCCGCTGACCTGCTTGGAATGGTTAATATGGAAAATCCAAATAGGTATACCGACAAAATGAGAAAGTCAAAAGCCGAACAATCAGCTCAGACCCGGTATACTCACGGATGAAATCAAGTACACAGTCAGTCTGTTAGGAAAAGCATTTGTCCGTCAGCCCCCTGGCAGGCTAGTCTCAAGATATAAATACTTGGGGTATGACATAGCTATAACTCCATACACCGTTATATTGCTCCTGACAAAATGCAGTCAGGTCTGTGGTACATATTTCATGCTCGAGCCAAAGAAATAAATCAAAATCAGTACCACCTATGAGCAGTCGGATCCTGTCAGAAGATTGCCATGTTCAATTCTCAACATTTATTGAAACCAGAAGGCCTGCATTTATTTGGAGCAACCCCATGACAGAAGTATTAAGGTTTTCATGACAAAAGGAAATTTATGCTCAGATCCATTGGATATCACCGCAGGTATGAAAGAATCAACGTCAGGAAACGGATTTGGTGTGTGAGCAAAAACCTGTCAGAATTTGGAGGAAAGGTGAAGCAAACCACCCCGAGCAAAGATAATCAAATCATCTAAAATTCTTGGGGGGACAATAAATAAAGGAAAAAGGATACCCGAGCTAGAAACGGTGTCCTCAAGTCATACTTGTCCCTGAGCAACTAAATCTCGAGGACGAGATTTCTTTAAGGGGGTAAGAGTTGTAACAGCCTGGTTTTTGGCCCTTTTCTTTTTTTTTGATTTATTGGTGCTGTAGAGCATTGAATGCCCCGGTTCACATGGTGACTACGACGATGGCATCACAGTGCGCGCGCTCTATGCGTAGTGGCCGCGTCCAGGGCGATGTTTCTGCTTCGTCCGCTCTCTTCTCGTCGTCTTCGCGCGTGTGAGTGTGTCCCTTGGCTTCACCTCATCATCGCCGTTCCCCTGGACCCCTCTCCCCCTCCATTCGTTTCCTCACTGACGCTCACCGACGCTCGTCGTCGAACGCCCACGGGAGCACAGTGCGCCGACCGTCGTCTTCCTCCTCGTCTCTTCCTCCCTGCGCTCCATTGACCTCCTCCTCCCCGTGAGCTATCCCCTGTGCCTCACTCGTTGCCTGCCTCCGACCTCATGCGCGCGCACACGCGTCCGCGGCGCCGGCCACGTGTCCTTGGCGACGCCAGCACAGCTCCCCCTCCCCGCGGCTATATAAGCCCACCCCGAGGCCTCTGGACCTCACCAAGCTTCTTCACTCCCTCCTAGCTACCTCCCCGACCAGTCACCCGAGCCGGAGAACCTCTCCTCGCCTCCCTCTGCCTCCATCGCTGCAGCTCCTCGCCGGCTAAATTAGCCCAGAGCCGAGCCCCTCCCTCTTTTCCACCACCACCAAAGACCTCCATCCTCACCCCGGAGCCACCCCAACACCTCTCCTCCTCCCGTGGTTGTTTGCCACGAACTCCCCGGAGGCTGAAGCTCAACTCTGCCGCGGCTCATTGTTCTGCCTGCTCCGCTGCTCTCCGACGTGGGCAGACTCATCAGGCGGGTGCGGCTCCTCGCGTTGGTCACTCCGGTGGTCCGAGCTCCACCGGAGGTGGCCGGAGCTGACCGGGCGAGCGCCGGCGCCGGCAGCCCTCCTCTGTACAGCGGGCACGCATCAGGGGAGAAGAAGGAGAAGGCCAGGAGGAGAGAGAAGAGGCGGCGGGGCCCCGCTCGTCAGCGAGACCAAGGCCCGGCCCCGCCACCGCCACGCTGGATAAGTGGAGAGGTACTCCAGGGAGTACGCCTTCACTTATCGAAAGCGCATTCCGCTTCTTCTTCGAGCCAAAATACGCTTTCTTTTCTGGAAAACGTATTTCTTGAGAAGGCGCATTCTGTTTTTCCTGCTGAGGGCTCGTTTGTGATGATTTCGTTACAGATAGGTCCCTGGTAGAAAAACTATCATATATTTTTGCTCCTAACTCCAAATGAGGTGAATCCAAAGCCCACTTCTTTGTTTCGTCGAGCCCGTTCTGATGGAATCATTTTCAATATGTTTTGACATTCTAAAAATGACCATTATGCCCTTGCCCTTAATCAGCCCCCTCCGAGATAGAACGTTTTCCGGCGATTCTTTCCGCAAGCTTCTCGCGCTCCTTCCCGGTGATTTCTTCCACCCCAGACAAGCCACACCCTCCATTTGCATGATTGCAATGCAATGACATGGTTTAAATTATTTGAACTTGTTTAAAATATTGCTTAGCTACTTGTGATTTGTTCATGGCATTTCTCGGAGTATTGTTTTGATCCTGATGTTGCCATGATATTGCCTGGAGTTCTAGGACTTATGATTTGATGATTATGTGGATGGCATGTGCCTTTGGATTCTTAGTGCCTATTATGATTATTTTCATGATGGTATCTGGTATTATTTTGGGTATTACTTTGGATATCATGTTGCCTTTGGATTATTAGTGGCTAGTGTTATTTCCATCATGATGCTAGATGATATTATGTTTTGGAGTATGATGTTGGAGATTATGCTCGCATGTGGATCATAGTTGGATAGTTAGTTCTTGATATTTGAGTAGTAGTTTTATCGTTCTTGGATTCATCATGATAGTAGTGTTATGCTGTCCTCGGAGTATTTTGGTAAGACGATATTAAGCTTTGGATTATTTGTTGGACATTGCTATGACTTGGATTATAGGTTGATAGCTGATATCTGAGTAGCAGTTAATACTATTATATTTTGGGGATAAATTCCATCATTAAGTTGGTCAGGTGCCACCGAACTGGGCTTTTCCAGTGGAACCACGCCTACCTTTATGTTAAGGTCCTAACTGGGTCTATTGTCATGCCTCTCGCTGGTGCCTCCAACAAGGGAAGGTTATGGGCGCGCGCTACCCTGATTAGGTAGGCGAGCATAGGCCTCGTGTGCCCGTTGTTGTTGTACCCAAGTTGTCCCTGTTTGGGACGGTTTATGTTTGGCCACGATGGTGGCCGTTGGTGCCTTTGGTAGGCATGGGGCCACCCAGGACTTAGCCCAAAGGGGAGTTGGTCGGAGTGGCCGGGAGAGTGTCATGGCAGTAGGTCGGTTTTGTCGGAAAGTCGTTGGTCCACCCGAGTGGGAGTGCGAGGCCATGGGTTCCGTGGTGTGGGTAAAGTGCGCTACCTCTGCAGAGTGTGTTTGTTTAAACTATTGATAGCCGCGTCCTCGGTCATGGGCATGGGTTCGTACTAGGTCACACCGTTCGATCAACACTCACATGACGGAATGACTTATAGGTGATTTATATGTTGATATTTTGAGCAGTACAGATTGGCAGGATGTTGATGATGACGTTTGAGACCAAGTGTTGGTCATGGTAGTGATCGCCGGAAAGATCACCATTTGAGACCAAGACTACAAAAAAAAGACACATCTGTGACATTTTGGGCCGAATGAAATTTTTTCTGTCATACATATGACACTTCTATGACAATAATTGTGACAAAACCCGGTATCATCATATATGTGGTGGGCTCCTACTTCTATGACAAAAAATCATGACATAAAATGGGCTTTTCGTCCTGGGCGGGCCAGAGACGCAGCTGCATGACATTCTTTGGGCTGTCCATGACAGAAAAAACCATGGTAGAAGCGAGGGCGAGGAAAATTTCGGGGAGTTCCCGATTACGGTGGGAGGTCGGGGGCCGAGCGATGTGCGTTCTCTCATACACATACGCGCGTGTGTGCGAGGCGTTGGCTCTAACTGAACCCGAGCGAGGTGTTGGGCTCTAACTGAACCCTAGCGATTGCACTGCAGGCTACGCGTTACTGAACCCGAGCAATCGATCGATGGCTGTTAACTGAACCCGATCGAGCGATTCCTTTGTTGCTGCTGCTAACTGAAGCCGGTCGATGCTGCCTCTGGATGAACAGTGAGCGTTGCGGGGGGGGGGGGGGGGGGTTGGATGAACAGTTCCCGGTGGGGGTGGATGAACAGGACCCCGTGGTGTTGCCTCTGGATGAACAGGACCCCGATCGATCGAGCCGGTTGGGGCTGGATGAACAGGACCCCTTGGAGGGCTGGATGAACAGGACCACCCCGCGGAGGGCAGGATGAATAGTAGATGATGGAGGGCAGGATGAACAGTAGCCCGTGGAGGGGTGGTTGAACAGGAGCCCGTGGGGAGGGCTGGTTGAACGGTAGCCGGTGGAGTAGCGCACAGTGGAGGCCGGATGAACAGGAGCCCGTGGATGAACAGTCGCAGGTGGAGGTTGGAGGAGGTCGACGGTGGATGAACAGTAGCTTGTGGAGGCTGGAGGGGGTCGACGGTGGAGATGAACAGTATCCCGTGGAGTCCCGTTTTGCGGTACGCCACACCCCTCCCAATGAACAGGACCCTCGTTTCGACCGTAGCGCTCCAACACAAGTCCGTTTCGTCCGTTTTGCGGTACGCCACACCCCTCCCGATCAACATGACCCCCGTTTCGACCGTAGGAGGTCCGTTTCCTCCGTTTTGTGGTACGCCAGACCCCTCCCGATGAACAGGATCCCGTTTCGAACATGGCAGGTCGAACACAAGGCCGTTTCCTCCGTTCTGCGGTACGCCAGGCCTCGTTTCCATCGCCTGTTCCATCCAAGCCCTCCCGATGAACACGACGCATTCCATTGCCTCCCCATGTGAAGGAAATATGCCCTAGAGGCAATAATAAAGTTATTATTTATTTCCTTATATCATGATAAATGTTTATTATTCATGCTAGAATTGTATTAACTGGAAACATAATACATGTGTGAATACATAGACAAACTTAGTGTCACTAGTATGCCTCTACTTGACTAGCTCGTTAATCAAAGATGGTTATGTTTCCTAACCATGAACAAGGTGTTGTTATTTGATTAACGAGGTCACATCATTGGTTGAATGATCTGATTGACATGACCCATTCCATTAGCTTAGCAGCCGATCGTTTAGTATGTTGCTATTGCTTTCTTCATGACTTATACATGTTCCTATAACTATGAGATTATGCAACTCCCATTTCCCGGAGGAACACTTTGTGTGCTACCAAACGTCACAATGTAACTGGGTGATTATAAAGGAGCTCTACAGGTGTCTCCAAAGGTAGATGTTGGGTTGGCGTATTTCGAGATTAGGATTTGTCACTCCGATTGTCGGAGAGGTATCTCTGGGCCCTCTCGGTAATGCACATCACATAAGCCTTGCAAGCATTACAACTAATGAGTTAGTTGCGAGACGATGTATTAGGAATGAGTAAAGAGACTTGCCGGTAACGAGATTGAACTAGGTATTGGATACCGACGATCGAATCTCGGGCAAGTAACATACCGATGACAAAGGAAACAACGTATGTTGTTATGCGGTCTGACCAATAAAGATCTTCGTAGAATATGTAGGAGCCAATATGGGCATCGAGGTCCCGCTATTGGTTATTGACCGGAGATGTATCTCAGTCATGTCTACATTGTTCTCGAACCGTAGGGTCCGCACGCTTAACGTTACGATGACAGTTATTATGAGTTTATGCATTTTGATGTACCGAAGTTAGTTTGGAGTCCCGGATGTGATCACGGACATGACGAGGAGTCTCGAAATGGTCGAGACATAAAGATTGATATATTGGACGGCTATATTCGTGTTGGGGAACGCAGTAATTTCAAAAAAATTCCTACGCACACGCAAGATCATGGTGATGCACAGCAACGAGAGGGGAGAGTGTTGTCTACGTACCAACGCAGACCGACTGCGGAAGCGATCACACAACGTAGAGGAAGTAGTCGTACGTCTTCTTCCCGATCCAACCGATCCAAGCACCGTTACTCCGGCACCTCCGAGTTCTTAGCACACGTTCAACTCGATGACGTTCCTCGGGCTCCGATCCAGCAAAGCGTTGAGGAAGAGTTTCGTCAGCACGACGGCGTGATGACGATCTTGATGTACTACCGACGTAGGGCTTCGCCTAAGCACTACAACGGTACGATCGAGGTGGAATTTGGTGGCAGGGGGCACCGCACACGGCTAAGGAACGATCTCAAGGATCAAGTTGTGTGTCTATGGGGTGCCCCCTGCCCCCGTATATAAAGGCCAGGGGCAAGGGGGTCGGCCGGCTAGGAGGGAGGCGCAGGGAGGAGTCCCACTCCTACCGGGAGTAGGACTCCTTCCCCCAAATCCTATTCCTAATAGGACTCTTCGGGAGAAAGAGAAGAGAAGAGAAGAGAGGGGGGGCGGCCCCTTCTCCTAGTCCTAATAGGACTAGGGAAGGGGGGTTCGGCCGGCCAGCATGTGGGCTGCCCCTTCTCTCTTTTCCACTAAGGCCCAATAGGCCCATTTGCCTCCCGGGGGGTTCCGGTAACCCTCCCGGTAATCCGGTAAAATCCCGATTTCACTCGGAACACTTCCGGTGCCCAAACATAGGCTTCCAATATATCAATCTTTACGTCTCGACCATTTCGAGACTCCTCGTCATGTCCGTGATCTCATCCGGGACTCCGAACAACCTTCGGTACATCAAAATGCATAAACTCATAATAACTGTCATCGTAACGTTAAGCGTGCGGACCCTACGGTTCGAAAACAATGTAGACATGACCGAGACACGTCTCCGGCCAATAACCAATAGCGGGACCTGGATGCCCATATTGGCTCCTACATATTCTACGAAGATCTTTATCGGTCAGACCGCATAACAACATACGTTGTTCCCTTTGTCATCGGTATGTTACTTGCCCGAGATTCGATCGTCGGTATCCAATACCTAGTTCAATCTCGTTACCGGCAAGTCTCTTTACTCGTTCCGTAATACATCATCTCACAACTAACTTATTAGTTGCAGTGCTTGCAAGGCTTATGTGATGTGCATTACCGAGAGGGCCCAGAGATACCTCTCCGACATTCGGAGTGACAAACCCTAATCTCGAAATACGCCAACCCAACATCTACCATTGGAGACACCTGTAGTACTCCTTTATAATCACCCAGTTACGTTGTGACGTTTGGTAGTACCCAAAGTGTTCCTCCGGTAAACGGGAGTTGCATAATCTCATAGTTATAGGAACATGTATAAGTCATGAAGAAAGCAATAGCAACATACTAAACGATCAGGTGCTAAGCTAATGGAATGGGTCATGTCAATCAGATCATTCTACAAATGATGTGACCTCGTTAATCAAATAACAACTCCTTGTTCATGGTTAGGAAACATAACCATCTTTGGTTAACGAGCTAGTCAAGTAGAGGCATACTAGTGACACTCTGTTGGTCTATGTATTCACACATGTATTATGTTTCCGGTTAATACAATTCTAGCATGAATAATAAACATTTATCATGATGTAAGGAAATAAATAATAACTTTATTATTGCCTCTAGGGCATATTTCCTTCAGTCTCCCACTTGCACTAGAGTCAATAATCTAGATTACACTGTAATGATTCTAACACCCATGGAGCCTTGGTGCTGATCATGTTTTGCTCGTGGAAGAGGCTTAGTCAACGGGTCTGCAACATTCAGATCCGTATGTATCTTGCAAATCTCTATGTCTCCCACCTGGACTAAATCCCGGATGGAGTTGAAGCGTCTCTTGATGTGTTTGGTTCTTTTGTGAAATCTGGATTCCTTTGCCAAGGCAATTGCACCAGTATTGTCACAGAAGATTTTCATTGGACCCGATGCACTAGGTATGACACCTAGATCGGATATGAACTCCTTCATCCAGACTCCTTCGTTTGCTGCTTCCGAAGCAGCTATGTACTCCGCTTCACATGTAGATCCCGCTACGACGCTTTGTTTAGAACTGCACCAACTGACAGCTCCACCGTTTAAAGTAAACACGTATCCGGTTTGCGATTTAGAATCGTCCGGATCAGTGTCAAAGCTTGCATCAACGTAACCTCTTACGGTGAGCTCTTTGTCACCTCCATATACGAGAAACATATCCTTAGTCCTTTTCAGGTATGTCAGGATGTTCTTGACCGCTGTCCAGTGATCCATTCCTGGATTACTTTGGTACCTCCCTGCTAAACCTATAGCAAGGCACACATCAGGTCTGGTACACAGCATTGCATACATGATAGAGCCTATGGCTGAAGCATAGGGAACATCTTTCATTTTCTCTCTATCTTCTGCAGTGGTCGGGCATTGAGTCTTACTCAACTTCACACCTTGTAGCACAGGCAAGAACCCTTTCTTTGCTTGATCCATCTTGAACTTCTTCAAAATTTTGTCAAGGTATGTGCATTGTGAAAGTCCAATTAAGCGTTTTGATCTATCTCTATAGATCTTTATGCCTAATATGTATGCAGCTTCCCCGAGGTCTTTCATCGAAAAACTTTTATTCAAGTATCCCTTTATGCTATCCAGAAATTCTATATCATTTCCAATTAGCAATATGTCATCCACATATAATATTAGAAATGCTACAGAGCTCCCACTCACTTTCTTGTAAATACAGGCTTCTCCAAAAGTCTGTATAAAGCCAAATGCTTTGATCACACTATCAAAGCGTTTATTCCAACTCCGAGATGCTTGCACCAGTCCATAAATGGATCGCTGGAGTTTGCATACTTTGTTAGCTCCTTTTGGATCGACAAAACCTTCTGGTTGTACCATATACAACTCTTCTTCCAGAAATCCATTCAGGAATGCAGTTTTGACATCCATTTGCCATATTTCACAATCATAAAATGCGGCAATTGCTAACATAATTCTGACGGACTTAAGCATCGCTACTGGTGAGAAGGTCCCATCGTAGTCAACCCCTTGAACTTGTCGAAAACCTTTTGCGACAAGTCGAGCTTTATAGACAGTAACATTACCGTTAGCGTCAGTCTTTTTCTTGAAGATCCATTTATTCTCAATTGCTTGCCGATCATCGGGCAAGTCAACCAAAGTCCATACTTTGTTCTCATACATGGATCCCATCTCAGATTTCATGGCCTCAAGCCACTTTGCGGAATCTGGGCTCACCATCGCTTCTTCATAGTTCGTAGGTTCATCATGATCTAGCATCATGACTTCCAGAACTGGATTACCGTACCACTCTGGTGCGGATCTCACTCTGGTTGATCTACGTGGTTCAGTAGTATCTTGATCTGAAGCTTCATGATCATAATCATTAGCTTCCTCACTGATTGGCATAGGTGTCGCAGAAACAGTTTTCTGTGATGTACTATTTTCCAATAAGGGAGCAGGTACAGTTACCTCGTCAAGTTCTACTTTCCTCCCACTCACTTCTTTCGAGAGAAACTCCTTCTCTAGAAATGATCCATTCTTAGCAACGAATGTCTTGCCTTCGGATCTGTGATAGAAGGTATACCCAACAGTTTCCTTTGGGTATCCTATGAAGACACATTTCTCCGCTTTGGGTTCGAGCTTATCAGGTTGAAGCTTTTTCACATAAGCATCGCAGCCCCAAACTTTAAGAAACGACAACTTTGGTTTCTTGCCAAACCATAGTTCATAAGGCGTCGTCTCAACGGATTTTGATGGTGCCCTATTTAACGTGAATGCGGCCGTCTCTAAAGCATAACCCCAAAACGATAGCGGTAGATCAGTAAGAGACATCATAGATCGCACCATATCTAGTAAAGTACGATTACGACGTTCGGACACACCATTACACTGTGGTGTTCCGGGTGGCGTGAGTTGCGAAACTATTCCACAATTTTTCAAATGTACACCAAACTCGTAACTCAAATATTCTCCTCCACGATCAGATCATAGAAATTTTATTTTCTTGTTACGATGATTTTCAACTTCACTCTGAAATTCCTTGAACTTTTCAAATGTTTCAAACTTATGTTTCAATAAGTAGATATACCCATATCTGCTTAAATCATCTGTGAAGGTGAGAAAATAACGATATCCGCCGCGAGCCTCAATATTCATCGGACCACATACATCGGTATGTATGATTTCCAACAAATCTGTTGCTCTCTCCATAGTACCGGAGAACGGTGTTTTAGTCATCTTGCCTATGAGGCACGGTTCGCAAGTACCAAGTGATTCATAATCAAGTGATTCCAAAAGCCCATCAGTATGGAGTTTCTTCATGCGCTTTACACCGATATGACCTAAACGGCAGTGCCACAAATAAGTTGCACTATCATTATTAACTTTGCATCTTTTGGCTTCTACATTATGAATATGTGTATTACTATCTTCGAGATTCAACAAGAATAGACCACTCTTCAAAGGTGCATGACCATAAAAGATATTATTCATATAAATAGAACAACCATTATTCTCTGATTTAAATGAATAACCGTCTCGCATTAAACAAGATCCAGATATAATGTTCATGCTCAACGCTGGCACCAAATAACAATTATTTAGGTCTAATATTAATCCCGAAGGTAGATGTAGAGGTAGTGTGCCGACCGCGATCACATCGACTTTGGAACCGTTTCCCACGCGCATCGTCACCTCGTCCTTTGCTAGTGTCCGCTTATTCCGTAGTCCCTGTTTCGAGTTGCAAATATTAGCAACAGAACCAGTATCAAATACCCAGGTGCTACTGCGAGCTCTAGTAAGGTACACATCAATAACATGTATATCACATATACCTTTGCTCACTTTGCCATCCTTCTTATCCGCCAAATACTTGGGGCAGTTCCGCTTCCAGTGACCAGTCTGCTTGCAGTAGAAGCACTCAGTTTCAGGCTTAGGTCCAGACTTGGGTTTCTTCTCTTGAGCAGCAACTTGCTTACTGTTCTTCTTGAAGTTTCCCTTCTTCTTCCCTTTGCCCTTTTTCTTGAAACTAGTGGTTTTGTTAACCATCAACACTTGATGCTCCTTCTTGATTTCTACCTCCGCAGCTTTTAGCATTGCGAAGAGCTCGGGAATAGTATTGTTCATCCCTTGCATATTATAGTTCATCACGAAGCTCTTGTAGCTTGGTGGCAGTGATTGGAGAATTCTGTCAATGACGCAGTCATCTGGAAGATTAACTCCCATCTAAGTCAAGTGATTATTATACCCAGACATCTTGAGTATATGCTCACTGACAGAACTATTCTCCTCCATCTTACAGCTATAGAACTTATTGGAGACTTCATATCTCTCAATTCGGGCATTTGCTTGAAATATTAACTTCAACTCCTGGAACATCTCATATGCTCCATGACGTTCAAAACGTCGTTGAAGTCCCGATTCTAAGCCGTAAAGCATGGCACACTGAACTATCGAGTAGTCATCCGCTTTGCTCTGCCAGACGTTCACAACATCTGGCGTTGCTCCAGCAGCAGGCCTGTCACCCAGCGGTGCTTCCAGGACGTAATTCTTCTGTGCAGCAATGAGGATAATCCTCAGGTTACGGACCCAGTCCGTGTAATTGCTACCATCATCTTTCAACTTTGCTTTCTCAAGGAACGCATTAAAATTCAACGGAACAATAGCACGAGACATCTATCTACAAGCAACATAAACAAGCAAGATACTATCAGGTACTAAGTTCATGATAAGTTTAAGTTCAGTTAATCAAATTACTTAGGAACTCCCACTTAGATAGACATCCCTCTAATCCTCTAAGTGATCACGTGATCCAAATCAACTAAACCATAACCGATCATCACGTGAGATGGAGTAGTTTTTAATGGTGAACATCGTCATGTTGATCATATCTACTATATGATTCACGCTCGACCTTTCGGTCTCTGTGTTCCGAGGACATATCTGCATATGCTAGGCTCGTCAAGTTTAACCTGAGTATTCTGCGTGTGCAAAACTGGCTTGCACCCGTTGTAGATGGACGTAGAGCTTATCACACCCGATCATCACGTGGTGTCTGGGCACGACGAACTTTGGCAACGGTGCATACTCAGGGAGAACACTTCTTGATAATTTAGTGAGAGATCATCTTATAATGCTACCGTCAATCAAAGCAAGATAAGATGCATAAAAGGATAAACATCACATGCAATCAATATAAGTGATATGATATGGCCATCATCATCTTGTGCTTGTGATCTCCATCTCCGAAGCACCGTCATGATCACTATCGTCACCGGCGCGACACCTTGATCTCCATCGTAGCATCGTTGTCGTCTCGCCAATCTTATGCTTCCACGACTATTACTACCGTTTAGTAATCTAGTAAAGCATTACATCGCGATTGCATTGCATACAATAAAGCGACAACCATATGGCTCCTGCCAGTTGCCGATAACTTAGTTACAAAACATGATCATCTCATACAATAAAATCAGCATCATGTCTTGACCATATCACATCACAACATACCCTGCAAAAACAAGTTAGACGTCCTCTACTTTGTTGTTGCAAGTTTTACGTGGCTGCTACGGGCTTAAGTAAGAACTCATCTCACCTACGCATCAAAACCACAACGATAGTTCGTCAAATAGACTCCGTTTTAACCTTCTCAAGGACCGGGCGTAGTCACACTTGGTTCAACTAAAGTTGGAGAGACAGTCTTCCGCAAGCCATCTATGTGCAAAGCACGTCGAGGGAACCGGTCTCGCGTAAGAGTACGCGTAAGGTTGGTCCGGATCGTCTCAACCAACAATACCGCCGAACCAAAGTATGACATGCTGGTAGGCAGTATGACTTGTATCGCCCACAACTCACTTGTGTTCTACTCGTGCATATAACATCAAACCATAAAACCTAGGCTCGGATGCCACTGTTGGGGAACGCAGTAATTTCAAAAAATTTCCTACGCACACGCAAGATCATGGTGACGCACAGCAACGAGAGGGGAGAGTGTTGTCTACGTACCAACGCAGACCGACTGCGGAAGCGATCACACAACGTAGAGGAAGTAGTCGTACGTCTTCTTCCCGATCCAACCGATCCAAGCACCGTTACTCTGGCACCTCCGAGTTCTTGGCACACGTTCAGCTCGATGACGTTCCTCGGGCTCCGATCCAGCAAAGCGTCGAGGAAAAGTTTCGTCAGCACGACGGCGTGATGACGATCTTGGTGTACTACCGACGCAGGGCTTCGCCTAAGCACTACAACGGTACGATCGAGGTGGAATTTGGTGGCAGGGGGCACCGCACACGGCTAAGGAACGATCTCAAGGATCAAGTTGTGTGTCTATGGGGTGCCCCTACCCCCGTATATAAAGGCCAGGGGCAAGGGGGTCGGCCGGCTAGGAGGGAGGCGCAGGGAGGAGTCCCACTCCTACCGGGAGTAGGACTCCTTCCCCCAAATCCTATTCCTAATAGGACTCTTCGGGAGAAAGAGAAGAGAAGAGAAGAGAGGGGGGCCGGCCCCTTCTCCTAGTCCTAATAGGACTAGGGAAGGGGGGTTCGGCCGGCCAGCATGTGGGCTGCCCCTTCTCTCTTTTCCACTAAGGCCCAATAGGCCCATTTGCCTCCCGGGGGGGGGAATATGCCCTAGAGGCAATAATAAAGTTATTATTTATTTCCTTACATCATGATAAATGTTTATTATTCATGCTAGAATTGTATGAACCGGAAACATAATACATGTGTGAATACATAGACCAACAGAGTGTCACTAGTATGCCTCTACTTGACTAGCTCGTTAATCAAAGATGGTTATGTTTCCTAACCATGAACAAGGAGTTGTTATTTGATTAACGAGGTCACATCATTAGTAGAATGATCTGATTGACATGACCCATTCCATTAGCTTAGCACCTGATCGTTTAGTATGTTGCTATTGCTTTCTTCATGACTTATACATGTTCCTATAACTATGAGATTATGCAACTCCCGTTTACCGGAGGAACACTTTGGGTACTACCAAACGTCACAACGTAACTGGGTGATTATAAAGGAGTACTACAGGTGTCTCCAATGGTAGATGTTGGGTTGGCGTATTTCGAGATTAGGGTTTGTCACTCCGAATGTCGGAGAGGTATCTCTGGGCCCTCTCGGTAATGCACATCACATAAGCCTTGCAAGCACTGCAACTAATAAGTTAGTTGTGAGATGATGTATTACGGAACGAGTAAAGAGACTTGCCGGTAACGAGATTGAACTAGGTATTGGATACCGACGATCGAATCTCGGGCAAGTAACATACCGATGACAAAGGGAACAACGTATGTTGTTATGCGGTCTGACCGATAAAGATCTTCGTAGAATATGTAGGAGCCAATATGGGCATCCAGGTCCCGCTATTGGTTATTGGCCGAAGACGTGTCTCGGTCATGTCTACATTGTTCTCGAACCGTAGGGTCCGCACGCTTAACGTTACGATGACAGTTATTATGAGTTTATGCATTTTGATGTACCGAAGGTTGTTCGGAGTCCCGGATGGGATCACGGACATGACGAGGAGTCTCGAAATGGTCGAGACGTAAAGATTGGTATATTGGAAGCCTATGTTTGGGCACCGGAAGTGTTCCGGGTGAAATCGGGATTTTACCGGATTACCGGGAGGGTTACCGGAACCCCCCGGGAGGCAAATGGGCCTATTGGGCCTTAGTGGAAAAGAGAGAAGGGGCAGCCCACATGCTAGCCGGCCGAACCCCCCTTCCCTAGTCCTATTAGGACTAGGAGAAGGGGCCGGCCCCCCCTCTCTTCTCTTCTCTTCTCTTTCTCCCGAAGAATCCTATTAGGAATAGGATTTGGGGGAAGGAGTCCTACTCCCGGTAGGAGTGGGACTCCTCCCTGCGCCTCCCTCCTAGCCGGCCGACCCCCTTGCCCCTGGCCTTTATATACGGGGGCAGGGGCACCCCATAGACACACAACTTGATCCTTGAGATCGTTCCTTAGCCGTGTGCGGTGCCCCCTGCCACCAAATTCCACCTCGATCGTACCGTTGTAGTGCTTAGGCGAAGCCCTGCGTCGGTAGTACATCAAGATCGTCATCACGCCGTCATGCTAACGAAACTCTTCCTCGACGCTTTGCTGGATCGGAGCCCGAGGAACGTCATCGAGCTGAACGTGTGCTAAGAACTCGGAGGTGCCGGAGTAACGGTGCTTGGATCGGTTGGATCGGGAAGAAGACGTACGACTACTTCCTCTATGTTGTGTGATCGCTTCCGCAGTCGGTCTGTGTTGGTACGTAGACAACACTCTCCCCTCTCGTTGCTATGCATCACCATGATCTTGCGTGTGCGTAGGAAATTTTTTGAAATTACTGCGTTCCCCAACAGTGGCATCCGAGCCTAGGTTTTATGGTTTGATGTTATATGCACGAGTAGAACACAAGTGAGTTGTGGGCGATACAAGTCATACTGCCTACCAGCATGTCATACTTTGGTTCGGCGGTATTGTTGGTTGAGACGATCCGGACCAACCTTACGCGTACTCTTACGCGAGACCGGTTCCCTCGACGTGCTTTGCACATAGATGGCTTGCGGAAGACTGTCTCTCCAACTTTAGTTGAACCAAGTGTGACTACGCCCGGTCCTTGAGAAGGTTAAAACGGAGTCTATTTGACGAACTATCGTTGTGGTTTTGATGCGTAGGTGAGATGAGTTCTTACTTAAGCCCGTAGCAGCCACGTAAAACTTGCAACAACAAAGTAGAGGACGTCTAACTTGTTTTTGCAGGGTATGTTGTGATGTGATATGGTCAAGACATGATGCTGATTTTATTGTATGAGATGATCATGTTTTGTAACTAAGTTATCGGCAACTGGCAGGAGCCATATGGTTGTCGCTTTATTGTATGCAATGCAATCGCGATGTAATGCTTTACTAGATTACTAAACGGTAGTAATAGTCGTGGAAGCATAAGATTGGCGAGACGACAACGATGCTACGATGGAGATCAAGGTGTCACGCCGGTGACGATGGTGATCATGACGGTGCTTCGGAGATGGAGATCACAAGCACAAGATGATGATGGCCATATCATATCACTTATATTGATTGCATGTGATGTTTATCCTTTTATGCATCTTATCTTGCTTTGATTGACGGTAGCATTATAAGATGATCTCTCACTAAATTATCAAGAAGTGTTCTCCCTGAGTATGCACCGTTGCCAAAGTTCGTCGTGCCCAGACACCACGTGATGATCGGGTGTGATAAGCTCTACGTCCATCTACAACGGGTGCAAGCCAGTTTTGCACACGCAGAATACTCAGGTTAAACTTGACGAGCCTAGCATATGCAGATATGGCTTCGGAACACAGAGACCGAAAGGTCGAGCATGAATCATATAGTAGATATGATCAACATGACGATGTTCACCATTGAAAACTACTCCATCTCACGTGATGATCGGTTATGGTTTAGTTGATTTGGATCACGTGATCACTTAGAGGATTAGAGGGATGTCTATCTAAGTGGGAGTTCCTAAGTAATTTGATTAACTGAACTTAAACTTATCATGAACTTAGTACCTGATAGTATCTTGCTTGTTTATGTTGCTTGTAGATAGATGGCTCGTGCTATTGTTCCGTTGAATTTTAATGCGTTCCTTGAGAAAGCAAAGTTGAAAGATGATGGTAGCAATTACACGGACTAGGTCCGTAACCTGAGGATTATCCTCATTGCTGCACAGAAGAATTACATCCTGGAAGCACCGCTGGGTGACAGGCCTGCTGCTGGAGCAACGCCAGATGTTGTGAACGTCTGGCAGAGCAAAGCGGATGACTACTCGATAGTTCAGTGTGCCATGCTTTACGGCTTAGAATCGGGACTTCAACGACGTTTTGAACGTCATGGAGCATATGAGATGTTCCAGGAGTTGAAGTTAATATTTCAAGCAAATGCCCGAATTGAGAGATATGAAGTCTCCAATAAGTTCTATAGCTGTAAGATGGAGGAGAATAGTTCTGTCAGTGAGCATATACTCAAGATGTCTGGGTATAATAATCACTTGATTCAGATGGGAGTTAATCTTCCAGATGACTGCGTCATTGACAGAATTCTCCAATCACTGCCACCAAGCTACAAGAGCTTCGTGATGAACTATAATATGCAAGGGATGAACAAGACTATTCCCGAGCTCTTCGCAATGCTAAAAGCTGCGCAGGTAGAAATCAAGAAGGAGCATCAAGTGTTGATGGTTAACAAAACCACTAGTTTCAAGAAAAAGGGCAAAGGGAAGAAGAAGGGAAACTTCAAGAAGAACAGTAAGCAAGTTGCTGCTCAAGAGAAGAAACCCAAGTCTGGACCTAAGCCTGAAACTGAGTGCTTCTACTGCAAGCAGACTGGTCACTGGAAGCGGAACTGCCCCAAGTATTTGGCGGATAAGAAGGATGGCAAAGTGAGCAAAGGTATATGTGATATACATGTTATTGATGTGTACCTTACTAGAGCTCGCAGTAGCACCTGGGTATTTGATACTGGTTCTGTTGCTAATATTTGCAACTCGAAACAGGGACTACGGAATAAGCGGACACTAGCAAAGGACGAGGTGACGATGCGCGTGGGAAACGGTTCCAAAGTCGATGTGATTGCGGTCAGCACGCTACCTCTACATCTACCTTCGGGATTAATATTAGACCTAAATAATTGTTATTTGGTGCCAGCGTTGAGCATGAACATTATATCTGGATCTTGTTTAATGCGAGACGGTTATTCATTTAAATCAGAGAATAATGGTTGTTCTATTTATATGAATAATATCTTTTATGGTCATGCACCTTTGAAGAGTGGTCTATTCTTGTTGAATCTCGAAGATAGTAATACACATATTCATAATGTAGAAGCCAAAAGATGCAAAGTTAATAATGATAGTGCAACTTATTTGTGGCACTACCGTTTAGGTCATATCGGTGTAAAGCGCATGAAGAAACTCCATACTGATGGGCTTTTGGAATCACTTGATTATGAATCACTTGGTACTTGCGAACCGTGCCTCATAGGCAAGATGACTAAAACACCGTTCTCCGGTACTATGGAGAGAGCAACAGATTTGTTGGAAATCATACATACCGATGTATGTGGTCCGATGAATATTGAGGCTCGCGGTGGATATCGTTATTTTCTCACCTTCACAGATGATTTAAGCAGATATGGGTATATCTACTTAATGAAACATAAGTCTGAAACATTTGAAAAGTTCAAGGAATTTCAGAGTGAAGTTGAAAATCATCGTAACAAGAAAATAAAATTTCTACGATCTGATCGTGGAGGAGAATATTTGAGTTACGAGTTTGGTGTACATTTGAAAAATTGTGGAATAGTTTCGCAACTCACGCCACCCGGAACACCACAGCGTAATGGTGTGTTCGAACGTCGTAATCGTACTTTACTAGATATGGTGCGATCTATGATGTCTCTTACTGATTTACCGCTATCGTTTTGGGGTTATGCTTTAGAGACGGCCGCATTCACGTTAAATAGGGCACCATCAAAATCCGTTGAGACGACGCCTTATGAACTATGGTTTGGCAAGAAACCAAAGTTGTCGTTTCTTAAAAGTTTGGGGCTGCGATGCTTATGTGAAAAAGCTTCAACCTGATAAGCTCGAACCCAAAGCGGAGAAATGTGTCTTCATAGGATACCCAAAGGAAACTGTTGGGTATACCTTCTATCACAGATCCGAAGGCAAGACATTCGTTGCTAAGAATGGATCATTTCTAGAGAAGGAGTTTCTCTCGAAAGAAGTGAGTGGGAGGAAAGTAGAACTTGACGAGGTAACTGTACCTGCTCCCTTATTGGAAAATAGTACATCACAAAAAACTGTTTCTGCGACACCTATGCCAATCAGTGAGGAAGCTAATGATTATGATCATGAAGCTTCAGATCAAGATACTACTGAACCACGTAGATCAACCAGAGTGAGATCCGCACCAGAGTGGTACGGTAATCCAGTTCTGGAAGTCATGATGCTAGATCATGATGAACCTACGAACTATGAAGAAGCGATGGTGAGCCCAGATTCCGCAAAGTGGCTTGAGGCCATGAAATCTAAGATGGGATCCATGTATGAGAACAAAGTATGGACTTTGGTTGACTTGCCCGATGATCGGCAAGCAATTGAGAATAAATGGATCTTCAAGAAAAAGACTGACGCTGACGGTAATGTTACTGTCTATAAAGCTCGACTTGTCGCAAAAGGTTTTCGACAAGTTCAAGGGGTTGACTACGATGAGACCTTCTCACCCATAGCGATGCTTAAGTCCGTCAGAATTATGTTAGCAATTGCCGCATTTTATGATTATGAAATATGGCAAATGGATGTCAAAACTGCATTCCTGAATGGATTTCTGGAAGAAGAGTTGTATATGGTACAACCAGAAGGTTTTGTCGATCCAAAAGGAGCTAACAAAGTATGCAAACTCCAGCGATCCATTTATGGACTGGTGCAAGCATCTCGGAGTTGGAATAAACGCTTTGATAGTGTGATCAAAGCATTTGGCTTTATACAGACTTTTGGAGAAGCCTGTATTTACAAGAAAGTGAGTGGGAGCTCTGTAGCATTTCTGATATTATATGTGGATGACATATTGCTAATTGGAAATGATATAGAATTTCTGGATAGCATAAAGGGATACTTGAATAAAAGTTTTTCGATGAAAGACCTCGGGGAAGCTGCATACATATTAGGCATAAAGATCTATAGAGATAGATCAAAACGCTTAATTGGACTTTCACAATGCACATACCTTGACAAAATTTTGAAGAAGTTCAAGATGGATCAAGCAAAGAAAGGGTTCTTGCCTGTGCTACAAGGTGTGAAGTTGAGTAAGACTCAATGCCCGACCACTTCAAAAGATAGAGAGAAAATGAAAGATGTTCCCTATGCTTCAGCCATAGGCTCTATCATGTATGCAATGCTGTGTACCAGACCTGATGTGTGCCTTGCTATAAGTTTAGGAGGGAGGTACCAAAGTAATCCAGGAATGGATCACTGGACAGCGGTCAAGAACATCCTGAAATACCTGAAAAGGACTAAGGATATGTTTCTCGTATATGGAGGTGACAAAGAGCTCACCGTAAGAGGTTACGTTGATGCAAGCTTTGACACTGATCCAGACGATTCTAAATCGCAAACCGGATACGTGTTTACTTTAAACGGTGGAGCTGTCAGTTGGTGCAGTTCTAAACAAAGCGTCGTAGCGGGATCTACATGTGAAGCGGAGTACATAGCTGCTTCGGAAGCAGCAAACGAAGGAGTCTGGATGAAGGAGTTCATATCCGATCTAGGTGTCATACCTAGTGCATCGGGTCCAATGAAAATCTTCTGTGACAATACTGGTGCAATTGCCTTGGCAAAGGAATCCAGATTTCACAAAAGAACCAAACACATCAAGAGACGCTTCAACTCCATCCGGGATTTAGTCCAGGTGGGAGACATAGAGATTTGCAAGATACATACGGATCTGAATGTTGCAGACCCGTTGACTAAGCCTCTTCCACGAGCAAAACATGATCAGCACCAAGGCTCCATGGGTGTTAGAATCATTACAGTGTAATCTAGATTATTGACTCTAGTGCAAGTGGGAGACTGAAGGAAATATGCCCTAGAGGCAATAATAAAGTTATTATTTATTTCCTTACATCATGATAAATGTTTATTATTCATGCTAGAATTGTATTAACCGGAAACATAATACATGTGTGAATACATAGACCAACAGAGTGTCACTAGTATGCCTCTACTTGACTAGCTCGTTAATCAAAGATGGTTATGTTTCCTAACCATGAACAAGGAGTTATTATTTGATTAACGAGGTCACATCATTAGTAGAATGATCTGATTGACATGACCCATTCCATTAGCTTAGCACCTGATCGTTTAGTATGTTGCTATTGCTTTCTTCATGACTTATACATGTTCCTATAACTATGAGATTATGCAACTCCCGTTTACCGGAGGAACACTTTGGGTACTACCAAACGTCACAACGTAACTGGGTGATTATAAAGGAGTACTACAGGTGTCTCCAATGGTAGATGTTGGGTTGGCGTATTTCGAGATTAGGGTTTGTCACTCCGAATGTCGGAGAGGTATCTCTGGGCCCTCTCGGTAATGCACATCACATAAGCCTTGCAAGCACTGCAACTAATAAGTTAGTTGTGAGATGATGTATTACGGAACGAGTAAAGAGACTTGCCGGTAACGAGATTGAACTAGGTATTGGATACCGACGATCGAATCTCGGGCAAGTAACATACCGATGACAAAGGGAACAACGTATGTTGTTATGCGGTCTGACCGATAAAGATCTTCGTAGAATATGTAGGAGCCAATATGGGCATCCAGGTCCCGCTATTGGTTATTGGCCGGAGACGTGTCTCGGTCATGTCTACATTGTTCTCGAACCGTAGGGTCCGCACGCTTAACGTTACGATGACAGTTATTATGAGTTTATGCATTTTGATGTACCGAAGGTTGTTCGGAGTCCCGGATGGGATCACGGACATGACGAGGAGTCTCGAAATGGTCGAGACGTAAAGATTGGTATATTGGAAGCCTATGTTTGGGCACCGGAAGTGTTCCGGGTGAAATCGGGATTTTACCGGATTACCGGGAGGGTTACCGGAACCCCCCGGGAGGCAAATGGGCCTATTGGGCCTTAGTGGAAAAGAGAGAAGGGGCAGCCCACATGCTAGCCGGCCGAACCCCCCTTCCCTAGTCCTATTAGGACTAGGAGAAGGGGCCGGCCCCCCCTCTCTTCTCTTCTCTTCTCTTTCTCCCGAAGAGTCCTATTAGGAATAGGATTTGGGGGAAGGAGTCCTACTCCCGGTAGGAGTGGGACTCCTCCCTGCGCCTCCCTCCTAGCCGGCCGACCCCCTTGCCCCTGGCCTTTATATACGGGGGCAGGGGGCACCCCATAGACACACAACTTGATCCTTGAGATCGTTCCTTAGCCGTGTGCGGTGCCCCCTGCCACCGAATTCCACCTCGATCGTACCGTTGTAGTGCTTAGGCGAAGCCCTGCGTCGGTAGTACATCAAGATCGTCATCACGCCGTCGTGCTAACGAAACTCTTCCTCGACGCTTTGCTGGATCGGAGCCCGAGGAACGTCATCGAGCTGAACGTGTGCTAAGAACTCGGAGGTGCCGGAGTAACGGTGCTTGGATCGGTTGGATCGGGAAGAAGACGTACGACTACTTCCTCTACGTTGTGTGATCGCTTCCGCAGTCGGTCTGCGTTGGTACGTAGACAACACTCTCCCCTCTCGTTGCTGTGCATCACCATGATCTTGCGTGTGCGTAGGAAAATTTTTGAAATTACTGCGTTCCCCAACAGTGGGTCCCAGCAGTTAGGGGCAAATGTTTTTTTGCTAAATACGGTGGCCCGTCCGGTGGGTCCCCATTGTCAGGTGGAGGAATAATTATTTTGCGCGTAATAAGGAGGCACTTCCTTGCTGCGGTCGTGGACCCAGATGTCAGCATCTCCATGCATAGTACTCTTCCGATGGAAGTCAGGCGTTGACCACATTGACCACGCCGCACCGAGAGCACCATGGAGGTGGACGACGGCGAGGCCTAGGAAGGGGACGACGCGGAGCCCGGGAAGACGCGGCAGTGGAAGCCCGGGCGGAGAGGAGTACGAGGGTTCACTGGTTCGGCTGCGGTGTGAGGCTGCCGTCGCCGTAGGGCCTGGCCAGCGGTGGGAATAGTAGGGGGCGGTGAGGCCTCCATGGCAGCACAGCTAGCCACGGGAGGCAGGAGCATGCGGCACGACCGGCGCTGCTTTGGGCGGCTGGAGCAAGAAGACCAGAGGTTGAAGAAGCACTACGGCCGTTGGATGGACATCGTACGGTCACTGGAGCTAGAATCGTTCATATTGACTAAGTCGACAAAGCCCTTCGTCCCCGTCAACTTAGTAGGCCCACAAGTCAGCCTCCCACCAAGGTGGGTCCCAGCTAGCCGGGGGAGTATTCATTTTTTGTGCGTAATAAGGAGGCACTTCCGGTGGGTCTGAGCTGACAGCGGGGGGAACGTTTTTTTCACGAAATACGGTGGCCCGTCCGGTAGGTCCCGGCAGTCAGGGGGAAATGATTTTTTTCGCAAAATACTGGTGGCCCGTCCGGTGGGTACCCGCTGTCAGGTGGAGGAATAATTATTTTCCGCGTAATAAGGAGGCACTTCCTTGCGGCTGTTGTGGACCCAGCTGTCAGCCTCTCCGCGTACAATACTCTTTCGATGGAAGTCGGTCGTTGACCACATTGACCACGCCGCGTCGAGAGCACCACGGCGGTGGACGACGGCGAGGCATAGGAAGGGGACGACGCGGGGCCGGGGAAGACACGGCAGTGGATGCCCACGCAGAGAGGAGTACGAGCGTTCACCGGTTCGGCTGCGGTGTGATGATGTCGTCGCTGCAGAATAACAGGGGTGTGGGTGAGTAGAGGGATGCCCTAGCCAGCGGTGGGAGTAGTAGGGGGCGCTGAGGCCTGCGCGACAGCACAGCCGGCCACGGGAGGCAGGAGTAGGCGGTCCCGCCAGTGCTGCTTTGGCGGCTGGAGCAAGAAGATCAGAGATTGAAGAAACACGACGGCCGTTGGATTGACATCCAATGGTTACGTCTGCTAGAATCGTTTGTTGACGTATATAATAACTAAAAAATCTTGCATACGCGTTAACTAAACAGGCCCACAAGTCAGACCACTCCCTCTTTTTTTAATAATTTATATATAGCTCATGGCAACTTCTTATGCAATTTATTGCAGTCGTCTTTTTTGGTTGGCCAGGGCCAATTTCGCATATTTCTGTGGGTTCCAAACTATTTTTAATAACGAAATGTCCAGCCAGATTTAAAGTACTTTGAAGATATATTCAAATTAGGTTAATGCCCAGTGAAATAGGAATCTGAAAATGTAATAAAATTCAGAAATTATAAAGTAATTGCCAATTTGTCATCTGTTTTTATATTTACAACCCATTTCATATTACTTTCAAAATTTGCAGGCGTCTTGAAAGAGTTGTAGCCCATCAGGGCGTAGAAAAATAAGTAGGCCTGGATTGGGTATTCTTCAGAAAAAAATAAACTAGGCTCATTTTCACAAAGAAAAAATAGCTGGGCTGGTCACATGGTGAACATAAAATATAAGCCTGGGCTAGACGGGCCACAGCCCAGTTCAAACCCTGCTCCGTCTCAACAATACCAAACAAAAAAATACTGCTCGAGTAGCTACGTCCCAGGTGTCAGCCGATCTTGTGTTTTTCTCTTGTCCATTGACTATATACGCTCACAATGTCGTGGGTCCCAGATGTCAGGAAAACACTAGGAGGAAGCATTTTATTTTTCCATACGCTCACATGGTGGGCCCCTACTGTCATCCTCTCCACGTACTTCTGCCGATTCCTGTTGTTTGTTGACCATGTTGACAATGCGAGAGGGCGGCGCCACGGCGAGCGCACCAAAGCACGCGGAGGACATCGGCGTTAACAATTTAGGAGACGGTGGGGCGGCGATGCGTGTGCTGAGGCGCAGCCAGCAGTGGGAGGTGGAAGCAGGCGGCCCCGCTGGCGCTGGTTTGGTTTTGGCGGCTGGGGGAAGACAGGACTGAAGAAACATGACAGACTGTAAAAGCAGCAGGAGTACTTAACAACCTTAATTGAAACCAGCAGGGGCACTTAACAACCAAAGCTGAAAGCAGTATGAGTACTTATACAGGTTCAACCGTACAAAGCATGCCTCGAACAGTGCTATTTTGCCTACAGTTAACCAAGGGTGAGGCCGCCAAGCCCCAGGACAAGGCCCAGGCGCCACCCCGTGCATCCACAACCTTCTGAAAGCGGCTTCATCTCGCAACATGGTCAATAAACAGGATATTCGCTTTAGAGCCATGGAAAAGCATGAACATAATCTTCTGTCCTATTCTCCACGATGGACGGGCCTTCATTATTTGAAACCACCCATGAATAAGCATCTTTTCACCTCCAAGGGGAATTGAGTAGGTCGACATAAACATCATGTTGTGACCAAGCGCAAGTCTGACCCGACCATGGTCAGGAATCTGTATAGGAACAATAGAACTCGGCAGTTCCTGTTTCAAGAAGATCACAGCTGTAAAACTGTGTATAAGCAATAGTTTATGAACAACATATATAACAGAAAACAGCTCGTACCATAAGTTTTTCGACACAGTTGGACCTGTTCAACGAGTGCAACAGTGGCACACATATCCCACGTGGCCTTCCACCATTGAAACGCCCCACAAGGACTTCAAGACGATCAATAAAGTGTGCGAACTTGTGGATGTCGATCCAGTCAACTTCAGTGCCATTAGTAACAGCCGAGTTATTATAGAGTAACAAACAAGCAGACTGCTTAACTCTGAAAAACCTACACGTGCCACCAATTATAAGAAAATATTAGTTAGAAGTAGCATCTTTGTGAGAGATTCGTTGCTACTTCTAAAGTTAAATTGTGATTAGTTAGACAAAATAGGTGGATTAAGAAGTAATCGAGGCAACAAGCAAGAACCAGATACAAAACTAACATGGATGAACAATTGGAACGACGTCGGGGTGGAAGATCGCAGTGAAGATGAGACCAGGTTCTACTATTTCCATCAACATTCGTGCGCCAACTTTCAGTCCGTAACACTTGAGAAAGTTTATCCAAGTTCGGCCATAAAAAAAGCAGCGATCTTCTTGGTTCATGAACCCAACTCGGAACTTATATCCATGGCTTGTCTTCACTGTGATCATTAAACTAGTGTATTCAGTTATGGCAAGGCCGAGCATCTTGAGTACATGTGTTCTGGCAGAGCAAATAATACACTGCAGGAAAAATAATATGAGAACACAGCATGTTCAAAAAACCCTCACCCTCCCGGATAGAAAAGATGATTCTAGGAACATACTATGCACGTTTCAAAATGCTGTGTTAGGATGAGAAGGAACAAATGTGGCGTCTCGCCGAGGGCGCAAAAACCTGTAGGGTACTCGCACTTTGGGCACTGCAAATGAAACACACTAGATTCAGTAGGAAGAAAAATGCATCAACGGCGGCGGTTGCCATCCTAGGATTACCTGCGACCAAGGGACTTGGGTTTATCGGGGATGGATGAAGAATTTGTACCTGGTTCTCCATGAGAAAACCCTATGCAATCGCCGAGAGAGGGTTTTCTCTGAATAAGTAGACGAGGGAGAAGGGGATTCAGGCCCAGTGAAATATTGCCGCTTCGTCCGCCCAGCTTACTGCTAAAGCTGGAAAGGAGGGTTGTGATTTGACGGCTCATTAGGCATTACTGCGGTGCTACGACCGGGGTGTGTCTACCGTGAAGTTGTGCACTCTGATTTGTGCATATGGCACGTGGACCCCATTGCCGGTTGCCCCACATATGAGCGAAAGGAAGTAGAAAGACAGGAGTAACTAGTTACACATAAATATATTTTTTGACAGAGAGATACTCCCTCTATAAAGAAATATACAGATCTTTTATATCACAGGCTCACCTTGCCGAGAAATATACTCCCTCTGCAATGCACGGGCATTATGGGCGTTCAGCTTTTTTTATGGGGGTTCAGCTGAGAATATAATACTCAGATAGGCTCACGGTTCTGGACTTTGGGCCGCAGGCCGACCCTGCATGTTTGGGGCCCATGTGTTCTACCTCAGCGCTTTTCATATTGCAAGCGATCGGTACGGCGCTGGTTTTAGATGTTGTCGCAAGGCGAATACACAAAATTGAATAAAGCACGACAGCTGTTGGAATGAAACCGAACGACAGTTCCTAACCAGCAATCAGAGTTGCAATTCTATCAACGATATACCATGTGATAAATAATACTGTCGTACTACTTATACACACAGGACACTTGTTTCACCATGCCAGATTATTACATCAAAAATCTCTCGGAGGATAGATCAGTTCGGCAGTTGCGTGCTGCTACTGAAGAATTTCAAAGTTGATTTGGACCAGCTCTCCTTGCCCAGAAAGTTTGATTTTGACATCATCCCCTACCGCAAGATATGATTTAGATTTGAACCTTGACCATCCTTTAGCATCAATCATCATGCGACCATCCTTTGTACTTACGGTATATTGAGCAGGTTCATTCACACCAAGGCTGCGCATGGTAAGAGAAACTTGGCCGCAGTCGCCCCGATTGTTGAACGACTCCCTCGTTGCTCTAGAAATTCTCTGTTTGCAAACAAGAAGACATACCCAAATAGTTAGATCAACACAGTGAATCATGTGAAATAACATGGAAAGAAAAAAGAATGAAGCACTTGGGCGGCCAATGCTTACCAAGAAGGTGGACATGTCGGTTTTTGTAAGGACTTTGGTATATGAAGTGCGAACTGCAGCCCAGTCTGTTGCCGGTGCAACTGCACGGGCCGGAGCAGATGCAAGTGCAAGTGTTGGTGCAGGTGCCGAAGCTGTTGCTGTTGCCGGAGATGGTGCTCCTTGTAGAACTGGTGCCGGTGTCGGAGCAGGTGCCGGTGTCGATGCCCGATCCTCCGGTAGATCAGATTGATCCGCTGACGCGGTCGGTGCCCAATCCTTAGCTGGATCAAACTGAGTTGCTGTCGCTGTCAGTGCTAGAGCAACTGCCGATGCTCGATCTGTGCGAGACAGCGGCGATCGTGTCTGGTCTGCTATGATCAGCTTTCTAACTTGACTAGGATCTGTGACCATGATCCAGTCTTTTTCTTCATTTCTTTTAAACGCGAGAAGGACTAATTGTGGCGTTTTTGTTAAACCAAACTGCAGTTCATCATAGGGATTTAGCTTGTACTCAGACAACAGACTGGTCCAATTTTTCCCAGTAATATAAGTGATGGACGGTGCCTTCGTTATTGACACGACATAAGAAGTGAAACCTGCAAAAATAGCCATTGTAGAGCAAACCAAACGGTTTATTCTGTGATGAATGTCACATGGCAAAACCTGCATAGTAAAATTGCAGGAAAAGAAAGAAAACATGACATTAAATCAATAAGATTTAGACAGTAAATCAATAAGATTTACTTGATGTGACACGAGTAAATCCTTACCAGGAAATCACTATGTTGAAGTACTAAACATAAGATTGATCGTCCAACTACGCATGGCATGCAGGGGCCCCGCCTACTCCCACAAGCAAGACAGTCCAAAGGTCGTGACAAATCGTATGGACCGAACATCCATGGGGCTAGAAATCCTGGTGGGTGCGATAAACCCTGCAATGCATACATATATTGGAGTGTAACCATAATTGATAGACCGTCCTCACAAAAAATATGATATGGATACTTCAAAATATACAGACTGAATTGAGTGGATAGACATTAACATAGACCGTTCTCAGGACTGACCACACACCAAATGCGGCAGTACTAATAAACAATACAGGGTTAACAAACACAAATCAAGTACTGAACAATAGTACTTACTACAGACAAGCAAAGTTGCACTAACTAAACTCTGCAGACTATTTTTTGCCACCGACCTACAGGATCAACCCCGCATAACTCACTAGGCCATGGAATTCGTGTGAGATGTCTACATGCACCATCACCATCTTGTCAACCTTGGAGAACCTAACAGAGTGGTCTTTCCACTCATAAACATTATGATGAAGACAGGCCGCATCAGATTTTTTGGGAAGCTTTACAAGAACCACACCCTTCGTAATCGAAGGCACGGCCAGGAAATTGTTGTGGTCAAGTACAGCCTCGAGAACACGCCTGACAACAATGCTACATGAAAACACTAGTTCAGGACACGTGGCGACAAGGACACAGCAGCTGGATAGTTCAGCAGTAGAACTCATCATCAGGTCTTCCAGTTCACACGGCATGACTTTGAGAACTTCATCTCCACCACAGACCTGGTTCTAATTCAAACAGAAACCATATTTTATTACTACCTCCGTTCAGAAATATAAGATGATTTTTGATATTATACTCCATATATGACTACATATACGCACAGAAATGAGTGAACAAAGACACTAGAACATGTCTTCAAAGGCATGAGAGCAGAGGGATTACATGCAATATCCATAACACAAGTTACTGAGGCAAATATACCCTCTTAAAAGGTAGCATTGATGTTCATAAAGTACTCCCTCCGTCCCAAAATTCTTGTCTTAGATTTTTCTAGATACGGATGTATCAAGTCACATTTTAGTATTAGATACATCCGTATCTAGACAAATCTAAGACCAGAAATTTGGGACAGAGCGAGTAGTTGAAAGTAATCTATAAGAAATCAGTGTCAACCTCTCGCATGTTTTGGTCAAAAGAGGAATTTAGAACCGTCATTTGGCACACAAAAATCACATGCAAGATCACCCAGAAAGTTGTACTACTAGTACTAGTACTGCGTGTTAGATGAAAAAACACGATCAAGATCGAGAAAAAGATCGTCAAGAGATATTACCTAAACTTTCTTAATGAGGGATCCCAGAGAGGGGGACTTGGACAGGGCGATGGCTTTGAGCTTGTCTGCGGTAGTCTCGGCGGGGTGCTTGCGCTTCTTCGTACCATGAGCCTCGACGGTTTTGGCCGGAGCCATAGACATCACTTCGGCCGGTGCTCCAACGTCCATCAAGAAACTGTCAAATAGAAATAAAAGAAAAGAAACCATAATCACAAACCCAAAACAAGAAAAGAGAGGGAGTTATAGGATCAGTCTCGGGGTTGCAAGACCGGGCCTTGGCCAGAATCAACACCATTGATGCGCTCACCTTTCCTTCTTTGGGAGAGAAGAACAATGGCAGAAGCAGGTCGGGGTTTTCTTGAAGAAATGAGGAACAAGATGAGGCAGAAGCGAGGGTTGGGTAGAGAGGAAGCTGAGAGAGAAGAGTGAAATGATGGTTGCTTCGTCCGTCCAACTTACTGCTGGAAAGGAGGGGGTTTTGTGATTTGACGGCTCATTGGGCATTACTGCGGCGCTTCGATCGGGGTAGTCTACCATCACTCTACTATAGAGTAATTTAGTGCATGGCTGGTGGACCCCGATGCTGGTTGTCCCACACGTCGGTGAAAGTGAGTAATTTAGTGTATGGCTAGAGGAGGATCCGCACGGTAGAGCGTGTCCACTGTTTTTCAGAAGAAAAAAAATGATTACAGCAAGCGTTTCTACTCTTATGATGGAGGAGTGCGAAACACGGCAGCCACTTGAACATACACGGTGCTCCTACTACTAGGCATGTGCAGTGGTTCATACATCCGTACTACACAATCTTGTTGCTAGTGTAGTAAGATATGACGATAACAAATGATGTTGTGTGCATGTCAACTACTCCTATATGTAACATAGTACTGCTTTTTCGACTGTCCAGTCGAGAATGAACGGTGAGATCAATGTTAACAAAACTAGGTCCACAGCGCACGGCGAATACGGTGCTACAGTACTCCACGAAACATGAACCATATGAAGCATGAATAGTGTTAGGCAGGGTGTATGAAGGGTGCACGGGATGGGAGCAAAAGTTCCCTTCTCGACCCACTTTTGGGTGTTTGGCAGAGTGCATGAAGGGTGCATGAGTCCACACTACTAGGTTGACAAAAATGCACGAAGAGGAAACAACTATATTGAGATGAGAATGCAACCAAACACACCCACACGCTTTTGTGCTACAGTGACTGATCTGCACCATCTGAGTTTGATCCAACGGTCATGTTGCGCCGAGACATGGACATGCCCATGCAGAGGGCGCCTAAACACCACCGAAGTCCCTCTTCTTCTCGAGGCGCACGACGTTGGTGATGCAGGGTGCAACCGCCCGCAGAGCCCGCTCCCGGTCGACGGGAGCCAGCTCATTAAAGACGGCGTCCAATGGCATGAATGGATTCCGGTGACGGAGCCCTGAAAGGATTCGCCCGGCAATGGTGATTGCAGCCTGCAACCCCTCCTTGTCCAGCTCAGCCGCCACCATCGCGCGGAGATGGCTCAGCTCCTCGGAGATATAGGTGAAGAAGGAGACCAGGCCAGGAAGCCGCAGCTCGTTGAAGTCGACTGGGTGGTCGAACGGGTTTAGCCCGACGGCTGGCATCGTTGCGCTGGCACGACGATAGGCATCGCGCAGCCGCAACACGTGCGTGGCAACTTGGTTCACCAAGTGGCTGAGGCGATCCTGGACCTCGTCACGATCGGCCTGCTCGCGCTCCAGCCGGCTCCCCTGACGGCCTATCGTATCTCCCGCTTTCTGCAGCAACGCCGCCGATGCCTCGAGCATCTTTGAAGCTCCATGAACTCCCGCACATAACGGAGGAGCATGGCACTCCTCTCCTCCTTGAGCTCACGGAGCTCCATGTCCTTGGCACTGAGCTCCGCATCCTTGGCATGGAGCTCCTGTGTCAGGAGCCTCACCTTGGACTCCGTGATCTGCTGCGCCGCCATGGCACCAGGTAGAAGCAATGGGGAGAGGAAGCAAAGGGGGCGAAACGGCTGAAAGGCAATGCAATCTACGGGAAGGCGGAGGGAGCAGGGAATCTTTTGGTTTTCACCATGGTAAAACACCAGTCGACGACTTCTCACATCAGGGAGCAGTGGGTACAGGCGGAGTCATCGTGACTAATTGCTGCCGCGCCTGCTCCCGTCAATCAAAAAATTAAAAATCCTGCCGCCCCTGCTCCCGTCAATCAAAAAATTAAAAATCCTGCCGCACCCAAACACCAGAGCAACGCTGCGGTGGATATTTAAATTTACCTGCCGGCAAGTAGATAAAAAAAGGGGTGAAAAAACAAATGTGGCGGCGGCCTAGCTAATCGGTCGAACTAGCCCAACTAGCTAGCCACCGTGCTTCACTGATGTACTCGGCGGGAAAGGTGGTCTTTCGTGATTTGATGACTCATTTACTTGCTTCGGTGCTACAAACGAGGAGGACCCAGAAAACGCGCGGTAGGGCGTCCCACGTCAGGAAGAATATATGCGTGCACCACCCGGGAGGACCCCGAAACCGCGTGGTAGGGTGTGCCACGTCTCGGCATGGAGGAAAAACGTGCGTGTAAAAATATACTATATCAGACGTAGTACCTATGGTTCGACCTTGGGACCCAGCCAGTCGGTTGAAAACACCCCACTAGCCACACAACTTCATCACAAACATGGCACGGAGGATAGATGTGGTTAGCTCCATCTCGACCAGCCACAATGTCTCTTGTTCCAGGCAATTCTTCTATTTTCTAAGTTTTTTTAGTTGTAATAACACCACGGCAAGCTAGCACCGCTCTTCGTGTGTGCCTGTGCAAAGGATAGACGATAGAGAGAAGAGAGATTGAGATCGCAGACCTGGGAGCCACCAGTAAGTGAGATAACGGTCATGCACGTGTTGATGAGGCACTCCATCTACTCTACTCAATGCAAGTACTGTATAAAATCAAGTTATGGGACAAAGCCAACAACCGTTCGTTTTTTCAGGCTATCGACTTACGCTTTGTAGTCCAGGTTGCCAGTTTGAATGTCGTCTTTCAGATTTGTTAGTTTTAGGTCCAAATTTGATTAGTGACAAGTGGGACCCCCGTGTGTTGTTCCGATATTTCAGTGTAGGATGGTTTTTTTGAACAAAAACTTTGCGCGGTTAGACAAGTAACGGCACGAGTTACATGTTTTTTGCAAGTTTATGAACAAAAATGACAGCGACATAGAATATCACATCCACCACGCAGCTTAGATACTATGGTGATACGAGTTTTTACACCGTTGGAAGTGAGATCCAATGGCTTGGGAGTAGTCTTTGTAATTATGCACAATTTCCAAACTCTCCAAAGGTTTTTTTGCAAATAAAACATTCAGGCCTCGTGTGTGCCACTGCATCTTCGATCCAATGGCTCCTCGGTGCTCATATTAGGTGCTCCCCGTAGCTTAATTACCCGCTATGGTGATTGGAGTAGTTGTGGGCCGAATGCTACGAAAATATAATCTAAACCGACCGGAATAAATGCCTACACAAATTAATCCAAGGTTGGAGTGCCCCTCGCAATGTAAATAGCTCCGGCTTTGCGAGGGGTGGAGAGGTAGTAGCTTCAACGTGTGGAAGATACGGTGTGAGAAAGCAAGGTCAATCGAGAGACATATAGATAGAGAGACAAAGTGAGTGTGGTCCGACATTCATTGAACAAATATATATGCTCTGGAGAGATATTGTCCGATTGAGCTTTTTGGCAAGGGTGAGGGCTGTAAGATAGAGCTTGAGAGATGATCCAGTCATAGACGTGTAGATATATTTTGTGCGTGGGAGGAAGCAAGGTCAAGCGATCACATAGGGTCGTCGTGCGATCAAAAGAGTGAGACGGGTTGGAGAGAGTGACCTAGATAGACGATGTGCGTGAGAGAGTATACAATGTGAATAGGTCGAATTGGGCTCAAACATGGTGATATATCGTTTTTATCCGAGAAAGAGCGAGGTCAATCGAGACATACGGAGAGAGAGAGAGAGAGAGATTGAGTGAGCGTGGCCCACCATGAGGTCGAAAGAGTGGTGGCGGCTTGGATGGACTGACCTAGATAGACAATCTGCGTGAGAGAGTATAGAGTGTGTCGATCGAGGCCCGAATAGGGAGATATATCATTTGTGTGTGAAAGAAAACAAGGTTAAACGAGACTCAGATAAAGAGAGCGAGATTGAGCGAGTGTGGCCCATCGTGCGAAAGAAAGAGTGAGACAGTCTCGAGGGAGTGACCTAGATATACAACGTGCGTGCGTGCGCATGCACGAGAGGTTGGGGGCTAGATAGGCAATGCATGTATTTAGCGCAAGAGGGTGAGAGGGAGAGGGGGGAGAGAGAGAGAGCTCGGCATGGGGTGCAATGGTGGGTGTGTGAGGTAAATACATTTGGTAACAGAGTGGAAAAGGGGGTTGTGTAGTTGAGAGACTTAGAGATCAAAACATGGAGAGAAAGAATGAACGTGTGTTGGAAACCAATAGCTTCTTAAGGTGGTTAGGAGAGGAAGATTGACCGATACAGGAAGTATGTAGCGTTTGTGCAGGGGGGGGCTAAAAACAACATTAGAATGTACATAGTACGAGACTTAATATCGATGTTTCAATTTGGTCTACATTGTAAGATTTGAACCGAGGACCAGGCATACGGGTAATTATTTTGAGTTCGTGCCATACTAAGTTTTGAAAAGTTGACATTGACTCGGTTTGTTGTGCTATTTTGTATGTCATATGCTTGAATCCATCCAAAAGTTTTCTCACTACCATGGTGTTCATCATATACATATGAACTTGTATTAAAAAAGTAGCGTGGATACAGTGAAATGCGAAATCCACGTTAGAATTGGAGATCGCTACGTGACACACACTCTAATTCAAATAACTAACTACGTGACACACACTCTAATTCAAATAACTAATTATGTGACACACACTCTAATCCACATTAGCGTGGGTACCGTTTCGATTTTTTTTCAAATAACTCCTCATTAATTAATTTATAGTACTCCCTCTGTTCACTTTTATAAGACCTTGAAGACATTTCAGACAATGTGCAAAACAGTTCATTTTAAGTTGTCTGAAACGACTTACAAAAGTGAACGGATGGAGTATCTCGTTTCGAATTACTAATTATTGCAAGGAAAACACGGGCATGGTAATACATACAGATTCGTTTGTAAATGAAAGAAGATTCATTTGCATTCTCAAATGTAGGCGCACCAGGCAAACCAGGGTCGTGTCGGGGTGGATGTTGCTTCGGTGCCTTAAAGGCAACTGCCTTTGGGTCAGTGACATGTGGGCCAGCCACCTGTTGGGCCCATATGTCATGGACACAAAGGCAAGTGCCTTAAGGCACCGAAGCATAGTCCTGTCGGGGTGGTCGCATGTGTCGGACAGACGCGTAGCACACAGCCACCCACCCCCCTCCCCCCCCCCAAAAAAAGGACGACGACAATATAAGTTCACGCTTCCACGTTTTGGATTGAAATATCTGGCGGCCCCAATTCCAGCCCTGCAAAATCTCTCTTCTCCACCGTCCCCTTCCGCGCCCAGATTGTTCAAATCCCTAATTCGCCGCCAACCCTCGAATCGCCCCTCGTCTCGTCTCTTTCCCCACCATTCCTCACCTTTGTGCCGGACGACAACGACGAAGACGACGCTTGCGCTTCACCACCACACCGGAGCTACCTCATCTACGCCCTCGTCCACCGCACCGGGTGGTCCACCAACAACGTCGGCCACCGCAACTGACGTGCCTCACATACACCGAGTTCCACCGCATCAGGTGCGCTTCACCGACGCCGTCTCCCAGCTCACCGGGGCCACTTCACCGAGCACATCGTCGCACCTCCGCCCCCCGAGGCCATTGGGGCTTCAGCAATGGTCTCGTCCACCGCATCGTAGCGCTCCGCTGCCACTCAAGATCTGCATCCATGCGCGGCCAGCCAACACCAGCGCATCACCCTCAACGGCTCTGAAGTGACCCGCAGTCTAGCTAGGCGAGCATGCCCAAATGCCGGCCCAAACTAGGTATCCACACATCACTCCCTTGTGCATTGTTCCGACGATGTTTGGATATCCTTTCACTGCTCTCTTAGCTTACACGCCTATGCAACTCTGACCTTAACACTTATTTCTTCTGGAGATATCATCTGAAACAAGCAAATCCATATTTTAGCGAAGCATGACGGCGCTACGGGATCTGGTACACATCCTGCACACCCGTATAACCTTGTAAGTATCTGTCCTCCGGTACAACATCAAGGTCGATTGCTCTTATTTGATCAACCATTCGTCGTGTCAAAAATGCAGAGGGGGATGCAAGGAGCACAAGGCCTGCACATCCAAGCAAGTGGTAACATGGACTTGTACATGGAACATCCCAAGCGCAAGCAGAGCTGCAGTGAGCCTCTACAACGAGCTAGCGTAAGTCCTTGCATTTCATTTAATTCGTACTGGCATTTGTGTATGATTTCTGTGCAGTGGTTGATCCACGAATTCAAGTTACCAGGGACGAACATTTAACTTAAAAAATATGAAGGCACTTGCACTCCGGAAATCAACATAACTTGAGAAATGTGAAGCTACATGCACTTTGAAAACCAGCTAATGATCCAAAGTAGTTTAGATTATAAACACTAAATGATGCAAGCACCAAAAAACACAAAATGCAACATGGTGTACAAGGACTACAAACATGGTCTGTACCTGCTTGAATTATTCGTTCTCTGGCTGAAAATATCGAAGTGTAATTGCACGTATAACTAGTGCACAAACTACATATCAATATATCTATCCTGCACAAGTATGCCAATAGTTTCAAACAACAGATTAGAAAAGTATTTATGCTATGTTGTCATGATACGGGGACTTTCTGGTAGATGGCCTCGACGTTTCCTCAAGCTATGAAAATGCACTATAATTTGCTTGTCATCAATGCGTGCAAATCTTTGTCTCTCTCAACATAGTAGATCATCATTAGACACTAAATCCTTCAATGAGCTTGCAAAATGCTTGCATTAGATCCCTCATTAGACACTATATGTTCATCACCAGGAGCATGTAAAATGTTTGCATCAAATCCTTCATTAGCAGTCTGTTCATTAGACACTTCAGGCTTAAGAACAACATGAGCTTGTATGTTTGCACCGGAAACTTGATTAGATACATCAGATTCAGTCAGTTCAGTATTGATTGGGGGAGTTATAAAATAAGTAGAAATTGGTTTCATTTTCTCATAGATTCCCCACATACAAGCAGTTTTACAACACCGTCAGGTTTAACTATTGGTCAGAAATTGAAGAGTTGAATTAGATATAATCAGGGATGTAATGTACCTGCTCGTTGCGCATGCTACTTTTGCAAGCTGCGACTGTCCGTTTGCGCAAGCTCGATGCCATGCCCGTGCTGCCGCCGCTGCCTCCCACGCAGGCTACACCCAGGGTTGGATCTTCATCTTCTTGTCCTTCCGTTCGCTTGAAGCCCGGCGTCTGCCCTCCAACAAGGGCGCGAGGAAGTGCTTTGTCGGTCTGTCCAGCGGCAGCTAGGTTAGGAGCGAACCAGACTGGAGGCTGGAGCGAATGAATTGGGATTTTTCCTAGTGTCAATCGATATGGGAGGCGCTCGTTTGGGCCGCGAGCCTGCTATAGGGCCTGCCTTGCACTTATGTTATTGGCCCATCCAAATTGAAACATTTTTATTCATTTTTTACATTGCCTGCTTGTGCGTTGGGACGAACAAAACTAGCGTGGGCCAACCTGGACGACTCAAACTAGGTGCACACTTTCCAGCCACCTGAGGTGGCCGCCCATACCAGCCCCTATGGTGGCGTCGCCCCTTTTTGCATGTATGACTGGATAGTGAAAAATATTCCAGTGGCGCTTTTGATTTACCCACAGAATGGTTGAATTGCTTGTTTCTATGAACTGAGTTCGCCAATAATGTGAAGGATGCCAGTCTTTTCATCCTATTGTAGATTTCTTAGATCTCGATATGCCAAAAGTAATCGCATGAAATATACAGTAAAAGCCAGTGTGATGTGTTTGGCTACAACTAGTCTGACTACACGTCCTCATATAACATATCAAGGACGCACCATCGTACCAGATTAACCATTCGACTTACCCATGCAGTGTTGGAACAAAGAAGTATTGGGACTGCGTATCCAAGCAATTGATGTCATGGACTCCTTCGTACAACCTTGTAAGCAAAAAAGAAGTTGCAGTGTGCCTGTACAAAGAACTAGCATAAGTTCAGTTACCTGCTTCTCGGAATTTTAGTTAGCCACTTATTGCAAAATTGTTCAATTATGTTGCTTGGCTTAATTTAGTTTGCTACTGATTACATAATGGCACAGCCTGTTAATCATATTGTAGACTGCGCCTATCTATGTGTTTGATACTTACTGTTAAGAATTACCTGGTTGCCTTAACTTAAATATCTACTTGTTTGTTTAACTGCTTTGCTGCTACAACAGCGGGTTACAATGATGTTAATAACTACTTTTCAGCATCCAATTGAAACTCTTTAATTCCTTGTTTGTTTAACTGGTTTGCTGTTATAACTCCCAGTTGAGATGTTTTGCTAACTTCAACTTTTCTGAATCCAAACGGAACTTTAATCGCAAAACAGGTTAGCCCAAGATCAAAGAGCGAGGTCCCCATGGACGTTGCATCATCCCACAGCAGTGGCACCGGCCCAATCATGCATTATGAATTGCCAACTGCTGATGCTCTAGAGGCTAAACTAGTGGTAGAAAGAGATTCTTCTTCTGCACTTAGAGATGAAGTTGACATGTTGAGGAAGCAAACAACACAATCACAAGCAGTACTCAAGACAACCATTAAATATTTGGTGGATTTCAAAATGAAGCAAGCTGAGAGTGACCGGATTGTTAAGGTCCTGAAGGAAAAAAGGAAATTAAATTCCTACTTGGTAAATCATAGGTGAAATGTTCTTTCCATAGTTGAATAACCTTTGTGTTGTCTGTTCATGTAATCAATCAAACCATTTGTTTTAGAGATCATGTAATAATTGTTTTTTTGTTTGTAATTTTATTTGAGCACAAGTCTGTATTAATTGATAAGACTCGGAGACATTTCATTTGGATTGTTGTGCCAGACCTACAAATATGCCAATCGAGCTGAATGTGCATTCAGCAATAGTAGTATAGATGGACCATAAGTGGCATGCATCGGAAAGGGCCAAGATGCTGGCTAAAAAAAGGATGCCGTTGTAGCCAAAAAAAAGTACAGCGGCCTGGCTTATGTATGTTAGTTGATATTATTGATCCATATACTCTATAAGTGTTTATATGTCTGTTAGTTCCGTACATTCTTGGTTGATTGACTCGGTATTTGAATCTTGATACATCGCTTGTGTACATATCTAAATGGGACTACACATTATGTTGCGTGTGACATTTGAGTTGGACATGAAGTGTTCCAGATATTCGAATTCACCTTAAACTGGATTCTAGTTTCTGAATTTGAGTATTGGCATTTGTAAACCATATTCATATATGACAGTGGAATGCATCTTTGTCGTCCTTTTGAAGATATATAAAAACACATAGAATGATTTATAAAGATTCATATAGGAATACAAAATGGATTCGAATTTAGTTGCCAGGGTAAACGTGGATGCTTATTGTCCCAAAATTCAAAAGAAACAGCAAAATGTCCACTCCCACATCGGCTGCCCGAAGCCAAGTGTTTGGGAGATGGAAATTACTGTCTACCCATTACACGGACAATCCATCGGCCCGATTTCCACTGCTCTAAATAGGGGTAGGTTAGTAACTTCAATTAGGCATGACACGACCGCCTCTGAGCCCATTCTGACACAGTGGGCGTCAAACATGGGCGGCAAAACTCATTTGATTCAAGCTCGTCCGAAAGACCTCTGTTTCTCCCTCCATTCCCCATTCATACACGGTGGGCGGCAAAACACCCTCTCCTCGTCCGAAATAGATGTAGGCTAATATTTTAAATAGGGGCAGATGTGTAACTTCCATCAGACGTGACACAACCGCCCTACCTGTCAGCCCCGTTCATACACTGTGGGCGCCAACCGTGGGCGGCAAAACACCCTCTCCTCGCCCGAAATAGTTACCGGCAAATATTTGGGAGATGCGAGATTACCGTCCTATCCCCAACCGACGAGACGTCCAAATTTGAAACGGGGGATAAGTTCGTAACTTTCCCATATTTCAGACAGGCGCGTCCCAAAAACATGGTTCCCCGTACCTCTCCCTCCATTTTCCCATTCATACACCATCCGCGCTAGAACACCCCATTCCCACACCAGCCTCCGTCCGCCACCCCATCCATCGCCGCCGTCCTCCACCACATCCATTGCCACCGTCCTCCACCATGCCGGAGCGCCTACCAAGACCGCGTCGTTGATGTCTACTACACAACCTTCTTCTTGTAGACATTGTTAGTCCTCCAAGTGCAAAGGTTTGTAGGACAGTAGCAAATTTCCCTCAAATGGATGGCCTAAGGTTTGTCAATCCGTAGGAGGCGTAGGATGAAGATGGTCTCTCTCAAGCAACCCTGCAACCAAATAACAAAGAGTCTCTTGTGTCCCAACACACGCAATACAATGGTAAATTGTATAGGTGCACTAGTTCGGCGGAGAGATGGTGATACAAGTGGTATATGGATGGTAGATAATAGTTTTTGTAATCTGAAATAATAAAAACAGCAAGGTAGCAAGTGATAAAAGTGAGCGTAAACGGTATTGCAGTGCGTTAAAACAAGGCCTAGGGTACATACTTTCACTAGTGTGAGTCCCCTCAACAATACTAACATGATTGGATCATAAAACTATCCCTCAACATGCAACAAAGAGTCACTCCAAAGTCACTAATAGCGGAGAACGAACGAAGAGATTATGGTAGGGTACGAAACCACCTCAAAGTTATTCTTTCCAATCAATCCGTTGGGCTATTCCTATAAGTGTCACAAACAGCCCTAGAGTTCGTACTAGAATAACACCTTAAGATACAAATCAACCAAAACCCTAATGTCACCTAGATACTCCAATGTCACCTCAAGTATCCGTGGGCATGATTATACGATATGCATCACACAATCTCAGATTCATCTATTCAACCAACACAAAGGACCTCAAAGAGTGCCCCAAAGATCTACTGGAGAATCACGACGAAAACGTGTGCCAACCCCTATGCATAGGTTCATGAACCCGCAAGTTGGTCACCTTAACATACATCAAGTGGCACGCGGTATCCCATTGTCACCATAGATATCCATGGCAAGACATACATCAAGTGTTCTCAAATCTTTAAAGACTCAATCCGATAAGATTACTTCAAAGGGGAAACTCGATTCATTACAAGAGAGAAGAGGGGGGAAGAAACATCATAGGATCCAAATATAATAGCAAAGCTCGCGATACATCAAGACCGTATCATCTCAAGAACACGAGAGAGAGAGAGAGAGATCAAACACATAGCTACTAGTACATACCCTCAGCCCCGAGGGATAACTACTCCCTCCTCGTCATGGAGAGCACCGGGATGATGAAGATGGCCACCGGAGAAGGATTTCCCCCTCCGGAAGGGTGCCAGAACGGGTCTAGATTGGTTTTCGGTGGCTACGAAGGCTTCTGGCGGCGGAACTCCCCATCTATTGTGTGTTCTGGAAGTTTTAGGTCACGTAGGTATATATGGGTGCAGGAGGTACGTCAGGGGAGCCACGAGGGCCGCACGAGACAGGGGGAGTGCCCTAGGGGGGGCGCCCCCCACCCTCGTGAGCACCTCGTTCCTTCCTTGACGTGAGGTCCAAGTCCATCAGGTGTGTTTCCTTCCAAAAATAACTTCTCCGATTGATTTCGTTCCGTTTCGACTCCATCTGATATTCCTTTTCTTCAAAACACTGAAATAGGCATAAAACAACAAATCTGGGCTGGGCCTCCAGTTAATAGGTTAGTCCCAAAAATAATATAAAAGTGGATAATAAAGCCCAATATTGCCCAAAATAGTAGATAGTATAGCATGGAGCAATAAAAAATTATAGTTACATTGGATACGTATCAGTCGTCCACTACTAGATATGGACGTTTCTCATCCATGGCGATGGACCAATAGCCTTGCATCGCGTCCTCTCGCTTCATCGGCGCCGTCGTCCTCTTTGCCGGGGCCGCTCACACGACCTTCTCTTCCTACGCAACGGGACTTATCCCCCGATGCACCCGTCTACCATCGCAGACCTGCTTCAACACCACGGACAACCATCACACCCCCGATGCCTACACGGTGCCGCAAGAGAGGTGGTACTTCATATCTCCTCAACTTTTTGATCTCAACCAGAAATAGATATTAACTTGGTTACTCTACTTTCTTTTCAGCTCTTAGAATTTAGTTCTTAGTTTGAAGCAAACAATGGATGCTAAATATCATTTCTCCGGTTTGCAGCTTCAAATCTGTCATGGCACAGCCATAATACGATTTAATTGATCATGCTTAGGGTTTAATTGATCATGTTGGTTCCGTGGTGGTTTCTTTAATAGAAATCAGAGGGGAAACCCTCTTTTGCTAAAAAAATATATGCTTAGAGTTCCCCCCTTTTATGATTACTATACGATCAGAATACATGCTCCGTGTCATAATAACACTGCTCCACCCATCAAGCTAAACAAACTTAGTTGTTCAAATACGAATATGATATTACTAAAACAGAGTTGTTTAATTGCTCAGCTAAATGTTCCTAAATTAGTTTTGAAAATGCATGTTCGCCGCTCGGGTGTGTATCTCTGTGTGTGGTCTGGTCAGCACGGTTGGGGAGGTGAACTTTGCATATGCAGTGGTTTATAGGGAGACACTCTCCGAGTTGAAACCGCAATGCATTCCATAGATAATCTGACTACTTTTTATGTTTTCATGAATCTTATATTCTGAACAACATCATAATTATTATGAGCTTGCGCACATGAAAAGAATAAAGCAGAACAATGCCATGGCTGTCAAACTTGGCATTAAGGGACTGAGATCAAGTCTGGATGCAATGCAATGCAAACACTCTCCACCTACAAATTCATGCTCAGAATATGATCCTAACAGTGATTCTGAGCTAGAGGGAGACCTAAGTCAATGTAGCTCCCTAGTGGAGGAGTCAGAGGAATATGCCCTATCTTATTCACCCATCAAAGTACTTGCTCTAACTTTCCAAGGTTACATTGCTTGCACATATCTTGCAACTGATGCTTTGCATTGCTTCTACTTTGTTGAACTGCCATTAGCTTAGTTTACACATTGTGTATGTGAATACGCCCTGCCTATCCATTTTCAGTACATATTCCATCTGTCATCATACCATATCTATCCATTCAAATGTTGTTCTTATGTATCAGGCGTTCAAAAGGAAGAGGGTGATTGCTGATCGTGGAGGAGCACAAGCAAAGTATTTGGAAAAAGGTAGTGGCACCTGATAAATCAAATAGTCCATTAGGTGTAGTTGCAATATCACCTGGCCCACAAAATACCCCAACTCTAGCAGACTCCAGCCCTACTACACTGGTCATTTCTGATGCCCCAACTCAGCAGACCCCAACTGCAGCAAACAGTATGATTATGCCAGTTGACATAGCACCAGTTGTACGACGCAAAACCCCCAATCCAGCAAAGAGTACACCAAATCCAGTTGCCAAATCCCTTTTCGAACCAGAGAGAGCCCCAACTACAGCAAATAGGACCCTTGTTCCATTTCTTCCCAGTTTAGAAGACGAAGCTTATGTTGTTGTCAGGAACTTTGTGCGCATCTTTCCTTCATGGAAAGATAATACCACAGACACAGAACAATTTCCAGTCTTCCTCCGCAACTTAAGCATAAGTAATGTACTAATGTTATTCATGGTCATTACTACATATGTTTCTGGCTTTTTGCTGACAGAAGACACAAGATTTCATTCTTTTAAATAGGCGGGGCGCAAACTAGATTGTGATGACGAGCAAGGGTTGGTTGCGCTTTTCAAGCACTCGTTGATGAAGTATCGTTCCTACCTGAGGCAAGCGCACTTCAATGGCAAGCCTCTGAACGAAATTTATGTAAAGTCTCTGGTGCTACATTTATCCGACGGTGGCTGGAAAAATCTTGTTACACATTGGTCTCGGTTGTAGCATAAGGTACTGTCTATGACATCACATCACAATTTGAACTACATTTCTGCATTTGCCTTAATGTCTCACTTGTACGAAAACTGTTAGCAGAAGAACATTCGTTCTCAAGGGACCATAGAATCTGGCAAGTATACTGCACACTGCATTGCTCTTGTGAGTACCTCTTGCCATGTATGACCATACTTACTTTCATAGTTGTTTGATTATGTAGCATCACTGCACATGTTAGCCTCGTAATCATCCATTTGGTGGACATTGTAAGATCCGTATGGACTCTTACATAAATTTAGAATCAACCCAATGCTTTTGAAGAGGTTTAACTCTGCAGTCCTCTTGTAAGGACTGAACGTGGTCTATCACTGTACTTACATAGCTACTCCCTCCGTCCCATAATATAAGAACGTTTTGTACAGTACACCAGTGTTCAAAACACTCTTGTATTATGGGAAGAGGGATTGTTTCATTTTGTAGCATCCTGCATCTTATCTCCCTCGCTCACCATTTACTAAAAAAGATCAGATCTATATTTAATCTTACCAACAAGTAGAATACATAGACAATACTAGTGCAGAAGTGTAGCCCATTGCTCTTGTCAATACATTTTGTCCTGTAACGCTTGTACTCCCAGGGATTGGTAGTTGATTATGTAGCATCAATCTGAATCTTATCTTCATTATCCTCTATCCCTTCCAGTATTATCATATCTATAATTACTCTCTACAAAATGTAGAGTACAGGTAATGCTTATGAAGAAGATTCGGTGCTGAAATTCTTGAGTTATCCTTCCCTTGCCATGGAGAAGGGCATTATAAAGTCGATGTTAACTGTTAATGTAAGTCAATCCTTCTAAAGCCTTTATCCTCAACTGCTGTTTAATTTGCTCATACTCCCTATCGTTTACTGCTGTTTAGTTTGTTGTTTCTACCAAAATGCATGTCCGTAAGAATCGTAAGTTCTAAGTTTTACTTGTAAAACCAAATTCCTTATTCATACCATGCACATTACTTAATACTCCCTATATGTATGCTTGTTTTTGTGGATCTATAATCCAGTGTGTGGTGAAGCAGCCCACGTTTGCACCTTGTCATCTCCTGTTTTATCTTACTGATGTGGCTAATGATATGAACAACATGCCATGCACATTATCCAAAATAGATACAATGATTTTCTTTGCCCTTCATCTATGCTTGTTATGTTGACATGGTAATCCAGTAGTGTGGTGAAGCTCCCCGCATTATGAACAATGCCAAATTATGCTATTGATATTTTGAACATACTCTTTATTTTCTAATTTGAAATTGGATAGAATTGACAGAACAGTTATCATCTTTGTTTATACACGTGCAAAACCTGTCATCTCTCTGCTTTGTTTCAGGGTGATATGCCTGATGGCATGCACAAGTCTGCTGAAGGCTGTGAGACAAACCCAACATATATTGCAGCAAAGAAGGCAAAACATCTTGAAGATAGCGAGACAACCCCAAAGTCTTGTCTTGATGCAGTGTTCAAGTTACTTGAGACTAACAGTCAGACAAGCTCATAGAATTCGTTGTCTGAATTAGTTCGACTTCTTTAGTCCCAAGTTCTAGCAGAAAGGCATTCTGCAACTCAACTTTGACTTGAAGTCCTATCTCTAAGAAAGATTGCGGAGAACACCAATGAGAACCTCATCGCCAAACAGCTACACCTGGAAGCTATGACCGACATGCTAGGCCGGTCTCACATCCTTGCTCGGCAGCTTGCGCAGCAGTTCCCCCGCAAGGCTAACCTTTCTTGAACTGTCTTGGAAGTGGTCTCGGTTCAGTATTATTTTGTTATGCTGCAATGGTGCCTAGTTTTTGTAATCTGCTTCTTCGTTGCGCTTTATGATCACTAGTGGCGAACTTTGATGCCCATTGGATGTAATATACCTTAAATCCTTTATTGTGTAGTTTAGGTTTATTCTTAGTTACTATGCCGTAATTTCTTTATTGTATAGAGTAGGTTTGTTCTGAATTCCTACAAGTTACGCAGCAGCCCAAAATGAACCCCGGCCCATGATTGTGCAAATCAAATCACGGGCTTTTAACAGGCCAAAATTGTCTGGGTCCTTGTTTGGCCCAATCAGATATCGGCTGCGAGTAGGCCGGATGCAAACTGGGCCATAGTTAGGCCCAACTATATGACAGGCTTTTAACAGGCCAAAATTAATATAGGGCCGAAATGTTAAACGGGCCCTTAACAGGCCAAAACTAATATCATGCCGAATTACTAAGTGGGCCTTTAGCAAGTGGGCCCAAAAGCATAGTGTCCAGTTGACGGGCCGAATCTGATATGGGCCATAATTGAGCCCAGAGCCTCTTAAAGGGCCGAACCTGATCTGGGCCGTAATTTGGCCCAGAACGTGGTAGGCTTTTAACGGGCCGGATCTCATATGGGCCACTATTAGGCCCAGAGCATGGCAGGCCATTAATGGACCGGATCAAATATGGGCCGGCATTTGGCCCAAAACATGGCAGCCAGTTAATGGGCCGGCCTACTAGGGTCCTCAAAATCTTGTGGGCCTACAGCTGGGCCGGCCCATTAATGTCGGCGAAATCTCGTGGGCCTTTAGCTGGGCTAGCCCATTATGACCCACAAGAATCTTGTGGGCCTTTACCTGGGCCAGCCCATTATGGCACACAAAAATCTTGTGAACCTTTACCTGGGCCGGCCCATTATGGCACGCAAAATCTTGTGGGCCTTTAGCTGGGCCAGCCCATTATGGTCCGCAAAATCTCGTGGGCCTTTAGCTGGGCCAGCCCATTATGGTCCGCAAAATCTTGTGGGCCTTTAGTTGGGCCGGCCCATTTAAACTTGTTGGGTCGTGCCACATGTCGACGTATCATAGGCGCCTTCTGTCCAGTGAGTGGATGCCATCTGTCCCGACGATGAGCCGACACGTGTTTCCTCTAGCCAATGATGATTTTACACGTGAAAATCCCCATTGGTCGGTTCTGTTAACGGGTTATCGGATCCAAAACCCGACCCGATAGCTTAACGGTGTTCCGTTACGGTGGATGCCACGTGTCGGTCACCCTTGACGAAAGCACTTCTGTGACGCACGATTTATCGTCATGGAAGTGGACACTTCCGTGATGATAATTTTGGTAATGTCATGGAACACTTCTACGACAGCACAGGTATGACTATCTTGATTCTGTCATAAATTTGTCATGGATGTACATGCATGACAAAAAAGCGACCTACTATGACAAACACGTATCATCACGGAAGTGTATTTTTTTTGTAGTGCAAGTGTGGGTCATGGTTGTGATAGCTGGAAATATCACCGTTTGGTTTTGATCACAAGGTGATCGAGATGGTATATTTCTTGGCCGGTTAGCCAAGAGAGATATGGTTATGGAGATCTGAGATGGTGATTTATCAATATTGTATCAGTTTCATACCATGCTTAGTAGTTGCTTCATCATGGTAGTTGTTAATTAACCTGTTAACGCTATGTTATTGTCTTGCCTTGATGTTTATGGTTGTTGTGAGCTTGCAAGTACATTCAATGTACCGACCTGGCGTGTCATGCCAGATTGCAGGTGATGCCATGATTGCTTGCTTGCTTGTCGAGGTTGTCGTGCGTGCGCGCTAGATCGTGTCCCAGCCAGAGTCCCTGCGGAGTGGAGTTCACCACCTTCGTTGTTGTTCCGCTGCTAGAAGTATTCCACTGCTTCGAGTTATTCCGCTGCTAGCATAGAGCAAGTGTAGTATCACAGGCGTAGTGTCGCCGTGCTGATGTGCCTCTTTGTAACATCAGACCCTTGTATTATTATTCTTGTAATAAGAGCTGATTTGTTCTATGTCAAGCAGTGCCGTATTCCAGAGACTTCTCCTCGATCTCTGGGCTGGAATACGGGGTGTTCCGGTTTCTCTGAGCCGGGGTGCCACAGAAGACTCCATGATATCCGCTCCAGCTTCATCTTCGTAATCATCATCACTACTGTCGGGGTCGGAGTCGGTATCGTTGATGATGATGATGTAGTCTTCAGGATGGGCGTCATCTCCTGGCGCGGGGTCTCCCATGAATACTCCTAGCTTCTTCTTCAGGTCTTCATTCTTCTCCAGTAGCACTACGATTTCCTCCTCATATCCATCGCGTGTAGAGTTGAGTGAAGGAAATATGCCCTAGAGGCAATAATAAAGTTATTATTTATTTCCTTATATCATGATAAATGTTTATTATTCATGCTAGAATTGTATTAACCGGAAACATAATACATGTGTGAATACATGGACAAACAGAGTGTCACTAGTATGCCACTACTTGACTAGCTCGTTGATCAAAGATGGTTATGTTTCCTAACCATATACATGAGATGTCATTTGATTAACGGGATCACATCATTAGAGAATGATGTGATTGACTTGACCCATCCGTTAGCTTAGCACGATGATTGTTTAGTTTGTTGCTATTGCTTTCTACATGACTTATACATGTTCCTATGACTGAGATTATGCAACTCCCGAATATCGGAGGAACACTTTGTGTGCTACCAAACATCACAATGTAACTAAGTGATTATAAAGGTGCTCTACAGGTGTCTCTGATGGTACTTGTTGAGTTGGCATAGATCAAGATTGGGGTTTGCCACTCCGATTGTCTGAGAGGTATCTCTGGGCCCTCTCGGTAATGCACGTCACTATAAGCCTTGCAAGCAATGTAACTAATGAGTTAGTTGCGGGATGATGCATTATGAAACGAGTAAAGAGACTTGCCGGTAACGAGATTGAACTAGGTATTGACATACCGACGATCGAATCTCGGGCAAGTAACATACCGATGACAAAGGGAACAACGTATGTTGTTATGCGGTTTGACCGATAAAGATCTTCATAGAATATGTAGGAGCCAATATGAACATCCAGGTTCCGCTATTGGTTATTAATCGGAGACATGTCTCGGTCATGTCTACATAGTTCTCGAACCCATAGGGTCCGCACGCTTAAAGTTCGATGACGATCGGTATTATGAGTTTATGTGATTTGATGTACTGCAGGTAGTTCGGAGTCCCGTATGAGATCGGGGACATGACGAGGAGTCTCGAAATGTTCGAGACGTAAAGATCGATATAATGGACGACTATATTCGGACATCGGAAAGGTTCCGAGTGATTCGGGTATTTTTCAGAGTACCGAAGAGTTACGGGAATTCACCGGAAGGGTCAATGGGCCTTCATGGGCCTTAGTGGAAAGAAAGGGCAGCAAGGTAGTGTGGGGTGCGCCCCCCTAGGCCCAAACCGAATTGGTTTAGGACTTTGGGGGTCGGCCCCCTCTTTCCTTCTCCCCTACTCCTCTTTCCTTCCCCTCCTAGTTGGACTAGGAAAGGGGGAACCTACTCCTAGTAGGAGTAGGATTCCCCCCTTGGGGCACATCCTATGAGGCCGCCGGCCCCCTCCCCTTGCTCCTTTATATACGGGGGCAGGGGGCACCCTAGAACACACAAGTTGATCTGTTGATCTATTCCAGCCATGTGCAGTGCCCCCCTCCACCATATTCCACCTTGGTTATATCGTAGCGGTGCTTAGGTGAAGCCCTGCGTCAGTGGCAACATCATCACCGTCATCACGTTGTCGTGCTGACGGTGCTCTCCTGTGAAGCTCTGCTGGATCGGAGTTCGCAGGACGACATCGAGCTGAACGTGTGCTGAACTCGGAGGTAGCGTACGTTCGGTACTTGGATCGGTCGGATCGTGAAGACGTACGACTACATCAACCGCGTTGTGCTAACGCTTCCTCATTCGGTCTACGAGGGTACGTAGACACACTCTCCCCTCTCGTTGCTATACATCACCATGATCCTGTGTGTGCGTAGGAATTTTTTTGAAATTACTACGTTCCCCAACAGTGGCATCCGAGCCAGGTTTTATGCATAGATGTTATAGAAAGCAAGTGAGTTGTGGGCGATACATGTCATATTGCTTACCAGCATGTCACACTTTGGTTCGGCGGTATTGTTGGATGAAGCGGCCCGGACCAACATTACGCGTACGCTTACGCGAGACTAGTTCTACCGACGTGCTTTGCACATAGGTGGCTGGCGGGTGTCAGTTTCTCCAACTTTAGTTGAACCAAGTGTGGCTACGCCCGGTCCTTGAGAAGGTTAAAACAACACTAACTTGACGAACTATCGTTGTGGTTTTGATGCGTAGGTAAGAACGGTTCTTGCTAAGCCCGTAGCAGCCACGTAAAACTTGCAACAATAAAGTAGAGGAGGTCTAACTTGTTTTTGCAGGGCATGTTGTGATGTGATATGGTTAAGGCATGATGCTATATTGTATGAGATGATCATGTTTTGTTAAAATTATCGGCAACTGGCAGGAGCCTTATGGTTGTCTCTTTATTGCATAAGATGCAAGCGCCATACAATTGCTTTACTTTATCGCTATGCGATAGAAATAGTTGCAAGAGCCATAGTTGGCAAGACGACCATATGATGACACATTGATAGAGATCAAGATGATGAAGATCATGGTGTCATGCCGATGACAATAGAGATCATGACAGTACTTTGGATATGGAGATCAAAGGCACAAGATGATCATGGCCATATCATGTCACATATTTTGATTGCATGTGATGTTTATCCTTTATGCATCTTATTTTGCTTTGTTTGACGGTAGCATTATAAGACGATCTCTCACTAAATTTCAAGGTAAAAGTGTTCTCCTTGAGTATGCACCGTTGCCAAAGTTCGTCGTGCTGAGACACCACGTGATGATCGGGTGTGATAAGCTCAACATTCATCTACAACGGGTGTAAGACAGTTTTGCACACGTAGAATACTCGGGTTAAACTTGACGAGCCTAGCATATGCAGATATGGCCTCGGAACACTGGAGACCGAAAGGTCGAGCATGAATCATATAGTAGATATGATCAACATAATGATGTTCACCATTGAAAACTACTCCATCTCACGTGATGATCGGACATGGTTTAGTTGATTTGGATCACGTGATCATTTAGATGACTAGAGGGATGTCTATCTAAGTGGGAGTTCTTAAGTAATATGATTAATTGAACTTAAATTTATCATGAACTTAGTCCTGATAGTATTTGCATATCTATGTTGTAGATCAATAGCTTGCGATGTAGCTCCCCGTTTATTTTTGATATGTTCCTAGAGAAAATAAAGTTGAAAGATGTTAGTAGCAATGATGCGGATTGGATCCGTGATCTGAGGATTATCCTCATTGCTGCACAGAAGAATTATGTCCTTAATGCACCACTAGGTGACGGACCTATTGCAGGAGCACATGCACACGTTATGAACATTTGACAAAGCTCGGTATGATGACTACTTGATAGTTTAGTGCACCATGCTTTACGGCTTAGAACCAGGACTTCAAAAATGTTTTGAACGCCACAGAGCATATAAGATGTTCCAAGAGCTGAAATTGGTATTTCAGACTCATGCCTGAGTCGAGAGGTTTGAGACTTCTGACAAGTACTTTGCCTACAAGATGGAGGATAATAGCTCAGCTAGTGAGCATGTGCTCAGAATGTTTGAGTACTACAATCACTTGAATCAAGTGGGAGTTCATCTTCTAGATAAGATAGTGATTGACAGAGTTCTCTAGTCACTATCACCATGTTACTAGAACTTCGTGATGAACTATAATATGCAAGGGATAATGGAAACGATTCCCAAGCTCTTCGTGATGCTGAAATCGACGAAGGTATAAATCAAGAAAAACATCAAGTGTTGATGGTTGACAAGACCATTAGTTTCAAGAAAAGGGCAAAGGGAAGAAGGGGAACTTCAAGAAAAACGGCAAGCAAGTTGCTGCTCAAGTGAAGAAACCCAAATCTAGACCTAAGCATGATACTAAGTGTTTCTACTGCAAAGGGACTGGTCACTAGAAGCAGAACTGCCCCAAGTATTTAGCGGATAAGAAGGATGGCAAAGTGAACAAAGGTATATTTGATATACATGTTATTGATGTGTACTTTACTAGTGTTTATAGCAACCCCTCAGTATTTGATACGAGTTCAGTTGCTAAGATTAGTAACTCGAAATGGGAGTTGCAGAATGAACAGAGACTAGTTAAGGGTGAAGTGACGATGTGTGTTGGAAGTGGTTCCAAGATTGATATGATCATCATCGTACACTCCCTATACTTTCGGGATTAGTGTTGAACCTAAATAAATGTTATTTGGTGTTTGCGTTAAGCATGAATATGATCTGATCATGTTTATTGCAATACGGTTATTCATTTAAAATCAGAGAATAATTGTTGTTCTGTTTACATGAATAAAACCTTCAATGGTCTTACACCCAAGGTGAATGGTTTATTGAATCTCGATCGTAGTGATACACATATTCATAATATTGAAGCCAAAAGAGGCAAAGTTAATAATGATAGTGCAACTTATTTGTGGCACTGCCGTTTAGGTCATATTGGTATAAAGCGCGTGAAGAAAATCCATGTTGATGGGTTTTTGGAATCACTTGATTATGAATGAGTTGATGCTTGCGAACCATGCCTCATGGGCAAGATGACTAAGACTCCGTTCTCTGAAACAATGGAGCGAGCAACAAACTTGTTGGAAATAATACATATTGTTGTATGCAGTCTGATGAGTGTTGAGGCTCGCGGTAGGTATCGTTATTTTCTGACCTTCACAGATGATTTGAGTAAGATATGGGTATATCTTCTTGATGAGACATAAATCTGAAACATTTGAAAAGTTCAAATAATTTTAGAGTGAAGTGGAAAATCATCGTAACAAGAAAATAAAGTTTCTACGATCTGATCGTGGAGGAGAATATTTGAGTTACGAGTTTGGTCTTCATTTGAAACAATGCAGAATAGTTTCATAACACACGCCACCTGGAACACCACAGCGTAATGGTGTGTGCGAATATCGTAACCGTACTTTATTAGATATGGTGCAATCTATGATGTCTCTTACCGATTTACCACTATCATTTTGGGATTGTGCATTAGAGACAACTGCATTCACGTTAAATAGGGCACCATCTAAATCCGTTGAGACGATGCCATATGAACTGTGGTTTGGCAAGAAACCAAAGTTGTCGTTTCTTAAAGTTTGGGGTTGCGATGCTTATGTGAAAAAGTTTCATCCTGATAAGCTCAAACCCAAATCGGAGAAATGTGTCTTCATAGGATACCCAAAGGAGATAGTTGGGTACACCTTCTATCACAGATCCGAAGGCAACACATTCGTTGCTAAGAATGGATCCTTTCTAGAGAAGGAGTTTCTCTCGAAAGAAGTGAGTGGGAGGAAAGTAGAGCTTGATGAGGTAACTATACCTGCTCCCTTATTGGAAAGTAGTTCATCACAGAAATCTGTTCCTGTGACTCCTACACTAATTAGTGAGGAAGTTCATGATGATGATCATGTAACTTCAGATCAAGCTGCTACCGAACCTCGTAGGTCAACCAGAGTGAGATCTGCACCAGAGTGGTATGGTAATCCTGTTTTGGATGTCATGTTACTTGACCATGACGAACCTACGAACTATGAGGAAGCGATGATAAGCCCAGATTCCGCGAAATGGCTTGAGTCCATGAAATCTAAGATGGGGTCCATGTATGAGAATAAATTATGGACTTTGATTGACTTGCCCGATGATCGGTGAGTCATTAAGAATAAATGGATCTTCAAGAGGAAGACAGACGCTGATGTCTACTACACAACCTTCTTCTTGTAGACGTTGTTGGGCCTCCAAGTGTAGAGGTTTGTAGGACAGTAGCAAATTTCCCTCAAGTGGATGACCTAAGGTTTATCAATCCGTAGGAGGCGTAGGATGAAGATGGTCTCTCTCAAGCAACCCTGCAACCAAATAACAAAGAGTCTCTTGTGTCCCCAACACACCCAATACAATGGTAAATTGTATAGGTGCACTAGTTCGGCGAAGAGATGGTGATACAAGTGGTATATGGATAGTAGATAAAGGTATTTGTAATCTGAAATTATAAAAACAGGAAGGTAACTAATGATAAAAGTGAGCGTAAACGGTATTGCAATGCTAGGAAACAAGGCCTAGGGTTCATACTTTCACTAGTGCAAGTCCTCTCAACAATAATAACATAATTGGATCATATAACTATCCCTCAACATGCAAAAAAGAGTCACTCCAAAGTCACTAATAGCGGAGAACGAACGAAGAGATTATGGTAGGGTACGAAACCACCTCAAAGTTATTCTTTCCAATCAATCTGTTGGGCTATTCCTATAAGTGTCACAAACAGCCCTAGAGTTCGTACTAGAATAACACCTTAAGACACAAATCAACCAAAACCCTAATGTCACCTAGATACTCCAATGTCACCTCAAGTATCCGTGGGCATGATTATACGATATGCATCACACAATCTTAGATTCATCTATTCAACCAACACAAAGGACCTCAAAGAGTGCCCCAAAGTTCTACCGGAGAATCACGACGAAAACGTGTGCCAACCCCTATGCATAGGTTCATGGGCGGAACCCGCAAGTTGATCACCAAAACATACATCAAGTGAATCACGTGATATCCCATTGTCACCACAGATACGCATGGCAAGACATACATCAAGTGTTCTCAAATCTTTAAAGACTCAATCCGATAAGATAACTTCAAAGGGGAAACTCAATCCATTACAAGAGAGTAGAGGGGGGAAGAAACATCATAGGATCCTAATATAATAGCAAAGCTCGCGATACATCAAGATCGTATCACCTCAAGAACACGAGAGAGAGAGAGAGAGAGATCAAACACATAGCTACTGGTACATACCATCAACCCCGAGGGAGAACTACTCCCTCCTCGTCATGGAGAGCACCGGGATGATGAATATGGCCACCGGAGATGGATTCCCCCTCCGGCAGGGTGCCGGAACGGGTCTAGATTGGCTTTCGGTGGCTACGGAGGCTTCTGGCGGCGGAACTCCCGATCTATTGTGCTGATGGATGTTTTTAGGGTATATGGAGATATATAGGTGGAAGAAGTACGTTAGGGGGGCCACGAGGGGCTCACGAGGGTGGAGGGTGCGCCTCCTGCCTCGTGACCTCCTCGCAGATCCCCCGACGTGCACTCCAAGTCTTCTGGGCTTATTTCCTTCCAAAAATGAGTTCCATGAAGTTTCAGGTCAATTGGACTCCGTTTGATTTTCCTTTTCTTCGAAACCCTAAAATAGGGTAAAAATAGAAACTGCACTGGGCTCTGGGTTAATAGGTTAGTCCCAAAAATGATATAAAAGTGTATAATAAAGCCCATAAACATTAAAAATAGTAGATAATATAGCATGGAGCAATCAAAAATTATAGATACATTGGAGACGTATCAGCATCCCCAAGCTTAGTTCCTGCTCGTCCTCGAGTAGGTAAATGATAAAAACAGAATTTTTGATGCGGAGTGCTACTTGGCATAATTTCAATGTAATTCTTCTTAATTGTGGCATGAATATTCAGATCCGAAAGATTCAAGATAAAAGTTTGTATTGATATAAAAATAATAATACTTCAAGCATACTAACTAAGCAATCATGTCTTCTCAAAATAACGTGGCCAAAGAAAGCTCATCCCTACAAAATCATATAGTTTAGTCATGCTCCATTTTCGTCACACAAGAATGCTCTCATCATGCACAACCCCGATGACAAGCCAAGCAATTGTTTCATACTTTAGTAATCTCAAACCTATAAACTTTCACTCAATATATGAGCGCGAGCCATGGACATAGCACTATGGGTGGAATAGAATATAATGAGGGGGATTATGTGGAGAAGACAAAAAAGGAGAAAGTCTCACATCAACGAGGCTAATCAATGAGCTATAGAGATGCCCATCGATTGATGTTAATGCAAGGAGTAGGGATTGCCATGCAACGGATGCACTAGAGCTATAAATGTATGAAAGCTCGACAAAATAAACTAAGTGGGTGTGCATCCAACTTGCTTGCTCACGAAGACCTAGGGCACTTGAGGAGGCCCATTGTTGGAATATACAAGTCAAGTTCTATAATGAAGAATTCCCACTAGTATATGAAGGTGATAACATGAGAGACTCTCTACTATGAAGATCATGGTGCTACTTTGAAGCACACGTGTGGAAAAAGGATAGTAACATTGTCCCTTCTCTCTTTTTCTCTCATTTTTGGGCCTTTTATGGCCTTTCTTTTTTGGGGGGCCTTCTCTCTTTTTTATGGCCTTTCTCTTTTTTATTTATTTATTCCTCACTTGGGACAATGCTCTAATAATGATGATCATCACACTTCTATTTATTTACAACTCAATGATTACAACTCGATACTAGAACAAAGATGACTCTATATGAATGCCTCTGGCGGTGTACCGGAATATGCAATGAACCAAGAGTGACATGTATGAAAGAATTATGAACGGTGGCTTTGCCACAAATACTATGTCAACTACATGATCATGCTAAGAAATATGACAATGATGAATGTGTCATGATGAACGGAATGATGGAAAGTTGCATGGCAATATATCTCGGAATGGCTATGGAAATGCCATAATAGGTAGGTATGGTGGCTGTTTTGAGGAAGATATAAGGAGGTTTATGTGTGACAGAGCGTATCATATCACGGGGTTTGGATGCACTGGCGAAGTTTGCGCCAACTCTCAATGTGAGAAAGGGCAATGCACGGTACCTAAGAGGCTAGCAAGGATGGAAGGGTGAGAGTGCGTATAATCCATGGACTCAACATTAGTCATAAAGAACTCACATACTTATTGCAAAAAACTACAAGTCATCAAAAACCTCAGCACTATGCGCATGCTCCTAGGGGGATAGATTGGTAGGAAAAGACCATCGCTCGTCCCCGACCGCCACTCATAAGGAGGACAATCAAATAACACCTCATGTTTCAAATTTGTTACACAACGTTTACCATACATGCATGCTACGGGACTTGCAAACTTCAGCACAAGCATTTCTCAATTTCACAACTACTCAACTAGCACGACTTTGATATTATTACCCCCATATCTCAAAACAATCATCAAGAATCAAACTTCTCTTAGTATTCAACACACTCATAAGAAAGTTTTATTATTCCTGAATACCTAGCATATTAGGATTTTAAGAAAATTACCATTCTATTAAGATTCTCAAAATAATCTAAGTGAAGCATGAGAGTTCATCTGTTTCTTCAAAATAAAACTACCACCATGCTCTAAAAGATATAAGTGAAGCACTAGAGCAAATGACAAACTACTCCGAAAGATATAACTGAAGATCAATGAGTAGTTGAATAATTATGCAACTATGTGAAGACTCTCTAACATTTAATAATTTCAGATCTTGGTATTTTATTCAAACAGCAAGCAAAACAAAATAAAATGACATCTAAGAATGGCAAACATCATGTGAAGAAGCAAAAACTTAGGATCAACCGATACTAACTGATAGTTGTTGAAGAAGAAAGGTGGGATGCCAACCGGGGCATCCCCAAGCTTAGATGCTTGAGACTTCTTGAAATATTATCTTGGGATGCCTTGGGCATCCCCAAGCTTGAGCCTTTGTGTCTCCTTAATTCCTCTCATATCACGGTCTCCCTAAATCTCAAAAGCTTCATCCACACAAAACTCAACAAGGACTCGTGAGATAAGTTAGTATAGACCATTGCAAAAACCTTATCATACTCTACTGTAGCAAATAACTAAAATTATTATTCAACATTTCATACTAAATGCCTCTGCATATTTAATAGTCCTATCCTCAAATAGAATCATTAAAGAAGCAAACATATGCAAACAATGCAAACATAACAGCAATCTGCCTAAACAGGACAGTCTGTAAAGAATGCAGCAACATCCATACTTCCCTAGCTCCAAAAATTATGAAATAAAATTACCACTGTAGTAAATTTATCAGAGCTTAATATGCAAAAGGTTTCAACATTTTATCACATTCTTAATTTTCTATGGAATTATTGCAATAGCGGTAAACTTTCTGTTTTCAAACAGCAACATGTATACTTGTAACATGGGCATAGTAAAGGCTATCAATGCCACTTTTATTGAAATAAAAGATGCAAAACATTGTTCTAAATAACAGCAAGAAAATCCTAACAAAATAAATTGACACAACAAGCAAAACACATATCATGTGGCGAATAAAAATATAGCTCCAAGTAAAGTTACCGATGAACGAAGACGAAAGAGGGGATGCCTTCCGGGGCATCCCCAAGCTTAGGCTCTTGATTGTCCTTGAATATTACCTTGGGGTGACTTGGGAATCCCCAAGCTTAGGCTCTTACCACTCCTTGTTCCATAGTCCATCAAATCCTTACCCAAAACTTGAAAACTTCACAACACAAAACTTAAAGTAGAAAACTCGTAAGCTCCATTAGTATAAGAAAGTAAATCACCACTTCAAAGTACTGAAATGAACTCATTCTTTATTTATAATTGTGTTAAACCTACTGTATTCCAAATTCTCTATGGTTTATAAACTCTTTTACTAGCCATAGATTCATCAAAATAAGTAATCAACACATGAAAAACAGAATCTGTCAAAAACAGAACAGTCTGTAGTAATCTGGATCAAACGCATACTTCTGGAACTCATAAAATTCTCAAATAAATTTCTGGACCTGAGGAATTTATCTTTTAATCATCTGCAAAAATAATTAACTAAATATCACTTTACAAATAAAAATGGCAGCAATTCATGTGAGCGCTAAAGTTTTTGTTTTTTACAGCATGATCAACATGACTTTCCCCAAGTCTTCCCAAAGGTTCTACTTGGCACAAACACTAATTAAAATCATAAAACCACATCTAAACAGAGGCTAGATGAATTATTTATTACTAAACAGGAGCAAAAAGAAAGGAATAAAAATAAAATTGGGTTGCCTCCCAACAAGCGCTATTGTTTAACGCCCCTAGCTAGGCATGGTGATTTCAATGGTGCTCACATAAAAGATAAGAATTGAAATATAAAAAGAGCATCATGAAGAATATGACTAGCACATTTAAGTCTAACATACTTCCTATGCATAGGGATTTTGCGAGCAAACAATTTGTGGAAACAAGAATCAACTTGCATAGGAAGGCAAAACAAGCATAACTTCGAAACTTTAAGCACATAGAGAGGAAACTTGATATTATTGCAATTCCTACAAGCATATATTCCTCCCTCATAATAATTTTCAGTAGCATCATGAATGAATTCAACAATGTAACCAGCACCTAAAATATTATTTTCATGATCTACAAGCATAGAAATTTTATTACTCTCCACATAAGCAAAATTCTTCTCATGAATAATAGTGGGAGCAAACTCAACAAAATAATTATCATGTGAGGCATAATCCAATTGAAAACTAAAATCATGATGACAAGTTTCATGGATATCATTATTCTTTATAGCATACAAGTCATCACAATAATCATCATAGATAGCAACTTTGTTCTCATAATCAATTGGAACCTCTTCCGGAATAGTGGATTCATCACAAAATAAAGTCATGACCTCTCCAAATCCACTTTCATCAGTATAATCATCATAAATAGGATGCATGCTTTCATCATAATAAATTTGCTCATCAAAACTTGGGGGACAAAAAATATCATCTTCATGAAACATAGCTTCCCCAAGCTTGTGGCTTTGAATATCATTAGCATCATGGATATTCAAGGAATTCATACTAACAACATTGCAATCATGCTCATCATTCAAATATTTAGTGCCAAACATTTTATAGATTTCTTCTTCTAGCACTTGAGCACAATTATCCTTTCCATCATATTCACGAAATTAAAAAGATGAAGCGTATGAGGCAAACTTAATTCCATTTATTTGTAATTTTCTTTTATAAACTAAACTAGTGATAAAACAAGAAACTAAAAGACTCGATTGCAAGATCTAAAGATATACCTTCAAGCGCTAACCTCCCCGGCAACGGCGCCAGAAAAGAGCTTGATGTCTACTACACAACCTTCTTCTTGTAGACGTTGTTGGGCCTCCAAGTGCAGAGGTTTGTAGGACAGTAGAAAATTTCCATCAAGTGGATGACCTAAGGTTTATCAATCCGTAGGAGGTGTAGGATGAATATGGTCTCTCTCAAGCAACCATGCAACCAAATAACAAAGAGTCTCTTGTGTCCCCAACACACCCAATACAATGGTAAATTGTATAGGTGCACTAGTTCGACTAAGAGATGGTGATACAAGTGGTATATGGATAGTAGATAAAGGTATTTGTAATCTGAAATTATAAAAACAGCAAGGTAACTAATGATAAAAGTGAGCGCAAACGGTATTGCAATGCTCGGAAACAAGGCCTAGGGTTCATACTTTCACTAGTGCAAGTCCTCTCAACAATAATAACATAATCGGATTATATAACTATCCCTCAACATGCAACAAAGAGTCACTCCAAAGTCACTAATAGCGGAGAACGAACAAAGAGATTGTGGTAGGGTACGAAACCACCTCAAAGTTATTCTTTCCAATCAATCCGTTGGGCTATTCCTATAAGTGTCACAAACAGCCCTAGAGTTCGTACTAGAATAACACCTTAAGACACAAATCAACCAAAACCCTAATGTCACCTAGATACTCCAATGTCACCTCAAGTATCCATGGGCATGATTATACGATATGCATCACACAATCTCAGATTCATCTATTCAACCAACACAAAGGACCTCAAAGAGTGCCCCAAAGTTCTACCGGATAATCACGACGAAAACGTGTGCATAGGTTCATGGGCGGAACCCGCAAGTTGATCACCAAAACATACATCAAGTGAATCACGTGATATCCCATTGTCACCACAGATACGCACGGCAAGACATACATCAAGTGTTCTCATATCTTTAAATACTCAATCCGATAAGATAACTTCAAAGGGGAAACTCAATCCATTACAAGAGAGTAGAGGGGGGAGAAACATCATAGGATCCAACTATAATAGCAAAGTTCGCGATACATCAAGATCGTATCACCTCAAGAACACGAGAGAGAGAGAGAGAGAGAGAGAGATCAAACACATAGCTACTGGTACATACCCTCAGCCCCGAGGGAGAACTACTCCCTCCTCGTCATGGAGAGCACCGGGATGATGAAGATGGCCACCGGAGATGGATTCCCCCTCCGACAGGGTGCCGGAATGGGTCTAGATTGGATTTCGGTGGCTACGGAGGCTTCTGGTGGCGGAACTCCCGATCTATTATCCTCACGGATGTTTTTAGGGTATATGGAGATATATAGGCGGAAGAAGTACGTTAGGGGGGCCACGAGGGGCTCACGAGGGTGGAGGGCGCGCCCAAGGGGGGTGGGCGTGCCCCCCTGCCTCGTGACCTCCTCGCAGATCCCCCGACGTGCACTCCAAGTCTTCTGGGCTTCTTTCCTTCCAAAAATAAGTTCCGTGAAGTTTCAGGTCAATTGGACTCCGTTTAATTTTCCTTTTCTTCAAAACCCTGAAACAGGGTAAAAAACAGAAACTGGCACTGGGCTCTGGGTTAATAGGTTAGTCCCAAAAATGATATAAAAGTGTATAACAAAGCCCATAAACATTCAAAATAGTAGATAATATAGCATGGAGCAACCAAAAATTATAGATACGTTGGAGACGTATCAGACGTTGATAGTAGTGTTACTATCTAGAAAGCTCGAATTGTCACAACAGGTTTTCGACAAGTTCAAGACGTCGACTACGATGAGATTTTCTCACTCGTAGCGATGCTTAAGTCTATCTGAATCATGTTAGCAATTGCCACATTTTATGAAATCTAGCAAATGGATGTCAAAACAGCATTCCTTAATGGATTTCTTAAAGAAGAGTTGTATATGATGCAACAAGAAGGTTTTTTCAATCCTAAAAGTGTAACAAAGTGAGCAAGCTCCAGCGATCCATCTATGGACTGGTGCAAGCATCTCAGAGTTGGAATATATGCTTTGATAAAGTGATCAAAGCATATGGTTTTATACAGACTTGCGGTGAAGCCTGTATTTACAAGAAAGTGAGTGGGAGCACTACAACATTTCTGATAAGTATATGTGAATGACATATTGTTGATCGGAAATAATGTAGAATTTTCTGGAAAGCATAAAGGAGTGTTTGAAAAGAGTTTTTCAAAGAAAGACCTCGATGAAGCTGCTTACACATTGAGCATCAAGATCTATAGAGATAGATCAAGACGCTTGATAAGTTTTTTCAATGAGTACATACCTTGACAAGATTTTGAAGTAGTTCAAAATGGAACAGTCAAAGAAGGAGTTCTTGCCTGTATTGCAAGGTGTGAAGTTGAGTAAAGACTCAAAACCCAACCACAGCAAAAAATAGAAAGAGAATGAAAAGTCATTCCCTATGCCTCAGTCATAGGTTCTATAAAGTATGCTATGTTGTTTACCAGTCCTATTGTATACCTTAGCCTCATTCTCGCAAGGGAGTACAATAGTGATCTAGGAGTAGATCATTGGACAACAGTCAAAATTATCCTTAGAGGACCAAGGAAATAATTCTCGGTTATGGAGGTGATAAAGGAGTTCGTCGTAAAGAGTTACATTGATGCAAGCTTTTTTCATCGGTCTAGATGACTCTAAGTCTCGATCTAGATACATATTGAAAGTGGGAGAAATTATCTAGAGTAGCTCCGTGCAAGCATTGTAGACATAGAAAATTTGCAAAATACATACGGCTCTGAATGTGGCAGACCCGTTGACTAATTTCTCTCACAAGCAAAACATGATCACTCTTTGGGTGTTAATCACATAACGATGTGAACTAGATTATTGACTCTAGTAAACCCTTTGGGTGTTAGTCACATGGAGATGTGGACTAATCACATAAAGATGTGAACTAGATTATTGACTCTAGTGCAAGTGGGAGACTGAAGGAAATATGCCCTAGAGGCAATAATAAAGTTATTATTTATTTTCTTATATCATGATAAATGTTTATTATTCATGCTAGAATTGTATTAACCAGAAACATAATACATGTGTGAATACATAGACAAACAGAGTGTCACTAGTATGCCTCTACTTGACTTAGTCGTTGATCAAAGATGGTTATGTTTCCTAACCATAGACATGAATTGCCATTTGATTAACGGGATCACATCACTAGAGAATGATGTGATTGACTTGACCCATCCGTTAGCTTAGCATGATGATTGTTTAGTTTGTTGCTATTGCTTTCTTCATGACTTATACATGTTCCTATCACTATGAGATTATGCAACTCCCGAATATCGGAGGAACACTTTGTGTGCTACCAAACGTCACAACGTAACTGAGTGATTATAAAGGTGCTCTACAGGTGTCTCCGATGGTACTTGTTGAGTTGGCATAGATCAAGATTAGGATTTGTCACTCCGATTGTCGGAGAGGTATCTCTGGGCCCTCTCGGTAATGCACGTCACTATAAGCCTTGCAAGCAATGTAACTAATGAGTTAGTTGCGGGATGATGCATTACGGAATGAGTAAAGAGACTTGCCGGTAACGAGATTGAACTAGGTATTGAGATATCGACGATCGAATCTCGGGCAAGTAACATACCGATGACAAAGGGAACAACGTATGTTGTTATGCGGTTTGACCGATAAAGATCTTCGTCGAATATGTAGGATCCAATATGAACATCCAGGTTCCGCTATTGGTTATTAACTGGAGACATGTCTCGGTCATGTCTACATAGTTCTCAAACCCGTAGGGTCCGCGCGCTTAAAGTTCGGTGACGGTTGGTATTATGAGTTTATGTGATTTGATGTACCTAAGGTAGTTCGTAGTCCCGGATGAGATCGGGGACATGACGAGGAGTCTCGAAATGTTTGAGACGTAAAGATCGATATATTGGACGACTATATTCGGACATCAGAAAGTTTCCGAGTGATTCGGGTATTTTTTCAGAGTACCGGCGAGTTACAGGAATTCGCCAGAGGGGTCAATGGGCCTTCATGGGCCTTAGTGGAAAGAGAGGGCAGCAAGGAAGTGTGGGGTGCGCCCCCTAGGCCCAAACCGAATTGGTTTAGGACTTTGGGGGCCGGCCCCCTCTTTCCTTCTCCCTACTCCTCATTCCTTCCACTCCTAGTTGGACTAGGAAAGGGGGAACCTACTCCTAGTAGGAGTAGGATTTCCCCCTAGGGCGCATCCTATGAGTCCACCGGCCCCCTCCCCTTGCTCCTTTATATACGAGGGCAGGGGGCACCCTAGAACACACAAGTTGATCTGTTGATCTATTCTAACCGTGTGCGGTGCCCCTCCACCATATTCCACCTCGGTTATATCGTAGCGGTGCTTAGGCGAAGCCCTGCGTCGGTGGCAACATCATCACCGTCATCACGCCGTCGTGCTGACAGAACTCTCTCGTGAAGCTCTGCTGGATCGGAGTTCGCGGGATGTCATCGAGTTGAACGTGTGCTGAACTCGGAGGTGTCGTACATTCGGTACTTGGATCGGTCGGATCGTGAAGACGTACGACTACATCAACCGCGTTGTGCTAACGCTTCCGCATTGAGTCTACGAGGGTACGTAGACACACTCTCCCCTCTCGTTGCTATACATCACCATGATCCTGTATGTGCGTAGGAATTTTTTTAAAATTACTACGTTCCCCAACATTGAGTTCCTCTTCAAGCTCCATGTTCCTGGTCATCACCTTCTTCAGATCTATCATGTTGGCGCACATTTGGTTCTCCTGGCGGCGAATGTGCTGGTTTGACTCCTAGATGAAGGCTGCAATGGACTTGTCCCTCCTGGTGCTGATCATCTCCCATTGCTCATCTCGACACCCACATATCTGGTAGATGGTGTCCTTAAGATCCTTGTTGTAGACTTCACCGATACATCCCATGGCGATGTGGGCTGCCATGCTCTTTCCTAGACTCCAGGTTGGTGCATCAAAGGAAAACTCTATGGGCTCAGTAACTGGCGCGAATGTCCTTCCTGAAACATGAACTCGAATCATCCAACGCTCCTCTTATGGTAAAGTGGCGGTGTAGGTCCCGGTGAAGCTTTGTATTTCGATGTTCAGGTACCTAGTGACTTCCTTCAAGTGTCGTCCAAAGGGCGTGTCTTCATCCGGCTGAGCAAACTTGTTCCTTGGGTCTGCCATCTATAGAGTGGAAAAAGGAGAGGAGTCAGAAATGAGTAGAGAAGAGTGGCCTATGACTTATCTCAGTGGTCGCGTCCTACAGTCAGCGTGTGCTCTGATACCATCTTGTAGCGATCCGACCTCAGACAGTCAAACCTTTGTGCATAAGTGTCATCCCTGGATCGGTAATGCTGACACACACATTACTTGAAGGATTTATAACAGAGTGCAATCACACACTTATTACATCGAATGTCTCAAAAGAGAACTTATTACAATAATATGGCTTAAGGCCATCTAAATAAGATAAACAGCGGAAGCTTCGAAGGTAAATGAGTCCATCAACTCAAACGGCATAGCTGAGTGCACGACAACGACCTAGCGCACCTTACTCTTCGTTTGAAAAGTCTGCAACATAATACGTTGCAGCCAGAAACAGGCCAGCACATGGAATATGCTGGCAAACTAACACTATAGAGCAATGAACAGGATAAATGCTAACACTATGTGCATATATGGCCGGTGGAAGCTCTATGGTTACCATGTTTTTGTGAAAAGCCAGTTTTTCCCTACTGCAAAGGAATATAGTTTATTTAACTACAAAGTTGGTTGATAAACATTGAGAATGGAAAGCCCATCTCAATCCCAATTAAACAGTAATCAATAACCAAACAAAATTAATTAAGAGTGATGAGATCAAATCAATAATTCAAGAACCAGATACTCAAGATGTCCATAACAGGGGACACGACTAACCATGATTAGTTTGTACACTCTGCAGAGTTTTGCGCACTTTTCCCCACAAGACTCGATCTCCTCCGTTGTATTTCTCGCACTGCATAATGTTTGAGAAACGGATGACCGAGACACAGTCTTTCCGAAGAGGTCCCCTTAACTAATAAATAGGCTGGTACACCTACAATCCCCTACATCTGCTAGCTCATCATGAAAAGGATTCCCACAACTTACTCAACTATGCCAGAGCCCATAATGGCTTGTGGCTGCACACGGGAGTTTCTAGCATGAATAATCTTATGATCCCTTTGAGCCTGGGTGGCGAACCATAGGATGATCACACGGATTCCCCGGGATCTCCTTGGAAAACACTGGATTCCGTGGGTGCCCACAAATAATCCACCCAGATGTGTGTTAAAGTAGCCACCTTAAATAAACCCTTAGTTCATAATAATACTCACAACTGTCATGAATCACTCAAACCAAACCACGTTTACGAGTATAACATAGCAGTATAAGCATAACGTAGATGTAACTCCCAGGGTTTGAAATAAAGGACAATAGGTTCTACCTCAATATCTACTTCCCAATACCCAGATGTTTAACAAGTCCTAACCATGCAATTTTTGAGGGGTATAACTAATGCATAAAAACTGGGTAATAAAGGGTATGATCAAAGTGTTACTTGCCTTGCTGACGATCTACAAACCCTAGTGACTCGTAGTAGCACGCTTCGCACTCCGGAAATTCTATCGCAAACAAACAATATCATACATAAGCACTCAAGCTTATATGCAAGGGTAAAATTCAAAATAAAAGATCAAATCTGAAATTTTAACTGAAGAGCTTCGATTTGCAAAAAGAATCAATCAAATCGGAGCTACGAAACTCAAACTACGATCAAAAGAAGTTCGAATTCAAATCTGCTTGAAACCAAATTTTAAGTTGTCAAAATTATGTTCAAGTTGATTAACTGGAAAGAGGGGTTCGAGACGAATATTTTGGCGTTGGTTTCACTAGATTTGGATGAACGGTTAAAAAGTTGCGATGGTTTGTAGATCAGGGGCTAATATGTGATAAAAATAATCGCACATAGGTTCCTGGCTGAAAATAAAATAAAAAGAAAAAAGGCTAACGAACGAACGTTTGTTACCAGAGACAAACGAACGAAGAACGTTCACGAACAGAGACTTTCGAGTGAACGTTCACTAAATAGCAAAACCGAAAAACACCAAACCAACCGAACCGATCTAACGAAAAAAACCGGGGACGGTTTTGTCGTGTTTACCGGTCCAAAAAAGAAAACCGGCGGCGGCGAGATCCGGCGAGTCCGACGGCGGCGCGGGCAACGGCGAGGCGGCGGGGCATCGCGGGCGGCGGCGCGGCTCGGAAGGCGTGGCGCGGCTCGGCGGCGGTGGCTGCGGTGGTGGGCGGCTTGGGGTGGAGAGGAGGGCGGCGGCGGGGGGTATATAAAGAGGAGGGGGCTGCTTGGAGGAGGGGCAAAGGCGGCGGGGACGCGGAGTCCGGCGGCGACGGCCCGGCTCGGCTGGGCCTTTGGCCCAGTCGGGCGGAAACTTTTTTTAAAATAAATTCCTCCGAAGAAAAATCCTAATAAAAATACAAAAAAATCTAAAAATATCAAAAAAAACAATTTTCACCATCTAAATAAAATATTTAGAACAAAGTGCACATTTTTCTGGCCTAAAATGCTATTTTCAAAAATGCATTTTTTATTTCAAATAAAATAGCAATAAAATTCCTAAAATATTTATTTGATTTTAACATTTTCCTCCAATATTCCCCTCTTATTTTAGAGAAGTCATTTTATCTCCACTCATTTATTTTAATATTGGAAATATTTCGGAAAGAAAAATTATTAAAATCAAAATGATTCTCTTTTCAAATTTAAGAAAATTCAAATATGAAATAAATGAAAACCCCAACTCTCCGTGGGTCCTTGAGTTGCTTAAGATTTCTAGAATCACAAATAAAATGTAAATAAAACATGATATGCATATGATAACCTATGTATAACATTCAAATTAAAAATTTAGGATGTTACAACTTCTAAAGACAACAATGGCTTGTTGGAATTCCCGTCTATTATCATTGCTTCTCAAGGGTTCGATACCCAGAGTCGCCCTTGGGGAAAAGGTGGGGACTATATACATCTATATCCGGATCAAAGGTAATAAATAAAGCGTCTGTCAGAGGCCGTAAGCCCCCATTGTAACGGCGGAGAGCCAACGACAGTGACAGCTACTGCCAGGAGGACATGGAGTTAGGCATTGGGTGATGAAGCGTCGGCCCTCATCGATGGGAAGGAGGGGATAGCGAGACAGAATTGTGTGTGTTGTGTGTGTGTGGGGGGGGGGGGGGCTGACGAGTCTCCCATGTTTCTTGAGGCATGCATACATGTGGAACAACATGCATTGCTGCGCCCTCTCGGCGTCGGCTCCTTGGGAACGTCCGGTTCTTGTGTTATTCGTCCTGAAGGCCAAGGGTGGCTTTAAGTTCATGAGAAGAACAAATTCGGTGCAAGTCAGGCTGCCAAACTTGGTGTGTCTATTGAACGTGATCAAGTGCACTTGGTGCACCTTCTTCAAAAATCACGTAGGACCATCATTCCGTCATACAATCGTATTCAATTTATTCCTATTTATGGTAAACAAAACAAACAATAAATAGTTTGCATAGCTCCCTATGACTGCATGTGTTGTCAGGGATTGCTAGGGTTGGAGTTAATATAAAAGGACTCAAAGGTGCGGATCCAATTAATCTCAACCAACAAACCATGTCAATGGAACCATCTAAATTATTCCAATATGTTACCGAGCAATCCTCTATAACATTATGCTCCCTAGTTTTAAAGAGTCCACATTCAATTAAGATCTTCAATTGGAATTGGATCATCCGATTTTACCGGAACAACAATTTCTCAAAGCTCTTTTATTTAATTTTATTATACTATATACTATGCTTCCTCATTTTTAAGGCCTCACAATTAATTGAGGTCTTCAATTTAGAATTGGGTCACCCAATTTTGACTGGATCAACAATTTCTCAAGGAGCTCTCCCACTCAATTCTTTAAATTCCATATGTTTCCTAATTTTGATGATCTTTCATTCAATTGAGGTATTCAGTTTTAAATTTGGTTTACGATTTTGACTGGGCCAATGATTTTTCAAATCAGTCAGCAGCATCCGGCCTATAAAAATATATCAATCCCGTGCATCCTCCCACCATCCAGGAAAAAAGAAGTGCCACCATGTGATACTATAGCATCATTATAGTACATGCAGTCATCTATGCCAAAATTTCCCCACATCATATATGTTGGTTAGCGAATAACACAAAACCACGTCATGAAAGGCCCATCAAATCACCGCATTATAAATAAAGGTAAAACACACTCCATCATCTCCCCACCCGCCAAACTAAATATTCTATCGTTCCAGAATATAAGGGGTATTTAGTTTTTTGGAAAGTCACATTTTTTTAACTTTGACCAAGTTCACGGAAAAAATATCGAGATCCACAATATTAAAAAAATGTACGAAAATTTATTTGATGATGAATCCTCTATAACACTATTCTCCCTAGTTTTAAAGAGCCCACATTCAATTGAGGTCTCCAATTGGAATTGGGTCACCCGATTTTACCGGGTCAACAATTTCTCAAAGCTCTCTCATTTAATTCTATTATACTATACACTATGCTTCCCAATTTTTAAGGCCTCATAATTAATTAATGTCTTCAATTTAGAATTGGGTCACCCTGTTTTGACTAGGTCAACAAGTTCTCAAGGAGCTCTCCCACTCAATTCTTTTAATTCCATATGTTTCCTAATTTTGATGCTCTTTCATTCAATTGAGGTATTCCGTTTTAAATTTGGTTTACGATTTTGACTGGGCCAATGATTTTTCAAATCAGTCAACAATAACCGGTCTAAAATATATCAATCCCGTGCGTCATCCCACCACCCAAAAAAAGAAGTGCCACCATGTGATACTATAGCATCGTTGTAGTACATGCAACCATCCATGCCAAAATTTCCCCACATAATATATGTTGGTTGACGAGTCTCCCATGTTTCTTGAGGCATGCATACATGTGGAACAACATGCATTGCTGCGCCCTCTCGGCGTCGGCTCCTTGGGAACGTCCGGTTCTTGTGTTATTCGTCCTGAAGGCCAAGGGTGGCTTTAAGTTCATGAGAAGAACAAATTCGGTGCAAGTCAGGCTGCCAAACTTGGTGTGTCTATTGAACGTGATCAAGTGCACTTGGTGCACCTTCTTCAAAAATCACGTAGGACCATCATTCCGTCATACAATCGTATTCAATTTATTCCTATTTATGGTAAACAAAACAAACAATAAATAGTTTGCATAGCTCCCTATGACTACATGTGTTGTCAGGGATTGCTAGGGTTGGAGTTAATATAAAAGGACTCAAAGGTGCGGATCCAATTAATCTCAACCAACAAACCATGTCAATGGAACCATCTAAATTATTCCAATATGTTACCGAGCAATCCTCTATAACATTATGCTCCCTAGTTTTAAAGAGTCCACATTCAATTAAGATCTTCAATTGGAATTGGATCATCCGATTTTACCGGAACAACAATTTCTCAAAGCTCTTTTATTTAATTTTATTATACTATATACTATGCTTCCTCATTTTTAAGGCCTCACAATTAATTGAGGTCTTCAATTTAGAATTGGGTCACCCAATTTTGACTGGATCAACAATTTCTCAAGGAGCTCTCCCACTCAATTCTTTAAATTCCATATGTTTCCTAATTTTGATGATCTTTCATTCAATTGAGGTATTCAGTTTTAAATTTGGTTTACGATTTTGACTGGGCCAATGATTTTTCAAATCAGTCAGCAGCATCCGGCCTATAAAAATATATCAATCCCGTGCATCCTCCCACCATCCAGGAAAAAAGAAGTGCCACCATGTGATACTATAGCATCATTATAGTACATGCAGTCATCTATGCCAAAATTTCCCCACATCATATATGTTGGTTAGCGAATAACACAAAACCACGTCATGAAAGGCCCATCAAATCACCGCATTATAAATAAAGGTAAAACACACTCCATCATCTCCCCACCCGCCAAACTAAATATTCTATCGTTCCAGAATATAAGGGGTATTTAGTTTTTTGGAAAGTCACATTTTTTTAACTTTGACCAAGTTCACGGAAAAAATATCGAGATCCACAATATTAAAAAAATGTACGAAAATTTATTTGATGATGAATCCTCTATAACACTATTCTCCCTAGTTTTAAAGAGCCCACATTCAATTGAGGTCTCCAATTGGAATTGGGTCACCCGATTTTACCGGGTCAACAATTTCTCAAAGCTCTCTCATTTAATTCTATTATACTATACACTATGCTTCCCAATTTTTAAGGCCTCATAATTAATTAATGTCTTCAATTTAGAATTGGGTCACCCTGTTTTGACTAGGTCAACAAGTTCTCAAGGAGCTCTCCCACTCAATTCTTTTAATTCCATATGTTTCCTAATTTTGATGCTCTTTCATTCAATTGAGGTATTCCGTTTTAAATTTGGTTTACGATTTTGACTGGGCCAATGATTTTTCAAATCAGTCAACAATAACCGGTCTAAAATATATCAATCCCGTGCGTCATCCCACCACCCAAAAAAAGAAGTGCCACCATGTGATACTATAGCATCGTTGTAGTACATGCAACCATCCATGCCAAAATTTCCCCACATAATATATGTTGGTTGACGAGTCTCCCATGTTTCTTGAGGCATGCATACATGTGGAACAACATGCATTGCTGCGCCCTCTCGGCGTCGGCTCCTTGGGAACGTCCGGTTCTTGTGTTATTCGTCCTGAAGGCCAAGGGTGGCTTTAAGTTCATGAGAAGAACAAATTCGGTGCAAGTCAGGCTGCCAAACTTGGTGTGTCTATTGAACGTGATCAAGTGCACTTGGTGCACCTTCTTCAAAAATCACGTAGGACCATCATTCCGTCATACAATCGTATTCAATTTATTCCTATTTATGGTAAACAAAACAAACAATAAATAGTTTGCATAGCTCCCTATGACTACATGTGTTGTCAGGGATTGCTAGGGTTGGAGTTAATATAAAAGGACTCAAAGGTGCGGATCCAATTAATCTCAACCAACAAACCATGTCAATGGAACCATCTAAATTATTCCAATATGTTACCGAGCAATCCTCTATAACATTATGCTCCCTAGTTTTAAAGAGTCCACATTCAATTAAGATCTTCAATTGGAATTGGATCATCCGATTTTACCGGAACAACAATTTCTCAAAGCTCTTTTATTTAATTTTATTATACTATATACTATGCTTCCTCATTTTTAAGGCCTCACAATTAATTGAGGTCTTCAATTTAGAATTGGGTCACCCAATTTTGACTGGATCAACAATTTCTCAAGGAGCTCTCCCACTCAATTCTTTAAATTCCATATGTTTCCTAATTTTGATGATCTTTCATTCAATTGAGGTATTCAGTTTTAAATTTGGTTTACGATTTTGACTGGGCCAATGATTTTTCAAATCAGTCAGCAGCATCCGGCCTATAAAAATATATCAATCCCGTGCATCCTCCCACCATCCAGGAAAAAAGAAGTGCCACCATGTGATACTATAGCATCATTATAGTACATGCAGTCATCTATGCCAAAATTTCCCCACATCATATATGTTGGTTAGCGAATAACACAAAACCACGTCATGAAAGGCCCATCAAATCACCGCATTATAAATAAAGGTAAAACACACTCCATCATCTCCCCACCCTCCAAACTAAATATTCTATCGTTCCAGAATATAAGGGGTATTTAGTTTTTTGGAAAGTCACATTTTTTTAACTTTGACCAAGTTCACGGAAAAAATATCGAGATCCACAATATTAAAAAAATGTACGAAAATTTATTTGATGATGAATCCTCTATAACACTATTCTCCCTAGTTTTAAAGAGCCCACATTCAATTGAGGTCTCCAATTGGAATTGGGTCACCCGATTTTACCGGGTCAACAATTTCTCAAAGCTCTCTCATTTAATTCTATTATACTATACACTATGCTTCCCAATTTTTAAGGCCTCATAATTAATTAATGTCTTCAATTTAGAATTGGGTCACCCTGTTTTGACTAGGTCAACAAGTTCTCAAGGAGCTCTCCCACTCAATTCTTTTAATTCCATATGTTTCCTAATGATGCTCTTTCATTCAATTGAGGTATTCCGTTTTAAATTTGGTTTACGATTTTGACTGGGCCAATGATTTTTCAAATCAGTCAACAATAACCGGTCTAAAATATATCAATCCCGTGCGTCATCCCACCACCCAAAAAAAGAAGTGCCACCATGTGATACTATAGCATCGTTGTAGTACATGCAACCATCCATGCCAAAATTTCCCCACATAATATATGTTGGTTAGCGAATAACACAAAACCACGTCATGAAAGGCCCATCAAATCACTACATTATAAATAAAAATAAAATACACTCCATCATCTACCCCACCCGCCAAACTAAATATTATATCATTCCAGAATATAAGGGGCGTTGTTTTTTGGAAAGTCACCTTTCTTTAACTTTGACCAAGTTCAGAGAAAAAAATATTGAGATCCACAATATTAAACAAAAATGTATGAAAGTTCATTTGATGGTAAATCCTCTATAACACTATGCTCCCTAGTTTTAAAGAGCCACAGTCAATTGAGGTCTCCAATTAGAATTGGGTCACCTGACTTTATCGGGTCAACAATTTCTGAAAGCTCTCTCATTTAGTTCTATTATACTATACACTATGCTTCCTAATTTTTAAGGCCTCACAATTAATTGAGATCTTCAATTTAGAATTGGGTCACCCAATTTTAACTGGATCAACAATTTCTCAAGGAGCTCTCTCACTCAATTCTTTGAATTCCATATGTTCCTAATTTGATGCTCTTTCATTCAGTTGAGGTATTCAGTTTAAAATTGGTTTACGATTTTGACTGGGCCAACGATTTTTCAAATCAGTCAGCAACAACCGGCCTATAAAAATATATCTATCCGGTGCATCCTCCCACCATCCAGAAAAAGAAGTGCCACCATGTGAACTATAGCATCATTATAGTACATGCAGTCATCTATGCCTTCCCCACATAATATATATTAGTTAGCGAATAACATAAAACCACGCCACCAAAGGCCCATCAAATCAACGTATTATAATAAAAATAAAACACACTCCATCATCTCCCCTATCCACCAAACTAAATATTATATCGTTCAATAATATAAGGAGTATTAGTTTTTCGGAAAGTCATATTTCTTTAACTTTGACCAAGTTCAGAGAAAAAACACAAAACCACGCCATGAAAGGCCCATCAAATCACTGTATTATAATAAAAATAAGACACACTCCATCATCTCCCCTACCCACCAAACTAAATATTCAATCGTTACATAATATAAGGAGTATTAGTTTTTTGGAAAGTCACATTTCTTTAACTTTGACCAAGTTCAGAGGAAAAATATCGAGATCCACAATATTAAACAGAAAAGGTATGAAAATCCATTTGATGATTAATCTAATCATACCGATTTGATATATTTCTCTACAAATTTGATCAAACTTAGAATGTTTGACTTTTGAAAAAAGTAATACACCTTATATTTTGAAACAGAGTTAGTAATTCTTTTTAAGAAACCCAACAACACCAACGGCGCAGCAAGGCGCGCCCAACCCTTGTAGTTAATATTATACCAGATATTAACGTTGTTTTCCTTCAAAATAATTTATTAATGTATGTGCTAATCACATAATTAACACTTTTTTGCAACTTTACTCGTAATCACATAAAATGCAATTAATTTTCTTCTTAATATCAATTTGTAATGCACGTACACATTTACTAGTCAAAGTTAAATCAAATAAATGAGTTTAAGTGAGAAAGGGCAGAATCATCAACATTAGAAATTATGGTCAAATCTGCAAAGTCCAAAGTAAGCACGGTGCTAAAAATCGAACCCCCCTCATCTTCCGGCTTCATTTGGATGCTAGGTGGGATATTTCCAGGGAATGGATGCCCTGGTTAGAATTTTCTTTGCCAACTAGAAGACCCGTGGAAAACGGGCACCATCGTTTGGTTCAAAAGGGGCAATCCACAACCAGAGCAGAACACGATGAATCGAAGCAACGCCATTAATTCGACCATTACCCGTCAGATCAGGCTTCATGCCACATCTAGGCGCACCACCATCGATGGAGGGTTCCCAGTTCTTACTTCTTAGCCAGGTACATCCGGATCTTGCTGCTGGTGAGCCCCTATGGACATGCATCCCCTCTGTCATCGTCGTCTTCATGGCCAGCGAGGACGCCGGATGCGGAGGCCCCTGCAGAGACCGAGAAGAGAGCCATGGAAGAGAGGCGGCGGCCGCGTGGTGGAGGTTCAGAGAAGAGCGTGCCATGGAAGGGAGGCGGCGGCCGCGTGGTGGAGGTTCAGAGAAGAGCGTGCCATGGAAGGGAGGCGGCGGCCGCGTGGGGGAGAGAGGGGTCGCGAGCGAGCGAGACGGGGGAATTTTTCATGATGTCGTCAGGTGTGGATTCTATCCCGGAGAAATGATGGGGATCGGGCCGAGAAAACCTCGTGGGTTTGAGCATCCAAATGTCAAGGGACCTGGCCCAGGGCTGATTTTCGACGCGGGGTATCCACCCAGGGAATGGGCCGGTATCCCAGGAGGATCCCCTCGCTACCAAATGAGCCCTAAAAGAAAGAACCCCCCCTCATCATAACGCAAGAGAGATGGGGCGTTGTGCGGTTGTGAGAGGGAAAGGTCAGGAGATGCTCTGTGGGTGTGTTGATCTGAGGGGCAAATTTTCAGCCTAGTGGATCGAACGGCCAGAAACGCGTCGCTCAGGAAGACGGACGAACTGAGTGAACTGATGTTCGCACAAGATGTGTTAAACAAAAAGACGTTCAGGCAAGAATTTAGGGTGAACATAAATCAATTTTGCAGATATGGAATTTAGGACATCAGCAAGAGTTGCTTTGCGACAAAAAGCCACACTGTTTCGCGTGTGTGTGTCTTGTTCGTTCATCTCGCTCGCCCAATCTCAATCCCTAGCTGCCCCCGACCAGAACACACGGTCGCTCCCACCGCCTGCAACGAAATCCTAAACGGTCGCGATGTTACCCTACATTGGCGACGGCTCCTGTTCTGATGCGCTCTGATCCTATGGGCCTTATCACGCTTTTTTGTTCGCATGTGTCTCGTTCGTTCATCTCGCTCGCCCGTTCTCAATCACTAGCCGTCCCCGACTTGTTGCCAGGGTTCTTGTGTTGCCACCGCCGCCGCCATCGTCATCTAAGAAATTTAGGTCTCCTCGTCTCCGACTGCCATCTTGGCGCTGAGAGATGGGGGGACCTCGGATCTTCAAGGCCTCTATGTTCTTTGACATCATCTAGTGATCATCATAGTTTTGTGAGAATAAACTTCCTCATGCTCTTTTGGTGGTGCCATGAGATTAGAGAGTTTTCTGCCCTCGCAGATCCGATTATTCAGATCTGATGAGTTTATGTTGTTGTCTCAAGTCTTTTGCTGGTCTGATTCTTTGTGGAGATGAAATCTTTCGTCGACACCAGGGTGAAGATATAGTGATTCAACGGCCTGCACTTCTAGGGGATCATCCCCAGACCAAGTACGTTCATCGATCAAGGCCTCCCATCTTTTTGGATGGGCAACTCAAGGTATTTTCAAAAACCATTATTGATAATGTTTGTGCGGGTGAAAGAATGACAACATCATTGCTCCAGTTCAATTGCAGCCTCTTTACCGAAGTTTTTGGAGTATTTCTCCAAGCATAGATTGACATCGTGAAGGTGTTTTTAAGAGATTTTATTGTAATTTTTAGTCATAGGAGTTACTTTGTATTTTTTTTGGATCTTATGTCCAAATCAATGTATATGTAATTATTATGAATACGAATAGAGTTACAGGTATTTAAAAAAAAAGTTGTCCCTGACTAAAACACACGATCGCCACCGCCGCCGGCAACGAAACCCTAAACGGCCGCGATGTTACCAGCCGAGGCGCCATACCTTCCTGCAGGGCGCTACCCCCGTGATCCGGCCGACTTAGCATACCCCTCCGACCTATTTGGTCCCGCGCCCCAGCGTCTCCACGATCCTAGCGAGCAGCATCAGGAGGTGGTGGTGGAGGGGGAGGTGGTGGCGGCAGCGGAGGAGAAGCAAGGGATCGGCTCCATCTTTTCCTCTATCGACAAACATGATGATCCGGCGCTCAAGGCCGAGGGTACGTACACTCCTCCATATTTTCAATTAATCTTCGTAGCGGTCGCTTTTCAATCCGCCGACTCAACTAGGCATCCTTTGCCAGATTATTTGTGTAGCTTCAGAGCCACCTATTCTTCACTGGGACGACGTCTGCCTATCCGACAGCGATGATGATTTAGTTGACCAGCTCAACTTGGCCGACTTGGCCGGCCTGGCCCTGGCGCACTCTGACGACGACGAGGAGGAAGGGGTGACAGACGGCGAGGAGACAAATTGCCCAGGCAGGCCATTCTCCAGAACTGCGACGATTTGAACTCCAAAGTAACCAAAAACGATTAATTGCCGCTTGATTGATGCTACATTGATTATATCCTGCAGGGAAGAAATTTCCCAGGGAGAAAGCCAAACTGATACAGAGTGTGTGGGTAAGGAGTGACATCAAACAGAACGAAGAACACAGAGAGCTGTGCAAGATGCTTCTAGATCTGGGACATGAGTGGTCTGCCCTTCCTCCTTTTCCTATGAAAGTATTCCCTCACGTAATAGGCGCATGCGTTTTGCGGGGCTACTGTCACCACCGTATATACAGAACCCATGATACTTCCACCAGTAAGCTAGTCTCTGTTGCTTTGATCCCTTTCCTAGCAATCTGCTCTTGTGCTATCTATGCATGTGTTTGGAAATTTAATTATTTTCCTCGATAATTGTAGCTAAATCAACTCTTGGATATCGCGAACCAAATCGGATGCTACAGGTATTCTCGCTGCGTTTGTCAAGCTCTGCATCATATCCTGTTAGTGTCTATGGAATAATAGCCGTTCGGGATTCCTTGGAGCCTCTGCGGAATTACGTGTTTAATCGTCCCTGCAGAGATGATGCTGTCACCATTGACCAGGTAATCAAATTAGACATGGTTCCTTATCACATAACTTGTTTGTTGCTCAAGAGTGATTGATGTTCAACAGTATGTGTGAGATGTATGTTAGTTATCTTCTTTCCTTGGATTGGATCGACTAAAAGTTAGTCATGTGTGCTCAGATTTTTGCTTAAGACCTCTGCTTTTCGGGGGTGAACCCATTTTGAAATACATATTAACCATACTTGATCCCCAATATTCCTACAGTATATACTAATGTTTTGGGAACAAGGAAGTTAATAATATATGTGAATGTCTACTTACAAAAGCTGAAACCGCCGGCAAGATATATAAATGATGGTAGAAGAGAAAAATGACATGCATGTCTTGCATTTCAACACAAGTGAAATATATGCCTTATACTTTAAAAAGGAACTAGTTTTTTTTATCTAAACATGATGTGCATTGTCTTATTTAGTTTGCTATATGTAGGCACAGGCTTATATCTGAAAGTGTAGTATGTTTAGTTCTAACAAGAGTTGTCAAATTGTAGGATTCCTTTATCCTACCTCTTTGTAGCCCTTGTCGAGGAATGTACTTACGGCAGGATGCATTACTAGAAGTTGATCTGTGGGTAAAGGAGGAAGGGGATGGATCGGCTGACAAACAAATACTTTCTGCGTATGCTGAGATTGAGAGCTGCCCAGCTTATGATGAAATGCTATATGGACAGATTCGTCATGGCCTGTTCAGCTTGGACATAGGCTACATATCATTTACAAGAAGTATCGAGGCCGTAATAGAAGTCTTTACAAAGGTTGATGGCCCTCATCATGTGAGATTTGGTGCTTTCAGCAGTGGCTTTGATCATGAGATTGTGTTGTTTGATGACACATTCTCTGGGACTAAGATGCAGTTTCAGCATATAGTCGTGGTGAAAGCAGAGGAAAAATTGGATGTTTGCTTAAAGTTGGGGGAATCACTCTTTCGGTGGACTTTCCAGGATGGACATGTTGGACCTGTTAGGATTCCTGATGACTCGATGTCAAAGTATGGCCAGTTTGATGTGAGGGTGTTCTTTGCTCCGAAGAACTCGCGGCCACAGAAATAAGTGAAGAAGACACCCCGTGCTGGATTGTGCGTTTTATTTTCTCCTAACTAAGTACCTCCTGGGTGTTATCTTTGTAATCTGTAAACCCTCTGTGTCAAAACAACAGACGTTTGAGGTCAGACTTGTCGAAACTTGAAAATATTCTATGTTTGTCTGCATATCTTGCATTTGATTGGAGCTACTTGACCCGTTGTTTTTATTTTCTCTTTAGTTTGGTTGCATCTTCTGGTGGTTTCCGTTGTAAATTATATTCTTTGGTGTTCTTTAATGAAAAATTGTATACACTAACTGTTGTTGATTTTTCTCGTGGCAAGTGAAAATTACTGAATAAGTTGTAATTGGATTTTCAGGTGATTGTTGCTTGTCTTATCTTATCTATTTATTTGACAAAGAGAATATATTAATATTGCTGAGATACCAAATACACTTAGCCTTTGCACCAACCAAATGTCCAAAGACATTACGGATGCACACAGCCAAAGACAAACACCCGGAGGCTACATTCTCCAAGAGCGACGCCTCCAAGAACACACTGCATAAGCACCGTCGTCGCCCGATTAAAAATCTTAGTTTCACCCCGAAGAAAGTCCGCGCTCTTAAAACAATATCTTCAACAAGGCCATTTTTAGGTACAATCAACACAGGTCAAACCTTGCATTTTTACCCTGAAACATAACATTTTCTATTCCTTCCTTTTTCATCAGTTTTTTTTATCTTCTTTTACCACTCATACATGTCAAACAAGCTTCATAGAAAAAAAACAGAAAATAATTCTCTAAAATTCCCATAAATTATACGTTGAGAAAAAATACACTGAATGGACCAAGAGAACGAAATACTAATAGGCAAATGTGGGGCATTTTTCTTTTCTTTAGAGGTACATGGGGCATGTTCTTTTGGCACCCCGTCCCGTCCCGAACCGAGAAAGTGCATTGGTGCTTATGGTGCTACCGGTACACCGGACGCATTAGCACATTTTAAAATGTCTTAAAAAATCTTGTAAAAAATCTAGCACATTGGCATAACATGAATCTATGTTGTCACAAAAAATTGTATCAAAATTCTAAACAATGCTCGAGATACAAAAAATGACAAATTTGATATCAATGTGATAATAAGCCATATCTAAAGACCAACTTGTGTTATATACTATTCAATGTCTAATTTATCATTTTTGTATCTCAAAATATGTTTTGAATTTTGATACAATTTTTTGTGACACCATACATTGATGTTATGCTAATGTGCTAGATTTTTTTTCCTAATTGTTTGAAACATTTAAAAATGTGCCAAGGAAGTTTGATGCACCGGTAGCACCAAATGGCCCGGTGCATCACATACTTTCTTGTCCTGAACCTCCCCTTCTCAGTTTGTTGTGCATGCAGACGTAGGCGACTACATCACATAAGGTTTGAAGAGGCCGTCGAGCTCCTCCCTTCGCCGCCCCTAGAATTTTCCCTCCATTGCACCTGCGAGGCTGCGAGTCTCCAGTGACGAGCCCCTGAGCTCCACGCCTCCGCCGACTTCCGGGATCGACCCTCTGTCCGCCCCACGCTTCTCTCGTGCCCTCCGAACTCCTGGCCACCTTCCTACCCAAGGTCCAGGCCCTCGACCTCAACTCGCTCCGTCAGCTCTTTCTTAAAGAAGCAAGGTAGTTTGGTTGAACATTTATCCTAAAAAACATAATAATCTGAAACATCACCATTCTTATGTTTGGGAGTGAATACAGTTCAGTTCAGAGAAGAAAAAACTTTGTACTTCCAAAGGCCTTGTTTGGTGGAGGAGGTTTGGGGAGGTTTGGAGGGGAATATCCTCGCGGGGTTCAAAATCCTCAGAAATCATTGTCAGCCCATTTGACACGTAGGGATTGAGCAGGCCAATCCTCTCCGATCCTCACGAATCCCCCTCAATCCATGTGGTACAGAAAACCCTCCAAGGAACCCATGAAACTGGACGCTTGCTTTGCTGCTGCTGTTGTAGAAGGTTTAACCAAATAGAGGGGTTTATGAGGGGTGAGGGATTAGTGGGGAATTGAGGGGATTGGGTGGAAGAGAGGGATTAACCAAATCCCCTCTCGGATCCCCCTCCACTCTGGGGCTGCAAAACCTCCCCTGTCAAACAAGGCCTAAATTTTCTCTTTTCTATACCGTAATAATAAAGCGGCTATTGCTTCTGGTGGTACGAAATCAAAATTGCCCCAAAAGTTACAAAATATTACCCATCGATGCCACCTATAATTGATAAAAAAATGTTTCATATAGGCGAATCCCTGTCTGGGCCGGCCCATGCAGTAGGAACCTTCTATACTGCGCTCTGCATGCTGCGAGAACACACAGCGCGCCTGTTTGGGCAGGCCCATTTTGGACGGCCTGTTTTTCTGATTTTGTTTGTTATTTTTTGTTTTCTTTTTCCGTTTTCGATTTTTTCTACTTTAAATAATTTTGTAATCCAAAAGTATTCATAATTGTTTTTAAAATTAGATTTTTCTAAAAAATGTTTATTAATACATAAATGTTTGCGGATTCATAAAATGTTCATGATTTTTTATAAATACTCACCTGTTCAGAAAATGTTCATAATTTTGAAAACAGATGGTTGAGAAATTAAAAAATGTTCATCGTTTAAAAACATCTTGTACTTAAAATTGTTAATGAAATTGAACAAAATTTCGCCAATTCATAAAATATTCATGAATTAGAAAATATCCTGAAAATTCAAAACCTGTCATGACTTACAAAATAGTTTATTAATTCATAAAATGTACGCTGATTCAATAAATGATCAAAAAAAGTTCATGAATTTCAAAAATTGTTCCTCCAATTTCCAACAAAATGTTTGTCCATTCTAGCAATGTTTGCCTATTCAAGAAAGATGTTTTGAAAAATGTTGATAATTATTTTGAAATGTTTGCAAATAGTTTTAAATGTTCATGAATTCCAAAAATGTTCGAAATTCTGTAAAAATGTTCACAAATTTGATTTTTTTTCAAAATTTTGGGTATGTTCATGAGTTTAAAAAATGCGCATGATTTTCAGAAATTGTTCATAATTTCATGAAAATGAGATTGATAGTGTATCTTGGTGATGCAACAAAATGTGGTCATGGCCATTGAAAATTATGATTTTTTTCTCCCGCTGCAACGCACGTACCTACTAATAAAGTACGGATTGCTTCTGCATGCCATCTAAATTACCATGAAGTTGTCAATAATTACCCATCATACCACCTGTAAATGAAAAAAATGATTCACTTTTTTCCTTCTAAAATCATTGACGGCTTAAGTTTATTTATAGTAAGCCTCTAACAAACATCACAAGTGCATGAGAGGTGTAGTGGTATGAGACTCACCGCTCCACACCCGAGACCCTGGTTTCTCTCTCCTTATCTCTCCTACTAATGCTGGTAGGCGTAGGATATTACTTCCTCACCCACACTTAGCAAATGGTCTGCACAATGTTTCAATTTCGGGTCAACCACTCTATTTTTATCCTTTCTATTTTCGTCATATCAAATGTTTTTTTAAATATCATAACTTTCAAGCCCTAACTCCAAATCTAACATGTTATATATGAAAATCACTCAAAAAACGTGTAGATTTCAAATATGCTATTATAGTAATCATTTCTAAAATTTTGTTTAGGGCGCAACCTTAATTAATATCTTCTTTATATGGGGTATTTTGAAAATGTCGACAAACGTTGATATTTCTGTTGTCTAATAAATTGGAAATATTTTGAGTACACTTTAAAAATCATCCAATCTTATACTTTTTGCGTAACACCATTTATCATGTTGTTTGCTGTGTGGCATCGTGAAAGATTTCGCCGATGTTGTCAGGTGTGAGTACAGAAGAAGACTACGAATCAGAAAACATACTGTATTTATCCAATCAGATGGGCGTGATTTACGGAGATCGGATCGAGGCGATCGACGGAGGGAGACGGGAAGTGCAGCTTCCCGGCGGTGGTACTGGAGCCAGAGTGCGCCGGGGAGGGAGGTAGCGTGCGGGGAGACAACCGCAAGGAAGGAGACCCGCCGGAGAAAGGAGATTCGTGGATCAGAATGAGGAACAAAATCAATATGATGGCGGGCAAAAGGAAGGAAATAGCAGAAAATCAACGTTCAATCAGGAAAGCGGTACGAGATCAAAGCATGGAGAGAATCAGATGCAAAATGGAACAGCTACGAGTGGATCTGAAAAGGAGGATGAGGAAAAGGAAAGTGGGGCTAGGGTTTACAAACTAGGCGATCCACCTGATCGTGGTGGATATCCGGGGCCATATCGCGTCGATCTGGAATCAAACAGAGAGGAAGAAAATCACAAATTCCCTGTCCTCCGCACAGGAAAGATGGAGTCAGGAGATTGGGAGGGGAGTATAAAGGAACGGTCCATGGAGAGGAGGCGTGCTCAAGAACACCCATCCTACGCCACAGCCAATCTCGAAACCTTAGCCATGGCGGAACAAGACCCTCATAAGAACAAGGCGCCGCTGTTCCAGGAGGAGGTAGCATCAAGCGGCAATGACGTACCGGGAACGAAGAAGCCGGAACATGGCGGTCCGTCACGGGGCTGCGGTGATCTATACCGCACTCCCGTGGCCCAAGGAGTACGAGCGGCAATGGATGATGGGCACGCCGTTGCTGGCATGGCGGTGACTCCTGTGCTCCCCGTCAGCGTGGGGGAGCAGACAACTGCTGTCGTCGGCCTGGACCTCTCTAGGCAGAGGGAGGCGATGAGATCAAGATGGATTGCCATCGGTTTGTTCTTCTCCATGCAGTTGTTCAGTGTTGGGGGGCTCTGTCAGGATCTGAAGAATAAGTGGGGGCTGCGGGGACGGCTCAACTACTCTCCGCTCAAGAATAATAGGTTCATCCTTGAGTTCGAGAGGGGGGGTGACCTTCGTTTCATCCTCAACAATGGACCCTGGACTCACCGGGGCGATGCGTTCCTGATGGTGGCGGTGGATGGGACCGCTCGACCAGGAGATGTGGAGGTCGCTCACATGCCAGTCTGGGCACGCATCTTCGACGCTCCACCAATCATGTTCTCGAAGCGGTTGCGCGCAAGCTGGGTGAGAAACTAGGTGAGGTAATTGAGGTTGACTCAGATAGTGAGGGAAGGATCTGGGGTGAGTCAATAAGAGTTAGGATCAAACATGATGTGGATGAGCCACTCCGTAGTAGGATAGAATTTCATAATCTAGGGGAAGATGTGATGTACCGCCTCAATGTAAAATATGAGAGGCTCCCCCGTTTCTGTAACTTCTGTGGTCACCTTGGGCATGGCCAATGTGAATGTAAGCCGCCGGCAAACCTCTAGAAGATGAGGTTTTCGGTAGCGCTGTGTGCCTCCCCGTTTAAAATAAGTAGCAGTAGGGGTGGTTTCGTAGTCCCGGAAACGGCTAGTGCCAGATGTTTCCTCCTGTTTGAGGCAGAGGGAAAGGGCAAAGCAAGACCAACCCCGGGCGGATGGGCGACCGGGAAAGGCAGTGAGCTACTGGAAGATGTCCTGGCTGCCCCCTTGGTGCAGGGTGGACCAATCGGTTCAGGAATGCACAAGTAGAACACATTTGTTCCACTAGGCCTTACCATTTGCCGCTGTTGCTATCCTTTGGTAAGAAAGTACAATACAGAAAGAAAAAGGAGTTCAGGTATGAGGCTCTTTGGGAGAGAGAAGAATCGCTACAGGCCACAATTGAGGAGGAGTGGAAGGATGCAGGGCCAGCTTTGAACCTACAGGACATCAAAAATAAATTGCGAATCCTGCAGGACAGACTGTCAAAGTGGAGTTCTCTGAAGATTGGTTCTGTAACTCGCAAAACAAACAAGCTTCGACAACGCCTACAAACTCTAATGAACAGACCCCCAAACCAAGAAAATGACAGAGAAATTGGGATGGTAACTAAAGAGCTAGATGAACTACTGCTGAGAGAGGAAATATTATGGCAGCAAAGATCGAGAGCCACGTACCTGCGTGAGGGGGACCGGAATACAGAGTGGTTTCATCGCCAAGCAACTTGGAGGAAGAAGAAGAACACAATAGTGAAACTAATGACAGAGGATGGCAAGTGGGTGGAACAACGAGAGGAGCTTCATAAAATGTCAACAAACTTCTTCAAGGAATTGTACACACAAGACAAGGACAGCAGACCCCAGGCGGTGTTGGAGTTGTTCAATGAGCTAGTGAGCCCGGAGATGAACTTGGAACTAGAAAAAGAATTCAGTGATAAAGAAATTAGTGATGCATTCTTCCAGATTGGGCCTTTGAAAGCGCCGGGCCCGGATGGCTTTCCCACAAGGTTTTATCAAAGAAATTGGGGCGTTCTGAAGGAAGAGGTAGTGGGGGCAGTCAAGGGTTTCTTCGCGGATGGATTGATGCCAGAGGGGTTGAATGAAACAATTATTGTGCTAATACCCAAAGTAAATGAGCCAAAAAGCTTGAGAGATTTTAGACTAATCAGTTTGTGTAACGTGATCTACAAGGTAATCTCAAAATGCCTAGTGAACCGGCTCCGCCCACTCCTAAATGACCTGATTTCAGAGACACAAAGTGCTTTCATTCCGGGTCGAATGATCATAGATAATGCACTGATAGCTTTTGAATGTTTTCATAGAATCCAGCACAGCAAACATCCACAGAACACATACTGTGCGTACAAGCTCGACCTACCCAAAGCTTATGATCGGGTGGACTGGAATTTCCTCGAAGGAGTCTTAAACAAATACGGCTTCAGCAAGAAATGGATCGCATGGGTTATGGTGTGTGTCCATTCAGTACAGTACACGGTAAAATTCAATGGTGAATTGTTGGAGCGTTTCAAACCATCAAGAGGGCTGAGGCAAGGAGACCCGTTAAGCACGTATCTTTTTTTGTTTGTGGCCAAGGGCCTAAACCAATGTCTGCCAAAGGAGGTGGAGGGCAGAAATATTACACCAATTAAGATTGCCCGAGGAAGCCCGGGTATCTCAAAATTGCCTTTTACGGATGATAGTTTGCTCTTTTTCAAGGCATCTGTAGACCAAGCAAAGGCAGTTAAACAGGCACTTGATGTGTTCCAACAGAGTACGGGCCAATTGTTGAGTGCTAATAAGTGTTCATTACTTGTGAGTGAGAAATGCCCAAGTGATACTCAAGAAAGAATAAGGCGGGTTTTGGAAGTTGAAACGTCCACTTTTGAGAGCAAGTATCTCAGACTTCCCACCCCGGAAGGTAGAATGAAAGATGGACATTTTCAACCTATCATGGAACGATTCATGAAAAGATGCAATAACTGGTCGGGCAGGCACATGTCTTATGCGGTAAAAGAGGTGCATGTTAAAGCAGAAGTTCAGGCTCTGCCAACATTTACAATGGGGGTCTTCAAGTTGTCGGCAAGCTTCTGTGAAAGATATGAACGGCTAATTCGAGAGTTCTGGTGGGGAAAGGAGGACAATCATCATAAGGTGCATTGGATGGCATGGGACAATATAACGAAACCGAAACGAGGGGGAGGCATTGGGTTTAGAGACATGCACCTGTTCAATCAAGCCTTGCTTGCTAGGCAAGGTTGGAGACTGATCCAGAAACCGGAGAGTTTATGTGCCCGAGTACTAAAATCTAAATACTACCCTAATGGAGAGCTGCTTGACACAGTGTTTGCAACCGATGCGTCACAGTCTTGGAGAGGCATTGAGTTTGGCCTCGAGCTACTCAAGCAAGGACTGATATGGAGAGTTGGTAATGGGAAGAACATTTAGATACAGAGGGATCAATGGATACCACGGTCGGAAGGGCTACGAGCTGCAAATTTCATCCGGAGATCCAGGCTGAGGTGGGTGAATCAACTCATCATTCCCACTACGTGCAGGTGGGATGAGAGACTCATTCAGCAGATATTCAACCCGTGTGACGCTGCGGAGATTCTCAAGATTAAGATCCCACAGAGAGAAGTGGAGGATTGTGTGGCGTGGCACTACGAGAAATCTGGTATGTTCACTGTGAGTAGCGCATATACACTTGCCATGCGGTTGAAGAGGACCGGTCTACAACCCTCGACCTCAGGGGCAAGTACGGATGATCGGAGCATCTGGGACGCCATTTGGAAAGAGAGAGTCCCTGCAAAGGTAAAGATTTTTCACGTGCCGAGTAGCCACAAATACTCTGGCAACAAAAATGAATAAATGCAAACTCACACTAGCCACAATGAACATGTGTGATGCATGTGGCAATGTAGAGGAAAGCGAGTACCACGCTGTGGTAACCTGTACTAAAAGCAAAGCCCTTCGCCATGCAATGAGAGAATACTGGAGACTACCGAAGGAGAAGGATTTCTGGTACACAGGCGAGGACTGGCTCCAAGACATCCTGAATGCGTGCAGCGATGACGCTGGGGATAAAATACTTCTATTGCTATGGCGGGCTTGGCACCTCCGGGACGACATGGTGCATGGAAAAGGCAAGGAAACCATCTCGGCATCTGTAGGTTTCCTACTCCGGTATGAACAAGAGGTGTCCAAAGCTAAGGACAAGCCAGTTTTAGCTATGAACACATGTGGCCTAAATCTCTTCGGAGATTAGCAAGAAGAACAACCAGAATCAAGAATCAACAAATGGAGGCCACCGCCAGCGGGGTTGGCAAAGATTAACACCGATGCGGCTTTTGATCCAAACTCGATCTGGAGTAGCCTTCGGGGGAGCCATTGCTAGGAATAACCTGGGTCATGTTTACCTGTCGATGGGGTGCAGCCTGAACCAGTGCGCAACAGTGGAGGGAATGGCGCTGCTGCATGGGCTGCGAGAAATGGCCAAGTATTACAATGGGCCAATTCAGGTGGAGGTGGACTGCTTGTTTCTATCCAATGCCCTGAAACCGGATGCTATAAGTAAACCAAGCCTGTTTCCCGTTGTTGCAGATCTTAGAACAACGTTAGCAGGCTCCAGTGAGTACATGATTAGTTGGGGTAGGAGGGATCAGAACAAAGTTGCCCACAGCTTAGCGAGCCGAGCAAAGAGCTCTGGGGATTTCTTTCATTTGGGATCAGTGCCTGACGATGTGTTAGATATCCTGGCCGGTGATTGTAATGGTTTGGCCTAACCCCTTTGGGTAAAGCTCAAAAAAAAAAAGACTACAAATCAACGAACTCCAGTTTCGTGCGGCGCACTGAATTTGGTTTTCTTTTTCTGTTTAGGAAAGGTCACAGAATTTGAATGAGTAGTGCGTGACCGCCAAGTATCCTCTACTGGGTTTACCGTGGTATCCAAGTTTCTAGACCCATCTGCAGCCATCCGTTCCCCTGAACTGCCTACAATCGACGGCCCGCAAACAACTGACCTCTCCCCCAGAACCTTCCAGACCACACGAGTGCATCGAGCGCGTTCAGGAACCTTCCCGAACCGCCTCCCAACCGTCATCGTCCACCTCCACCGTCCGCGCCCTCTATAAATGCCTCCCCACCCAAACCCAATGACCAAAGAGCACAGACAGAGAAAAGATACAGTAGAGAAGATAAAAGACAGGAAAAACAGAGGACAGAGGAGGCGCAATGCCGACGGGTAGGATGAGCGGCAACATCACGCAGGACTGGGAGCCGGTGGTCCTGCGGCGGGCGAAGCCCAAGGCGGCCGACCTCAAGTCCGCCAAGGCGGTGAACCAGGCGCTGCGGACGGGCGCGCCGGTGGAGACGGTGCGCAAGGTGGCGGCGGGGACGAACAAGAAGGCCTCCGCCGCGGCCGTGGCGGCGCCCGCGAGGAAGCTGGACGAGATGACGGAGCCGGCGGGGCTGGAGCGCGTGGGCGGCGACGTGCGGGCGGCCATCCAGAAGGCGCGCGTGGCCAAAGGGTGGAGCCAGGCGGAGCTGGCCAAGCGCATCAGCGAGCGGGCGCAGGTGGTGCAGGAGTACGAGAGCGGCAAGGCCGTCCCCGTCCAGGCCGTGCTCGCCAAGATGGAGCGCGCGCTCGAGGTCAAGCTCCGGGGCAAGGCGGTTGGGGCGCCCGCGCCCGCCGGAACGAAGTGATGGTTCGTGGGGACTGCTTGATTTGACCTGTGAATTTGGGATGGATGGTAGTCAGATCTGTAAATCTCCGGTTGCTCTCTGGTAGATTGGGTTGTAAAAGTCGTGCAAATTGATACATCTAATGAATTTGATGCCAAATACTATTGTGGGCTGATCTGCTATTTTGAACCGGCCCTCCTGTGGAATTCTGACGTCATATTGCTGAGATTGAGTATCCGATTGGAGTATTCTCTTCTACAAGGAAGGAACGTACGTTCTCACAATTTCCCTTTCGGATTTGCTAGAACTCAGCTAGCTGAGTTTTATCTATGGGCTCATTCACGTCAATGACCGTCCGATCGGTGAACATACATATCTTTCTTTTTTTTTGGCGTGGAGCTGGTTGGGTTGGGATCCGGCTTGCCTGCCTTCCTGATTTTAAGGATGTGAAATCGGGTCTTATTTTGTTCCAATCAAATCATGCCATGTATGCGGGAGCACGGATGAGCGCACGCTGGGGGAGCAGGCAAGTCTCTTGTGTTGTCGTTGCTTTTTTGCTTTTAGATTCTTTTTCTTATTTCACTGTAAAACATTGTTTCACTATTTTCTTTTTCTTAATTTTAGTATATTTATTTCACTTTAGCTTAATATTCATTTTACAAATTTCAAAATGATTGCTTAGGTTTTAGTTTTACAAAATTTATCTCTTATAATTTTTAATTTTTAAATCCACCCTCTCAATACAATAATGAAGTTGAGATTGGGAAAAAAAGGGTCGCAACTGTGGTCTGGAGGGGGAGTTACCGAGGCCATTTGCATGTCCACTATTAGATATACAACTGTAAGTGTTATAATATGATCACAACTACATGTTTTTGAAAGAAGTCGTAATTGCATGTTTTTAAGGCAAGGTTGCAAATGCATGTTTTTCAAAGAAACCACAACTACATGTTTGAAAAATGGGTGGCAACTGCATGTTTTCAAAAGGGACCTTAACCACATGTTTTTAAGGTGGATCGTAACTCATGTTTTCAAAACAAGGGCACAACTCGATGTTTTCAAGAGGGACCGCAATAAACATGTTTTTAATGTAGGTCATAACTGTATGTTTTCAAAATGACGTCACAACCATATATTTTGAAGAGGGGTCATAACCGCGTATTTTTAAGATGTGGTTGCAACTGTATGTTTTTTAAGAGATGTCGCAACTACATGTTTACAAGGTAGGTTGCAAGTACATGTTTTTAAGGCAGGATTGTAACTGTATGTTTCTCGAGAGGGGTTGCAACTATATGTTTTTAAGAGAGGGTCACAACTGCATCTTTTTCAAGACTGGTCAAAATTGCATGTTTTTTAAGGTGGGTTGCAAATGCATATTTTCAAAAGAGGTCACAACTAGATGTTTTCAAGATGGGGTCACAACTCCATGTTTGTTGCAACTTCACGTTTTCAAAATGGGGTTGCAACTGCATGTTTTCTAAAAGAGGCTGCAACTGCATGTTTTTAAGACGGGGACGTAACTGCATGTTTTCAAGAGGGGATTGCATGTTTTCAAAAGGGGTCGAAACTACATATTTTGAAGATGGGGTCGCAAGTATATGTTTCCAAGAGGGGCCGCAACTGCATGTTTTTAAGGTAGGTCACAATTGCATGTTTTTAAAGCATGGTCGCAACTGCATGTTTCTCAAGAGAGTTCGTAACTGCATGTTTTCAAGAGGGGGTCGCCACGGCATCTTTTTCAAGGTTGGTCGAAACTGCATGTTTTTTAAGGTGGGTCGCAAATGCATGTTTTTAAAAGGGGTGGCAACTGAATGTTTATATAGTTACAACTGTATGTTTTAAGAGGGATCGCAACTGCATGTTTTTCAAGATGCGTTTCAAGGGTGAGTTTTTAAACAGGATCACAATGACACACTTTTAAGGCATGTGGTAACAACATGTATTTCAAGGGGGCCGCAACTACAGGCTTTCAAGGCATGTAGCAACTGCGGGGGGGGGGGGGGGGTCGCAACTTCATGGTTTACTTAATTTTGTTTCCTTTTTTATTCTTTGTTTAATTTTTAAAAATCATGAGATTTAAAAAAAGACTACACATTTTGAGAACTTGTGATTATCCCGCAAATTCATTATTTTTAAAAATTGTGATTTTTTGTAACATTTATAATTTTTAAAGTTCACCAACTTTTTTAATTCATGATAATCTTTTAATATTCACAAACGTTTTTCGTATTTGACAAATATTTTTCAAGTATGCGAACATTTCAAAATCGGCAAACAATTTTCAAACTAATAAATCACATGGTTATGTGGAAATGGAGCAACAGGAAATTGACATAGCTCTATTATTATACTTGCTGCACCATTTTTGCCAACGCATTATAGTGAAATGGAACAAAAGGAAATTGACAAAAAGTCATGGTTAATTAGTTTGTGGTGCTAATTATTCAAAAAAAAATTCTTACAAGTTTTCACCTAGCTTCATCATTGCTACAACAACTAGTAGTTCTGCTGCTATTCAGCATCGCAATAACGCTAGTGTTCTCCTCAAGTCTCCATCCATACATGATGAAAAGTTACTAGGCCAAGAAAAGACAAGAAAACGCATTAGGCTAGCCCAAAAAGGAAAACAACGTGATACAACTAGGATGACATCAGCTGAGGTGAATGAGACCATAGTTAGTCTTAGCTAGATGAGTTCTAGCCATCCCATTTCCTTTTTATCTACCAAGCTAATCTAAAATGTTTTAGAAAAAAAATCACCAAGGGATATATCAGTACTAAAATATATTTAGATACATCAATAGATATATCTAACATTAAAATACATCTAGATATATTTGCTTGAATAATTATATTTGCTTGGGACGGAGGAAGTGCCGAGCAAATTGGAAATGTTTCAAAGGCATAGGCCTCTTTGGCTTGCAGGCACTTTGTAGGATAGGTTTTCATAAGTTCATAGGGATGGATTTCTATATTATTATGTAAGATTAATTCCTATCTTTCACAATACAAGAAAAAGCATATTGCTCCTTTTTTCACATTTAAAAAAGCTTAGATTATACTCCCTCCGTCCCAGATTAGTTTTGAGATGGAGGTAATACTTCTTTTATGATAAATAAGTAAACCCTTATTGCTTTTGGGTTTTACCTTCACACTTTGCATATGCCATCTTTTATGATATTTGGAAGGTACCAAATTATTTCGCACTTTAGCCTAAGCCTACCTACTTGTGGTGCAAGCCAAACCTATTAATTTGGGTAAAATTGTCTTGCAAAGGTCACAACAAGTTTGGGGTAAGGTAGATCCAAATTCGTTTTCAAATGATTATACATGATTGCAAATCTCACACCAAGGACTACACCAATTACTAGAGTCAACTTTGGCAATCTAAAGAGACAAGAATGAGACATCTAAGGTAATTTTTTAAATGGAAGCCAAAATGTATATTTGGGAGCAGAGAATGGAGGTTCCCATATAGAGGTAGTATTATGAAAATATTTAGCCTGGGCCACCGAGCATAACCAACCTATTCAACTATGGCTTGCACTTAGAAACCTCTCTACGGGTAGTTGCACCAAGTGGGCGATCTCCGAGATCATACAGCCTCTTGAGTCCTGCACATGTATAACTTGACAGGTTCTCAACTGCCTCCTAATCCAAGAGTAACGAGAAAACATAAAGTCACTTGCCAAGAGCTCTTTGAAAGATCTTCAATTGAAACTTCTTCAACAATCCATAGGAATACTCTCTCACAAGAATAAGATCGTGGTGAAAGAAGTGACCATGAGGTGTAGGGATTCAATAAAGGTAAGTTCTTGGCATTCAAAGAATCAAAGAAGTGAACAAGAAACCACTCAAGACGTCTTCTCTTCTCATGTTGCCTTCGATGTCTCTTCCTCTATGTGATAGATGGATGGAGTGGTGTGGAGTGGCTTGCAAGGGGTGAAATGAGTGAGCGAAATAACTAAGCGTATAACGGAATGGTTATGTCATTTGCAACCATGGAGGGGCATGCGAGGAAATTTATAGAGAAGATCCAAGAATCTAATTGTCACTTGATGGCTCGGAAGCACTAGAAGTTGAAATAGCGGAACATTTCAAATAAATTTGAACAACCAGGGCAACATTTGCGAACCAACTAGAAACACATCACTCGAGACTACTTGTTGAGAACAGGGCGGTGGTTTTGAACGAAAAAAGGTAGCTCTTTTTCTACCAGAATAGAGCAACTCGGAGGTACTAGGTAAAACCAATTTATCTATAGTACCATACTAGACAGAGCAATTCTTAAAAAGAAATTGCAGAAAAATGCTAAGCAACTACTCGAAAGTTGTATAAGAAAAAATGGTGTAGGTACCGAACTTATATTGTGACTCACAAAGAAGAAAACCGAGATGAATCGGAAGTGCCAATGGCAAAAGTTATGCTCAGATGTGTCGGGGCAAACAGAGAATGTTTCAAGGTGGATTGGCTCGGCAGTTTGGGAACAAAAATAACAACGGTTCTGGACTGTGGACTCAGGGTTTGTTCTCTAAGTATGAATAATTCTTAGTAGCTTGGTAGTACCGGAAGATAAATCTTTGAAAGTACTATGCTTTAGAAAAACTCGTACAAAGAATAGCTAGGGAATGGATTGGAGTACTTTGACTTAGGGCTATTTCTTGGATTTATAACCAAATTATATTGCTTGTGCCTCTCTTCATAGTACATTTATCCTACACCCTATGTGAATCGTTGGATTCACAAAAATCCTAGAAAGTATAAACTAAGAGTTTGATGTAGGCAACAACTTGAAAAGTATAAGGCAATGGTGACTAATGACACTCAACTTATAGCAAAGGACCTGAATAAGAAAATAAGTCCTAGTTCATGAAATAGACTCATTGAAATCACTAGTCATCTCAATTGGTTTTGTCATCAATTACCGAAACAAATTGGTATCTTGGAGATGCTTTTCACTTAGGTGTTCCTACAGGTATACGTGTTTCTAAGGATCAACTAGGAAAAACTTAAAACTTGCATAATCTTACAACTTGAACTAAACATTTTCGATGGGATATGACCATTAACCTCAATCAAATACTGCTTAAGATCAAGTGCGCAACCACTGAAAGATGGTAGTAAGTGATATGCTTAACTGGTTTGGATTACGGTCCAGTAATAAGTTATGTGTATGAGCAATGTAATCTGATACATCTCCAACGTATCTACTTTTCCAAACACTTTTGGCCTTGTTTTGGACTCTTAACTTGTATGATTTGAATGGAACTAACCCGGACTGACGTTGTTTTCAGCAGAATTGCCATGGTGTTATTTTTGTGTAGAAATAAAAGTTCTCGAAATGACCTAAAAAATCCACGGAGACACATTTTGGAATTAATAAAAAATACTGGCAAAAGAATCAGCATCAGGGGGCCCACACCCTGTCCACAAGGGTGTATGGCGCACCCCTGGGCCCCTAGAGACTCCACCGACATCAACTCCAACTCTATATATTCACGTTCCGGGAAAAAATCAGAGAGGAGGATTCATCACGTTTTATGATACGAAGCCGACGCTAAGCCCTAATCTTCATCGGGAGGGCTGATTTGGAGTCCGTTCGGGGCTCCGGAGAGGGGAATCCGTCGCCATCGTCATCATCAACCTTCCTCCATCACCAATTTCATGATGATCTCCATCGTGCGTGAGTAATTTCATCATAGGCTTGCTGGACGGTGATGGGTTGGATGAGATTTACCATGTAATCGAGTTAGTTTTGTTAGGGTTTGATCCCTAGTATCCATTATGTTCTAAGATTGATGTTGCTATGACTTTGCTATGCTTAATGCTTGTCACTAGGACCCGAGTGCCATGATTTCAGATCTGAACCTATTATGTTTTCATGAATATATGTGAGTTCTTGATCCGGTAACCCCGAAGTGACAATAATCGGGACCATTCCCGGTGATGACCGTAGTTTGAGGAGTTCATGTATTCACTAAGTGTTAATGCTTTGGTCCAGTACTCTATTAAAAGGAGGCCTTAATATCCCCTAGTTTCCAATAGGACCCCACTGCCACGGGAGGGTAGTACAAAAGATGTCATGCAAGTTCTTTTCCATAAGCATGTATGACTATATTCAGAATACATGCCTACATTACATTAATGAATTGGAGCTAGTTCTATGTCACCCTATGTTATAATTGTTGCATGAGGAATCGCATCCGACATAATTATCCATTATTGATCCATTGCCTACGAGCTTTTCACATATTGATCTTCACTTAGTTACTTTTCCGTTGCCATTGTTACGATTGCTACAAAAACTACTACTGTTACTTTTGCTATCGTTACCGTTACTTCCATACTACTTTGCTACTAAATACTTTGCAGCAGATATTAAGTCTTTCAGGTGTGGTTGAATTGACAACTCAACTGCTAATACTTGAGAATATTCTTTGGCTCCCCTTGCGTCGAATCAATAAATTTGGGTTGAATACTCTACCCTCGAAAACTGTTGCGATCCCCTATACTTGTGGGTTATCAAGACCATTTTCTGGCACCATTGCCGGGGAGCATAGCTCTATTCTTTGAGTCACTTGGGATTTATATCTGTTGATCACTATGAGGAACTTGAAAGATGAAATAACCGAGATTTTCCCCTCAACTATGAGGGGAGGTAAGGAACTTCCATCTAGCTCTGCACTTGATTCTCCTTCTGTTTTGAGTAAACTTGCGACACCTACTCCTGCTATTGATTCTGATATGTCGCATGTTATTGATGATGCCACTTCTACTATGCATGATGCTTATGATGAAACTACTTCTATGCTTGATAATACTGTGCCATTAGGTGAATTTTTTGATGAACAACTTGCTAGGGTTAGAGAGAATGAAATTATTGAAACAGATAATATTGATGAAAGTGATGTTGAAGATTCTCCCCCTAGATATGAATTGCCTGATGTGCCTGAGGGTTATGTTATGGATTAAGAAACTGCTAGAGACATTTTTGCTTGCAAAGATAGATATGATCTTAAGAAACTGTTAGCTAAGCTGAAAGAAAAGTCTTTGAATGCTAGAATGAAATATCACCCTGCTTTTGCTACTTCACCTATCTGTATTTATGATAAGGATTATGATTTCTCTCTCGATCCTGAGTTAATTACTTTGGTTGAATCTGATCCTTTTTATGGCTATGAATCTGAAACTGTTGTGGCACATCTTACTAAATTAAATGATATAGCCACCCTATTCACTCATGAGGAAAAAATTCGTTACTACTATATCCTAAAGTTATTTCCGTTCTCATTAAAGGGTGATGCTAAGACATGGTTTAATTCTCTTGCTCCTGGTTGTGTGCGTAGTCCCCAGGATATGATTTATTACTTCTCTGCTAAATATTTCCTGCTCATAAGAAACAAGCTGCATTAAGGGAAATATATAATTTTGTGCAAATTGAAGAAGAGAGTCTCCCACAAGCTTGGGGGAGGCTTCTCCGATTACTTAATGCTTTGCCTGATCATCCTCTCAAGAAAAATGAAATACTTGATATCGTTTATAATGGACTAACCGATGCTTCCAGAGACCACCTAGATAGTTGTGTTGGTTGTGTTTTCAGGGAAAGAACTATTGAGCAAGCTGAATTGCTATTGAATAATATATTGAGTAATGATAATGATTGGACACTTCCTGAACCAACTCCTAAGCCAACTCCGAAGAAAAGGGGTATTCTATTTCTCAGTCCTCAAGATATGCAAGAGGCAAAGAAATCTATGAAAGAAAAGGGCATTAAAGCTGATGATGTTAAGAATTTACCACCTATTGAAGAAATACATGGTCTTAATAACCCGGCACAAGTAGTAAAGGTAAATTCTCCCTATAGACTTGATGAAGGAGATATTCCTCGTAATAAGTCTGCTAGCCAATGCTTGGATGAGTTTGATAATTTTATTATTAAACAAGAAAACTTCAATGCTTATGTTGGTAGACAATTGAAACGTAATGCTTATATGGTTGAACACTTGAGTGATTATATGTCTAGATTTAAAGGTGACCTTAAAATTATCAGTAAACATGCTTCTATGGTTACCACTCAAGTAGAACAAGTGCTTAAAGCACAAGATGACTTGCTCAATGAATTAAATAATAAGAAAAATGATAATGCTGTTAGAGTTGTGACTAGAGGGGGTAAAATGACTCAGGAACATCTGTATCCTGAGGGCCACCCTAAGAGAATTGAGCAAGATTCTTAGAGAACTAATGTTGATGCACCTAGTCCTTCTAAGAAGAAGAAAAAGAAAAATGATAGGACTTTGCATGCTTCTAGCGAACCTGTTGTTGACACACCTGAGAATCTCAATGATATTTCTATTTATGATGTTGAAACACAATCTGGTAATGAACATGAACCTAGTGATAATGATGATGCTCAACCTAGCAATAACAATGATGTAGAGATTGAACCTGCTGTTGATCTTGATAACCCACAATCAAAGAATCAACATTCTGATAAGAGAGACTTCGTTGCTAGGAAGCATGGTAAATAAAGAGAACCATGGGTTCAAAAACCCATGCCTTTTCCTCCTAAACCATCCAAGAAAAAGGATGATGAGGATTTTGAGCGCTTCGCTGAAATGATTAGACCTATCTTTTTGCGTATGCGTTTGACTGATATGCTTAAAATGAATCCTTATGCTAAGTATATGAAAGATATTGTTACAAATAAAAGAAAGATACCGGAAGCTGAAATTTCCACCATGCTTGCCAACTATACTTTTAAAGGTGGAATACCTAAGAAACTAGGAGATCCAGGAGTACCAACTATACCATGCTCCATTAAAAGAAACTATGTTTAAACTGCTTTATGTGATCTTGGAGTAGGTGTTAGTGTTATGCCTCTCTCTTTATATCGTAGACTTGATTTGAATAAGTTGACACCTACTGAAATATCTTTACAAATGGCCGATAAATCAACTGCTACGCGGTTGATGTAGTCGAACGTTTTCATGATCCGACCGATCCAAGTACCGAACGCACGGCACCTCCGAGTTCAGCACACGTTCAGCTCAATGACGTCCCACGAATTCCGATCCAGCAAAGCTTCACGAGAGAGTTCCATCAGCACGACGGCGTGATGATGATGATGATGATGTTGCTACCGATGCAGGGCTTCTCCTAAGCACCACTATGATATGATTGAGGTGGATTATATGGTGGAGGGGGCACCGCACACGGCTAAGGGATCAATGATCAACTTGTGTGTCCTAGGGTGCCGCCTGCCCTCGTATATAAAGGGGCAAGGGGAAGGAAGGCCGGCCCCTGTAGGGCGCGCCAGGAGGAGGAGTCCTCCTCCTAGTAGGAGTAGGAAAGGGGGAAGGGGAGAAGGAAGGAGAGGGAGGAAAGGGGGGCCGCCCCCCTAGTCCAATTCGGTTTGGGCTAGGGGGGCCGCGCGCCCTGCCTCCTCTCTTCTACCACTTGGCCCATGAGGCCCAATACTTCTTCCCCGTATTCCCGTAACTCCCCGGTACTCTGAAAAATACCCGAATCACTCGGAACCTTTTCGATGTCCGAATATAGTCGTACAATATATCGATCTTTACGTCTCGACCATTTCGAGACTCCTCGTCATGTCCCCGATCTCATCCGGGACTCCAAACTACCTTCGGTACATCAAATCACATAAACTCATAATACCGGTCGTCACCAAACGTTAAGCATGCGGACCCTACGGGTTCGAGAACTATGTAGACATGACCGAGACACGTCTCCGGTCAATAACCAATAGCGGAACCTGGATGTTCATATTGGCTCCTACATATTCTACGAAGATCTTTATCGGTCAAACCGCATAACAACATACGTTGTTCCCTTTGTCATCGGTATGTTACTTGCCCGAGATTCGATCGTCGGTATCTCAATACCTAGTTCAATCTCGTTACCGGCAAGTCTCTTTACTCGTTCCGTAATGCACTATCCTGCAACTAACTCATTAGTTGCATTGCTTGCAAGGCTTATAGTGATGTGCATTACCGAGAGGGCCTAGAGATACCTCTCCTACAATCGGAGTGACAAATCCTAATCTCAATTTATGCCAACTCAACAAGTACCATCGGAGACACCTATAGACCACCTTTATAATCACCTAGTTACGTTGTGACGTTTGGTAGCACACAAAGTGTTCCTCCGGTAATCAGGAGTTGCATAATCTCATAGTCATAGGAACATGTATAAGTCATGAAGAAAGCAATAGCAGTAAACTAAAACGATCAAGTGCTAAGCTAACGGAATGGGTCAAGTCAATCACATCATTCTCCTAATGATGTGATCCCGTTTATCAAATGACAACTCATGTCTATGGTTAGGAAACATAACCATCTTTGATTATCGAGCTAGTCAAGTAGAGGCATACTAGTGACACTCTGTTTGTCTATGTATTCACACATGTATTATGTTTCCGGTTAATACAATTCTAGCATGAATAATAAACATTTATCATGAAATAATTAAATAAATAATAACTTTATTATTGCCTCTAGGGCATATTTCCTTCAGTCTCACACTTGCACTAGAGTTAATAATCCATATTACACAGTAATGATTCTAACACCCATGGAGCCTTGGTGCTGATCATGTTTTGCTCGTGAGAGAGGCTTAGTCAACGGGTCTGCAACATTCAGATCCGTATGTATCTTGCAAATCTCTATGTCTCCCACCTGGACTTGATCATGGATGGAATTGAAGCGTCTCTTGATGTGTTTGGTTCTCTTCTGAAATATGGATTCCTTTGCCAAGGCAATTGTACCAGTATTGTCACAAAAGATTTTCATTGGACCCGATGCACTAGGTATGACACCTAGATCGGATATGAATTCCTTCATCCAGACTCCTTCATTTGCTACTTCCAAAGCAGCTATGTACTCTGATGACCCACAAGTATAGGGGATCTATCGTAGTCCTTTTGATAAGTAAGAGTGTCGAACCCAACGAGGGGTAGAAGGAAATGATAAGCGGTTTTCAGCAAGGTATTCTCTGCAAGCACTGAAATTATCGGTAACAGATAGTTTTGTAATAAGGTAATTGGTAACGAGTAGCAAGTAATAAAAGTAAATAAGGTGCAGCAAGATGGCCCAATCCTTTTTATAGCAAAGGACAAGCCTGGACAAACTCTTATATGAAGGAAAGTGCTCCCGAGGACACATGGGAATTATCGTCAAGCTAGTTTTCATCACATTCATATGATTCACGTTCGGTACTTTGATAATTTGATATGTGGGTGGACCAGTGCTTGGGTACTGTCCTTACTTGGACAAGCATCCCACTTATGATTAACCCCTATTGCAAGCATCTGCAACTACAACAAAAGTATTAAGGTAAACCTAACCATAGCATGAAACATATGGATCCAAATCAGCCCCTTACGAAGCAATGCATAAACTAGGGTTTAAGCTTCTGTCACTCTAGCAACCCATCATCTACTTATTACTTCCCAATGCCTCCCTCTAGGCCCAAACAATGGTGAAGTGTCATGTAGTCGACGTTTGCATGACACCACTAGAGGGATGACAACATACATCTCATCAAAATATCGAACGAATACCAAATTCACATGACTACTAATAGCAAGACTTCTCCCATGTCCACAGGAACAAACGTAACTACTCACAAAGCATATTCATGTTCATAATAAGAGGGGTATTAATATGCATAATGGATCTGAACATATAATCTTCCACCAAGTAAACCAACTAGCATCAACTACAAGGAGTAATCAACACTACTAGCAACCCACAGGTACCAATCTGAGGTTTGGATACAAAGATTGGATACAAGAGATGAACTAGGGTTTGTGATGAGATGGTGCTGGTGAAGATGTTGATGGAGATTGACCCCCTCCCAATGAGAGGATCGTTGATGATGACGATGGTGATGATTTCCCCCTCCCGGAGGGAAGTTTCCTCGGCAGAACAGCTCTGCCGGAGCCCTAGATTGGTTCCGCCAAGGTTCCGCCTCGTGGCGGCGGAGTTTCGTCCCGTGAGCTTGCTTATGATTTTTTTCTCGGACGAAAGACTCCATATAGCCAAAGATGGGCATCGGAGGGCCACTAGGGGGCCCACGAGGTAGGGGGCGCGCCCCCACCCTCGTGGCCAGGGTGTGGCCCCCCTCTGGAACTTTCTTCGCTCAGTATTTTTTATATATTCTGGAAATAACTTCTATGAAGTTTCAGGACCTTTGGAGCTGTGCAGAATAGGTCTCTAATATTTGCTTCTTTTCTAGCCTAGAATCCCAGCTGCCGGCATTCTCCCTCTTCATGTAAACCTTGTAAAATAAAAGATAATAGGCATAAGTATTTTGACATAATGTGTAATAACAGCCCATAATGCAATAAATATCGATATAAAAGCATGATGCAAAATGGATGTATCAAATCCCCCAAGCTTAGATCTCGCTTGCCCTCAAGCGAAAGCCGAAATCGAAAAATATGTCCACATGTTTAGAGATAGAGGTGTCGATAAAAATAAAATACGAACATGAGGGCATAATGATCATTCTTAGAACAGCAATATATATATATATATATATTGTCATATGATCTCTTATGCTAAACTAATAATTCAATCACAATTTCAAGTATGAATCATAAACTTCATTGAGAACCAACAAACTCTAATCTTAGTCATTGAGGCAATTGCAATTTATCATAACATAGGAAAGAGTAAATATAAGAGCTTTTCGGTAAGTCCACATACTCAACCATCTTTTAGTCTTTCACAATTGCTAACACTCACGCAATATTTATGGTTATGAAGTTTTAATCGGACACAGGGAAAGATAGGGGCTTATGGTTTTGCCTCCCAACCTTTTACCTCAAGGGTAATGTCAACCATAATAGTTCATGAAAACTCACATCCAATTAGGTATATATATCTGGATCTTTCCAACACATTGTGCTTGCCAAAGGATAAAATGTAAAAGGAAAGGTGAAGATCACCATGACTCTTATATAAGGTAGAAGATAAAAGTAAAAGATAGGCCCTTCGCAGAGGGAAGTAGAGGTTTTCATGCGCTTTTATGGTTGGATGCACAAAATCTTAATGCAAAAGAACGCCACTTTATATTGCCACTTGTGATATGGACCTTTATTATGCAGTCTGTCACTTTTATTTCTTCCACATCACAAGATCGTATAAAGCTTATTTTCTCCACATTAATAACTCATACATATTTAGAGAGCAATTTTTATTGCTTGCACCGATGACAACTTACTTGATGGATCTTACTCAATCCATAGGTAGGTATGGTGGACTCTCATGGCAAAACTGGGTTTTAAGGATATTTGGAAGCACAAGTAGTATTTCTACTTGGTGCAAAGAACTTGGCTAGCATGAGAGGGAAAGTCAAGCTCAACAAGTTGGATGATCCATGACAATATAATTTATCTCAGATGTAAGAAAACATAACCCATTACGTTATCTTCCTTGTCTAACGTCAACTCTTTAGCATGCCATATTTTAATGAGTGCTCACAATCATAAAAGATGTCCAAGATAGTATATTTATATGTGAACCTATCTTTCTTTATTACTCCCTATTAATTGCAACAATGACCAAAACTATGTTTGTCAACTCTCAACAGCTTTTATTCATCATACTCTTTATATGTGAGCTCATTACTCTCCATAAGATCTATATGATCTCTTTGTTTCTTTTTATTTCTTCTCTTTTATTTTATTCCCTCAAGATCATAGCAAAATAATAAAGCCCTTGACTCAACACTATTCTTTATTATATATAGCTCACGGACTCGATTACATAGAAGGACCATAAAGCAAAACTCACAACTAGACCATACTAAAACTTTATTCTACTAGATCAAGATATTATCAAAAGGATCGAACTAAGAAAAACGGTAAAGAAAATGTGATGGTGATACGATACCGGGGCACTCCCCCAAACTTGGCAGTTGCCAAGGGGAGTGCCCATACCAGATACTCAGTTCTTCTCTGTTGGTGAAGAAGGTGGAGTTGTTGATGATGTAGGCTTGTCATCCCTCTTCCAAGGCATAGGCTCACCATCATAGAAGGACGATCAAGTTTCCTGAATCCTCAAATCTGCAGCCAAACTCATCCTCTTGAATCTATATTCATACTCACAATTTTGATTTGCAGGTCATAGATCTGGGCTTGGAGGTGCTCGATTTTCTCATGAAGCTTGAATATGGCCTCCCCCATGTCCTTGACGTCCAACTTGTGGTTGTTGGTGAACTCCGTGATCATTATGTGATTGGAGTCGAGTCCACGCTCCACCATCTCCTGACACTTGAAAACTTGTTGCTCCAATGCCTCGAGCCTTGCCTCCATGCTTTCGGTCCTCCTTGGTCCTTCAACATCGCGGATGTGCAACAACCCCTCACGCATCTCAATGGTTTGAGGGTGTTGCCGCACCTCCGCGAGGTAGGGGTCGATGACCTTCTCGAAGAACTTGTCCTTGGGGGCACTTGAAGACGACATGACGACCTATATTTGTCAGAAAAATAGCTCAAAACAAATACAAGAGATATTTGCGTGATATGGTGGTCAAAACCTTTGGGAGATTATATAATGAATTTTTACCGACCAAAAGAAGTATCATGCAAGAAAACGGAGTTCGAAGAGCACACGAGGTGCCCACGAGGCAGGGAGGCGCGCCCAGGGGGGTAGGGCGCGTCCTCCACCCTCGTGGAAGCCCCGTGTCCTTTCCGGTCTGCTTCTTATTTTCCTATTTTTTATATTGCAAAACAGAGAAATATTGCCATTAGAACTGTTTTGGAGTCGGTTTACTTACCATACCACGTACCTATTCCTTTTCGGAGTCTGAAACATTTCGGAAACTGTCCCTTATGTATTCCTCTGGGATTACGGTTTCAATAATTAGTTTCAACATTTATGGGATTACCTGAGATATAATGTTTGATTCTTTGACCGTTCACCACCTTCGGATTTGTGCCTTCGAAGTTGTTGATTTTTATGGCACCGGAATGATAGACCTCCTCGATGACGTAAGGGCCTTCCCATTTAGAGAGAAGTTTGCCTGCAAAAAATCTTAAACGAGAGTTGTATAGCAATACATAATCACCTACATTGAACTCACGCTTTTGTATCCTTTTGTCATGCCATCTTTTAACTTTTTCTTTAAACAGTTTGGCATTCTCATAGGCCTGGGTTCTCCATTCATCAAGCGAGCTCATGTCAAATAACCTCTTCTCACCTGCAAGTTTAAAATCATAATTGAGCTCTTTAATGGCCCAATATGCCTTATGTTCTAGCTGAAGAGGTAAGTGACAAGCTTTTCCATAAACCATTTTATACGGAGACATACCCATAGGATTTTTGTATGTAGTTCTATAAGCTCATAATGCATCATCAAGTTTCTTGGACCAATTTTTCTAGATCTATTAACATTCTTTTGCAAAATTAATTTGAGCTCTCTATTACTTAATTCTACTTGACCACTAGACTATGGGTGATAAGGAGATGCAATTCTATGATTAACATCATACTTAGCAAGCATTTTACGAAAGGCACCATGAATAAAGTGTGAACCACCATCAGTCATTAAATATCTAGGGACTCCAAACCTCGGAAAAAATAACTTCTTTAAGCATCTTAATAGAGGTGTTATGATCAGCACTACTAGTTGGAATAGCCCCTACCCACTTAGTAACATAATCAACAACAACTAAAATATGTGTATACCCATTAGAGGAAGGAAAAGGTCCCATATAATCAAAGCCCCAGACATCAAATGGGTCAATAACAAGTGAATAATTCATAGGCATTTCTTGACGTCTACTAATATTACCAATACTTTGACATTCATCACAACACAAGACAAACTTACGGGCATCCTTGAAGAGAGTAGGCCAATAAAAACCGGATTGGAATACCTTGCGTGCTGTTCTATCTCCAGCATGGTGTCCTCCATAGGCTTCGGAGTGACACTTGCGTAGGATCTGTTCCTGTTCGTGCTTAGGTACACAACGCCTAATAACACCATCTACTCCTTTATAAAGATGTGGGTTGTCCCAGAAGTAATGCCTTAAATCATAAAATAACCTTTTCTTTTGCTGGTATGTGAAACTAGGTGGTATAAATTTAGCAACAATGTAATTAGCATAATCAGCATACCACGGAGCAGTACGAGAAGCATTTATGACATTAATTTGTTCATCAGGAAAGCTATCATCAATAGGTAGTGGGTCATCAAGAACATTCTCTAACCTAGACAAGTTGTCTGCAACGGGGTTCTTAGCTCCCTTCCTGTCAATAATATGCTAATCAAATTCTTGTAGCAAGAGAACCCATCTAATAAGTCTAGGCTTATCATCTTTTTTTCCCATAAGATATTTAATAGCAGCATGATCAGTATGAATAGTTACTTTAGAATCAACAATATAAGGTCTGAACTTATCACAAGGAAATACAACTGCTAAGAATTCATTCTCGGTAGTAGCATAATTTCTCTGGGCATTGTCTAGAGTTTTACTAGCATACTGTATAACATTCAATTTTTTTATCAACTCTTTGTCCTAGAACAACACCTACAGCATAATCACTAGCATCACACATAATTTCAAAGGGTAAATCCAATCAGGTGGCTGAACAATAGGTGCAGAAACCAAAGCTTTCTTAAGTATTTCAAATGCTTCTACACAATCATCATCAAAGACAAAAGGAATATACTTTTGTAATAGGTTAGTCAGAGGCCGAGAAATTTTTGAGAAGTCCTTAATGAACCTCCTATAAAAACCGGCATGACCTAGAAAACTTCTTATACCTTTGATGTCCTTGGGACACGGCATCTTTTCAATAGCATCAACTTTAGCTTTGTCAACTTCAATACCTCTTTCAGAAATTTTATGCCCCAAGACAATACCTTCATTAACCATAAAGTGATAGTTCTCCCAATTCAAGACAAGAGTAGTTTCTTCACATCTCGGCAAAACTCAATCAAGGTTGCTCAAGCAATCATCAAAAGAGTATCCATAAACGGAGAAATCGTCCATGAAAACCTCACAAATCTTTTCACAAAAGTCAGAGAATATAGCCATTATGCATCTTTGAAAGGTAGCAGGTGCATTACATAAACCAAAAGGCATATGTCTATAAGCAAAGGTACCGAAAGGGCAAGTAAAAGTGGTCTTTGCTTGATCATCAGCTGACACAGGTATTTGGGAGGAACCAGAGTAACCATCTAGAAAGCAAAAATGTGTATGTTTATATAATCTTTCTAGCATTTCGTCAATAAAAGGCAAAGGGTAATGATCCTTTTTAGTAGCTTTATTTAATTTGCAAAAATCAATAACCATCCTATAACCTGTAATAATTCTTTGTGGGATCAATTCATCTTTATCATTAGGAACAACGGTAATACATCCGTTCTTAGGGACACAATGGACATGACTTACCCACTGTCTATCAGCAACGGGATAAATTATACATGCCTCAAGGAGTTTTAATATTTCCTTTCTTACCACTTCTTTCATCTTAGGATTTAGCCGTCGTTGGTGATCAATAACTGGTTTGGCATCCTTCTCCAAATTTATTTTGTGTTGACATAGAGTGGGACTAATGCCCTTAAGATCATCAAGAGTATATCCAATAGCAGCACACTGCTTCTTCATAGTTTTCAATAATTTATTTTCTTCATGCTCTGAAAGGTTAGCACTAATAATAACAGGATATATCTTCTTTTCATCAAGATAAGCATATTTAAGAGTATCAGATAACGATTTAAGCTCAAACACGGGATCACCCTTGGGTGGAGGAGGATCCCCTAGGATTTCAACAGGCAAGTTGTGTTTCAGAATAGGTCCTTGTTTAAAGAATACTTCATCTATTTACCTTCTTTCATTCATGAACATATCGTTTTCATGGTCAAGAAAATATTGTTCTAAAGGATCATTAGGAGGCACAACAATAGAAGCTAGACCAATAATTTCACCCTTACTAGGTAATTCCTCATCATGGAGTTGTCTGTGAAATTTAGAGAAGTTAAACTTATGAGACATATCACCCAAACCAATAATAACAACATCCTTTTCGCAGTCTATCCTAGCATTAACAGTATTTAAGAAGGGTCTACCAAATATAATGGGACAAAGGCTATCTTGTGGGGAACCAAGAACAAGAAAATCAGCAGGATATTTAACCTTCCCACACAAGACTTCAACATCTCTAACAATCCCAATCGGTGAAATAGTATCTCTATTGGCAAGCTTAATTGTAACATCGATATCTTCTATCTCAGCAGGATCATGCATAATTTCTTTGTATAAGGTATGAGGTATTGCACTAGCACTAGCACCCATATCGCATAAGCCATGATAACAATGATCTCCTATTTTAACAGAAATAACATGCATGCCTATAACAGGTCTATGTTTATCCTTAGCACCAGGCTTAACAATTCTAGCAGTTTCTTCACAGAAATAAATAACCTGCCCATCAATATTATCGGCAAAGAGATCTTTAACCATAGCAATATTAGGTTCAACTTTAATTTGCTCAGGGGGTTTGTGTGTCCTAATATTACTCTTGTTGACTATAGTTGAAGCTTTAGCATGATCCTTAATTCTAACAGGGAAAGGTGGTTCACAACATAAGCAGTGGGAACAACAGGATCATCATAAGTGATAGTTTTTTATTCAACTATAATAGGTGCAACTACTTTTGTTTCAATGGGAGTATTATATTTAAACCACTTCTCCCTAGGGAGATCAACATGAGTAGCAAAAGATTCACATAAAGAAGCTACTATCTCAGAATCAAGTCCATATTTAGTGCTAAACTTATGGAAAACATCAGTACCCATAAAATATTTAACACAATCAAACTTAGGTGTCATACCTGACTCCTTACCTTCGTCGAGATCCCAATCTTCAGAGTTGCGTTTAATCCTCTCCAATAAATCCCATCTGAATTCAATAGTCTTCATCATAAAAGAACCAGTACAAGAAGTATCGAGCACGGAGTGATTGTTGTCAGAAAGCCGAGCATAAATTTTTTGAATAATCATTTCTCTTGAGAGCTCATGATTGGGGCATGAATATAACATTGACTTAAGCCTCCCCCAAGCTTGAGCGATGCTTTCTCCTTCACGAGGCCAAAAATTATATATATAATTACGATCACGATGAACAAGATGCATAGGATAAAACTTCTGGTGAAATTCCAATTTCAATCGCTTATAATCCCATGATCCCATATCATCACATAGCCTATACCATGTCAATGCATCTCCCTTTAAAGATAAAGGTAAGACCTTTGAGGGAGTCCTGGATTAGGGGTCTCCAGGCAGCCGGACTATATCCTTTTGCCGGACTATTAGACTATGAAGATACAAGATTGAAGACTTCGTCTCGTGTCCGGATGGGACTCTACTTGGCATGGAGGGTAAGCTAGGCAGTACGGATATGGATATCTCCTCCTTTGTAACCGACCTTGTGTAACCCTAACCCTCTCCGGTGTCTATATAAACCGGAGGGTTTTAGTCCATAGGACAACAACAATCATACCATAGGCTAGCTTCTAGGGTTTAGCCTCTCCGATCTCGTGGTAGATCAACTCTTGTAATACCCATATCATCAAGAATAAATCGAGCAGGACGTAGGGTTTTACCTCCATTAAGAGGGCCCGAACCTGGGTAAAACATTGTGTCCCCTGCCTCCTGTTACCATCCGCCTTAGACGCACAGTTCGGGACCCCCTAATCGAGATCCGCTAGTTTTGACACTGACATTGGTGCTTTCACTGAGAGTTCCTCTGTGTTGTCGCTGTTAGGCTTGATGGCTCCTACAATCATCGATAGCGATGCAGTCCAGGGTGAGACTTTTCTCCCCGGATAGATCTTTGTGTTCGGCGGCTTCGCACTGCGGGCCAACTCGCTTGGCCATCTGGAGCAGATCGAAAGTTACGACCCTGGCCACCAAGTCAGGTTTGGAAGCTTAAACTACATGGCCGATATACGCGGAGACTTGATCTTCGACAGATTCGAGCCTCTGCCTTGTGCGTCACATGGTCACGATGAGTATGATTTAGCTCTACCACCAGACGGTGTTCAGGAGATCGCACCGGCAGCCGCTCCGACCCTCAATTCGGAGCCAGTTGCGCCGTCCATGGACGAGTGGATGGACCCCGCCACGGAGGTCTTACCGTTAGCAGCGATCGAGCCAAACATCGACCTTACCCTGCACGAGAGCCGTGTTGTCAGACTGCCGGATCCTTCTCCGGCCACGGACTCAGAACCGTCTGCGCCCGTTCCTAGCGAATCCGATTGGGCGCCGATCATGGAGTTTACCTCCGCAGATATTTTTCAGCACTCGCCCTTTGGCGACATACTGAACTCATTAAGGTCTCTCTCCTTGTCAGGAGGATCCTGGCCAAACTATGTCCAGCAGGATTGGGATGCGGATAACGAAGAAATTCGCTGCCCACCCACCACCCACTTAGTAGCCACTGTCGACGACTTAACCGACATGCTCGACTTCGACTCCGAAGACATCGACGGTATGGATGACGATGCGGGAGACGAAGAGGAACCACTGCCCACAGGGCACTGGACAACCACCTCATCATACGATATATACATGGTGGACACACCCAAAGAAGGCAATGGTGACGAGACAGTGGAGGATGACCCCTCCAAGAAGCAACCCAAGCGCCGACGTCAGCGGCGCCGCTCTAAGTCCCGCCAAAGCAAAAGTGGTGATACCGGCACAGGAGATAATAACACTCCGGATAGTGCCGAAGATGGCAACAATCCCCTCCAGCACTATGTAGGGCAGGAGGATGGAGAGGCCAGCCCTCCAGAGAGAGCGGCAGATGGAGAGGTGGAGGATGATAATTACTTGCCCCCCTCCGAAGACGAGGCAAGCCTCGACGATGACAAATTTGTCGTGCTAGAAGATCCCGTCAAACAAGAGCGCTTCAAGCGCCGGCTTATAGCCACGACAAATAGCCTTAAGAAAAAGCAGCAGTAGCTTCAAGCTGATCAAGATCTGCTAGCTGACAGATGGACTAAAGTCCTCGCGGCCGAGGAATATAAACTCGAACGCCCCTCCAAGAGTTACCCAAAATGCAGGTTGCTACCCCGACTGGAGGAAGAAGCGTATGATGCAGCTGATCGGCCACCTCATGGCCGCGATAGAGAGGCATTCCAGCCAAAAGCTCAGCCTGCACCTCGACATCATTCAAATAAAAAGGCATGGGGAAATACACCAGACCTGCGAGACGTACTGGAGGACAATGTTGGAAATATGCCCTAGAGGCAATAATAAATTGGTTATTATTATATTTCCTTGTTCATGATAATCGTTTGTTATCCATGCTAGAATTGTATTGATAGGAAACTAAGATACATGTGTGGATACATAGACAACACCATGTCCCTAGTAAGCCTCTAGTTGACTAGCTCGTTGATCAATAGATGGTTACGGTATCCTGACCATGGACATTGGATGTCGTTGATAACGGGATCATATCATTAGGAGAATGATGTGATGGACAAGACCCAATCCTAAGCCTAGCACAAAGATCGTGTAGTTCGTATGCTAAAGCTTTTCTAATGTCAAGTATCATTTCCTTAGACCATGAGATTGTGCAACTCCCAGATACTGTAGGAGTTCTTTGGGTGTGCCAAACGTCACAACCTAACTGGGTGGCTATAAAGGCACACTACAGGTATCTCCGAAAGTATCTGTTGGGTTGGCACGAATCGAGACTGGGATTTGTCACTTCGTGTAATGGAGAGGTATCTCTGGGCCCACTCGGTAGGACATCATCATAATGTGCACAATGTGACCAAGGAGTTGATCACGGGATGATGTGTTACGGAACGAGTAAAGAGACTTGCCGGTAACGAGATTGAACAAGGTATCGGGATATCGACGATCGAATCTCGGGCAAGTATCGTACCGCTAGACAAAGGGAATTGTATACGGGATTGATTGAATCCTTGACATCATGGTTCATCCGGTGAGATCATCGTGGAACATGTGGGAGCCAACATGGGTATCCAGATCCCGCTGTTGGTTATTGACCGGAGAGTTGTCTCGGTCATGTCTGCATGGTTCCCGAACCCGTAGGGTCTACACACTTAAGGTTCGATGACGCTGGGGTTATAGGGAATAGATATACGTGGTTACTGAATGTTGTTCGGAGTCCCGGATGAGATCCCGGACGTCACAAGGAGTTCCGGAATGGTCCGGAGGTAAAGATTTATATATGGGAAGTCCTGTTTTGGTCGCCGGAAAAGTTTCGGGTTTTATCGGTAATGTACCGGGACCACCGGGAGGGTCCCGGTGGTCCACCAAGTGGGGCCACCAGCCCCGGAGGGCTGCATGGGCCAAGTGTGGGAGGGGACCAGCCCCAGGTGGGCTGGTGCACCCCCCCACCAGGGCCCAAGGCGAAGAGAGAAGGGAAAAAGGGGAAACCCTAGGCTCAGATGGGCCTAAGGCCCACCTAGTGGTGCGCCCCCCCTCTCTCCCCCCTTGGCCGCCCCCCTAGATGGGATCTAGGGCTGTCCGCCACCCCTAGGGGTGGAAACCTAGGTGGGGGCGCAGCCCCTCCCTTTCCCCTATATATAGTGGGGGTTTTGGGCTGCCATACACATGAGAACATCTCCTTCTCGGCGCAGCCCTACCCCTCTCCCTCCTCGTCTCTTGCGGTGCTTGGCGAAGCCCTGTTGGAGTACCATGCTCCTCCACCACCACCACACCATCGTGCTGCTGCTGGATGGAGTCTTCCCCAACCTCTCCTTCTCCCCTTGCTGGATCAAGGCGTAGGAGACGTCACCGGGCTGTACGTGTGTTGAACACGGAGGTGCCGTCCGTTCGGAACTAGGATCATCCGTGATTTGTATCACGACGAGTACGACTCCATCAACCCCGTTCACTTGAACGCTTCCGCTTAGCGATCTACAAGGGTATGTAGATGCACTCTCCTTCCCCTCGTTGCTAGATTACTCCATAGATTGATCTTGGTGGTGCGTAGAAAATTTTGAATTTCTGCTACGTTCCCCAACAGTGGCATCATGAGCTAGGTCTATGCGTAGTTTCTATGCACGAGTAGAACACAAGTTGTTGTGGGCGTTCATTTTGTCAATTTACTTGCCGTTACTAGTCTTATCTTGATTCGGCGGCATCATGGGATGAAGCGGCCCGGACCGACCTTACACATACTCTTACGTGAGACTGGTTCCACTGACTGACATGCACTAGTTGGATAAGGTGGCTAGCGGGTGTCTGTCTCTCCCACTTTAGTCGGATCGGATTCGATGAAAAGGGTCCTTATGAAGGGTAAATAGAAATTGGCATATCACGTTGTGGTTTTGGCGTAGGTAAGAAACGTTCTTGCTAGAAACCTATAGCAGCCACATAAAAACTTGCAACAACAATTAGAGGACATCTAACTTGTTTTTGCAGCATATGCCTTGTGATGTGATATGGCCAAAAGGATGTGATGAATGATATATGTGATGTATGAGATTGATCATGTTCTTGTAAGAGGAATCACGACTTGCATGTCAATGAGTATGACAACCGGCAGGAGCCATAGGAGTTGTCTTAATTTATTTATGACCTGCGTGTCAACATTAATGTCATGTAATTACTTTACTTTATTGCTAAAGCGTTAGCCATAGTAGTAGAAGTAATAGATGACGAGACAACTTGAAGAAGACACGATGATGGAGATCATGGTGTCATGCCGGTGACAACGATGATCATGGAGCCCCGAAGATGGAGATCAAAAGGAGCAAAATGATATTGGCCATATCATGTCACTATTTGATTGCATGTGATGTTTATCATGATTTGCATCTTATTTGCTTAGAACGACAGTAGCTTAAATAAGATGATCCCTCACTAAAATTTCAAGAAAAGTGTTCCCCCTAACAGTGCACCGTTGCGAAGGTTCGTTGTTTCGAAGCACCACGTGATGATCGGGTGTGATAGATTCTAACGTTCAAATACAATGGGTGTTGACGAGCCTAGCATGTACAGACATGGCCTCGGAACACATGCAATACACTTAGGTTGACTTGACGAGCCTAGCATGTACAGACATGGCCTCGGAACACGGAAGACCGAAAGGTCGAGCATGAGTCGTATAGAAGATACGATCAACATGAAGATGTTCACCGATGTTGACGAGTCCGTCTCACGTGATGATCGAACACGGCCTAGTTGACTCGGATCATGTTTCACTTAGATGACTAGAGGGATGTCTATCTGAGTGGGAGTTCATTAAATAATTTGATTAGATGAACTTTATTATCATGAACATAGTCTAAATTGTCTTTGCAAATATGTTGTAGATAAATGGCTCACGTTGTAGCTCCCTGTTTCAATACATTCCTAGAGAAAAACCAAGTTGAAAGATATTGTAAGCAATGATGTGGACTGAGTCCATAGTCCGAGGAGAGTCCTCACTACTACACAGAAGGCTTACGTCTTTGATGCACCGCTCGATGTGCAAACCCCTACAACATCGTCTGTGGATGTTGTGAACACCTGACAGACACGTCCTGATGACTACTTGATAGTTTAGTGCACCATACTTTACGGCTTAGAATCGGGATTCCAATGACGTTTTGAATGACATGAGACATATGAGATGTTCCAAGGGCTGAAATTGGGATTTCAGGCTCATGCCCGTGTTGAGAGGTGTCAGACCTCTCACAAGTTCTTTTGCCAACAAGATGGAGGAGAATAGCTCAGCTAGTGAGCATGTGCTCAGAATGTCTGGGTGCTACAATCACTTAAATCAAGTGGGAGTTAAACTTCCAGATAAGATAGTGATTGATAGAGTTCTCTAGCCACTATCACTAAGCTACTAGATCTTTGTGATGAACTATGACATGCAAGGGATGGAATTGATCCCGGAGCTGTTTGCGGTGCTTAAGACCGCAAAAGGTAGAAATCAAGAAGGAGCATCAACTGTTGATGGTTTAACAAGACCACTGGTTTCAAGAAGGGAAAGGGCTAGAAGGGAAACTTCATGGATGGCAAACCAGTTGCCGCTCTAGTGAAGGAACCCAAGGTTGAATCCAAACCCGAGACTAAGTGCTTCTATTGTAAGGGGAATGGTCACCGGTAGCGAATTACCCCAAATGCATGGTAGATAATAAGGCTGGCAACTTCAACAATGTAAATATGTGTTATTAATGTGTACCTCACTAGTACTCCTAGTAGCACCTGGGTATTGGATACCGGTTCAGTTACTATTATTGGCGACTTGAAGCAAAAGCTACGGACTGAATGGAGACTGGCTAAGTGCGAGGTGACGATGTGTGTTGGAAGTGTTTCCAAAGTTGATGAGATCACCATCGCACGCTCCATCTGCCTTCGGGATTAGTATTGAACCTAGATAAATGTTATCAGGTGTCTACGTTGAGCATGAATATGATTAGATCATGTTCATTGCAATACGGTCATTCATTTAAGTTAGAGAATAATGGTTATTCTGTTTACATGAATGATACCTTTCATGGTCATGCACCCTATGTGAATGGTTCATTTAATCTCGGTCGTGGTAATACACATGTTCATGCCAAAAGATGTAGAGTTAATAATGATAGTACCACTTTCTTGTGGCACTGCCACTTAGGTCATATTGGCGTAAGATGCATGAAGAAACTCCATGTCGATGGATGTTTGGAGTCACTTGATTTTGAATCACTTGACACATGCGAGCCATGCCTCATGGGCAGGATGACTAAGACCCCATTATCAGGTACAATGAAACGGGCAAGTGACTTGTTGGAAATCATACATGCTGATGCGTGTGATCCAATGAGAATTGAAGCGTGCGGTGGATATCGCTATTTTCTCATCTTCACTGACGATTTGAGTAGATATAGGTATATTTACTTAATGAAGCACAAGTCTGAAACGTTTGAAAAGTTCAAGCGATTTCAGAGTGAAGTTAAGAATCATCATAACAATAAGATCATGTTCGTACGATCTGATCAAAAGGGGATTTTCTGAGTTATGAGTTTGGCAATCACTTAAGACATTGTGGAATTGTTTCACAGTTGAAGCCACCTGGAACACCACAAGGTAATGGTGTGTTCGGACGTCGTAATCGAACCTTATGAGATATGGTGCGATCTATGATGTCTCTTACCAATCTACCGCTATTATTTTGAGGTTATGCATTAGAGACAACTGCATTCACTTTAGATAGGACACCATCTAAGTCCGTTGAGACGACATCGTGTGAACATTAGTTTGGCAAGAAACCGAAGTTGTCGTTTCATAATGTTTGGGGCTGCGATGCGTAAGGCTTCAACCGGAGAAGCTCGAACCCAAAGCAGACAAACACATCTTCATAGGATACCCAAAGGTGACAGTTGTGTATACCTTCTATCTTAGATCCGAGGGCAAATTGTTTGTCGCTAAGAACGGGTCCTTTCTCGAGAAGGAGTTTCTCTCGAAAGAATTGAGTGGGAGGAAGATAGAACTTGATGAGGTTGTCGAACCTTTATTTCAACCAGAGACTGATGCAACACAGAAAGATGTTTTCTGTGGAGCCTACATCTGTTGAATAGGAAGTTAATGATAGTGATCATGAAGCTTCAGATCAAGTTGCTATCGAACCCTGTATCTCGACAAGGATATGTACTACTCCTAAGTGGTATGGTAATCCTGTCTTAGATATCATGTTGTTAGACAACAATGAACCTACGAGCTATGGAGAAGCGATGGTGGGCCCGTATTCTGACAAATGGTTAGAAGCCATGAAATCTGAGATAGGATCCATATATCAGAACAAAGTATGGACCTCGGTGGACTTGCCCGATGATCGGCAAGCCATTGAGATAAATGGGTCTTTAAGAAGAAGGCGGACGTGGGCCGTAATGTTACCGTCTATGAAGCTCGACTTGTGGGAAAGAGTCTTTTCACAAGTTCAAGGAGTTGACTACAATGAGAATTTCTCACCCGTAGCGATGCTTAAGTCTGTCGGAATCATGTTAGCATTAGCTGTATTTTTTGATTATGAAATCTGATAGATGGACGTCAAGAACAAGTTTTCTTACCAGTTTTCGTAAGAAAGAGTTGTATGTGATACAGTCAAAGTTTTGTCGATCTTAAGGATGCTAAAAGGTATGCTGGCTCCAGCAATCCTTCTATGGACTAGAGCAAGCATCTCGGAATCGGAATATATGTTTTGATGGAGTGATCAAAGCTTTTAGGTTTATACAATGTTTGCTAGAAACTTGTATTTACAAGAAAGTGAGTGGGAGCACTACAACATTTCTGATAAGTATATGTGGATGACATATTGTTGATTCGAAATGATGTAGAATTTCTGGAAAGCATAAACGGTTGTTTGAAGAGTGTTTTTCAAAGGAAGACCTGGATAAAGCTGCTTACATATTGGGCATCAAGATCTATAGAGATAGATCAAGATGCCTGATGATACTTTCAAAGAACGCACAACTTGACATGTTTTTGAAGGAGTTCAAAATAGATCAGTCAAAGAAGGGGTTCTTACCTGAGTTATAAGGTGTGAAGTTGAGTAAGACTCAAAGCTTGACCACGGCAGAAGAAAGAGGAAGGACGAAGGTCGTCCCCTATGCTTTTGTCATAGGCTCTATACGGTATGCCATGCTGAAGTACCGCACCTGATGTGTGCCTTGCCACATGTCTGGCAAGAGGGTACAAAGGTGATCCAGGACTGGATCACCAGATAGTGGTCGAAATTACCCTTAGAGGAATAAGGAAATGTTTCTCAGTTATGGAGGTGATAAAGAGTTCGACGTAAAGAGTTATGTCGATGCAAGCTTAACACCTATCCGGATAGCTCTGAGTAGAGATACCGGATACATATAATGGAGCAATAATTTGGAATAGCTCCAAGTGGAACGTGATAGCAGCATCTACGATACAAAGTTTTGCGAAATACATAGGGATTTGAATATGGCAGGACCCGTTGACTATAACCTCTCTCACAAGCATAACTTGATCAAACCCAAAACTGTTTGAGTGTTTATCACATAGTGATGTGAACTAGATCATTGAGTCTAGTAGACTCTTGGATGTTGGTCACATGGCGATGTGACCTGTGAGTGTTAATCACATGGCGATGTGAACTAGATTATTGACTCTAGTGCAAGTGGGAGACTGTTGGAAATATGCCCTAGAGGCAATAATAAATTGGTTATTATTATATTTCCTTGTTCATGATAATCGTTTGTTATCCATGCTAGAATTGTATTGATAGGAAACTCAGATACATGTGTGGATACATAGACAACACCATGTCCCTAGTAAGCCTCTAGTTGACTAGCTCGTTGATCAATAGATGGTTACGGTTTCCTAACCATGGACATTGGATGTCGTTGATAACGGGATCACATCATTAGGAGAATGATGTGATGGACAAGACCCAATCCTAAGCCTAGCACAAAGATCGTGTAGTTCGTATGCTAAAGCTTTTCTAATGTCAAGGATCATTTCCTTAGACCATGAGATTGTGCAACTCCCGGATACCGTAGGAGTTCTTTGGGTGTGCCAAACGTCACAACGTAACTGGGTGGCTATAAAGGTACACTACAGGTATCTCCGAAAGTATATGTTGGGTTGGCACGAATCGAGACTAGGATTTGTCACTCCGTGTAACGGAGAGGTATCTCTGGGCCCACTCGGTAGGACATCATCATAATGTCCACAATGTGATCAAGGAGTTGATCACCGGATGATGTGTTACGGAACGAGTAAAGAGACTTGCCGGTAACGAGATTGAACAAGGTATCGGGATACCGACGATCGAATCTCGGGCAAGTATCGTACCGCTAGACAAAGGGAATTGTATACGGGATTGATTGAAGCCTTGACATCATGGTTCATCCGACGAGATCATTGTGGAACATGTGGGAGCCTACATGGGTATCCAGATCCCGCTGTTGGTTATTGACCGGAGAGTTGTCTCGGTCATGTCTGCATGGTTCCCGAACCCGTAGGGTCTACACACTTAAGGTTCGATGATGCTAGGGTTATAGGGAACAGATATAGGTGGTTACCGAATGTTGTTCAGAGTCCCGGATGAGATCCCGAACGTCATGAGGAGTTCCGGAATGGTCCGGAGGTAAAGATTTATATATGGGAAGTCCTGTTTTGGTCGCCGGAAAAGTTTCGGGTTTTATCGGTAATGTACCGGGACCACCGGGAGGGTCCTGGTGGTCCCCCAAGTGGGGCCACCAGCCCCAGAGGGCTGCATGGGCCAAGTGTGGGAGGGGACCAGCCCCAGGTGGGCTGGTGCGCCCCCCACCAGGGCCCAAGGCGAAGAGAGAAGGGAAAAAGGGGAAACCCTAGGCTCAGATGGGCCTAAGGCCCACCTAGTGGTGCGCCCCCCTCTCTCCCCCCTTGGCTGCCCCCTAGATGGGATCTAGGGCTGGCCGCCACCCCTAGGGGTGGAAACCTAGGTGGGGGCGCAGCCCCTCCGTTTCCCCTATATATATTGGGGGTTTTGGGCTGCCATACACATGAGAACATCTCCTTCTTGGCGCAGCCCTACCCCTCTCCCTCCTCGTCTCTTGCGGTGCTTGGCGAAGCCCTGCTGGAGTACCATGCTCCTCCACCACCACCATGCCGTCGTGCTGCTGCTGAATGGAGTCTTCCCCAACCTCTCCTTCTCCCCTTGCTGGATCAAGGCATAGGAGACGTCACCGGGCTGTACGTGTGTTGAACACGGAGGTGTCGTCCGTTCGGCACTAGGATCATCCATGATTTGGATCATGACGAGTACGACTCCATCCACCCCGTTCACTTGAACGCTTCCTCTTAGCGATCTACAAGGGTATGTAGATGCACTCTCCTTCCCCTCATTGCTAGATTACTCCATAGATTGATCTTGGTGATGCGTAGAAAATTTTGAATTTCTGCTATGTTCCCCAACAGACAAAGCAAAACATGCAAGATCGATCTACGGATTACGAGGGCGCGCCACTATGCAAGACGGTAAACGTCACGCCGGATACAGTAAAAGTAAATCCGGCCGGGCCAAACACAGCGGGCAAGACTCATTGGAGCTGCGTCGCGATATAGCCGAGTACAGAGGTGCCGCACACCCCTTATGCTTCACAGATGAAGTAATGGATCATCAAATCCCAGAGGGTTTCAAACCCGTAAACATATAATCATATGACGACACAACAGATCCTGTAGTATGGATCGAGGATTTCCTCCTGCATATCAACATGGCACGCGATGATGATCTACACGCCATTAAATACCTCCCACTCAAACTCAAAGGACCAGCTCGGCATTGGCTCAATAGCTTGCCAGCAGAGTCCATTGGCTATTGGGAGGATCTGGAAGCCGCATCCCTCGACAACTTTCAGGGCACTTATTTGCGACCATCAGATGCTGATGACTTGAGCCACATAATTCAGCAGCCAGAGGAATCGGCCAGGCAATTCTGGACACGGTTCCTAACAAAGAGAAATCAAATCGTCGACTGTCCGGATGCAGAGGCTCTAGCAGCTTTCAAGCACAGCATCAGCGATGAGTGGCTAGCCCGGTGTTGGAAATATGCCCTAGAGGCAATAATAAATTAGTTATTATTATATCATATTTCATTGTTCATGATAATCGTTTATTATCCATGCTATAATTGTATTGATAGGAAACTCAGATACATGTGTGGATACATTGACAACACCATGTCCCTATTAAGCCTCTAGTTGACTAGCTCGTTGATCAATAGATAGTTACGGTTTCCTAACCATGGACATTGGATGTCGTTGATAATGGGATCACATCATTAGGAGAATGATGTGATGGACAAGACCCAATCCTAAGCCTAGCACAAAGATCGTGTAGTTCGTATGCTAAAGCTTTTCTAATGTCAAGTATCATTTTCCTTAGACCATGAGATTGTGCAACTCCCGAATATCATAGGAGTGCTTTGGGTGTGCCAAACGTCACAACGTAACTGGGTGGCTGTAAAGGTGCACTAAAAGTATCTTCGAAAGGGTCTGTTGGGTTGGCACGAATAGAGACTGGGATTTGTCACTCCGTGTAATGGAGAGGTATCTCTGGGCCCACTCGGTAGGACATCATCATAATGTGCACAATGTGACCAAGGAGTTGATCACGGGATGATGTGTTACGGAACGAGTAAAGAGACTTGCCGGTAACGAGATTGAACAAGGTATCGGGATACCGACGATCGAATCTCACGCAAGTATCGTACCGATAGACAAAGGGAATTGTATACGGGATTGATTGAATCCTTGACATCGTGGTTCATCCGATGAGATCATCATGGAGCATGTGGGAACCAACATGGGTATCCAGATCCCGCTGTTGGTTATTGACCAGAGAGTTGTCTCGGCCATGTCTGCATGACTCCCGAACCCGTAGGGTCTACACACTTAAGGTTCGATGACGCTAGGGTTATAGGGAAAGTATGTACGCGGTTACCGAATGTTGTTCGGAGTCCCGGATGAGATCCCGGACGTCACGAGGAGTTCCGGAATGGTCCGGAGGTAAAGATTTATATATAGGAAGTATGGTCTTGGCCACCGGAAGTGTTCCGGGCATCACCGGTAGTGTACAGGGACCACCGGAGGGGTCCGGGGGTCCACCAGGTGGGCCCACCAGCCCTGGAGGCCTACATGGGCCAATAGTGGGAAGGGACCAGCCCCTAGGTGGGCTAGGGTGCCTCCCACCAAGGCCCAAGGTGCCTCCAAGAGGGGAAAGGGGCAAACCCTAGGGCAGATGGGCCCTAAGGTCCACCCCAGGTGCGCCTCCCCCTCTCCCCCTTGTGGCCGCCACCCTAGATGGGATCTGGGGCTGCCGCACCCCTTGGGGTGGGAACCCTAGAGGGGGCGCAGCCTCCTCCCCTCCGCCTATATATACTTGAGGTATGGGGGCTGCCCAACAGACGATTTGATCTCTCTCTTGGCGCAGCCCTACCTCTCTGCCTCCTCATCTCTCGTAGTGCTTGGCGAAGCCCTGCTGGAGTCCCGCGCTCCTCCACCACCACCACGCCGTCGTGCTGCTGCTGGACGGAGTCTTCCCCAACCTCTACTTCTCCCCTTGCTGGATCAAGGCATAGGAGACGTCACCGGGCTGCACGTGTGTTGAACGCGGAGGCGCCATTGTTCGACGCTTAGATCGGAATCAACCTCGATCTGAATCACTACGAGTACGACTCCTTCATCGGCGTTCTTGTAACGCTTTCGCTTAGCGATCTACAAGGTTATGTAGATGCACTCCCCTTCCCCTCGTAGCTAGATTACTCCATGGATTGATCTTGGTGACGCGTAGAAAATTTTAAATTTCTGCTATGATCCCCAACAGTGGCATCATGAGCTAGGTCTATGCGTAGTTTCTATGAACGAGTAGAACACAAGTTGTTGTGGGCGTCGATTTTGTCAATTTACTTGCCGTTACTAGTCTTATCTTGATTCGGCGGCATCGTGGGATCAAGCGGCCCGGACCGACCTTACACGTACTCTTACGTTAGACTGGTTCCACCGACTGACATGCACTAGTTGCATAAGGTGGCTAGCGGGTGTCTGTCTCTCCCACTTTAGTCGGACCGGATTCCATGAAAAGGGTCCTTATGAAGGGTAAATAGAAATTGGCATATCACGTTGTGGTTTTGGCGTAGGTAAGAAACGTTTTTGCTAGAAACCTATAGCAGCCACGTAAAAACTTGCAAACAACGATTAGAGGACGTCTAACTTGTTTTTGCAGCATGTGCTGTGTGATGTGATATGGCCAAAAGGATGTGATGAATGATATATGTGATGTATGAGATTGATCATGTTCTTGTAATAGGAATCACGACTTGCATGTCGATGAGTATGACAACCGGCAGGAGCCATAGGAGTTGTCTTAATTTATTTATGACCTGCGTGTCAACTTAAACGTCATGTAATTACTTTACTTTATTGCTAAAGCGTTAGCCATAGTAGTAGAAGTAATAGATGACAAGACAACTTCAAGAAGACACGATGATGGAGATCATGGTGTCATGCCGGTGACAACGATGATCATGGAGCCCCGAAGATGCAGATCAAAAGGAGCAAAATGATATTGGCCATATCATGTCACTATTTGATTGCATGTGATGTTTGTCATGATTTACATCTTATTTGCTTAGAACGACGGTAGCTTAAATAAGATGATCCCTCGCAATAATTTCAAGAAAGTGTTCCCCCTAACTGTGCACCATTGCGAAGGTTCGTTGTTTCGAAGCACCACATGATGATCGGGTGTAATAGATTCTAACGTTCGAATACAACGAGTGTAAGCCAGATTTACACACATAATACACTTAGGTTGACTTGATGAGCCTAGCATGTACAGACATGGCCTCGGAACACGGAAGACCGAAAGGTCGAACATGATTCGTATAGAAGATACGATCAACATGAAGATGTTCACCGATGATGACTAGTCCGTCTCACGTGATGATCGGACACAACCTAGTTGACTCGGAACATGTATCATTTAGATGACTAGAGGGATGTCTATCTGAGTGGGAGTTCATTAAATAATTTGATTAGATGAACTTAATTATCATGAACATAGTCTAAATTGCCTTTGCAAATATGTTGTAGATTAATAGCTCACGTTGCAGCTCCCTGTTTCAATACGTTCCTAGAGAAAGACTAAGTTGAAAGATATTGTAAGCAATGATGCGGACTGGGTCCGTAGTCCGAGGAGTGTCCTCACTGCTACACATAAGGCTTACGTCTTTGATGCATCGCTCAATGTGCAAACCCCTACAACGTCGTCTGTGGATGTTGTGAACACCTGACAGACACATCCTGATGACTACTTGATAGTTTAGTGCACCATACTTTACGGCTTAGAATCGGGATTCCAATGACGTTTTGAACGCCATAAGACATATGGGATGTTCCAAGAGCTGAAATTGGGATTTCAGGCTCATGCCCGTGTTGAGAGGTATGAGACCTCTGACAAGTTCTTTTGCCAACAAGATGGAGGAGAATAGCTCAGCTAGTGAGCATGTGCTCAGAATGTCTGGGTGCTATAATCACTTAAATCAAGTGGGAGTTAAACTTCCAGATAAGATAGTGATTAATAGAGTTCTCTAGTCACTATCACTAAGCTACTAGATTTTTGTGATGAACTATGACATGCAAGGGATGGAGTTGATCCCGGAGCTGTTCGCGGTGCTTAAGACCGCAAAAGGTAGAAATCAAGAATGAGCATCAAGTGTTGATGGTTTAACAAGACCACCGGTTTCAAGAAGGGCAAGGGCTAGAAGGGAAACTTCATGGATGGCAAACCAGTTGCCGCTCCAGTGAAGGAACCCAATGTTGAACCCAAACCCGAGACTAAGTGCTTCTATTGTCAGGGAAACGGTCACTGGTAGTGGAATTACCCCAAATGCATGGTAGATAAGAAGGCTGGCAACTTCAACAAAGAAAATATGTGTTATTAATGTGTACCTCACTAGTACTCCTAGTAGCACCTGGGTATTGGATACCGGTTCAGTTACTATTATTGGTGACTTGAAGCAAAAGCTACGGACTGAATGGAGACTGGCTAAGTGCGAGGTGACGATGTGTGTTGGAAGTGTTTCCAAAGTTGACGAGATCACCATCGCACGCTCCATCTGCCTTTGGGATTAGTACTGAACCTAGATAAATGTTATCAGGTGTCTACGTTGAGCATGAATATGATTAGCTCATGTTCATTGCAATACGGTCATTCATTTAAGTTAGAGAATAATGGTTATTCTATTTACATGAATGATACCTTTCATGGTCATGCACCCTATGTGAATGGTTCATTGAATCTCGGTCGTGGTAATACACATGTTCACGCCAAAAGATGTAGAGTTAATAATGATAGTACCACTTTCTTGTGGCACTGCCGCTTAGGTCATATTGGCGTAAGATGCATGAAGAAACTCCATGTCGATGGATGTTTGGAGTCACTTGATTTTGAATCACTTGACACATGCGAGCCATGCCTCATGGGCAGGATGACTAAGACCCCGTTTTCAGGTACAATGAAACGGGCAAGTGACTTGTTGGAAATCATACATTCTGATGCGTGTGATCCAATGAAAATTGAAGCGTGCGGTGGATATCGCTATTTTCTCATCTTCACTGACGATTTGAGTAGATATAGGTATATTTACTTAATGAAGCACAAGTCTGAAACGTTTGAAAAGTTCAAGCTATTTCAGAGTGAAGTTAAGAACCATCATAACAAGAAGATCAAATTCCTACGATCCGATCGATGAGAATTTCTGAGTTATGAGTTTGGCAATCACTTAAGACATTGTGGAATTGTTTCACAATTGAAGCCACCTGGAACACCACAGGGTAACGGTGTGTCCGGACGTCGTAATAGAACCTTATGAGATATGGTGCGATCTATGATGTCTCTTACCGATCTACAGTTTGCATTTTGAGGTTATACGTTAGAGACATCTGCATTCACTTTAGATAGGACACCATCTAAGTCCGTTGAGACGACGTCATATGAACATTGGTTTGGAAAGAAACCAAAGTTGTCGTTTCTTAATGTTTGGGGCTGCGATGCTTAAGGCTTCAGCCGGAGAAGCTCGAACCCAAAAGCGGACACACACACATCTTCATAGGATACCCAAAAGTGACAGTTGGGTATACCTTCTATCTCAGATCCAAGGGCAAATTGTTTGTCACTAAGAATGGGTCCTTTCTCGAGAAGGAGTTTCTCTCGAAAGAATTGAGTGGGAGGAAGATAGAACTTGATGATGTTATCGAACCTTTACTTCAACCAGAGAATGATGCAACACAAAAAGATGTTTTCTGTGGCGCCTACGTCTGTTGAAGAGGAAGTTAATGATAGTGATCATGAAGTTTCAGATCAAGTTGCTATCAAACCTCGTAGGTCGACCAGGATATGTACTACTCCTGAGTGGTACGACAATCCTGTCTTAGATATCATGTTGTTAGACAACAATGAACCTATGAGCTATGGAGAAGCGATGGTGGGCCCGTATTCTGAGAAATGGTTAGAAGCCATGAAATCCGAGATAGGATCCATGTATCAGAACAAAGTATGGACTTTGGTGGACTTTCCCGATGACCGGCGAGCCATTGAGATAAATGGATCTTTAAGAAGAAAATGGACGTGGGCGGTAATGTTACTGTCTATGAAGCTCGACTTGTGGGAAAGAGTCTTTTCACAAGTTCAAGGAGTTGACTACGATGAGAATTTCTCACCCGTAGCGATGCTTAAGTCCGTCGGAATCATGTTAGCATTAGCTGTATTTTTCGATTATGAAATCTAACAGATGGATGTCAAAACAAGTTTTCTTACCAGTTTTCGTAAGAAAAAGTTGTATGTGATACAATAAAAGGTTTTGTCGATCCTAAGGATGCTAAAAGGTATGCTGGCTCCAGCAATCCTTCTATGGACTAGAGCAAGCATCTCGGAGTCTATGCTTTGATGGAGTGATCAAAGCTTTTAGGTTTATACAATGTTTGCTAGAAACTTGTATTTACAAGAAAGTGAGTGGGAGCACTACAACATTTCTGATAAGTATATCTGGATGACATATTGTTGATTCGAAATAATGTAGAATTTTTGGAAAGCATAAACGGTTGTTCGAAGAGTGATTTTCAAAGGAAGACCTGGATAAAGCTGCATACATATTGGGCATCAAGATCTATAGAAATAGATCAAGACGCCTGATGATACTTTCAAAGAACGCACACCTTGACATGTTTTTGAAGGAGTTCAAAATAGATCAGTCAAAGAAGGGGTTCTTACCTGTGTTGTAAGGTGTAAAGTTGAGTAAGACTCAAAGCTTGACCACGGTAGAAGAAAGAGGAAGGATGAAGGTCGTCCCCTATGCTTTTGTCATAGGCTCTATACGGTATGCCATGCTAAGTAACGCACCTGATGTGTGCCTTGCCACATGTCTGGCAAGAGGGTACAAAAGTGATCTAGGAGTGGATCACCAGATAGCGGTCAAAATTATCCTTAGAGGAATAAGGAAATGTTTCTCGGTTATGGAGGTGATAAAGAGTTTGACGTAAAGAGTTACATCGATGCAAGCTTAACACCTATCCGGATAGCTCTGAGTAGAGATACCAGATACGTATAATGGAGCAACAATTTGGAATAGCTCCAGGTGGAACGTGGTAGCAGCATCTACGATATGACATAAAGTTTTGCGAAATACATAGGGATCTGAATATGGCAGACCCGTTGATTACAACCTCTCTCACAAATATAACATGATCAAACCCAGAACTCATTGAGTGTTAATCACATAGTGATGTGAACTAGATTATTGAGTCTAGTAAACTCTTTGGATGTTGGTCACATGGCGATGTGACCTGTGAGTGTTAATCACATGGCGATGTGAACTAGATTATTGACTCTAGTGCAAGTGGGAGACTGTTGGAAATATGCCCTAGAGGCAATAATAAATTAGTTATTATTATATCATATTTCATTGTTCATGATAATCGATTATTATCCATGCTAGAATTGTATTGATAGGAAACTCAGATACATGTGTGCATACATAGACAACACCATGTCCCTAGTAAGCCTCTAGTTGACTAGCTCGTTGATCAATAGATGGTTACGGTTTCCTAACCATGGACATTGGATGTCGTTGATAACAGGATCACATCATTAGGAGAATGATGTGATGGACAAGACCCAATCCTAAGCCTAGCAGGAAGATCGTGTAGTTCGTATGCTAAAGCTTTTCTAATGTCAAGTATCATTTCCTTAGACCATGAGATTGTGCAACTCCCGGATACTGTAGGAGTGCTTAGGGTGTGCCAAACATCACAACGTAACTGGGTGGCTATAAAGGTGCACTACGGGTATCTCCGAAAGTGTCTGTTGGGTTGGCACGAATTGAGATTCGGATTTGTCACTCCGTGTAACGGAGAGGTATCTCTGGGCCCACTCGGTAAGACATCATCATAATGTGCACAATGTGACCAAGGAGTTGAGCACGGGATGATGTGTTACGGAACGAGTAAAGAGACTTGCCGGTAACGAGATTGAACAAGGTATCGGGATACCGACGATCGAATCTCGGGCAAGTATCGTACCGATAGACAAAGGGAATTGTATACAGGATTGATTGAATCCTTGACATCGTGGTTCATCCGATGAGATCATCGTGGAGCATGTGGGAACCAACATGGGTATCCAGATCCCGCTGTTGGTTATTGACCGGAGAGTTGTCTCGGCCATGTCTGCATGACTCCCGAGCCCGTAGGGTCTACACACTTAAGGTTCGATGACGCTAGGGTTATAGGCAAAGTATGTACGTGGTTACCGAATGTTGTTCGGAGTCCCAGATGAGATCCCGGATGTCACGAGGAGTTCCGGAATGGTCCGGAGGTAAAGATTGATATATAGGAAGTATGGTCTTGGCCATCGGAAGTGTTCCGGGCATCACCGGTAGTGTACCGGGATCACCGGAGGGGTCCGGGGGTCCACCAGGTGGGGCCACCAGCCCCGGAGGCCTACATGGGCCAATAGTGGGAAGGGACCAGCCCCTAGGTGGGCTGGGGCGCCTCCCACCAAGGCCCAAGGCGCCTCCAAGAGGGGAAAGGGGCAAACCCTAGGGCAGATGGGCCCTAAGGCCCACCCCAGGTGCGCCTCCCCCTCTCCCCCTTGTGGCCGCCACCCTAGATGGGATCTGGGGCTGCAGCTCCCCTTGGGGTGGGAACCCTAGAGGGGGCACAGCCCCCTCCCCTCCCCCTATATACATACTTGAGGTATGGGGGCTGCTCAACAGACGATTTGATCTCTCTCTTGGCGCAGCCCTACCTCTCTCCCTCCTCGTCTCTCGTAGTGCTTGGCGAAGCCCTGCCGGAGTCCCCCGCTCCTCCACCACCACCACGCCGTCGTGCTGCTGCTGGACGAAGTCTTCCCCAACCTCTCCTTCTCCCCTTGCTGGATCAAGGCGTAGGAGACGTCACCGGGCTGCACGTGTGTTGAACGCGGAGGCGCCCTTGCTCGGCGCTTAGATCGGAATCAACCGCAATCTGAATCGCTACGAGTACGACTCCTTCATCCGCGTTCTTGTAACGCTTCCGCTTAGCGATCTACAAGGGTATGTAGATGCACTCCCCTTCCCCTCGTTGCTAGATTACTCCATAGATTGATCTTGGTGATGCGTAGAAAATTTTAAATTTCTGCTACGATCCCCAACACCCGGCACCTTGGTCAGGAAAAGCCGAAATCTATGACAGCCCTCACGACACTCATGACCCGCTTTTGTGTGGGAGAAGGCAGCTGGCTGGCTCACAGTAACAACATATGAAAGAACCATGGTACTTCGGATACCAAGGACGGCAGTAGCAGGTCACGTCGCAACAAACATAAGCGCCACATTAACAGCGACAATACCGAGGATACGGCAGTCAATGCTGGATTCAAAGGCTCTAAACTCAGTCAGCGGAAAAAGCCATTCAAAAGAAGCACTCTGGGCCCGTCCAGTTTGGACCATATACTCGATCGCTCGTGTCAAATACACGGCACCCCCGACAAGCCAGCCAACCACACCAATAGGGATTATTGGGTGTTCAAGAAGGCCGGCAAGTTAATTGCCGAAAACAAAGATAAGGGGCCACATAGCGACGACAAGGAGGATCCCCAGCAGCCGAATACCGGAGGACAGAAGAGGTTCCCCCCACAAGTGCGGACGGTGAACATGATATACGCAACCCATATCCCCAAGAGGGAGCAGAAGCATGCACTCAGGGACGTATATGTGTTGGAGCCAGTCACCCCAAAGTTCAACCCATGGTCCTCCTGTCCGACCACCTTCGATCGCAGGGACCACCCCACTAGTATCCGTCATGGTGGATTCGCCGCACTGGTCTTAGACCCAATTATTGACGGATTTCACCTCACTCGAGTCCTTATGGATGGCGGCAGCAGCCTGAACCTGCTTTACCAGGACACGGTGCGCAAAATGGGTATAGACCCCTCAACGATCAAACCCACAAAAATGACCTTAAAAGGCGTCATACCAGGTGTAGAGGCCCATTGCACAGGCTTGCTACGTCTTAAGCTTGTGTTGGTTTTCCCCGAAGAGGAAGGGATGATGCAGCAAAGTAGCGTAAGTATTTCCCCCAGGTTTTGAGAACCAAGGTATCAATCCAGTAGGAGCCCACGCTCAAGTCCCTTGTACCTGCACAAAGCGACAGCTACTCGCAACCAACGCGATTAGGGGGTGTCAATCCCTTCACGGTCACTTACGAGAGTGAGATCTGATAGATATAATATTTTTGGTATAAAGATGCAAAGTAAAAATTAAAAGCAAAGTAAAAAAGAAAAGCAAGATTAAATTGATGGGGATTGATATGATGAGAATAGACACGGGGGCCATAGGTTTCACTAGTGCCTTCTCTCAAGAGCATAAGTATTCTGCGGTGGGTGAACAAATTACTGTTGAGCAATTGACAGAATTGAGCATAGTTATGAGAATATCTAGGCATGATCATGTATATAGGCATCACGTCCGTGAAAAGTAGATCGAAACGATTCTGCATCTACTACTATTACTCCACTCATCGACCGCTATCCAGCATGCATCTAGAGTATTAAGTTAAAAACAGAGTAATGCCTTAAGCAAGATGACATGATGTAGAGAGATAAATTCATGCAATATGAAATAAACCCCATCTTGTTATCCTTGATGGAAACGATACAATACGTGCCTTGCTGCCCCTTCTGTCACCGGGTAAGGACACCGCAAGATCAAACCCAAAGCTAAGCACTTCTCCCATGGCAAGAACTACCAATCTAGTTGGCCAAACCAAATGGATAATTCGAAGAGACTTGCAAAGATAACCAATCATACATAAAATAATTCAGAGAATTCAAATATTATTCATAGATAGACTTGATAATAAACCCACAATTCATCGGTCTCAACAAACACACCGCAAAAAAAGATTACATTGAATAGATCTCCATAAGAGAGGGGGGGAACTTTGTATTGAGATTCAAAGAGAGAGAAGAAGCCATCTAGCTACTAACTATGGACCCGAAGGTCTGAGGTAAACTACTCACACTTCATCGGAGGGGCTATTTTGATGTAGAAGCCCTCCGTGATGACGGCCCTCTTCCGTCGGAGTTCCGGAACAGGCCCCAAGATGTGATCTCGTGGATACAGAAAGCTGCGACGGTGGAATTAGGTTTTTGGCTCCTGTTCTGATCATTTGGGGGTATGTGTGTATATATAGGAGGAAGAAGTACGCCGGAGGAGCAACGAGAGGCCCACGAGGCAGGGGACGCCCTAGGGGGGCGCCCCCCACCCTCGTGACCACCTCTTTTGTTCCTTGGAGCAGGGTCCAAGTTTCCTGGATCACGTTCGGTGAGAAAATCACATCCCCGAAGATTTTATTCCGTTTGGACTCCGTTTGATATTCCGTTTATCTGAAACACTGAAATAGGCAAAAACAGCAATTCTGGGATGGGCCTTCGGTTAATAGGTTAGTCCCAAAAATAATATAAAAGTGGAAAATAAAGCCCAATATAGTCCAAAATAGTATATAATATAGCATGGAGCAATCAAAAATTATAGATACGTTGGAGACGTATCAAGGCTCAGTCACACTGGAAGTGGTCTTTGGATCCCCGGATAACTTCCGAAGTGAAGAGTTAATCTTCGATATAGTCTCGTTCTGCAGTGGTTATCATGTACTGCTCGGGCGAAACACATTTTCGAGATTCAATGCGGTACCGCATTATGCATACCTTAAGCTCAAGATGCCAGGACCTCAGGGGGTCATTACAGTTAATGGAAACACAGAGCGCTCTCTCCGAATGGAGGAGCACACCGCGGCCCTCGCAGCGGAAGCGCAAAGCAGCCTCTTAAGGCAATCCACTAGTTTGGCGTTTAAGGACCCGAACACCTTCAAGCACGCCCGGAGTAATCGGCAACAGGACCACCTGGCACGTTCCGAGCTCGCATAGCAATACGGCCCCCACCCCGGCCCAAGCCAAATGGTGAAACTCATGCCACGCGTACATAATTACACATTAAAAATACCATGGGAACATATAGGGAGGGGCACGATTACGACACGCTCCAAGACGCGGCTTAAACCGCACAAGGGGCTCCCCGCTTTGTTATTTTTCTCTTTCAGGACCTTAATCTCTGGAAACCCTGTCCGGCAGCATGATTGTCGAACACATGATGTAGCAACCAAGGAGGCAGAAAGCTACATCACACCACATAACTCCTAGGTGGATTACGATAACGAGTGAAATATTTGCTTTAATACTATTCCTCAGCTTGCCCTTGGCAGGGACATGTCAAACAGTCCTACTTTTTGTGTGGCCAAAGAAAGTTATCCCTACAAAATCATATAGTCTGGCTATGCTCCATCTTCACCACACAAAGTATTCAAATCATGCACAACCCTGATGACAAGCCAAGCAATTGTTTCATACTCAACTTTTTCAGAACTTTTCAATCTTCACGCAAATACATGAGAGTGAGCCATGGATATAGCACTATAGGTGCAATAGAATGGTGGTTGTGGAGAAGACAAAAAGGAGGGGAAGATAGTCTAACATCAACTAGGCGTATCAACGGGCTATGGAGATGCCCATAAATAGATATCAATGTGAGTGATTAGGGATTGCCATGCAACGGATGCACTAGAGCTATAAATGTATGAAAGCTCAACAAAAGAAACTAGTGGGTGTGCATCCAACTTGCTTGCTCACGAAGACCTAGGGAAATTTGAGGAAGCCCATTATTGGAATATACAAGACAAGTTCTATAATGTAAAATTCCCACTAGTATATGAAAGTGACAACATATGAGACTCTCTATATGAAGAACATGGTGCTACTTTGAAGCACAATATTTGAGACTCGCTATATCACGGTGCTACTTTGAAGCATAAGTGTGGTAAAAGGATAGTAGCATTGCCCCTTTTTATTTATTTTCTTTTTTTGGGCCTTCTTTTTTTTCTTTGGCCTTTCTCCCTTTTTTGGGGACAATGCTCTATTGAATGATGATCATCACGCTTTTATTTATTTACACTCAATGATTACAACTCGATTCTAAAACAAAGTATGACTCTATATGGATGCCTCCGACGGTGTACCGGGATATGCAATGAATCAAGAGTGACAAGTATGAAGAAATTATGAACGATGGCTTTGCCACAAATACTATGTCAACTACATGATCATGCTAAGCAATATGACAATGATGAATGCATCATGATGAACTAGGTGGTGGAAAGTTGCATGGCAATATATCTCGGAATGGCTATGGAAATGCCATAATAGGTAGGTATGGTGGCTGTTTTGAGGAAGGTATATGGTAGGTGTATAATACCGGCGAAAGGTGCGCGGTATTAGAGAGACTAGCAAAGGTGGAAGGGTGAGAGTGCATATAATCCATGGACTCAACATTAGTCATAAAGAACTCATATACTCATTGCAAAAATCTAGAAGTTATCAAAGCAAAGTATTACGCGCATGCTCCTAGGGGGATAGATTGTTAGGAAAAGACCATCTCTCGTCCCCGACCGCCACTCATAAGGAAGACAATCAATAAATAAATCATGCTCGACTTCGTTACATAACGGTTCACCATACGTGAATGCTACGGGAATCACAAACCTTAACACAAGTATTCTTTAAATTCACAACTACTCAACTAGCATGACTTTAATATTATCACCTCCATATCTGAAAACAATTATCATGCTTCAATCTTTTCTTAGTATTCAACACACTCAAAAGAAAGTTTCACAAATCTTGAATACCAAGCATATTATTATTAAGCAAATTACCATGCTATTAAGAGACTCTCAAAATAATTTAAGTGAAGCATGAGAGATCAATAGTTTCTTTAAAACATATCCACCACCGTGCTCTAAAAGATCTAAGTGAAGCACATAGAGCAAAATTATAACACTCAAAAGATATAAGTGAAGCACATAGAGCAAAATTATCTAGCTCAAAAGATATAAGTGAAGCACATAGAGCAAAATTATCTAGCTCAAAAGATATAAGTGAAGCACATAGAGTATTCTATCAAATTTTAATTCATGTATGGCTCTCTCAAAAGGTGTGTACAGCAAGGATGATTGTGGCATACTAAGAAACAAAGACACAAATAATACAAGACGCTCCAAGCAAAACACATATCATGTTGGTGAATAAAAATATAGCTCCAAGTAAATTACCGATGGAAGTGGACGAAAGAGGGGATGCCTTCTGGGGCATCCCCAAGCTTTGACTTTTTGGTGTCCTTGGATTATCTTGGGGGTGCCATGGGCATCCCTAAGCTTAGGCTCTTTCCACTCCTTGTTCAAGGATCCATCAAAAGAATTCACCCAAAACTTGAAAACTTCACAACACAAAACTCAAAATAGAAAACTCGTGAGCTCCGTTAGCGAAAGAAAACAAAAGACCACTTCAAGGTACTATAATGAACTCATTATTTATTTATATTGGTGTTAAACCTACTGTATTCCAACTTCTCTATGGATTATAAACTATTTTACTAGCCATATCATCAAAATAAGCAAACAACACACGAAAAACAGAATCTGTCAAAAACAGAACAGTCTGTAGTAATCCGTAGCTAGCGCAAGATCTGGAACCCCAAACATTCTAAAATAAATTTCTGGACGTGAGGAATTTATCTATTAATCATCTTCAAAAATAATTAACTAAATAGCACTCTTCAAATAAAAATGACAGCAGTTCTCGTGAGCTCTAAAGTTTCTGTTTTTTACAGCAAGTTCAACAAGACTTTCCCCAAGTCTTCCCAACGGTTCTACTTGGCACAAACACTAATTAAACACAAAAAACACAACCAAAACAGAGGCTAAATAATTTATTTATTACTAAGCAGGAGAAAAAAGCAAGGAATAAAAATAAAATTGGGTTGCCTCCCAACAAGCGCTGTCGTTTAACGCCCCTAGCTAGGCATAAAAGCGATGATAGGTCTAGGTATTGCCATCTTTGGTAGGCAATCCATAAGTGGCTCTCATGATAGTTTCATATGGTAATTTTATTTTCTTTCTATGAAAATGTTCCATGCCCTTTTTTAATGGAAATTGAAATCTAATATTCCCTTCCTTCATATCAATAATCGCACCAACCGTTCTAAGGAAAGGTCTACCAAGAATAATAGGGCAAGAAGGATTGCAATCTATATCAAGAACAATGAAATCTACGGGCACATAATTCCTATTTGCAACAATAAGAACATCATTAATCCTTCCCATAGGTTCCTTAATAGTGGAATCCGCAAGATGCAAGTTTAGAGAGCAATCATCAAAATTACGGAAATCTAGTAAATCACACAAAGTCTTGGGAATAGTAGAGACACTAGCACCCAAATCACACAAAGAATAAAACTCATGATATTTAATTTTAATTTTAATAGTTGGTTCCCACTCATCATAGATTTTTCTAGGGATAGAAACTTTCAACTCAAGTTTTTCTTCATAAGATTGCATCAAGGCATCAACAATATGTTCGGTGAAGGCTTTATTTTGACTATAAGCATGTGGAGAATTTAGCACGGATTGCAACAAGGAAATACAATAAATTAAAGAGCAACTTTCATAATTAAATTCCTTGAAATCCAATATTGTGGGTTTAGCAACATCTAGATTATTATTTCTTTCAATCCCACTTTCATCAATTTCATCATTAAGATCTAAATACTCTGATTTTTTAGAATGCCTTCTAGGTAAAGGAAGATCATATTCAGTTTCATCAAGATTCATATTGCAAAATAAAAATTTAATAGGGGACACATCAATAACTTTTAGATCTTCATCTTGATTTTCATAGGTATTGGAAGAACACGCTTTAATAAAGGCATCTTTGGAAGCACGCATCCTAGCGGTTCTTTCCTTACACTCATCAATGGAAATTCTCATGGCTTTGAGAGACTCATTGATATCATGCTTAGGAGGAATATATCTAAGCTTTAAAGAATCAATCTCAAGAGAAATTCTATCAACGTTTCTAGCCAAATCATTAACTTTAAGCAATTTCTCCTCAAGCAAAGCATTAAAATTCTTTTGTGAATTCATAAACTCTTTAATACTATTCTCAAATTCAGAGAGCATCTTATTATAATTTCCATAAGAGTTGTTGTAGGAATTCCCATAATTATTAGAAGGATTACTAGGATATGGCCTAGGATTAAAATTCCCTCTATAAGCGTTGTTACCAAAATTATTCCTACCAACAAAATTCACATCCATAGATTCATTGTTATTCTCAATCAAAGTAGACAAAGGCATATCATTAGGATCAGAAGAAACACTCTTAGTAGCAAATAATTTCATAAGTTCATCCATCTTTCCACTCAACACATTGATTTCTTCTATCGCATGCACTTTTTTATTAAAAGATCTTTCAGTATGCCATTGAGAATAATTAACCATAATATCATCTAGGATTTTAGTAGCATCTCCTAAAGTGATTTCCATAAAAGTGCCTCCCGCGGCCGAATCTAAAAGATTTCTAGAAGCAAAATTCAATCCGGCATAAAACTTTTGTATAATCATCCACAAATTCAAACCATGAGTAGGGCAATTACGTATCATTAATTTCATTCTCTCCCAAGCTTGTGAAACATCTTCATGATCAAGTTGTTTAAAGTTCATAATATCGTTTCTAAGAGAGATGATCTTAGCCGGAGGAAAATATTTAGAGATAAAAGCATCTTTGCACTTGTTCCATGAATCAATACTATTCTTAGGCAAAGACGAAAACCAAGCTTTAGCACAATCTCTAAGCGAAAAAGGAAATAGCTTCAATTTAACGACATCATTATTGACATCTTTTTTCTTTTGCATATCACATAAATCAACGAAGCTATTTAGATGAGTAGCGGCATCTTCACTAGGAAGGCCGGCGAATTGATCTTTCATAACAAGATTCAACAAAGTAGTATTAATTTCACAAGATTCAGCATCGGTAAGAGGAGCAATTGGAGTGCTAAGGAAATCATTATTATTGGTATTGGTGAAGTCGCACAATTTAGTAGTATCTTGAGCCATCGCGACAAACAACCAATCTAACACACGAGCAAACAAAAAGGCAAATAGAGAGGGAGGATAGAGAGAGAGGGCGAATAAAACAGCAAGGGTGAATTGGGGGGAGAGGAAAACGAGAGGCAAACAACAAATAATGTAATGAGAGAGATAGGGATTGTGATGGGTACTTGGTATGTTGACTTTTTGCGTAGACTCCCTGGCAACGGTGCTAGAAATCCTTCTTGCTACGTCTTGAGCTTGCGTTGGTTTTCCCTGAAGAGGAAGGGATGATGCAGCAAAGTAGCATAAGTATTTCCCTCAGTTTTTGAGAACCAAGGTATCAATCCAGTAGGAGCCCACGCTCAAGTCCCTCGTACCTACACAAAGCGATAGCTACTCGCAACCAACGCGATTAGGGGTTGTCAATCCCTTCACGGTCACTTACGAGAGTGAGATCTGATAAATATAATAGTTTTGGTATAAAGATGCAAAGTAAAAAGTAAAAGCAAAGTAAAAAAGCAAAACAAGATTAAAGTGATGGAGATTGATATGATGAGAATAGACCCGGGGGCCATATGTTTCACTAGTGACTTCTCTCAAGAGCATAAGTATTTTACGGTGGGTGAACAAATTACTGTTGAGCAATTGACAGAATTGAGCATAGTTATGAGAATATCTAGGCATGATCATGTATATAGGCATCAAGTCCGTGACAAGTAGAATATCTACTCATCGACCGCTATCCAGCATGCATCTAGAGTATTAAGTTAAAAACAGAGTAACGCCTTAAGCAAGATGACATGATGTAGAGAGATAAATTCATGCAATATGAAATAAACCCCATCTTGTTATCCTCGATGGCAACGATACAATACGTGCCTTGCTGCCCCTTTTGTCACCGGGTAAGGACACCGCAAGATCGAACCCAAAGCTAAGCACTTCTCCCATGGCAAGAACTACCAATCTAGTTGGCCAAACCAAACAAATAATTCGAAGAGACTTGCAAAGATAACCAATCATACATAAAAGAATTCAGAGAAGATTCAAATATTATTCATAGATAGACTTGATCATAAACCCACAATTCATCGGTCTCAACAAACACACCGCAAAAAGAAGATTACATCGAATAGATCTCCACAAGAGAGGGGGAGAACTTTGTATTGATATTCAAAGAGAGAAGAAGAAGCCATCTAGCTACTAACTATGGACCCGAAGGTCTGAGGTAAACTACTCACACTTCATCGGAGGGGCTAGGATGATGTAGATGCCCTCCATGATGATGGCCCTCTTCCGGCGGAGCTCCGGAACAGGCCCCAAGATGGGATCTCATGGATACAGAAAGTTGCGGCGGTGGAATTAGGTTTTTGACTCCTGTTCTGATCGTTTGGGAGTACATGTGTATATATAGGGGGAAGAAGTACGCCGGAGGAGCAACGAGGGGCCCATGAGGCAGGGGGTCACGCCCTAGGGGGGGCGCCCCCCACCCTCGTGACCGCCTCTTTTGTTCCTTGGAGTAGGGTCCAAGTCTCCTGGATCATGCTCGGTGAGAAAATTACGTTCCCGAAGATTTTATTCCGTTTGGACTCCGTTTGATATTCCGTTTATCTGAAACACTAAAATAGGCAAAAAAAATAGCAATTCTGGGCTGGGCCTCCGGTTAATAGGTTAGTCCCAAAAATATTATAAAAGTGGAAAATAAAGCCCAATATAGTCCAAAACAGTAGATAATATAGCATGGAGCAATCAAAAATTATGGATACGATGGAGACGTATCAAGGCTCAGTCACACTGGAAGTGGTCTTCGGATCCCCGGATAACCTCCAAAGCGAAGAGTTAATCTTTGATATAGTCTTGTTCCGCAGTAGTTATCATGCACTGCTCGGGCGAACCGCATTTGCGAGATTCAATGCGGTACCGCATTATGCATACCTCAAGCTCAAGATGACAGGACCTCAGGGGGTCATTACAGTTAATGGAAACATAGAGCGCTCTCTCCGAATGGAGGAGCACACCGTGGAAGCGCAAAGCAGCCTCTTAAGGCAATCCACTAGTTCGGCGTTTAAGGACCCGAACACCTTCAAGCGCGCCTGGAGTAATCGGCAACAGGACCGCCTGGCACGGACATGTGGATTACGATAACGAGTGAAATATGTGCTTTAATACTATTCCCCAGCTTGCCCTTGGCAGGGACATGTCAAACAGTCCTACTTTTTGCTTATTGCACCGCATGTATCCTTCTGCTTTGACGCACCTTTTTGAATAAACAATGCATATCATTAAGACTATTATTGAATTCTTCTTATATATATATATGTGTTCATTCATGACATCCAGCACCCGTACACTCTGGTACGGCCAATATGCTAGGGGCTTAAGCATAACCCACAATACAACGTGAGAAGTCCGGACACTTTCAACAGTGCGGCACCCCGAACTTATAGCATTATATGCATCAGCTCCGAATCATGTGTTGGGTCAATAGTTGGGTTTGCCCGGCTCCCATGTTTTGGTACCTTACGTTCTGCTATATTGGCTAAGGTAGCACTGGGGGAACTACTGCGATTGTGCCCCGGTTCTGCTGGGCTAAGCACCTCAGTAGAGAAAGCTAAAACTGACTATCATGATAAGGCGAGAGACTGATCGCTGTTAGAGAGGTTTTCAAGTCCTTAAAGACTTATGCCGCTTAGAGCGAGGAGTCGGCCCTGTCCGGCTTAAGGCGTGTATTGCACCCCAAGTTCGGCCTTCCGAACACTAGGAATCTTCGCCGAAATTTATAATTATAGAATTCTATGGCTAAGTGAGAGTGATAACGCATTATAGTCTGATTGCCTTGTTCGTTTCGCTGAGCACCTCCCTCGAAGGACACAAAAATGGGAACAAGAGTGCTCAGGTTTATCCCGAACACCCCAGCACTCGTGGCATGGGGGCAGAAGCCGACGATTAGCCATCTCTCAGATTTGATAAACAGCCGAACAGAAGGTAATATTTTAAATTCAAACAAGCGTTGCATAGCGCATATGAACAAGTTTTCACGAATACAGGATTACACGAGCGGGTTTACTCAAATATTGTATCTTTGGTACACTCGTCCGCTACGAGACGGGCACCCTTCAGGACACCCTCATAGTACATCTCGGGGTGGCGATGCTCCTTGCCCTCCGGCGGCCCTTCCTCGATCAGCTTCACGGCGTCTAGCTTGGCCCATTGCACCTTCACACGGGCGAAAGCCCAGCGTGCACCTTCGATGCAGACGGACGGCTTGACGACTTCCAACCGTGGGCAGGCATCCACAAGCCACCTCACCAGGCCGAAGTAGCTGTTCGGAAGGGCGTCGCCAGGCCACAGCCGAACTATAAAGCCCTTCATGGCCTGTTCGGCTGCCTTGTATAGCTCGACCAACTGCTTTAGCTGGTCGCTCATAGGCACCGGGTGTTCGGTCCCGGTATATTGGGCCCAGAACAACTTCTCCGTTGAGCTTCCCTCCTCGGCCTGGTAAAATGTTGCGGCATCCGACACGCCGCGGGGCAAATCTGCGAATGCTCCTGGAGAGCTCCGGATTCGGGTAAGTAACAAGTAATTTACTTTCACATGCTTGCTTTGCATATAGAATGCCTTACCCACCGCTATCTCCTTCATCGCATCAATCTCCTGGAGGGACTTTTGGGCTTCGGCCTTGGCACTCTTTGCGCTCTCGAGGGCCGTGGCAAGCTCAGACTCTCGCGTCTTCAAGTCAAGCTCCAACGCCTCGTGCTTCGTCACGAGAGCTTGGAGCTCTTGCTGCACCTCGCCCACCTGTGCCTCATGCCTTTCCCACTCGGTGTGCTCCTTGGACGCTTTGTTTTCGGCCTCGGATAGCGCTTGCTTCAGGGTCGCCACCTCGGTCGTGGCCCCTGGCAAATTTACGATGATCCTGTCATTATGCAATCACATTCTTTTTATACATATCCATAGACTAGGTACTACTTACCTTTGTTCTCCTCGAGCTGCCTCTTGGCAAGGCCGAGCTCGTCCTTGGACCCTTTAAGGTCCTGCAACAGTGCGACGACCTCCATAGTCAGTGTGGCAGATGCCAGCAGCGAAGCCTCCATACGCATATAGACATACTTATGTTAGACTCCTGCAATATTGTTTGATCCTCTATTCGGTTTTTCTTTTTGAACACCGAACAAAGCATCAGGGGCTACTGTCTATGCGGTAATATTTTTCCTATATTTCAAAAACTTACCTCAAAGCCTGTTAGAAGGCTGGCACAGGCTTCAGTCAATCCGCTCTTGGCGGACTGAACCTTCTAGACCACCGCACTCATAATAGTGTGGTGCTCTTTGTCGATGGAAGCGTTGCGAAGCGCTCCCAGCAGATTGTCCGGTGCCTCTGGTTGGACAGAGGTCACCAGCACAGGCGTCTTGCCCCTTTTGGAAGGAGGCCGCCTGCCTGAGTCCGGAACCATTGGAGGTTCCGGCGCGGTGTTCGGCTGATGGCCGAACTTGGAGCCCTCGGGAGCCTTGCTCCCTCTGCTCCCGTAGTCCGGAAGGTCGCCTTGAGGCACCTCCGGGACTGTCTCCCCTCGACCTGGTGCCGCTTGAGACAATACCTCGGCGTTGTCCGTAGGGCAAGGGGAGGTGGCGGTCGGAAGTGGATCGCTATCCATATCCGACGAGCCCAGGGAGCCGTCCGACGATACGTCGATACGGGCTCGTGGCGGTCTGCATAATCATAATTCAGCGTTAGGAGAAGCAGTGCGACAAAGGAATGCTATGAGTTACTCTGGTATCCAAATACTTACGACTTCGCTAGGGGCTTGGTCCTGAGCAGCCACTCGTCTTTGCCTTCGGCGGCGGTGGTGGAGTAGTCCGGAAGGAGAGTCCTTCCCTTCTTGGACCCTTCGGCCCCCCAGTAGGGGTGACCTTCCTTTTCTTGACTCCCCCGACTGGAGGGGGAACATCTTCATCTACCTCCTCGTCTTCGGGGAGGAGTGCGTCGTGGAGTTATCGGACGATAAGTCCGATAAACCCTGGCACCGGGAACTCTTTTGGGTTCCCTTGGCCTTCTTGGTCTTCTCCGCACCTTGTAAGGAGCCGGAGTCAGCATCTCCATCAGGAGAGCGTCCGCAGTGTCTTCGGGCAGAGGGGCTGGACAATTAATCTGCCCCGACGTCTCCACCCAGTCCTGTCAAAGGCATGGAGCCCAGACCCCGCACATGGTTAAGCTGGGGAAATAAATATCCTACTGGATGTATAGAACTCACCGAATGCGCTTGGCGCTTCGCGCTTATCCCGCGGTCCTCGGTGAGGGAGGGAGGGACCTCGGCGCCCTTGAACAGCACCTTCCAGACGTCCTTGTGCGTCGTGTTGAAGAGCTCGCTCAGAGTCTGGTGCTGGGCCGGGTCAAACTCCCACAAGTTGAAGTCCCGTTGTTGGCACGGGAGGATCTGGCGGATGAGCATGACCTGGACTATATTGACAAGCTTGAGCTTCTTGCCGGCCATATTCCGCATACATTTCTAGAGTCCGTCCAGCTCTACCGATGAACCCCAGGACAGACCCTTCTCTTTCCAGGAGGTGAGCCGCGTGGGGATTCTAGATCGAAACTTGGGGGCAGCCACCCATTTGGCGTCGCGCGGCTCGGTGATGTAGAACCACGCCGATTGCCACCCCTTTATGGTCTCCATGAAGGAGCCTTCAAGCCATATAACGTTGGGCATCTTGCCCACCATGGCTCCGCCGCATTCTGCTTGTTGGCCGCCCACCACCTTCGGCTTGATATTGAAGGTCTTTAACCACAGGCCGAAGTGGGGCCGGATGCGGAGGAAAGCCTCACACACGACGATGAACGCCGAAATGTTGAGGACGAAGTTCGGGGCCAGATCATGAAAGTCCAGCCCGTAGTAGAACATGAGACCACAGACGAATGGATGGAGGGGAAACCCCAATCCGCGGAGGAAGTGGTGGAGGAAAACTACCCTCTCATGAGGTTCAGGCGTAGGAACGATCTACCCCGCAGCAGGCAGTTGATGCACTATATTCGCGGCCAAGTATCCGGCTCCGCGCAGCTTCTTGATGTGTCCCTCTGTAACGGAGGAAGCCATCCATTTGCCTCCCGCTCCGGACATGATTGGAGAAGGTTGAGGGGAAGGATGTGGGCTTGGGCGTTGGAGCTCGAGTGCGCAAGAGTGGATGAGCAAGGAGGAAGAAGGTGTGGGTAGAAAAAAGGTTAAACCTTGTCCCTTTATAAGGGCGGCCGAAACTATGCGCCCCCACTACCCTGGTAAAACTCGATTATCCCCCAAGCGCCGTAATCGATGGAGTGGTTGGGTTACCCATGCCCGTATTGATGAGAATCCCGTAATAAGGGGAACACGATCTTTGCTTTGACAAGACGTGTTAAGAAACTGCCTCGCGTTGTGTGCGGGGCTAGTTAAAGGAAACAGTTCGAATAATTACCGGGCCATGGCATAATGTCATGTTGCCAAAACGTGTCAGCAGATTAGATTTGTGGAAATATTATTCTCTCTACGGTGGTATGTGGAACTTCTTTTGCAGGGTCGGACACTATCCTTGTATTCAAATTCTTCTGTGATGTATTCGGAGGAGGAACCCGCCTTGCAATGCCAAAGACAATACTGCACGCCGGACTCATCGTCATTGAAGCCTGGTTCAGGGGCTACTGAGGGAGTCCTGGATTAGGGGGTCTCCGGACAGCCGGACTATATCCTTTTGCCGAACTGTTAGACTATGAAGATACAAGATTGAAGACTTCGTCTCATGTCCGGATGGGACTCTAGTTGGCATGGAAGGCAAGCTAGGCAGTACAGATATGGATATCTCCTCCTTTGTAACCGACCTTGTGTAACCCTAACCTTCTCCGGTGTCTATATAAACCGGAGGGTTTTAGTCCGTAGGACAACAACAATCATACCATAGGCTAGCTTCTAGGGTTTAGCCTCCCCAATCTCGTGGTAGATCAACTCTTGTAATACCCATATCATCAAGAATAAATCGAGCAGGACGTAGGGTTTTACCTCCATTAAGAGGGCCCGAACCTAGGTAAAACATTGTGTCCCCTGCCTCCTATTACCATCCGCCTTAGACGCACAGTTCGGGACCCCCTACCCGAGATCCGCCGGTTTTGACACCGACAACCTTCTTCTTGATAATATCATCGGTCATACCTGCAAGCTTAAATAATCCACAAACTTCATCCACATAGATTAAGTGCAAATCGGGATGCAATGTTCCATCTCCTGCAAAAGGATTAGCTAGCAGTTTCTCTATCATACCCGAAGGAATTTCAAAGTAAACATTTTTAGTAGGTTCAGTAGGTTGGGGGTAACTAATTGTGGTTCGGGTGAGGTGAAGATACCCCGAACAAACCCCTCAAAGGATTATGTTCCGTAGTAACAAGTGACAGTAAATTTCAGCACACTATATAAAATTTTCCTTACCAAATTCCACCTACCAAAGGCACTTCACTCCCCGGCAACAGAGCCATAAAAGAGTCTTGATGACCCACAAGTATAGGGGATCTATCGTAGTCCTTTCGATAAGTAAGAGTATCGAACCCAACTGTAACGCCCGGGACACACCCGCCGATGGTCGTTACTCCTGGTGGGATCTAGACTGGCCCCATAGATCAATACTAGTCTTTTCTGCGCACTTTGTCCTCACTCGTGCGCACCCGGGAGGAACTTCCCGATTAGTCACCCATCCTGACACTACTCCAAGCTGAGCACGCTTAACTTTGGAGTTCTGTCCGAATGGGCTCCTGGAAAAGAAGGAATTCCTTATTGATATGAGTAGTCTATCATCCGTAATAAGCCAGGCCATCACATACACCCCCACTTAGAGGAACCGACGTCCTCGTCGGGCCACAGGAATGTTCCCTCTTGGCACATACGTCTGTGCATCCAGTCTGGTACATGTGCCATGCCGGGTGCCACGATGGGTCACAAACGTCATGAACAACATGACCGCGCACCTGTCCGCAAAGATCCGTGTAACCGCGAGGGTCGGCTCTGATACCAACTTGTAACGCCCCGGACACACCCGCCGGTGGTTGATACTCCTGGCGGGATCTAGACTGGCCCCACAGATCAATACTAGTCTTTTCTGCGCACTTTGTCCTCACTCGTGCGCGCCCGGGAGCAACTTCCCGATCGGTCACCCATCCTGACACTACTCCAAGCTGAGCATGCTTAACTTTGGAGTTCTGTCCGAATGGGCTCCCAGAAAAGAAGGAATTCCTTATTGATATGAGTAGTCTATCATCCCTAATAAGCCAGGCCGTCACACCAACGAGGGGCAGAAGGAAATGATAAGCGGTTTTCAGCAAGGTATTCTCTACAAGCACTGAAATTATCGGTAACAGATAGTTTTGTTATAAGGTAATTAGTAACGAGTAGCAAGTAATAAAAGTAAATAAGGTGCAGTAAGATGGCCCAATCCTTTTTGTAGCAAAGGACAAGCCTGGACAAACTCTTATATGAAGGAAAGCGCTCCCGAGGACACATGGGAATTATCGTCAAGCTAGTTTTCATCACGTTCATATGATTCACATTCGGTACATTGATAATTTGATATGTGGGTGGAACGGTGCTTGGGTACTGTCCTTACTTGGACAAGCATCCCACTTATGATTAACCCCTATTGCAAGCATCTGCAACTACAACAGAAGTATTAAGGTAAACCTAACCATAGCATGAAACATATGGATCCAAATCAGCCCCTTACGAAGCAACACATAAACTTGGGTTTAAGCTTCTGTCACTCTAGCAATCCATCATCTACTTATTACTTCCCAATGCCTCCCTCTAGGCCCAAACAATGGTGAAGTGTCATGTAGTCGATGTTCACATGACACCACTAGAGGGATGACATCATACATCTCATCAAAATATCGAACGAATACCAAATTCACATGACTACTAACAGCAAGACTTCTCCCATGTCCTCAGGTGTCACACCCTAGCTAGTTCAAGCATTAGAGTGTGCATCATGTTTAAATTTCTCTTAAATTTGAAATGGGGAAAGAAGAAACCCCCAACACCCCCCTAGAAACAACTAGGGTTTACTAAAATTATTTTCAATGAACCTGAAATGCCCTTCTAAAAAGTTCACCCTCTTTGTCTTGGGTTAGAACCTCTGGCAAAATTGGTGCACAATTTTCTAGGTCAACAGAAGGTCATTGATTTAAATCATAAGTATTTGAATTTGGGCATTTAAATGCTATTAAATAATTTAAATGCTCAAATAATTCTGGAAATAAATGTTTGCTGTTGGAAATAATCCAAACAGAGCCCACAATTATTTTCAGGATTTTTGGAAATGTTTTAGTATTTTAAATAAAGCCCAACAGTTACAGTTAATTAGAAAACAGAAACAAATTTAAAAAGAAGAGAGGGAGAGGCCCACCTGGGCCTTACCTGTGCTGGCCAGCCCACCTGGCTCGGCCCAGCCTACTGGCGCTGCCAGTCGTCGTCCTCCTCGCGCCAGAAGGACGCGGAGCGCGTGGCCGGCGCCCGCGGCCACACGCCGGCCACCTCCTGCTTCCGCCGACGCTGGGAGACGTCCAGGGAATGCCACGCGACCCCCACGTCCCCCTCTCATCCTCTCTCACTCTCCCCCTCATCTCCCTCTCCCTCTCCCGCGATGGCCGACGCACCTGTCGCCGTCTCACCGCCGTAGTCGCGCCCTCCGTCACCCTCTCGCCTCTCCGACCTGTCCAGAAGCTCCGCCGCGACGCCCTCGCCCTCCCCACCGAGCCACGCATCGCCGGAGGCCCTGCATCGCCGCCATCGGATCGTCTTCAACCTCAGTACCCGCCGGACGCCACTCATCGATTCGCCTCACTCCGGTCGCCCCCGATCCCACTGAGCTGCTCATCGACCTCCCTATGAGCTCCGCCACCTTTCCCCTCTTCTTTCCCACGCATTTTTCGCCTCTAGGCCATAGTTCCACCATGGCCGAAGCTCGTCTCCGCTCGAGCTTGTCGCCGGCGTCGCTCCGGCGACCATTTGGTCCTCCCGTGCTTCGCAACATGCTTGCCGCATCGCGTAGTGCCTCGCTAGCGCCTTAGTTTCCGTGTTTGCATGCCGCAGCCCACACCCCACACATGGCCGAACTCCGGCCGCCGCCTTGAAGCTCGCCGTCGTCGTCTCCGGCCAACATAGGCCCGGCCACCACCACCACTAGATGCGCGACTGCAAGAGCTCTCCAACGAGCCCAAGAACGGCCTCGCCCGTGTCCTGTGGGCGTTTTCTGAGCTGCAGCACCGTCTCGGGCCTCGCCGGCGTCGAGTCGCCGGCGAGTTGACCCAGTTTGACCCCCGGGTGGGCCCAGGTAGACCCGCCCTGAGTCTATGACAGGTGGGGCCGGTCTGCTAACTAATCTAGGATTAGTTTTAACTAATTCTAAGTTAATCAGTCACTGACATGTGGGCCCAGGCACCAGTAACAGCTAATTAGTGTTAATCTAATCTTGTTAATTAGCTGAGAGGCTGACAGAAGGGGCCCACCAGTCAGGTTTGACCTGGGCTGGCGCCTTTGACCTGCTGAGGTTAGCATGATGCAATGCTGATGCAGTAATGCATCTTCTGGATTTATTTTTATTCAGGAAATTCCAAAAAATGTTTAAAACTTGTAAAAATCATAGAAATTCAACCGTAACTCCAAATGAAATAATTTATATATGAAAAATTATCAGAAAAATTCAATCTATCCATCTGTAATGGTTTCATGCATGAAAAAACAAGTTTACCTTGATGTTTAAGCAGAATAAGGAAATGCACTATTAAAGCCATGTTTAATAAGCTAATAATTGAATCTTTGATTCAAATAAGCACATTCCTTTCTGTTATAGCTTGCATTAGGCCAAGACACATTCATATTGCCATGTCGTAGCATGCATCATATTGTTGCATATCGTCATGTGTTGATTGTGTTCCGATGTGTTCTTCGTGGTAGGTTCTGCCTCCGAGGATATTCACGAGTATCCAATTGAAGGGAAGTATCCCACTACCACTCCATCAGGCAAGCAACCCATTGATCATTCCGATACAACCCATGTTCTCGCCTCTGCTCTTGCTTACTGCATTAAGACAACGCGATTCAAACTACTGTGTGCTACGGTAGTTGAACCCTTATCCTCTGCATGACCTGTCATTGCCACAGTAACTAGATGAAACCCACTAGCATGTGTAGGAGTTGATTGAGCCATGTATGTGATTCCTACCTTGCTATGCCTGCTATGCTTAGAGTTGTGTCAGGTCTGGTTCATCTGGGTGATGGGCTAGAGTGATATGATTATGTCGGTAGTATGAGGGATGTGTTGAACATGTTTTGGTAAAGGTATCGATGAGAGGCCATGTAGGAGTACATGGTGGGTTGTTTCATTGAGACCATCCCTAAGAACTAAGATCTGTATGTGTGATTTAAGATTCAGCTACTACCATGCATTGGGATCCTTAATTGACCCTCTCGGCTTCTTAATCACCCTAGTACTCTGTCCAGGAGTTGCAAATAGTTTCTGGTGTTTGTAGGTTATGTGTTGGCGGCCGTGCGTAGCGCTGACCCTAGGGGTGGGCTATGTTGCGGTAGATACACCGTGGCCGGGTATGCCGGGCGCCCGTTTGGCGTCTCGGGACCCTGTTCACATCGTTCGGGGCCGTATGTGGAAACCTCGGCCGGACTCCCTGCGGATGGAACCTGGATAGGCGATAAACCTGGACTAGAGACTTAAGTGTTTAGGTAGGCCGTGGCCGACACCCTCGCTGGGCTTCCGCTTGAAGGTTGCCGAGTACATGTCGTGTAAACGGCGATAAGTGGTGAAAGCGCGTATGACGAAGTACACCCCTGCAGGGTATAAAACTATTCGAATAGCCGCGTCCGCGGTAAAGGACTACTTGGTTGCCTATACAGTTCATAGACAAGTTAATGGATACTACTAAAAGACTCAAGATAAGTGTGAGTACCGAGGATGGCCCTCTCGTAGGATGACGAGGGAGGATCCCCGGTGGAGTATTGTGTTGGTGAGTAGTGGACTCGTGTGCGAAAACTATTTTACTAGAGAAGTTCCGTAGGATAGTTTAGCCAAGAGTCAAAGCTGGCTTTCTGCAATATCCCCACCACCTTCTTGAGAATAAGCATGTATAGTAGGTTCTGTTGTAAGACTTGCTGAGTACCTTTGTACTCATGTTTGCTTATTACTGTTTTCAGACGACAACACCGCCCCCTCCGATGGGTTCTACGTAGACCTTGACGTCGATGAGTGACTAGCCACCCAGGTGGTGATCTTGGCCATGGAGGGCCCTATGTAGATAGACAGGCTTCGAGAAGCCTTCTTTCTTTCTAGAGTCTGTACTCAGACTAGTTGCTTCCGCATGTGCTTGTATGATTGTATGACTTGAGTGTCGGGTCATGTGACCCCTATCTGCATGAACATGTTATGTATGGCTCTCTGGAGCCTTTAAATAAAGTACTTGAGTTGTAGAGTTTTGTTGTGATGCCATGTTGTATGTACTCATATCGGGCATATTGTGTGTATGATTGAAATGCTTGGTATGAGTGGGATCCGACAATCTAGTTGTTTATCCTTGGCAGCCTTTCTTATGGGGAAATGTAGTCTAGTGTTCCTCGAGCCATAGTAGTCCGCTACAGCCCGGTTCACCGGAGTCCTGCTAGCCCAGCACTACTGCTCAGGACACTTGACTGGCCGGCATGTGATTCACTTCGTTCCTATGTCTGTCCCTTCGGGGAAATGTCACGCGGTGACTTCCGGAGTCCTGCCTAGCCTGCTACAGCCCGGGTTCCCCGGAGTCCTGTTAGCCTAGTGCTACAGCCCGGAATCACTCGTTGATGACCGACATGCTCGATGTGATTCATGTATGCCTGTCTCCATAGGTCTGTGCCGCTTTGGGTTCACGACTAGCCATGTCGGCCTGGGTTCTCTGTCATATGGATGCTAGCGACACTATCATATACGTGAGCCAAAAGGCGCAAACGGTCCTGGGCCATGGTAAGGCGACACCCGTGGGATACCGTGCGTGAGGCCGCAAAGTGATATGAGTGAAGGAAATATGCCCTAGAGGCAATAATAAAGTTATTATTTATTTCCTTATATCATGATAAATGTTTATTATTCATGCTAGAATTGTATTAACCGGAAACATAATACATGTGTGAATACATAAACCAACAGAGTGTCACTAGTATGCCTCTACTTGACTAGCTCGTTAATCAAAGATGGTTATGTTTCCTAACCATGAACAAAGAGTTGTTATTTGATTAACGAGGTCACATCATTAGTTGAATGATGTGATTGACATGACCCATTCCATTAGCTTAGCACCCGATCGTTTAGTATGTTGCTATTGCTTTCTTCATGACTTATACATGTTCCTATAACTATGAGATTATGCAACTCCCGTTTACCGGAGGAACACTTTGGGTACTACCAAACGTCACAACGTAACTGGGTGATTATAAAGGAGTACTACAGGTGTCTCCAATGGTAGATGTTGGGTTGGCGTATTTCGAGATTAGGGTTTGTCACTCCGATTGTCGGAGAGGTATCTCTGGGCCCTCTCGGTAATACACATCACATAAGCCTTGCAAGCATAATAACTAAGATGTTAGTTATGAGATGATGTATTACGGAACGAGTAAAGAGACTTGCCAGTAACGAGATTGAACTAGGTATTGGATACCGACGATCGAATCTCGGGCAAGTAACATACCGATGACAAAGGGAACAACGTATGTTGTTATGCGGTCTGACCGATAAAGATCTTTGTAGAATATGTAGGAGCCAATATGGGCATCCAGGTCCCGCTATTGGTTATTGACCGGAGACATGTCTCGGTCATGTCTACATTGTTCTCGAACCGTAGGGTCCGCACGCTTAACGTTACGATGACAGTTATTATGAGTTTATGCATTTTGATGTACCGAAGGTTTTTCGGAGTCCCGGATGTGATCACGGACATGACGAGGAGTATCGAAATGGTCGAGACGTAAAGATTGATATATTGGAAGCCTATGTTTGGACACCTGAAGTGTTCCGGGTGAAATCGGGATTTTACCGGATTACCGGGAGGGTTACCGGAACCCCCCGGGAGCCAAATGGGCCAACATGGGCCTTAGTGGAAAGGTGAGAGGGCAGCCCACATAGGGCTGCGCCTCCCCCCCTCTCCCTAGTCCTATTAGGACTAGGAGAGGGGCCGGCCACCTCTCTCTCTCTCCCCTTTAAGGATTCCTAGTTGGACTAGGATTGGAGGGGGGAGTCCTACTCCCGGTAGGAGTAGGACTCCTCCTGCGCCTCCCTCTCTTTGGCCGGCCAGCCTCCCTCCCTCCATCCTTTATATACGGGGGCAGGGGACACCCCAAGACACACAAGTTGATCCTTGAGATCGTTCCTTAGCCGTGTGCAGTGCCCCCTGCCACCAAATTCCACCTTGATCATACCGTTGTAGTGCTTAGGCGAAGCCCTGCGTCGGTAGTACATCAAGATCGTCACCACGCCGTCGTGCTGACGGAACTCTTCCTCGACGCTTTGCTGGATCGGAGCCCGAGGATCGTCATCGAGCTGAACGTGTGCTAAGAACTCGGAGGCGCCGGAGTAACGGTGCTTGGATCGGTCGGATCGGGAAGAAGACGTACGACTACTTCCTCTACGTTGTGTGATCGCTTCCGCAGTCGGTCTGCGTTGGTACGTAGACAACACTCTCCCCCTCGTTGCTATGCATCACCATGATCTTGCGTGTGCGTAGGAAAATTTTCGAAATTACTACGTTCCCCAACAGTGGTATCAGAGCCTAGGTTTTATGGTTTGATGTTATTTGCACGATTAGAACACAAGTGAGTTGTGGGCGATACAAGTCATACTGCCTACCAGCATGTCATACTTTGGTTCGGCGGTATTGTTGGACGAGACGATCCGGACCAACCTTACGCGTACTCTTACGCGAGACCGGTTCCCTCGACGTGCTTTGCACATAGATGGCTTGCGGAAGACTGTCTCTCCAACTTTAGTTGAACCAAGTGTGGCTACGCCCGGTCCTTGAGAAGGTTAAAACGGAGTCTATTTGACAAACTATCGTTGTGGTTTTGATGCATAGGTGAGATGAGTTCTTACTTAAGCCCGTAGCAGCCACGTAAAACTTGCAACAACAAAGTAGAGGACGTCTAACTTGTTTTTGCGAGGCATGTTGTGATGTGATATGGTCAAGGCATGATGCTGATTTTATTGTATGAGATGATCATGTTTTGTAACCGAGTTATCGGCAACTGGCAGGAGCCATATGGTTGTCGCTTTATTGTATGCAATGCAATCGCGATGTAATGCTTTACTTTATTACTAAGCGGTAGTGATAGTCGTGGAAGCATAAGATTGGCGAGACGACAACGATGCTACGATGGAGATCAAGGTGTCGCGCCGGTGACGATGGTGATCATGACGGTGCTTCGGAGATGGAGATCACAAAGCACAAGATGATGATGGCCATATCATATCACTTATATTGATTGCATGTGATGTTTATCCTTTTATGCATCTTATCTTGCTTTGATTGACGGTAGCATTATAAGATGATCTCTCACTAAATTATCAAGAAGTGTTCTCCCTAAGTATGCACCGTTGCAAAAGTTCTTCGTGCTGAGACACCACGTGATGATCGGGTGTGATAGGCTCTACGTTCAAATACAACGGGTGGAAAACAGTTGCACACGCGGAATACTCAGGTTATACTTGACGAGCCAAGCATATACAGATATGGCCTCGGAACACGGAGACCGAAAGGTCGAGCGTGAATCATATAGTAGATATGATCAACATAACGATGTTCACCATTGAAAACTACTCCATCTCACGTGATGATCGGTTATGGTTTAGTTGATTTGGATCACGTGATCACTTAGAGGATTAGAGGGATGTCTATCTAAGTGGGAGTTCTTAAGTAATATGATTAAATTGAACTTAAATTTATCATGAACTTAGTCCTGGTAGTATTTTGCAAATCATGTTGTAGATCAATAGCTCGCGTTGTTGCTTCCTTGTGTTTATTTTGATATGTTCCTAGAGAAAATTGTGTTGAAAGATGTTAGTAGCAATGATGCGGATTGGATCCGTGATCTGAGGTTTATCCTCATTGCTGCACAGAAGAATTATGTCCTTGATGCACCGCTAGGTGACAGACCTATTGCAGGAGCAGATGCAGACGTTATGAACGTTTGGCTAGCTCAATATGATGACTACTTGATAGTTTAGTGCACCATGCTTAACGGCTTAGAATCGGGACTTCAAAAGACATTTTGAACGTCATGGACCATATGAGATGTTCCAGGAGTTGAAGTTGATATTTCAAGCAAATACCCGAGTTGAGAGATATGAAGTCTCCAACAAGTTCTATAGCTAAAAGATGGAGGAAAATCGCTCAACTAGTGAGCATGTGCTCAGATTGTCTGGGTACTACAATCGCTTGAATCAAGTGGGAGTTAATCTTCCAGATAAGATAGTGATTGACAGAATTCTCTAGTCACCATGACCAAGTTAGTAGAACTTCGTGATGAACTATAGTATGCAAGGGATGACGAAAACGACTCCCGAGCTTTTCATGATGATGAAATTGATGAAGGTAGAAATCAAGAAAAACATCAAGTGTTGATGGTAGACAAGATCTAGTTTCAAGAAAAGGGCAAAGGGAAGAAGGGGAACTTCAAGAAGAACGGCAAGCAAGTTGCTGCTCAAGTGAAGAAGCCCAAGTCTGATCCTAAGCCTGAGACTAAGTGCTTCTACTGCAAAGGGACTGGTCACTGGAAGCGGAACTACCCCAAGTGATTGGCGGATAAGAAGGATGGCAAAGTGAACATAAGTATATTTGATATACATGTTATTGATGTGTACTTTACTAGTGTTTATAGCAACCCCTTAGTATTTGATGCTAGTTCAGTTGCTAAGAGTAGTAACTCGAAACGGGAGTTGCAGAATAAACAGAGACTAGTTGAGGGTGAAGTGACGATGTGTGTTGGAAGTGGTTCCAAGATTGATATGATCATCATCGCACACTCCCTATAATTTTGGGATTAGTGTTGAACTTAAATAAGTGTTATTTGGTTTTTGCGTTGAGCATGAATATGATTTGATCATGTTTATTGCAATACGGTTATTCATTAAAGTAAGAGAATAAATTGTTGTTCTGTTTACATGAATAAAACCTTATATGGTTACGCACCCAATGAAAATAGTTCGTTGGATCTCAATAATGGTGATACACATAATCATAATATTGAAACCAAAAGATGCAAAGTTAATAATGATAGTGCAACTTATTTGTAGCACTGTTGTTTAGGTCATATTGGTGTAAAGCGCATGAAGAAACTCCATGCTGATGGGATTTTGGAATCACTTAATTATGAATCACTTGATGCTTGCGAACCGTGCCTTTTGGGCAAGATGACTAAAATGTCGTTCTCCGGAACAATGAAGCAAGCAACAGATTTGTTGAAGATCATACATACTGATGTATGTGGTCCGATGAAAATTAAGGCTTGCAACAGGTATCATTATTTTCTGACCTTCACAGATGATTTGAGCAGATATGGGGATATCTACTTGATGAAACATAAGTCTGAAACATTTGAAAAGTTCAAAGAATTTCAGAGTAAAGTGAAAAATCATCGTGACAAGAAAGTAAAAGTTTCTACGATATGATCGCGGAGACAAATATTTGAGTTACGAGTTTGGTCTTCAGTTAAAACAAGGTGAAATAGTTTCACTACGCACGCCACCTGGAACACCACAGCATAATGGTGTGTCCGAACGTCATAACCGTACTTTATTGGATATAGTGCAATCTATGATGTCTCTTACCGATTTACCACTATTGTTTTTGGGGTCATGCATTAGAGACAGCTGCATTCACGTTAAAAAGGGGCACCATCTATATCCGTCGAGACGACGCCTTATGAACTATGGTTTGGCAAGAAACCAAAGTTGTCGTTTCTTAAGGTTTGGGGCTGCGATGCTTATGTGAAAAAGCTTCAACCTGATAAGCTCGAACCCAAATCGGAGAAATGTCTTCATAGGATATCCAAAGGAAACTATTGGATACACCTTCTATCACAGATCCGAAGGCAAGACTTTTGTTGCTAAATTCGGAAACTTTCTTGAGAAGGAGTTTCTCTCGAAAGAAGTGAGTGGGAGGAAAGTAGAACTTGACGAGGTAACTGTACCTACTCCGTTATTGGGAAATAGTACATCACAGAAAACTGTTTCTGTGAGACCTACACCAATAAGAGAGGAAGTTAATGATGATGATCATGAAACTTTAGATCAAGATACTACTGGACATCGTAGATCAACCAGAGTAAGATCCGCACCAGAGTGGAACGGTAATCCTGTTCTGGAAGTCATGCTACTAGATCATGATGAACCTACGAACTATGAAGAAGCGATGGTGAGCCCAGATTCCGCGAAATGGTTTGAGGCCATGAAATCTGAGATATGATCCATGTATGAGAACAAAGTATGGACTTTGATGGATTTGCCCGATGATCGGCAAACCATAGAAAATAAATGGATCTTCAAGAGGAAGACGGACGCTGATAGTAGTGTTACTATCTACAAAGCTAGAATTGTCGAAAAGGTTTTCGACAAGTTCAAGGTGTTGACTACGATGAGTTTTTCTCACTCGTATCTATGCTTAAGTCTGTCCGAATCATGTTAGCAATTGCCGCATTTTATGAAATCTGGCAAATGGATAAACAAAACTGCATTCCTTAATGGATTTATTAAAGAAGAGTTGTATGTGATGCGACTAGAAGGTTTTGTCAATCCAAAAGGTGCTAACAAAATGTGCAAGCACCAGCGATCCATCTGTGGACTGGTGCAAGCATCTCGGAGTTGGAATATACGCTTTGATAAGTTGATCAAAGCATATAGTTTTATACAGACTTGCGGTGAAGCCTGTATTTACAAGAAAGTGAGTGGGAGCACTACAGCATTTCTGATAAGTATATGTGAATGACATATTGTTGATCGGAAATAATGTAGAATTATTCTGTAAAGCATAAAGGAGTGTTTGAAAGGAGTTTTTCAAAGAAAGACTTCGGTGAAGCTGCTTACATATTGAGCTTCAAGATCTATAGAGATAGATCAAGACGCTTGATAAGTTCTTTCAATGAGTACATACCTTGACAAAGATTTTGAAGTAGTTCAAAATGGAGCAGTCAAAGAAAGAGTTCTTGCCTGTATTATAAGGTGTGAAGTTGAGTAAGACTCAAAGCCCGACCACGACAGAAGATAGAAAGAGAATGAAAGTCATTCCCTATGCCTTGGCCATAGGTTCTATAAAGTATGTCATGCTGTATACCAGATCTATTGTATACCCTGCACTGATTTGGCAAGGGAGTACAATAGTGATCTAGGAGTAGATCACTGGACAGCGGTCAGAATTATCCTTAGTGAAATAAGGATATGTTTCTCGATTATGGACGTGATAAAAAGGTTCGTCGTAAAGGGTTACGCCGATGCAAGTTTTGACACTAATCTAGATGACTCTAAGTCTCGGTCTAGATACATATTAAAAGTGGGAGCAATTAGCTAGAGTAGCTCCGTGCAGAGCATTATAGACAAAGAATTTTGCAAAATACTTACGGATCTGAATGTGACAGGCCCGTTGACTAAAATTATCTCACAAGCAAAACATGATCACACCTTAGTACTCTTTGGGTGTTAATCACATAGATATGTGAACTAGATTACTGACTCTAGTAAACCCTTTGAGTGTTGGTCACATGACGATGTGAACTATGGGTGTTAATCACATGGTGATGTGAACTATTGCTGCTAAATCACATGGCGATGTGAACTAGATTATTGACTCTAGTGCAAGTGGGAGACTGAAGGAAATATGCCCTAGAGGCAATAATAAAGTTATTATTTATTTCCTTATATCATGATAAATGTTTATTATTCATGCTAGAATTGTATTAACCGGAAACATAATACATGTGTGAATACATAAACCAACAGAGTGTCACTAGTATGCCTCTACTTGACTAGCTCGTTAATCAAAGATGGTTATGTTTCCTAACCATGAACAAAGAGTTGTTATTTGATTAACGAGGTCACATCATTAGTTGAATGATCTGATTGACATGACCCATTCCATTAGCTTAGCACCCGATCGTTTAGTATGTTGCTATTGCTTTCTTCATGACTTATACATGTTCCTATAACTATGATATTATGCAACTCCCGTTTACCGGAGGAACACTTTGGGTACTACCAAACGTCACAACGTAACTGGGTGATTATAAAGGAGTACTACAGGTGTCTCCAATGGTAGATGTTGGGTTGGCGTATTTCGAGATTAGGGTTTGTCACTCCGATTGTCGGAGAGGTATCTCTGGGCCCTCTCGGTAATACACATCACATAAGCCTTGCAAGCATAATAACTAAGATGTTAGTTATGAGATGATATATTACGGAACGAGTAAAGAGACTTGCCAGTAACGAGATTGAACTAGGTATTGGATACCGACGATCGAATCTCAGGCAAGTAACATACCGATGACAAAGGGAACAACGTATGTTGTTATGCGGTCTGACCGATAAAGATCTTCGTAGAATATGTAGGAGCCAATATGGGCATCCAGGTCCCGCTATTGGTTATTGACCGGAGACGTGTCTCGGTCATGTCTACATTGTTCTCGAACCGTAGGGTCCGCACGCTTAACGTTATGATGACAGTTATTATGAGTTTATGCATTTTCATGTACCGAAGGTTGTTTGGAGTCCCGGATGTGATCACGGACATGACGAGGAGTCTCGAAATGGTCGAGACGTAAAGATTGATATATTGGAAGCCTATGTTTGGACACCGGAAGTGTTCCGGGTGAAATCGGGATTTTACCTGATTACCGGGAAGGTTACCGGAACCCCCTGGGAGCCAAATGGGCCAACATGGGCCTTAGTGGAAAGGTGAGAGGGCAGCCCACATAGGGCTGCGCCTCCCCCCCTCTCCCTAGTCCTATTAGGACTAGGAGAGGGGCTGGCCACCTCTCTCTCTCCCCCCTTTAAGGATTCCTAGTTGGACTAGGATTGGAGGGGGGAGTCCTACTCCCGGTAGGAGTAGGACTCCTCCTGCGCCTCCCTCTCTTTGGCCGGCCAGCCTCCCTCCCTCCATCCTTTATATACGGGGGCAGGGGACACCCCAAGACACACAAGTTGATCCTTGAGATCGTTCCTTAGCCGTGTGCGGTGCCCCCTGCCACCAAATTCCACCTCGATCATACCGTTGTAGTGCTTAGGCGAAGCCCTGCGTCGGTAGTACATCAAGATCGTCACCACGCCGTCGTGCTGACGGAACTCTTCCTCGACGCTTTGCTGGATCGGAGCCCGAGGATCGTCATCGAGCTGAACGTGTGCTAAGAACTCGGAGGCGCCGGAGTAACGGTGCTTGGATCAGTCGGATCGGGAAGAAGACGTACGACTACTTCCTCTACGTTGTGTGATCGCTTCCGCAGTCGGTCTGCGTTGGTACGTAGACAACACTCTCCCCCTCGTTGCTATGCATCACCATGATCTTGCGTGTGCGTAGGAAAATTTTCGAAATTACTACATTCCCCAACAATGAGGTGTTACCGGCTAGATCGATGTGATTTGGAATCAGGGTCCTGACAGCGTTGGCATCAGAGACGGACAGCCTGTAGGTTCGTTGAGCCAAACTGGTCGATGTCGAGTCTAGAAATGCTTTAGTTATATGTAGGGGAATTGATTGTGGGAGGGAACGTAAGGCTCTTTTACTTCTTTACCCTATGCCCTCTGATCTGAGTCATTCTCTTCTCATTCAACGTGGGTTAAGGACTAGGCTCTCTTCTTCTATCAGGTTCACGTGTTACTAATCCGTAGTAGCTTATAGGATTATTGTTACAAGTCCCAGTTCAGTTTCTACTATTCTTAGTATGTTGCAAATTGGATCAGAACCTTGATATAATGTTGTTGAGTGGTATTGCAAACTGTTGTGGATGTCTCAAATCTTTTTCTGAGCATTTACAGCTGTTATGTTGTCCAATTTTCCCTAGAAATTCTGATGTTTTTGCCTTGTGGTTGTGCTTTCAGATGGCCAACCATGCTCAAAACCAAGTGGTTCGCCTGACCCGGTGCCTCGACGTGCCCGGTCATACTGCTATGTTAGTCCGGGTCATGATCGAGACGGGTTACCATTGGTATCCCGAATACACCGTCGAAGAGCAGTTCCGCGACTTTAATCAAAGCCAGTATTTCTGCACCGTCAGGATATTTCCTTCTTATCCTGGATCTACCGAGCCCCTTCACTGTTCCTATGGACTCGGGGTTACCGTTGAGATGGCTGTGCAGGATGCTGCCTATTCCATGATGACCATCATGCGAGTCCGGACTGGCCTGCTTCGGAACACTGATTTCCGTTACATGCCAGCTTCACTTCCGGGAGCGCAAGGGTATCTTCAGGCTATCTATGCTGACTCCACTCAGGAGGATTAATTAACTCGTACCACTACCGAGATGCTCGAAGATAAGGACCGAGAGAATTGGGCCTTGAGGCTGGAGCTTTTTAATACCCGTGCTGATCATTGGGCCACATTGACTCGGTTTGCACCTGCGGTGCAAACTGGATGTATGGATACAAGGGATCTGTATCCTATGAGGTCTGCTTTGCCAGACATGGTGGATTGGTGTGATGTGGGAGGCATCACCCCACCCCGTGGTCCCCGCAGGCCACCGTTTGTTGGTCCAAGACCCCATCCTAGCCCCTATGGTCCACAGGCTCCTCAGGACCGTCTGTTCCCGGATGGTCACGTTGAACTTCCAGGCTATGGAGGTGACTTCTATGAGGACTACTACGGAGCTGTCTGAGTTAGTAGTAGTACCACTAGTATTGTAGTAGTTGTATCTCCATTGTCCTGCGTGACTTGTGGAATATGACTTTGCGTGTAATCAATTCCGGAGGTGTAGACAATAATGTATAGGAGCTTGGAATGCCTCCGATGAGATGTAACGTCTTTCATCATAGTTGTACTGTAGCCTGGGCTTGTACTAAACTATGTATGATGTGTATGACCGTTGGTATATATATGGCAGTTTATATTACCATGACATACGGATGAACATCTCTGCATTCCGTGTTATCCATTACATTCTGCACTTCCTTGCTAAGTTTCAGCCATCCTTGTCTAAACCGTTGTCTTGTTTTCTCCTAGGATGGTCAACACCCGCAGCAACCCTGCTGCCCCGGAGCAGGGGGAAGCCAGTGCAGCTAGAGGTGAAAATCTGCCTCACCCGCCTTCTCTGGCCGAAGTAATGCTGGAGGCGGAAAGAAACAAGCGTGAGACTAACCGCCTGCTGGAGCGGATTGAGCAGAACATTGCATGCCACCCGCGAAATGACTTGGTGTCAATCAATGACTTTATCAAGCTGTACCCACCAAAGTTTAACCATTCTGTCGAGCCCCTCGACGCGGATGACTGGCTTCGCAGCATCACCCACAAGCTACGTTCTGCCAACGTAGCCGAAGCCGACAAGGTTACCTATGCTGCCTATCACCTTGAAGGCCTTGCTAGCCTTTGGTGGGAAAACTTCGAAGCTATGCGCCCGGTCGGTCAAATCACTACTTGGGCTGAATTCAGTGAGGCTTTCTGTGAGCATCACATTCCGGAAGGTCTCATGGATCGCAAGAGGGAGGTGTTCTGCAACTTCACCCAAGGAAGACTGATTGTGGATGCTTACAGTCGTGAATTTGGGAATCTGGCACGTGTGCTTGCTTATGATTTTTTCTCGGATTAAAGACTCCATATAGCCAAAGATGGGCATCGGAGGGCCACCAGGGGGCCCACGAGGCAGGGGCATGCCCAGGGGGGTAGGGCACGCTCCCCACCCTTGTGGCCAAGGTGTGGCCCCCCTCTGGAACTTTCTTCGCTCAGTATTTTTTATATATTCTAGAAATAACTTCCATGAAGTTTCAGGACCTTTGGAGCTGTGCAGAATAGGTCTATAATATTTGCTCCTTTTCCAACCCAGAATCCCAGCTGCCGGCATTCTCCCTCTTCATGTAAACCTTGTAAAATAAGAGAGAATAGGCATAAGTATTGTGACACAATGTGTAATAACAGCCCATAATGCAATAAATATCGATATAAAAGCATGATGCAAAATGGACGTATCATACTCCGCTTCACACGTAGATCCCACCACGACGCTTTGTTTAGAACTATTCCAACTGACAACTCCACCGTTCAATATAAACACGTATCCGGTTTGCGATTTAGAATCATCCAGATCAGTGTCAAAGCTTGCATCAACGTAACCATTTACGACGAGCTCTTTATCACCTCCATAAAAGAGAAACATATCCTTTAGTCCTTTTCAGGTATTACAGGATGTTCTTGACCGCCGTCCAGTGATCCACTCCTGGATTACTTTGGTACCTCCCTGCTAGACTAATAGCAAGGCACACATCAGGTCTGGTACACAACATTGCATACATGATAGAGCCTATGGCTGAAGCATAGGGAACACTTTTCATTTTCTCTCGATAGAGCCTATGGCTGAAGCATAGGGAACACTTTACAGTTACCTCATCAAGTTCTACTTTCCTCCCACTCACTTCTTTCGAGAGAAACCCCCTCGCTAGAAAGGATCCATTCTTAGCAACAAATTTCTTCCTTCAAATCTATGATAGAAGGTGTACCCAACAGTCTCCTTTGGGTATCCTATGAAGACAGATTTCTCTAATTTGGGTTCGAGCTTATCAAGTTGAAGCATTTTCACATAAGCATCGCAACCCCAAACTTTAAGAAACGACAACTTTGGTTTCTTGCCAAACCATAGTTCATAAGGAGTCGTCTCAACGGATTTAGATGGTGCCCTATTTAACGTGAATGCAGCCGTCTCTAAAGCGTAACCACAAAATGATAGCGATAAATCAGTAAGAGACATCATAGATCGCACCATATCTTGTAAAGTATGATTACGACGTTCGGACACACCATTACGCTGTGGTGTTCCGGGTGGCGTGAGTTGCGAAACTATTCCGCACTGTTTCAAATGAAGACCAAATTCGTAACTCAAATATTCTCCTCCACGATCATATCGTAGAAACTTTATTTTCTTGTTACGATGATTTTCCACTTCACTCTGAAATTCTTTGAACTTTTAAAATGTTTCAGACTTATGTTTCATCGAGTAGATATACCCATATCTGCTCAAATCATCTGTGAAGATGAGAAAATAATGATACCCACCGCGAGCCTCAATATTCATCGGACCACATACATCAGTATGTATGATTTGCAACAAATCTGTTGCTCGCTCCATAGTTCCGGAGAACGATGTTTTAGTCATCTTGCCCATGAGGCATGGTTCGCAAGTACCAAGTGATTCATAATCAAGTGATTCCAAAAGTCCATCAGAATGGAGTTTCTTCATGCGCTTTACACCAATATGACCTAAACGGCTGTGCCACAAATAAGTTGCACTATCATTATCAACTTTGCATCTTTTGGCTTCAACATTATGAATATGTGTATCACTACTATCGAGATTCATCAAAAATGGACCACTCTTCAAGGGTGCATGACCATAAAAGATATTACTCATATAAATAGAACAACCATTATTCTCTGATTTAAATGAATAACCGTCTCGCATCAAACAAGATCCAGATATAATGTTCATCCTCAACGCTGGCACCAAATAACAATTATTCAGGTCTAAAACTAATCCCAAAGGTAGATGTAGAGGTAGCGTGCCAACAGCGATCACATCGACTTTGGAACCATTTCCCACGTGCATCGTCACCTCGTCCTTAGCCAATCTTCGCTTAATCCATAGTACCTGTTTCGAGTTGCAAATATTAGCAACAGAACCAGTATCAAATACCCAGGTGCTACTGCGAGCTTTAGTAAGGTACACATCAATAACATGTATATCACATATACCTTTGGTCACCTTGCCATCCTTCTTATCCGTCAAATACTTGGGGCAGTTCCGCTTCCAGTGACCATTCCCTTTGCAGCAGAAGCACTCAGTCTCAGGCTTAGGTACAGACTTTGGTTTCTTCTCTTGAGCAGCAACTTGTTTGCCATTCTTCTTGAAGTTCCCTTTCTTCTTCCCTTTACCCTTTTTCTTGAAACTGGTGGTCTTATTGACCATCAACACTTGATGCTCCTTCTTGATTTCTACCTCTGCAGCCTTTAGCATTGCGAAGAGCTCGGGAATTGTCTTATCCATCCCTTGCATACTATAGTTCATCACGAAGCTCTTGTAGCTTGGTGGCAGTGATTGAAGAACTCTGTCAATGACACTATCATCAGGAAGATTAACTCATAGTTGAGTCAAGTGGTTATGGTACCCAGACATTCTGAGTATATGTTCACTGACAGAACTATTCTCCTCCATCTTGCAGCTGTAGAACTTATTGGAGACTTCATATCTCTCAATCCGGGCATTTTCTTGAAATATTAACTTCAACTCCTGGAACATCTCATATGCTCCATGATGTTCAAAACGTCGTTGAAGTCCCAGTTCTAAGCCGTAAAGCATGGCACACTGAACTATTGAGTAGTCATCAACACGCGACTGCCAGGCATTCACAATGTCTGTAGTTGCCGGCATGGGTGGTACACCTAGCAGTGCTTCCAGGACATAATTCTTCTATGAGCAATGAGGATAATCCTCAAGTTACGGACCCAGTCGGTGTAATTTCTACCATCATCTTTCAACTTTGCTTTCTCAAGGAACGCATTAAAATTTAACGGAACAACAACACAGGCCATCTATCTACAACAACATAGACAAGCAAAATACTATCAAGTACTAAGTTCATGATAAATTAAAGTTCAATTAATCATATTTGAGAACTCCTACTTAGATAGACATCCCTCTAATCATCTAAGTGATCATGTGATCCATAGCAACTAAACGATGTCTGATCATCACGTGAGATGGAGTAGTTTTCAATGGTGAACATCACTATGTTGATCATATTTACTATATGATTCACGCTCGACCTTTCGGTCTCAGTGTTCCGAGGCCATATCTGCATATGCTAGGCTCGTCAAGTTTAACCCGAGTATTCTGCGTGTGCGAAACTGGCTTGCACCCGTTGTATATGGACGTAGAGCTTATCACACCCGATCATCACATGGTGTCTCGGCACAATGAACTTTGGCAACGGTGCATACTCAGGGAGAACACTTGTACCTTGAAATTTAGTGAGAGCTCATTGAGGGAGTCCTGGATTAGGGGGTCTCTGGACAGCCGGACTATATCCTTTGGCCGGACTGTTGGACTATACAGATACGAGATTGAAGACTTCATCCTGTGTCCGGATAGGACTCTACTTGGCATGGAAGGCAAGCTAGGCAATACAGATATGCATACCTCCTCCTTTGTAACCGACCTTGTGTAACCCTAGCCTCCTCCGGTGTCTATATAAACTGGATGGTTTTAGTCCATAGGACAACATACAATCATACCATAGGCTAGCTTCTAGGGTTTAGCCTCTCTGATCTCGTGGTAGATCAACTCTTGTACTACTCATATTATCAAGAATAATCAAGCAGGACGTAGGGTTTTACCTCCATCAAGAGGGCCCGAACCTAGGTAAAACATCGTGTCCCCTCCCTCCTGTTACCACCCGCCTTAGATGCACAGTTCGGGACCCCCTACCCAAGATCCGCCGGTTTTGACACCGACATTGGTGCTTTCATTGAGATTTCCTTTGTGTCGTCATCATTAGGCTTGATGGCTTCTTCAATCATCGATAGCGATGTAGTCCAGGGTGAGACTTTTCTTCCCGGACAGATCTTTGCATTCGGCGGCTTCGCACTGCGGGCCAACTCTCTTGGCCATCTGGAGCAGATCGAGAGTTATGCCCCTGGCCACCAGGTCAAGTTTGGAAGCTTAAACCACACGGCCGATATCCGCGGAGACTTGATCTTCGATGGATTCGAGCCCTTGCCTAGTGTGCCACACGGTTACGATGAGCATGATTTAGCTCTACCATCGGACAGTGTTCAGGAGATCGCGCCGGCAACCACTCCGACCCTCAATTCGGAGCCAGTTGCGCCATCCATGGACGGGTGGATAGACCCCGCCACGGAGGTCGTATCCTCAGCGTTGATCGAGCCGAGTATCGACCTTACCCTTCACGAGAGCCGTGATGCCAAGCTGCCGGATCCTTCCCCGGCCACGGACTCCGAACCGCCTGCGCCCGTGCCTATCAAATCCGACTGGGTGCCGATCATGGAGTTTACCTTCGTGGATATCTTTCAGCACTCGCCCTTCGGCGACATACTGAACTCATTAAGGTCTCTCTCCTTGTCAGGAGAGTCCTTGCCGAACTATGTACGGCAGGATTGGGATGCGGATGACGAAGAAATTCGCCGCCCACCCACCACCCACTTAGTAGCCACTATCGATAATTTGACCGACATGCTCGACTTCGACTCCGAAGACATCGACGGTATGGACGACGATGCAGGAGACGAACAGGAACCACTGCCCACGGGGTACTGGACGCCCACTTCATCATATGACGTATACATGGTGGACACACCCAAAGAAAACCACGACGAGGAACGGAAGGACGCAGCGAAGGGTTGTTCCCTCGAGACGCAGTCAAAGCGGCGGCGTAAGCACCGCTCCAAATACCGCCTCGGCAGAAACAACGATCATATAGACCCAGCGTTAGAGCAGGGTGAACCATCGCCCGACCACGGCAACACGGAGAATCAAACCAAACAACCCGACTCCATCGAAGATAACAGTCCGAACGACATCACACCGGACAGGCACCCGGAGCAACAGAATGCCTATCAAAGGCTTGTTGCCACTGCGAGGAGTCTGAAAAAGCAGAAGCAAAGGCTTAGGGCTGGACAAGACACACTCAAAATCAGATGGAGTGAAGTACTCAACACTACAGCGAAGTACGGCGGTAATCGCCACACCAAGAGCTACCCGAAGCGAAAATTGCTACCTGAATTCGATGAGGAGACCTTAGATCCCCCGCAATTAAAAAACAAAACGGCCATCCAGTCGGATAGACGACCTCGTGGCCAACATAGAGCGGCAAACGACGCCGCACATAAGCTAGTACGCAATCCACGCGAGGGCTCGCATCAAAAGGACGGCGCAACCAGATCCATATATGGGCCACGCAAGCGCGCTCTAGCATGCAATGCAACACAACAAACATCTGAACACCATGGTACGCCCAAATACAGGGGTGCTGCACACCCCCTATGTTTCACCGATGAGGTGCTGGACCATGAATTTCCAGAGGGATTCAAACTCGTAAACATAGAGGCGTACGATGGAACGACAGACCTTGGGGTCTTGATTGAGGACTACATCCTCCATATCCACATGGCTCGAGGAGACGATCTCCACGCCATCAAGTACTTACCCCTCAAGCTCAAAGGGCCAGCTCGGCACTAGCTTAAAAGCCTCCCCGAAAACTCCATTGGAAGCTGGGAAGAGCTCGAAGACGCCTTTCGGGCAAATTTTCAAGGGACCTATGTCCAACCACCGGATGCAGACGATTTAAGTCATATAACTCAACAGCCCGAAGAGTCAACCCGCAAGCTGTGGAACAGGTTCCTCACTAAAAAGAACCAAATAGTCGACTATCCGGATGCCGAAGCCTTAGCAGCTTTCAAGAACAGCGTCCAAGACGAATGGCTCGCCAGACACCTTGGCCAAGAAAAGCCGAGAACAATGGCAGCTTTAACAAGCCTCATGACCCGCTTTTGCACGGGCGAGGACAGCTGGTTAGCCCGATGCAGCACCAGCGACCCAAGTACATCCGAAGTCAGGGACGGAAATGGGAAATCACGACGCAGCAAAAACAAGCGACAGAATAAAGAAGAAAGCCCGAAGAGCATGGCGGTAAACGCCGGATTCAGAAGCTCTCGGCCAGGTCAGCAAAAGCTGCCCTCCAAAGGCAACAGAGACGAACTGTCCAGCCTAAACAAGATTCTGGACCAAATATGTCAGATCCATAGCACCCCCGATAAACCTGCAAATCATACCCACAGAGAATGTTGGGTCTTCAAGCAGTCCGGCAAACTTAACGCCAAACACAAGGGGCAGGATACACCAAGCGAAGACGAGGATGAGCCTCGCAAGCAAAGCACTGGGGAACAGAAGAAATTCCCACCAGAAGTCAAAATAGTCAACGTGTTACACGTGATAAAGGGGAGAAACAAAGCGGCACCCTTAGAGACACATGCCCCAGGGCCTATCATCGCGGAGTTCTGCCACTGGTCATCCCAACCGATCACCTTTGACCATCGGGATTACTCGGCAAGTATCCGACATGCAGGATGGGCTGCCTTGGTATTAGACCCAATAATTGACGGATACCACTTCACACGAGTTCTGATGGACAGCGGCAACAGTTTAAGTCTGATATACCAGGACACAGTCCGCAACATGGGGATAGACCCAGCTAAAATTAGCCATAGAAATACTACCTTTAAAGGAGTAACGCCAGGCCCAGAAGCCCATTGCACGGGCTCCCTGCTACTAGAGGTTATATTCGGCCTTCCCGATAACTTCTGCAGCGAAAAGTTAACCTTCCATATCGCTCCGTTGCAAAGTGGCTATCAATCACTACTCGGACGTGAAGTTTTTGCTCGCTTTAACGCAATACCACATTACGCTTCTCTCATGCTTAAGATGCCCGGTCCACGCGGCATCATTACAGTAAATGGAAATATTGAGCGCTCCTTGCTCGCTGAAGACAGTGCGGCTGCCTTGGCAGCCGCACACTAAACGGCCTCACCAACTAAAGCATTTGATAGGTCGTTAAGACCACGAACGCAGATAGACGAGTCCGGCGCAGCTATATGTAATTGATACAGGTTTGATGGCCATACCCCTATTACAATACAAGGGGCTCAACGCGCGCAAACAAGTGGCAATTAGGCTCAAACTTTACTCATCTCAAATTGTACATGGTTTCTTTAGTATAACCTACCTTTTTGCATGACAACTTTCCAACTAAGTTCCTCTCTTTTACAGATGACCATCATGCTACACCTGTCCAGGACACGGCACAACGGAGACACCGGCGCAGACGTGCAACAGGGACCCGTTCCAAGGATTCTTTTTAGATTAAGACCCTGCGTAAAACTTTTTTACTGTCTCTTGTTGATACACATCCCCCAGATTCTCAGTACAATTGAGAAGGATGCTGACGTATTGGCATGTGGACACGTCAGAATATTGCACTACCTGGACACTAGGGGCTTATTACAAAGGGCACTGCTTAAGCCCGGTTTCCACCATAAAGACCGAATACCTTAGGGAGTGTTCGACGTCGCGAGTTTGGCCTTATATGCATCAGCTCCGAATCATGTCTTTGGTCAAATGTTGGGTTTGCCCGGCTCCTGTGTTTTGCTGCCTTACGTTCCGCTCTATCGGCTAAGGCGGCACCAGGAGAACTACTGCGATTGTGCCCTGGTTCATCCGGACGAGCACCTCAGTAGAGAAAGCCGAAAATTGACTGTCATGATATAGCGTGAGACTGGTCAACCACTCGATGACCTAGCGGAATCTTCGGGATTCCTCCGCTTTAACGAAGGGCTGTTTCCCGGCCAGGCATGTATGCACCCCGAATTCGGATGAGTGCGGAGCCACCAGGGGCTATATAGTAGCCCCACTGTCAAACTCCTCTGGCTAAATGAAAGTGTTAAAGCATTATAGTCCGGTTGCGTAGTTCGCTGCGCTATCACCTCCTTAATTGAGGGAGTCCTGGATTAGGGGGTCTCCGGACAGCTAGACTATATCCTTTGGCCGGACTATTGGACTATGAAGATACGAGATTGAAGACTTCGTCCCGTGTCCGGATAGGACTCTACTTGGCGTGGAAGGCAAGCTAGGCAATACAGATATGCATACCTCCTCCTTTGTAACTGACCTTGTGTAACCCTAGCCTCCTCCGATGTCTATATAAACCGGAAGGTTTTAGTCCGTAGGACAACATACAATCATACCATAGGCTAGCTTCTAGGGTTTAGCCTCTCTGATCTCATGGTAGATCAACTCTTGTACTACTCATATTATCAAGAATAATCAAGCAGGACGTAGGGTTTTACCTCCATCAAGAGGGCCCGAACGTGGGTAAAACATCGTGTCCCCTGCCTCTTGTTACCATCCGCCTTAGACGCACAGTTCGGGACCCCCTACCCGAGATCTGCCGGTTTTGACACAGACACTCATCTTATAATGCTACCGTCAATCAAGCATAATAAGACGCATAAAGGATAAACATCACATGCAATCATTATAAGTGATATGATATGGCCATCATCATCTTGTGCCTGTGATATCCATCTCCAAAGCACCGTCATGATCACCATCGTCACCGGCCCGACACCTTGATCTCCATCATATCATCGTTGTCGTCTCGCCAACTATAAATCAATTACAGGGCGATTGCATTGCATACAATAAAGCGACAACCATATGGCTCCTGCCAGTTGTCGATAACTCCGTTACCAAACATGATAATCTCATACAATAAAATATAGCATCATGCCTTGACCATATCACATCACAACATGCCCTGCAAAAACAAGTTAGACGTCCTCTACTTTGTTGTTGCAAGTTTTACGTGGCTACTATGGGCTGAGCAAGAACCGTTCTTACCTACGCATCAAAACCACAACGATATTTCGTCAAGTTAGTGTTGTTTTAACCTTCAGCAAGGACCGGACATAGTCACACTCGGTTCAACTAAAGTTGGAGAAACTAACACCCGCCAGCCATATGTGTGCGAAGCACGTTGCTAGAACCAGTCTCGCGTAAGCGTATGCGTAATGTCGGTCTGGGCCGCTTCATCCAACAATACCGCCGAACCAAAGTATGACATGCTGGAAAGCAGTATGACTTGTATCGCCCGCAACTCACTTGTGTTCTACTCATGTATATAACATCTACGCATAAACCTGGCTCGGATGCCACTGTTGGGGAACATAGTAATTTCAAAAAAAATTCCTACGCACACGCAAGATCATGGTGATGCATAGCAATGATAGGGAAGAGTATCGTCCACGTACCCTCGTAGACCGTAAGCGGAAGCGTTATGAGAACGCGGTTGATGTAATCGAATGTCTTAACGATCCGACCGATCCAAGTACCGAATGCACGACACCTCCGAGTTTAGCACACGTTCAGCTCGATAACGTCCCACGAACTCCGATCCAACAGAGCTTCACAAGAGAGTTCCGTCAGCACGATGGCGTGATGACGGTGATGATGTTGCTACCGATGTAGGGCTTCGCCTAAGCACCGCTACGATATGATCGAGGTGGATTATGGTGGAGGGGGCACCGCACATGACTAAGGGGTCAATGATCAACTTGTGTGTCCTAGGGTGCCCCTGCCCCCATATATAAAGGAGCAAGGGGGAGGTCGGCCGACCCCTATAGGGCACGCCAGGAGGAGGAGAGGAAGGGGGAGGGGAGAAGGAAGGAGAGGGAGGAAAGGAGGAAAGCGGGGCCGGCCCCCTAGTCCAATTCGGTTTGGGCTAGGGGGCCGCATGCCCTGCCTCCTCTCTTCTACCACTTGGTCCATGAGGCCCAATACTTCTTCCCCGTATTCCCGTAACTCCCCGGTACTCCGAAAAATACCTGAATCACTCGGAACCTTTCCGATGTCCGAATATAGTCGTCCAATATATCGATCTTTACGTATCGACCATTTCGAGACTCCTTGTCATGTCCCTGATCTCATCCGGGACTCCGAACTACCTTCGGTACATCAAATCACATAAACTCATAATACCGATCGTCACCGAACGTTAAGCGTGCGGACCCTATGGGTTCGAGAACTATGTAGACATGACCGAGACACGTCTCTGGTCAATAACCAATAGCGGAACCTGGATGTTCATATTGGCTCCTACATATTCTACGAAGATCTTTATCGATCAAACCGCATAACAACATACGTTGTTCCCTTTGTCATTGGTATGTTACTTGCCCGAGATTCGATCGTCGGTATCTCAATACCTAGTTCAATCTTGTTACTGGCAAGTATCTTTACTCGTTTCGTAATGCACTATCCCGCAACTAACTCATTAGTTGCATTGCTTGCATTGCTTGCAAGGCTTATAGTGATGTGCATTACCGAGAGGGCCCAGAGATACCTCTCCGACAATCGGAGTGACAAATCCTAATCTCGATTTATGCCAACTCAACAAGTACCATCGGAGACACTTGTAGAGCACCTTTATAATTACCCAGTTATGTTGTGACATTTGGTAGCACACAAAGTGTTCCTTTGGTAATCAGGAGTTGCATAATCTCATAGTTATAGGAACATGTATAAGCCATGAAGAAAGCAATAGCAGTAAACTAAAACGATCAAGTGCTAAGGTAACGGAATGGGTCAAGTCAATCACATCATTCTTCTAATTATGTGATCCCATTTATCAAATGACAACTCATGTCTATGGTTAGGAAACATAACCATCTTTGATTATCGAGCTAGTCAAGTAGAGGCATACTAGTGACACTCTGTTTGTCTATGTATTCACACTTGTACTATGTTTCTGGTTAATACAATTCTAGTATGAATAATAAACATTTATCATGAAATAAGGAAATAAATAATAACTTTATTATTGCCTCTAGGGCATATTTCCTTCAAGGATGTGCCTATTGTGGTTGCAAACATTACTATTTTAACGGACTTTGTTATTCTTGATATTCCCGAGGACAATAGTATGTCTATTATCCTTGGTAGACCCTTTTTGAATACTGCAGGGCCTGTTATTGATTGCAACAAAGGGAATGTCACTTTTCATGTTAATGGTAATGAGCATACGGTACACTTTCCGAGGAAACAACCTCAAGTCCACAGTATCAATTCTATTGGAAAAATTTCAACGATTACTATTGGAGGTTTTGAATTCCCTCTTCCTACTATCAAGAAGAAATATGATATTCTTATTGTTGGGGACATGCACATCCCCGTTGAGGTAACCTAGTGTTATTCGAAAATTCTCCGGTTTCATTTTATTCAGAAAGGGTTTGTTAACAAGACTTGATCAACCTTGTTAGTGGATTCCTTTTGATGAGCATGAGATGGGTGAAGTTAGAAAGCACAATTCTTTGTACCCTCCTTTTACTTTCTGTTATTTAGATTAAATAAAGTAAAAATAGTATTTTTTGTCTCTTTTCTGAATTATCCTTGCAATAAAAATACCTCGAAAATAAAATTTCTCCAAATGTCATGAAAATGAAATATGATTTTTTGTAGAATATTTAAGAATTACTAGCACTGAGAACACACCAGGGGGCCCACCATTGATCCATGAGGGTGCGGGGCGCCCCCTGCCTCGTGGACCCCACTGGACCCCCTCCACTTATTCCAGCACCCATTCACTTCGTCTTCCTCCAGAAAAAAATCCTCACATATCTCAAACCCGTGTTCTATCTCATCTTGCTGCCATTTTTTATCTCCTTGCTCAAAGCTCCATTCACAAAATTGTTTGTGGAGATTGTTCTTCGGTATGCGACTCCTCCAATGGTCCAATTAGTTTTTGTTCTAGTGCTTCATTTATTGCAAAATTTTGCTGCTAAGGTGACCCTGTTCTTGAGCTTGCATGTCAAATTTATATGGTCTAAAGTAGTTTTAATGCATGGTATAGCCTCTAGGCACTTGTGGGAGTAGTTGCTATCAATTTTGGTGAGTTTGGTTCACTTTTATTTTGAGTCACTAAAAATTTCAGAAATTTTTTAGAGAAAGAAAATGTTTAGGAAAATGTACCAAGGTGGTTCCTCAAGGAAGCAAGGACCAAGGCTCATGATACGTGACCAGACAATGAACCACCGAGGGAAGCTTAAGTGCGGCCATGTGAATGGTCGTCAGAGGAGTTTATGGTCCAGGTAGACATCAAGGATGAATTTGACGCGTATATGCATAATGCTGATCTTGAGGACTTCGTGTCAGATAAGTGCCTGCAGTACCACTATCTAACTGATTCCTTTTTGAGGAGGTTTAAATTTACATCATCATGCAATTCTCACATTGTTTTATTTGATCTTTATGATAAATCATATACCATGGACCTAGAAGATTTTAATACTGTTGCAAACTCCCGCAGTGAGGCAATATTAGTGAACCTCGCAAATATGAATATAAAGACTTTCTTGCTACTATCACTGTGGGGGATCTAGGGAAAACACACAAGCCACCATAGGGAGCATTCATTTCCCTTCCATACATTATTTTGCTCTCTTTAATGGTAGATGCATTAATGGTAAAGATGAGGCTTGTCACATGTGCATTCCAGATATTTGTGTCCTCAAAAGTGCGGTATTAGGAGATAAACAATATAACTTGGGGGCCATTGTTGCATGAAGGTTGCATCTTAACGGTATAAGTGGAGATTTGTTTGGTGGAATTTATGCAACTCGTGTAACTAATTATCTTAATGTACCCATACATGGAAATGATATAGAGCTACCTTCTGCTTATCTAGATTATAATGCTATGGTTCGCCATCAGTTTCTTGAGAGGAATGAACAGTTCCTCCAGTACCGACTAATCTTTGACAGACAGCGCACTGTCCATGCTGTCCTCCCTGCTCCTACTTTCTTTAACTTTCAGGCAAAAAGGAGATATGTTATAACCAGGGAGGAGGCGAACGAGTACGAGAGGAGGACGGAGGCAGCTCGCCTCCAAGTTGCAGCTCTTCAGGCAATAGCTGCTGCATCTCAGTACAACCCCAGCAATAACTTTGGATATCCACCAGGCCAGCAGTGGTCATAGACCAACTTAGGCCAAAATCCTAAGATTGGGGGAGTACGTATTTCTCACCGACATTACATTCATGTTCACACACTAATTCTAGTTGTCGGTGCTCATACTTTTTCATTGTACTATCCATGCTAGTTTATTTTCTTTTCTAAGCCTTCTTCTTGTGTGTTTGAAAAACCTTAAGAAAAAAATTAGTTGTAGCTTTTAGCTAGTTTACTTTTCATGCATGTAGTAGTAGTAACTAAAAGAAAACTCAAAAATATTTCTCGTTCTTCTTTTGCTTGTTGGGAGCTTTCCCGTGTAAATAGTTTTATTTCTTTTCTTATCCTTTGGGGGTCGAGAGGAGAAGACCATGATGAAAATGTTGAGTGGCTCTCATATGCATTATTGTTGATTTAACCAAGAGCCCATATTACCTTGTTTTCTCCCTTGTATTAAATGCTTGCAGATTCTAGCTTAGTACAATGCACGTGCACTATTATTATTATCCACGCCGTTCGGTCATGCGAGTGAAAGGCAATAATGACGATATATGATGGACTGATTGGGACGAGAGAAGCTGGTATGAACTCGACCTATCTTGTTTTTGTAAATATGATTAGTTCATCTTTCCTGATTCAGCCTATTATGAATGAAACATGGTTGCAATGACAATTAGAGATTATAGTTGCCCATGCCATGCTTAATTAGCTAGGAGTTTATAATAGTTTACCTTGCGTGCCAACATGCTATTAAAATGGTTGTGATGTGGTATGATAGGGTCGTATCCTCCTTTGAACGATTCAAGTGGTTTGACTTGGCACATTTTCACGCATGTAGTTGAAACAAAATCAACATAGCCTCCATGATATTTATGTTCATGGTGATTTATATCCTACTCATGCTTGCACTCATTATTGATTAATCTTAACGCATGTTCATGACTGTTGTCGCTCTCTAGTTGGTCGCTTCATAGTCTCTTTCTAGCCTTCACTTGTAGTAAGCAGGAATACTGCTTGTGCATCCACTTCCATAAACTCCAAAGTTATTCCACATGAGTCCACCATACCTTCCTATAAGCGGTATCTACCTGCCGTTCCAAGTAAATTTGTATGTGCCAAAATCTAAACCTTCAAATGAAATTCTGTTTTGTATGCTCGAATAGCTCATCAACTAGGGTTGTCTATATATTCCATGCTAGGTGTGTTATTCTCACGATGAGTGGACTCCGCTCATCACTCACGAAAAAATGACTGGTAAAGGGGATGCCCAGTCCCATGCTGAAATCAAAATAATTGCAAACAAAACTCCCCCAGGATTATTGTTAGTTGGAGGCACCCATTGTTTCGGACAAGCCATGGATTGTTGTTTGTTGGTGGTGGGGAGTATAAACTTTACCATTCTGTTTGGGAACCGCCTATAATGTGTGTAGCATGGAAGATATCGAGATCTCTTGGTTGTTATGTTGACAATGAAAGTATACGAGTCAAAATATTATTTATCTCTGTTTCAAAACTCGAGCTCTGGCACCTCTGAAAATCCCTACCTCCCTCTACGAAGGGCCTATCTATTTACTTTTATGTTGAGTCATCACCCTCTTATCAAAAAGCACCAGTTAGAGAGCACCGCTGTCATCCGCATGCATTGCTATTAATTTACATTGAGTATAACTATGACTGGATCTCTTTTACCATGAATTACAATGTCTAGTCAGTCCTTGATCTCCAAGGGTGCTCTACATTTATGTTTTGCGGTCTCAGAAAGGGCTAGCGACATACCATCTTGTTATATCATGTTATGATTGTTTTGAGAAAGTGTTGTCATCCGAGATTTATTATTATTGCTCGCCAATTGATTATGCCATTGATATGAGTAAACATGAGACCTAAATGTTATTTTGAGTATGGTTAGTTCATAATCTTTGCTGAAAACTTGAATGTTAGCTTTACATTTTTGCAACAACAAGATCAAACAAAGTTTGTAAAAGTTTTTCTTTATCACTTTAAGTTTGTCAACTGAATTGCTTGAGGACAAGCAAAGGTTTAAGCTTGGGGGAGTTGATACGTCTCCAACGTATCTACTTTTCCAAACACTTTTGACCTTGTTTTGGACTCTAACTTGCACGATTTGAATGGAACTAACCCGGACTGACGTTGTTTTTAGCAGAATTGTCATGGTGTTATTTTTGTGTAGAAATAAAAGTTCTTGGAATGACCTAAAAATCCAGGGAGACACGTTTTGGAATTAATAAAAAATACTTGTGAAAGAATCAGCATCAGGGGGCCCACACCCTGTCCACTAGGGTGCAGGGCGCCCTGTAACGCCCTCGATGCGGCTATATCTCCCACATGTCGAAGCACGACTTAGAGGCATAACCGCATTGAAAGCAATGTCGCAAGTGAGGTAATCTTCACACAACCCATGTAATACATAAGGGACAGAGATACATAGTTGGCTTACAATCGCCACTTCACACAATTACATGAATAAAGCATTACATCATCCAGATACAATCAGGGCCCGACTACGGAGCCAAAATAAAAGAAGACTACCCAAAATGCTACACAGATCCCCGATCGTCCCGACTGGGCTCCACTACTGATCAACTAGAACGAAACAACACAAAGGACAAGATCTTCATCGAGCTCCTCCTGAGCTTGGTTGCGTCATCTGCACGGTTCAACGGCACCTGCAAGCTGGTTTTGGAAGTATCTATGAGTCACGGGGACTCAGCAATCTCACACCCTCGCGATCAAGACTATTTAAGCTTATGGGTAAGGTAAAGGTATGATGTGGAGCTGCAGCAAGCGACTAGCATATATGGTGGCTAACATACGCAATATGAGAGCGAGAAGAGAAGGCAAAGCACGGTCGAGAAACTATGATCAAGAAGTGATCCTAGAACAACCTACGTTAAACATAACTCCAACACCGTGTTCACTTCCCGGACTCCGCCGGAAAGAGACCATGACGGTAACACACGCGGTTGATGTATTTTAATTAAGGTCAACTTCAGGTTTTCTACAACCGGACATTAACAAATTCCCATCTGCCCATAACCGCGGGCACGGCTTTCAAAAGTTCAAATCCCTGCAGGGGTGTCCCAACTTAGCCCATCACAAGCTCTCAAGGTCAACGAAGGATATTCCTTCTAGCGGGAAGACCCGATCAGACTCGGAATCCCGGTTACAAGACATTTCGACAATGGTAAAACAAGACCAGCAAAGCCACCCGAATGTGCCGACAAATCCTGATAGGAGCTGCACATATCTCGTTCTCAGGACACACCGGATTGTCCAAACTTCCGGTAGGCCAGCCCAGAGTTGCCCCTGGTGGCCACCGGCGGCTGACAAGGTAGACCAACACTCAGAGGAGCACTGGCCCGGGGGGGTAAAATAATGATGACCCTCGAGAGCGCGACTCCCAAGGGAAAACAAAAGGCTAGGTGGCGAATGGTAAAACCAAGGTTGGGCCTTGCTGGAGGAGTTTTATTCAAAGCAAACTGTCAAGGGGTTCCCATTATAACCCAACCGCGTAAGGAACGCAAAATCCGGGAACATAACACCGATATGACGGAAACTAGGGCGGCAAGAGTGGAACAAAACACCGGGCATAAGGCCGAGCCTTCCACCCTTTACCAAGTATATAAATGCATTAATTAAATAATAGATATTGTGATATCCCAACAAAATATCCATGTTCCAACATGGAACAAGCTCCAATCTTCACCTACAACTAACAATGCTATAAGAGGGGCTGAGCAAAGCAGTATCATAGCCAAACAATGGTTTGCTAGGACAAGGTGGGTTAGAGGCTTGGTTCAACAATAAGGGAGGCATGATAAGCAAGTGTTAGGTATCGCAGCATAGGCATAGCAAAAGAGCGAGCAACTAGCAAGCAAAGATAGAAGTGATTTCGAGGGTATGGTCATCTTGCCTGAAATCCCGCAAAGAAGAAGAACGAGTCCATGAATAAGAAAAACGGACGTAGACGAACGGGTCCTCACAAACACGACATTATTAGAACCAACCCGAAGAAGCAACACCGGAAAAGAAGCACACAACATAGTAAACAAACCACACATGAACATGGTATGATATGCGGGATGCGGTATGTGATGCATATGCATGATTTGCAAAGGAAAGATTGAACCTGACCTCAACTTGGAAATCCAAGAGTGCCACTGGAAAGGTGAGGCGATTTCTGTTGAAATTGATATAAAGATCACCAGAATCGGATGCACGGTTTGGAAATGGCAAGCAAAACAAATATAGCACCGGCCTGTGATAAACAGCAAGTAGCCATCTAAATGCAACAAGATAAATATGCACCAGCACTCAAACCTGGCAAAAAAATACATGGCAGGGATCCACTCATGAAGTTTGACGAAAGATGAACACTAAGCTACGGCTAATTCATCAATTAACAGGTTCAAACAAGCATGGCAAAAGTGCAATTGATAACAGGTTACAGACTTAGTGAAATTAACACAAGTCTGGAATTTATCATCAAGAAGCACACTTTAGAGCACGAAAACTACATGCTATAGGAACTTAACATGGCAAAGCAAGGTACGGCATGAAGCTACTCAAAGCACTTAACAAAAGTACCTTAGTGAGCTTGAGCCAAAAGGGATCAGAAAATACAATTGCAAGCATGTGAACATGGCAAAAACATAAACAGATTCAGACTTAGAGAAAAACTAGAGCATGCAAAACAGTTAACGAGTAGGCATGTTTACGAGCTCGATGCACTCACTACAGAGCATGGAATAACAAGCTAAGCATACATCCATCAAGAAGACATGGCATAGAAGCTAGACGTGGCAAGAACAACATCATAGCATGCACGGATCAATAGAAACATCCTTGGCAAAATCGCTAACAAGTCAACAATCTGCCAGGATTCACGATATAGCAAAAGTAGAGCTAGATAGACTCAAGCTTGGGTGCTCCATAAATGCAAGCAAAGACATGGATGGATAGAGCACCACAATGTTAACAAAACATCCTTACTGATCATCCTCAAACGAGGCACGAATCACTAGGAAACAACATGAACGTATGGCATAACAACAAAATCAGGACAAGGACTTAGTGAAATTCTAAGTCCCTGAAATCAGCATTACCGATTACCCTACTTTGCAAGCTTGTGCTAGTCACCACAAATATCACAAAAATACATGGCAAGCACATCTGTAAAGATGGCATGGCATATAACAAAGCACATGCAGAGCTCAGGATCATATCATGCACACATTAAACATGGCAAAAATGACAAATATCTATTTGATGAAACAGATCTGGCAAATTACTCACATAGCCCTCTTCCAACGACATTTCAGGAATCAAGATGAGCTCAAATGAAAATGATGCAATGAGATGAAATGATGTACTCATCGAGACGAACATTTTTATATGCTACATGCACAAATCGGAGCTATGGATGATGAGCTATGATGCGATGAAAATGCCTAAAAATAACAACAGATCTGGGGACTTGGCAGTTTTCCAGAAAAAAATGGATCGAGCGCGAAATAGTTAAGTTGTTCTCGGGGCGAGGGATAGGGCTGCTCACCCTGGGCTTCGTCCCACGAGGAGGGAAGAGGCAGGACGAGGCTGGGCCGGTGGAGATGGGCCTGGACGAGGTCGGGCCCAGGGGCGACGCTCCCCTCGTCGTCTCCTTCCTCTGACTGCACGAGGCAGGAGGCCGTGGCGGTCAACGGCGGCCGGGGAGGGTCTCCGGCGAGGCGGGCACGGCAGGGATTGGCGGGAACGGACGGATACCGAGGAGAGGGTGTCGGATCCATCCTTGGAGGAGCTCCAAACGGTGTCGGGAGCGGATCGGGGCGGCGGCGCGCTTCCTGTCGAAGTACAGAGAGAGAGATGAGGAGAGATCGAGAGAGAGAGAGAAAAGCCAGAGACAGGGTGACGGGGAGGCGCGAGCTCACCGGGACGGCGGCGCTCCGGCACGGTGCTCGTCTACGGTGGCGAGGCAGCAGGGTTCGAGGGGCAGCGCGGTGGAGGCGTTGGTGAGGTCGGGCGGCGGAGCGCGGGCCCGGCGCGGCCCGATTCGGCCCCGGGGTGGGCCGGATCTGGGCCCCGGGCGGCGGCGGCGAAGTGGGGCTCTGCGTGGTGACGTGGTGGGCTATGATTGGCTGAGGAGGGCGGCGCAGACATGTCCGGCGGTGCGGGAGTTTTGTCCGGGCACGAGGTAGAGGAAGGTTAGGGTTAGACCGCGAATTTCGGAGGGATACACAAATATATAGGTAGAGGGAGCTAGGAGAGTCCAAATGAGGTGCGGTTTTCGGCCATGCAATCGTGATCGAACGACCGAGATGATGGAGGGGGTTTAGGTGGGTTTTGGGCCAAATTGGAAGGGTGTTGGGCTGCAACACGCACGAGTCCTTTTCGGTCCCTCGGTTAACCGTTGGAGTATCAAACGAAGTCCAAATGGCACGAAACTTGACAGGCGGTCTACCGGTAGTAAACCAAGGTCGCATGACAAGTCTCGGTCCAATCCGAAAACGTTTAACACCCGCACATGAAAAGAGGTAGAAAAGACCACCGGAGGACATAGGAGCGCCGGAATGCAAAACGGACAACGGGGAAAATGCTCGGATGCATGAGACGAACACATATGCAAATGAAATGCACAGGATGGCATGATATGCAATGCATGACACGCAAGCAATGAAAACGCAACAACAACGAATAACTGGAGGACACCTGGCACATCGGTCTCGGGACGTTACAAGACTCCACCACTATGAGAGGATCTCGCCCCGAGATCTCGAATGGCACCGGAGGGAAAAACAGAAGAGAAAGAGAAGAGGTAAAACTAAGTTGCTTTTTGAGAAACGAGTGAAACCAAAGAAACTTGTGAGGTTAAGCAATTTGAAAGAGGAATACAACGGAAGAGAACAAAGTTGAAAGCACTCCGGTAGAGAAGAGTAACTAGGAAGAACAAATTCGGACAGCACTCCGGTAGAAAAGAGATGCAAGGCTTGATAAGGCGAAAAGAACTTGAGCAAAAGGGCACAACACTCTGGTTAGATGGATATGCATGAAAAGAACGTGATCCTGACAAAGCAAGAAGATGAGTTGAAGAGAGCAACATCACAATGCCTCCGGAAGAAATGAAAGGATGGAAATGGAATGAATGGAGGGAAAGCAAGATCTTGGGAGAGCATGCTAACAACAAATGCTAGAAATGAGTAGTTGGATTAACAACAACAAAAAGGATAAGCTTGTAGTGGGCTTATGGAAAACATCTCAAAAGTGAGGTGAAGTTCTGCCACTAATGGGAAACAATGGATTTGAATAGATACCAACAAGGAAACGACGAGCTTATACCACCGGGAGGATAAAAGAACTTGGGTCGATTATAAGCACCATAATAGCAACAATCCTTAGGGAAAGCTTTAGGTGAAATATAACCCAAGGTAACTCCAATGACGAGATTGATGGTTTTAAAATACCCCATTCTTAATAACATGTGAATCATGAAACATGAACTCATATTATCAAGAATGACATAATACCACCTCCGATAATATGGTAGAAAGAATTACACTTCGAAGTGCAAGATGAAGAATGCTTGAGCTCCTTTGAAAAGAATCTTGATGAACACTTCTAGAAGGAATTAAATCTTTGATGAACCATCATGTAGAACCTCCATGAAGAACTTCGGTAATAAAAGAATGATCAAACGAAAGGAAAGAGAAGTTGAAAACACAAGGTGAAACCTTGTAATGATTTAGATGGATCTCCGTGATAATTAGAGCTTGGAACTCCAGGAAACAAAGACAAGCACTTGAAACCAAGAATTTAATCATCGTGAACAAACTCCGGAAGAAAAGATTAACATATGGATGAAACAAGAATAAGAATTATATTATGCTTAACCTTCACCAATTAAATTGATGACAAACAGCGGATTTGGCATATTACTTATTCTCGTAGAAAAGATTAAGGGATATATAACATACACTTGGAAAGGTCTTCGACGAACCACCGATAGAATTGAAACAACGAATGAATTGATATGATAAACAAGGAAGAGAAATCTTGAACGAACCACCGTAAGAATTAAAATTGAACGAAGAGAAGATAAAGAAACACCGGGTAAGAATTGACAAATGAACGAAGATACATGAGAGAGTTTAGATACAAAAGAACGAAGAGATCACGAACTGAAAAGAGAATGTTTGAACGATGCACCGGTATGATTTGGAGAATGATAGCTGAAGGCTGAGAATGAATAAGTCTTCTGAAATGATGGGCTCCAGATAATCAAACTGAAAAGACTCCTTAATTTCTCCGGATAGGTGAAAAGAATTCCCACAATCGAAAATAATTATGAGAGGATGGCAACAAGCTAGAATCACGAATCTCTGAGATAACGGATAAGATATGGAGGTAAAACTCTTCGGTCTTCAAACACAGAGAATGATGATGAGAAACACCACCATGAATTGTTGAGGCACTCCGGAATGAAAAATTGGAAAGGTTGAGCCAACAATGAAAAGAATTTAACCGATCTTGGAGAAAGGCATTTGGCTGATGATAAATCATTCTTACGTCAAACTTCGAAAAGAAATTTGAGGATAGCTCCGGGAAAATAAGAAGAGTCAGGTAAGATCCTGGGAAAAGACATGTGGGTTAGGGCCCACTCAAAAGAAACACCGTAGAACGATTTAAAAGAGAGAATGCACCGGTAAGATTTAAATGGCTAGAATGAGATAACAACCTCGAAATAGGTTGAACTGATCTTGAAAGACAAGACAAGCCTACTGAGATATCTTCAGCACTCCCGAACAAATGAATAGAGAGAAGTGAATATTATGAGGTGCACCGGTATGAGAAGGTATTTGAAACAAGGAAAAAGGGATATGAGATCAACACTGAAAGCTTGATTTGAAACCACCGGAGATGAAAAGAATGAAGAATGACAAACTTGAAGCTCCATTAGAATCTTCATGAGAATCACCGGCTAAGAACATTGACGGAAAAGGAATGGAGAGGCTTCACAACAATAAAATGATACTTGAATAAGAAATCTGGTTCCTTGAAGAAAAGGGTGGGAGGAAGGGAAAACAAAGGCAACTTGGAGACGGATGAAACAAACACCGTCCAGAAGAAACTGATACTTGATCTTGAGGATATTGAAATGATCGGATCCACTTGAAGAGAAGCACGCCGGTTAAAAAGGATTGACAAAAACAATCTTGATGATCAAGAAGGATTGGTATTCACATTGGAGTATGAGAACACCATTTGGGGAAGGTATGGAATCAACATTTGACTTTGAAGCAACTCGAATACCACAACTCAAAAACAAAAACAAAGGATTGGCTTGCAGAATAAGCCGGAACAAACATATGATAGAGATTTCGTCTGAAGTTTTCGTGGTGGGGCCTACACGGGCTCGATCGTACAGCACCATCATGCACAAGGCAGTGCACATGACATACGAAGCGTCCCCGAGTCGGCATAGCCAAGGACTCTTTAAGACACAACAAGACCACTGTAAAACCAACAGTGGATAGGCGGACCACTAGACGTCGAACCCCAATTTCATATCATACATCTGTCGGAAAGATATCCTAAGAGCTACTTGAATTCCCACTTATAAATTCCCAAAACTTTCCGGTTATGCAATCAGGTGTTGGGGATACAGGGGAAGCATAATATCTCACCCAAAACTAGCAAATCCTACATCCAGCTGTATCCATCCTTCAACACATAACCAAGAAACCTTCGGAAATTGTCTACCTCAACCTTCGAAAAACACCCGTTATACGAGTTATGGCAATACTCCCGAACTCCCGCCCCAGTACTGGGTAGCGTCGAGGTTATCTCACCAACAACTGCATAAAAGAGATTTTTGATGTCGGCGAAACTATCTCGTGTATTCTAGAACTGCAACGATAAAATTGTGACGACAACACCTCGGAGCTCAACTCCCCGGGACACTGCCACAACCCCTAAATGACAGGAGGCACCAAGAACAATGTTCTCGTCACAAAACCATCGGAACGATTCCAATATACCCGCGTGACCCTAAAACTTTTTTTTAGTGAAATTTGAAAAGAGAAGAGTCAAAACTCTACGTCAGGATGCCTCACCAGAGAGATGAAGGGACTGAGGAGTAAAAAGAAGTCCTAGCTCTCCGATATATATAATTCCTAAATGACTCAAAACATTTTTCTAGACTCAACAACGCCAGCTATTCGATCAAGCAGGGGGCTCCTAAGGTCGGGGAATGCTCTGATACCAACTTGTAACGCCCTCGATGCGGCTATATCTCCCACGTGTCGAGGCACGACTTAGAGGCATAACCACATTAAAAGCAATGTCGCAAGTGAGGTAATCTTCACACAACCCATGTAATACATAAGGGACAGAGATACATAGTTGGCTTACAATCGCCACTTCACACAATTACATGAACAAAGCATTACATCATCTAGATACAATCAGGGCCCGACTACGGAGCAAAAATAAAAGAAGACTAGCCCAAATGCTACACAGATCCCCGATCGTCCTGACTAGGCTCCACTACTGATCAACTAGAACGAAACAACACAAAGGACAAGATCTTCATCGAGCTCCTCCTGAGCATGGTTGCGTCATCTGCATGGTTCAACGGCACCTGCAAGCTGGTTTTGGAAGTATCTGTGAGTCACGGGGACTCAGCAATCTCACACCCTCGCGATCAAGACTATTTAAGCTTATGGGTAAGGTAAAGGTATGATGTGGAGCTGCAGCAAGCGACTAGCATATATGGTGGCTAACATACGCAATATGAGAGCGAGAAGAGAAGGCAAAGCACGGTCGAGAAACTATGATCAAGAAGTGATCCTAGAACAACCTACGTCAAACATAACTCCAACACCGTGTTCACTTCCCGGACTCCGTCGGAAAGAGACCATCACGGTAACACACGCGGTTGATGTATTTTAATTAAGGTCAACTTCAGGTTTTCTACAACCGGACATTAACAAATTCCCATCTGCCCATAACCGCGGTCATGGCTTTCGAAAGTTCAAATCCCTGCAGGGGTGTCCCAACTTAGCCCATCACAAGCTCTCACAGTCAACGAAGGATATTCCTTCTAGCGGGAAGACCCAATCAGACTCGGAATCCCGGTTACAAGACATTTCGACAATGGTAAAACAAGACCAGCAAAGCCACCCGAATGTGCCGACAAATCCTGATAGGAGCTGCACATATCTCGTTCTCAGGGCACACCGGATTGTCCAAACTTCCGATAGGCCAGCCCAGAGTTGCCCCTGGTGGCCACCGGCGGCTGACAAGGTGGACCAACACTCAGAGGAGCACTGGCCCGAGGGGTAAAATAATGATGACCCTCGAGAGTGCGACTCCCAAGGGAAAAGAAAAGGCTAGGTGGCGAATGGTAAAACCAAGGTTGGGCCTTGCTGGAGGAGTTTTATTCAAAGCGAACTGTCAAGGGGTTCCCATTATAACCCAACCGCGTAAGGAACACAAAATCCGGGGACATAACACCGATATGACAGAAACTAGGGCGGCATGAGCGGAACAAAACACCAGGCATAAGGCCAAGCCTTCCACCCTTTACCAAGTATATAGATGCATTAATTAAATAAGAGATATTGTGATATCCCAACAAAATATCCATGTTCCAACATGGAACAAGCTGCAATCTTCACCTGCAACTAACAATGCTATAAGAGGGGCTGAGCAAAGCGGTATCATAGCCAAACAATGGTTTGCTAGGACAAGGTGGGTTAGAGGCTTGGTTCAACAATATGGGAGGCATGATAAGCAAGTGGTAGGTATCGCAGCATAGGCATAGCAAAAGAGCGAGCAACTAGCAAGCAAAGATAGAAGTGATTTCGAGGGTATGGTCATCTTGCCTGAAATCCCGCAAGGAAGAAGAACGAGTCCATGAAGAAGACAAACGGACGTAGACGAACGGGTCCTCACAAACGTGACGTTATAGGAACCAACCCGAAGAAGCAACACCAGAAAAGAAGCACACAACATAGTAAACAAACCACACATGAACATGGTATGATATGCGGGATGCGGTATGTGATGCATATGCATGATTTGCAAAGGAAAGATTGAACCTGGCCTCAACTTGGAAATCCAAGAGTGCCACTGGAAGGTGAGGTGATTTCGGTTGAAATCGATATAAAGATCACCGGAATCGGATGCACGGTTTGGAAATGGCAAGCAAAACAAATATGGCACCGGCCTGCGATAAACAGCAAGTAGCCATCTAAATGCAACAAGATAAATATGCTACAGCACTCAAACATGGCAACGAAATACATGGCAGGGATCCACTCATGAAGCTTGACAAAAGGTGAACACTGAGCTACGGCTAATTCATCCATTAACAGGTTCAAACAAGCATGGAAAAAGTGCAATTGATAACAGGTTACAGACTTAGTGAAATAAACACAAGTCTGGAATTTATCATCAGGAAGCACACTATAGAGCATGAATACAACATGCTACAGGAACTTAACATGGCAAAGCAAGGTATGGCATTGTGACGCCCCCGATTTGACCGTACACTAATCATGCACGCAAATGTGTACGACCAAGATCAAGGACTCACGGGTAGATATCACAACACAACTCTACAAATAAAATAAGTCATACAAGCATCATATTACAAGCCAGGGGCCTCGAGGGCTCGAATACAAGAGCTCGATCATAGACGAGTCAGCGGAAGCAACAATATCTGAGTACAGACATAAGATAAACAAGTTTGCCTTAAGAAGGCTAGCACAAACTAGGATACAGATCGAAAGAGGCGCAGGCCTCCTGCCTGGGATCCTCCTAAACTACTCCTGGTCGTTTTCAGCGGGCAGCACATAGTAGTAGGCACCTCCGGTGTAGTAGGAGTCGTCGTCGACTGTGGCGTCTGGATCCTGAGCTCCAACATCTGGTCGCGACAACCAGGTAGAAGGGATAGGGGGAAAAGAGGGAGAAAGCAACCGTGAGTACTCATCCTAAGTACTCGCAAGCAAGGAGTTACACTACATATGTATGCATTGGTATCAACTGGAATAAGGCTATTATATGTGGACTGGACTGTAGAATGCCAGAATAAGAGGGGGATAACTAATCCTGTCAAAGACTACGCTTCTAGAAGCCGCCGTCTTGCAGCATGTAGAAGAGAGTAGACTGAAATCCTCCAAGTAGCATCGTATAGCATAATCCTACCCGATGATCCTCTCCTCGTCGCCCTGTTAGAGAGCGATCACCGGGTTATATCTGGCACTTGGAAGGGTGTGTTTTATTAAGTATCCGGTTCTAGTTGTCATAAGGTCAAGGTACAACTCCGGGTCGTCCTTTTACCGAGGGACACGGCTATTCGAATAGATAAACTTCCCTACAGGGGTGCACCACATACCCCAACACGCTCGATCCCATTTGGTCGGACACACTTTTCTGGGTCATGCCCGGCCTCGGAAGATCAACACGTCGCAGCCCTACCTAGGCACAACAGAGAGGTCAGCACGCCGGTCTAAACCCTATGGCGCAGGGGTCTGGTCCCATCGCCCTTTGCACACCTGCACGTTGCGAACGCGGCCAGAAGCAGAACTAGCCCCCTTAATACAAGAGCAGGCTTACGGTCCAATCCGGCGCGCGCCACTCAGTCGCTGACGTCACGAAGGCTTCGGCTGATACCACGACGCCGGGATACCTATAACTACTCCCGCGTAGATGGTTAGTGCGTATAAGCCAGATGGCCAGACTCAGATCAAATACCCAGAACTCGTTAAGCGTGTTAAGTATCCGCGAACGCCGAACCGGGCCAGGCCCACCTCTCTCCTAGGTGGTCTGAACCTGCCCCGTCGCTTCGCCACAAAGATCCACACAGAGGGCCGTCGGGAAAGTATGTCCTTCCAGCCCCCAATTCGTGAATCAACTGCGGGTACTCCTCGAGCCAACCCGACTTTGTTCATCACATGTATCATGTATAAAGTATATAGTATATACCCGTCATCACCTCCCGAGTGATCACGGCCCGATAGTATAGCATGGCAGACGGACAAGAATGTAGGGCCACTGATGATAAACTAGCACCCTATACTAAGCATTAGGTTTGCAGGTAAAGGTAACAACAGTAGTAGCAAGGACAGGCTATGCATCAGTATAGGATTAACGGGAAGCAGTAACATGCTACACTACTCTAATGCAAGCAGTATAGAGAAGAGTAGGCGATATCTAGTGATCAAAAGGGGGGCTTGCCTGGTTGCTCTGGCAAGAGAGAGGGGTCGTCAACACCGTAGTCGTACTGGGTAGCAGCGGCGTCGGCCTCGGTGTCTAGCGAGAGAAGAGGGGGAAGAAACAATAAATATAATGCAAACAAATGCATGACGATGCATGACAAAGCAAAGCGTGATGCTAGGCGCCCTAACGCGGTACGAGGTGGTACCGGTGAAGGGGGAAAACATCCGGGAACGTATTCCCGGTGTTTCGCTTTTTCGAACAAATGAGACGGAGGGGGAAAGTTGCGTGTTCGGTATGCTAGGGATGCGTGGCGGACGAACGGGTTGCGTATCCGGATTCGTCTCGTCGTTCTAAGCAACTTTCATGTACAAAGTATTTTCATCCGAGCTACGGTTTATTTTCTATGAGTTTTCAAAGTTTAAACAATATTATGGAATTATTAAATTTGAATAATAAACAGTGAAATACTTTTGTCACCTAGTGATGTGCCAGCCACAGTCAATGACATGTGGGGCCAGGTCAAAGTCAATAGCACAGTCAACTGTTGACTGGGTCAACCAGTGAATAGTGCATGGGTCCCGCGTGTCATGACTCACATTAACTAAACAACCTTAATTAGTTTTATCTAAATGACGATTAGGTTAATTTATTCTAATTAGTTCAGTTAAACATGATTAATTAATTACATTAATTAATTTTATTTTCATTGTTTTTTTGTTTTTTTTAACGTTCCAGGGGCATGGGCCCCTGTGGTCAGAGGCCCAGGCTAGCTAATCGGGCGCTGGGCGAAACAGGGGGCGGGCGTGGGCGTGGGCGCCCATGCCCGAGGCCACGGGCGAGGGGTCGCGCCAGTGATCGCCCGCGCCGGTCGCCGGAAGCAGCTGTGCGGTGAATCGGCGGTGTGCGGCCGCGATGGTTGAGGGCGGCGGCCAGCAACCTGAGGGCCAAGCAGGTCGCGGCAGGGGATGCGGCGCAGAGGTGGGGAGCACCGTGGGCGCGGTCGAGCGGGAAGGCAGGGCGAGGCCCGCGGGGAAGCAGCAGCGGGCGCGCGGCAGGGGCGCTGGAGCACGCGTGCGGCAGGAGGGAGACGTGGGGCGGCGGGCGCGCGCCTGCAGTGGAGCGGCGCCGGGGGGGTCGCAAGCGCCGAGGTGGTGCGCGTGTGCATGGTGGACGGCCAACGAGCGTGCAGTGTCGGGGGTGACCACGGGCACGGAAGCCGGACGGCGCCGGTGGGCGCGGGTAGCGCGGTGGCCTTGGGCGCGCGGGGCGATGGCCGGTGCGTCGGCTGCGGTGAGCGCGTTGTGGGGGAAGAGGAGAGGAAGCGGGGCTCACGGCGGGTCGTAGGGGCTAGGCAGCGGGCGTGAGGAGGGCGACGGGGACGAGGCGTCGACGGAGGATGACGGGGTCGGCGCGGAAGCAGGCCGACGGGGAGGCGGTCCTGCGAGGCGGCGGCGTCCTGGCGTGGGAGGGGGCGGCGAGCTCCGGGCGCCGGCGTGGTCTCCAGGCGGCGACGGCGAAGGGCACGGCGTCGGGGGCCGTTCCGCTCGATCCGATCTGGATCAGGGAGGAGGGGGGAGAGCGACTGGGGGAGGGGGCGAGTGGGGGAGTGGGTGACGGGGTGGGGGTTAGGGTTTGGGTCGTGGGGGAATAAGGGAATGGGGGTGGCCGGTTGGGCCAGTTGGGCCGGCCTGGCTAACAGCTGGGCCAGCTGGCCTAGTGGGGGGGGGGTTCTTTTATATTTTTTTGTTCTGTTTGTTTTCTGTTTTTTTTTTATTTTCTTTTCTGTTTTAATTCCTTTTAAGTAATTAGGTTTTTTATAAAAGCATGGATCCCACACCATAAATTCCTAGGCATTTATTTGCACACCCCGAACATTTTTGTTTTAAATTTTGAAAAGTTTTGATCCAACGCGACATTAACAACAGTAACCGGGGTGACGTGGCACCGTTAATGTGGGATTACTGTAGCTGAATTACCCGGGCGTTACAAAACTCCTCCACTACAAGAAATCTCGTCCCAGGATTTTAGGAGATAGAAGGAAACAGTGCGGGGTATTCACCACGCAGGCGGTCCTCGCGTTCCCAAGTGGCTTCGTCTTCAGAGTGATTCGACCACTGGACTTTGAGGAATTTGATCGCCTTCTGACGTGTGCGGCGTTCAGCTTGGTCAAGGATGCGGATCGGATGCTCTTTATAAGAGAGGTCCTGTTGCAATTCGAGCACTTCATGATCCACCGCTCGGATTGGATCCTTGAAGCAACGGCGGAGTTGTGACACATGGAACACATCGTGAACCTGAGAAAGGTTCGGCGGAAGCTCCAGTTGATATGCCACCTTTCCACGCCTTTCGAGAATAGTGAAGGGACCGATATAGCAAGGAGCTAGCTTGCCCTTGATCCCGAAGCGGTGAGCACCCTTCATTGGTGTAACTCGAAGATAAGCCTTTTCGCCAGGTTGATAGACCATGTCTTGGTGATGACGGTCATACTGACTTTTTGGACGTGACTGAGCAGTCTTGAGATTCTCGCGAATAATGCGAACTTGTTCTTCGGCCTGTTGGATAATATCCGGACCGAAGAGTGGACGTTGCCCCATTTCTGACTAGTTCAGAGGGGTTCGACACTTTCGTCCATATAGCACTTCAAAGGGGGACATCTTCAGACTAGCTTGATAGCTATTATTATAAGAGAACTCGGCATATGGAAGAGATTCCTCCCATTTCTTGCCGAATGATATTACACAAGCTCGAAGCATGTCTTCGAGAACTTGGTTGACACGTTCAACCTGTCCTTGCGACTGAGGATGAAACGCAGTACTGAACGACAGATGAGTTCCCATAGCTTCTTGGAAACTTGCCCAAAACCTTGAAGTGAATAAACTGCCACGGTCTAAACTGATAAGCAGTGGAATACCGTGAAGTGAAACAATTCTGGCCATGTAGAGAGTAGCAAGCTGACTAGCAGTGATTGTCTCTTTGACCGCCAGAAAATGGGCAACTTTGGAAAGCCGGTCAATGACGACAAGAATAGCATCATTACCTTTCTGCGATTTGGGAAATCCAGTGACGAAGTCCATTTCAACATGGTCCCATTTCCATTCAGGAATAGAGATAGGTTGCAGAGTTCCAGCAGGCCTTTGATGCTCTGCTTTGATTCGGTGACAAACATCACACTCAGCAACATAACGAGCAATGTCCTGCTTCATATTAGACCACCAGAATCTTTGACGAATATCCTGGTACATCTTTGTACTACCAGGATGGATGGACAGAGGCGTATCATGGGCTTCTTGCATAACCCTTTTAGTCTTATCCAGGTTTTTCTTCGAACATGGTACCACTAGGCGGCCTTTGAAATACAAGGCGCCATCGTGAGCAACAGTGAAGAATGAGGGCTTTCTTTTTTTGAGGTCGCGCTTAATCTTGAGGACTTCCTCGTCACATTTCTGTATCCATTTGATGGCGTCCACAAGATCTGGTTTCGCAACCAGGGTATTGAGAGAACCCTTGGAGACAACATGGAGGTTCCGTTTGGGGAAATCTTCAGGAGGGGGAGCGAGTGATCCCGAAGGAACAATATGGAGGTTCAGCCTTCTAAATTCTTCAACAAGCGATGGGTGAACTTTGTGAGCCTGGAGGTGGTTGCAGTAAGACTTGCGGCTCAAGGCATCTGCCATTACATTAGCCTTGCCTGGGGTATAGGATATACCCACGTCAAAGTCTGCAACAGTCTCCATCCATCTTTGTTGACGTAGGTTTAAATCTGGCTGAGTAAACAGATACTTCAGACTTTGATGGTCGGTGAAGATCTCGCAACGATTACCGAGAAGGTAATGTCGCCACTGCTTTAGTGCATGAATGACAACAGCAAGCTCCAGGTCGTGAACTGGGTAGTTTTCTTCGTGAGGGCGCAGTTGACGAGAGGCATAAGCAATCACTCTGCGCTCTTGCATTAGGACACAGCCTAATCCTTGACGGGAAGTGTCGCAGTAAATGACGAAGTCCTTCTTAGTATCAGGTGGAGCAAGTACGGGGGCAGAAGTCAACTTGTCTTTGAGTGCCTGGAAACTTTCCTGACACTTGTCTGTCCAGTCAAACTTGACACCCTTATGCAACAGATTAGTCAGAGGCCTGGCAATCTTGGAGAAGTTCTCGACGAATCGACGGCAATAGCTGGCGAGACCGAGAAAACTTCGGACTTTCTTGACGTTCTTCGGAGGAGTCCAATCGAGAATAGCCTGAACTCGTTCAGGGTTGACGGCAATACCATCCTTGGAGATGACATGCCCAAGATAGGTTACTTCGGGGAGCCAGAATTCACACTTGGAATACTTAGCATACAGTTGATGTTCTCGAAGCTTCTCCAGCACAAGACGAAGATGTTCAGCATGTTCTTCTTCGTTCTTGGAAAATACCAGGATATCATCCAGATAAACCACGACGAACTTGTCGAGGTAATCCATGAATATATAGTTCATCAGGCGAGAGAAGGTGGCGGGAGCATTCGTTAAGCCGAATGACATGACGGTGTACTCGTATGACCCATACCGAGTCACGAAGGCGGTTTTTGGGATGTCCTCTTCACGAACACGGATCTGGTGGTAACCCAACCTCAAGTCGAGTTTAGAGAACACTGACGAACCAGCCAATTGATCATACAGATCATTGATCCGAGGAAGGGGATACTTGTTCTGAATGGTAGCTTGGTTAATAGGACGGTAGTCTTGTACCAGTCGGTTTGTCCCATCCTTCTTCTTGACAAAGAGAGAAGGTGCTCCCCAAGGAGAGCAACTTGGACGAATGAAACCTTTGACAAGAGATTTGTCGATTTCCTCCTTAAGCTCAATGAGTTCATGCGGCGGCATCTTGTAGGGTCGTTTAGCTATAGGGGTAGTGCCGGGTTTCAAGTCGATGATGAATTCGACAGCTCTAGCAGGAGGAATCCCTGGAAGTTATTCTGGGAAGACGTCTTGGAATCCACGAATGACGGGAACGTTTTCAATGCCCTCGAGTGGTGCAGCGTTCAAGTCATTCAAGGCATAAAGACGTGCCTCGGCGTTCTGAACTAGATGAGCTTGGTAAGCAATTATTTCATCAGAAGGGTGTAGCAGATGGACGACCTTAGTGGTGCAAACTATAGAAGCAGTATGCGCTTTCAACCAATCCATTCCCAGAATGAGGTCGATGCTACAGGACTTTAGTACGATGGGGGAGGTAAGGAATTCCAGTCCTTCAATTTCAACAGGAACGTTGTGACTAACCATAGAGGTTTGACACTGGCCCGCAGGAGTGTGTACCACAATCGCAGTGTTCAGCTCTTCGTATTTAATGCCATGCATGAATGCAAACTCAGCTGATATGAATGAATGTGATGCTCCTGTATCAAATAAAATAGATGCTGGTACTGAATTTACGAGGAGTGTACCCATCACGGTAGCAGGCTGGTCTAGAACTTCATTGAGATCAACATGGTTGGCATGAACACGACCATAAGACTTGGCACTGTTGTTGCGAGGCTGGTTGCTTCCAGGGCCAGTTGCTGGGAGGGCCAGTTGATTCTGGTTCTGATTGCAATCCCTAGCACGGTGACCTGGCTGACCACACTTGTAGCAGAGGCCATTATTGGGAGTGGGAATAGGAGCTTGTGGTGGTGGAGCTGGAAGTCTTGGCTGCCTAGTTGGAGGAGCAGGCAGACAAGGTGCAGCATAGGTCTGCCTTGGGGCAGGTGCATTCGACTGGTACATGCTGTTGGGAATCCATATCTTGTGCTTCTGCGAAGACGGGCCTGAAGATGAGCCCATGTCACGGCTGCGCCTGTGAGAGCTCTGGTATTCCTGCAGACCAGTTTCGACATTGATGGCCTTGTTCACCAAGGTGGCGAAATCAGTAAAGTCGTGCACTAGAAGTGCGAGCTTGATGTCAGCTTGAAGGCCATCACGGAACTTCTCCTGTCTGCATGCATCAGTTGCAATGTCTTCTTCAGCATAGCGGGACAAGTCAAGAAACTCCCGCTGATAAGCTTCCATAGTTTTGTTGCCTTGGGTGAGGTTGCGGAACTCACGCTTCTTCCGGTCCATGACTCCCTGAGGAATGAAGCGAGCACGGAAGGCAGCTTGGAAGTCTGGCCAGGTGATGATTGTCCCAGCTGGCAGAGTACGCCTGTGGCTGTCCCACCATTGTGCTGCGGGTCCTTTCAGGAAGAATAACGCAAAGGTGACATAGCTGGCAGGGGCTACATCAGCAGACTCCATCTCATAGGTGATGTCACGGAGCCAGTCATCAGCATCCAGAGGCTGAGTTGAGCTGCGGTACACGGTTGGGTTGAGGCGCATGAAATCCTGCAGAGTCACTTGGGTTGGCTGCTGGTTCATATTGGGGCGAGGGAACTGAGCCATAATATTCTCCATGAACTGACGATTCAGCTCAAACTGTTGCATCATCCCAGCCATGTACTCAGGCGGTGGTGGGGCGTTGCCACCACGACCATGACCACCTGGTCTAACCATCCTGCTAATATTTAACAGGGGTAGTTCAGCATTTAGAAATTTGCAAAGACAAGAATCATTCATGAAGAAACATGCACAACGAAAGCAGCACGATAGATACTACATAGTAGTCGGCATATCTTACAAAGGAGACCATGCATAGAGTTCGTTACACAGAGTTCGGTACAAAGGCTAAGACATCATAGGCGGCACACAGGCTCGCGGCGAATGCATCTAACACTAACAAGCAAGTCTACATCAGTCCCACGCGGTACTGTGGAGGTAGGTGTAGCCCGACAGATGGTAGTGACACGAAGGGAAGACCTCCACGTGAGTAGCCTGGGGTCCGCGGATACTCTGGTGCGGAACCCGATGCACAGGTGGCAGGAGAGGACCAAGTGCAGGAGAGTAGCCTCCCACATCTGGCCAGCCGACGCCCTGGGGCATCACGGTCCTGGCAGGGTAGATCACAGAACGCGACAGATCACCAGATCGGACAGAGGGGTGCAACAGCGTCAGAGCACGATACAGGTGCTGATGGGTGGTGTACAACTCGTGTTGAAGAGCTCGGTTAGCTCTATCCAGCCCATCAGCATGCAGAACCAGGTTCTGATGGTAGAAGGGCTCTCGGGTGACAGTGGAGTAGGCCGCAGTGTAGTAACCCTCCGCACCAACATCGGATGCGATAGCAATGTGCCTGAAGGGGCAGGTGTCCAACTCCTGATACTCTCCATGAAGACGTGTCAGAGCAGCATAAGCAGCATCGTGGACCGCCATATCGATAGTCACTCCAACACCATGAGCAGTGTGCAGCACAGTAGTGGAGTCATACTCCCGAGAGTAGAGGTGGACGATGGCACGGTACTGCTCCTGGTTGAAGTCTTGATACTCCTCATAGACGGTGTACTCAGGGTGCCAGCGATAACCCAGATACGTCATCATCTCAACCAACACAGCAGGTGATCCTGAGGCACCAATGGCCGTCGTGTGGCGCACGACCTGCCTCGTGGGTTCCATCTGAAAACAAAGATGTTTTCACAGGAGTCAAATGACAATGTGGACAATGTTCAAATACTACTCTAAAGAATAACTAGGGCTTATCCAACTTTGGGGTGAATGTCGTAACGGGATCCTAGTGTCAGAGTTAGTAAATTCGTTTTAACCCGAATAGAAGAGAGATCAGAGTCCCAGAGTAAGGATCGAGGAGTAAAAGATCCTAGTATCACCCGATGGCGACGTGGGCCCGTAAGGCACACAGCCAAGTTAGTAAAAAGTTTTGCAATGTCTAGACTCGACTTCGGCCAAAGAGTGTGGGAGGGGGTTTCCTACAGGCAGTCGGCTCTGATACCAACTTGTGACGCCCCCGATTTGACCGTACACTAATCATGCATGCAAATGTGTACGACCAAGATCAAGGACTCACGGGTAGATATCACAACACAACTCTACAAATAAAATAAGTCATACAAGCATCATATTACAAGCCAGGGGCCTCGAGGGCTCGAATACAAGAGCTCGATCATAGACGAGTCAGCGGAAGCAACAATATCTGAGTACAGACATAAGATAAACAAGTTTGCCTTAAGAAGGCTAGCACAAACTAGGATACAGATCGAAAGAGGCGCAGGCCTCCTGCCTGGGATCCTCCTAAACTACTCCTGGTCGTCGTCAGCGGGCAGCACGTAGTAGTAGGCACCTCTGGTGTAGTAGGAGTCGTCGTCGACTGTGGCGTCTGGCTCCTGAGCTCCAACATCTGGTCGCGACAACCAGGTAGACGGGATAGGGGGAAAAGAGGGAGAAAGCAACCGTGAGTACTCATCCTAAGTACTCGCAAGCAAGGAGCTACACTACATATGTATGCATTGGTATCAACTGGAATAAGGCTATTATATGTGGACTGGACTGCAGAATGCCAGAATAAGAGGGGGATAACTAATCCTGTCGAAGACTACGCTTCTAGAAGCCTCCGTCTTGCAGCATGTAGAAGAGAGTAGACTGAAATCCTCCAAGTAGCATCGTATAGCATAATCCTACCCGATGATCCTCTCCTCGTCGCCCTGTTAGAGAGCGATCACCGGGTTATATCTGGCACTTGGAAGGGTGTGTTTTATTAAGTATCCGGTTCTAGTTGTCATAAGGTCAAGGTACAACTCCGGGTCGTCCTTTTACCGAGGGACACGGCTATTCGAATAGATAAACTTCCCTACAGGGGTGCACCACATACCCCAACACGCTCGATCCCATTTGGCCGGACACACTTTTCTGGGTCATGCCCGGCCTCGGAAGATCAACACGTCGCAGCCCTACCTAGGCACAACAGAGAGGTCAGCACGCCGGTCTAAACCCTATGGCGCAGGGGTCTGGGCCCATCGCCCTTTGCACACCTGCACGTTGCGAACGCGGCCAGAAGCAGAACTAGCCCCCTTAATACAAGAGCAGGCTTACGGTCCAATCCGGCGCGCGCCACTCAGTCGCTGACGTCATGAAGGCTTCGGCTGATACCACGACGCCGGGATACCCATAACTACTCCCGCGTAGATGGTTAGTGCGTATAAGCCAGATGGCCAGACTCAGATCAAATACCCAGAACTCGTTAAGCGTGTTAAGTATCCGCGAACGCCGAACAGGGCCAGGCCCACCTCTCTCCTAGGTGGTCTGAACCTGCCCTGTCGCTTTGCCACAAAGATCCACATAGAGGGCCGTCGGGAAAGTATGTCCTTCCAGCCCCCAATTCGTGAATCAACTGCGGGTACTCCTCGAGCCAACCCGACTTTGTTCATCACATGTATCATGTATAAAGTATATAGTATATACCCGTGATCACCTCCCGAGTGATCACAGCCCGATAGTATAGCATGGCAGACGGACAAGAATGTAGGGCCACTGATGATAAACTAGCACCCTATACTAAGCATTAGGTTTGCAGGTAAAGGTAACAACAGTAGTAGCAAGGACAGGATATGCATCAGTATAGGATTAACGGGAAGCAGTAACATGCTACACTACTCTAATGCAAGCATTATAGAGAAGAGTAGGCGATATCTGGTGATCAAAGGGGGGGTTTGCCTGGTTGCTCTGGCAAGAGAGAGGGGTCGTCAACACCGTAGTCGTACTGGGTAGCAGCGGCGTCGGTCTCGGTGTCTAGCGAGAGAAGAGGGGGAAGAAACAATAAATATAATGCAAACAAATGCATGACGATGCATGACAAAGCAAAGCGTGATGCTAGGCGTGCCCTAACGCGGTACGAGGTGGTACCGGTGAAGGGGTAAAACATCCGGGAACGTATTCCCGGTGTTTCGCTTTTTCGGACAGATGAACCGGAGGGGGAAAGTTGCGTGTTTGGTATGCTAGGGATGCGTGGCGGACGAACGGGTTGCGTATCCGGATTCGTCTCGTCGTTCTAAGCAACTTTCATGTACAAAGTATTTTCATCCGAGCTACGTTTTATTTTCTATGAGTTTTCAAAGTTTAAACAATATTATGGAATTATTAAATTTGAATAATAAACAGTGAAATACTTTTGTCACCTAGTGATGTGCCAGCCATAGTCAATGACATGTGGGGCCAGGTCAAAGTCAACAGCACAGTCAACTGTTGACTGGGTCAACCAGTGAATAGTGCATGGGTCCCGCGTGTCATGACTCACATTAACTAAACAACCTTAATTAGTTTTATCTAAATGACGATTAGGTTAATTTATTCTAATTAGTTTAGTTAAACATGATTAATTAATTACATTAATTAATTTTATTTTCATTGTTTTTTTTGTTTTTTTAACGTTCCAGGGGCATGGGCCCCTGTGGTCAGAGGCCCAGGCTAGCCAATCGGGCGCTGGGCGAAACAAGGGGCGGGCGTGGGCATGGGCGCCCATGCCCGAGGCCACGAGCGAGGGGTCGCGCCAGCGAGCGCCGGCGCCGGTCGCCGGAAGCAGCTGTGCGGTGAATCGGCGGTGTGCGGCCGCGATGGTTGAGGGCGGCGGCCAGCGACCTGAGGGCCAAGCAGGTCGCGGCAGGGGATGCGGCGCAGAGGTGGGGAGCATCATGGGCGCGGTCGAGCGGGAAGGCAGGGCGAGGCCCGCGGGGAAGCAGCAGCGGGCGCGCGGCATGGGCGCTGGAGCACGCGTGCGGCGGGAGGGAGACGTGGGGCGGCGGGCGCGCGCCTGCAGTGGAGCGGCGCCGGGGGGTCGCAGGCGCCGAGGTGGTGCGTGTGTGCGCGGTGGACGGCCAACGAGCGTGCAGCGTCGGGGGTGACCACGGGCGCGGAAGCCGGACGGCGCCGGTGGGCGGGGGTAGCACGGTGGCCTTGGGCGCGCGGGGCGATGGCCGGTGCATCGGCCGCGGTGAGCGCGTTGTGGGGGAAGAGGAGAGGAAGCTGGGCTCACGGCGGGTCGTAGGGGCTAGGCAGCGGGCGTGAGGAGGGCGACGGGGACGAGGCGTCGACGGAGGATGACGGGGTCGGCGCGGAAGCAGGCCGACGGGGAGGCGGTCCTGCGAGGCGGCGGCGTCCTGGCGTGGGAGGGGGGGCGGCGAGCTCCGGGCGCCGGCGTGGTCTCCAGGCGGCGACGGCGAAGGGCACGGCGTCGGGGGCCGTTCCCCTCGATCTGATGTGGATCGGGGAGGAGGGGGGAGAGCGACTGGGGGAGGGGGCGAGTGGGGGAGTGGGTGACGGGGTGGGGGTTAGGGTTTGGGTCGTGGGGGAATAAGGGAATGGGGGTGGCCGGTTGGGCCAGTTGGGCCGGCCTGGCTAACAGTTGGGCCAGCTGGCCCAGTGGGGGGGGGGGGTTCTTTTATATTTTTTTGTTCTGTTTGTTTTCTGTTTTTTGTATTTTCTTGTCTGTTTTAATTCCTTTTAAGTAATTAGGTTTTTTATAAAAGCATGGATCCCACACCATAAATTCCGAGGCATTTATTTGCACACCCCGAACATTTTTGTTTTAAATTTTGAAAAGTTTTGATCCAACGCGACATTAACAACAGTAACCGGGGTGACGTGGCACCGTTAATGTGGGATTACTGTAGCTTAATTATCCGGGCGTTACAGGCATGAAGCTACTCAAAGCACTTAACAAAAGTACCTTAGTGACCTTGAGCCAAAAGGGATCAGAAAATACAATTGCAAGCATGTGAACATGGCAAAAACATAAACAGATTCAGACTTAGAGAAAAACTGGAGCATGCAAAACAGTTAACGAGTAGGCATGTTTACGAGCTCGATGCACTCACTACAGAACATGGCATGGAAAGATAAGCATACATACATCAAGAAGACATGTCATAGAAGCTAGACATGACAAGAACAACATCATAGCATGCACGGATCAATAGCAACATCCTCGGGAAAATCGCTAACAAGTCAACAATCTGCCAGGATTCACGATATAACAAAAGTAGAGCTTGATAGACTCAAGCTAGGTTGCTCCATAAATCCAAACAAAGACATGGATGGATAGAGCACCACAATGTTAACAAAACATCCTTACTGATCATCCTCAAACGAGGCACGGATCACTAGGAAACAACATGAACATATGGCATAACAACAAAATCAGGACAAGGACTTAGTGAAATTCTAAGTCCCTGAAATCAGCATTACCGATTACGCTACTTTGCAAGCTTGTGCTAGTCACCACAAATATCACAAAAATACATGGAAAGCACCTCTGTAAAGATGACATGACATATAACAAAACACATGTAGAGCTCAGGATCATATCATGCACACATTAAACATGGAAAAAATGACAAATATCTATTTGATGAAACAGATCTGGCAAATTACTCACATAGCCCTCTTCCAATGACATTTCGGGCATCAAGATGAGCTCAAATGAAAATGATGCAATGAGATGAAATGATGTACTCGTCGAGACAAACATTTTGATATCCTACACGCGCAAATCGGAGCTACGGATGATGAGCTATGATGCGATGAAAAAGCCTAAAAATAACAACAGATCTGGGGACCTTGCAGTTTTCCAGAAAAAAGGATCGAGCGCGAAATAGTTAAGTTGTGCTCGGGGCGAGGGATAGGGCTGCTCACCCTGGGCTTCGGCCCACGAGGAGGGAAGAGGCAGGACGAGGCTGGGCCGGTGGAGATGGGCCTAGACGCGGTCGGGCCCAGGGGCGACGCTCTCCTCATCGTCTCCTTCCTCCGACTGCACGAGGCAGGAGGCCGTGGCGGTCAACGGCGGCCGGGGAGGGTCTCCGGCGAGGCGGGCATGGCAGGGATCGGCGGGAACGGACGGATCCAGAGGAGAGGGTGCCGGATCCGTCCTTGGAGGAGCTCCAAACGGCGTCAGGAGCGGATCGGGGCGGCGGCGTGCGTCCTGTCGAAGTATAGAGAGAGAGAGATGAGGAGAGATCGAGAGAGAGAGAGAGAGAGAGAAGCCAGAGACAGGGCGACGGGGAGGCGCAAACTCACCGGGACGGCGGCGCTCCGGCGCGGTGCTCGTCGACAGTGGCGAGGCAGCAGGGTTCGAGGGGCAGCGCGGTGGAGGCGTTGGTGAGGTCGGGCGGCGGAGCGCCGGCCCGACGCGGCCCGATTCAGCCCCGGGGCGGGCTGGATCTGGGCCCCGGGCGGCAGCGGCGAAGTGGGGCTCTACGTGGTGACATGGCGGGCTGTGATTGGCTGAGGAGGGCGGCGCGGACATGTCCGGCGACGCGGGAGTTTTGTCCGGGCGCGAGGTAGAGGAAGGTTAGGGTTAGACCGCGAATTTCGGAGGGAGACACAAATATATAGGTAGAGGGAGTTAGGGGAGTCCAAATGAGGTGCAGTTTTCGGCCACGCGATCGTGATCGAAAGACCGAGATGATGGAGGGGGTTTAGGTGGGTTTTGGGCCAAATTAGAATGGTGTTGGGCTGCAACACGCATGAGGCCTTTTCGGTCCCTCGGTTAACCGTTGGAGTATCAAACGAAGTCCAAATGGCACGAAACTTGACAGGCGGTCTACCGGTAGTAAACCAAGGCCGCATGACAAGTCTCGGTCCAATCCGAAAACGTTTAACACCCGCACACGAAAAGAGGTAGAAAGGACCACCGGAGGACATAGGAGCGTCGGAATGCAAAACGGACAACGTGGAAAATGCTCGGATGCATGAGACGAACACGTATGCAAATGAAATGCACATGATGGCAGGATATTCAATGCATGACACGCATGCAATGACAACGCAACAACAACGAATAACTGGAGGACACCTGGCACATCGGTCTCGGGACGTTACACGCCCCCTGGGGCGCGCCCCTGCCTCATGGGCCCCCTGAGACTCCACCAACGTCAACTCCAACTCTATATATTCACGTTCCGGGAGAAAAAAAATCAGAGAGAAGGATTCATCGCCTTTTCCGATACGGATCCGCTACAAAGCCCTAATCTTCTTCGGGAGGGCTGATCTGGAGTCCGTTCGGTGCTCCGGAGAGGGGAATTCATCGCCATCGTTATCATCAACCTCCCTCCATCACCAATTTTATGATGCTCTCCACCGTGAGTGAGTAATTCCATCGTAGGCTTGCTGGACGGTGATGGGTTGGATGAGATTTACCATGTAATCGAGTTAGTTTTGTGAGGGTTTGATCCCTAGTATCTATTATGTTCTAAGATTGATGTTGCTATGACTTTGCTATGCTTAATGCTTGTCACTAGGGCCTGAGTGCCATGATTTCAGATCTGAACCTATTATGTTTTCATGAATATATGTGAGTTCTTGATCCTATCTTGCAATTCAATAGTCACCTACTATGTGTCATGATCCGGTAACCCCGAAGTGACAATAATCGGGACCACTCCCGGCGATGACCGTAGTTTGAGGAGTTCATGCATTCACTAAGTGTTAATGCTTTGGTCCGGTACTCTATTAAAAGGAGGCCTTAATATCCCTTAGTTTCCAATAGGACCCCGCTGCCACGGGAGGGTAGGACAAAAGATTTCATGCAAGTTCTTTTCCATAAGCATGTATGACTATATTCGGAATACATGCCTACATTACATTGATAAATTGGAGCTATTTCTATGTCACCCTATGTTATAACTGTTGCATGAGGAATCACATCCGACATAATTATCCATCATTGATCCATTGCCTACAAGCTTTTCACATGTGGATCTTTGCTTAGTTACTTTTCCGTTGCCATTGTTACGATTGCTACAAAAACTACTAGTGTTACTTTTGCCAATGTTACCGTTACTTCCATACTACTTTGCTACTAAATACTTTGATGCAGATATTAAGTCTTTCAGGTGTGGTTGAATTGACAACTCAACTGCTAATACTTGAGAATATTCTTTGGCTCCCCTTGTGTCGAATCAATAAATTTGGGTTGAATACTCTACCCTCGAAAATTGTTGCGATCTCCTATACTTGTGGGTTAGCATAATCCTATTATTGACCGGTTATGTTTGAGCCAGGTCTCCACTTCATAAAACGCTTCACATGATTGGTATGTTGATTTAATAGAGATGGTTGCATACACCGTGTGATGCAGAGGCCATGTGTTTAACCTATTTTTGAAGAAATATGAAAGGGCTCTCACTGATGCTCCTCCAAACCGCTAAGCTCGCCCACATATATATGGAACACCAACGAACATGTATAACCTAATCACGAGCACAATGGCACCCACATGAATAGTACATTCTGAAAAATAGTAAACAAAAAAAACTGATTATTTTTGTATGAACATCAACAAAAAATTTAACATCATGCAAAATTTCACCTTGAAATGACATCCATTGAGGTCTGTAGAGAAAAGACAGAATTCGAGTCTCAAAACAAGCATTTTGGAGCACAGATTTTGTTTTTTAGCGAGTAAATAGCAAAAAAGTACCACATTATAGGCTATGGTTAAAGAAAACTACCATTTTTTCAATTTCACAAAAATCTACCACAATTTTGGTTCGCTGTTCCAAAAACCCGAATGACCATGTGATTTTAAATTGATCCAGTTTATGAAAGATCAAGCCTACTCCTAAACATATATACCATTGACTGTTGTTTGTTTAACCATTAACTTACACGTAGGGTCCACACGTAAGCTCTCTCTTCCTTCTATCCCTCTCCTTCCCTTGTCTCTATCCCTCCTGAGCCATGACTGGCACACCATGGCCAACGCCAAGTCCGGTGCATCGACAGCCAGACAGCACCGCCACGGTTGGCTTGCTACTCGGGAACAGGGCGGCGGAGCACGATGGCATAAGGAGCCGCAGTTGCAAGCAATAGCAGAGCAGCAGGCGCAAGGAGCAGCAGCAAGCAACAACAGCAAGGAGCGGCAGTCGCAAGGACCAACAACAGCGGTGGGCAGCGGCGCCTAGCTGTCTCCCTGTTCTCATCCATGCTCCCGTCAAGCAGCAGCGGTGGCAGCGGGCAGCAGCAAGCACGGTGGCAGCGAGTGCTACTTCTTGAGCTTGTGTTGCTTTTTCACTTGAAGAGGAAAGGGTGATGCAGCAAAGTAGAGATACGTATTTCCCTCAGTTTGAGAACCAAGGTATCAATCTAGTAGGAGACAACACACAAATCATCAATACCTGCACAAACAATCAAACAACTTGCACCCAACGCGATAAATGGGTTGTCAATCCCTTCACGGTTACTTGCAAAAGTGAGATCTAATAGAGATAGATGAAACTAAACAAAATATAAAGTAAATATTTTTGGTATTTTTGGTTTATAGATTGGAAAGTAAAAGATTGCAAAATAGTAGATCGGAAACTTATATGATGGAAAATAGACCCGTGGGCCATAGGTTTCACTAGAGCCTTATCTCAAGATAGCAAATAACACGGTGGGTGAAAAAATTACCGTCGAGCAATTGATAGAAAAGCGCAAAGTTATGACGACATCTAAGGCAATGATTATGAAATATAGGCATCATGTCCGTGTCAAGTAGACCGAAACGATTCTGCATCTACTACTATTACTTCACACATCGACTGACTCCTACCTGCATCTAAAGTATTAAGTTCATGAAGAACAGAGTAACGCTTTAAGTAAGATGACATGATGCAGAGGAATAAACTCAAGCAATATGATGTAAACCCCATTTTTTTAATCCTCGATGGCAACAATACAATATGTGCCTTGCTGCCCCTACTGTCACTGGGAAAGGACACCGCAAGATTGAACCCAAAGCTAAGCACTTCTCACATTGCAAGAGAAACCAATCTATTTGGCCAAACCAAACCGATAGTTCGAAGAGAATTACAAAGATACCAAATCATGCATAAAAGAATTCAGAGAAGATTCAAATAATATTCATAGATAAGCTGATCGTAAATCCACAATTCATCAGATCTCGACAAACACACCGCAAAAGAAGATTACATCGGATAGATCTCCAAGAACATCGAGGAGAACATGGTATTGAGAATCAAAGAGAGATAAGAAGCCATCTAGCTACTAGCTATGGCCCGTAGGTCTGCGTTAAACTACTTACGCTTCATCGGAAGGGCAATAGAGTTGATGTAGAAGCCCTCCATGATCGACTCCCCCTCCGGTAGGATGCTGGAAAAGGCCCCAATATGGGATCTCATGAGAACAGAAGGTTGCGGCGGTGGAAAAGTGTCTTTGTGGATAGTTCTGGTGGTTTGGGAATATATGTGAATATATAGGAGGAAGATGTAGGTAAGGGGGTCACCGAGGGGCCCACAAGGTAGGGGCGCGCCCTCCAGCCTTGTGGCCGCCTCGTGGCTCTTTTGACTTGCACTCCAAGTCTCCTAGGTGTCTTCTGGTCCAACAAAAATCACCGCGAAAGTTTTATTCCGTCTGGACTCCATTTAGTATTCCTTTTCTACGAAACTCAAAAACAAAGAAAAACATAAACTGGCACTGGGCTCTAGGTTAATAGGTTAGTCCCAAAAAATAATATAAAATAGCATATTAATGCATATAAAACATCCAAAACAGATAATATAATAGAATGGAACAATCAAAAATTATAGATACGTTGGAGACGTATCAGCGAGCGGTGCAAGCAGCATGGCGGGCAATGCAAGCAGCAAGAAGTAGGAGGGTGAAAGGATCGAGAAGAGGTGTCTAGAGGGGGTGAATAGACTCTTAACAAGAGAAAGTTGCAGTTTTTATTTTCTTCAAGTTAAGGTGGAGTATTAGCACATGTTTAAACATTCACAATACATATCAAGCAAGCATGACAAGAGTATATGGGCAGCAGAAAGTAAAGCATGCAACTTTGCAAGAATGTGAAGGGATGGGATTGGAGTTTGTAAACGCAATTGGAGACACAGTGATTTTTGGCGCGGTTCCGCTAGGTGGTGCTATCGTACATCCTTGTTGATGGAGAATTCAACCCACGAAGGGTAACGGTTGATGTCGATCTCCTTGCCCGTACAAACTCCTTGGTTCAACTCCACAATCTTGACGGAGGCTCCCAAGTGACACCTAACCAATCTAGGAGACACCACTATCCAAAAGGTAATAGATGGTGTGTTGATGATGAACTCCTTGTTCTTGTGCTTCAAATGATAGTCTCTCCAACACTCAACTCTCTCTCATAGGATTGGATTTGGTGGAAAGATGATTTGAGTGGAAAGCAACCTGGGGAAGGCTAGAGATCAAGATTTATGTGGTTGGAATGGAATATCTTGACCTGAACACAAGTGTAGGTGGTTCTCTCTCAAAAAATGTATGATGGAAGTGTAGGCATGTTCTGATGGCTCTCACCATGAATGAAGAGTGGGTGGAGGGGTATATATATCCTCCACACAAAATCTAACCGTTACACACAATTCACCAAACTCGGTGGGACCGAATCAAAAAACTCGGTCAAACTAATTCAATTCATAATGTGACCGTTAGTCTTTTCGGTGGGACCGACATGATCAACTCAGTGGGACCGATGTGCTAGGGTTAGGGTAAAACGTCATCTCGGTTTGACCGATTACGCAAACTCGGTGGGACCGATTTGGGTAATAAGCGAAACGGAGAGTTGGTCAAGCAAACTCGGTGGGACCGATTGCATATCTCGGTGAGACCGAAATTATTGCAATAGGTAACAGAGATTTTGCAAGCCCATCTCGGTGAGACCGAGATCCCATCGGTGAGGCCGAATTGATTAGGGTTTTTGGTAGTGGCTATGTCAAGTGAACTCGGTGGCGCCGGATGGAAAATTTCGGTGGGGCCGAGTTTGCCTTTTGGTTTGGGACATATGTGGATATGAGAAAGTGGTTGAGGGCTTTGGAGCATATCACTAAGCACTTTGAGAAAGCAAGCCATTAAGCAACACCTCATCCCCTTTTAATGGTATTGGATTTCCTATGGACTCAATGTGATCTTGGATCACTAAAAACAAAATGTAGAGTCTTGAGCTAATCTTTTGTCCTTAGCATTTTGAAGGGCTTCCACATCTTCTTGTCCATGCCACTCCATCTGTTGAACTTGTCTGAAATATACTAGATGAAAACATTAGTCCAACAAGAGATGTGTTGCATTAATTACCAAAACCACCCAGGGAGCACTTGCGCTTTCAATCTCCCCCTTTTGGTAATTGATGACAACATACATCAAAGCTTTAGATAAAGATATAGAGAATAGCAAGTAAAGCTTTGGAAAGACATGTAACATGCATGAACTCCCCCTACATGTATGCAATCATGTCAATATGGAAAGTAAGAGAATGTGAATGCATAAACATGATAGAGCAAGCAATGTGTTACATGTATCTTGGCTATATGCATTAGAGCAAATGATGTGAGTGTATGAGGTTGTAACTTCATGCTCATGATTCCTTCTTGCAAACAATATGTACATTAGCAAGAAATCTTCATGCACATGAGTGTGATGCATATACTTACCTTGTGGTCTCGAGCTAGCTTTGGAAGAGATGAACCTGGGTAAACAAGGTTAGATAACACAGATACATCAACTAGACAGAGCAAACGAAAGAACCACAAGAGTACCAAGACTGGGATGACATGTAGAGAGTGAGTAATAGGTACTCTATAGGTAGACATGTCCCCAAAGGATAAAGATATGCAATGAATTCAAGGATTTCCTTCCCTAGTAGTCTTCCTTACCTAGCAGTCTTTCTCCCCCTGAATCTTGTATTGGATAACGGGAGAACATAGGTAAACAAAATCAGAGCAAAACATATCATAAATATAAACATAACATAGACATGTCTTTCCCCTCTTAAAGACATGTGACTTCTCTCCTCTTGAACACTCTGGGGCCTTTGATGAGATTACCTCTCTCTCCCTTTTTCTCCTCTCCCCCTTTGAAGAGAATAAGCTTTGATGTGATCTCTCTCCCCCTTTGACATCAATTTCCAAGAAGGTACCTTCTGGAGTGTGAGTCGAAATAGGTTTGGTCCTTGAGTCACGGAGCAAAGCAGCATATAGATTGTGATGCTAGTAGAGGACAAGAATCATTGAGTGGATCTGGAACAAAACTGCAGGAACAAGCGACAAATTTTCTTCTCTGCAGTGAAATCGGTGATACCGAGTTGTAGTCTTCGGTGGTACTGAATTGGTTTGGTTTGACCAAAAACAACATATCGGTATGACCGAGTTCAACACAGAGAGAACACTTGTCACCTCATCTCATTAGGCAAATAAGATCTCACAAAGATTTGCAAGGAATTAATTAAAGGATTTGCAATGAATTGGATGTTGGGAATGCAGAGAAAAACAGAGAAAAAAGAAAAGAAATCTATATGAAGGGAAATAAATATGCAAGAGACAAATGCAAGAAAACATAGAAACACTAGAGAACTTCATCTACAATTGGTCGGTGATAGAGTCACCTATGTTAGAGTATATTGACTGAGGAGTCAAGTGAGAACACTTGATCGTAGGTCATACTCATCGTTTAAGCTCAAAATGGGGTTACCATTTATCGTTTAAGCTTTTGATGTATTCGCATCTTGTTGAATTGCTTTGACCCATGACTCGGGAGTAAAGCTTCTCTAAGATGGAATAACATACCTTGGGTGGTGGTGTTGAACTTGATCATGTAGTTGAACTTGTGTGGGTTGCTCAAGGTTGATGTAGCTCATCGAGTTGGGAGCACCACTTGTAATTTGGAGTCCATCTACCTACATGGGATTAGTCTTGCAAGGAAGAGCACTTGTGTATCTAAAATGACAAACATGAAATTTGATATAGAATTTGTCAAAGGACATGTTGAAGGATTTCATGCTCCCTTTTCTTCAACCACCATGGAGTAGAGACTTGGTGATGTAAAGATTTCTCAAGATGTGAGTGGGTTGCAATCTCATGGATTTAGAGTCATCCAAGTACCTACAAGGGTTAGATAGCATGCAAGAGTGCAAATATATCCAAGACATATGATCATCATCATAAGAGAAGAAGTCAAGGATTAGTCAAAGGCTTATGCCTTGCATGTATCCGAATGGAGCTTCTACTCCAAGTTTGAAGCATCAATGATGTTCAATTCACCTCTCAAACGGCAAAAGACTTTCTCATCAAGCGGTTTGGTGAATATATCCGCCAATTGCTTATCGGTACGAACGTGCTTAAGATCAATGTCTCCTTTAGCAACATGATCTCGAATGAAATGATGATGAACTTCAATATGCTTAGTTTGAGAATGTTGCACGGGATTGTGAGCAATCTTAATAGCACTTTCATTGTCACAAAGCAAAGGAATGTATTTCACATATATCCCATAATCTTTAAGAGTTTGGGTATTCCAAAGTAATTGAGCACAACATGAACCAGCGGCAATGTATTCCGCTTCGGCGGTGGATAAGGATACCGAGTTTTGTTTCTTGGAAGATCAAGACACAAGAGATCTACCAAGAAATTGACAAGTACCCGAAGTGGACTTTCTATCAACCTCGTCTCTGGCATAGTCCGAATCGGAGTAGCCAACAAGATCAAAAGAGGACCCTTAGGATACCAAATGCCAAAATTTGGTGTATGTATTAAGTATCCCACTATCCTTTTCACAGCCTTAAGATGACATTCTTTGGGGGCCGCTTGATATCGTGCACACATGCACACACTTAGCATGATATCAGGACGGTAGGCACATAGATATAACAATAAACCAATCATAGAGCGATAAACCTTTTGGTCAACCGGGTTGCCATCCTTGGTCAAGTCAAGATGTCCACTAGTAGGCATGGGAGTTTTCATACCTTTGCTTTCTTGCATGTTGAACTTCTTGAATAAGTCCTTGGTGTACTTTGTTTGAGAAACAAAGGTGCCTTCCTTAGTTTGCTTGATTTGCAAACCAAGGAAGAACTTGAGTTCACTCATCATAGACATCTCAAACTTTTCCGACATTAGCTTCCCAAACTTTTCACTAAAATGAGGGTTAGTCGAACCAAATATGATATCATCAACATAAATTTGGCACACAAATAATTCACCATTAACCCTTTTAGTAAAAAGAGTAGAATCTATTTTTCCAATTTTAAAGCCTTTTTAATAAGGAACTTGGTCAAGCATTTATACCACGCTCTAGGAGCTTGTTTAAGACCATAAAGAGCTTTGTTTAGTTTGTAAACATGATTAGATTTCTTAGGATTGACAAAGCTGGGAGGTTGTTTAACATAAACTTCCTCCTCAATTTCACCATTAAGAAATGCACTCTTAATGTCCATTTGGTACAAGGTGATATCATGGTGATTATCATAGGCAAGTAAGATGTGGATGGACTCAAGTCTAGCAACGAGGGCATATGTCTCACCGTAGTCCATACCTTCAATTTGAGTGTGGCCTTGGGCGATGAGACATGCTTTGTTGCGGACGACTTGACCATCTTCGTCTTGCTTGTTGCGAAACACCCATTTGGTACCAATGATGTTGTGGTTGTTGTCGATCTTCTCGACCAATGTCTACACTTGGTTTCTCTCAAAGTTGTGTAGCTCTTCATGCATGCATTTATCCAATCCAGATCTTCCAATGCTTCTTCAACCTTCATAGGCTCAATGCTAGAGATGAATGAATGATGTTCACAAAAATTAGCCAAACGAGATTTAGAGCGAGTGATTCTCCTGGTTTGAATATCATTGAAGATTTGTTCGACGAGATGGTCTCTTGAGACTCTTGCTCGAACTCGTGAAAGCTTTTGCTTGGGTCGGGGTGGAACATCTTCTCTGTCATTTTGTCCTTCTTCTTGTCCTTCTTCATTGTTGACATTGCCATTTCCTTGTCGTGGTGGAGAAGGGGGTTGACGAGATTCATCTTGGTGTACTTCCTTGTTTTCTTCGTCTTGGTGTGTCCCACTTGTGGATGCTTCCATATCAACTCTTGGTTCACCTTGTCGTGAGGTAGAGGCTTCCACTTGGACGGACGAGGTACTCTCCTTCTCCTCCGTTGGACGAATCTTGCCAATAGACAAGTCTTGGATTGCTTCCGAAGGATCCTTATCTCCTACATCAATTGGCAATTGCTCTACTTGAGATCCGTTAGATTCATCAAACTTCACATCTACCGTCTCTTCAACCTTTCGGGTGAAATTGTTGTAGACACGGTAAGTGTGAGAGTTTGAGCCATAACCAAGTAGGAAACCTTCATGAGAGTCAGGAGAAAATTTAGAACGACGATGCTTATCAAGAATGTAGCACTTTGAGCCAAGAACTCGAAAGTATCCAACTTGGGGTTTGTTACCGGTGAGAAGCTCGTATGGCGTCTTGCCGAGCAGCTTGTGAAGATACAAGCGATTTGTTGCATGACAAGTTGTCTCAACCGCTTCCGCCCAAAAGTGTTTTGGAGTCTTGTACTCATCAAGAATTGTTCTCGCCATCTCAATAAGGGTCCGGTTCTTCCTCTTAACAACTCCATTTTGTTGAGACGTGTACGTAGCCGAGAACTCATGTGAAATCCCATCTTCGTCAAGAAAGGTATCCACATTTGTGTTTTTGAACTCCGTTCCGTTGTCGCTATGAACCTTCTTGATCTTTACTTCAAATTGATTTTGGGCCTTCCTAGCAAAGTTTTTGAAGATCTTTTGGACCTATGACTTATCATCAAGAAAGAACACCCACGTAAATCTTGAAAAATCATCGACTATGACTAGACCAAATGAGTTACCACCAAGACTCCTGTAGGCATTGGGACCAAAGAGATCCATGTGAAGTAGCTCGAGCGGTCTTCTCGTGGTCATGATGTTCTTCACGGGGTGGCTTCCTCCAACTTGTTTTCCTGCTTGACATGCACTACAAAGTCTATCCTTGTCAAATATAACATCTTTTACTCCAAGGATATGATCACCTTTAATAAGCTTATCAAGATTTCACATACCCACATGACCTAACCTTCTATGCCACAACCAGCCTTTCGAGGATTTAGCAATTAGGCAAGTTCTAGTGAAATCAACAATATATAGATCACCTTTACGTGTACCGGTAAAGATCATTTTATGATTATCTCTACGAAACACTTGGCAATCTACTTTAGTAAATAGGACATTGAAACCAAAGTCAGCAAGTCTAGATACGGAAAGTAAATTGTAGCCAAGAGATTCAACGAGCATAACATTTTGTATGGAGCTATCATGTGAGATGGCCACCTTACCAAGGCCAACCACCTTACCCTTTGAGTTGTCACCAAAAGTGACATACTTTCGAGGGCCGTTGTTTTCAGCAAGCTCACGAAACATATCTTTGTCTCCGGTCATATGATCGGCACACCCACTATCAAGAACCCATTCCTTTCCTCCAGCCATGTAGCCGCGAAGATTAGCCATAAGACCAAAGTGTATCATTGCATCATCAAGGTCATAGTCACTATCATCAAGACCAAAGTGTCTCATTGCTCTGATACAAATTGAAAGGATCGAAAAGAGGTGTCTAGACGGGGGTGAATAGACTCTTAACAAGAGAAAGTTACAGTTTTTATTTTCTTCAAGTTAAGGACGAGTATTAGCACATGTTTAAACATTCACAATACATATCAAGCAAGCTTGACAAGAGTATATGGGCAGCGGAAAGTAAAGCATGCAACTTTGCAAGAATGTAAAGGGATGGGATTGGAGTTTGCAAACGCAATTGGAGACACGGTGATTTTTGGCGTGGTTCCGATAGGTGGTGCTATCGTACATCCACGTTGATGGAGACTTCAACCAACGAAGGGTAATGATATGTCTCCAACGTATCTATAATTTTTGATTGCTCCATGCTATTATATATTCTGTTTTGGATGTTTAATGGGCTTATTTATACACTTTTATATTATTTTTGGGACTAACCTATTAACCGAAGGCCCGGCCCAAATTGTTGTTTTTTACATATTTCAGTGTTTCGCGGAAAAAGAATATCACACGGAGTCCAAATGGAATGAAACCTTCGGGAGCGTGATTTTTGGAACAAACATGATCCAGGGGACTTGGAGTGGACGTCAAGCAACCAACGAGGAAGCCACGAGGCAGGGGCGCGCCTACCCCCTGGGTGGGCCCTCCACCCTCGTGGGCCCCTCGTGGCTCCACCGACCTACTTCTTCCTCCTATATATACCTATGTACCCTGAAAACATCGAGGAGCACCACGAAAACCTAATTCCACCGCCGCAACCTTCTGTACCCGTGAGATCCCATCTTGGGGCCTTTTCCGGCGCTCCGCCGGAGGGGGCATTGATCACAGAGGGATTCTACATCAACACCATAGCTTCTCCGATGATGTGTGAGTAGTTTACCTCAGACCTTTGGGTCCATAGTTATTAGCTAGATGGCTTCTCCTCTCTCTTTTGATCTCAATACAAAGTTCTCCTCGATTCTCTTGGAGATCTATTTGATGTAATCTTCTTTTGCGGTGTGTTTGTCGAGATCCGATGAATTGTGGGTTTATGATCAAGATTATCTATGAACAATATTTGAATCTTCTCTGAATTCTTTTTTGTATGATTGGTTATCTTTGCAAGTATCTTCGAATTATCTGTTTGGTTTGGCCTACTAGATTGATCTTTCTTGCAATGGGAGAAGTGCTTAGCTTTGGGTTCAATGTTGCGGTGCTCGATCCCAGTGACAGTAGGGGAAACAACATGTATTGTATTGTTGCCATTGAGGATAAAAAAGATGGAGTTTATATCATATTGCATGAGTTTATCCCTCTACATCATGTCATCTTGCTTAAAGCGTTACTCCGTTCTTATGAACTTAATACTCTAGATGCATGCTGGATAGCGGTCGATGTGTGGAGTAATAGTAGTAGATGCAGGCAGGAGTCGGTCTACTTATCACGGACGTGATGCCTATATACATGATGATACCTAGATATTCTCATAAATATGCTCAATTCTATCAATTGCTCGATAGTAATTTGTTCACCCACCGTAATACTTATGCTATCTTGAGAGAAGCCACTAGTAAAACCTATGGCCCCCGGGTCTATCTTCTATCATATTAATCTTCCGTCAATTAGCTATTTCTGGCACCGTTTACTTTGCAATCTTTACATTCAATCTATATCATAAAAATACCAAAAATATTTCTCTTATTATTATTATCTCTATCAGATCTCACTCTTGCAAGTGGCCGTGAAGGGATTGACAACCCCTTTATCGCGTTGGTTGCGAGGTTCTGGTACGAGGTGACTCGCGCATGGTCTCCTACTGGATTGATACCTTGGTTCTCAAAAACTAAGGGAAATACTTACACTGCTTTGTTGCATCACCCTTTCCTCTTCAAGGGAAAACCAATGCATGCTCAAGAGGTAGCAGATAACGGTTGCGCGAGTCCACGGAGGGATCGACCCATGAAGGGTCGACGAAGAAGCAACCTTGTCTATCCCACCATGGCCATCGCCCATGAAGGACTTGCCTCACTAGGGTAGATCTTCGCGAAGTAGGCGATCTCCTTGCCCGTACAAACTCCTTGGTTCAACTCCACAATCTTGACGGAGGCTCCCAAGTGACACATAACCAATCTAGGAGACACCACTCTCCAAAAGGTAATAGATGGTGTGTTGATGATGAACTCCTTGCTCTTGTGTTTCAAATGATAGTCTCTCCAACACTCAACTCTCTCTCATAGGATTGGATTTGGTGGAAAGATGATTTGAGTGGAAAGCAACTTGGGGAAGGCTAGAGATCAAGATTTATGTGGTTGGAATGGAATATCTTGATCTCAACACAAGTGTAGGCGGTTCTCTCTCAGAAAATGTATGACAGAAGTGTAGGCATGTTCTGATGGCTCTCACCATGAATGAAGAGTGGGGGGGTATATATAGCCTCCACACAAAATCTAGCCGTTATACACAATTGACCAAACTCGGTGGGACCGAATCAAAAAACTTGGTCAGACCGATTCAGTTCATAATGTGACCGTTAGGATTTTCGGTGGGACCGACCCGATCAACTCGGTGGGACCGATGTGCTAGGGTTAGGGTAAAACCTCATGTCGGTTTGACCGATTACACAAACACGGTGGGACCGATTTGGGTAATAAGCGAAACAGAGAGTTGGTTAAGCAAAGTCGATGGGACCGATTACATATCTCTGTGAGACCGAAATTATTGCAATAGGTAACAGAGAGTTTGCAAGCCCAGCTCGGTGAGACTGAGATCCCATTGGTGAGACCGAATTGATTAGGGTTTTTGGTAGTATGTCAAGTGAACTCGGTGGCGCCGGATGGAAAATTTCAGTGGGGCCGAGTTTGACTTTTGGTTTGGGACATATATGGATATGAGAAAGTGGTTGAGGGCTTTGGAGCATATCACTAAGCACTTTGAGCAAGCAAGCCATTAAGAAACACCTCATCCCCTTTTAATAGTATTGGCTTTCGTATGGACTCAATGTGATCTTGAATCACTAAAAACAAAATGTAGAGTCTTGAGCCAATCTTTTGTCCTTAGCATTTTGAAGGGGTTCCACATCTTCTTGTACATGTCACTCCATCTATTGAACTTGTCTGCAATATACTAGATGAAAACATTAGTCCAACAAGAGATATGTTGACATTAATTACCAAAACCACCCAGGGAGAACTTGTGCTCTTAGGGGGCCACGGGGCAAGCAGCAGTGGCAACAGGCAGCGCAAGCAACATCAGTTGGTGGGCGGCGACAAGCAGCGGCACGACAAGGCATCGCGACAAGCAATAGCGCGGCGGCTAGCATCAGCACTGCAAGGCGGTGCAGCGGCAAGCGGCAACACGACAAGTAGCAATGCAACAACCAACAACTTTTTATCTCTACTCTTATAAAAAGCCGAGTTGGTGATAATGATGTGCCTGCCATCCTTCATTTACAACTGTTCAATTTACATCCAACGCATTTGAGACAAACTATGTTAGCTTTGCAAAAAGACCCCCGCACTCTAGTCCTCGTTCGTAGATAACCCCCTGCCTCTCACGTTCGGCCACTCTCCCTCCCACCTCATCTAGCCATCTCAGGAAAAAATAAGAATTATCTGGAGAGGTTGTTGCTCTCGGTGCCTTCTGCCCCCAACGCCTCTCATGCCTTCTCTCACACCGCATTCCCAACCTCCACCACGACCCCCTCCTCCTCGCCATCTCCTCCGCCCCTTCCCAAGTCATCCCGAGTTACCTTCATGGCGATCTAGAAAAAAATCGATACTCAAAAAATAATTTTTAATGATCATTTTTTGCAAGGCACAATAAGTATTTCTTCATGAAGTTTTGGATGCAGGTTGAACACTTGAATGCTTCTGTTTGCAAAAGATATTATATTTTTTTATCTATTTTGCCTACATTTACTATTCACCAGATGCTTGTGAGCTCTAGAGAAGAATGAATATTCAAAGAAACCTATCGATATTTGTTATACATGAGATGACCCCACATGGCCACATACTTTGTTAAATAAACAACTGCCAGATCAATGCATTTTGATGTACCGTGCTGCCGTGCAATGCACGAGCATCATACTAGTTTATAAAAAAAAGCCTCCAGGGACCGATTGCTTTTTATCTAAAAGTTAAAGGAACCTGATTGCTTTAAAAAAAATGGCCCCACCTATCATAACCTGTCAACGGTCAACCTAACGAGTGGACCCGAGCTGCCATAATCATGCTTAAAGTTAACCAACATACGCATCAATGTGACATATTAGTTTTTTGGAACAATGAACGAAAATTGTGGTAGATTTTCGAGAAATGTTAAAAAGTGACAATTTTCAGTAACCCTATACCGTAACGTGGTAGGTTTTTGCTATTTTGATTGATCAAAGGGTCGATATGGTTGACTAGAGGGGGGGGTTGAATATGCAACTAACAATTTTTAGCTTTTCTTTAGCAATTTAAACTTTGCATCAAAGTAGGTTGTCTAGATATGCAACTAGGTGAGCAACCTATATGATGCAACAAGGATAGAAACACAAGCAAGCAAGATATATGAAGCAAATAAGTTTGCACAAGTAAAGGCACGAGATAACCAAGAGTGGAGACGGTGGAGACGAGGATGTGTTGCCGAATTTCCTTCCCTTTGAGAGGAAGTACGTCTCCGTTGGAGCGGTGTGGAGGCACGATGCTCCCCAAGAAGCCACTAAGGCCACCATAATCTCCTCACGCCCTCACACAATGCGAGATGCCCTGATTCCACTATTGGTGCCCTTGGAGGCGGCGACCGAATCTTTACAAACTAGGTTGGGGCAATCTCCACAACTCAATTGGAGGCTCCCAAGACACCACGAAGCTTCACCACAATGGACTATGGCTTCGCGGTGACCTCAACCGTCTAGGATGCTCAAACACCCAAGAGTAATAAGATCCGCAAGGGATTAGTGGGGGAATCAAATATCTCTTGGTGGAAGTGTAGATCGGGGCCTTCTTAACCACTCCCGAGCAAATCAACAAGTTTGGTCGGCTAGGGAGTGAGATCGGGCGAAAATGGAGCTTGAAGCAATAATGGAGCTTAGGGGTGGAAGAGGTAAGTCAATGGGGAAGAAGGGGACCCCTTATATTGTGTGGAAAAAGGATCCAACCGTTACCCACCAACCAGCCCGCGGCCAGCGGTACTACCGCGCCTGGCCAGCGGTACTACCGCAAGGCCGCGCGGTACTACTGCTTGCAACCAAGCGGTACTACCGCACGGCTGTGCGGTACTACCGTACCGACCCACGGTACTGCCGCAACCCCAGCAACAGAAAAGATAAACAGACGCGCAGGAGCTGGGGGCGGTACTTCCGCACGCGCGGTACTACTGCGCCCCCCATACGGTACTACCGCGAGGCAAAAATCCCAGCCAGGGGGGAAGGGAAACTTCCGTGCCTACTTCCGTAAAGAAACGGAAGTAGCAAAAACCCGACACAGTAGTACTGCCGAGGGGCGGTACTACTGCCTGACTGCATAGCGCGGTACTACCGCTCGGCAAAAGCGGTACTACCGTGGGCACCCGCGGTACTACCGCGCCACCGCGCGGTACTACCGTTGTCCTGGGAGCAGTACTACCGCAACCAACAACAGCAGCCAGACAAGGGAGGCAAGAAGACGGAGGAAGCTCCAAGGAAAAAGGAGGGGACAAGAAGGAGACGTGTACGTGATGATTCCACCCAAACCTTTCCAACGCGGACCCCCTCTTAATAGTACGGCTTTCCTACGACTCAAATCCACCAAAAAGAAACGTAGAAAAGACGCCGTCTTCATTAGTCTTCGAGGGGCACCCAATCGTCTTGTGCCTAGCAATGAAGTGTCTGGAATACTCATGGCACACGATTAGTCCGCAAATGTGTTGTCATCAATCACCAAAACACTTAAGGATAAATATGCCCTTACAGTTGAACTTCAACAAAAAAATCTGAAAAATAGTAAACAAAATAAAAAATACTGAATTGCTTTGTATGAACATCAACAAAAACTTTAACATCCTTCCTGCAAATTTTCACCTGTACAGAAAAAACAAAATTCAAGTCTCAAAAAAAGCATTTTGGAGCACACATTTTGGTTTTTTTCACACCTCTGCAAATATCTTTTCGTGGCGATTTTTTGCAGGATGTTATAAAACTTGTTCGTTGATCCACAAAAAATTCAGATTTTTTTATTCATTTTTCTTTTTTCTTTTAGAACGAAGGCTCAAGGAGAGCCCGACTTTGAATGAACGTTGTTTTTCTATATTTTTTTGGAATTCACTGTTCATACAGGTGCATTTGTGCTCAGGATTAAAGTAACACTTTAGAACACCAATGCAAATTACTGGCAGGAATCATTACCACGGCATCGACAAACAACGTTGCAACAATGTTTCTCACCTTCTCTTGCTGCTTCCCCGTACTACTAAAGTGTGTGGTACGACGGCATGGAGCTGTGCACGGACAAGAGAAGCAGAGAGCTTAGAGAGATGCAGCCTAGAGCCAGGGCGAGTCGTAGACGGGGGTGACGACGGACTTGACGGCGAGGAACTTGTCGAGCGCATGCATGCCGTCGTCCTTGCCGAACCCGCTCATCTTGCGGCCCCCGAACGGGCAGTCGCTGTCCATGGCGAAGTAGCAGTTCACCCACACCACCCCGGCGCGGATCGACCGCGCCATCCTGTTGGCCACGTTGATGTCCCCGGTCACCACCCCCGCCGCCAGCCCGTACCTCGTGTCGTTGGCCCTCGCGATCGCCTCCTCCACCGACCTATATGTAGAAGATCATCACAGATTCAGAGTGCAATAGCAGATCTATGCCGATCATCCGGGATGGGCTTACGTGAACTTCATCAGGCACATGACGGGTCCGAAGATCTCCTCCTTTGCAATGACCATGTCATCCTGTTCAGGGGTTCCGTACCATGATGTCAGACATGCTAGATAGAGAGTGAAGTGATCATGTAACGGGATTACAGTTTGTGTTCTGGTGTTGAATCTCGACCTTAACATCGGTGAAAACCGTGGGCTCGATGTAGTAACCTCTCTGGCCACATGGCTTCCCTCCTGTCAGGACGGTGGCACCTTCTCTCTTGCCATGGTCGATGAAGCTGAGCACCCTCTCATATTGAGCCTTGTCCACCTACACATGGGACACGAGTAGCACCTGCTAAGTTTCTGATACAACAAAAAAAATCAACTTGTGTCGCACAGACAACAGGGGACGATGCCTGAATTTTAAACCTGAGGCCCTTGATTGACGCGAGGATCGAAAGGGTCCCCGACGACCCAACTCTCCATGCGCTGGGTCAACTTCTTCACGAACCGGTCGTAGATGCCCTCTTGCAGGTACACACGGCTTGCCGCAATGCAAGCTTCTCCCTGTGAATTCCCGGTTCAGTCTTCAGACCCTCGTATGGCTACGCTACGACTAATCATTAACATTTTCTTCACCTTGTTGAAGAAGTTGGCGGCGATGGCGAGACCCACGGCCATGTCGACGTCTGCGTCGTCGAAGATGATGAGGGGAGATTTGCCGCCCAGCTCGAGCGACACCGGCTTCAGGTTGCTCCTCGCCGACGCCTCCATTATCAGCCGCCCAACTGCTGTTGATCCCGTGAAACTCACCTGCACGGACAAACGACCAGAGCAAGAAAACAGTATGACCACTTGCTGAGGTACAACTACTGAATGACTGATGCTGTGAGATTACCATGTCGACGTCCATGTGAGACGCGATCGCCGCTCCCGCCGTCGGGCCGAAGCCGGTGACCACATTGATCACCCCATCCGGGACTCCGGCCTGCTCAAGAACAGAGCGCCAAAAGTTCAGAACAGCAGAGACATCACGTTGTGTCTCACGTGTTAAGTGACCGATCTGACCTGCTTGGCTAGGTGAGCGAAGTACAGGGCACTGAGCGGGGTCTGCTCGGCCGGCTTGACGACCATGGTGCAACCGGCGGCAAGCGCCGGGGCGACCTTGGAGAAGAACATGATGGCAGGGAAGTTCCAGGGGATGATGAGCCCGGCGACGCCCATGGGCTCGCGCAGGGTGTGCCCCTGGAACTGCCTCGACATCTTGAGCGTCTCGCCGTGGATCTTGTCGGCCGCACCCGCGAAGTAGCGCAGGGACCTCACGGCGGTCGCCATGTCGACCGCCCTGGTGACGGTGCACGGCTTGCCGGCGTCCAGGCTCTCCAGCAGGGTCAGCTTGTCCGCGTGCTCCTCCACCAGGTCCGCGTACTTCATCATGATCCTTCCTCTTTCCTGCGCGCCATTGGTTGTTTTTCAGGTAAACATGCCAAGGGCCATTCGCCATGAGGAGTTGACTGAAGAAAGAACCCTACGGATCCGGGCATGCGAGGCCATTTGCCATGATCGAAGGCTTCTCTTGCCGCCTTGACCGCCAGGTCCACGTCCTTCTTGTCACCTTCGGCGATGCTGGCGATCACATCCCCGGTACGCGGATCCCTGGTCTCGAACGTCTTACCTGATCAAAGAGACCACCAACATAACAGCCGTGCAGTTCAGATCAGAAGGGGAGAAAAACTACTGAATTAGCTATCAGTTCAGATCAGAAGGGGAGAAAAACCACCATCAGGTACTTAAATCTTACGCCTGTTGTTACCCCTGGGGCCGTAGCTGACACGAACAGACGAACTGATTAGCTATCAGTTTATACAGATTTCGAATGGCTTACAGATTCCTTTCTCTCTGTTGACCGAGTTGCACCATAATGTAATTTCTAAAATACTCGGTTATTGACTTCTTATTGGAGCAAAATCTAAAGGCTTCACGTTTCCCACTAAATTTACAAAATCTTAGTTGATTAAGCTTAGCAAACACAAGATTTTGATATTCTTATTGGAATAAGCATCCAGCCCTCAGCCATTGGTCAAGTTAGGGAACGTTACAATAACACAAGTTTAACCCTTACTCCCTCTGTCTTTGAAAGAGTGTACTTCTAACAAAGTTGGAGGGTCAAATTATCTCAAAATTTGACCAAGTTTGTGCAAAAATATAGCAATGTTTGTGAAACCAAATAGGTATGTGATGAAAATATATTTTATCATGAATCTAATGCTACTAATTTGATGGCATAATTACTGGTGTATTATTGTATAAATACGGTCAAATATAAAAGAGTTTGACTTTCCAACAAAGTTGGTAGTACACTCTTTCAAGGACTGTGGGAGTAACTTTTAAGGAGTAGTACTACTTATTATGATGACCCGGCTGTGGTTTAGCACATGTGACATCCTAGGCACTAGAAACCGTTGGAAAGAAAGTCATAACATTTCAAAATAAAATCTGAGAGGAGTTCTTAAAAGATCTGAGTATATTAACAAAACAAGAGATATTTCGTGAGAAACATGGAAATCCAACAATTATTAAAATGAGAAGAATCGGAAATTTTACAAAAAGAAAGACAAAAATCATAATAAGCATTACAAAAAAATCTAGAACTATCGTGATTTTGTATGAATTTTATTGAATAATTATGAGGTAATGTATTTTCTTAATTTTAAAATTTATTTCATGTAAAAAAATTCACACTTTTTAGCAACTGTACTGAAATGTTTTGATTTTTCAACAAATATATCTTAATTTTGTATTTTCGTGTCAATTTTGCAGATTGGAGTGATGTTTCCCTAGTCGTTTTTTTCGATAACGACAAGGCCATGGCCTCTATTTCTCCCATCAGGAACTTCCAGACTCGCTAGATTGCTCTTTAGTGTGGTTCATGCCCCATCTCCATCTCAGTGGTGTTAGATCCGCCACCGTTGCAAAGCTGGCGAAAGCTACATTCAGAAGATGGTTCAGTGTTGGGATTTTGATCCACACAAGGCTTCTACGACGGATCTTCTTCTATAGGTGTTGGCCCCGTTAGACCTTAGCACGCCGACTTTCCAACCGCAAGATACAATAGCAGGCCGGCTCCAACGACGGAGCTGCAGTGGAGGCGCGACGTCGGCTGGTGTGAAAGAATGTGTTCGCTTGGCTCTCTGAAAACCGAGTTGTAATTTCTTTCTTTTTTATGTCTTGTGTGTATTCTTACCATTTTCAAAGGAACTGGGCTACATTTCTTTTCAATTTCTACTAAAGGGTTTCTATCCATTAATAGCCTTTAATTTAATACAAATGCAGAGACCTTTTTACACAGAAACATCTGACAAAAAGGGCAGTTCCTTTTACCGCTGGAAAGGGCACCTCTGTCATACTGCGTCTGGGAACTTACCGGCAACCCGGGCGAGCAGCCTGGAAGGCTGGAGCATGCAGACAAGCAAGCAAGGGTGGCCGGCCAACCGGCCAAGGCCGAGCCAGTAAAACGCGAACGCGAGCGGTCGCTTCTAGAAGGCGATGGGCCTCGACAGCGACGGACCCTACTCGTCGCCCGTCCCGTGTCGTGGGTCGTTGGAATCGGATTTTCACGATCGCATTTTCACGGGCGCGCGCTCGTACAAACCAGAAACGGACATGGCTACAATCGGGACCAGACCAGACGAGAACGAAAGGAAGGACACGCGGGAGTGGGCTGGCCGTGGCGGTACAGTGGCTGCATCGCCCCGCTGCAGATCCCCCATGCGCGCGCACCGCACGTGAAATGGTACGCATGAGCTTCTAGAAGAACAAATGCATTGTTTTGGCCATTTTAGCATGCCTGATGGCTGCTGCGAGCTCATCAGTCCCGTTTGGGCAGAGGTCAGATGGGCTACAGCTTGTGATTACCAAATTTAGGTTAGCCAGTGCGTGCCTTGCTGTATAGGACGTTTTTAGCTAAGCACCCTGCCACGCCACCTTTTTTTCCTTTCAAAAAGGATGCTAGAGCCCTCTCTCTCTCTCTCTCTCTCTCTCCCTCTCTCTCTCTCTCTCTCTCTCTCTGCATCAAAGTTGATGCAAACGCAACGAGGTCAAAGACATGATCAGGTAGAATAGTAGTACAAAATTTAAACTACTATGATCGGCCCATTACAAGAGACGTGTAAGAATTTCAGGCACCTACGGCTAAGTCGGCTTCTTCCGCGACAACTCCTTGAGCAAGAGATGCTCGCCCTCACCTCACGCCTCGGTTCGCCGTGTCCAGCCGAGACATCACATGTCTACTTTTTAATTTGCAGGAAGCTACTCCTGTTACTCACGTGGATTGCGCTTTGTTCGCTTGATTACTCATGATGGCTGATTTTCTCTCTGAGAAAAGGACAAGGGAAAATTATGGGTAACTGCTATAGCTTTGCGAGGCCGCGGAGAGCGGACATGCCATGTTCCCCAGGAACTGTGCGTCGTGGACATTCGGCACCGCGCCAGAAACCGGTCTCATATCCGGTGGATAGAGCATTCACTGTTCAGGATTCAAGGTTCAGCTAACCACGACCGAACCTCACAACAAACTAGACCGAACAGCAGTTTCTTGGCTTGTAGATTGCGCCTTAGTTCACCACCAAAATGGTGCTAGTAAAAAAAATATTTGCTTCCACTGCTATAATGGTGACCAAGCAATTTCCTGGGATGACCAGCATCGATCCGGCCTAGGCGACCATGACAGTGCAGGCCAGAGGCCATGATAGATGCGTGCGCGAGACAAAAGCAGGCAGATACGTACCGGAGACGGCGTCGACGAAGGCCCCGTTGATGAAGAGCTTGGTGTGCCTGATCTCCGGCAGCTCCATGGGCACGCCGCTGCCGCCGCCGTTGCCGTTCTCCGCGGCGCGCGCCTTGCCCCCGTCGCCATTGCGCTCGCTGGCCATGGCCTCTTGCTCTCTTCTCCCAGACCGGTGTCGGCTCTCGCGGAGTGTGATGTACTCCTGTGTGGGGAGAGTGGAGAGTGGAGTGAGGACAACAGGACGGGGTTCGTGTTTTAATGTTGCGGCTGGGCTGTGACCTGCCCGTTTTGTTAGCTTGTGGGGCGGTGGAGCCGTGGAGGGGTCTCCCGCACGGCGGCCACGCCATCCGCGCGTGTCGAAAAAATTATGCCGGGCCGACACACGTCTCAACTGTTAACGTCTGTAATAATACAGCCCCGTCACCCGTATCTAGATGTGTTTTAATTATTGCACATCTAATCTAAATGATTTAATCAACATAGAGATAAAAAATAAAAAGTAAAAAGTCACACAAATCTCTGCGTAAGATCAATGATATGTAATTTAGATGTGCGATACTTATGGCATATTTAGATGTGCTTTAGCAAAACTGATATGTTACGTCAGGGTGGTTGTTCCTTTTACAGTTTTGTTTTTAAACAAGACAAAAGATTTGCCATTTCATTGATTAAGAAGGAAGTTTCAAACGAAAGTTGTAAAGCGGCAAAAATGAAAACTCAATAAGAGGTCTACTCTCGCAGCATCACAACACTCATGTGCTTCACACCGGCCACCATCCAAAAAGATACCTCCACTTTGATCTACTGATTAGAATCGTGAAAGGGATGGCCGTGTTTCTAAAACCCTGGCATTACACTCCGCCCATATCTCCAATGAGATGAGCATCATCAGGGAGGCCAGCAACTTAGGGGATCCAAGGCGAATCTGAAGATTGTTGTTCCACCATGCTCTCATGGAAGCCATTGTGTGCATGGCCGGCGTAGATATGTGATGCATACCAAGCCACGGAAGAATATGGCTCCAAATGTGGGTGGTGTAGCGGCATTGGAAAAGGAGATAAGTGGCTGCTACTTGTGAGCTGCGTTGAGATTTTTTCTCGAAGAGAAGAGGATGATGCAGTGCAGCAGAGATAAGTATTTCACTCAGTTAAGAACCAAGGTTATCAATCCAGTAGGACAACCACGCGAAACCTCGTTTTTGGGGAAAAACTTATAATCTACTCATCTTCAATTCTGGCAGTATAACAAACACCAGAAATAATAAAAAAATACATCAAGATACACAAAAGAGCAAATACTCGCACCCAATGTGATCAAGGGGTTGTCAATCCCCTTGATGGTTATTTGTAAGGATCAAATCTGGTAGTGATTGATAGATAAATAAAAACACAAAAAAATGGTACATAAATTGTGGCAAAGTATTTTTGGATTTTATATATAATAAAAATCGATCTGGGGCCATAGTTTTCACTACAAACTTCTCTCTCGAACAAAAAGCATACGGTGGGTAACCAAATTACTGTTGGGCGATTGATAGAAAAGTGCATAGTTATGACGATTTTTTGACTAACAGTTATGAAGATATTTAAGGCAATGATCATGTATATAGGCATCACATCCGAGATAAGTAGAACGATTCCTGCCTGCATCTACTGCTATATCTCCACCCATCGACCGCTATCCAGCATGCATCTAGAGTATTAAATTCATGAAAAACAGAGTAACACCTTAAGCAAAGTGACATGATGTACACAAAGTAAATCCAACCAATATGAGTAAACCCCGTCGTTTCCCCCTTAATGGAAACAATAGTGTTACGTGTCTTGTCCCCTTCTATCACTGAGATATAGAGCACCGTAAGATTGAACCCATTACAAAGCACCTCTCCCATTGCAAGCTAAATCACTCTAATTAGCCAAACCAAACGGATAGACCGGAGAGAAATACAAAGCTATAATAATCATACATAAAAGAATTCAAAGAAGACTAAATTAATATTCATGAATAATCTGATCATAAACCCGCAATTCATCGGATCCCAACAAACACACCGCAAAAGAAGATTACATCCAATAGATCTCCAAGAACATCGAGGAGAACATTGTATCGAAGATCAAAAAGAGAGAAGAAGCCATCTAGCTACTAGCTATGGACCCATAGGTTTGTGGTAAACTACTCACTCATCATCGGAAAGGCATCAAGGTTGATGTATATGTTGGGGAACGTAGTAATTTCAAAAAATTTCCTACGCACACGCAAGATCATGGTGATGCATAGCAACGAGGGGGAGAGTCTGATCTACGTACCCTTGTAGATCACAACGGAAGCGTTGACACAACGTAGAGGAAGTAGTCGTACGTCTTCTTCCCGATCCGACCGATCCAAGCACCGTTACTCCGGCACCTCCGAGTTCTTAGCACACGTTCAGCTCGATGACGATCCCCGGGCTCCGATCCAGCAAAGCTTCGGGGAGGAGTTCCGTCAGCACGACGGCGTGGTGACGATCTTGATGTACTACCGACGTAGGGCTTCGCCTAAGCACTACAACAATATGATCGAGGTGGAATTTGATGGCAGGGGGCACCGCACACGGCTAAGGAACGATCTCAATGATCAACTTGTGTGTCTAGAGGTGCCCCCTGCCCCCGTATATAAAGGTTGCCAGGGGGAGGGCTGGCCGGCCAAGGAGAGGAGGGCGCAGGAGGAGTCCTACTCCTACCGGGAGTAGGACTCCCCCCCAATCCTATTCCTAATAGGACTCCTCGAGAGAGAGAGAGAGAGGGAGAAGGGGGCCGGCCACCTCTCCTAGTCCTAATAGGACTAGGGGAGGGGGGGGGAGGCGCGCAGCCCACCTTGGGCTGCCCCTTTCACCTTTCCACTAAGGCCCAATAAGGCCCATTTGGTTCCCGGGGGGTTCCGGTAACCTCCCGGTACTCCGGTAAAATTCCCGATTTCACCCGGAACACTTCCGATGTCCAAACATAGGCTTCCAATATATCAATCTTTATGTCTCGACCATTTCGAGACTCCTCGTCATGTCCGTGATCACATCCGGGACTCCGAACAACCTTCGGTACATCAAAATGCATAAACTCATAATATTTGTCATCGTAACGTTAAGCGTGAGGACCCTACGGTTCGAGAACAATGTAGACATGACCGAGACACGTCTCCGGTCAATAACCAATAGCGGGACCTGGATGCCCATATTGGCTCCTACATATTCTACGAAGATCTTTATCGGTCAGACCGCATAACAACATACGTTGTTCCCTTTGTCATCGGTATTTTACTTGCCCGAGATTCGATCGTCGGTATCCAATACCTAGTTCAATCTCGTTACCGGCAAGTCTCTTTACTCGTTCTGTAATACATCATCTGACAACTAACATCTTAGTTATAATGCTTGCAAGGCTTATGTGATGTGTATTACCGAGAGGGCCCAGAGGTACCTCTCCGACAATCGGAGTGACAAATCCTATTCTCGAAATACGCCAACCCAACATCTACCATTGGAAACACCTGTAGTACTCCTTTATAATCACCCAGTTACGTTGTGACGTTTGGTAGCACCCAAAGTGTTCCTCTGGCAAACGGGAGTTGCATAATCTCATAGTCATAGGAACATGTATAAGTCATGAAGAAAGCAATAGCAACATACTAAACAATCGGGTGCTAAGCTAATGGAATGGGTCATGTCAATCAGATCATTCAACTAATGATGTGACCTCGTTAATCAAATAACAACTCTTTGTTCATGGTTAGGAAACATAACCATCTTTGATTAACGAGCTAGTCAAGTAGAGGCATACTAGTGACACTCTGTTTGTCTATGTATTCACACATGTATTATGTTTCCGGTTAATACAATTCTAGCATGAATAATAAACATTTATCATGATATAAGGAAATAAATAATAACTTTATTATTGCCTCTAGGGCATATTTCCTTCAGTCTCCCACTTGCACTAGAGTCAATAATCTAGATTACACAGTAATGATTCTAACACCCATGGAGCCTTGGTGCTGATCATGTTTTGCTCGTGGAAGAGGCTTAGTCAACGGGTCTGCAACATGCAGATCCGTATGTATCTTGCAAATCTCTATGTCTCCCACCTGGACTAGATCCCGGATGGAGTTGAAGCGTCTCTTGATGTGTTTGGTCCTTTTGTGAAATCTGGATTCCTTTGCCAAGGCAATTGCACCAGTATTGTCACAAAAGATTTTCATTGGACCCGATGCACTAGGTATGACACCTAGATCGGATATGAACTCCTTCATCCAGACTCCTTCGTTCGCTGCTTCCGAAGCAGCTATGTACTCCACTTCACATGTAGATCCCGCTACGACGCTTTGTTTAGAACTGCACCAACTGACAGCTCCACCGTTTAAAGTAAACACGTATCCGGTTTGCGATTTAGAATCGTCCGGATCAGTGTCAAAGCTTGCATCAACGTAACCTCTTACGGTGAGCTCTTTGTCACCTCCATATACGAGAAACATATCCTTAGTCCTTTTCAGGTATTTCAGGATGTTCTTGACCGCTGTCCAGTGATCCACTCCTGGATTACTTTGGTACCTCCCTGCTAAACTTATAGCAAGGCACACATCAGGTCTGGTACACAGCATTGCATACATGATAGAGCCTATGGTTGAAGCATAGGGAACATCTTTCATTTTCTCTCTATCTTCTGCAGTGGTCGGGCATTGAGTCTGACTCAACTTCACACCTTGTAACACAGGCAAGAACCCTTTCTTTGCTTGATCCATTTTGAACTTCTTCAAAATCTTGTCAAGGTATGTGCTTTGTGAAAGTCCAATTAAGCGTCTTGATCTATCTCTATAGATCTTAATGCCCAATATGTAAGCAGCTTCACCGAGGTCTTTCATTGAAAAACTCTTATTCAAGTATCCCTTTATGCTATCCAGAAATTCTATATCATTTCCAATCAGCAATATGTCATCCACATATAATATCAGAAATGCTACAGAGCTCCCACTCACTTTCTTGTAAATACAGGCTTCTCCAAAAGTCTGTATAAACCAAATGCTTTGATCACACTATCAAAGCGTTTATTCCAACTCCGAGATGCTTGCACCAGTCCATAAATGGATCGCTGGAGTTTGCACACTTTGTTAGCTCCCTTTGGATCGATAAAACCTTCCGGTTGCATCATATACAACTCTTCTTCCAGAAATCCATTCAGGAATGCAGTTTTGACATCCATCTGCCAAATTTCATAATCATAAAACGCGGCAATTGCTAACATGATTCGGACAGACTTAAGCATCACTACGGGTGAGAAGGTCTCATCGTAGTCAACCCCTTGAACTTGTCGAAAACCTTTTGCAACAAGTCGAGCTTTATAGACAGTAACATTACCGTCAGCGTCAGTCTTTTTCTTGAAGATCCATTTATTCTCAATTGCTTGCCGATCATCGGGCAAGTCAACCAAAGTCCATACTTTGTTCTCATACATGGATCCCATCTCAGATTTCATGGCCTCAAGCCACTTTGCGGAATCTGGGCTCACCATCGCTTCTTCATAGTTCGTAGGTTCATCATGATCTAGTAGCATGACTTCCAGAACTGGATTACCGTACCACTCTGGCACGGATCTTGCTCTGGTTGATCTACGAGGTTCAGTAGTATCTTGTTCTGAAGTTTCATGATCATTATCATTAACTTCCTCACTTATTGGTGTAGGTGTCGCAGAAACAGTTTTCTGTGATGTACTACTTTCTAATAAGGGAGCGGGTACAGTTACCTCGTCAAGTTCTACTTTCCTCCCACTTACTTCTTTCGAGAGAAACTCCTTCTCAAGAAAGTTTCCGAATTTAGCAACAAAAGTCTTGCCTTCGGATCTGTGATAGAAGGTGTATCCAATAGTTTCCTTTGGATATCCTATGAAGACACATTTCTCCGATTTGGGTTCGAGCTTATCAGGTTGAAGCTTTTTCACGTAAGCATCGCAACCCCAAACTTTAAGAAACGACAACTTTGGTTTCTTGCCAAACCACAGTTCATAAGGCGTCGTCTCAACGGATTTTGATGGTGCCCTATTTAACGTGAATGCGGCCGTCTCTAAAGCGTATCCCCAAAATGATAGCGGTAAATCAGTAAGAGACATCATAGATCGTACCATATCTAGTAAAGTACGATTACGACGTTCGGACACACCATTACGCTGTGGTGTTCCGGGTGGCGTGAGTTGCGAAACTATTCCACAATTTTTCAAATGTACACCAAACCCGTAACTCAAATATTCTCCTCCACGATCAGATCGTAGAAACTTTATTTTCTTGTTACGATGATTTTCAACTTCACTCTGAAATTCCTTGAACTTTTCAAATGTTTCAGACTTGTGTTTCATTAAGTAGATATACCCATATCTGCTTAAATCATCTATGAAGGTGAGAAAATAACGATATCCGCCACGAGCCTCAACATTCATCGGACCACATACATCGGTATGTATGATTTCCAATAAATCTGTTGCTCTCTCCATAGTTCCGGAAAACGGTGTTTTGGTCATCTTGCCCATGAGGCACGGTTCGCAAGTACCAAGTGATTCATAATCAAGTGGTTCCAAAAGTCCATCAGTATGGAGTTTCTTCATGCGCTTTACACCGATATGACCTAAACGACAGTGCCACAAATAAGTTGCACTATCATTATCAACTCTGCATCTTTTGGCTTCTACATTATGAATATGTGTATCACTACTATCGAGATTTAACAAGAATAGACCACTCTTCAAGGGTGCATGACCATAAAAGATATTACTCATATAAATAGAACAACCATTATTCTCTGATTTAAATGAATAACCGTCTCGCATTAAACAAGATCGAGATATAATGTTCATGCTCAATGCTGGCACCAAATAACAATTATTTAGGTCTAATATTAATCCCGAAGGTAGATGTAGAGGTAGCGTGCCGACCGCGATCACATCGACTTTGGAACCGTTTCCCACGCGCATCGTCACCTCGTCCTTAGCTAATCTTCGCTTAATCCGTAGTCCCTGTTTCGAGTTGCAAATATTAGCAACAGAACCAGTATCAAATACCCAGGTGCTACTGCGAGCATTAGTAAGGTACACATCAATAACATGTATATCACGTATACCTTTGTTCACCTTCCCATCCTTCTTATCCGCCAAATACTTGGGGCAGTTCCGCTTCCAGTGACCAGTCTGCTTGCAGTAGAAGCACTCAGTTTCAGGCTTAGGTCCAGACTTGGGTTTCTTCTCCCGAGCAGCAACTTGCTTGCCGTTCTTCTTGAAGTTCCCCTTCTTCTTCCCTTTGCCCTTTTTCTTGAAACTAGTGGTTTTGTTAACCATCAACACTTGATGCTCCTTCTTGATTTCTACCTCCGCAGCTTTCAGCATTGCGAAGAGCTCGGGAATAGTCTTGTTCATCCCTTGCATATTATAGTTCATCACGAAGCTCTTGTAGCTTGGTGGCAGTGATTGGAGAATTCTGTCAATGACGCAATCATCTGGAAGATTAACTCCCATCTGAATCAAGTGATTGTTATACCCAGACATTTTGAGTATATGCTCACTGACAGAACTGTTCTCCTCCATCTTGCAGCTATAGAACTTATTGGAGACTTCATATCTCTCAATCCGGGCATTTGCTTGAAATATTAACTTCAACTCCTGGAACATCTCATATGCTCCATGACGTTCAAAACGTCGTTGAAGTCCTGATTCTAAGCCGTAAAGCATGGCACACTGAATTATCGAGTAGTCATCAGCTTTGCTCTGCCAGACGTTCATAACATCTGGTGTTGCTCCAGCAGCAGGCCTGGCACCCAGCGGTGCTTCAAGGACGTAATTCTTCTGTGCAGCAATGAGGATAATCCTCAAGTTATGGACTCAGTCCGTGTAATTGCTACCATCATCTTTCAACTTTGCTTTCTCAAGGAACGCATTAAAATTCAATGGAACAACAGCACGAGCCATCTATCTACAATCAACATAAACAAGCAAGATACTATCAGGTACTAAGTTCATGATAAATTTAAGTTCAATTAATCATATTACTTAAGAACTCCCACTTAGATAGACATCCCTCTAATCCTCTAAGTGATCACGTGATCCAAATCAACTAAACCATGTCCGATCATCACGTGAGATGGAGTAGTTTCATCGGTGAACATCATTATGTTGATCATATCTACTATATGATTCATGCTCGACCTTTCGGTCTCCGTGTTCCGAGGCCATATCTGTATATGCTTGGCTCGTCAAGTATAACCTGAGTATTCCGCGTGTGCAACTGTTTTGCACCCGTTGTATTTGAACATAGAGCCTATCACACCCGATCATCACGTGGTGTCTCAGCACGAAGAACTTTCGCAACGGTGCATACTCAGGGAGAACACTTCTTGATAATTTAGTGAGAGATCATCTTATAATGCTACCGTCAATCAAAGCAAGATAAGATGCATAAAAGATAAACATCACATGCAATCAATATAAGTGATATGATATGGCCATCATCATCTTGTGCTTGTGATCTCCATCTCCGAAGCACCGTCAAGATCACCATCGTCACCGGCGCGACACCTTGATCTCCATCGTAGCATCGTTGTCGTCTCGCCAATCTTATGCTTCCACGACTATCACTACCGCTTAGCAATAAAGTAAAGCATTACATCGCGATTGCATTGCATACAATAAAGCGACAACCATATGGCTCCTGCCAGTTGCCGATAACTTGGTTACAAAACATGATCATCTCATATAATAAAAATCAGCATCATGCCTTGACCATATCACATCACAACATGCCCTGCAAAAACAAGTTAGACGTCCTCTACTTTGTTGTTGCAAGTTTTACGTGGCTGCTACGGGCTTAAGTAAGAACTCATCTCACCTACGCATCAAAACCACAACGATAGTTTGTCAAATAGACTCCGTTTTAACCTTCTCAAGGACCGGGCGTAGCCATACTTGGTTCAACTAAAGTTGGAGAGACAGTCGCCCGCAAGCCATCTATGTGCAAAGCACGTCGAGGGAACCGGTCTCGCGTAAGAGTACGCGTAAGGTTGGTCCGGGTCGTCTCGTCCAACAATACCGCCGAACCAATGTATGACATGCTGGTAGGCAGTATGACTTGTATCGCCCACAACTCACTTGTGTTCTACTCGTGCAAATAACATCAAACCATAAAACCTAGGCTCGGATGCCACTGTTGGGGAACGTAGTAATTTCAAAAAAATTCCTACGCACACGCAAGATCATGGTGATGCATAGCAACGAGGGGGAGAGTCTGATCTACGTACCCTTGTAGATCGCAACGAAAGCGTTGACACAACGTAGAGGAAGTAGTCGTACGTCTTCTTCCCGATCCGACCGATCCAAGCACCGTTACTCCGGCACCTCCGAGTTCTTAGCACATGTTCAGCTCGATGACGATCTCCGGGCTCCGATCCAGCAAAGCTTCGGGGAGGAGTTCCGTCAGCACGACGGCGTCGTGACGATCTTGATGTACTACCGACGTAGGGCTTCGCCTAAGCACTACAACGATATGATCGAGGTGGAATTTGATGGCAGGGGGCACCGCACACGGCTAAGGAACGATCTCAATGATCAACTTGTGTGTCTAGAGGTGCCCCTGCCCCCGTATATAAAGGTTGCCAGGGGGAGGGCTGGCCGGCCAAGGAGAGGAGGGCGCAGGAGGAGTCCTACTCCTACCGGGAGTAGGACCCCCCCCCAATCCTATTCCTAATAGGACTCCTCGAGAGAGAGAGAGGGAGAAGGGGGCCGGCCACCTCTCCTAGTCCTAATAGGACTAGGGGAGGGGGGAGGCGCGCAGCCCACCTTGGGCTGGCCCTTTCACCTTTCCACTAAGGCCCAATAAGGCCCATTTGGTTCCCGGGGGGTTCCGGTAACCTCCCGGTACTCCGGTCCGATTTCACCCGGAACACTTCCGATGTCCAAACATAGGCTTCCAATATATCAATCTTTATGTCTCGACCATTTCGAGACTCCTCGTCATGTCCGTGATCACATCCGGCACTCCGAACAACCTTCGGTACATCAAAATGCATAAACTCATAATATCTGTCATCGTAACGTTAAGCGTGCGGACCCTACGGTTCGAGAACAATGTAGACATGACCGAGACATGTCTCCGGTCAATAACCAATAGCGGGACCTGGATGCCCATATTGGCTCCTACATATTCTACGAAGATCTTTATCGGTCAGACCGCATAACAACATACGTTGTTCCCTTTGTCATCGGTATGTTACTTGCCCGAGATTCGATCGTCGGTATCCAATACCTAGTTCAATCTCGTTACCGGCAAGTCTCTTTACTCGTTCTGTAATACATCATCTGACAACTAACATCTTAGTTATAATGCTTGCAAGGCTTATGTGATGTGTATTACCGAGAGGGCCCAGAGGTACCTCTCCGATAATCGGAGTGACAAATCCTATTCTCGAAATACGCCAACCCAACATCTACCATTGGAAACACCTGTAGTACTCCTTTATAATCACCCAGTTACGTTGTGATGTTTGGTAGCACCCAAAGTGTTCCTCTGGCAAACGGGAGTTGCATAATCTCATAGTCATAGGAACATGTATAAGTCATGAAGAAAGCAATAGCAACATACTAAACGATCGGGTGCTAAGCTAATGGAATGGGTCATGTCAATCAGATCATTCAACTAATGATGTGACCTCGTTAATCAAATAACAACTCTTTGTTCATGGTTAGGAAACATAACCATCTTTGATTAACGAGCTAGTCAAGTAGAGGCATACTAGTGACACTCTATTTGTCTATGTATTCACACATGTATTATGTTTCCGGTTAATACAATTCTAGCATGAATAATAAACATTTATCATGATATAAGGAAATAAATAATAACTTTATTATTGCCTCTAGGGCATATTTCCTTCAGTATAATCCCTCCATGACCGATTCCCCCCTCCGGCAGGGTGCCGGAAAAGGCCTCCAGATGGGACCGTGGAAGAATAGAAACTTGCGGCGGCAAAAAAAGTATTTTTGGTGGCTACTTACTGGTTTCCCGATTTTAGAGATTTTATAGAGGTGGAATTAGGTCAGACGGAGCCACGAGGGGCCCACAAGGCATCAAGGTGTGTCATGTTGCCTTGTCGTCTCCTTGTTTTCCTTCTGGTCTCCTCCCGAAACTTATAGGGTCTCTCTTGTCCAGAAAAATATCGTCAAAAAGTTTTGTAGTGTTTGGACTTTGTTTGGTACTGATTTCCCGGAAAGCCAAAAACAGGCAAAAAAACAGCAACTGACACTTGACACTAGGTTAATATGTTACTCCTAAAAATAATATATAATTGCATATAAAACATCCAAGATTGATACTATAATAGCATGGAAAAATCAATCATGTCTTTCAAAACATCTGAGACATCAATACTGAGGCATACCAACAAACAATCATGTCTTTCAAAATAAAAATGTTGAAGAACGCTATCCCTACAAAATCATATAGTCTTATCATGCTCCATCTTCTTAACACAAAGTATAAATCATGCACTACCCCAGTGTCAGCCAAGCAATTAGTTCATGCTTTTTAACGTGCTTCAGCTTTTTCAACCCCCATGCAATATATGAGCACAAGCCATGGATATAGCACTACAAGTGGAATAGAATACAATGGTAGAGATTAATATGGGGAAGACAAAAAAGGAGAAGGGCTCACATCGACACATCTAATCAACGGCCTATGGAGATGCCCATCAATTAATGTCAATGCAAGGACTAGGGATTACCATGCAATGGATGCACTAAGAGCTACTTGAAAATGCAACTATCCCTGGGTGGTTTTGGTAATTCCTAACAACATATAGCTCATTGAGCTAACATTATTCCAAGATTAATATTTCAGGAAAAGCTCAATGAATGGAATGGCATGGATGAGGAAAGTGGATCCCTCAAAATTCTAAGGACAAAAAGTTTGGCTCAAGCTTCAAGATCAAGACTCTACATTTTATATTTTGGTGATCCAAGATCACATTAAGTCTATAGGAAAAGCCAATACTATCAAGGAGGGATGAGGTGTTGCTTAATGGCTTGCTTGCTCAAAGTTCTTAGTGATATGCTCCAAAATCCTCAACTACCTTCCCACATCCACATATGACCTAAACCAAAAGTCAAACTCGGCCCCACCGATTCTTTCTATCCGGCGCCACCGAGTTTCAAATGTCATAGCCACCGCCACAAACCTTAGGCAAATCAGTCCCACCGATAGGGATCTCGGTCTCACCGAGATGGGATTGTACTCTCTCTGTTTCCCTTCGTAACGTTTCGGTCTTACCGAGATGAGCAATCGGTCCCACCGAGATTGCAATGTAAACTCTCTGTTTCCCTTTTGTAACATTTCGGTCTCACCGAGATGAGCGAATCGGTCCCACCGAGTTTACCTGACCAACTCTCTGGTTAGCTTATTACCAAAATCGGTCCCACCGAGTTTGTGTAATCGGTCACACCGAGATTACGTTATGCCCTAACCCTAACCATATCGGTCCTACCGAGTTGCATCTTAGTCCCACCGAAAATCCTAACGGTCACTAGGTTCGCTGAATCGGTCTGACCGAGTTTAACCATTCGGTCTCACCGAGTTTGGCAAATTGTGTGTAACGGTTAGATTTTGTGTGGAGGCTATATATACCCCTCCACCCACTCTTCATTCATGAAGAGAGCCATCAGAACATACCTACACTTCCAATACACATTTTCTGAGAGAGAACCACCTAAACTTGTGTTGAGGTCAAGATATTCCATTCCAACCATATGAATCTTGATCTCTAGCCTTCCCCAAGTTGCTTTCCACTCAAATCTTCTTTCCACAAAATCCAAATCCTGTGAGAGAGAGAGTTGAGTGTTGGGGAGACTATCATTTGAAGCACAAGAGCAAGGAGTTCATCATCAACACACCATTTGTTACTTCTTGGAGAGTGGTGTCTCCTAGATTGGCTAGGTGTCACTTGGGAGCCTTCGACAAGATTGTGGAGTTGAACCAAGGAGTTTGTAAGGGCAAGGATATCGCCTACTTCGTGAAGATCTACCACTAGTGAGGCAAGTCCTTCGTGGGCGACGGCCATGATGGAATAGACAAGGTTGCTTCTTCGTGGACCCTTCATGGGTGGAGCCCTCCGTGGACTCGCGCAACCGTTACCCTCCGTGGGTTGAAGTCTCCATCAACATGGATGTACGATAGCACCACCTATCGGAACCACGACAAAAACATCCGTGTCTCCAATTGCGTTTGAATCCTCCAAACCCTTCCCTTTACATTCTTGCAAGTTGCATGCTTTACTTTCCGCTGCTCATATACTCTTTTGCATGCTTGCTTGAATTGTGTGGAGATTGCTTGACTTGTGCTAAGATAGCTAAAATCTGCCAAGAACTAAAATTGGGAAAAGGCTAGATTTTTATTTGGTCAAGTAGCCTAATCACCCCCCTCTAGACATACTTTTGATCCTACAAGTGGTATCAGAGCTTTGGTCTCCATTTGCTTTGATTTCCATAGCTTTTGGCGGTCATAGCCTTGGTTTCACAACCTAGGAGAGTATGGCATATAGCGAGGGAAATTATCACCATAGAGGTCCTTACTTTGATGGTACTAATTTTGCTATTTGGAAGCATAAGATGAAAATGCATATTCTTGGACATAACCCCGCCGTTTGGGCTATTGTGTGTATTGGATTGCAAGGTGAATTCTTTGACGGGAAAGAACCGAACTGTGAAGCCACCACGGAAGAGTTGAAAATGCTGCAATACAATGCTCAAGCTTGTGATATCCTCTTCAACGGATTGTGCCCCGAAGAATTCAACAAAATCAGCCGTCTTGAGAATGCAAAGGAAATTTGGGATACTTTGATTGATATGCACGAAGGTACCGACTCCGTCAAGGAATCCAAATTGGATGTGCTTCAAAGTCAACTTGACAAGTTCAAAATGAAGGATGGTGAAGGTGTTGCTAAAATGTACTCTAGGCTTGCTCTTATCACAAATGAGATTGTCGGCTTAGGGAATGAAGAGATGACCAATAGATTCATCATCAAGAAGATCCTAAGAGCCTTGGATGGAAAATATGATACCGTGTGCACATTGATCCAAATGATGCCCAATTACAAAGATCTCAAGCCAACGGAAGTCATCGGAAGAATTGTTGCTCATGAGATGTCACTCAAGGATAAAGAGGAATTTCACAACAAATCAAGTGGTGCTTACAAAGCCTCATGTGAAGCCCCCACATCATCGAGTGAGAAACAAACCTTCAATGAAGAATTGAGCTTAATGGTGAAGAACTTCAACAAGTTCTACAAGAGTAGAAGCAAAGAGAGAAGCTCCAAGTCAAGGTCCTACAATGACAAAAGATCTTCTAGTCGAGAGCGAAACTGCTACAATTGTGGAAGGCCCGGACACTATTCCAATGAGTGTATGACCCCCTACAAGAGAAGAGAAGATTCTCCCAAGAGAAGAATCACCATCTAGAGAAAGAAGGAGTAGAGATGATCGTTATGAACGAAGACCCTCACGGAGAAGCAAGGATTCGGAAAGAAAGGACAAGTCATCAAGGAGCTACACAAAACGAAGACATCAAGCTCATGTTGGTGAATGGGTATCCGGCTCTGACTCCGACAACCACTCCGAGAGAAGATATCACTCCGACTCCGAATATACTCAAGATGAAGGTGTTGCTGGTCTAGCACTTGTGACAACCAACTCCTACGACATATTTGACTCACCAAATGAAGGAGTTGGAACATGCTTCATGGCTAAAGGCCCAAAGGTATCACACCCCGAGTATGTTGATTTCAATAGTGATGAACATGACTTGTTAGGTGATGATGATTTACTTGTTGACAACTCTAGTGATGAATACTATGATGAAACGTCAATTAATCATGCTAATCAAGATAAAACGAATGACAATGATAAGGAGAAGATTGAGTCTCTAACTAAAGAACTAAACACTCTTAAGCTCATGAAACTATCTTAGGAGATCATCGAGAACTTTTAAGGACTCATGAGAAATTACGCTTTGAAAAGCTCAACCTTGAGCAAGAGCATGAGTTCTTAAAAGCAATCAATGATGATCTTCGCAAGAAAAGTTCTTCTTACATTGCCAAGCGTTTACTCTTATCCACTTACATGCTCAAGTCAAGTTTAGTAACAAGAACAAGAAAGATTCTTCCTCTAGTAGTAACAATAATCATGCTAAATCCAATATTGTTGCTTCTAGTAGTTCTCTTGATTCCACTGATGATTCTCTTAGCCAAGTTACACTTGAGCAAGAAAATATCTTATTGAAGGGAATTATAGAGAAAGTTGTTTACAAGAGCCTTGCCGGAAGTAAGCAATTCAAGGAAATTGTACGCAAGCAAGGAAGGCACCGGAAGAATCAAGGCACTGGTTTTGAATGAAAGTTCAATGCTAAAAGTGCGTTATATCGACTAGGGGGGGGGGGTGAATAGGCGATTTTTATGAAAATCTTCAAAACGTGGAAGTTTCGAAGACAAACGATAGAAATAAACCTATTACCATGCAGCGGGAGGTAGACTACACTAGGCAAGCCATAGTCAAGTATTCAAGTGAGAGCACAATGACTAATAGCAGCAATGCAGTAAGGATCAGGTAGGAAGATATTATGAAGCCAAACAGAACACGCAGTCACTTAGTGAAGACAAAAGATAGTGCAATCATACAATGACTTCGCAAGGAGTAACAGTAAGTAGAGGGACGGGAAGGATGAAACCAGTGACTCGCTGAAGACAATGATTTGTTGGACCAGTTCCAGTTGCTGTGACAACTGTACGTGTGGTTAGGGCGGCTAGGTATTTAAATCTGAGGACACACAGTCCCGGACACCCAGTCCTGAACACGCAGCTCAGGACACCCAGTCCTCACCGTATTCCCCTTGAGCTAAGGTCACACAGACCTCACCCAATCACTCTGGTAAGTCTTCAAGGTAGACTCCCAAACCTTCACAGACTTCGTTCATCAGCGATCCACAATGTCTCTTGGATGCTCAGAATGCGACGCCTAACCGGCTGGAGGATGCACAGTCCTCAAGTGTAATAAGTCTTCAGATCACACAGACACGAAGACTTAAGTGATGCCTAATTCTCTTTGGCTCTGGGTGGTTAGGGCTTTATTCTCGCAAGGAATTCTCTCTCAAAGGCTTCGAGGTGGATTGCTCTCAAACGACAAAAGCCATACACTAACTCTGAGCAGCCAACCATTTATGGTTGTAGGGGGTGGGCTATTTATAGCCACTAGGCAACCCGACCTGATTTGTCCGAAATGACCCTGGGTCACAAAGGAACTGACACGTGTTCCAACGGTCAGATTTCAAACTCACACGGCAACTTTACTTGGGCTACAAGCAAAGCTGACTTGTCCGACTCTGGACAAGATTCGCTCTCATAGTCTTCACTCGAAGACATAGGTTTTGTTTAAGCATCACTTTAGTCATTCTGAATGGTTCTCTTGGACCCCACTTAACAGTACGGTGGTTCCTATGACTCAACAAGGAAGAGGAAAAAAGAGCTACGAAAGATCTAAGTATTCGAGCTCCATAGGCTTCATAAGATGTCTTCTCTTATCATAGTCTTCAATGTGAATATCTTCATATACCACCTTTGACATCAATGTCTTCATACATTTTTAGGGGTCATCTCTGGTAAGAAAACCGAATCAATGAGGGACTTCTACCTGTGTTATCCTGCAATTCTCACAAACACATTAGTCCCTCAACTAGGTTTGTCGTCAATACTCCAAAACCAACTAGGGGTGGCACTAGATGCACTTACAAATGCCAATGGAGTTGAGTGGGAAGAAGATCAATACCCCAAGACGAAGTTTGTTCCTCAACAAGAGAAGTATGATCCTACTTCTTTCAAAGGGACACAAGTTCAAGATGATCTTCCACCACAAGACCACAAGCAAAAAAGGCAAGGACAAGCTTCAAGAGGAAATTGATGCATTTGAAGAAGCTCCTAAGGCCTTGGTCAAGTGGGTTCCCAAGACTACTTCAAGTTCCACTTCATCAAGTACAACTACAACACCAAGGATTCCCATCAAGATGGTGTGGATCCCGAAGAAGAACTAGAGAGTTCTTGAGTGTGACTCCGCCAACATACTTCACTCTTATCATCTTGGCAAGAACAAGTGCAATCAACTTCCACATCTTGCACTAGTTCAAGGAGTCACAAACCCTCTTGTTGGTAAGACAAGGGACAAGGTAACCTAAAAGCTTTCATAAACATCATCTTGTGTGTGCATCACTCTATGTCTATGTATATCCTTGTTTGTTCCTTGTGGGACTAACCCGTGTAGGTATTGAAAGTGCAACTCACTCAAATGGATAGCTCCAAATGATCTACATCAACATTGAGCATCCACATCTTCAACATCTACATGAAGTCATCATCGACAAAACCCAAGGTTAGTTCATCCCTCTTAGGGGGGGATCTCACATCTAGGGGGAGCTTTACTCTAAGAACTGAGCTAAAGCAACTCTAATGGTGTGAACACAACAATGCTTTATGTAAAAGTGGTAACCCCACTTGTGCTTAAACGATGAGTATGACCTATGATCAAATGTTCTCATTTGACTCCTAAGTCAATATACTCATATATAGATGACCTAGTCATCGCAAATTGTTTGATAGATGCTAGAATTGGTTGTGCATGCTTTACCACATATTTCAATTGCCATTTTATTGTGTGAGCATGTTGATTGCATATTTCACTCATTCGAGGACATCCACTTGTTGTTTTGATTGATTGTTTTTCTTTTTTTTTGCCAAGTGGATGGACCAGAATGCCTAAGAACCCTCTCTAGCTATCTATGCTTTTCTCGTCTCAAACTCTATTCATGCTACATCACAAAATTTGATCAAGTCAGACTCGAACCACTCTATGTGAGGAGCACTCGGAGTCCCCGATTCATCATAGACTTAAACTTCCAAAACTTCTTTGTGCTTTTCGGTCTGACCGATTCCTCCATTTCGGTCATACCGAGATCACTAAGTCGATCTAGGTTTTCAATCTGGGTGCAACCGATTTGAACCTTTTGGTCACATTGAGTTTCAGTAACTGCTTGCAGTTATGAATCTCGGTGCCACCGAGTTGTTCCACTCGGTCACACCGATAGGGTCGGGCTATATATACTCACGGGCAAAATTTTGGAAATTTCTCCGAAACCCCTTCGCCCGCGCATACCTCGCTCTACCTCCTGGGTCTCCGGATCGTCCTCCTCGTCGCCAGCCGCCTCCTGTCGCTGGTCTCCGCTGCCATCAATGGAATTCTTCCCCGCCGTTGCCGCCGTAGCGAGTTCATCGCCGAACTAGGGTATGGACTCGATCACAGTGCTATCCCCGTCCGATTCCTAGCACATTGTGTTCATTATGATTCTTACCACGATTGAAACGCTTCTATCTAGTCAAAACACTCAGTAGATTAGAGTTGAATTGAAAATTTAGGGTTAGGTTTCTGCCGAAACCATCTCGGACCATCCGAGTTGTGGAACTTGGTACCACCAATTCGGCTCAGGCCATTGCACATGTAAGTTTCGGTCTGACCAAGAATTGCAAATCGGTGTGATCGAGTTCAGGACTTTGTGAAACCCTAGCAGTCTCGATGCCACCGAACTGTGACTCGGTCTGACCGAGTTCACTAGTTTAGGTTCCAACAGCTGCTTTGGTATCACCGAGTTTACAAATCGGTTGATCCAAAATGCTTTCTGTGGAAAACTAAAACTAAGTTTTTGACTCATTCTTTTGCAAAAACCTCTGCATTTTGTGATGCTCATCCACTCTATCTCATCGATATCTATTCACAGGGTCTGTTGTTAGTGTTTGCAATATGTCTGATGAGAGTGACAGCCAGAACAGGTCAGAGGAGCAGGTTCACCTAAGTGAGGGCACTAGTCCCTCTAGCAGTTCATATGATGGTAGCAGGAGCACTCCCAGCAACTTGCCCAAAGCTGCCACCAGAACAAGGAAGAAGAAAACTTTAGAGTCTGAGGATGAAGACTATGTGTTAGTTGAGGATGAGGCCACTTCCAAGAAGAAAGTGGTTAAGAAGGAATATAGCACTACTGCTGCCATGAAGCAAAAGGTTCTTGCAAAGAGAATTCCAATGTCTAAGGCCAGAGCATCTACTCAAGTCCCTTTGGGATCTGAACCCAAAGAGGCTGCTGCAGAAGGGAAGAAGAGGAAGGAGAGGACCAAAAAGACCACTGCTAGAGTGTTTGGGAGATCCTCAATCATGAGAGATTCTGAAGAGGAAGAGGAAGAAGAGGTTACTGCACCAGCACCTAAGGCCCAGAAGCTTATGGGTGATGCTATCAGGACAGGGGTTGCTTCATCAAAGCCCAAAGAAGCACCCAAAGCAGCCTCCAAGCCCAAGAGTGCACCTAAGAGGAATACCAGGAGTATACCAGCTGCTGAGAAGAACAAGGCCCCAATGCCTGAAGTTGCTGCTGATGAAGATGATGAAGGACAAGTCCTGAGGAAGCTCAGACCCAAGATTCCATACCACAATGATGCTCATCCTGTGGCTGAGAACATGAAGATCAGGAGAGACTCAGGACTGAGGAAATGGAGAGAGACAGACCCATATGCTACAAGAAGAAGAACTGCTATTGATTACAGGTTCCACACAAAGGAACATCAAGATTTCTATGAGACAGTGCTGCTGGACAAGAAGCCTATAGTGTGTGAAATGAGGTGGGTCGACTGGAAGTATATCAAGGAAAATGAGGAACACCATCCTGGTGTGTTTGACAGCTTCAGTGCTTGTGGAGTTGCAGACTTTGTTGGGCAGAAGCTCACAAAGTGGAATGAGGAGCTCATAATGCAATTCTACTCCACAACACACTTCTATCCAGATGGCAGGATAGTATGGATGTATGAAGGTACAAGGTACCACTCAACTATTGAGGAATGGGAAAATATGATCAATGCTCTTAAGGAATAAGAAGATGACTTGGATGTCTATGCCAAGAAGAAGATGGATCACAACTCTATGGCAAACATGTATAAGGAGATTCCTGAAGATGATCTTGAGACTCACCAGTTTGGGTCAGTAAAACACTTGCTGTCAGGGCTACCTACAACCAATTGGATCCTTAGGCACACTCTCTTGCCCAAGTCTGGTGATCACAGAATGATCAGAGGCCATGCAATTAACTTGCTACATATATTTGATGTGCCACAGAAGTTCAAGGTCATGAGTGTAACACCCTCGATGCGACTATATCTCCCACATGTCGAGGCATGACTTAGAGGCATAATCGCATTGAAGGCATATGTCGCAAGTCAGGTAATCATCACAAACATCCCATGTAATATAGATAATGAAAAGGGAAAACATAGTTGGCTTACACTCGCCACGTCAATCAAGTACATAAATAACATACATCATCCAAACACTCATGGCCCGACTACAACGCTAAAATGAAAGATAACCCAACAAGCGACATGGTCCCGATCACCCCCAACAGGGCACCACTACTGATCATCAGGAAAGGAAACATAGTAACGTTGAGAGTCCTCGTCGAACTCCCACCTGAGCTCGAGCGCGTCACCTGGAGCGAAATCACCTGGACGTGCATCTGGTGTAATAGTAATCTATGAGCCACAGGGACTCAGCAATCTCGCACCCTCGCGATCAAGACTATTTAAGCTTAATAGGAATGGCAAGGTAATATATATGTGGAGCTGCAGCAAGCGACTAGCATATATGGTGGCTAACTTATTCGCAAAAGAGAGCGAGAAGAGGAGGCAAAGAGCGAGCGAGAAACTAGAGGACAACCTGCGCAAGCATTACTCCAACACCGTGTCCACTTCCCGGACTCCGCCGAGAAGAGGCCATCACAGTAACACACACGGTTGACTCATTTTAATTAATTTAAGGTTCAAGTTATCTACAACCGGACATTAACAAATTCCCATCTGCCCATAACCGCGGGCACGACTTTCGAAAGTTCAAATCCCTGCAGGGGAGTCCCAACTTAGCCCATGACAAGCTCTCATGGTCAACGAAGGAATAGACCTCCTCCCGAGACGTTCCGATCAGACTCGGTATCTCGGTTCTTCAAGACACTTAGACAGGTTAAAACAAGACCAGCAACACAGCCTGAATGTGCCGACAAATCCCGATAGGAGCTGCACATATCTCGTTCTCAGGGCACACTCAGATGAGCCAGACGTTGGGTAGGCCAGCCCAGAGTTGCCCTGGTAGCCCCGAACATCGCTCAGTTGGACCAACACTCAGAGGAGCACTGGCCCGGGGGGGGGGGGGGGGGCTAAAATAAGATGACCCTCGGGCTCCGGAAACCCAAGGGAAAAAGAGGCTAGGTGGCAAATGGTAAAACCAAGGTTGGGCATTGCTGGAAAAGCTTTAATCAAGGCGAACTATCAAGGGGTTCCCAATATAACCCAACCGCGTAAGGAACGCAAAATCCAGGAACATAACACCGATATGACGGAAACTAGGGCGGCAAGAGTGGAACAAAACACTAGGCAAGAGGCCGAGCCTTCCACCCTTTACCAAGTATATAGATGCATTAAGATAACATGGCAATATAATGATATCCCAACAAGTAAATAAATGTTCCAACAAGGAACGACCTTCAATCTTCACCTGCAACTAGCAACGCTATAAGAGGGGCTGAGCGAAGCGGTAACATAGCCAATCAACGGTTTGCTAGGACATGGTGGGTTATAGGTTTGACATGGCAATTTGGGAGGCTGACAAGCAAATGGTAGGCATCGTAGCATTGGCATAGCAAAAGAGCGAGCAATCTAGCATAGCAAAGATAGTAGTGATTTCAAGGGTATGATCATCTTGCCTGCAAAGTTGTCAGAGTTGACTGGATCCTCGAAAGCAAACTCAACGGCTCCTCGTTAGCGAACTCGTCTCCCGGCTCTATCCAACAAGACAAACAAGCAAACGGAACACAATCAACCACGTGCAAGGATCAAACAACATGATGCAAAGATGATATGCTATGCGGGATGCATATGCAAAATATGACAGGGAATGCATGAACCTGACCTCAACTTGGAAATCCAAGTGTTCCACTAGAAAGATGAGATTAAAGTGCTTGAAAACGATATAAAGAATGCCGGAATCGGAGTTACGGTTTGGAAATGGCAAGCGATTCAAATATGACACCGGTCTGCGATTTATAGCAAGTAGCCATCTAAAAGCAATGAGATGAACATGCTACAGCACCCAAACAAGACAACAAAATACATGGCAGGGATGCATTCAAGATTCTTAACAAAAGTCTAGCACTGAGCTACGGCCAATTCATCCATTAACAGGTTCAAACAAGCATGGCAAAAATGCATATGGCAAACAGACCTCAGACTTAGTGAAATTAACACTTGTCTGGAATTTCAGACCAAGTAGCAGTCTTCGGAGCAACGAAACTACATGCTTCATGACCTGAACATGGCAAAGAAAGACATGGCATGGAGCTACTCAAATAGGTTAACAAAAGTCTCTTAGTGACCTTGAGCCAAAAGGGATCAGAAAATATACTAACAAGCATGCGAACATAGCAAAAACACAATCAGTTTTCAGACTTAGTGAAAACTGGCACATGCTGAAACTTAACTCAAGTAGGCATGTTTACGAGCTCGATGCAATCACTACGGTGCAAGTCATGACAAGATAAGCATACATCTATCAAGAACACACAAAATGCAAGCTAGACATGGCAAGAACAATGGCATAGCATGCACGGATCAACTACAACATCATCGGCAAAATTGCAAACAAGTTGACAATCTGCCCGGATTCACAAAGTAGCAAAAGTAGAGCTCGATTGACTCAAGCTAGGGTGCTCCATAATTGCAAACAAAGACATGGATGGATAGAGCACTACAAGATTAATAAAACATCCTTACTGATCATCCTCAAAAGAGGCACGGATCACTCGGAAACAACATGAACATATGGCATCATGAGATAAACAGCTCAAGGACTTAGTGGAAATGCTAAGTCCCTGAAAACAGAATTAGCAAGTGCCTCACTTTGCAAGCTTGCACTAGGCACCACACACATCACAAAAATACATGGGTTGCACCTCTGGAAAGATGACAAAACCCTTAACAAAACATATGTAGAGCATCAGGGCATAACATGCACACATAAATCATGGCAAAAATGACAAAAACCTGAATGAAGTAGCAGATCTGACAATTATCTCAAGTAGCCCTCTTCTAACAGCATTTTGGGCATCAAGATGAACTCAAATGAAAATGGTGCAATGGAATGAAATGATGTACTCTCTGAGATGAATATTTTGATATGCTATATGCATGAATCGGAGGTACGGATGCAAAGTTACGAGGCCATGAACATGAGCACTTGGATCTGAGAATTTCGGGAGTTAGAGGAAAATCAACCTCGCAAAATTAGGGTTTACTGTTCACGGATCTGGATCTGGCGTGAAAACACTGTTCACCGGCGGCGCGGATAACGAGGATGACCGGGGTTGAAGACGACGGCGGCCGGAGTTGGAGGGGTCGCCGGATTGCTCCGGGGACTCACCGGAGTGCCGGAGTAGGAGGGAGAGGCGGCGGAGGGGCGCGGGACATGGGCGGCGATGGCGGGCGGCGGCTGGCTCGCACCGGCGAGGTGGCGCGGGCGGGGAGGAGGACGACCCAGGCGGCGGCGGATCGGGGCCGCGGGGGGCCTGCCTGGGCCTGGCGGGCCGCGACGGGAGGAGGTGGCTGCGCGCCACGTGGCGCCCTGCCAGTGGCCGCGGGTGGCGGCGCGGCGTGTCCGGCGGCGGACGGACACGTCCGGCGCGGAGAGAGATGAATTTAGGGTTTCGGAGAGGAAGATCCGGATTTCGGGGAAGGGGTCTTTAAATAGAGGTAGAGGGAGCTAGGAGAGTCCAAATGAGGTGTGGTTTTCGGCCACGCGATCGTGATCGAACGCTCTAGGTGATGGAGAAGGCTTAGGTGGGTTTTGGGCCAAATTGGAGGGGTGTTGGGCTGCAACACACACGCGGCCTTTTCGGTCTCTCGGTTAACCGTTGGAGTATCAAACGAAGTCCAAATGATACGAAACTTGACAGGCTGTCTACTGGTAGTAAACCAAGGCCGCTTGGCAAGTCTCGGTCCAATCCGGAAATGTTTAATCCCCACACACGAAATAAAGCTAGAAATTACCACCGGAGAAGAACGAAGCGCCGGAATGCAAAACGGACAACGGGGAAAATGCTCGAATGCATGAGACGAACACGTATGCAAATGCAATGCACATGATGACATGATATGAGATGCATGACAATGATAACAACACACGGAGACAATAACCCAAACCCGAGAAAATAAAATAAATTAACACCGGAAACGGCAAGAGTTGGAGTACAAATTGGGAAAGTTACATCCGGGGTGTTACAACACTCCACCACTACGAAAGGATCTTGTCCCGAGATCTAGGACTGAAAGAACGCCGGGTACTCAGTACGGAGGTGATCCTCGCGTTCCCAGGTAGCTTCACGGTCGGAATGGTGTGACCACTTGACTTTGAGGAACTTGATCGACTTGTCGCGAGTCTTGCGTTCAGTCTCTTCAAGAATAGCAACTGGGTGCTCACGATAAGAGAGATCTTCTTGGAGCTCAGTGTCCTCGAAGTTGACGGTGCGGTCAGGAGTCTTGAAGCACTTTCGGAGCTGAGAGACATGGAACACGTCATGAACATTTGCAAAGTTTGAAGGAAGCTCGAGTTGATAGGCGAGGTCGCCTCTCTTGCTGACAATCTTGAAAGGTCCCACGTATCTGGGGGCAAGCTTCCCTTTGATACCGAAGCGACGAGTACCTTTCATAGGAGATACGCGGAGGTAAACATGATCTCCGATCTCGAAAGCCAAATCACGGTGCTTACTATCATAGTAGGTCTTCTGGCGGGATTGGGCTGCTTTGAGGTTATCATGAATGACTTTGCACATTTCTTTTGCCTCTGTGATTAAGTCATTACCCAAAAGCTGACATTCACCGGTTTTAGACCAGTTGAGAGGGGTACGACACTTCCTGCCATACAGAATTTCAAATGGGGCCTTACCCGAACTTGCTTGAAAACTGTTGTTGTAGGAGAATTCAGCATAAGGAAGACAATCCTCCCACTTCATGCCGAAGAAGATCACACAAGCCCTGAGCATATCTTCAAGAATCTGGTTGACACGCTCGACTTGACCGCTAGTTTGAGGATGGAAAGCTGTGCTGAAGCGGATGTTAGTGCCCATGGCCTTCTGAAAAGAATCCCAAAACTTGGAGGTAAAGATGCTGCCACGGTCTGAAGAGATCACTTGTGGAATACCGTGCAGAGAGACAATTCGAGAGGTATAGAGTTCCGCCAATTGAGCTGCAGTGATCGACTCTTTGATAGGCAGAAAATGAGCCACTTTGGTGAGTTTGTCGATGACAATGAATATAGCATCATTGCCACGCTTGGACTTTGGAAACCCAGTCACGAAGTCCATCTCAATGTGGTCGAACTTCCATTCTGGAATGGCAAGAGGTTGGAGGAGACCTGCTGGCCTTTGGTGTTCTGCCTTCACTCTTCTGCAGACATCACATTCATTCACGAATTGAGCAATCTCTCACTTCATTCGAGTCCACCAATAAGCCTGCTTAAGGTCCTGATACATCTTCGTGCTCCCAGGATAGATGGAGAGGAGAGAATTGTGAGCCTCATTCATGATCACTTTACGGAGGTCACCTTTGGGTACAACAATACGATCCTCGAAGAAGAGAGTATCCTTGTCATCAAGGCGGTAGCACTTGTACTTGGGTTGACTCTTGGCAATCCCAATCTTCACCTTTTTCACCATAGCATCAAGAAGCTGGGCTTGGCGAATATGATCTTCCAAGGTAGGAGAGACTTGAAGGTTGGCGAGGAAACCTTGAGGAACAACTTGCAGATTAAGTTTGCGGAAAGCTTCACAAAGCTCGGGTTGATAAGGCTTGAGAATCAGACTGTTGCAATAAGCCTTTCTGCTCAATGCGTCAGCAATCACATTGGCCTTGCCTGGAGTATACTCGATACTCGGATTATACTCTTGAATCATTTCGACCCATCGAGTTTGCCTGAGGTTGAGATTAGGCTGAGTGAAGATGTACTTGAGACTCTTGTGATCAGTGAAAATGTCCACTTTTCTTCCCAATAGAAGATGTCTCCAAGTCAAAAGAGCATGCACAACTGCTGCCAACTCAAGATTATGAGTGGGGTAGTTCTTCTCATTAGGCTTCAACTGGCGAGATGTATAAGAAACAACTTTCTTCTCTTGCATCAATACTGCGCCAAGACCTTGGAGAGAGGCATCACAAAAGACCTCGTACGGTTTGGATTCATCAGGCGGAGTCAGAACTGGAGCAGTGATCAATTTCTCTTTGAAAGTCTTGAAAGCAATGTCACACTCTGGAGACCAAATGTATTTGATGTGCTTCTGGAGAAGATTTGAGAGAGGCTTCGCAATCTTAGAAAAGTTTTCAACGAATCTTCGACAGTAGCTTGCGAGACCAAGGAAGCTACGGAGTTGCTTCACGTTCTGAGGAGGTTCCCAATTCACAATTGCAGACACCTTCTCAGGATTCACGGCAATACCCTTGGCAGAGATGATATGACCAAGATAAAGAACCTCATCGAGCCAAAATTCGCACTTGGAGAACTTGGCGTAGAACTGATGTTCCCTGAGCTTATCAAGCACCAAACGCAAGTGCTTGGCATGATCTTGTTCTTCGAGAAAAGCAGAATGTCGTCGAGATAGACCAAAACGAAGTCATTGGTGTAGGCGTTGAAGATGAAGTTCATCATGCGAGAGAACGTCGGAGGAGCGTTGACGAGGCCAAAAGACATGACAGTGTATTCATATGAACCATAGCTTGTCCTGAAAGCCGTCTTGGGAATATCTTGCTCACGGATTCGAATCTGATGATAACCCATACGGAGATCAAGCTTGGAGAATACTTGGGCACCTTTGAGTTGTTCAAACAGCTCATTGATGTTGGGAAGTGGGTATTTTTTCTTGATGGTCTTCTTGTTCAATGGACGGTAATCAACACAAAGTCGGTCCGTTCCATCCTTCTTCTTCACAAAAAGAACACCACAACCCCACGGAGAAGAACTAGGCCGGATGAGACCCATTCTTTATTGAATATCGAGTTGCTTCTTCAGCTCCTTCAACTCTTCAGGTCCGAGCTTGTAAGGATGCTTGCACACAGGTTCCGTACCAGGCTCAAGATCAATAACGAATTCAACTGGCCGGTGCGGAGGCATTCCTGGAAGCTCTTCTGGAAAGACGTCTTGATATTCGCAAACGACTGGAATTTGCGAGATAGCATCCAGTTCACCCTTCTCATTGAGAGAAAACAGACGGATGGTATCATCACGAGCGGCAAAGACAATTACATCCTCAGACGAATGAGTCAATTGAATCTGCCTGGCTGCACAATCAAGATGTGCCTTGTGCTTAGAAAGCCAATCCATTCCGAGAATAAGATCAATATCCGAGTTACCAAGAACCACCGGAGAAGATAGAAACTTGTAATCGCCCAACGTGATAGTAACATCCGGGGCGATAGCGCTTGCATTCATGAATTTACCCGGAGAAACAACAGATAACTGTCTAGGCAAATCTTGTAAAGGCAACTCATGCTTAGAAACGAATGGTCTTGAGATGAAACAATGCGATGCACCCGTGTCAAAAAGAACTTTAGCAGGAATATCATTAACAGGAAGGTTACCCATGATGACATCTGATGAGTCCTCTGCCTGAGCTGCATTCATCAAATTGACCTTGGCGGACTTGGGGTTATGCTTGACCACAGCTGTACTTGCCGATCTCACAGGAGGAGGAGGAAGACGCCTCTGGTTGAAACACTTGTTGGCATAGTGACCCTTTTCTTGGCACTTGTTGCATGTGACCTCTGAAAGCGGACGGTGGTACGGAGCACTCGATCTTGGAGGTTGAGACGAAGTCTTGTTCTGAAAGCCAGGGTTGGGTGGGTGGGAAGAACCACTTCCACCTTTGCTCTTCTGCTGATACGGCTGACGAAACGGAGGAGGAGGAAGCCAATACTTCTGCTGCTTGGCCACTTGAGTAGAGGAAGAAGGAGTAACATCTCTGACTCGCTTCTTGGAAGCATCACACCTCAACTGAGCGGCCTCTTGCTTCAGTGCCATGTTGTAGAACTCATCGTACCTCAACGGCTCAAAGAGAACAAGAGCGAGCTGAATTTCTTCTCTGAGACCACCCCTGAACTGGTATATCATGCTCTTCTCATCAGGTACGTCCTGCTTGGCAAAGCGGGCGAGCTTCTGGAACAACTTGTTGTAGTCATAAACAAACAAAGAGCCTTACTTGAAGTTACGGAATTCCTCACGCTTACTTTCAACCACGCTCTGAGGGATATGATGAGCTCAGAAATCTTGACGGAATTCAGCCCAAGAGATAACACGTCCACCTCTGGAATCCTTGTACTGCTGGAACCATTCTGCAGCTTGATCTTTGAGTTGGAAGGAAGCGAACTTGACGAAATCTTCAGGCCTGACGTTACTGCACTCAAAATGCTTACACAGATCCACAAGCCAATCGTCAGCATCGGTTGCCTCAATGCAATTGCTGAAAGTCTTTGGCCCATTAGCAAGGAACTGGTTGAGTGTAGCAAAGTGATTCTGATTGTTGCCTTGATTCCCTTGGTTGCCTTGATTGCGCTCTTAGAGAATTTGCATGATCAACTGTGTGTTTGCATTGGTTGCGGCCATCACAGCTTGCCATGCCTCCGGAGGAGGTGGAGGTGGTGGCGGCTCTTGATGCTGATTCCGACTGGTGCTCTTAGCGGGAGCCATCCTGAAGAGGTTGACCACCGTTAGCACATTGACAGAAAAATGAAGCTGAATCCAACGGAATGAAAATTGCAACATATAGTCTTCACATCCGAACAGAATGAACGAATGCATTCCTCTTGAAATGGTCACATATCCATAAATTGAGAAGCCACGTAGAATTAAGGTAGAGAAATAAATCAACAAGGTACGGCTCAAGAATGAATAATCGGTAAGAAATCCCAATCTCAAACCAATATCCGTGGAAGAAGAACTAGAGCTACAAGAATTCCCACCTATGAAACTCCTGAACCTTTCCGGTTATGCAATCAGGTGTTGGGGATACAGGGGAAGCATAATATCTCACCCAATTCTAGCAAATCCTACATCCAGCTGTATCCATCCTTCAACACATAACCAAGAAAAAACTTCGGAAACCATCTACCTCAACCTTCGAAAAGCATCCGTTATACAAGTTATGGCGATACTCCCGAACTCCCGCCCCAGTACTGGGTGGCGTCGAGGTTATCTCAACAACGAACTGCATAAAAGATATTTTCGATGTCGGCGTACTAAACTCAGGTATTCCAGAATTGCAACGATAAAATTACGATGACAACACCTCAGAGCTCAACTCCCCGGGACACTTCCACTAAACCCCTGATAGGAGGCACCAAGACAATGTTCTCATCATAAAACCATCGGAACGATTCCAAGATACCCGCGTGATCCTAAATCTTTTTTAGTGAAATTTGAGAAGAGAAGACTCAAAACTCTACGTCAGGATGCCTTACTAGAGCGATGAGGAGACTGGGAAGTAAAAAGAATTCCTAAACTCTCCGATATATAATTCCTAAATGACTCAAAACATTTTTCTAGACACAACTCGGCTGCTAAAAACGATCAAGCAATGGGGCTCCTAAGGCCGGGGAAGGCTCGGATTACCAACTTGTAACACCCTCGATGCGACTATATCTCCCACGCGTCGAGGCACGACTTAGAGGCATAATTGCATTGAAGGCATATGTCACAAGTCAGGTAATCATCACAAACATCCCATGTAATATAGATAATCAAAAGGGAAAACATAGTTGGCTTACACTCGCCACGTCAATCAAGTACATAAATAACATACATCATCTAAACACTCATGGCCTGACTATGACGCCAAAATGAAAGATAACCCAACAAGCGACATGGTCCCAATCACCCCCAACAGGGCACCACTACTGATCATCAGGAAAGGAAACATAGTAACGTTGAGAGTGCTCGTTGAACTCCCACTTGAGCTCGAGCGCGTCACCTGGAGCGGAATCACCTGGACCTGCATCTGGTGTAATAGTAATCTGTGAGCCACAGGGACTCAGCAATCTCGCACCGTCACGATCAAGACTATTTAAGCTTAATAGGAATGGCAAGGTAATATATATGTGGAGCTGCAGCAAGCGACTAGCATATATGGTGGCTAACTTATTCGCAAAAGAGAGCGAGAAGAGGAGGCAAAGCGCGAGCGAGAAACTAGAGGACAACCTGCGCAAGCATTACTCCAACACCATGTCCACTTCCCGGACTCCGCCGAGAAGAGGCCATCACGGTAACACACACGGTTGACTCATTTTAATTAATTTAAGGTTCAAGTTATCTACAACCGGACATTAACAAATTCCCATCTGCCCATAACCACGGGCACGGCTTTCAAAAGTTCAAATCCCTGCAGGGGAGTCCCAACTTAGCCCATGACAAGCTCTCACGGTCAACGAAGGAATAGACCTCCTCCCGAGACGTTCCAATCAGACTCGGTATCTCGGTTCTTCAAGACACTTCGACAGGTTAAAACAAGACCAGCAACACCGCCCGAATGTGCCGACAAATCCCGATAGGAGCTACACATATCTCGTTCTCAGGGCACACTCAGATGAGCCAGACATTGGGTAGGCCAGCCCAGAGTTGCCCCTTGTAGCCCCGGACATCGCTCAGTTGGACCAACACTTAGAGGAGCACTGGCCCAGGGGGGGGGGCTAAAATAAGATGACCCTCGGGCCCCGGAAACCCAAGGGAAAAAGAGGCTAGGTGGCAAATGGTAAAACCAAGGTTGGCCATTGCTGGAAAAGCTTTAATCAAGGCGAACTATCAAGGGGTTCCCATTATAACCCAACCGCATAAGGAACGCAAAATCCGGGAACATAACACCGATATGACGGAAACTAGGGCGGCAAGAGTGGAACAAAACACTAGGCGAGAGGCCGAGCCTTCCACCCTTTACTAAGTATATAAATGCATTAATATAACATGGCAATATAATGATATCCCAACAAGTAAATAAATGTTCCAACAAGGAACGGCTTTCAATCTTCACCTGCAACTAGCAACGCTATAAGAGGGGCTGAGCGAAGCGGTAACATAGCCAATCAACGGTTTGCTAGGACATGGTGGGTTAGAGGTTTGACATGGCAATTTGGGAGGCTGACAAGCAAATGGTAGGCATCATAGCATTGGCATAGCAAAAGAGCGAGCAATCTAGCATAGCAAAGATAGTAGTGATTTCGAGGGTATGATCATCTTGCCTGCAAAGTTGTCAGAGTTGACTGGATCCTCGAAAGCAAACTCAACGGGCTCCTCGTTAGCGAACTCGTCTCCCGGCTCTACCCAACAAGACAAACAAGCAAACGGAACACAATCAACCATGTGCAAGGATCAAACAACATGATGCAAAGATGATATGCTATGCGGGAAGCGATGCGGGATGCATATGCAAAATATGACAGGGAATGCATGAACCTGACCTCAACTTGGAAATCCAAGTGTGCCACTTGAAAGATGAGATGAAATCGCTTGAAAACGATATAAAGAACACCGGAATCAGAGTTACGGTTTGGAAGTGGCAAGCGATTCAAATATGACACCGGTCTGCGATTTACAGCAAGTAGCCATCTAAAAGCAATGAGATGAACATGCTACAACACCCAAACATGACAACAAAATACATGGCAGGGATGCATTCAAGATGCTTAACAAAAGTCTAGCACTGAGCTACGGCCAATTCATCCATTAACAGGTTCAAACAAGCATGGCAAAAATGCATATGGCAAATAGATCTCAGACTTAGTGAAATTAACACTTGTCTGGAATTTCAGACCAAGTAGCACTCTTCGGAGCAACGAAACTACATGCTTCAGGACCTGAACATGGCAAAGAAAGACATGGCATGGAGCTACTCAAATAGCTTAACAAAAGTCTCTTAGTGACCTTGAGCCAATAGGGATCATAAAATATACTAACAAGCATGCGAACATAGCAAAAACACAATCAGTTTTCAGACTTGGTGAAAACTGGCATATGCTGAAACTTAACTCAAGTAGGCATGTTTACGAGCTCGATGCAATCACTACGGTGCAAGTCATGACAAGATAAGCATACATCTATCAAGAACACACAAAATGCAAGGTAGACATGGCAAGAACAATGGCATAGCATGCAAGGATCAACTACAACATCATCGGCAAAATTGCAAACAAGTTGACAATCTGCCCAGATTCACAAAGTAGCAAAAGTAGAGCTCGATTGACTTAAGCTAGGGTGCTCCATAATTTCAAACAAAGACATGGATGGATAGAGCACTACAAGATTAATAAAACATCCTTACTGATCATCCTCAAAGGCACGGATCACTCGGAAACAACATGAACATATGGCATCATGAGATAAACAGCTCAAGGACTTAGTGGAAATGCTAAGTCCCTGAAAACAGAATTAGCAAGTGCCTCACTTTGCAAGCTTGCACTAGGCACCACACACATCACAAAAATACATGGGTTGCACCTCTGGAAAGATGACAAAACCCTTAACAAAACATATGTAGAGCATCAGGGCATAACATGCACACATAAATCATGGCAAAAATGACAAAAACCTAAATGGAGTAGCAGATCTGACAATTATCTCAAGTAGCCCTCTTCTAACAGCATTTCGGGCATCAAGATGAACTCAAATGAAAATGGTGCATTGGACTGAAATGATGTACTCTCTGAGATGAACATTTTGATATGCTATATGCATGAATCGGAGCTACGGATGCAAAGTTACGAGGCCATGAACAGGAGCACTTGGATCTGAGAATTTCGGTTCTTAGAGGAAAATCAACCTCGCAAAATTAGGGTTTACTGTTCACGGATCTGGATTTGGCGCGAAAACACTGTTCACCGGCGGCGCGGATAACGAGGATGACCGGGGTTGAAGACGACGGCAGCCGGAGTTGGAGGGGTCGCCGGACTGCTCCGGGGACTCGCCGGAGTGCTGGAGTAGGAGGAAGAGGCGGCGGAGGGGCGCGGGACCAGGGCGGCGATGGCGGGCGGCGGCTGGCTCGCGCCGGTGAGGTGGCGCGGGCGGGGAGGAGGATGACCCAGGCGGCGGCGGATCGGGGCCGCGGGGGCCCTGCCTGGGCCTGGCGGGCCGCGGCGGGAGGAGGTGGCTGCATGCCACGTGGCGCCCTGCCAGTGGCCGCGGGTGGCGGCGCGGCGTGTCCGGCGGCGGACGGACACGTTCGGCGCGGAGAGAGATGAATTTAGGGTTTCGGAGAGGAAGATCCGGATTTCGGGGAAGGGGTCTTTAAATAGAGGTAGAGGGAGCTAGGAGAGTCCAAATGAGGTGCGGTTTTCGGCGACGCGATCGTGATCGAACGCTCTAGGTGATGGAGAAGGCTTAGGTGGGTTTTGGGTCAAATTGGAGGGGTGTTGGGCTGCAACACACACGAGGCCTTTTCGGTCCCTCGGTTAACCGTTGGAGTATCAAATGAAGTTCAAATGATACGAAACTTGATAGGCGGTCTACCGGTAGTAAACCAAGGCCGCTTGGAAAGTCTCGGTCCAATCCGGAAATGTTTAATCCCCACACACGAAAGAAAGCTAGAAATGACCACCGGAGATGAACGAAGCGCCGGAATGCAAAATGGACAACGGGGAAAATGCTCAAATGCATGAGACGAACACGTATGCAAATGCAATGCACATGATGACATGATATGAGATGCATGACAATGATAACAACACACGGAGACAATAACCCGAACCTAAGAAAATAAAATAAATTAACACCGGAAACGGCAAGAGTTGGAGTACAAATTGGGAAAGTTATATCCGGGGTGTTACAATGAGCCTTATAGTTGAGACTATCAAGAGGACTGCAGCAGACCAGAAAAGAAGTTGTGGATATGCCCCACAAATCCATGAGTTGATAAACTCAAAGATGGGCACAAGCACATACCTGTTGGATAAGGAACACTTGCCTATTTACCCAGACTTCGAGGACAATCAAGTTGTGATGAATGAGAATGAACCATCATCAGTACAAGCTCAAGAGAAGAAGGAGAAAGCAAAGAAAGTGAAGGCTGCCAAGATGCCAACTCAAGAGGAGGCATCTGAGTACTTTTTGAAAAGCAAGTAGGATCAGCTTGGTTATTTGATAGCATCAACTCTGCGGATTGAGAAGGGGTTGGCCACCCTAACTCAAAACCAGGAGAGCCTGGAAAGAATCATGGAACAAAAATTCTATGATTTAGATGTCAAATTAACTGAGATTCAGTCAGTTGTGGAGCATCTACAGGATGACATGCAGGAGAGAAAGGGTAGAACAACCACTGATGCATTTGCCAGAGTGCCTAGAGCTCAAAGATCAACTGCAGTGCCAGCAACAGACACCCGATCCACTTCATCTGCACCAGCTACAGCTTCAGTGCCACCAGCTCCAGCACCTACCCCAGCAGCTCCATCTACTTCGACTGAAGCCTTCGTTCTTGGAGTTCTCCGGACACCACCACCTGAAGACCAAGCCTGAGAGACGTTTTAGTGCTATGCATTTTCTGTGAACTTTTTGGTAACTTGTTGCCAAAGGGGGAGAAAAATGTATAGATCATAGGCTTCGAGAGAGAGAGAGTTTGCTTTTGTTCTCTCTTGTCTTCTTGGTTGAACTTTGGTTGCTTTTGATTGCTTGAGATACTATGCTATTATATGTGAGAAATTGATGATCATGTGGTTGATCATAAGCTACACTTATGCTTGTTAGATGATATTATCTTACTTATCCTTATATGATCATTCACTTTGCTTGGTGATGAGTGCATGTATTTAATTCTTATCATTTTGAGTGCTCCACCAAGATGTATGTGACATGGAAGAGTAACCCATGATCCTAACTCATTGTGCATTTGCAGTCCAAAGCAAATCTTAAGATATGCACAAATTTAGGGGGAGCTCTTGCTTTTCACATACTTCTCAAAGCGACAATATCTTTCACTCTTATTATCATTTGTCAAAGCTTTGATCTATATGTTGTCATCAATTACCAAAAAGGGGGAGATTGAAAGTGCAACTATCCCTGGGTGGTTTTGGTAATTCCTAACAACATATAGCTCATTGAGCTAACATTATTCCAAGATTAATATTTCAGGAAAATCTCAATGAATGGCATGGCATGGATGAGGAAAGTGGATCCCTCAAAATTCGAAGGACAAAAAGTTTGGCTCAAGCTTCAAGATCAAGACTCTACATTTTATATTTTAGTGATCCAAGATCACATTGAGTCTATAGGAAAAGCCAATACTATCAAGGAGGGATGAGGTGTTGCTTAATGGCTTGCTTGCTCAAAGTGCTTAGTGATATGCTCCAAAATCCTCAACTACCTTCCCACATCCACATATGACCTAAACCAAAAGTCAAACTCGGCCCCACCGATTCTTTCTATCTGGCGCCACCGAGTTTCAAATGTCATAGCCACTGCCACAAACCCTAGGCAAATCGGTCTCACCGATAGGGATCTCAGTCTCACCGAGATGGGATTGTAATCTCTCTGTTTCCCTTTGTAACGTTTCGGTCTTACTGAGATGAGCGATCGGTCCCACCGAGATTGCAATGTAAACTCTCTGTTTCCCTTTTGTAACATTTCGGTCTCACCGAGATGAGCGAATCGGTCCCACCGAGTTTACCTGACCAACTCTCTGGTTAGATTATTACCAAAATTGGTCCCACCGAGTTTGTGTAATCGGTCACACCGAGATTACGTTATGCCCTAACCCTAACCATATCGGTCCTACCGAGTTGCATCTCAGTCCCACCGAAAATCCTAATGGTCACTAGGTTTGCTGAATCGGTCCGACCGAGTTTAACCATTCGGTCCCACCGAGTTTGGCAAATTGTGTGTAACAGTTAGATTTTGTGTGGAGGCTATATATACCCCTCCACCCACTCTTCATTTGTGAAGAGAGCCATCAGAACATACCTACACTTCCAATACACATTTTCTGAGAGAGAACCACCTACACTTGTGTTGAGGTCAAGATATTCCATTCCAACCATATGGAATCTTGATCTCTAGCCTTCCCCAAGTTGCTTTCCACTCAAATCTTCTTTCCACCAAATCCAAATCCTGTGAGAGAGAGTTGAGTGTTGGGGAGACTATCATTTGAAGCACAAGAGCAAGGAGTTCATCATCAACACACCAGTTGTTACTTCTTGGAGAGTGGTGTCTCCTAGATTGGCTAGGTGTCACTTGGGAGCCTCCGACAAGATTGTGGAGTTGAACCAAGGAGTTTGTAAGGGCAAGGAGATCGCCTACTTCGTGAAGATCTACCTCTAGTGAGGCAAGTCCTTCGTGGGCGACGGCCGTGATGGAATAGACAAGGTTGCTTCTTCGTGGACCCTTCCTGGGTGGAGCCCTCCGTGGACTCGCGCAACTGTTACCCTCCGTGGGTTGAAGTCTCCATCAACGTGGATGTACGATAGCACCACCTATTGGAACCACAACAAAAACATCCATGTCTCCAATTGCGTTTGAATCCTCCAAACCCTTCCCTTTACATTCTTGCAAGTTGCATGCTTTACTTTCCGCTGCTCATATAATCTTTTGCATGCTTGCTTGAATTGTGTGGAGATTGCTTGCCTTGTGCTAAGATAGCTAAAATATGACAAGAACTAAAATTGGGAAAAGGCTAGATTTTTATTTGGTCAAGTAGTCTAATCACCCCCCTCTAGACATACTTTCGATCCTACACTACTCCCTCTGTTCCAAAATAGATGACTCAACTTTGTACTAACTTTATATAAAGTTAGTACAAAGTTGAGTCATCTATTTTGCAACGGAGGGAGTATAAGTGTATGAAAGCTTACACTGAAAACTAAGTTGGTGGGCATCCAACTTGCTTGCTCTAGAAGACCTCAGGCATTTGAGGAAGCCCATCATCGGAATATACAAGCCACATTCTATAATGAAAATATTGAAGGAAATATGCCCTATAGGCAATAATAAAGTTGTTATTTATATTTCCTTATATCATGATAAATGTTTATTATTCTTGCTAGAATGGTATTAACTGGAAACTTAGTACATGTGTGAATACATAGACAAACAGATCCCTAGTATGCCTCTACTTGACTAGCTCGTTAATCAAAGATGATTAAGTTTCCTGCCCATAGACATGTGTTGTCATTTGATCAACGGGATCACATCATTAGAGAATGATGTGATGGACAAGACCCATCTGTTAGCTCAGCATTATGATCATTTAGTTTTATTGCTATTGCTTTCTTCATGACTTATACATATTCCTCTGACTATAAGATTATGCAACTCCCAAATACCGGAGGAACACTTTGTGTGCTATCAAACATCACAACGTAACTGGGTGATTATAAAGATGCTCTACAGGTGTCTCCGATGGTGTTTGTTGAGTTGGCATAGATCAAAATTAGGATTTGTCACTCAGAGTATCGGAGAGGTATCTATGGGCCCTCTCGGTAATGCACATCACTATAAGCCTTGTAAGAAACATGACTAATGAGTTAGTTACAGGATGATGCATTACGGAACGAGTAAAGAGACTTGCCAGTAACGAGATTGAACTAGGTATGATGATACCAACGATCGAATCTCGGGCAAGTAACATACCGATGAGAAAGGGAATGACATATGTTGTTATGCGGTTTGACCGATAAATATCTTCGTAGAATATGTAGGAGCCAATATGAGCAACTAGGTTCCGCTATTGGTTATTGATCGGAGATGTGTCTCGGTCATGTCTACATAGTTCTCGAACCAATAGGGTTCGCACGCTTAATGTTTGATGATGATTTGTATTATGAGTTATGTGATTTGATGACCGAAGTTTGTTCGGAGTCTCGGATGAGATCACAGACATGATGAGGAGTCTCTAAATGGTCAAGAGGTAAAGATTGATATATTGGAAGGTTATATACGGACATCACAATTGTTCCTATAAGGTTCGGGGATTTTTTGGAGTATCGTGAGGTTACCGGAACCCACTGGGAAAGTTATTGGGCCTAATGGGCCATAGTGGAGGAGAAGAGGCAGGCCACAGGAGGTGGGGCGCGCCCCCTTGCCCCAATCCGAATTGGACAAGGGGAGGGGCGCGACCCCCCTCTTTCCTTCTCCCTCACCCTCTTTTCCCCTTTCCCCCTCTCCGTTGGAAGGAAAGGGGGGCAAATCCTACTAGGTTTGGAGTCCTAGTAGGACTCCCCCCCTTGGCGCGCCTCCCCCTTGGCCGGCCTCCTCCCCCTCCTTTATATACGTGGGCAGGGGCACCCCAAAGCACACCAGACAATCTCTTAGACGTGTGTGGTGCCCACCTCCACAGTTTAACACCTCGGTCATATCGTTGTAGTGCTTAGGCGAAGCCCTACGCCGGTGACTTCATCATCACCATCGCCATGCCGTCGTGCTGACGGAACTCTCCATCGACCCTCTACTTGATCAAGAGCTCGAGGGACGTCATCATGCTAAACGTGTGCTGAACACAGAGGTGCCGTACGTTCGGTACTTGGATCGGTTGGATCATGAAGATGTTCGACTACATCAACCGCGTTACTAAAAACTTCCGCTTTCGTTCTACGAGGGTACGTGGACACACACTATAGGAATTAGGAACTTTGCCATCTGCCATGGCGGACGGTGAAGGCATGCCTGGTGGACGGCAAGATGGCAAAAGGTCCGACTGAATGAGCTACGGCAAAGGCATCTTTGCCATCTGCTGGCGGACGACAGATATGAAATGGTCGATGCCATCCGCCAGCAGACGACAAAGGACCTGGACAGCAGATGTGTGAGCTACAGGCCATTAGTTTGTTAATAGCGTGCTTTGCCGTCCGCCGGCGGACGGCAAATACCTATGCATATTTTCCGTTGGCTCGCGGACAACAAAGACCTTTGCATATCTGCCGTCCGCCAGCGGATGGCATAGTGGTCCACGTGGCAGCACCCGGGGGGCTGGCCTATTTGATTTCTTTGTCATCCGCTAGGTGATGGTGAAGATGCAATGGTCTTTGCTGTCTATCGGCGCATGGCAAAGCATCCAAATAGGCTAGCCTACTGCCCCAGGTTGCACAGGTAGCTGACATGTGGCATACTTGCCATCTGCTAGTTGATGGGAAAGCTCTTTGTCATCTGCCAGTAGATGGCAAAGAGCCTGTATAGCCCCTGTTTTTCTGTTTTTTCTTAAATTCATTCAATTTCACATATATATATATATATACACATAAGAAAATACTTTCGACAAGAATACCAACACATATACATACCAAATCATATCCAACACATATACATAGAAAATCAAAAGTCCATATGCAACATATATAGCTCGCCAACATATCCAACAAGAAGCATACAATGGTTTCATCCATACATACATATATAGGTAGAAAGTTTCACATTGTTCATCCTACAAAATCAAAACAAGAAGGAAGCATAAAGAGAAGAGTAGACTCCATCAATGCAAGCTTCCTCATCTAAAGCAAATCTGCAAATTGGGAAAGAAGAAAGTTAGAAGAAGAAGAAGACTAGTTAGAAGAAGAAGAAGAAGAAGAAGAAGAAGAAGAAAAACAAGAAGAAGAAGAAGAAGAAGAAGAAGAAGAAGATTTTTTTCTTCTCTTTCTTTTTCTCCTCCTCTCCTCTTCTTTATCTTCTTCTTATTCTAACTAACGTAGGAAAATGACATTTTATTTCTAAGCTAGGTAAAAATGCGAAGTGTAGGTCATTTTAGAGCTAAGCTAGGTAAATAGGTCATTTTGGAGCTTAGTAAGGTTATTATGTCATTTTTGAGGAAAATAAGCTAAGTCTATATCATTTTGGAGGTAACAAAGATTATCATGCCATTTTTGACCTAAGTATGTCATAAATGAACTGAAGAAGCTAAGTATAGCTCATTTTTATCTAACTTAGATAATTATGCCATTTAGGAGGAAAATAAGCTAAGTATCCATTGGTAAAGAAAAAAACTAAAGAAAACTTACCCTCATCACAATAAATGTGATGAAGATCTCAACTAAGGTAACAATTGATCCAATGGCATAATGATACCAAGCCTCATTATCAATGACATATTTTCTAATCTTCTTAAGCTTTAGGCGCATTGCATCCATCTTCAAGTGCATTGCATTCATCTCCATCTTGTGATCATCGACGACATCGGCAACATACAACTCCAATGTCATATTCTCTTTTTCGATTCTTTTAATTTTTTCTTTCAAATACTCATTTCCTTTTTCAACTAAATTTAACATCTCGACAAGAGGGTCGGTTTCAAATTCCGGTTTACATACCTCCTAGATTAAAATATCTCTATGTCAACTTGATGGCCATAATTTTCATAAATGCGAAATGCAACAAATAGTTATGAAAGAGAATTTACCACATCTGAATCATAAAGCGGGCGAGGGCCGACGGGGATGGACATCAAGACCATGTCACTATGTATAAGAAACAATCATACAAAGTAAGAAAATTATACATACCAACTATATAAATCATACAATCATACAAATAATTGTATAAATCAAATACAACATAAAAATTTGAATACCTAATAATAATCTGGATCGTCGGGTTCAATAAATGCTCTGGGATCAATAAATGCATCATCATCATCACTATCGATAGTGACGTGCTCATCATCATCATTAATAAATGCATCATCATCATCATCACTATCGGTAGTGACGTGCTCATCATCATCATTAATAAATGCATCATCATGTGGAAGGCCACCTTTACGTAATCGGTCAAGCATTGACAGGTCATCCGCAATAGTAACCTCTTCTAGTTCAGGCTCTTCTTGTTCCGGCTCAGGGGTGAAGTCGGGTTTACTGTCGCTATCTACTTCAATGTTCTGGGGTGAAGTAGAGCGGTTCTTGAAACGTTTTTTTGGAAAGACGTGTTTCTTGGAAGAATTCTCCTTCATATGTGTCTGGGTTAATGTGAGGTTCATAATCCTCTTCATTGGGGGGAGGTGGTCTAACACGTGGCAACATTTCATAAACGACATCCCAACCATTGAGATTTGGATCACTTTGATAGGCCCACAGTAGATAGAAAACTTGGGTTGCCTGTTGAGCCATAATATAGACATCGAGAACATCCAAATGGGTGCTTTGTTTGATTTCCACTAGCTCTAAGTGTTCATGAGTCCTTCTAGTCTCCTTCGGCTGGAACCAATAACATTTGAAGACTACGACGTTTGGTGGGTTTGCACCATATAATTGAAGTTCATAAATTGCTTCAACTCTTCCATAATACTCGGTATCTCCTTCGCCGATAGCAGAGACAACAATTTGTAGACTTTCGGTCGACCATAGATAGCTCTTTGCCATAGGTACGAAAGCGATACCCATTGATGTCGTATGTGTTAAATGAACAGACCTTAAAGTCAAAACCATTAGCGACTTGTCTCAGTTCGGCGTCCATTAACTCTGAATTAGCCTACAAGTTTAATACGAAAGGGATTGTTGCAGTAGCCACAAATTAGACGAAGAAATGAATTGGTCTAATGGAAATTACCGTTTGTTTGAACCAAGAGATGAAACCGGGATAGCTGCCTCCATGCTTTGACAGAAGCTCATACTCATCGACGAAATCCTTTTGGATCACCACTCCATACGAGAATTTGGCGACGTATCGACTATATCATATTTATCCGGGAATAAGAGCAGTTCAAAGGAATTAGAAGTTGTGAAACAATGTATCGAGAACTTACTCGATGTACGACCACACTTCTGTTAGATTGGTGAAGATATAAAATGAAATGATCTGTCATTCTTCGAAATCCAACATTAAGGAATTAGAAGCACCAGCTAGTGCGAGATCCCCTTTGAATAGGCTAAGGTTGGATCCACCCTTGTTAGGTTCATCGGCATTGTACCGAGGCTTTGGATTATAATGACGATTTTTGGCTTTGTAGTGTGCTTTCACAAAGTTTGCCGCCTCCTCAGTAATGAATGCCTCAGCCATCGATGCTTCAATTCTACGTTTATTTTTACATTTTGCTCGTAGCGTCTTCTGCATCCTCTCGGTGGCGTAGCACCAACAATTTTGCACGGGCCCCCCAAACTTGCCTTGGTTGGGAGATGCAAAAATCAAGTGCTGCATTGGATTGAAGAAGCCCGACGAAAAGATCTTCTCTAACTTGTAGATCAACTCTGGCGCCAACTCTTCCATTTCTTCTAGCAGGCCAGGTGATGGTTCTTTCGCACAAAGAGCATGGAAGAAATAGCTTAGCTCTGCCAGTACTAGCCATTCATCCTCACGGATGAAGCCATGCAACATCACCGGCATTACCCGCTCAATCCATATGTGCCAATCATGACTCTTGAGACCAAATACTTCAATTTATCAAGACTCGCTCCCCTCTTTAGATTCGCTGCATACCCATCGGGGAACATCAACTGTTGTTGCACCCACAAGATAATTTCCCTCGTAGTTGGCCTTCCAAGATTGAACCATGCCTTTGCTTCGTCCAGTTCTGCTTTCCTTTCGGTTATTTCATGTTTTGTAACGGCCTATCACATAGCGCCTCCAGATCGACTCTAGCCTTAGTATTATCCTTTGACTTCCCATCTATGCCGAACAATGTACCAAAAAGTGCCTCGGCGATATTCTTCTCAGTGTGCATCACGTCGATATTGTGTGGGCAAAGGAGGTCTTTGAAGTAAGGCAGATCCCACAAGCATGCCTTGTGAGTCCAGGCGTGTTTCGAATTATACCCCTTGAAATACCCTGGTCGCTCTGGATCTGGCTCGAGAGCATTTAACTGATCTAGCTAGGGTCTCTTGGCCTGTCAACGCAGGTGGTGCAGAGTTTTTGACAACTCTACCTCTGATGAAGTTCTTCTTGTCTTTCCTGAACTTATGGCGAGGATCCAAGAACTGTCTATGCATGTCGAAGCAAGAACACTTGCGACTGGCCTGAAGTCAACGAAACTCAAGAGCTCCCTTACATGTGGGGCACGGGAACCTTCCGTGCACACACCAGCCAACGAATAGTGCATACGCCAGCAAGTCATGCGTCGAGTACATGTACCAGACACACATTATGAAGTTCCGTTTGCTAAAGGCGTCGTATGTCTTGAACCCATTATCCCAGGCTTCTTACAGTTCGTCCTTCAGTGGCTGCATTTAACATCTGAATTGGTTTCTACTTTAACATGAGAAGTTTTATAGGAAAGAATTCTTGTTATGATGCTAGGAAAAGTGATTGAAATTGTCATTGATCATTTACACTTCATAAATTATTTCTTTTATCATTTACCTACTCGAGGACGTGTAGGAATTAAGCTTGGGGATGCTGATACGTCTCCAACGTATCTATAATTTATGAAGTATTCATGCTAATATATTATCATTCTTGGATGTTTTCCAATCATTTTATAGCCACTTTATATCATTTTTGGGGACTAACCTATTGACCAAGTGCCTAGTGCTAGTTCCTATTTTTTGCTTGTTTATTACATCATAGGAAATCAATATCAAATGGAGTCCAAACACTGCGAATCTTTTTGTGGGTTTTTTATGGACCAGAAGACATCCAATGGGCCAGAGCAGCACCTGGGGGTGCCCCGAGGGGGGCACAACCAACCAAGCAGCGCCTGGTGGCCCAGGCGCGCCCAGATGGGTTGTGCCCACCTCGGTGGCCTCCCGTACCCCCTCTTTACCCTATAAATCTTCAAATATTCCAAAAACCCTTGGGGCAACCCTATATGAGAAGTTCCACCGCCGCAAGCCTTTGTAGCCACTGAAAACCAATCTAGATCCGGTCCCGGCACTCCGCCAGAGGGGGAAATCATCACCGGTGGCCATCTTCATCATCCCGGCGGCCACCACGATGAGGAGGGAGTAGTCCACCCTCAGGGCTGAGGGTTTGTACGAGTAGCTATGTGTTTAATCTCTCTCTCCCTCTCTTTCTCGCTCTGTCTCGTGTTCTTGGGATGTCACGGTCTTCATGTATCGCGGGCTTTGTTAATATAGTCGGGTCATATCGTGTTTTCCCCTCTCTATCTTGTTGTGATGAACTGAGTTTTTCCGTTTGAGATTTTGTTGTTATTGGATTGATACTTTATGGATTTGAGAGCACTTGATATATGTTTTGCATATGAATATTCATGGTGACAATGGGGTATCATATTGATTCACTTGATATGGGTTTTGGTACTCAACTAGCGGACTCCCGCGGTGACATTGGGGTAATGTGTGCATAGGGGTTGATGCACGTTCTCGTCTTTTGTTTCTTCGGAGCCGTGGAGGGGTCTCCCGCACGGCGGCCACGCCATCCGCGCGTGTCGAAAAAATTATGCCCGGCCGACACACGTCTCAACTGTTAACGTTTGTAATAATAACAGCCCCATCACCCGCATCTAATCTAAGTGATTTAATCAAACATATAGATGAAAAAAAGTAAAAAGTAAAAAATCACACAAATCTCTGCGTAAGATCAATGACATGTAATTTAGATGTGCGATACTTATAACATATTTAGATGTGCTTTAGCAAAACTGATATGTTATGTCACGGTGGTTTTTCCTTTCACAGTTTTGTTTTTGAAACAAGACAAAAGATTTGCCATTCATTGTTTCAAACAAAAGCCGCAAAGCGGTAAAAATGAAAAATCAATAAAAGGTCTACTCTCGCAGCATTACAACACTCATATGCTTCGCAATGGCCACCTTCCAAAGAGACACCTCCGCTTTGATCTACTGATCAGAACCGTGGATGGGATGTCCGTGTTTCTAAAGACCCTGGCATTACACTCCGCCAATATCTCCCTTGAGAAGAGCATCATCAGGGAGGCCAGCGCCTTAGGGGATCCAAGGTGAATCTGAAGGTTGCCGTTCCGCCATGATCTCACGGAAGCCATTGTGTGCCTAGCCGTCGTAGGTATGTGACCATGGAAGAGTATGGCTCCAAATATGGGTGGTGTAGCGGCATTGGAAAAGGAGATGGGCGGCCGAATCTTGGTATTGCTTGCAAGGAGGGCAGAAGCCACAGTTTGGTGAGCCGCGACGTATCAGTCGATCTGATGTCCAAATCCTATTTTGAAGGACAAGTCACTCAAAGAACTTGCACCGTGGCGGGCCCAAACATTCCACACTGAGTGAACGAGATCCGACGAAGTGAGTCCCTCAAACTGAGCCTTGTAGGCTGAGGAAGTAGAGTACACCCCATCTTTGGTGAACTTCCAGATGATGGAATCTTCTATGTCATCAATCAAAGAGATCATGGAAATCTTCTCCCAGAGGTTAGAAGACTGACGAACATGGCCAAGCGACAAGCCATTGGAGGTGTCGATGAGAGAAATCCAGCTGTTGTTGGTAAGGGCTTGCTGGATGGAGGAATTCTTCCTGCGGGAAATGGCAAAGGTGCTCGGTGCTAAGTAACGGGGGCACAGGCCGTGTAGCCATGGCGAGTTCCAGAACCTGACTATGCGCCTGTTTCCCACAGTGACCGTTGTAGCAGCCACAAAAAAATCCGGTCATCTCCGGTGCATGGAGATCCCATGCCTATCCAAGGCTTGCTTTTGTCCACCCATTCGAACCATAGCCATCGAAAACGGAGGGCCTTAGAGAATTTGTCTAGATTGAGCACGCCTAGGCCATAAAATTGTTTAGGCTTGCAGACGAGATCCCAATTGATCTTGCATTTTCCTCCCGAAACTTTGTCCATACCCGCCCAAAGGTAAGCACACCGGAGGCTGTCAATTGCGTTTAGGACCTCCACATGGATGTCGAAAGCGTGAGATGACAAATCACGATGGCCATGAGGACCGCTTTAATGAGAACCACACACCCAACACTGCCAGCGTGTCTTCCCTGCCAAGGGGGAGCTTGCTAGTGACCTTGTCAATGGTTTTTTCTTTCTTTCATAGTGATAGATTTACAATCAAGAGGCAAAAATTTCTCGATACATGGTGGTCCTCTCTGTAGTCATATAACGGTGCTACACTCAGTACGACTATGCATCACTAATCGATCTGCTATGCGATATTGTTACTTATAGGCTTATGTGGAATAAACTCTCTATTTTTCGTGAATGGTCTGATCTCTATGCTAGGTGACCATAAGCAAAGGGAGAAAAGCCATCACTAGATAAAATCGCGAGCGCTTCAGAGGTGTCTCGCTGGACAAGGACCATGCCATTTTAATGCTAGATGGCTAAAGCCATACCCTGCATCATTGCATGGATCTCTGCTTCTAATGCATAGATAAGGCCCTACTTTATTATCTCCAGACCATCCTCACCCCCCTCCACACCGACAAGGCATCGCCAAAAAACCCGTACCTATAGCTAGAACTTAGCATGTAAGAGTCTAGCGCACAAACCCTTGGCCAATAGTGCTTGGTTAAAAACTCTCATATCTTTCGAACCCATGTTGTCATTCGATTTTGGTAAGCCTCAATTTGTCCCATCTAAGCCACACCATTTTTTCTCCACGCCCCACCAGTACTTCTGCAATAAATGTGTTAAACCATCACAAAAAGATGCAAGTAGATAGAACACACTCATTACGCAAGTGGGAATAGCTTAAGCAATAGACTTCATTAGAAACTCCTTACTGTCTGTTGACCTATATTGTTCACTCCAGTCAACTAACCTTTTGCTTAAGATTGCTTGCAAGGTCTCAAACCTACCCTTATCCATTCTCGCTTCGGGCACCGGAAGGCCCAAATATCTGGGTTCAAACACTTTTCCCAAAACAATCTTGACTTCCTCGGTCACCCCTCCAAGCAATTGCTTGAAAAAAGGATGAAATGCTTTGAAGGGTTTATAAGTTGACCCATAATGCATGGAAAATAAGATGCCCCCTATCCAGTTTATTATGGTAGCCCAACCTAAAATTTTATTCTATAAGTAGGTGAATTGTTCTAAAAATATACAAAATTCCATGCGTGCAAAGGGGACAAAAAATGTTTCGAGGCAATCACCATATTTTATCAGCCATTTTATTGCTAATATGACTACATACTAAAAATGGCAATTGAATAAATACTTATTGACTTACAAAAAGTATGCTTTATTTGGTAAGCCAATAAGGCGTGGGCTAGTTGAGGAGGACGGTGTTTCGGTGCACAAGGGCATATGCCCTCGTGGATAAATGGTAAAAAATGTAAAAATAGATGAACAAAATTTCTAGGTGTCTGCAAAATTTTGTGGCGATATGACATTAGAGGAGCTTTGGACAAAAAAGTTAGAGTTTTGAGAAAGGTTCAAAAAATTCAAGATAGAACTATTGATTTTGTTTTTCTTTTTGCTCCCAGGTCGCCCAATGTCATATTGTCATGAAATTTTGCACGCACATAGGAAACCTGTTCGTTTTTATGCCAAAACGTCATATTTGTTTGATTTTCTTGTTATTTTATTTGAATTTACTGTCCACCTAAGAGCAGATGAAGTCGTGATCATTGTTGGGGAACATAGTATTTCAAAAATTTGCACATGATCACGCAAGATCTATCTAGGAGAAGCATAGCAATGAGCGGGGAGAGTGTGTCCACGTACCCTCGTAGACCGAAAGCGGAAGCGTTAAGTAATGCGGTTGATGTAGTCGAGCGTCTTCACGATCCAATCGATCAAGTACCGAACGCATGACACCTCCGTGATCTGCACACCTTCAGCTCGGTGACATCCCTCGAACTCTAGATCCAGCTGAGGCCGAGGGAGAGTTTTGTCAGCACGACGGAGTGTTGACGATGATGATGAAGTTACCGACGCAGGGCTTCACCTAAGCACTACGACAATATGACCGAGGTGGAAATCTGTGGAGGGGGGCACCGCACATGGCTAAGAAATCAACTTGTGTGTCTATGGGGTGCCCCTCCCCCGTATATAAAGGAGTTGAGGAGGGGGCCGGACGGCCTCATGGGGTGCGCCCCAAGGGGGGAATCCTACTCCTACTAGGAGTAGGTTCCCCCTTTCCTAGTCCCACTAGGAGGAGGAAGGAAGGGGAAGAATAGAAGAAGGAAAGGGGGGCCGCCCCCTCCCCAATTCGGATTGGGATTGGGGGTTGGCGCCCCTCCTCTTGGCCGCCTCCTCTCTCTTCCACTAAAGTCCATGAAGGCCCATTATGTCAGGACCCCGATTCTAAGCCACATCGATCTAGCCGGTAACACCTCATATCACTTTGCGGCCTCACGCACGGTATCCCACGGGTGTCGTCTTACCATGGCCCGGGACCGTTTGCGCCTTTTGGCTCGCGTATATGACAATGTCGCTAGCATCCATATGACCGAGAACCCGGGCCGACATGGCTAGTCGTGAACCCAAAGCGGCACAGACCTATGGAGACAGGCATACATGAATCACAACGAACATGTCGGTCATCAACGAGTGATTCCGGGCTGTAGCACTGGGCTAGCAGGACTCCGGGGAATCCCGGGCTGTAGCAGGCTAGACAGGACTCCGGAGATCACCGCGTGACATTTCCCCGAAGGGACAGACATAGGGACGAAGTGAGACACATGCCGGCCAGTCAAGTGTCCTGAACAGTAGTGCTGGGCTAGCAGGACTCCGGTGAACCGGGCTGTAGCGGACTACCATGGCTCGAGGAGCACTAGACTACATTTCCCCATAAGAAAGGCTGCGAAGGGCAAACTACTAGATTGTCGGATCCCACTCATACCAAGCATTTCAAACATACATACAATATGCTCGATATGAGTACATACAACATGGCATCACAACAAAACTCTACAACTCAAGTACTTTATTTAAAGGCTCCAGGGAGCCTTACATACCATATCCATACAGGTAGGGGTCACATGACCCGACACTCAAGTCATACAGTCATACAAGCACATGCGGAAGCAACTAGTCTGAGTACAGACTCTAAAAAGAAAGAAGGCTTCTCGAAGCCCGACTATCTACATAGGGCCCTCCATGGCCTGGATCACCACCTGGGTGTCTAGTCACTCGTCAACGTCAAGATCTACGTAAAACCCATCGGAGGGGGCAGTGTTGTCGTCTGAAAACAATAAATAAGCAAACATGAGTACAAAGGTACTCAGCAAGTCTTACATCAGAACCTACTGTACATGCTCATTCTCAAGAAGGTGGTGGGGTTTATGCAGCAAGCCAGCTTTGACTCTTGGCTAAGCTATCCTACGGAATCTTTTAGCAAAATAGTTTTCGCACACGAGTCCACTACTCACCATCACAATACTCCACCGAGGATCCTCCCTCGTATCCTGTGAGGGGGCCCATCCCCGGTACTCACACTTATCTTGAGACTTTTAGTAGTATCCATTAACTTGTCTATGAACTGTATAGGCAACCAAGTAGTCCTTTACCGCGGACGCGGCTATTCGAATAGTTTTATACCCTGCAGGGGTGTACTTCGTCATACACGCTTTCACCGCTTACCGCCGTCTACACGACATGTACTCGGCAACCTTCAAGCGGAAGCCCAGCGAGGGTGTCGGCCACGGCCTACCTAAACACCTAAGCCCCTAGTCCAGGTTATCGCCTATCCAGGTTCCATCCGCAGGGACTCCGGCCGAGGTTTCCACATACGGCCCCGAACGATGTGAACAGGGTTCCCGAGGCACCAAACGGGTGACTCGGTACACCGTGCCACGGTGTATCTACCGCAACATAGCCCACCCCTAGGGTCAGCGCTACGCACGGCCGCCAACACATATCCTACAAGCACCAGAAACTATTTGCAACTCCTGGACAGAGTACTAGGGTGGCTAAGAAGCCGAGAGGGTCCATTTGTTTCGGGCCCAATGTACGGTAGTAACTGCATCTTAAATCACACATACAGATCTCGGTTCTTATGGACGGCCTCAATGAAACAACCCACCATGTACTCCTACATGGCCTCTCATCGATACCTTTACCAAAACATGTTCAACACATCCCTCATATTACTGGCACAAGCATTTCACTCTAGCCCATCACCCAGATGAACCAGACCTGACACAACTCTAAGCATAGCAGGCATAGCAAGGTAGGAATCACAAAACATGGCTCAATCGACTCCTACACATGCTAGTGGGTTTCATCTAGTTACTGTGGCAATGACAGGTCACGCAGAGGATAAGGGTTCAACTACCGTAGCACACAGCAGTTTGAATCGTGTTGTCTTAATGCAGTAAACAAGAGCAGGAGCGAGAACATGGGTTGTATCGGAATGATCAATGGTTGCTTGCCTGACGGAGTGGTGACGGGATACTGCCCTTCAGTTGGATACTCGTGAATATCCTCGAAGGCAGAACCTACCACGAAGAACACAACCGAGCACAATCAACACATGACGATATGCAACAATATGATGCATGCTATGACATGGCAATATGGATGTGTCTTGAGCTAATGCAACTAGCTATAATTTAAATGGAGTTGGTTTGAGTACAAGATTCAAATTCCAACCCCATATATGATTATTTAAATGCCCTTTATTTGTTTTGTCCAAAACAGGGGACAAACATTGTTCAAACATGCATGAAAATGGTACAGATGGATTCCTTGAATTTTTCTGATAATTTTACATATATAATTTGTCTCATTTGGAGTTATGGTTGAATTTCTATGAATTTTTGAAGTTTTGGGTATTTTCTGGAATTTCCTGAATTGTTTTAATTCCAGAAAAGATATATTGCGTCAGCATGACAACAGCATTGCGTCAGCAGGTCAAAGGCGGCTGACCCAGTCAAACCTGACGTGTGGGGTCCACACGTCAGTGTCTGTAGCTAATCCTAATTAAATTAAAACTAAACTGGCTTGGTTAATGGGGTTGGGCCCACGCGTCAGTGACCCATTTAATTAGAAGGGTTAAATTAGTTGTTAAACTAATCCTAACTAAAGATTAATAGGGCCGGGCCCCACATGTCAGCGACCCACGGGGGGTCAAATCTCCTGGTCAGCGGGGTCAACACCCATCGGCGGCTTGACGCCGGCGAGCCAGACAAGGCGGAGGGGCTCGGGATCGCCGCTCCGGCGACCATTCGGGTGGTGGAGCTCATCTACACGATGGCCAGACTCGCGCGAATCCAGTGGGATACACGGGAGGCTGCGGGGCGGCCGGAGCTCGCCGGAATCAGGCTCGAGGCGGCGGCCGGAGCTCGGGCGAGCTCGGGTTCGAGGCTGTAAGGCACGGGGAGGCATGCGGATAGGTTCTACGGGCTCCTGGCGTCACCAGGAACACGACTACGTGTGCGGGTGCGGCTGGCTCGGCCCCTGGCCATGGTGGCGCCATGGCCGGCGGCGAGGAGCTCGCGGCGCGGTGGTGCTAGCGCTAGAGGACGCGAGGGACGACGGGGCAAGGGGGAACCGGGTCAATGGCTCACCGTGGTTCTTCTGGTGCTACTGGCGAGGCAGGGGAGGCACGGGGTTCGGCGAATCGACGATGAAGTCGCCGGCGGCCGCAGGTTGAGGAAGAGCTCGAAGGCGACGCTGTAGGGCTTCCCGAGGCGCGTGACTTGATGGAGAGGTAGCCAGAAATGTGGCGGAGCTCTTGGGCGCAGCGGCAGGGCGAGGGGTGGCCGGTGGCCGCGGTGGCAGCGAACGGCGGCGACGGCGCGTTCGGGTGGTCGCGCGGGAGAGAAACAGGGGAGGAGGGAGAGCGAGGAAGAGGGATAAGAGGGGGCCAGGGGGTGCGTGGCGTCCATAGCGACGTCCAGGCATCGAGGGGAGGGCGCGGCAAGCAGGAGCTGGCCGTCGGTGGCCGCGCGCGTGCCGGCGCGCCGCGGGCACACGCCCAGCATCCTCCTGGCAGCAGCTAGGGGACGACTGGCACGGCCTGGTGGGCTGGGCCGTGCTGGGCCGGTTGGTGGCGCCAGGTAAGTGGCCCACTGGCCTACTCTCTCTCTCTCTCAAATTTTATTCTGTTTTCTATTTTTTGCTATTCTGTTTTGATTTAGTTTAAATACTAAATCATTTTATAAAATCCTGAAAATATTTATGGACACTTTCTGAATTATTTCAGTGGCCCAAAAATAATTCCAACATTATTTGAGCATTTGAATTATTTAATAGTATTTAAATGCCCAAATTCAAATATTTATGAATTAAGTCAATGCCCCTTTTGTTGACCTAAAAATATATGCACCATTTTTCCCAAGGGTTCTAACCCAAGGCAAAGAGGGTGAACATATCTGAAGGGCATTTCAGGTTCATTGAGTTTATTTTTAGTAAACCCTAGTTGATTTCAGGGGGGGGTGCTGGGGGTTCTGCTTTCCCCATTTCCATTTCTAATGAAAGTAGACATGATGCACACTCTAATGCATAACCTAGCTAGGGTGTGACAACTCACCCCCACTCAATAGAATCTCGTCCCGAGATTTAGGATCATCTGGGAAGAAGGCGGGGTACTCGAGTCGAAGATGATCCTCCCTTTCCCAAGTGGCTTCTTCCTCGGAATGGTGTGACCATTGAACCTTGAGAAACTTGATATTATGACGTCGAGTGGTACGCTCGGCTTGATCAAGGATACGAACGGGGTATTCCCGATAAGAAAGGTTATCTTGTAGATCAAGCGTTTCGTGGTCCACTCCACGGATAGGATCCGCGAAGCAACGCCTGAGTTGCGAAACGTGGAAGACATCGTGAACTCTGGAAAGATGCGGAGGTAGTTCCAATTGGTAGGCAACTTCTCCTTGTTTGGCAAGAATGCGAAAAGGTCCAATGTAACGAGGAGCCAATTTGCCTTTGATACCGAAGCGATGGGTTCCCTTTAACGGGGTAACCCGAAGGTAAGCTTTCTCGTCAATTTCAAATGTCATAGGCTTATGCTTACGATCATATTGACTCTTTTGGCGAGATTGGGCCGTTTTCAATTTCTCACGAATAACGCGAACCTGCTCTTCTGCTTCCTGAATCATATCTGGGCCAAAGAGTTGTCTTTCCCCGGTTTCTGACCAGTTAAGAGGCGTTCGACATTTTCGTCCATAGAGAACTTCGAAGGGAGCCTTGCCCAAACTAGCTTGATAGCTATTGTTATAGGCAAACTCCGCGAATGGAAGGCATTTCTCCCAACTCATTCCGAACGAGATAACAGAAGCTCGGAGCATATCTTCCAGAATTTGATTTACTCGCTCTACTTGACCACTTGATTGAGGATGGAAGGCGGTGCTAAAGGAGAGATGAGTTCCCATAGCATTTTGGAAACTTTCCCAAAATCGAGAGGTGAAGAGACTTCCACGGTCTGAGTTAATTTCCAACGGGACACCATGAAGAGACACTATTCGGGAGATGTATAAGTCAGCTAGCTGGCTAGCGGTGATACTCTCACGAACAGGTAGAAAATGGGCTACTTTGGAAAGACGGTCGATCACGACGAAGATGGCATTATTTCCCCTCTTGGTCCTGGGAAACCCAGTGATGAAGTCCATACTGATTTTGTCCCATTTCCATTCAGGAATAGCCAAAGGTTGAAGGGTGCCAGCAGGCCGTTGATGCTCTGCTTTAACATGACGACAAACGTCGCAATTAGCAATGTATTGAGCGATTTCTCTCTTCATCCTAGTCCACCAAAACCTCTGGCGTAGGTCTTGATACATTTTGGTACTACCGGGATGAATGGTGAGAGGGGATTCATGAGCTTCCTTAAGGATCAGTCGCCTCAGGTTTCGCGCCTTCGGAACCACTAGGCGATTCCCAAAGTATACAACACCTTGGTCATCAATGGAGAAACAATTCACGACTCCTTTTCTAACGTTTCTCTTGATACGGGAAATTCCTGGATCTATCTTCTGCGCCTTGATGACCTGATCCGTAAGGGTAGGTTCCGCTACCAGGGTGGATAGGAATCCTTGAGGAACAATGTGAAGATTAAGCTTGCGAAATTCCTCATGGAGAAGTGGTTGACTTTGTTGTAACATCAGGTTGTTACAGTAGGACTTACGACTTAATGCATCGGCCATGACATTGGCCTTGCCAGGGGTGTAAGTTATTCTTAAGTCGTAATCCGAGATCAACTCGACCCAACGTCTCTGCCTGAGATTCAAATCTGGTTGGGTGAAGATATATTTCAAGCTTTGGTGATCGGTGAAGATCTCGCAACGATTACCGAGGAGGTAATGTCGCCAGGTTTTGAGTGCATGGACTACAGCTGCAAGCTCTAGATCATGTGTGGGATAATTTTCCTCATGTGGGTGTAATTGCCGTGAAGCATAGGCAATTACCTGACGATCCTGCATGAGTATGCAACCTAGTCCTTGTCGCGAGGCGTCGCAATAGATAATAAAGTCCTTGGAGAAATCTGGTGGTACCAGTACGGGAGCAGATGTCAGGCGTCTTTTCAGTTCCTGAAGACTGAACTCGCACTGTGGAGTCCACTCGAACTTTTTATCTTTCTTGAGGAGTTCAGTTAGAGGTTTAGCAACCTTGGAGAAATTCTCGACGAAGCGGCAGCAATAGCTCGCTAGGCCGAGGAAACTCCGAACTTGCTTGACCGAAACAGGTGGAGTCCAATCAAGGACGGCTTGAACTCGCTCGGGATTGACAGCAATACCCTTACCAGAGATTACATGGCCTAGATAGGTCACTTCTGACAACCAAAATTCACACTTGGAGAATTTGGCATAGAGGCGATGCTCTCGAAGTTTCATCAATACCAGCCTTAGATGTTCGGCATGTTCCTCTTCATTCTTGGAGTAGATGAGTATGTCATCGAGGTATACTACGACGAATTTGTCCAAGTACTCCATGAAAACCGAGTTCATTAACCGGGAGAAAGTGGCCGGGGCATTGGTTAGACCAAAGGACATGACGGTGTACTCGTATTGGCCATAACGAGTAACAAAGGCCGTTTTGGGAATGTCCCCATTTCTGATTTTGATTTGATGGTAGCCCAACCTCAAATCCATCTTGGAGAAGACTGAGGATCCAGCGAGCTGATCATACAGGTCGTTGATCCTAGGAAGCGGGTATTTGTTCTTGATGGTGACCAGATTGACAGGTCGGTAATCCACAACCATTCGATCCGTTCCATCCTTCTTCTTGACGAAGAGGACGGGGCAAGCCCAAGGAGAGGAGCTAGGACGGATGAACCCTTTGTTCAAGGACTCATCAAGTTGGTTCTTAAGCTCGGCTAGTTCTAAGGGTGCCATCTTGTAGGGTCTTCTAGCAATTGGAACGGTTCCTGGAACAAGGTCTATCACAAACTCGACATCCCGGTCAGGTGGAACACCTGGCAGTTCTTCCGGAAACACATCCGGGAAGTCTCGGACTACCGGAACGTCCTCAAGGTCTGGAAGGGGGTTGGCATTGAGAGAGTAAAGTTGGCGCTTGGCCACTCGAGTTAAGACATTAACTGTCTTGCCCGAGGGATGAGTAAGTTGAACGGTTCTAGTGGCACAATCGATCTTGGCGTAATGAGCCGACATCCAGTCCATACCCAAGATGATGTTTATGTCAGAGGACTTGAGAGCTATTAAAGATGCAAGGAAGACAAGCCTATCGACAAGAATTTCGTTCCCATGGCTTACCCTAGAAGTTTGCCATTTGGAACCCGGAGTTTGAATTACCATGGAAGTGGGCATGTCACAGAATGTCGTGTTATGCAACCGAGCATAATTCTCGGATATGAATGAATGAGATGCTCCAGTATCGAAAAGAACAGATGCCGGATGGCAGTTAACAAGGAGCGTACCAAGGACGACGTTGGGATCCTCATGAGCCTCTTCGGCTGAAACATAGTTGACATGGCCACGTGCAGTAGTGGCCGGCTTGGCGTAGAAAGTCTTTCCCGCGGGCTTACCACGGCCAACGGACTTTCCAGCTTGATTGGGGTTGTTCTGGGGACACTCTCGACTATAGTGACCCGGTTCTCCACACTTGAAGCATGTTACCACAATGGGGCGTGGAGCAACATTAGCAGCGGGGCCACCATAGGACTTGGACGGTGCAATTTGCTGGTTGGGACGAGGCGCCTCAAAGGATGGCCTCGGGGTGAATCTGGGTGGCAGTGCGGTGCTTGGAATCCACACCCGGCGCTTCTGAGCTCCAGAGCCGGATGAAGACCCAAAATCACGAGAATGCTTGCGTGAAGCGTCATAATCAGTCTGGCCTGTCTCAGCACTGATAGCTTTATTGACCAACTTCTGGAAGGATGTGCACTCGTGCAGACGGAGATCGCGGCGAAGCTCAGGGCTAAGTCCCTTACGGAACCTTGCCTGCTTCTTGGCGTCAGTAGAAACCTCTTCAGGAGCATAGCGTGCCAGGTTCCCAAATTCTCGGCTATATGCATCCACAGTCAGCCTTCCTTGGGTGAAGTTGCAGAACTCCTCCCTCTTGCGATCCATGAGACCTTCCGGAATGTGATGCTCACGGAAAGCCTCGCTGAACTCAGCCCAGGTAGTGATTTGGCCGACCGGGCGCATAGCTTCGTAGTTTTCCCACCAATGGCTAGCGGGGCCCTCAAGATGATAAGCAGCATAGGTAACCTTGTCGGCTTCAGCTACGTTGGCAGAGCGTAGCTTGTGGGTGATGCTGCGAAGCCAATCATCCGCGTCGAGGGGCTCGACGGAATGGTTAAACTTTGGTGGGTACAGCTTGATGAAGTCGTTGATTGACACCAAGGCATTTCGTGGGTGACGTGCAGTGTTCTGCTCAATCCGCTCCAGCAGGCGGTTGGTCTCACGCTTGTTCCTTTCCGCCTCCAGCATCACTTCGGCCAGGGAAGGTGGGTGAGGCAAATTTTCACCTCTAGCTGCATTGGCTTCCCCCTGCGCCGGGGCAGCAGGGTTTCCGCGGGTGTTGACCATCCTAGGAGGAAAACAAGACAATGGTTTAGACAAGGATGGCTCAAACTTAACAGGAAAGTGCAGAATGTAAAGGATAACGCGGAATGCAGAGATGCTCATTCGTATGCCATGGTAATATAAAACTGCCATATATACACCAACGGTCATACTCGTCATACATAGTTTAGTACAAGCCCATGCTACAGTACAACTATGAAAGTAGACGTTACATCTCATCGGAGGCATTCCGAGTCCCTATACATTATTTGTCTACACCTCCGGAATCGATTACACACCAAGTCGTATTCCACAAGTCACACAGGACAGTGGAGATACAACTACTACAATACTAGTGGTACTACTACTAACTCAGATAGCTCCGTAGTAGTCCTCATAGAAGTCACCTCCATAGCCTGGAAGTTCAACGTGATCATCCGGAAACAGACGGTCCTGAGGAGCCTGTGGACCATAGGGGCTAGGATAAGGTCTTGGACCAACAAACGGTGGCCTGCGGGGACCAAGGGGTGGGGTGATGCCTCCCACATCACGCCAATCCACCATGTCTGGCAGAGCTGCTCTCACAGGATACAGATCCCTGGTATCCATACATCCAGCTTGCACCGCGGGTGCAAACCGAGTCAATGTGGCCAAATGATCAGCACGGGTATTGAAGAGCTCCAGCCTCAAGGCCCGATTCTCTCGGTCCTTATCTTCGAGCATCTCAGTGGTGGTACGAGTTAATGAGTCCTCCTGAGTGGAGTCAGCATAGATAGCCTGAAGATACCCCTGCGCTCCCGGAAGTGAAGCTGGCATGTAACGGAAGTCAGTGTTCCGAAGCAGGCCAGTCCGGACTCGCAAGATGGTCATCATGGAATAGGCAGCATCCTGCACAGCCATGTCAATGGTAACTCCGAGTCCATAGGAACAGTGAAGGGGCTCGGTAGATCCAGGATAGGAAGGAAATATCCTGACGGTGCATAAATACTGGCTTTGATTAAAGTCGCGGAACTGCTCTTCAACAGTGTATTCGGGATACCAACGGTATCCTGTCTCGATCATGACCCGGACCAACATAGCAGTATGACCGGGCACGTCGAGGCACCTGGTCAGGCGAACCACTTGGTTTTGAGACTGGTTGGCCATCTGAAAGCACAGCCACAAGACAAGACATCAGAATTCCTAGGGAAAATTGGGCAGCATAACGGCTGTAAATGCTCAGAAAAAGATTTGAGACATCCACAACAGTTCACAATACCGCTCAACAGCATCATATCAAGGTTCTGATTCAAATAGCCACGTACTAAAATAGTAGAAACTGGACTGAAACTCGTAGCAATAATCCTATGAACTACTACGGGTTAGTAACACGTGAACCTGATAGAAGAAGAGAGCCTAGTCCTTAACCCACGTTGAATGAGAAGAGAATGACTCAGATCAGAAGCACAGGGTAAAGGAGTAAAAAGAACTTTACGTTCCCTCCCACAATCAATTCCCTTACATATAACTAAAGCATTTCTAGACTCGACATCGACCAGTTTGGCTGAACGAACCTACAGGCAGTCCGGCTCTGATGCCAACGCTATCAGGACCCCGATTCTAAGCCACATCGATCTAGCCGGTAACACCTCATATCACTTTGCGGCCTCACGCACGGTATCCCACGGGTGTCGTCTTACCATGGCCCGGGACCGTTTGCGCCTTTTGGCTCGCGTATATGACAATGTCGCTAGCATCCATATGACCGAGAACCCGGGCCGACATGGCTAGTCGTGAACCCAAAGCGGCACAGACCTATGGAGACAGGCATACATGAATCACAACGAACATGCGGTCATCAACGAGTGATTCCGGGCTGTAGCACTGGGCTAGCAGGACTCCGGGGAATCCCGGGCTGTAGCAGGCTAGACAGGACTCCGGAGATCACCGCGTGACATTTCCCCGAAGGGACAGACATAGGGACGAAGTGAGACACATGCCGGCCAGTCAAGTGTCCTGAACAGTAGTGCTGGGCTAGCAGGACTCCGGTGAACCGGGCTGTAGCGGACTACCATGGCTCGAGGAGCACTAGACTACATTTCCCCATAAGAAAGGCTGCGAAGGGCAAACTACTAGATTGTCGGATCCCACTCATACCAAGCATTTCAAACATACATACAATATGCTCGATATGAGTACATACAACATGGCATCACAACAAAACTCTACAACTCAAGTACTTTATTTAAAGGCTCCAGGGAGCCTTACATACCATATCCATACAGGTAGGGGTCACATGACCCGACACTCAAGTCATACAGTCATACAAGCACATGCGGAAGCAACTAGTCTGAGTACAGACTCTAAAAAGAAAGAAGGCTTCTCGAAGCCCGACTATCTACATAGGGCCCTCCATGGCCTGGATCACCACCTGGGTGTCTAGTCACTCGTCGACGTCAAGATCTACGTAAAACCCATCGGAGGGGGCAGTGTTGTCGTCTGAAAACAACAAATAAGCAAACATGAGTACAAAGGTACTCAGCAAGTCTTACATCAGAACCTACTGTACATGCTCATTCTCAAGAAGGTGGTGGGGTTTATGCAGCAAGCCAGCTTTGACTCTTGGCTAAGCTATCCTATGGAATCTTTTAGCAAAATAGTTTTTGCACACGAGTCCACTACTCACCATCACAATACTCCACCGAGGATCCTCCCTCGTATCCTGTGAGGGGGCCCATCCCCGGTACTCACACTTATCTTGAGTCTTTTAGTAGTATCCATTAACTTGTCTATGAACTGTATAGGCAACCAAGTAGTCCTTTACCGCGGACGCGGCTATTCGAATAGTTTTATACCCTGCAGGGGTGTACTTCGTCATACACGCTTTCACCGCTTACCGCCGTCTACACGACATGTACTCGGCAACCTTCAAGCGGAAGCCCAGCGAGGGTGTCGGCCACGGCCTACCTAAACACCTAAGCCCCTAGTCCAGGTTATCGCCTATCCAGGTTCCATCCGCAGGGACTCCGGCCGAGGTTTCCACATACGGCCCCGAACGATGTGAACAGGGTTCCCGAGGCACCAAACGGGTGACTCGGTACACCGTGCCACGGTGTATCTACCGCAACATAGCCCACCCCTAGGGTCAGCGCTACGCACGGCCGCCAACACATATCCTACAAGCACCAGAAACTATTTGCAACTCCTGGACAGAGTACTAGGGTGGCTAAGAAGCCGAGAGGGTCCATTTGTTTCGGGCCCAATGTACGGTAGTAACTGCATCTTAAATCACACATACAGATCTCGGTTCTTATGGACGGCCTCAATGAAACAACCCACCATGTACTCCTACATGGCCTCTCATCGATACCTTTACCAAAACATGTTCAACACATCCCTCATATTACTGGCACAAGCATTTCACTCTAGCCCATCACCCAGATGAACCAGACCTGACACAACTCTAAGCATAGCAGGCATAGCAAGGTAGGAATCACAAAACATGGCTCAATCAACTCCTACACATGCTAGTGGGTTTCATCTAGTTACTGTGGCAATGACAGGTCATGCAGAGGATAAGGGTTCAACTACCGTAGCACACAGCAGTTTGAATCGTGTTGTCTTAATGCAGTAAACAAGAGCAGGAGCGAGAACATGGGTTGTATCGGAATGATCAATGGTTGCTTGCCTGACGGAGTGGTGACGGGATACTGCCCTTCAGTTGGATACTCGTGAATATCCTCGGAGGCAGAACCTACCACGAAGAACACAACCGAGCACAATCAACACATGACGATATGCAACAATATGATGCATGCTATGACATGGCAATATGGATGTGTCTTGAGCTAATGCAACTAGCTATAATTTAAATGGAGTTGGTTTGAGTACAAGATTCAAATTCCAACCCCATATATGATTATTTAAATGCCCTTTATTTGTTTTGTCCAAAACAGGGGACAAACATTGTTCAAACATGCATGAAAATGGTACAGATGGATTCCTTGAATTTTTCTGATAATTTTACATATATAATTTGTCTCATTTGGAGTTATGGTTGAATTTCTATGAATTTTTGAAGTTTTGGGTATTTTCTAGAATTTCCTGAATTGTTTTAATTCCAGAAAAGATATATTGTGTCAGCATGACAACAGCATTGCGTCAGCAGGTCAAAGGCGGCTGACCCAGTCAAACCTGACGTGTGGGGTCCACACGTCAGTGTCTGTAGCTAATCCTAATTAAATTAAAACTAAACTGGCTTGGTTAATGGGGTTGGGCCCACGCGTCAGTGACCCATTTAATTAGAAGGGTTAAATTAGTTGTTAAACTAATCCTAACTAAAGATTAATAGGGCCGGGCCCCACATGTCAGCGACCCACGGGGGGTCAAACCTCCTGGTCAGCGGGGTCAACACCCATCGGCGGCTTGACGCCGGCGAGCCAGACAAGGCGGAGGGGCTCGGGATCGCCGCTCCGGCGACCATTCGGGTGGTGGAGCTCATCTACACGATGGCCAGACTCGCGCGAATCCAGTGGGATACACGGGAGGCTGCGGGGCGGCCGGAGCTCGCCGGAATCAGGCTCGAGGCGGCGGCCGGAGCTCGGGCGAGCTCGGGTTCGAGGCTGTAAGGCACGGGGAGGCATGCGGATAGGTTCTACGGGCTCCTGGCGTCACCAGGAACACGACTACGTGTGCGGGTGCGGCTGGCTCGGCCCCTGGCCATGGTGGCGCCATGGCCGGCGGCGAGGAGCTCGCGGCGCGGTGGTGCTAGCGCTAGAGGACGCGAGGGACGACGGGGCAAGGGGGAACCGGGTCAATGGCTCACCGTGGTTCTTCTGGTGCTACTGGCGAGGCAGGGGAGGCACGGGGTTCGGCGAATCGACGATGAAGTCGCCGGCGGCCGCAGGTTGAGGAAGAGCTCGAAGGCGACGCCGTAGGGCTTCCCGAGGCGCGTGACTTGACGGAGAGGTAGCCGGCAATGTGGCGGAGCTCTTGGGCGCAGCGGCAGGGCGAGGGGTGGCCGGTGGCCGCGGTGGCAGCGAACGGCGGCGACGGCGTGTTCGGGTGGTCGCGCGGGAGAGAAACAGGGGAGGAGGGAGAGCGAGGGAGAGGGATAAGAGGGGGCCAGGGGGTGCGTGGCGTCCATAGCGACGTCCAGGCATCGAGGGGAGCGCGCGGCAAGCAGGAGCTGGCCGTCGGTGGCCGCGCGCGTGCCGGCGCGCCGCGGGCACACGCCCGGCGTCCTCCTGGCAGCAGCTAGGGGACGACTGGCACGGCCTGGTGGGCTGGGCCGTGCTGGGCCGGTTGGTGGCGCCAGGTAAGTGGCCCACTGGCCTACTCTCTCTCTCTCTCAAATTTTATTCTGTTTTCTATTTTTTGCTATTCTGTTTTGATTTAGTTTAAATACTAAATCATTTTATAAAATCCTGAAAATATTTATGGACACTTTCTGAATTATTTCAGTGGCCCAAAAATAATTCCAACATTATTTGAGCATTTGAATTATTTAATAGTATTTAAATGCCCAAATTCAAATATTTATGAATTAAGTCAATGCCCCTTTTGTTGACCTAAAAATATATGCACCATTTTTCCCAAGGGTTCTAACCCAAGGCAAAGAGGGTGAACATATCTGAAGGGCATTTCAGGTTCATTGAGTTTATTTTTAGTAAACCCTAGTTGATTTCAGGGGGGGGTGCTGGGGGTTCTGCTTTCCCCATTTCCATTTCTGATGAAAGTAGACATGATGCACACTCTAATGCATAACCTAGCTAGGGTGTGACACATTAACCCCCTGGGGGTTCTGGTAACCCCCCGATACTCCGGAAAATGCTCGAACCTATCCGAAACCTTTCCGGTGTCCAAACATAACCTTCCAACATATCAATCTTCATGTTTCGACCATTTCAAGACTCCTCGTCATGTCCGTGATCACATCCGAGACTCCGAACAACCTTCGGTACATCAAATCACATAACTCACAATACATATCGTCATCGAATGTTAAGTGTGCGGACCCTACGGGTTCGAGAACTATGTATACATGACTGAGACTCATCTCCGGTCAAGAATCAATAGCGGAACCTGGATGCTCATATTGGTTCCTACATATTCGACGAAGATCTTTATCGGTCAAAACGCATAACAGCATACGTTATTACCTTTGTCATTGGTATGTTACTTGCCCGAGATTCGATCGTAGGTATGATCATACCTAGTTCAATCTCGTTATCGGCAAGTCTCTTTACTCGTTCCGTAATGCAACATCCCACACCTAACTCATTAGTCACATTGCTTGCAAGGCTTATAGTGATGTGCATTACTGAGAGGGCCCAGAGATACCTCTGCGACAATCAGAGTGACAAATCCTAATCTCGATCTATGCCAACTCAACAAACACCATTGGAGACACCTGTAGAGCATCTTTATAATCACCCAGGTACATTGTGATGTTTGATAGCACACTAAGTGCTCCTTCGGTATTCGGGAGTTGCATAATCTCATAGTCATAGGAACATGTATAAGTTATGGAGAAAGCAATAGCAATAAACTAATCGATCATAGTGCTTAAGCTAACGGATGGGTCATGTCAATCACATCATTCTCTAATGATGTGATCCCGTTCATCAAATGACAACTCATGTCTATGGTTAGGAAACTTAACCATCTTTGATTAACGAGCTAGTCAATGTAGAGGCATACTAGTGACACTCTGTTTGTCTATGTATTCACACATGTACTAAGTTTTCGGTTAATACAATTCTAGCATGAATAATAAACATTTATCATGATATAAGGAAATATAAATAACAACTTTATTATTGCCTCTAGGGCATATTTCCTTCGGTCTCCCACTTGCACTAGAGTCAGTAATCTAGATTACATTGTAATGATTCTAACACCCATGGAGTCTTGGTGTTGATCATGTTTTGATCGTGAGAGAGGCTTAGTCAACGGGTCTGCAACATTCAGATCCGTATGTATCTTGCAAATCTCTATGTCTCCCTCCTTGACTTGATCGCAGATGGAATTGAAGCGTCTCTTGATGTGCTTGGTTCTCTTGTGAAATCTGGATTCCTTTACCAAGGAAATTGCACCAGTATTGTCACAAAAGATTTTCATTGGACCTGATGCACTAGGTATGACACCTAGATCGGATATGAAATCCTTCATCCAGACTCCTTCATTTGCTGCTTCCGAAGCATCTATGTACTCCGCTTCACACGTAGATCCCTCCATGACGCTTTGCTTAGAACTGCACCAAGTGACAGCTCCATCATTCAATAAAAATACGTATCCGGTTTGTGACTTAGAGTCATCCGGTTTAGTGTCAAAGCTTGCATCAACATAACCATTTACGATGAGCTCTTTGTCACCTCAATAAACGAGAAACATATTGATGACCCACAAGTATAGGGGATCTATCGTAGTCCTTTCGATAAGTAAGAGTGTCGAACCCAACGAGGAGCACAAGGAAATGATAAACAGTTTTCAACAAGGTATTCTCTGCAAGTACTGAAATAAGTGGTAACAGATAGTTTTGTGATGAGATAATTTGTAACGAGCAACAAATAACAAAAGTAAATAAAGTGCAGCAAGGTGGCCCAATCCTTTTTGTAGCAAAGGACAAGCCTGGACAAACTCTTATATAAGGAAAAGCACTCCCGAGGACACATGGGAATATCATCAAGCTAGTTTTCATCACGTTCATATGATTCGCGTTCGGTACTTTGATAATTTGACATGTGGGTGGACCGGTGCTTGGGTGCTGTTCTTACTTGAACAAGCATCCCACTTATGATTAACCTCTATTGCAAGCATCCGCAACTACAACAAAAGTATTAAGGTAAACCTAACCATAGCATGAAACATATGGATCCAAATCAGCCCCTTACGAAGCAACGCATAAACTAGGGTTTAAGCTTCTGTCACTCTAGGAACCCATCATCTACTTATTACTTCCCAATGCCTTCCTCTAGGCCCAAATACTGGTGAAGTTTCATGTAGTCGACATTCACATAACACCACTAGAGGCTAGACAACATACATCTCATCAAAATATCGAAAGAATGCCAAATTCACATGACTACTAATAGCAAGACTTCTCCGTTGTCCTCAGGAACAAACATAATTACTCACAAAGCATAAACATGTTCATAATCAGAGGGGTATTAACATGCATATAGGATCTGAACATATGATCTTCCACCAATTAAACCAACTAGCATCAACTACAAGGAGTAATTAACACTACTAGCAACCTACTAGCACCAATCCCGTACTTGGAGACAAGAATTGGATACAAGAGATGAACTAGGGTTTTGAGATGAGATGGTGCTGATGAAGATGTTGATGGAGATTTCCCTCTCCCGATGAGAGGAGCGTTGGTGATGACGATGGCGATGATTTCCCCCTCCGGGAGGGAAGTTTCCCCGGCAGAACAGCTCTGCCGGAGCTCTAGATTGGACCCGCCAAGGTTCCGCCTCGTGGTGGCGGAGTTTCGTCCCAAAAGGTTGCTTGCTATTTTTTTCTTGACGAAAGACTTCATATAGGAGAAGATGGTCATCGGAGAGCCACCAGGGGGCCCACGAGGTAGGGGGTGCACCCTAGGGGGGCGCTCCCACCCTCGTGAGAAGGGTGTGGGCCCCCTGGTCTTCATCTTTGGCGAGGATTTTTCATTATTTATTATAAGGTGTTCCATGGAGTTTCAAGACTTTTGGAGTTGTGCAGAATAGGTCTATAATATTTGCTCCTTTTCCAGCCCAGAATTCCAGCTGCCGGCATTTCTCCCTCCTTATGTAAACCTTGTAAAATAAGAGAGAATAGCCATAAGTATTGTGACATAATGTGAAATAACAGCCCATAATGCAATAAATATTGATATAAAAGCATGATGCAAAATGGACGTATCAACTCCCGCAAGCTTAGACCTCGCTTGTCCTCAAGCGAAAAGCCGAAATCAAAAAATATGTCCACATGTTTAGAGATGAAGGTGTCGATAAAAATAAAATACAGATATGAGGGCATCATGATCATTCTTATAATAGCAGCTTATATAATTTTTGTCATATGATCTCTAACGCTAGAGTAATAATTCAATCACAATATCAAGTATGAATCGTAAACTTCATTGAAAACTAACAAACTACAATCTCGGTCATTGAAGCAATTGCATTTATCATAACATAGAAAAGAGTCAATGTATAAGAGCTTTTCAGCAAGTCCACATACTCAACTATCATATAATCTTTCACAATTGCTGACACTCACGTAATACTTATGGGTGTGGAGTTTTAATCGGACACAGAGAAAGATAGGGGCTTATAGTCTTGCCTCCCAACGTTTTACCTCAAGGGTAATGTCAACAGTAATAGCTCATGAAAACCCACATCCAATTAGCCATATATACCGGGATCTTTCCAACATATTGTGCTTGCCAAAGGGTAAAATGTAAAAAAGGAAAGGTGAAGATCACCATGACTCTTGCATAAGGTAGAAGGTAATGATAAAAGATAGGCCCTTCGCAGAGGGAAGCAGAGGTTGTCATGCGCTTTTATGGTTGGATGCACAAAATCTTAATGCGAAAGAACGTCACTTTATATTGCCCCTTGTGATATGAACCTTTATTATGCAGTCCGTTGCTTTTATTACTTCCACATCACAAGATCGTATAAAGCTTATTTCTCCCACACCAATCAATCAGACATATTTAGAGAGCAATTTTTATTGCTTTGCACCGATGACAACTTACTTGAAGGATCTTACTCAATCCATAGGTAGGTATGGTGGACCCTCATGGCAAAACTGGTTTAAGGGTATTTGGAAGCACAAGTAGTATCTCTACTTGGTGCTGAGAATTTGGCTAGCATGAGGGGGAAAGGCAAGCTCAACATGTTGGAGGATCCAAGACAATATAATTTATCTCAAATGTAAGAAAACATAACCCATTACATTGTCTTCCTTGTCCAATGTCAACTCTTTAGCATGTCATATCTTAATGAGTGCTCACAATCATAAAATATGTCCAAGATAGTATATCTATATGTGAGGACCTCTCTTTCTTTATTACTTCCTATTAATTGCAACGATGACCAAAACTATGCTTGTCAACTCTCAACAACTTTTACTCATCATACTTTTTCTATGTGAGCTCATTACTCTCCATGAGATCCATATGGTCTCTTTGTTTCTTTTTATTTCTTTCTCTTTTCTTTTATTCACTTAGGATCATGGCAAAATAATCAAGCCCTTGACTCAACACTAATATTTACTATATAGCTCACGGACTCGATTACATAGAAGGATAATAAGGCAGAACTCACAACTATATCATGCCATAAACTTTATTCTACTAGATCAAAATACTACTAATAAGATCGAACTAAGGAAAACGGTAAAGATAAAAGTGATGCTGATACGATACCGGGGCACTCCCCCAAGCTTGGTTGTTGCCAAGGGGTGTGCCCATACCCATGTTATTATATATCCTTGGTTGGTGAAGAAGGTGGAGGTGTTGTTGATGATGGATAGTCGCACATCGAGCGTAGAAGGTCTTCTAACTTGCGGATAATTCCCTTGAGTGCGATGATATGCTCCTTCCACAAAATATTTTCATGTGTGAGATACTTATTTTGTATACGAGCCAACTCAATCATCTTGAAAGCTTCGATTTCTGTAGGGGTAAGAAGATTATGATCCAGTTGAAGGGTGTCTTCTATTGCTGGAACTTGGTCCTCCACGGCCTTCTTGATCCCTTCATCCTTGTTGATCTCCATAGGTTCTTCTCTCTTCAGCTCTATCTTCATTAGCCAAGCATCATTGCCCTCATGGTTGGAGGAGGAGGGAGACGACATAGTGCCTGGCCTTGACAACCCTGACAGAAAACAGCTCGAAACAAAGACAGGAGATTTTTGTGTGATACGGGATTCAAAAACTTCGGGAGAATATATAGTGAATTTTTACCGACCAAAATACGTATCGTGGAAGAAAACAGAGTCCGAAAGGCACACGAGGTGCTCACAAGGTAGGGGGCGCGCCCAGGGGGGTAGGGAGCACCCTCCACTCTCGTGAGGCCCTCGTGTCCTTCCCGGACTACTACTTAATTTTCTATTTTTCTAAATATTCCAAAACGGAGAAATATTGCCTTAAAAATTGTTTTGGAGTTGGTTTACTTACCGTACCACATACCTATTCCTTTTTGGAGTCTGAAACGTTCTGGAAAGTGTCCCTTATGTATTCCTTCGGGGTTACGGTTTCAATAATATTGGTTTCAACATTTATGGGATTACCTGAGATATAATGTTTGATTCTTTGACCGTTTACCACCTTCAGATTTGTGCGTTCGAAGTTGTTGATTTTTATGGCACCGGAATGATAGACCTCCTCGATAACATAGGGGCCTGCCCATTTAGAGAGAAGTTTCCCTGCAAAAAATCTTAAACGAGAGTTGTATAGCAATACATAATCACCTACATTAAACTCACGCTTTTGTATCCTTTTGTCATGCCATCTTTTAACCTTTTCTTTAAACAACTTGGCATTTTCATAAGCTTGGGTTCTCCATTCATCAAGTGAGCTAATATCAAATAACCTCTTTTCACCGGCAAGTTTGAAATCATAGTTGAGCTCTTTAATAGCCCAATATGCCTTATGTTCTAGTTCGAGAGGTAAGTGGCATGCTTTTCCATATACCATTTTATATGGAGACATACCCATAGGATTTTTATATGCAGTTCTATAGGCCCATAATGCATCATCAAGTTTCTTGGACCAATTCTTTGTAGACCTATTGACAGTCTTTTGCAAAATTAATTTGACTTCTCTATTACTCAATTCTACTTGACCACTAGACTGTGGGTGATACAGAGATGTAATTCTATGATTGACGTCATATTTAGCAAGCATTTTATGTAAAGCACCATGAATAAAATGTGAAGCACCATCAGTCATTAAATATCTAGGGACTCCAAACCTCGGAAAAATAACTTCTTTAAGCATTTTAATAGAAGTGTTATGATCAGCACTACTAGTTGGAATAGCTTCTACCCACTTAGTAACGTAATCAACAGCAACTAAAATATGTGTATATCCATTAGAGGCAGGAAAAGGTCCCATATAATCAAAGCCCCAAACATCAAACGGTTCAATAACAAGTGAATAGTTCATAGGCATTTCTTGACGTTGATACGTCTCCAATGTATCTATAATTTTTGATTGCTCCATGCTATATTATCTACTGTTTTGGACTATATTGGGCTTTATTTTCCACTTTTATATTATTTTTGGGACTAACCTATAAACCGGAGGCCCAACCCAAAATTGCTGTTTTTTGACTATTTCAGTGTTTCGGATAAACAAAATATCAAACGGAGTCCAAACGGAATTAAATCTTCGGAAACGTGATTTTCTCACTGAACGTGATCCAGGAGACTTGGACCCTACTGCAAGGGATCAAAGAGGTGGTCACGAGGGTGGGGGGCACGCCCCCCCTAGGGCGCTCCCCCTGCCTCGTGGGCCCCTCGGTGCTCCACGGACGTATTCCTTCCTCCTATATATACACACGTACCCCCAAACGATCAGAACGGGAGCCAAAAACCTAATTCCACCGCTGCAACTTTCTGTATCCACGAGATCCCATATTGGGGCCTGTTCCGGAGCTCCGCCGAAAGAGGGCCGTCATCACGGAGGGCTTCTACATCATCCTAGCCCCTTTGATGAAGTGTGAGTAGTTTACCTCAGACCTTCGGGTCCATAGTTAGTAGCTAGATGGCTTCTTCTCTCTATTTGAATCTCAATACAAAGTTCTCCCCCTGTCTTGTGGAGATCTATTCGATGTAATCTTCTTTTTGCGGTGTGTTTGTTGAGACCGATGAATTGTGAGTTCATGATCAAGTCTATCTATGAATAATATTTGAATCTTCTCTGAATTCTTTTATGCATGATTGGTTATCTTTGCAAGTCTCTTCGAATTATCCGTTTGGTTTGGCCAACTAGATTGGTGGTTCTTGCCATGGGAGAAGTGCTTAGCTTTGGGTTCGATCTTGCGGTGTCCTTACCCAGTGACAGAAGGGGCAGCAAGGCACGTATTGTATCGTTGCCATCGAGGATAACAAGATGGGGTTTATTTCATATTGCATGAATTTATCTCTCTACATCATGTCACCTTCCTTAAGGCGTTACTATGTTTTTAACTTAATACTCTAGATGCATGTTGGATAGCGGTCGATGAGTGGAGTAATAGTAGTAGATGCAGGCAGGAGTCGGTCTACTTGTCTCGGACATGATGCCTATATACATGATCATACCTAGATATTATCATAACTATGCTCAATTCTTTCAATTGCTCAACAGTAATTTGTCCACCCACCGTAGAATACTTATGCTCTTGAGAGAAGCCACTAGTGAAACCTGTGGCCCCCGGTTCTATTCTCATCATATCAATCTCCATCACTTTTATATTGCTTTGCTATTTACTTTGACTTTACTTTTTACTTTGCATCTTTATATAAAAATATTAAAAATATTCTATCTATCAGATCTCACTCTCGTAAGTGACCGTGAAGGGCTTGACAACCCCTAATCGCGTTGGTTGCGAGTAGCTATCGCTTTGTGCAGGTACGAGGGACTTGAGCGAGGGCTCCTACTGGATTGATACCTTGGTTCTCAAAAACCGAGGGAAATACTTACGCTACTCTACTGCATCATCCCTTCCTCTTCGGGGAAAACCAACGCAAGCTCAACACGTAGCAAGAAGGATTTCCGGCGTCGTTGCCGGGGAGTCTACGCAAAAAGTCAATATACCAAGTACCCATTACAATCCCTATCTCTCGCATTACATTATTTGCCATTTGCCTCTCGTTTTCCTCTCCCCCCCAATTCACCCTTGCCGTTTTATTCGCCCTCTCTCTCTCTATCCTCCCTCTCTGTTTGGCTCTTTTGTCCGCTTGCTTTTTGTTTGCCTATGTGTTAGATTGCTTGTTTGTCGCTATGGCTCAACCAAGATTTGGTGATCTTCACCTTAAAAGGTTAGAGGAGATCGAAAACAACGTTAGGAAGTTTATGGTTTTGCAATTTGAGCATAATAATTTCTTTAGAAACGAGCTTAAAGAACAAAAAAGTTTTATGAGTTATATGAATAAAGAGCTTGATGATATGTCTAAAGAATTTGAGGGTATAAGCTCCCAGATTGCTCGTCTAGAGAAGATGACTGCTATTTCGGATATGCAAGCCACCTTAGTCAATAAGATGGCCGCTAAACCGAATACCTATGAAAATCAATATGAAGATCTAAAAGTTATTGATGTGTCTCCAATTAAATCTTTATTTTGCAATATGAATCTTGATGAAACTGAATATGATCTTCCTTTACCTAGAAGGCGTTCTAAAAATTCGGAGTGATTAGATCTTAATGATGAAATTGATGAAAGTGGGATTGAAAGAAATAAAAATCTAGATGTTGCTAAACCCACTATATTGGATTTCAAGGAATTTAATTATGAAAATTGCTCTTTGATTTATTGTGTCTCCTTGTTGCAATCCGTGCTAAATTCTCCACATGCTTATATTTGAAATAAAGCCTTCACCAAACATATTGTTGATGCCTTGATGCAATATTACGAAGAAAAACTTGAGTTAAAAGTTTCTATACCTAGAAAACTCTATGATGAGTGGGAAACAACTATTAAAATTAAAATTAAAGATCATGAGTTTTATGCTTTGTGTGATTTTGGTGCTAGTGTCTCTACTATTCCCAAGACTTTGTGTGATTTACTAGATTTCTGTAATTTTGATGACTGCTCTCTAAACTTGCATCTTGCGGATTCCACTATTAAGAAACCTATGGGAAGAATTGATGATGTTCTTATTGTTGCAAATAGGAATTATGTGCCCGTAGATTTCATTGTTCTTGATATAGATTGCAATCCTTCTTGCCCTATTATTCTTGGTAGACCTTTCCTTAGAACGGTTGGTGCAATTATTGATATGAAGGAAGGGAATATTAGATTTCAATTTCCATTAAAAAAGGGCATGGAACACTTTCCAAGAAAGAAAATAAAATTACCATATGAAACTATCATGAGAGCCACTTATGGATTGCCTACCAAAGATGGCAATACTTAGATCTATTCTTGCTCGTTATGCCTAGCTAGTTGCGTTAAATGATAGCGCTTGTTGGGAGGCAACCCAATTTTATTTTTATTCCTTGATTTTTGCTCCTGTTTAGTAATAAATAAACTATTTAGCCTCTGTTCTTTGTGTTTTTTGTGTTTAATTAGTGTTTGTGCCAAGTAGAACCATTGGGAAGACTTGGGGAAAGTCTTGTTGAACTTGCTGTAAAAGCAGAAACTTTAGCGCTCACGAGAACTGCTGTCATGTTTATTTGAAGAGTGCTATTTAGTTAATTCTTTTTGCAGATGATTAATAGATAAATTCCTCACGTCCAGAAATTTATTTTAGAATTTTTGGGGTTCCATATCTTGCGCTAGCTACATATTACTACAGACTGTTCTGTTTTTGACAGATTCTGTTTTTCGTGTGTTGTTTGCTTATTTTGATGAATCTATGGCTAGTAAAATAGTTTATAATACATAGATAAGTTGGAATACAGTAGGTTTAATACCAATATAAATAAAGAATGAGTTCATTACAGTACCTTGAAGTGGTCTTTTGTTTTCTTTCACTAACGGAGCTCACGAGTTTTCTATTTTGAGTTTTGTGTTGTGAAGTTTTCGAGTTTTGGGTGAATTCTTTTGATGGATCATGGAACAAGGAGTGGCAAGAGCCTAAGCTTGTGGATGCCCATGGCACCACCAAGATAATCCAAGGACACCAAAAAGTCAAAGCTTGGGGATGCCCCTGGAAGGCATCCCCTCTTTCGTCCACTTCCATCGGTAATTTACTTGGAGCTATATTTTTATTCACCAACATGATATGTGTTTTGCTTGGAGCGTATTGCGTTATTGGTGTCTTTGTTTTTTAGTATGACACAATCATTTTTGCTGTACACACCTTTTGAGAGAGCCATACATGAATTAAAATTTGATAGAACGCTCTATGTGCTTCACTTATATCTTTTGAGCAAGATAATTTTGCTCTACGTGCTTCACTTATATCTTTTGAGCTAGATAGTTTTGATCTATGTGCTTAACTTATATCTTTTGAGATAGATAATTTTGCTCTATGTGCTTCACTTATATCTTTTGAGCTAGATCATTTTTCTCTATGTGCTTCACTTATATCTTTTGAGCTAGATAATTTTGCTCTATGTGCTTCACTTAGATCTTTTAGAGCACGGTGGTGGATTCGTTTTAAAGAAACTATTGATCTCTCATGCTTCACTTAAATTAATTTGAGAGTCTCTTAATAGCATGGTAATTTGCTTAATAATAATATGCTTGGTATTCAAGATTTGTGAAACTTTCTTTTGAGTGTGTTGAATACTAAGAAAAGATTGAAGCATGATAATTGTTTTGAGATATGGAGGTGATAATATTAAAGTCATGCTAGTTGAGTAGTTGTGAATTTAAAGAATACTTGTGTTGAAGTTTGTGATTCCCATAGCATGCATGTATGGTGAACCGTTATGTGATGAAGTCGGAGCATGATTTATTGATTGATTGTCTTCCTTATGAGTGGCGGTCGGGGACGAGCGATGGTCCTTTCCTACCAATCTATCCCCCTAGGAGCATGGGCGTAATACTTTGCTTTGATAACTTCTAAATTTTTGCAATAAGTATATGAGTTCTTTATGACTAATGTTGAGTCCATGGATTATACGCATTACCACCCTTCCACCCTTGCTAGCCTCTCTAATACCACACAACTTTCACCGGTATCATACACCTACCATATACCTTCCTCAAAACAGCCACCATACCTACCTATTATGGCATTTCCATAGCCATTCCGAGATATATTGCTATGCAACTTTCCACCATCTAGTTCATCATGACATATCCATCATTGTCATATTGCTTAGCATGATCATGTAGTTGACACAGTATTTGTGGCAAAGCCACCGTTCATAATTCTTTCATACTTGTCACTCGTGATTCATTGCATATCCCGGTACACCGCCTGAGGCGTTCATATAGAGTCATACTTTGTTTCAGTATCGAGTTGTAATCATTGAGTTGTAAATAAATAGAAGTGTGATGATCATCATTCAACAGAGCATTGTCCCAAAAAAAGCAAGGCCAAAGAAAAAACAGAAGGCCCAAAAAAAGGGGCAATGCTACTATCCTTTTTTTCCACACGTGTGCTTCAAAGTAGCACCATGATATAGCGAGTCTTATATATTGTGCTTCAAACTAGCACCATGTTCTTCATATAGAGAGTCTCATATGTTGTCACTTTCATATACTAGTGGGAATTTTACGTTATAGAACTTGGCTTGTATATTCCAATGATGGGCTTCCTCAAATTGCCCTAGGTCTTCATGAGCAAGCAAGTTGGATGCACACCCACTAGTTCCTTTTGTTGAGCTTTCATACATTTATAGCTCTAGTGCATCTGTTGCATGGCAATCCCTACTCACTCACATTGATATCTATTGACGGGCATCTCCATTGCCCGTTGATACGCCTAGTCGATGTGAGACTATCGTCTCCTTTTTTTCTTCTCCACAACCACCATTCTATTCCACCTATAGTGCTATATCCATGGCTCACGCTCATGTATTGCGTGAAGATTGAAAAAGTTTTGAAAAAGTTAGAGTATGAAACAATTGCTTGGCTTGTCATCGGGGTTGTGCATGATTTAAATACTTTGTGTGGGGAAGATCGAGCATAGCCAGACTATATGATTTTGTAGGGATAACTTTCTTTGGCCATGTTATTTTGAGAAGACATAATTGCTTTGTTAGTGTGCTTGAAGTATTATTATTTTCTATGTCAATATAAACTTCTGTCTTGAATCTTTCTAATATGAATATTCATACCACAATTAAGAAGATTTGCATTGAAATTATGCCAAGTAGCACTCCGCATCAAAAATTCTCTTTTTATCATTTACCTACTCGAGGAAGAGCAGGAATTAAGCTTGGGGATGCCTGATACGTCTCCAACGTATCTATAATTTTTGATTGCTCCATGCTATATTATCTACTGTTTTGGACAATACTGGGCTTTATTTTCCACTTTTATATTATTTTTGGGACTAACCTATTAACCGGAGGCCCAGCCCAGAATTGTTGTTTTTTTTCCTATTTCAGTGTTTCGGATAAACAGAATATCAAACGGAGTCCAAACGGAATAAAATCTTCAGAAATGCGATTTTCTCACCGAACGTGATCCAGGAGACTTGGACCCTACTGCAAGGGATCAAAGAGGTGGTCACGAGGGTGGGGGGCGCCCCCCCTAGGGCGCGCCCCCTGCCTCGTGGGCCCCTCGGTGCTCCACCGACGTACTCCTTCCTCCTATATATACACATGTACCCCCAAATGATCAGAACGGGAGCCAAAAACCTAATTCCACTGCCGCAACTTTCTGTATCCATGAGATCCCATCTTGGGTCCTGTTCCGGAGCTCCGCCGGAAGAGGGCCGTCATCACGGAGGGATTCTACATCATCCTAGCCCCTCCGATGAAGTGTGAGTAGTTTACCTTAGACCTTCGGGTCCATAGTTAGTAGCTAGATGGCTTCTTCTCTCTCTTTGAATCTCAATACAAAGTTCCCCCCTCTCTTGTGGAGATCTATTCGATGTAATCTTCTTTTTGCGGTGTGTTTGTTGAGGCTGATGAATTGTGGGTTTATGATCAAGTCTATCTATGAATAATATTTGAATCTTCTCTGAATTCTTTTATGCATGATTAGTTATCTTTGCAAGTATCTTCGAATTATCCGTTTGGTTTGGCCAACTAGATTGGTAGTTCTTGCCATGGGAGAAGTGCTTAGCTTTGGGTTCGATCTTGCGGTGTCCTTACCCAGTGACAAAAGGGGCAGCAAGGCACGTATTGTATCGTTGCCATCGAGGATAACAAGATGGGGTTTATTTCATATTGCATGAATTTATCTCTCTACATCATGTCATCTTTCTTAAGGCGTTACTCTGTTTTTAACTTAATACTCTAGATGCATGCTGGATAGCGGTCGATGAGTGGAGTAATAGTAGTAGATGCAGAATAGTTTTGATCTACTTGTCACGTACGTGATGCCTATATACATGATCATGCCTAGATATTCTCATAATTATGCACAATTCTATCAATTGCTCAATAGTAATTTGTTCACCCACTATAGAATAATTATGCTCTTGAGAGAAGCCACTAGTGAAACCTATGGCCCTCGGGTCTATTCTCATCATATCAATCTCCATCACTTTTATATTGCTTTGCTATTTACTTTGCCTTTACTTTTTTACTTTGCATCTTTATATCAAAAATAGAAAAAATATTCTATCTATCGGATCTCACTCTCGTAATGACCGTGAAGGGCTTGACAACCCCTAATCGCGTTGGTCACGAGTAGCTATCGCTTTGTGCAGGTACGAGGGACTTGAGCATGGGCTCCTACTGGTTTGATACCTTGGTTCTCAAAAACTGAGGGAAATACTTACGCTACTCTGCTGCATCATCCCTTCCTCTTCGGGGAAACCCAATGCAAGCTCAAGACGTAGCAGACGTCTACTAATATTACCAATCCTTTGACATTCATCACAAGATAGGACAAACTTACGGGCACTCTTGAAGAGACTAGGCCAGTAAAAACCGGATTGCAATACCTTATGTGCAGTTCTATCTCCTGCGTGGTGTCCTCCATAAGTTTCGGAGTGGCACTTGTGTAGGATCTGTTCCTGTTCATGCTCAGGTACACAACGTCTAATAACACCATCTACTACTTCCTTATAAAGATGTGGGTCATCCCAAAAGTAATGTCTCAAATCATAGTAGAACTTCTTATTTTGTTGGTATGTGAAGCTAGGTTGTATAAATTTAGCAACTATGTAATTAGCATAATCAGCATACCAAGGGGTACTATGAGAAGTAATTATGACATTTAATTGTTCATCAGGAAAACTATCATCAATAGGTAGTGGGTCATCAAGAATATTCTCTAACCTAGATAAGTTGTCTGCAACGGGGTTCTCAGCTCCTTTCCTATCAACAATATGCAAATCAAATTCTTGTAGCAAGAGAACCCATCTAATAAGTCTAGGTTTAGCATCTTTCTTCTCCATAAGATATTTAATAGCAGCATGATCAGTGTGGATAGTTACTTTAGAATCAACAATATAAGGTCTGAACTTATCACAAGCAAATACAACTGCTAAAAGTTCTTTTTCAGTAGTAGCATAATTTCTTTGAGCATTGTCTAGAGTCTTACTAGCATAATGGATAACATTTAGTTTCTTATCAACTCTTTGCCCTAGAACAACACCTACAGCATAATCACTAGCATCACGCATAATTTCAAAGGGTAAATTCCAATCAGGTGGCTGAACAATAGGTGCAGAGATCAATGCTTTCTTAAGTATTTCAAATGCTTCTACACAATCATCATCAAAGACAAATGGTATATCTTTTTGTAATAAATTAGTCAGAGGCCCAGAATTTTTTGAGAAGTCCTTGATGAACCTCCTATAAAATCCAGCGTGACCAAGGAAACTTCTTATACCTTTGATGTCCTTGGGACATGGCATCTTTTCAATAGCATCAACCTTGGCTTTATCAACTTCAATACCTCTTTCAGAATCTTTATGCCCCAAGACAATACCTTCATTAACCATAAAGTGGCACTTTTGCCAATTCAAGACAAGATTAGTTTCTTCACATCTCTGCAAAACTCGATCAAGATTGCTCAAGCAATCATCAAAAGAAGATCCATAGACGGAAAAGTCGTCCATGAAAACCTCACAGATCTTTTCACAAAAGTCAGAGAATATAGCCATCATGCATCTTTGAAAGGTAGCAGGTGCATTACATAAACCAAAAGGCATACGTCTATAAGCAAAAGTACCAAAAGGGCATGTAAAAGTAGTCTTTGATTGATCTTTAGCCGACACAGGTATTTGAGAGAAACCAGAATAACCATCTAGAAAGCAGTAATGTGTATGTTTGCATAATCTTTCTAGCATTTGATCGATAAAAGGTAAGGGGTAATGATCTTTCTTAGTAGCCTTATTTAATTTGCGGAAATCAATTACCATCCTATAACCGGTAATAATTCTTTGTGGAATCAATTCATCTTTATCATTAGGAACAACAGTAATACCTCCCTTCTTAGGGACACAATGAACAGGACTTACCCACTGACTATCAGCAACGGGATAAATTATACCTGCCTCTAGAAGCTTTAGTATTTCTTTTCTTACCACTTCTTTCATTTTAGGATTCAGACGTCGTTGAGGATCACGAACTGGTTTGGCATCTACTTCCAAATTTATTTTATGTTGACATAGAGTGGGACTATTGCCCTTAAGATCATCATGAGTATATCCAATAGCAGCATGGTGCTTCTTCAGAGTTTTCAATAATCTTTCTTCTTCATGCTCTGAAAGGTTAGCACTAATAATAACAGGATATATCTTCTTTTCATCAAGATAAGCATATTTAAGATTATTAGGCAACAGTTTAAGCTCAAACACGGGATCACCCCTAGGTGGAGGAGGATCCCCTAGGATTTCAACAGGCAAATTGTGTTTTAGCATAGGTTCTTGTTTAAAGAATACTTCATCTATTTCCGTTCTTTCATTCATAAACATATCATTCTCATGGTATAGCAAATATTGTTCTAAAGGATCATTAGGAGGTACGACAATAGAAGCAAGACCAATAATTTCATCCTTACTAGGAAATTCTTCTTCGCGGTGTTTTTTACTAAATTTAGAGAAATTAAACTCATGAGTCATACCATCCAAGCCAATAGTAACAACATTCTTTTCGCAGTCTATCCTAGCATTAACTGTATTCAAGAAGGGTCTACCAAATATAATGGGACAAAAGCTATCTTGTGGAGAACTAAGAACAAGAAAATCAGCAGGATATTTAGTTTTCCTGCACAAGACTTCAATATCTCTAACAATTCCCATTGCTGAAATAGTATCTCTATTAGCAAGTTTAATTGTGACATCAATATCTTCTAAGTCAGCAGGTGCAATTTCATGCTTGATTTCTTTATACAAGTCATAAGGTATAACACTAGCACTAGAACCCATATCACATAAGCCATGATAACAATGATCTCCTATTTTAACAAAAATAACAGGCACGCCTACCACAGGTCTATGTTTATCTTTAGCACAAGGTTTAGCAATTCTGGCAGTTTCACTGCAGAACTGAATAACATGCCCATCAATATTATCAGACAAGAGCTCTTTAACGATAGAAATATTAGGTTCAACTTTAACTTGCTCAGGAGGTGTATATGTTTTAATATTGCTCTTACGAACCACAGTTGAAGCTTTAGCATGATCCTTTATCCTAACAGGGAAAGGTGGTTTCTCAACATAACAAGTAGGAACAATATGATCATTATAAGTGACAGTCTTTTCTTCAACTTTAATAGGTGCAGCTACTTTTACTTCTATGGGAGGATGATGTTTAAACCACTTCTCCTTACGGAGATCAACATAAGTAGCAAAAGATTCACAGAAAGAATCTACTATCTCAGAATCAAGTCCATATTTAGTGCTAAACTTACGGAAAATATCGGTATCCATAAAAGATTTAACACAATCAAACTTAGGTGTCATACCTGACTCCTTACCATTGTCGAGGTCCCAATCTTCAGAGTTTCGTTTAATTCTATCCAATAAATCCCATTTGAATTCAATAGTCTTCATCATAAAAGAGCCAACACAAGAAGTATCAAGCATGGTGTGATTGTTATCAGAAAGCTGAGCATAAATTTTTTGAATAATTGTTTCTCTTGGAAGCTCATGATTGGGGCATGAATATAACATTGATTTAAGCCTCCCCCTAGCTTGAGCGATGCTTTCTCCTTCGCGTGGCCAAAAATTATATATATAATTGTGATCACGATGAACAAGATGCATAGGGTAATACTTTTGATGAAATTCCAATTTCAATCTTCTATAGTTCCATGATCCCATATCATCACATAGCCTATACCATGTCAATGCGTCTCCCTTCAAAGATAAAGGGAAGACCTTCTTCTTAGCAACATCATCGGGAATACCTGCAAGCTTAAATAATCCACAAACTTCATCCACATATATTAGTTGTTCATCAGGATGCTTTGTTCCATCTCCTGTAAAAGGATTAGCTAGCAGTTTTTCTATTATACTCGAAGGATACTCATAAGGAATTTCATTTTCAATAGGTTCAGTGGGATGAGGAGCAACTCTTTGCTCTACTGGTCGGGGTGAAGATACCCCGAACAAGCCCCTCAGAGGATTACTTTCCATAGTAACAAGTGACAGTAAATTTCAGCACACTATATAAAATTTTCCTTACCAAATTCCACCTACCAAAGGCGCTTCACTCCCCGGCAACGGCGCCAGAAAAGAGTCTTGATGACCCACAAGTATAGGGGATCTATCGTAGTCCTTTCGATAAGTAAGAGTGTCGAACCCAACGAGGAGCAAAAGGAAATGATAAACAGTTTTCAGCAAGGTATTCTCTGCAAGTACTAAAATAAGTGGTAACATATAGTTTTGTGATGAGATAATTTGTAACGAGCAACAAATAACAAAAGTAAATAAAGTGCAGCAAGGTGGCCCAATCCTTTTTGTAGCAAAGGACAAGCCTGGACAAACTCTTATATAAGGAAAAGCGCTCCCGAGGACACATGGGAATATCGTCAAGCTAGTTTTCATCACATTCATATGATTCACGTTTGGTACTTTGATAATTTGACATGTGGGTGGACCGGTGCTTGGGTGTTGTTCTCACTTGAACAAGCATCCCACTTATGATTAACCTCTATTGCAAGCATCCGCAACTACAACAAAAGTATTAAGGTAAACCTAACCATAGCATGAAACATATGGATCCAAATCAGCCCCTTACGAAGCAACGCATAAACTAGGGGCTAGACAACATACATCTCATAAAAATATCGAACGAATGCCAAATTCACATGACTACTAATAGCAAGACTTCTCCCTTGTCCTCAGGAACAAACGTAACTACTCACAAAGCATAAACATCTTCATAATCAGAGGGGTATTAATATGCATATAGGATCTGAACATATGATCTTCCACCAATTAAACCAACTAGCATCAACTACAAGGAGTAATTAACACTACTAGCAACCTACTAGCACCAATCCCAGACTTGGAGACAAGAATTGGATACAAAGAGATGAACTAGGGTTTTGAGATGAGATGGTGCTGATGGAGATTGCCCTCTCCCGATGAGAGGAGCGTTGGTGATGACGATGGCGATGATTTCCCCCTCCGGGAGGGAAGTTCCCCGGCAGAACAGCTCTGCCAGAGCTCTAGATTGGATCCGCCAAGGTTCCGCCTCGTGGCAGCGGCGTTTCGTCCTGAAAGGCTGCTTGCTATTTTTTTCTTGACGAAAGACTTCATATAGGAGAGATGGTCATCGGAGAGCCACCAGGGGGCCCACGAGGTAGGGGGGCGTCCGCTCCCCACCCTCGTGAGAAGGGTGTGGGCCCCTGGTCTTCATCTTTGGCGAGGATTTTTCATTATTTATTATAAGGTGTTCCATGGAGTTTCGGGACTTTTGGAGTTGTGCAGAATAGGTCTCTAATATTTGCTCCTTTTCCAGCCCAGAATTCCAGCTGCCGGCATTCTCCCTCCTTATGTAAACCTTGTAAAATAAGAGAGAATAGCCATAAGTATTGTGACATAATGTGAAATAACAGCCCATAATGCAATAAATATTGATATAAAAGCATGATGCAAAATGGACGTATCACATATCCTTAGTCCTTTTTAGGTATTTCAGGATGTTCTTGACCGCTGTCTAGTGATCCACTCCTGGATTACTTTGGTACCTCCCTGCTAAACTAATAGCAAGGCATACATCAGGTCTGGTACACAACATTACATACATGATAGAACCTATGGCCGAAGCATAGGGAATGACTTTCATTTTCTCTCTATCTTCTGCAGTGGTCGGGCATTGAGTCTGACTCAACTTCAGACCTTGTAACACACGCAAGAACCCTTTCTTTGCTTGATCCATTTTGAACTTTTTCAAAACTTTATCAAGGTATGTGCTTTGTGAAAGTCCAATTAAGCGTCTTGATCTATCTCTATAGATTTTGATGCCCAATATATAAGCAGCTTCACCGAGGTCTTTCATTGAAAAATTCCAATCAACAACATGTCATCCACATATAATATCAGAAATGCTATAGAGCTCCCACTCACTTTCTTGTATAAATACAGGCTTCTCCAAAAGTCTCTATAAAACCATATGCTTTGATCATACTATCAAAGCGTATATTCCAACTCCGAGATGCTTGCACCAGTCCATAAATGGATCGCTAGAGCTTACACACTTTGTTAGCACCCTTTGTATCGACAAAACCTTCTGGTTGCATCATATACAACTCTTCTTTAAGATATCCATTTAGGAATGCAGTTTCGAGAACCATGTGGCAAATTTCATAATCATAAAATGTGGCAATTGCTAACATGATTCGGACGGACTTAAGCATCGCCACGGGTGAGAAGGTCTCATCGTAGTCAACTCCTTGAACTTGTCGAAAACCTTCCGCAACAAGACGAGCTTTGTAGATAGTAACATTACCATCAGCGTCAGTCTTCTTCTTGAAGATCCATTTATTCTCTATGGCTTGCCGACCATCGGGCAAGTCAACCAAAGTCCACACTTTGTTCTCATACATGGATCCCTGATACGTCTCCAACGTATGTATAATTTTTGATTGTTCCATGCTATTATATTATCTGTTTTGGATGTTTAATGGGCTTTAATATACCTTTTTATATTATTTTTGGGACTAACCTATTAACCAAAGGCCCAGTGCAAATTGTTGTTTTTTTGCCTATTTCAGTGTTTCGCAGAAAAGGAATATCAAACGGAATCGTGATACGTCTCTAATGTATCTACAATTTTTGATTGCTCCATGATATATTATCTACTATTTTGGACATTATTGGGCTTTATTATCCAATTTTATATTATTTTTGGGACTAACCTATTAACCGGAGGCCCAGCCCAGAATTGCTATTTTTTGCCTGTTTTAGGGTTTCAAAGAAAAGGAATATCAAATGGAGTCCAAACGGAATGAAACCTTCGGGAACGTGATTTTCTCAACAACAAGATCCGGGAGACTTGGACCCTACGTCAAGGCACAAGAGAGGAGCCACGAGGTACGGGGCGCGCCCTCCACCCTCGTGGGCCCCCTGTTGCTCCACCGACGTACTCCTTCCTCCTATATATACCTATGTACCCCCAAATGATCAGACACGGAGCCAAAAACCTAATTCCACCGCCACAACTTTTTGTATCCATGAGATCCCATCTTGGGGCCTGTTCCGGAGCTCCGCCGGAGGGGGCATCAATCATGGAGGGATTCTAAATCAACACCATAGCCTCTCCGATGAAGTGTGAGTAGTTTACCTCAGACCTACGGGTCCATATTTAGTAGCTAGATGGCTTCTTCTCTCTTTTTGGATCTCAATACAATGTTCTCCCCCTCTCTTGTGGAGATCTATTCGATGTAATCTTCTTTTTGCGGTGTGGTCGTTGAGACGGATGAATTGTGGGTTTATGATCAAGTCTATCTATGAATAATATTTGAATCTTCTCTGAATTCTTTTATGCATGATTGATTATCTTTGCAAGTCTCTTCGAATTATCAGTTTGGTTTGGCCTACTAGATTGATCTTTCTTGCAATGGGAGAAGTGCTTAGCTTTGGGTTCAATCTTGCGGTGTCCTTTCCCAGTGACTGTAGGGGCAACAAGGCACGTATTGTATTGTTGCCATCGAGGATAACAAGATGGGGTTTTATTCATATTGCATGAGTCTATCCCTTTATATCATTCCATCTTGCTTAAGGAGTTACTCTGTTTTTAACTTAATACTCTAGATGCATGCTGGATAGCGGTCGATGAGTGGAGTAATAGTAGTAGATGTAGGCAGGAGTCGGTCTACTTGTCTCGGACGTGATGCCTATATACATGATCATACCTAGATATTCTCATAACAATGCTCAATTTTGTTAATTGCTCAACAGTAATTTGTTCACCCACCGTAGAATACTTATGCTCTCGAGAGAAGCCACTAGTGAAACCTATGGCCCCCAGGTCTATATTCATCATATTAATCTCCTACTACTTAGTTATTTCCTTTTGCTTTTACTTTGCTATTTTACTTTGCATCTTTATCACAAAATACCAAAAATATTATCTTATCATATCTATCAGATCTCACTCTCATAAGTGGCCTTATAGGGATTGACAACCCCTATTTGCGTTGGTTGCGAGGATTTATTTGTTATGTGCATGTACGAGGGACTCGCGCATAGCCTCCTACTGGATTGATACCTTGGTTCCCAAAAACCAAGGGAAATACTTATGCTACTTTACTGCATCATTCCTTCCTCTTCGGGGAAAACCAACGCAGTGCTCAAGAGGTAGCAAGAAGGATTTCTGGCACCGTTGCCGGGGAGGTCTACGCAAAAGTCAACATACCAAGTACCCATCACATACCCTTATCTCTCGCATTACATTACTTGCCATTTTCCTCTCGTTTTCCTCTCCCCCCACTTCACCCTTGTCGTTTTATTCTCCCTCTCTCTCTCTATCCTCCCTCTCTTTCTCTATTTGCCTCTTTTGCCCGCTTGCTTTTTGTTTTCTTGTGTGTTAGTTGCTTGCTTGTCACGATGGCTCAAGATAATACTAAATTGTGTGACTTCACCAATACCAACAATAATGATTTTATTAGCACTCCAATTGCTCCTCTTACCGATGCTGAATCTTGTGAAATTAATACTGCTTTGCTGAATCTTGTCATGAAAAATCCGTTTTCCGGCTTTCCTAGTGAAGATGCCGCTACCCATCTAAATAGCTTCATTGATTTGTGTGACATGCAAAAGAAGAAAGGTGTGGATAATGATATTGTTAAATTGAAGCTATTTCCTTTTTCGCTTAGAGATCGTGCTAAAGCTTGGTTTTCGTCTTTGCCTAAAAATAGTATTGATTCATGGAATAAGTGCAAAGATGCTTTTATCTCTAAGTATTTTCCTCCCGCTAAGATCATCTCTCTTAGAAACGATATTATGAATTTTAAGCAACTTGATCATGAACATGTTGCACAATCTTGGGAGAGAATGAAATTAATGATACGTAATTGCCCTACTCATGGTTTAAATTTGTGGATGATTATACAATTTTTTTATGCCGGATTGAATTTTGCTTCTAGAAATCTTTTAGATTCGGCCGTGGGAGGCACTTTTATGGAAATCACTTTAGGAGAAGCTACTAAACTCCTAGATAATATTATGGTTAATTATTCTCGATGGCATACTGAAAGATCTGCTAATAAAAAGGTGCATGCGATAGAAGAAATTAATGTTTTGAGTGGAAAGATGCATGAACTTATGAAATTATTTGCTAATAAGAGTGTTTCTTCTGATCCTAATGATATGCCCTTGTCTACTTCGATTGAGAATAATAATGAATCTATGGATGTGAATTTTGTTGGTAGGAACAATTTTGCTAACAACACGTATAGAGGGAATTTTAATCCTAGGCCTTATCCTAGTAATCCCTCTAATAATTATGTTAATTCCTACAGAAATTCTTATGGAAATTATAATAAGATGCCCTCTGATTTTGAATCTAATATTAAAGAATTTATTACTTCGTAAAAGAATTTTAATGCTATGATTGAAGAAAAATTGCTTAAGATTGATGATTTGGCTACGAACATTGATAGAATTGCTCTTGATGTTGATTCTTTGAAACTTGGATCAATTCCACCTAAGCATGATATCAATAAGTCTCTCAAAGCCATGAGAATTTACATTGATGAGTTCAAAGAAAGAACCGCTAGGATGCGTGCTAAGAAAGATGCCTTTATAAGAGCGTGTTCTTCTAGTTCCTATGAAAATAAAGATGAAGATCTAAAAGTTATTGATGTGTCCCCTATTAAATCTTTGTTTTGCAATATGAATCTTGATAATGATGGGACTGAATATGATCCACCTTTACCTAGAAGGCGTTCCAAGAATTCGGAATTTGTTGATCTTGATGCTAAATTTGATAAAAGTGGGATTGAAGAAATTAAAACCGTAGATGTTGCTAAACCCACTATTATGGATTTCAAGGAATTTAACTATGAAAATTGCTCTTTGATTGATTGTATTTCCTTGTTGCAATCCGTGCTAAATTCTCCTCACGCTTATGGTCAGAATAAAGTGTTTACTAAACATATTGTTGATGCTTTAATGCAATCTTACGAACAAAAACTTGAGTTGGAAGTTTCTATCCCTAGAAAACTTTATGATGAGTGCGAACCTACAATTAAAATTAAAGATCATGAATGATATGCTTTGTGTGATTTGGGTGCTAGTGTTTCCACGATCCAAAAACCTTTGTGTGATTTGCTAGGTTTCCGTGAATTTGATGATCGTTCTTTAAACTTGCAGCTTGCGGATTCCACTATTAAAAACCTATGGGAAGAATTAATGATGTTCTTATTGTTTCAAATGGGAATTATGTGCCCGTAGATTTTATTGTTCTTGACATAGATTGCAATCCTTCATGTCCAATTATTCTTGGTAGACCTTTCCTTAGAACGATTGGTGCAATTATTGATATGAAGGAAGGAAATATTAGATTCCAATTCCCATGAAGGAAAGGCATGGAATACTTTACTAGAAAGAAAATTAAATTACCTTATGAATCTATTATGAGAGCAACTTATGGATTGCCTACCAAAGATGGCAATACCTAGATCTATTCTTGCTTGTTATGCCTAGCTAGGGGCGTTAAACGATAGCGCTTGTTGGGAGGCAACCCAATTTTATTTTTATTCCTTGCTTTTTGCTCCTGTTTAGTAATGAATAATTTATCTAGCCTATGTTTTGGTTGTGTTTTTTGTGTTTAATTAGTGTTTGTGCCAAGTAGAACCATTGGGAAGACTTGGGGAAAGTCTTGTTGAACTTGCTGTAAAAAACAGAAACTTTAGCGCTCACGAGAACTGCTGTAATTGTTATTTGGAAAGTTCTATTTAGTTAATTCTTTTTGCAGATGATTAATAGATAAATTCCTCACGTCCAGAAATTTATTTTAGAACTTTTGGGGTTCCAGATCTTGCGCTAGCTACAGATTACTACAGACTGTTCTGTTTTTGAAAGATTCTGTTTTTGTGTGTTGTTTGCTTATTTTGGTGAATCTTTGGCTAGTAAAATAGTTTATAAACCATAGAGAAGTTGGAATATAGTAGGTATAACACCAATATAAATAAAGAATAAGTTCATTACAGTACCTTGAAGTGGTCTTTTATTTTCTTTCGCTAACGGAGCTCACGAGATTTTCTACTTTAAGTTTTGTGTTGTGAAGTTTCCAAGTTTTAGGTAAAGATTTGATGGGTTTTGGAACAAGGAGTGGCAAGAGCCTAAGCGGCATCTCCTCTTTCGTCTACTTCTATCGGTAACTTTACTTGGAGCTATATTTTTATTCGCCACATGATATGTGTTTTGCTTGGAGCGTCTTGTATGATTTGAGTCTTTGCTTGTTAGTTTACCACAATCATCCTTGCTGTAAACACCTTTTGAGAGAGCCATACATGATTTGGAATTTGTTAGAATACTCTATGTGCTTCCCTTATATCTTTTGAGTTATATAATTTTGCTCTAGTACTTCACTTATATCTTTTAGAGCACGGTGGTGGATTTGTTTTATAGAAACTATTGATCTCTCATGCTTCACTTAGATTATTTTGAGAATCTTAAATAGCATGGTAATTTGCTTAAAATCCTAATATGCTTGGAATACAAGATTAATAATAAAACTTTCTTATGAGTGTGTTGAATACTATCATAAGTTTGTTACTTGATAATTGTTTTGAGATATAAAGATGGCGATATTAAAGTTGTGCTAGTTGAGTAGTTGTGAATTTGAGAAATACTTATGTTAAAATTTGTGATTCCCGTAGCATGCACGTATGGTGAACCGTTACGTGATGAAGTCGGAGCATGATTTATTTATTGATTGTCTTCCTTATGAGTGGCGGTAAGGGACGAGCGATGGTCTTTTCCTACCAATCTATCCCCCTAGGAGCATGCGCGTAATACTTTGCTTTGATAACTTGTAGATTTTTGCAATAAGTATATGAGTTCTTTATGACTAATGTTGAGTCCATGGATTATACACACTCTCACCCTTCCACCTTTGCTAGCCTCTCTAATACCGCGCACCTTTCGCCGGTATCATACACCCACCATATACCTTCCTCAATATAGCCACCATACCTACCTATTATGGCATTTCCATAGCCATTCCGAGATATATTTCCATGCAACTTTCCACTGTTCCTTTTGTTATGACACACTCCATCATTGTCATATTTCTTAGCATGATCATGTAGTTGACATCGTATTTGTGGCAAAGCCACCCTTCATAATTCTTTCCTACATGTAACTCATGAGTCATTGCATCCTGGTACACCACCGGAGGCATTCATATAGAGTCATATTTTGTTCTAAGTATCAAGGTGTAATTCTTGAGTTGTAAGAAAAATAAAAGTGTGATGATCATCATTATTAGAGCATTGTCCCAGTGAGGAAAGGATGATGGAGATTATGATTCCCCCACAAGTCAGGATGAGACTCCAAACGAAAAATAAAAAAAGATAAAGAAAAGAGGCCATAAAAGGGAGAAAAGGCCCAAATAAAAAAATATGAGAGAAAAAGAGAGAAGGGACAATGTTACTATCCTTTCACCACATGTGTGCTTCAAAGTAGCACCATGATATTCATAGTAGAGAGTCTCTCATGTTATCACTTTCATATACTAGTGGGAATTTTTCATTATAGAACTTGGCTTGTATATTCCAATGATGGGCTTCCTCAAATTTCCCTAGGTCTTCATGAGCAAGCAAGTTGGATGCACACCCACTTAGTTTCTTTTTGAGCTTTTATATACCTATAGCTCTAGTGCATCCGTTGCATGGCAATCCCTACTCGCTCACATTGATATCTATTAATGGGCATCTCCATAGCCCGTTGATACGCCTAGTTGATGTGAGACTATATTCTCCCTTTTTGTCTTCTCCACAACCATCGTTCTATTCCACCTATAGTGCTATGTACATGGCTCACGCTCATGTATTGCGTGAAAATTGAAAAAGTTTTGAGAATGTCAAAAGTATGAAACAATTGCTTGGCATGTCATCGGGGTTGTGCATGATTTAAATATTTTGTGTGGTGATGATGGAGCATATCCAGACTATATGATTTTGTAGGGATAACTTTCTTTGGCCATGTTATTTTGAGAAGACATAATTGCTTTGTTTGTATGCTTGAAGTATTATTATTTTATGTCAATATGAACTTTTGTCTTGAATCTTTCGGATCTGAATATTCATACCACAATTAAGAAGAATTACATTAAAATTATGCCAAGTAGCACTCCTCATCAAAAAATCTGTTTTATCATTTACCTACTCGAGGACGAGAAGGAATTAAGCTTGGGGATGCTTGATACGTCTCCAACGTATCTATAATTTTTGATTGCTCCATGCTATATTATCTACTGTTTTGGACATTATTGGGCTTTATTATCCACTTTTATATTATTTTTTGGACTAACCTATTAACCGGAGGCCCGGCCCAGAATTGTTGTTTTTTGCCTGTTTTAGGGTTTTGAAGAAAAGGAATATCAAACGGAGTCCAAACGGAATGAAACCTTCGGGGGCGTGATTTTCTCAACAAACAAGATTCGGGAGACTTTGACCCTACGTCAAGACACAAGAGAGGAAGCCACGAGGTAGGGGGCACGCCTACCCCCCCCCCCCCCCCGGCGCGCCCTCCACCCTCGTGGGCCCCCTGTTGCTCCACCGACGTACTCCTTCCTCCTATATATACCTACGTACCCCCAAACGATCAGATACGGAGCCAAAAACCTAATTCCACCGCCGCAACTTTCTGTATCCATGAGATCCCATCTTGGGGCCTGTTCCGGAGCTCCGCCGGAGGGGGCATCGATCACGGAGGGCTTCTACATCAACACCATAGCCTCTCCGATGAAGTGTGAGTATTTTACCTCAGACCTACGGGTCCATAGTTAGTAGCTAGATGGCTTCTTCTCTCTTTTTGGATCTCAATACAATGTTCTCCCCCTCTCTTGTGGAGATCTATTCGATGTAATCTTCTTTTTGCGGTGTGTTTGTTGAGACCGATGAATTGTGGGTTTATGATCAAGTCTATCTATGGATAATATTTGAATCTTCTCTGAATTGTTTTATGTATGATTGGTTATCTTTGCTAGTCTCTTCGAATTATCAGTTTGGTTTGGCCTACTAGATTGATCTTTCTTGCAATGGGAGAAGTGCTTAGCTTTGGGTTCAATGTAACATCCCAAATTTTCAATTTGGAATATTATACATTAGATCAATATTGCATATCATATTTTATTGCTTTTCTGGTTGATCCTAGAAATTCTACGCAACTCAAGGACCCTCGGAGAGAGTTGGGGATTTTGTTATTTTCATATTTGAGTTTTTCTCAAATTTTAAAAATAGGATCATTTGATTTTATTTATTTTATCTTAAATTATTTCTGTTATCAAAATATGAGTGAGGGAATAAAATGACATTCCCAAAATAAAGAAATATTGAGGATTTAATTAAAAAATCAAATAAGATTTTATTTTGGTTTTATTTGCTATTTTATTTGAATTTAGGAAAAATTGCACGTTTTCAAAAATTGCATTTAGAGCCAAAAACATGTTCATCTTGTTCTAAATATTTTATTTAGACGGAGAAAATTTGTTTTGGAATTTTTAGATTTTTATTTATTTTTCTAGATTTTTTTAGGCGCAGCGAAATTGTTAAAAAAAACCCGCGCCCGACTGGGCCAAGGGCCCAGCCAAGCAGGCCGGCCCAGCCAGCCGCCGCCGCCTCCAGCCGGATCGAGACCGGAGTCCTGATTGCCGCCGCTGCCGTGTCCAGGGAGGACATGCCTCCCGAGGCCGACCCCTCCACCAAGTCGACCTCCCCCGCCCCCTTTATAACCGCCGCCACCCCCCTGCAACCCCACACCGCCGCCCCGCCGCCTGCGCCGCTGTCGCCGCCGCACGCCGCTTGCCGCGCCCCTGCCGCCCGGAGCCGCCGCCGCGCCGCTTGCCGCTTGCCGCGCCACCCAGAGCCGCCGCCGGAGAGCCGCCGCCGCCGCCGAGATAGTCGCCGGTCGGCTTTTGAGAGAAAAAAATCGATTCGATTTTTTTTTGAAAACCCTAGTTTCCGTTTTTTTAATAAATAGATCGGTTCTTTTGGTTTATTTATTTAGCGAGCGCCCGTTCGTCCGTTCGTTTTAACGAACATGTTTTTTGTTTAATTTCTGTTAACGAAGGTTCGTTCGTTAACTGTTCGTTGTTTTCCTTTTTCTCGGATTAAATCCGTGGTTTTTCTGATCGCGAGCTCTGATCCGATGTTCGTTCTAGTTTATCTTTTCGCTCGTTTATCGGAATCAGGCGATTCAAGCACCTGGAGTTTCGTCTCGAAACCCTATTTCCGTTTAAACAACTCAAACAAGTTTTTGCCACTGTAAAAATTGCCTTAGATCCAGAATAGTAAACGAAGCTTGTTTCTTTTGCCGTTTGTCTATCGTTGCTTCGTTCGTTTTTATTCTTTTTGTCAACCGGAGTTCTTAAGTTGAAATTTCTGGTTAGATCTTTTGTTCGAGTTTTACCTGTGCATTAGTTCAGTACTTATTGTGTGCTTGTTTGTTTGTGATAGAGTACCTGGAGTGCGCCGCTTGCTACTTCGAATCACTAGGTTTCCCGGATCATCAACAATGCAAGTAACACTTTGATCATACCTCCTACTACCCAGTTTTATTGCATTAGATCAATCCTCACACATTGCATGATTAGGATCCAATTAAATTGTGGGTTTGGGCAGTAGTTGAGGTAGAACCTATTACCTGTTTATTATCAAACCTTTGGGAGTTACTCTACGTTTGCTTATTATTGCTATGCTATGCTAGTAGACGTGGATTGGGTGAGTGTATCCATGACAGATGTGAGCTTTGTTAATTAATGGTTTATTTAAGGTGGCAACCTAAACACACATTTGGGTGGATTGAGGCACCTGGGTATTCCAGCGATTGCCTGTTTTCTTTTGGACCGCCACCCAGGCTCAAAGGGATCATGAGATTATTCATACTAGAAACTTCCGTGTGCAGCCACAAGCTACAATGGGCTCTAGCATAGTTGACTAAGTCGTGTGAACTCTTACAGTGGTAGACTAGTAGATGTAGGGGATGTAGGTTGGTACAGTCTACCCGTTCGTAAGGTGCTAGCGCTTCTGAAAGACTATGTCTCGGTCATCCATTTCTCAAACACCATGTAGTGCGAGAAAAGCAACGGAGGAGATTGAGTCTTGTGGGGAAAAGTGCGCAAACCTCTACAGAGTGTATAAACTAATCATGGTTAGCCGTGTCCCCGGTTATGGACATCTTGAGTATCTAGTACCTGGATTATCATGTGAATCTCATCATGTTACTCTAAAGTTAATTGTTGGGTTTTTAATGATGATGCTTATTTGGGATTGAGAATGCTGTCAACCATTCTCAATGTTTAACAACTACCATGATAGTTAAATAAAATGTATTCCTTTGTAGTAGGGAAAAATTGGCTTGACGCAAAACTGTAACCATAGAGCTTTCCACCAGCCATATATGCATATAGAATAGCCATATTCTTGTATTACTCTCTATGCGTTACTTTGCCAGCATATTCCATGTGCTGACCCGTTTCGGGCTGCAACGTTAATGTTGCAGACTTTTCAGACGACGACTAAGGTGCCTTAGGTCGTGGTTCTATACTCAGTGATGCCGCTGGAGTTGATGGACTCACTTATCTTCCAAGCCTTCCGCTGTTATCGTTATTAGATGGCCTTAAGCCATATTTATTGTAATAAGTTCTCTTTTGAGACACTCATTGTAATAAGTGTGTGATTACTACTCTGTTATAAATCCTTCAAGTACTGTGTGGTGTCAGCATTGCTGATCCAGGGATGACACCGGAGCACAGAGATTGGACTGTTTGAGGTCTGGTCGCTACAAGATGGTATCAGAGCACACGCTGACTGTAGGACACGACCACTAAGCTAAAGCCCTACATCACTACTTACTCTTCTCCTTCTGACCTCTCATCTTTTATACTCTTTTAGGATGGTGGATGCAAGGAACAAGTTCATACAACCAGATGAAGATACACCCTTTGGACGTCACTTGAAGGAAGTCACTGGATACCTGAACATAGGAGTACCAAGCTTCACCGGAACCTACAACGCCACATTACCTGAAGAAGAGCGCTGGATGATTCAAGTTCAAGTTCCAGGAAGGACGTTCATGCCAGTCACTGAGCCCATAGAGTTTTCTTTTGATGCACCAACTTGGAGTCTAGGAAAGAGCATGGCAGCTCACATCGCCATGGGACGCATTGGAGAAGTTTACCGCAATGATCTCAAGGATACTATCTACCAGATTTGTGGGCGCCGAGATGAGCACTGGGAGATGATCAGCACCAGGAAGGATAGATCAATTGCAGCTTTTATCCAGGAGTTAAACCAGCACATTCGACGTTAGGAGAACCAGATGTGCGCAGACATGATAGATCTGAAGAAGGCGAGGACAAAAATCAAGGAACTGGAGGAAGAACTCAAGGCTACACATGAAGATTATGAAGAGGAAATTGAAGTATTAGTGGAAAAGAATGACGATCTGATCAAGAAGATTGGAATATTCATGGGAGACCCTACACCAGTAGAAGAAGACAAAGAACCCAAGGAGATTCGCCCGGAAGACTGCATCATCATCGACGACACCGACTCGGATCCAGATGATAGCAATGATGACTATGTTGATGAAGCTAGAGCAGATATCATGGAGTCTGCAACCGAAGAGTATTTCTAGTAGACCACCCGAACAGTAGTAGTAGTCCACCATGTAAATATACTAGTCCGAGCACTTTTGCGATAGCTAGATCGATTGTATGCCCTTGTTTGATTGATTGAATGTAGTGCATTGTTTGCTTTTGCCTCATGTGCATATGGGTAGTGATTTCTCTTTAGACCCCCTATTCTTAAATTTCATCTTTTCTAAACCCTCAGATGCCTCCGAGACATGAACCCGGATTTACCTTCCCACCGGAGCTCACTCAATTGATCCAGTAGCAGAACACATTGATGCAGTTACTAGTCCAGAATCAGAATCAGGGGAACAACAACAACAAGCCACCACCACCACCACCACCACCACCACCACCACCACATGTTGATCACTTAGCCCGTTTTCTTAGGTTGAATCTGCCGGTGTTTTCCAGTAGCACTGAGCCGATAGTAGCAGATGATTGGCTCCGCAAGACAGCAAGAGAGTTGACCATGGCAGGATGCACAGATGCGGAAAAAGTGAAGTTTGCCGCACATCAGCTGGAAGGACCCGCAACATCATGGTGGGAGAATTTCACAGCCACTTTCCCTGTCGACACTGTCACGTGGGACCAGTTTCAGCAAGCTTTTCGTACTGCCCATGTTTCAGCAGGAGCTATGGCCATGAAGAAGCGAGAGTTTCGCAACTTGCACCAAGGAGGTCGGACAGTTGGCCAGTATGTGGAGGACTTTAGTAAGCTAGCACGTTATGGCCCAAATGACGTTGCTACGGATGCAGCTAAGCAGGAGAAGTTTCTGGAAGGACTGAATGATGAGTTGAGCATGTAGTTTATGGTAGCAACCTTCAACAACTACCAGGAGTTGGTAGATCGTGCTCTCATGATTGAAGGGAAGCAGTAGCAGATCGAGAACCGCAAGAGGAAGTATGGAAAAGGGAAGTATAATTCTGGAGCTCAGCAGAAGCCACGTTTTACCCCTAGGCCGGGAGGACAGTTCCAGCATACCCATGGAGGAGGTAGCTCGCACAATCACAATGGCCCCAAGACTGGTAATGGGAATGGAGGAAGCAACGGCCAGAACCGCACCAACCCATCAACCCCAGCCAAGAAAGACCTGAGCCAAGTCACTTGTTTTAAGTGCCAGAAGACCGGACATTATGCCAACGAATGTCCTGAATCACAGAATGGAAATGGCAATGGAAGCTCTGGGAAGAAGCCGAACCCTTTCAACAGGGGACAGGTGAACCATGTTAACGTGGAGGAGGTTGAAGAGCAGCCGGATGCAGTAATCGGTAAGTTTTTGGTTAAGTCATTTAATGCACTCGTTCTTTTTGATATTGGTGCATTGCATTCATACATATCAAGGGGATTTGTGGATAAGTATAAACTGCCAACCCAAGCCCTTAGGTCACCCATGTTAGTAACTTCGCCTGGAGCAGAGTATATGGCTAGTCTATGGTGTGATCGGTTACCATTAAGGATTGGTAACTACGTATTTCCCTTAGACCTAATAGTGTTGGAATCTCAAGGATTGGATGTAATATTAGGCATGGATTGGTTGTCAAAGTATGAAGGGAATATTGAATGTGTTAGTAAGATAATTTTGCTTACCACCCCATAAGGAAGAAGGATCAAGTATGTATCACAACATGTGCCAAAAAGGACTCAAGTAAATTGCCTAACAGGAGTGGTGCAGGAGGAAGTTACTGGATAAGGGTTATAGGATGCCCGCAAAGGATTTGGTGGAGATTAAGAAGCAGATTAAGGAGTTACTGGATAAGGGTTATATTCGCCCAAGTTCTTCACCTTGGGGATCGCCGGTACTTCTAGTAGAAAAGAAGGATGGATCATTAAGGATGGTTGTTGATTATCGAGGATTGAATGAAGTAATCATCAAGAACAAGTACCCACTACCAATGATCAATGATCTGTTTGATCGATTGCAAGGAGCTAAGGTATTTTCCAAGATCAATCTGCGATCAGGATACCACCAGTTGAAGATTCGAGAACAAGATATACCTAAGACGGCTTTTACGCACCAGCATATTTCATGAACCTGATGAACAAGGTGTTGATGGAGTTTCTGGATAAATTCGTGGTAGTGTTCATTGATGATATCCTGGTTTACTCAAAGAATGAAGAGGAGCATAAGGAGCATTTTCGTTTGGTGCTTGGTAAACTCAGAGAACATCAATTATATGCCAAGTTTAGCAAATGTGAGTTTTGGTTGAAGGAAGTTGGATTTCTCGGACACGTTATATCCGAAGAAGGTATAGCAGTAGATCCCACTAAAGTTGACACCGTGACCAATTGGGAAGCGCCAACTACAGTTGGAAAGATCCGGAGTTTTCTTGGACTCGCATGTAATGCCCTCTATGTGGCTATATCTCCCACGTGTTGAAGCACGACCTAGAGGCATAACCGCATTGAAAGCAATGTCGCAAGTGAGGTAATCTTCACACAACCCATGTAATACATAAGGGAAAGAGATACATAGTTGGCTTACAATCGCCACTTCACACAAATACATGAATAAAGCATTACATCAACCAAATACAAACAGGGCCCGACTACGGAGCCAAAATAAAAGAAGAACCCCAAATGCGACAAAGGTCCCCGATCGACCCCAACTGGGCTCCACTACTGATCAACTAGAACGAAGCAACACAAAGGACAAGATCTTCAACGAGCTCCTCCTGAGCTGGGTTGCGTCATCTGCACGGACTCATTGGCACCTGCAAGCTGGTTTTGGAAGTATCTGTGAGCCACGGGGACTCAGCAATCTCGCACCCTCGCGATCAAGACTATTTAAGCTTATGGGTAAGGTAAAAGGTATGAGGTGGAGCTGCAGCAAGCGACTAGCATATATGGTGGCTAACATATGCAAATGAGAGCGAGAAGAGAAGGCAAAGCACGGTCGAGAAAGTATGCTCAAGAAGTGATCCTAAACGACCTACGTCAAGCATAACTCCAACAACCGTGTCCACTTCCCGGACTCCGTCGGAAAGAGACCATCACGGTTACACACGCGGTTGATGCATTTTAATTAAGGTCAAGTTCAGGTTTTCTACAACCGGACATTAACAAATTCCCATCTGCCCATAACTGCGGGCACGGCTTTCGAAAGTTCAAATCCCTGCAGGGGTGTCCCAACTTAGCCCATGACAAGCTGTCACGGTCAACAAAGGAATAGACCTCCTCCCGAGACATTCCGATTAGACTCGGTATCCCGGTTCTTCAAGACATCCTCGACAATGGTAAAACAAGTCCAGCAAAACCACCCGCTGTGCCGACAAATCCCGATAGGAGCTGCACATATCTCATTCTCAGGGCACACCGGATAAGCTAAGCGTACAAGAGCCGACGTAACCCAAGTTGCCAAGGGATGGCCCTGCACGGTGCTCTGGGTTGGACCAACACTCAGAGGAGCACTGGCCCAGGGGTTTAATAAAGATGACCCTTGAGCCGGCCGACTCAAGGGAAAGAAAAGGCTAGGTGGCAAATGGTAAAACCAATGTTGGGCCTTGCTGGAGGAGTTTTATTCAAAGCGAACTGTCAAGGGGTTCCCATTATAACCCAACTGCGTAAGGAATGCAAAATCCGGGAACATAACACCGATATGACGGAAACTAGGGCGGCAAGAGTGGAACAAAACACCAGGCATAAGGCCGAGCCTTCCACCCTTTACCAAGTATATAGATGCATTAATTAAATAAGGTATATTGTGATATCCCAACAAGTAAACATGTTCCAACAAGGAACAACATCTCCATGTTCCAACAAGGAACAAACTTCAATCTTCACCTGCAACTAACAACGCTATAAGAGGGGCTGAGCAAAGCGGTAACATAGCCAAACAATGGTTTGCTAGGACAAGGTGGGTTAGAGGCTTGGTTCAACAATATGGGAGGCATGATAAGCAAGTGGTAGGAATCACAGCATAGGCATAGCAAAAGAGCGAGCAACTAAGCAAGCAAAGATAGAACTGATTTCGAGGGTATGGTCATCTTGCCTGAAATCACGCAAGGAAGAAGAACAAGTCCATGAAGAAGACAAACGGACATAGACGAACGGGTCCTCACAACGCGACGTTATCGAAACCAACCCGAAGAAGCAAACACCGGAAAGAAGCACGTAACATAGTAAAGAACCAACACATGAACATGGGATGATATGCGGGATGCGGGATGCGATGCATATGCATGATTTGCAAGGGAATGCATGAACCTAGCCTCAACTTAGAAATCCAAGTGTGCCGCTGGAAAGGTGAGATGAAATCGCTTGAAAACGATATAAAGATCACCGGAATTGGAGTTACGGTTTGGAAATGGCAAGCAATTCAAATATGACACCGGTCTGCGATTTACAGCAAGTAGCCAACTAACTGCAACAGGATGAACATGCTACAGCACTCAAACATGGCAACAAAATACATGGCAGGGATGCATTCAAGATGCTTAACAAAAGTCTAGCACTGAGCTACGGCCAATTCATCCATTAACAGGTTCAAACAAGCATGGCAAAATGCATATGGTAAACAGATCTCAGACCTAGTGAAATTAACACTTGTCTGGAATTTCAGATCAGATAGCACTCTTCGGAGGATGAAAACTATATGCTACAGGACCTGAACATGGCAAAGTAAAGCATGGCATGAAGCTACTCAAAGAGATTAACAAAAGTCCCTTAGTGACCTTGAGCCAAAAGGGATCAGAAAAAACAATTGCAAGCATGTGAACATGGCAAAAACACAATCAGATCACAGACATAGAGAAAAACTGGAACATGCAAATCAGATATCAAGTAGGCATGTTTACGAGCTCGATGCACTCACTATAGACCAAGGCATGACAATCTAAGCATACACCCATCAAGAATACACATTATACAAGCTAGACATGGCAAGAAAAATAACATAGCATGCACGGATCAACAACAACATCCTTGGCAAAATTGCTAACAAGTAGACGATCTGCCCAGATTCATGAAATAGCAAAAGTAGAGCTCGATTGACTCAAGCTAGGGTGCTCCATAAATGCAAACAAAGACATGGATGGATAGAGCACTACAAGATTAACAAAAACATCCTTACTGATCATCCTCAAAAGAGGCACGGATCACTAGGAAACAACATGAACATATGGCATCATGAAATAAACGGGCCAAGGACTTAGTGGAAATGCTAAGTCCCTGAAATCAGCATTACCAAGTGCCTCACTTTGTAAGCTCGTGCTAGTCACCACACACATCACAAAAATACATGGGTTGCACCTCTGGAAAGATGGCAAAACCCTTAACAAAACACATGTAGAGGTCATGGGCATAACATGCAAACAATAATCATGGCAAAAATGACAAATATCTAATTGGAGCAGCAGATCTGACAATTATCTCAAGTAGCACTCTTCCAACAGCATTTCGGGCATCAAGATGAACTCAAATGAAAATGATGCAATGAGATGAAATGATGTACTCTCTGAGACGAACATTTTGATATGCCATATGCATGAATCGGAGTTACGGATGCAAAGTTACAGCATGATGAACATAGGCATGTGAATTATACCCTCGGAAAAGTCAACGCGGGATGGCACGATGCGGGACGACGCGGATCCAGATCGGAGGGACCGCGTTTGGATCGGGGGAGTGGTGGATCTCATCCCACTCTCTCCGGATCCGGCCGGAGTAACTCCGGCGAGCTCGAGGACGAACTCTGGTGGGGTGGCTCGGGCTCCGGCGAGTGTGTGGGGGCGGCACCGGCGAGGCGGCGGAGCTCCGGCGTGGCATGGCGGCAACCGGGGAAGGACGGCGAGGCGAGCTCGAGGCTGCGGGGCGCTCTCTGTGGCCGGTGGGCGACTCCAGCGGCGACCGGAGCTCACGGCGGCGCGGGGCCGACCAGGCGCGGGGCGGCGGCGCGCGCTCGAGGCGACCGAGCGGCGGCGGAGTGAATCGGGGCCCGGGCGGGCCGCAGGAGGTGGGAGGTGCGCGGTGGGACAGGTGGCGTTGTTTGGTAGGCTGAGGCGGCGGAGGCGATGACGTGGCACACTCCGATTGGCTGGAGTGATGTGGCCGGCGAGATGGACGCGTCCGGCCGCCGAGCGGACATGTCCGGCGGCGCGGAGGGAGTTGGATCTAGGGTTGGATTGCGCGAAAAATTCAGGGAGAGCCACATATATATAGGTAGAGGGAGCTAGGAGAGTCCAAATGAGGTGCGGTTTCAGCCACGCGATCATGATCGAACGCTCTAGATGATGGAGAGGGGTTTAAGTGGGTTTTGGGCCACTTTGGAGGGGTGTTGGGCTGCAACACACACGAGGCCTTCTCGGTCCCTCGGTTAACCGTTGGAGTATCAAACGAAGTCCAAATGGTACGAAACTTGACAAGCGGTCTACCGGTAGTAAACCAAGGCCGCTTGGCAAGTCTCGGTCCAATCCGGAAATGTTTAATCCCCACACAAGAAAGAAAGGTAGAAGTGACCACCGGAGGAGAACGGAGCGCCGGATTGCAAAATGGACAACGGGGGAAATGCTCGAATGCATGAGACGAACATGTATGCAAATGAAATGCACATGATGACATGATATGCAATGCATGACACGCAAGCAATGACAAAGCAACAACAGCGAATAACTAGAGGACACCTGGCACATAGGTCTCGGGGCGTTACATCGCAGGATACTACCGAAGATTCATTGAGAATTTCTCAAAGATTGCGAAGCCTATGAAGGAGTTGTTGAAAAAGGATACCAAGTTCATATGGACTGAGGAATGTGAGGCCAGTTTCCAGGAATTGAAGAAACGTTTGGTTAGATCACCTGTGTTGATTTTGCCAGATCAGACCAAGGATTATGAGGTGTATTGCGACGCTTCACGTCGAGGACTTGGAGCAATGCTTATGCAGGAAGGACGAGTTGTTTCATATGCCTCACGACAGCTTAAGCCTCATGAGTTGAATTACGCTACGCATGATTTGGAGTTAGCAGCCGTAGTGCATGCATTGAAAACCTCGAGACACTTTCTCATTGGAAATCATTGTGAGGTGTACATAGATCACAAGAGTTTGAAGTATATCTTCATGCAGAAAGAGTTGAATCTCAGGCAAAGAATATAGTTGGAGCTCATCAAGGATTATGATATGATATTACATTATCACCCCGGAAAGGCCAACGTAGTAGCTGACGCGTTGAGCCGTAAAGGCCATGTAAACACCTTAATGACGGGAGATTTACCAAGGGAGTTAGCTGAAAATCTTCATGAGCTATATTTGGAGATAGTTCCAAGAGGCTATGTAGCAGCATTGGAGATTCAGTCTACTTTGATGGATAAGATCAGAGAAGCTCAAAGGACTGACAAGGAGATTGCCTCTATAAAGGAGAAAATAAGCAAAGGAAAAGCTAAGGGATTTCGTGAAGATGAGCACGATACCCTATGGTTTGAAGACCGTGTTTATGTACCAAATGATTCGGAGATCAGGAAGTTAATTCTGCAAGAGGCACATTATTCACCATATTCGATTCACCCAGGAAATACCAAGATGTATTTGGATTTGAAGGATACTTTCTGGTGGACCAGAATGAAGAAGGATATTGCGGAGTATGTAGTAGTTTGTGATGTATGTCAGAGAGTAAAGGCAGAGCATCAGAAGCCAGCAGGATTGCTACAGCCATTGACGATACCCGAATGGAAGTGGGATAAGTTAGGCATGGATTTTATTACGGGTTTACCCAGAACTCGTTCAGGCTATGACTGAATATGGGTTGTAGTCAATCGTTCGACAAAGGTAGCCCATTTCATTCCAGTGAAGACTACCTATACCAGTGCAAAGTTGGCAAAGATATACATGACCAAAATCGTATGTCTGCATGGAGTTCCAAAGAGCATTGTATCATATAGAGGAACCCAATTTACCTCAAAGTTCTGGAATTAGTTGCATAAAACTTTGGGTACCAGACTAGAGTATAGTACAGCTTTCCATCCGCAGACAGATGGAAAGACCGAGAGAGTCAATCAGATTTTGGAGGATATGCTGAGAGCTTGTGCGCTAGATTACGGATCTAGTTGGGACGAGAATTTGCCATATGCAGAGTTCTCTTACAACAACAGTTATCAATCCAGTTTGAAGATGGCCCCTTTCGAAGCCTTGTACGGAAGGAGGTGCAGGACCCCATTGTCTTGGGATGAAGTTGGAGACCGTCCGTTGTTTGGACCGGATCTGATTAAGGAGTCTCAACAGAAAGTGAAATTGATTCGCGACAGGCTCAAGGTAGCCCAGTCCAGGCAGAAGAGCTATGCAGATTCTAAATGCAAGGAGACAGTTTACGAAGTCGGAGACCGAGTTTATCTTCGAGTATCACCACTTCGAGGAGTTAAGCGCTTTGGAGTTAAGGGAAAGTTAGCGCCACATTTTGTAGGCCCATACAAAGTTTTGGAACATATGGAAGAAGTAGCCTACAAGTTGGAATTACCTGAAGGATTATCAGGAGTTCATGACGTGTTCCACGTTTCCCAGTTGAAGACGTGCCATGCAGAGATGGCTGATATACCGCTGAGAGATACTGTGCCGCTGGAAGTAATTCAGTTGGACAGTGCTTTGACCTATGAGGAGAAACTGAAAGTGCAACTATCCCTAGGTGGTTTTGGTAATTCATAACAACATATAGCTCATTGAGCTAATGCTATTTCAAGATGATTATTTCAGGAAAGCTCAATGATTGGCATGGCTTGGATGTGAAAGTGGAACCCTCAAAATGCTAAGGACAAAGAATTGGCTCAAGCTCAAAAGTTCAAGACTCTTCATTTTATGTGTTAGTGATCCAAGATCACCTTGAGTCTTTAGGAAAAGCCAATACTATCAAGGAGGGATGAGGTGTTGATTAATGAGCCTCTTGCTTTATGTGCTTAATGATATGCTCCAAAATCCTCAGCTACTTTCCCATATCCACAAATGACCTAAACCCTAAGCCAAACTCGGTCATACCGATTCTTTCATTCCGGCGCCACCGAGTTTCACTTGTCATTTGCCACTGCCAAACCCTAGCAATTCGGTCCTACCGATAAGGATCTCGGTCTCACCGAGATGGGCTTGCAAACTCTCTATTTCCCTTTCGTAACTTTTCGGTCTCACCGAAAGAGCTAATCGGTCCCACCGAGAATGCAAGGTAAACTCTATGTTTCCTTCTTGTAACTTTTCGGTCTCACCGAAAGAGCAAGTCGGTCCCATCGAGTTTGCCTGACCAACTCTCTGGTTAGCTTATTGCCAAACTCGGTCTCACCGAGTTTGTGCAATCGGTCTCACCGAGATTACGTTATGCCCAAACCCTTACCGAATCGGCCCTACCGAGTTGCATGTCAGTCCCACCGAAATTCCTAACAGTCACTAGGTTTACCATTTCGGTCCAACCGAGTTTTCTGATTCAGTCCCACCGAGATTGGTAAATTGTGTGTAATGGTTGGATTTTGTGTGGAGGCTATAAATACCCCTCCACCTCCTCTTCACTTAAAGAGAGAGCCATCAGAACACATACATCATTCCAACTCATATGTTCTGAGAGAGAACCACCTACTCATGTGTTGAGACCAAGATATTCCATTCAAACCATATGAATCTTGATCTCTAGCCTTCCCCAAGTTGCTTTCCACTCAAATCTTCTTTCCACCAGATCCAAATCATATGAAAGAGAGTTGAGTGTTGGGGAGACTATCATTTGAAGCACAAGAGCAAGGAGTTCATCATCAACACACCATTTGTTACTTCTTGGAGAGTGGTGTCTCCTAGATTGGCTAGGTGTCACTTGGGAGCCTCCGACAAGATTGTGGAGTTGAACCAAGGAGTTTGTAAGGGCAAGGAGATTGCCTACTTCGTGATGATCTACCGCTAGTGAGGCAAGTCCTTCGTGGGCGATGGCCATGGTGGGATAGACAAGGTTGCTTCTTCGTGGACCCTTCGTGGGTGGAGCCCTCCGTGGAATCGTGCAACCGTTATCCTTCGTGGGTTGAAGTCTCCATCAACGTGGATGTAGGATAGCACCAGCTATCCGAACAATGGGAAAAACATCTGTGTCTCCAATAGCGTTTGAATTCTCCAAACCCTTCCCTTTATATTCTTGCAAGTTGCATGCTTTACTTTCCGCTGCCAATACACTCTTTGCATGCTTGCTTGAATTGTGTATTGATTGCTTGACTTGTCCTAAGATAGCTAAAAACTGCCAAGAATTAAAATTGGGAAAAGGTTAAGTTTTTATTTGGTCAAGTAGTCTAATCACCCCCCCCCCTCTAGACATACTTTCGATCCTACAAGTGGTATCAGAGCTTTGGTCTCCATTTGCCTTGATCTCCATATCTTTTGGTGGTCATAGCGTTGGTTTCACAACCTAGGAGAGTATGGCGTCTAGCGAGGGAAACTATCACCGTAGAGGTCCTTACTTTGATGGTACTAATTTTGCTAGTTGGAAGCATAAAATGAAAATGCATATTCTTGGACATAACCCCGCCGTATGGGCTATTGTTTGTGTTGGCTTGCAAGGTGAGTTCTTCGATGGGAGGGAACCAAACCGTGAAGCTACTGCGGATGAGTTGAAGATGTTGCAATACAATGCTCAAGCTTGTGATATTCTCTTCAATGGATTGTGCCTCGAAGAATTCAACAAAATCAGCCGCCTTGAGAATGCAAAGGAAATTTGGGATACTTTGATTGATATGCACGAAGGTACCGACTCCGTCAAGGAATCCAAGTTGGATGTGCTCCAAAGTCAACTTGACAAGTTCAAGATGAAGGATGGTGAAGGTGTCACCGAAATGTACTCTAGGCTTGCTCTCATCACAAATGAGATTGCCGGCTTAGGAAGTGAAGAGATGATCGATAGATTCATCATCAAGAAGATCCTAAGAGCCTTGGATGGGAAATATGACACCGTGTGCACATTGATTCAGATGATGCCCAATTACAAAGATCTCAAGCCAACGGAAGTGATTGGAAGGATTGTTGCTCATGAGATGTCACTCAAGGATAAAGAGGAACTTCACAACAAATCAAGTGGTGCCTACAAAGCCTCATGTGAAGTCCCCACATCATCAAGTGAAAAGCAAACCTTCAATGAAGAATTGAGCTTAATGGTGAAGAACTTCAACAAGTTCTACAAGAGTAGAAGCAAACATAGAAGCTTCAAGTCAAGGTCCTACAATGACAAAAGATCTTCTAGTCGAGAGCGAAACTGCTACAATTGTGGAAGACCCGAACATTATTCCAATGAGTGTACGACTCCCTACAAGAGAAGAGAAGATTCTTCAAAAAGAAGAAGCAAAGAATCACCACCAAGAGAGAGAAGGAGTAGAGATGATCGTTATGAACGGAGATACTCACGGAGAAGCAAGGATTCGGAAAGGAAGGAAAAATCATCAAGGAGCTACACAAAACGAAGACATCAAGCTCATGTTGGTGAATGGGTATCCGGCTCCGACTCCGACAGCCACTCCGAGAGAAGTTATCACTCCGACTCCGAAGATACTCAAGATGAAGGTGTTGCTGGTCTAGCACTTGTGTCAACCAACTCCTACGACATATTTGACTCACCAAATGAAGGAATTGGAAGATGCTTCATGGTCAAAGGACCTAAGGTAACACACCCCGAGTACGTTGATTTTAATAGTGATGAAGATGACTTATTAGGTGATGATGACTTGCTTGTTGACAACTCTAGTGATGAGTACTATGATGAAACATCAATTAATCATGCTAAAACGAATGACAATGATAAGGAGAAGATTGAGGCTCTAACTAAAGAACTAAACACTCTTAAGTTAGCTCATGAAACTATCTTCAAAGATCATCGAGAACTTTTAAGAGCTCATGAGAAATTATGCTTTGAAAAGCTCAATCTTGAGCAAGAGCATGAGTTCTTAAAGGCAATCAATGATGATCTCCGCAAGAAAAGTTCTTCTTACATTGCCAAGCGTTTACTATTATCCACTTACATGCCTCAAGTCAATTCTAGTAACAAGAACAAGAAAGGTTCTTCCTCTAGTAGTAACAATGATCATGCTAAATCCAATATTGTTGCTTCTAGTAGTTCTCTTGATTCCACTAATGATTCTCTTAGCCAAGTTACACTTGAGCAAGAAAATAGCTTATTGAAGGGAATCATAGAGAAAGGAGTGTACAAGAGCCTTGCCGGGAGTAAGCAATTCGAGGAAATTGTGCGCAAGCAAGGAATGCACCGGAAGAATCAAGGTGTTGGTTTTGAACGAAAGTTCAATGCCAATGGAGTTGAATGGGAAGAAGATCAATACCCCAAGACAAAGTTTGTTCCTCAACAAGAGAAGTATGACACTTCTTTCAAGGGGACACAAGCTCAAGATGATCTTCCACCACAAGACTACAAGCAAAAAGGCAAGGACAAGCTTCAAGAGGAGATTGATGCATTTGAAGAAGCTCCTAAGACCTTAGTCAAGTGGATTCCCAAGACCATGTCAAGTTCCACTTCATCAAGTACGACTACAACTGCAAGGATTCCCATCAAGATGGTGTGGATCCAAAAGAAGAAGAACTAGAGAGTTCTTGAGGGTGACTCCGCCAACATATTTCATTCTCATCATTTTGGCAAGAACAAGTGCAATCAACTTCCACATCATGCACTAGTTCAAGGAGTCACAAACCCTCTTGTTGGTAAGACAAGGGACAAGGTAACCTAAAGTTTTCATGGACATCATCTTGTGTATGCATCACTCTATGTCTATGGATATCCTTGTTTGTTCCTTGTGGGACTAACCCATGTAGGTATTGAAAGTGCAATTCACTCAAATGGATATCTCCAAGTGATCTACATCAACATTGAGCATCCACATCTTCAACATCTACATGAAGTCATCATCGACAAAACCCAAGGTTAGTTCATCCCTCTTAGGGGGGATATCACATCTAGGGGGAGCTTTACTCTAAGACTTGAGCTAAAGCAACTCTAAAGATGTGAATACAACAATGCTTTATGTAAAAGTGGTAACCCCACTTGAGCTTAAACGATGAGTATGACCTACGATCAAGTGTTCTCACTTGACTCCTAAGTCAATATACTCATATATAGATGACCCAGTCATCGCAAATTGCTTGATAGATGTTAGAATTGTTTGTGCATGCTTTGCCACATATTTCATTTACCATCTTATTGTGCGAGCATGTTGGTGCATATTTTACTCATTCAAGGACATCCACTTGTTGTTTTGATTGTTTGGCTTTATCTTCTTTTGCCAAGTGGATGGACAAGAATGCCTAAGAACCTCCTCTAGCTATCTATGCTTTTCTCGTCTCAAACTCTATTCATGCTGCATCACAAAACTTGATCAAGTCAGATTCGAACCACTCTGTGTGAGGAGCGCTCGGAGTCCCCGATTCGTCATAGACTTAAACTTCCAAAACCTCTTTGGGATTCTCGGTCTGACCAATACCATACTTTCGGTCCTGCCGAGATCGTTAAGTTGATCTAGGTTTTCGATCTCGGTGCAACCGATTTGAACCACTCGGTCACACCGAGTTGCAATAACTGTATACAGTTTTGCATCTCGGTGCCACTGAGTTGTTCCACTCGGTCACACCGACAGGGTCGGGCTATATATAGTGACGGGCAGAATTTTGGAAATTTCTCCGAAACCTCTTCGCCTGCGCATAGCTCGCTTTGCCTCCTGGGTCTCCGGATCGTCCTCCTCGCCGCCAGCAGCCTCAAGTCGCTGGTCTCCATCGCCGTCAACGGAATTTCTGCCCCGCTGTTGCCGCCGTAGCGAGTCTCCGCCAAACTAGGGTATGGACTCGATCTTTGTGCTATTCTTCAATCTGATTCCTAGCACATTGTGATCATCATGATTCTTGCCACGTTTGATAAACTCCTATCCAGTCAATGAACTCGTAGATTAGGTTTAATTCGAAAATTTTAGGGTTAGGTTTCCGCCGAAACCATCTCGGACCCACCGAGTTGAAAAACTCGGTCCCACCAATTTGGCTTATGCCATTGCACAAGTAAAACTCGGTCTGACCGAGAATTACTTATCAGTGTGACCGATTTTGGAACTCTGTGAAACCCTAGCAGTCTCGGTGCCACCGAACTGTGACTCGGTGTGACCGAGTTCACTAGTTCTGGTGCCAACACTGCTTTGGTGTCACCGAGTTTGAAAATCGGTAGATCCGAGATGATCTCAGTGGGAAACTAAAACTAAGTTTTTGAATTATTCTTTTGCAAAATCTCTGCATTTTGTGATGCTCATCCACTCTATCTCATCTATAATCTATTCACAGGGTCAGCAGTCAGGTTGCATCATGTCAGACCAGAGTGACAGCCAGAACTTGTCAGAACAGCAAGTACAGTTGAGTGAGGGCACTAGCCCCTCAAGTTCCTCAGATGATGGCAGTAGGAGCACACCCAGCAACCTGCCTAAAGCTGCCACACGTCAAAGGAAGAAGAGAATCTTAGATTCTGAAGACGAGGACTATGTGGCAGAGGAAGAGGCCACATCAAAGAGATCTGAGCCAGCAGCAGGCACAAAGCCAGGCCTGAAAATCAAAAGGCCAGCAGGCAGGCAGCCCATGTGAAAGGCTAGGGCTTCAACTGTGAAGCCTGCTCCCATTGAGCCCGTTGCTGCTGAAGGCAAGAAAAGGAAAGAACGAGTGAAGAAGACTGTGGCCAGAGTGCTTGGGAAGGCCTCCATCATGGTAGATGAGGAGGAGGAAGAAGAAGAGGTTGCTGCACCAGCACCCAAGGCAGCCAAACTTATGGGAGATGCCATAAGGTCAGGGACAACTGCATCCAAGCCCAAGGCTGCATCTAAGCCTAAGAGTGCACTAAAGAGAAACACCAGAAGCATCCCAGCCACTGAGAAGAACAAGGCCCCAGTGCCTGAAGTTGCAGAGGAAGAAGAAGAAGAGCATGTCCTTAGGAAGCTCAAGCCCAAGATCCCAGACCCCAACGATGCTCATCCTGTGGCTGAGGACATGAAGCTCAGGAGAGATTCAGGGCTGAGGAAGTGGAGAGATGCAGATCCGTATGCTTCTAGGAGAAGGACTGCAGTGGACTACCGATTTCATACCAAGGAGCAGCAGGATTTCTATGAGACTGTTTTGCTTGACAAGAAGCCAATTGTGTGTGACATGAGATGGGTCGACTGGACCTACATAAAGGAGAATGAGGAACACTACCTGGAGTACATGACAGTTTCAGTGCGTGTGGAGTGGCAGACTTTGTTGGGCAGAAGCTCACAAAGTGGAACGAGGAGCTCATCAACTCCAAGATGGGCACAGGCATATACCTCTTGGATAAGGAACATCTTCCCATCCGTCCAGATTTCGAGGATAACCAAGTGGTCATGACTGAGAATGAGCCATCATCTGTCCATGCACAAGCTCGGAAGGAGAAGGCAAAGAAGGAGAAAGCTGCCAGGATGCCTACTCAAGCGGAGACATCTGATTACTTCCTGAAAACCAAACAAGAGCAGCTTGGTTACCTGATTGCGTCCACCCTGCGTATTGAGCAACGACTTGCCACCCCAACTCAGAACCAGGCAAGCCTAGAGAGGATCATGGAACAGAGGTTCTATGACATGGACATCAAAGTGACAGAGATACAGACCGTCGTGGAGCAGCTTCAGGAGGACATGAATGAGAGGAGAGGCAGGACCACGCGTGATGCTTTTGCGAGGGCGCCACGAGGTCCGAGGTCGTCTGCACTGCCAGTTGCTGACACCAGAGCCACAATGTCTGCGCCAGCCATAGCCTCAGTTCCACCAGCTCCAGCATCCATTTCAGCCTCGACTCCGACCACATCTACCGAAGGCTTCGTCCTTGGAGTGCTCCGGACTCCACCACCACCTGAAGATCAAGCCTGAGCGTCGACTTAGCACTATGCATTTCTAGGAACTTTTTGGTAACTTGTTGCCAAAGGGGGAGAAAATGTACAGATCATAGGCTTCGAGAGAGATTGTTGCTTTTATTCTCTCTTGTTTATTTGGTGGTTTTTCGAACTTTGTTTGCTTGTGTGTGAGATACAATGCCCTTATGTTTGTGAGACATCGATGATCATGTGTTTGATCATAAGCTACACTTAATGTTTGCTTAATGCTTGCTTAAATATTATCATTCTATCTATCGTTTGTGATCATTCACTATTCTTAGTGATGAGTGCATGTATTTCAATCTTATCATTTTTGAGCGCTCCACCAAGATGTATGTGACATGGAAGAGTAACCCATGATTCTAACTCCTTGTGCATTTGCAGTCCAAAGCAAATTTTAAATATGCACAAATTTAGGGGGAGCTCTTATTTGTCACATACTTCTCAAAGCGACGATATATTTCATGCTTATTATCATTTGTCGAAGCTTTGATCTATATGTTGTCATCAATGAGCAAAAAGGGGGAGATTGAAAGTGCAACTATCCCTAGGTGGTTTTGGTAATTCATAACAACATATAGCTCATTGAGCTAATGCTATTTCAAGATGATTATTTTAGGAAAGCTCAATGATTGGCATGGCTTGGATGTGAAAGTGGAACCCTCAAAATGCTAAGGACAAAGAATTGGCTCAAGCTCAAAAGTTCAAGACTCTTCATTTTATGTGTTAGTGATCCAAGATCACATTGAGTCTTTAGGAAAAGCCAATACTATCAAGGAGGGATGAGGTGTTGATTAATGAGCCTCTTGCTTTATGTGCTTAATGATATGCTCCAAAATCCTCAGCTACTTTCCCATATCCACAAATGACCTAAACCCTAAGCCAAACTCGGTCATACCGATTCTTTCATTCCGGCGCCACCGAGTTTCACTTGTCATTTGCCACTGCCAAACCCTAGCAATTCGGTCCTACCGATAAGGATCTCGGTCTCATCGAGATGGGCTTGCAAATGCTCTGTTTCCCTTTCGTAACTTTTCGGTCTCACCGAAAGAGAGAATTGGTCCCACCGAGAATGCAAGGTAAACTCTATGTTTCCTTCTTGTAACTTTTCGGTCTCACCGAAAGAGCAAGTCGGTCCCACCGAGTTTGCCTGACCAACTCTCTGGTTAGCTTATTGCCAAACTCGGTCTCACCGAGTTTGTGCAATCGGTCTCACCGAGATTACGTTATGCCCAAACCCTAACCGAATCGTTCCTACCGAGTTGCATGTCAGTCCCACCGAAATTCCTAACGGTCACTAGGTTTACCATTTCGGTCCAACCGAGTTTTCTGATTCGGTCCCACCAAGATTGGTAAATTGTGTGTAACGGTTGGATTTTGTGTGGAGGCTATAAATACCCCTCCACCTCCTCTTCACTTAAAGAGAGAGCCATCAGAACACATACATCATTCCAACTCATATGTTCTGAGAGAGAACCACCTACTCATGTGTTGAGACCAAGATATTCCATTCAAACCATATGAATCTTGATCTCTAGCCTTCCCCAAGTTGCTTTCCACTCAAATCTTCTTTCCACCAGATCCAAATCATATGAAAGAGAGTTGAGTGTTGGGGAGACTATCATTTGAAGCACAAGAGCAAGGAGTTCATCATCAACACACCATTTGTTACTTCTTGGAGAGTGGTGTCTCCTAGATTGGCTAGGTGTCACTTGGGAGCCTCCGACAAGATTGTGGAGTTGAACCAAGGAGTTTGTAAGGGCAAGGAGATCGCCTACTTCGTGAAGATCTACCGCTAGTGAGGCAAGTCCTTCGTGGGCGATGGCCATGGTGGGATAGACAAGGTTGCTTCTTCATGGACGCTTCGTGGGTGGAGCCCTCCGTGAACTCGCGCAACCGTTACCCTTCGTGGGTTGAAGTCTCCATCAACGTGGATGTAGGATAGCACCACCTATCCGAACCACGGGAAAAACATCCGTGTCTCCAATTGCATTTGAATTCTCCAAACCCTTCCCTTTATATTCTTGCAAGTTGCATGCTTTACTTTCCGCTGCCAATACACTCTTTGCATGCTTGCTTGAATTGTGTATTGATTGCTTGACTTGTCCTAAGATAGCTAAAAACTGCCAAGAACTAAAATTGGGAAAAGGTTAAGTTTTTATTTGGTCAAGTAGTCTAATCACCCCCCCCCCTCTAGACATACTTTCGATCCTACAGAAACCAATCAAGATTCTAGAGTATGCCAATCGAGTCACCCGCAGCAAGGTTATCAAGTTTTGCAAAGTTCAGTGGAGTCACCACACGGAGGATGAACCCACCTGGGAGCGAGAGGAAGAATTGCTGAAGGACCACCCTCACCTATTTTCTCGCCATCCCGAATCTCGAGGACGAGATTCATCTTAAGGGGGGTAGGTTTGTAACATCCCAAATTTTCAATTTGGAATGTTATACATTAGATCATCATTGCATATCATATTTTATTGCTTTTCTGGTTGATCCTAGAAATTCTACGCAACTCAAGGACCCTCGGAGAGAGTTGGGGATTTCGTTATTTTCATATTTGAGTGTTTCTCAAATTTTGAAAATAGGATCATTTGATTTTATTTATTTTATCTTCAGTTATTTCTATTATCAAAATATGAGAGATGGAATAAAATGGCTTTCCCAAAATAAAGAAATATTAAGGATTTAATAAAAAATCAAATAAGATTTTATTTTAGTTTTATTTGCTATTTTATTTGAATTTAGGAAAAATTGCACGTTTTCAAAAATTGCATTTAGAGCCAAAAAATGTTCATCCTGTTCTAAATATTTTATTTAGACGGAGAAAATTTGTTTTGGCATTTTTAGATTCTTATTTATTTTTCCAGATTTTTTTAGGCGCAGCGAAATTGCTAAAAAAAACTCTGCGCCTGACTGGGCCAAGGGCCCAGCCGAGCAGGCCGGCCCAGCCAGCCGCCGCCGCCTCCAGCCGGATCAGGACCGGAGTCTCGATCGTCGCCGCCGCCGTGTCCAGGGAGGACACGCCTCCCGAGGCCGACCCCTCCCGCAAGTCGACCTCCCCCACCCCCTTTATAACTGCCGCCACCCCCCTGCAACCCCACACCGCCGCCCCGCCGCCTGCGCCGCCGCCGCCGCACGCCGCCTACCGCCGCTTGCCGCGCCCCTGCCACCCGGAGCCGCTTGTCGTGCCCCACGCCGCCCGGAGCCGCTTGCCGCGCCGCACGCCGCCCGAAGCCGCCGCCCCGCCGTCTCGCGCCACCGCTGCCCCGCCGTCGAGGTAGCCGTCAGCCGGCTTTCGAGAAAGAAAACCGATTCGGTTTTTTTAAACCCTAGTTTCCTTTTTTTTAATAAATAGATCGGTTTTTTCCGGTTTATTTATTTAGCGAGCGCCCGTTCGTCCATTCGTTTTAACGAACGCGTTTTCCGTTTAGTTTCTGTTAACGAACATTCGTTCGTTAATTGTTCGTCATTTTCCTTTTTCTCGGATTAAATCCGCGGTTTTTCTAATCGCGATCTCTGATCCGATGTTTGTTCCAGTTTATCTTTTTGCTCGTTTATCGGAATCAGGCGATTCAAGTGCCTGGAGTTTCGTCTCGATACCCTCTTTTCGTTTAACCAACTCAAACATGTTTTTGCCACTGTAAAAATTGCCTTAGATCCAGAATAGTAAATGAAGCTTGTTTCTTTTGCCGTTTGTCTTTCATTGCTTCGTTCGTTTTGATTCTTTTTGTCAACCGGAGTTCTTAAGTTGAACTTTCTGGTTAGATCTTTTGTTCGAGTTTTACCTATGCATTAGTTGAGTACTTATTGTGTGATTGTTTGTTTGCGATAGAGTACCCAGAGTCCGCCGCTTGCTACTTCGAATCCCTAGGTTTCCTGGATCATCAGCAAGGCAAGTAATACTTTGATCGTACCTCCTACTACCCAGTTTTATTGCATTAGATCAATCCTCATACATTGCATGATTAGGATCAAATTAAATTGTGGGTTTGGGGAGTAGTTGAGGTAGAACCTATTACCTGTTTATTATCAAACCTTTGGGAGTTACTCTACGTTTTCTTATTATTGCTATGCTATGCTAGTAGACGTGGATTGGGTGAGTGTATCCATGACAGATGTGAGCTTTGTTAATTAATGGTTTATTTAAGGTGGCAACCTAAACACACATCTGGGTGGATTGAGGCACCTGGGTATTCCAGCGATTGCCTGTTTTTTTGGACCGCCACCCAGGCTCAAAGGGATCATGAGATTATTCATACTAGAAACTTCTATGTGCAGCCACAAGCTACTATGGGCTCTAGCATAGTTGACTAAGTCATGCGAACTCTTACAGTGGTAGACTAGCAGATGTAGGGGATGTAGGTTGGTACGGTCTACCCGTTCATAAGGTGCTAGCGCTTCTGAAAGACTATGTCTCGGTCATCCGTTTCTCAAACACCATGCAGTGCGAGAAAACCAACGGAGGAGATCGAGTCTTGTGGGGAAAAGTGCGCAAACCTCTGCAGAGTGTATAAACTAATCATGGTTAGCCGTGTCCTCGGTTATGGACATCTTGAGTATCTAGTACCTGGATTATCATGTGAATCTCATCATGTTACTCTAAAGTTAATTGTTGGGTTTTTAATGATGATGCTTAATTGGGATTGAGAATGCTGTCAACCATTCTCAATGTTTAACAACTACCATGATAGTTAAATAAAATTTATTCCTTTGCAGTAGGGAAAAATTGGCTTTACGCAAAACTGTAACCATAGAGCTTTCCACCAGCCATATATGCATATAGAATAGCCATATTCTTGTATTACTCTCTGTGTGTTACTTTGCCAGCATATTCCATGTGCTGACCCGTTTCGGGCTGCAATGTTAATGTTGGAGACTTTTCGGACGATGATTAAGGTGCCTTAGGTCGTGGTTCTATACTCAGTGATGCCGCTGGAGTTGATGGACTCACTTATCTTCCAAGCCTTCCGCTGTTATCGTTATTAGATGGCCTTAAGCCATATTTATTGTAATAAGTTCTCTTTTGAGACACTCATTGTAATAAGTGTGTCATTGCTACTCTGTTATAGATCCTTCAAGTACTATGTGGTGTCAGCATTACTGATCCAGGGATGACACCGGAGCACAGAGATTGGACCGTTTGAGGTCTGGTCGCTACATTCAATCTTGCTGTGTCCTTTCCTAGTGACAGTAGCGGCAGCAAGGCACGTATTGTATTGTTGCCATCGAGGATACCAAGATGGGGTTTTCTTCATATTGCATGAGTCTATCCCTCTACATCATGTCAGCTTGCTTAAGGCATTACTCTGTTTTTAACTTAATACTCTAGATGCATGTTGGATAGCGGTCGATGAGTGGAGTAATAGTAGTAGATGCAGGCAGGAGTCGGTCTACTTGTCTCGGACGTGATGCCTATATACATGATCATACCTAGATATTATCATAACTATGCTCAATTCTTTCAATTGCTCAACAGTAATTTGTTCACCCACCGTAGAATACTTATGCTCTCGAGAGAAGCCACTAGTGAAACCTATGGCCCCCAGGTCTATCTTCATCATATTAATCTCCTACTGCTTAGTTATTTCCTTTTGCTTTTACTTTGCCTTTATTTTACTTTGCATCTTTATTAGAAAATACCAAAAATATTATCTTATCATATCTATCAAATCTCACTCTCATAAGTGGCCTTATAGGGATTGACAACCCCTATTTGCGTTGGTTGCGAGGATTTATTTGTTTTGTGCATGTACGAGGGACTCGTGCGTAGCCTCCTACTGGATTGATACCTTGGTTCACAAAAACTGAGAGAAATACTTACGCTACTTTCCTACATCATCCCTTCCTATTCAGGGAAAACCAACGCAGTGCTCAAGAGGTAGCAAATCCAAACGGAATGAAACCTTCGGGAGAGTTATTTTTGGAACAAACATGATCCAGGAGACTTGGAGTGGTCGTCAATAAAGAAGCGAGGAGGCCACAAGGCAGGAGGGCGCGCCCAGGGGGTAGGCGTGCCCCCCACCCTCATGGGCCCCTCGCACCTCCACCAAAGAACTTCTTCCTCCTCTATATACCCATATACCCCGAAAACATCCAGGAGCACCACAAAACCCTATTTCCACCGCCACAACCTTCTGTACCCGTGAGATCCCATCTTGGGGAATTTTCCGGCGCTCCGTCGGAGGGGGAATCGATCATGGGGGGCTTCTACATCAACACCATAGCCTCTTAGATGATGTGTGAGTAGTTTACCACGAACCTTCGGGTCCATAGTTATTAGCTAGATGAGTTCTTCTCTCTCTTTGGATCTCAATAAAAAGTTCTCCACGATTCTCTTGGAGATCTATTAGATATAATTCTTTTTGCGGTGTGTTTGTCGAGATCCGATGAATTGTGGGTTTATGATCAAGATTATCTATGAACAATATTTGATTCTTCTCTAATTTCTTTTATGCATGATTTAATATCTTTGCAAGTCTCTTCGAATTATCAGTTTGGTTTGGCCTACTAGATTGATCTGTCTTGCAATGGGAGAAGTGCTTAGCTTTGGGTTCAATCTTGCGGTGTCCTTTCCCAGTGACAATAGGGGCAGCAAGGCATGTATTGTATTGTTGCCATCGAGGATAAAAAGATGGGGTTTATATCTTATTACTTGAGTTTATCCCTCTACCTCATGTCATCTTGCCTAATGTGTTACTCTGTTATTATGAACTTAATACTCTAGATGCATGCTGGATAGCGGTCGATGTGTGGAGTAATAGTAGTAGATGCAGAATCGTTTCGGTCTACCTGTCGCAGATGTGATGCCTATATACATGATCATGCCTAGATGTTCCCATAACTATGCGCTTTTCTATCAATTGCTCGACAGTAATTCGTTCACCCACCATAGAATATGCTATCTTGAGAGAAGCCACTAGTGAAACCTATGGCCCCCGGGTCTACCTTCCATCATACTATTTTCCTATCTACTTGCTATTTCCATAGTTGTTTATTTTGCAATCTATACAATAAAAATACCAAAAATATTTATCTTATTATCTCTATCAGATCTCACTTTCGTAAGTGGCCGTGAAGGGATTGACAACCCCTTTATCGCGTTGGTTGCGAGGTTCTTGTTTGTTTGTGCAGGTACTAGGCGACTTGTGTGTTACCTCCTACTGGATTGATACCTTGGTTCTCAAAACTGAGGGAAATACTTACGCTACTTTGCTGCATCACCCTTTCCTCTTCAAGGGAAAACCAACGCAAGCTCAAGAGGTAGCAAGAAGGATTTCTGGCGCCGTTGTCGGGGAGGTTTACACCAAGTCAAATCAAGCTTTGATCTCCCGCCAACGTGCGGAGTTCTGGCGCCGATACCAAGTACCCATCACAAACTCTTATCCCTCGCATTACATTATTTGCAATTTGCCTCTCGTTTTCCTCTCCCCCACTTCACCCTTGCCGTTTTATTCGCCCTCTTTTCCGTTCGCCTCTTTTTGCTTGCTTCTTGTGTGCTTGTGTGTTGGATTGTTTGTCACGATGGCTCAAGATAATACTAAATTGTGTGACTTTTCCAATACCAACAACAATGATTTTAAGGCCAATTGCATTTTTGCCCCTAGTTGGTTCCTACCCACGGGTTTTGCCCTTACTTTTCAAGCTTGCTCAGTTTTACCCTTACTTTTTCCGTCGAGGTCCCTCGAATGCCCTTTCACCGTTTGACCAAAACTTTGAAAATTCATAACTAGTTCATATGAACTCAGAAAAATTCAAATAAGATATCAAAATGTTCAGATAAACATTACCTTTATGTGCATATCATTTGCATTAAGGACGAAAGCACCCTTTAAACTACCTGAGGTAATTAATGTTATTAACATTATTAAAAATAAAAAGGTATAAACAATATATTTTTTCATGAATAAAAATTACATGCAAATGTAGGTGATGTTTTCTGAACATCCTGATATCATATTTGCATTTTTCAGAGTTCGTATCAATTTGTTATGAAGTTTCTAAATAATGGTCAAAGTTGTTAGAACATTCGTAACACGATGACTCCAATTGCTCCTCTTACCGATGCTGAATCTTGTGAAATTAATACTGCTTTGCTGAATCTTGTCATGAAAGATCCGTTTTCGGGCCTTCCTAGTGAAGATGCCGCTACCCATCTAAACAGCTTTGTTGATTTGTGTGATATGCAAAAGATGAAAGATGTGGATAATGATATTATTAAATTGAAGCTATTTCCGTTTTCTCTTAGAGATCGTACTAAAACTTGGTTTTCGTCTTTGCCTAAAAATAGTATTGATTCATGGAATAAGTGCAAAGATGCTTTTATCTCTAAGTATTTTCCTCCCGCTATCATCTCTCTTAGAAACGATGTTATGAATTTTAAACAACTTGATCATGAGCATGTTGCACAAGCTTGGGAGAGAATGAAATTAATGATATGTAATTGCCCTACTCATGGATTTCCTTGTTGTAATCCGTGCTAAATTCTCCTCATGCTTATGATCAAAATAAAGCTTTTACCAAACATATCATTGATGCTTTAATGCAATCTTATGAAGAAAAGCTTGAATTAAAAGTTTCTATCCCTAGAAAACTTTGTGACGAGTGGGAACCTACTATTAAAATTAAAATTAAAGATCATGAATGCTATGATTTATGTGATTTGGGTTCTAGTGTTTCCACGATTCCAAAAACTTTGTGTGATGCATTAGGTTTCCGTGAATTTGATGATTGTTCTTTAAATTTGCATCTTGCGGATTCCACTATTAAGAAACCTATGGGAAAGATTAATGATGTTCTTATTGTTGCAAATAGGAATTATGTGCCCATAGATTTCATTGTTCTTGATATAGATTGCAATCGTACATGCCCTATTATTCTTGGTAGACCTTTCCTTGGAACGATTGGTGCAATTGTTGACATGAAAGAAGGAAATATTAGATTCCAATTTCTGTTAAGGAAAGGCATGGAACACTTTCCTAGGAAGAAATTAAATTACCTTATGAATCTATTATGAGAGCTACTTATGGATTGCATACCAAAGATGACAATACCTAGATCAATTCTTGCCTTTATGCCTAGCTAGGGGCGTTAAACGATATCGCTTGTTGGGAGGCAACCCAATTTTATTTTTGTTTCTTGTTTCTTGTTCCTATTTAGTAATAAATAATTCATCTAGCTTCTGTTATGAGGTGCCAAAGTAGAACCTTTGGGAAGACTTGGGGGAAGTCTTTGCGATCCTGCTGTAAAAAATAGAAACTTTAGCGCTCACGAGATTTGCTGCCGTTTTTTACTGGAGAGTGTGATTAGGTTGATTCTTTTGCAGATGATTAATAGACAAATTCCTCACGTCCACCAATTTATTTCAGAATTTTGGGGGTTACATAAGTATTCGAAACCTACAGATTACTATAGACTGTTCTGTTTTTGACAGATTCTATTTTTCGTGTGTTGTTTGCTTATTTTGATGAATCTATGGCTAGTATCGGGGAGTATGAATCATAGAGAAGTTGGAATACTGTAGGTTTCTTATACTAACGGAGCTGATGAGATTTTCTGTTGAGTTTTGTGTTGTGAAGTTTTCAAGTTTTGGGTAAAGATTTGATGGATTTTGGAACAAGAAGTGGCAAGAGCCTAAGCATGGGGATTCCCAAGGCACCCCAAGGTAAAATTCAAGGACAACCAAAAGCCTAAGCTTGGGGATGCCCCGGAAGGCATCCCCTCTTTCATCTTCTTCCATCAGTAACTTTACTTGAGGCTATATTTTTATTCACCACATGATATGTGTTGTGCTTGGAGCATCTTGTATGATTTGAGTCTTTGCTTTTTAGTTTACCACAATCATCCATGCGGTACACACCTTTTGGAGAGACACACATGAATCGGAATTTATTAGAATACTCTATGTGCTTCACTTATATCTTTTGAGCTAAATAATTTTTCTCTAGTGCTTCACTTATATCTTTAAGAGCACGGTGGTGGTTTTATTTTATGGAAATTATTGATCTCTCATGCTTCACTTATATTATTTGAGAGTCCATTAGGACAGCATGGTAATTTTCTTTGGCTATAAAATTAGTCCAAATATAATAGGCATCCAAGATGGGTATAATAAAAGCTATCATAAAAAGTGCATTGAATACTATGAGAAGTTTGATTCTTTATGATTGTTTTGAGATATGAAGATGGTGTTAGTAGAGCCATGCTAGTAGAGTAGTTGTGAATTTGAGAGATACTTGTGTTAAAGTTTGTGATTCCCGTAGCATGCACGTATGGTGAACCGTTGTGTGATGAAGTTAGAGCATGATATATTTATTGATTATCTTCCTAATGAGTGGCGGTCGGGGACGAGCGATGGTCTTTTCCTACCAATCTACCCCCCTAGGAGCATGTGCGTAGTACTTCGTTCCGATAACTAATAGATTTTTGCAATTAGTATGTGAGTTCTTTATGACTAATGTTGAGTCCATGGATTATACGCACTCTCACCCTTCCACCATTGCTAGCCTCTCTAGTACCGCACAACTTTCACCGGTACCATAAACCCACCATTTACCTTCCTCAAAACAGCCACCATACCTACCTATATATTATGTAATTTCCATAGCCATTCCGAGATATATTGGCATGCAACTTTCCACCGTTCCGTTTATTATGACACGCTCCATCATTGTCACATTGCTTTGCATGATCATGTAGTTGACATCGTATTTGTGGCAAAGCCACCGTTCATAATTCTTTCATACATGTCACTCATGAGTCATTGCACATCCCGGTATACCGCCGGAGGCATTCACATAGAGTCATATTTTGTTCTAAGTATCGAGTTGTAATTTTTGAGTTGTAAGTAAATAAAAGTGTGATGATCATCATTATTAGAGCATTGTCCCATGTGAGGAAAGGATGATGGAGACTATGATTTCCCCACAAGTCGGGATGAGACTCCGGATGAAAAAAAGAAAAAAGAGAGATAAAAAGGCCCAAATAAAAAATAATGAGAGAAAAAGAGAGAAGGGACAATGTTACTATCCTTTTACCTAGGGATGAAAATGGAGTGGAAACTTTCCGTTTTTCGGAGGAAAAATGGAAACGGAGAGGAAATATGAAAACGAAACGGAAATTTGCAAAACGGAAGTGGAAATGGAAATTTTTATGCGGAAACGGAACGGTGTTTTCCGGTGGAACATACATGGAAACGGAACTTTCCGTTTCCGTAAATATGGAATTTCTATTTTTACTATAGACCTATAGCTGCTTTGTAGCCCAACCACCAATGAGAACACAGTGACACAATTAGTAGAATAGGTCTAAGGCCCAACTTCTACTACCACATGTACTCAACTTGACCCTATACGCAATTGTCCAGTACTACTACAATACTACGCTAAGGTGCTAACATAATGATATTATTTTGTAGCCATGTTAACAACTCATTAAATTTGTTTGTTTTTCTGTGTATTTCTCTATGATTCAAGGGGTTTTTAAGTTCCGATCAATGCCTACTTCTGTTTCCGTATCCTCTTTGTATTTGCTATGTGTCTGTTTCCGGTAGTATCTGTTTCCATATTCATTTCTGGGGTTTCTGTATTCATCTCCGCTTCTGCAAAAAATGTGAAAACAAATATGATGGCACTCAGTTCCGTCCGTTTCCGCTCCGTTTTCATCCGACACTTGTGCTTCAAAGTAGCACCACGATCTTCATGATCGAGAGTCTCCTATGTTGTCACTTTCATATACTAGTGGGAATTTTACATTATAGAACTTGGCTTGTATATTCCAATGATGGGCTTCCTCAAAATGCCCTAGGTCTTCGTGAGCAAGCGAGTTGGATGCACACCCACTTAGTTTCCTATGTTGAGCTTTCTTACACTTATAGCTCTAGTGCACCCGTTGCATGGCAATCCCTACTCACTCACATTGATATCTATTGATGGGCATCTCCATAGCCCGTTGATACGCCTAGTTGATGTGAGACTATCTTCTCCTTTTTGTCTTCTCCACAACCACCATTCTATTCCACCTATAGTGCTATATCCATGGCTCACGCTCATGTATTGCGTGAAGATTGAAAAAGTTTGAGAACATCAAAAGTATGAAACAATTGCTTGGCTTGTCATCGGGGTTGTGCAGGATTTAAATATGTTGTGTGGTGAAGATAGAGCATAGCCAGACTATATGATTTTGTAGGGATAACTTTCTTTGGCAATGTTATTTTGAGAAGACCTGATTGCTTTGTTAGTATGCTTGAAGTATTATTACTTTTATGTCAATATTAAACTTTTGTCATGAATCTTTAGGATCTAAACATTCATGCCACAATAAAGAAAATTACATTGAGAATTATGCTAGGTAGCATTCCACATCAAAAATTCTGTTTTTATCATTTACCTACTCAAGGACGAGCAGGAATTAAGCTTGGGGATTGATACGTCTCCAACGTATCTATAATTTTTTATTGTTCCATGCTATTATATTATCAACCTTGTATGTTTTATATGCATTTATATGCTATTTTATATGATTTTTGGGACTAACCTATTAACCTAGAGCCCTAGTGTCAGTTTCTATCCTTTCCTTGTTTTTGAGTATCGCAGAAAAGGAAAACCAAGCGGAGTCTAACTGACCTGAAATTTCACGAAGATCATTTTTGTACTAGAAGAAGCCCATAGAGTACCGGAGATGGGCAAGAAGAGTCCCAAGGCCACCACGAGGGTGGGGGGCGTTCCCTACCCCCCTGGCCGCGCCCCCTACCTCATGGCCGCCTCGGGGACCCCCTTGACTTGTTCCTGACTCCAACACCTCTTATATAACCCCAAACTTCCAGAAAGAAACCTAGATCGGGAGTTCCGTCGCCGCAAGCCTCTATAGCCATCGAAAACGAATCTAGACCCGTCCCGGCACCCTGCCAGAGGGGGGAATCCCTCTCCGGTAGCCATCTTCATCATCCTGGCGCTCTCCAAGACGAGGAGGGGTAGTTCACTCTCGGGGCTGAGGGTATGTACCAGTAGCTATGTGTTTGATCTCTCTCTCTCTCTCGTGTTCTTGTTTCGGCACGATCTTTATGTATCGCGAGCTTTGCTATTATAGTTGGATCTTATGATGTTTCTCCCCCTCTACTCTCTTGTGATGGAGTGAGTTTTCCCTTCGAAGTTATCTTATCGAATTAAGTCTTTATGGATTTGATAACACTTGATGTATGTCTTGCATGTGCTTATCTGTGGTGACAATGGGATATCACGTGATCCACTTGATGTATGTTTTGGTGATCAACTTGTGAGTTCCGTGACCTCGTGAACTTATGCATAGGGGTTGGCACACGTTTTCGTCTTGACTCTCTGCTAGAAACTTTGGGGCACTCTTTGAAGTTCTTTGTGTTGGTTGAATAGATGAATCTGAGATTGTGTGATGCATAACGTATAATCATACCCACGGATACTTGAGGTGACATTGGAGTATCTAGGTGACATTACGGTTTTGGTTGATTTGTGTCTTAAGGTGTTATTCTAGTACGAACTCTATGATAGATTGAACGGAAAGAATAGCTTCGTGTTATTTTACTACGGACTCTTGAATAGATCGATCAGAAAGGATAACTTTGAGGTGGTTTTGTACCCTACAATAATCTCTTCGTTTGTTCTCTGCTATTAGTGACTTTGGAGTGACTCTTTGTTGCATGTTGAGGGATAGTTATATGATCCAATTATGTTATTATTGTTGAGAGAACTTGCACTAGTGAAAGTATGAACCCTAGGCCTTGTTTCAACGCATTGCAATACAGTTTTCGCTCACTTTTATCATTAGTTACCTTGATGTTTTTATATTTTCAGATTACAAAAACCTATATCTATCATCCATATTGCACCTGTATCACCATCTCTTTGCCGAACTAGTGCACCTATAGAATTTACCAATGTATTGGGTGTGTTGGGGACACAAGAGAGTCTTTGTTATTTAGTTGCAGGGTTGTTTGAGAGAGACCATCTTCATCCTACGCCTCCCATGGATTGATAAGCCTTAGGTCATCCACTTGACGGAAATTTGCTATTGTTCTACAAACCTCTGCACTTGGAGGCCCAACAACGTCTACAAGAAGAAGGTTGTGTAGTAGACATCAGGGATGCTTGATACGTCTCCAACGTATCTATAATTTTTTATTGTTCCATGCTATTATATTATCCGTTTTGGATGTTTAATGGGCTTTAATATACCTTTTTATATTATTTTTGGGACTAACCTATTAACCAAAGGCCCAGTGCAAATTGTTGTTTTTCCCCCTATTTCAGTGTTTCGCAAAAAAGGAATATCAAACGGAATGAAACCTTCAGGAGAGTTATTTTTGGAACAAACATGATCTAGGAGACTTGGAGTGGACGTGGAGAAAGAAGCGAGGAAGCCACGAGGCAGGAGGGCGCACCCAGGGGGTAGGCACGCCCCCACCCTCGTGGGCCCCTCGCAGCTCCGCCGATGTACTTCTTCCTCCTATATATACCCATATACCCCGAAAACATCCAAGAGCACCACGAACCCCTATTTTCATCGCCGCAACCTTCTATACCTGTGAGATCCCATCTTGGGGCCTTTTCCGGCGCTCTGCTGGAGGGGGAATCAATCACGGAGGGCTTGTCGGGGGGATGGACCCCGGGCAGGCAACGGAACCCGGATCCTTTGAAAAAACAACGGGGCCGACGTCGTCCCTCAAGACGGCTCACGCTCGGCCGAGTCGCTCGACTCGGCCAAGCCCCCTCAACCCGGCCTAATCCGCGAGACTTCTCCAACAAGATAGCCGAGGGCGGCCGAGCCCGGCGGACCAAGAATTACCCGACAAGCCAGCCCCCCTTGGCGTGTACTCCAACCCCGCGAAGGGTCAGCGGCTGTCCCATCTCAGCCGTACGATGGGACGAGTCGCCACCAACTGATGACCGAAGCCACAGGGTCCTGCCCATGCCTCTGGTCAGTCGGACGAGGCAACAGTGCCCCCACCTACCCGCTGACCAGGCTCGGCATGGCAACAGTGCACCCATCGTCACCCATGACGCCAGCAAGCGGCGACCTGATGGAGCGCCACTGTAGCCGACTCGACTCGGCCACGCCCTGACGATCGACAAGACGGCCAATAGTGCTACCGTACCCGTCGGGCCCCACGCCCGGGGAACCCGGCGAGACCTGGTACCTAGAGGGTCCCAGCACCGGGTCCCCAGACGCTGACAACCCGACCCCGCGGCCTTGTAACATTACCATTGTACCCCTAGGGGTTGACCTATAAAACCCCCCAGGAGGCCTCCATGCACCGGGTGAGAAAGCAAGTAGGTGAAGAACGCAGCAGTAGAACACCCACACACAAGGAGAGAGTGGCCCAAGCCTCGGCATGCCTTTCTTCCTCCCCAATGCATCTCAAGGAGCAATTTTGTACTGTAACACATAAACCACACTCGGCAGGACTATGGGGTGTTATCTCTCTGGAGAGTCCCGAACCTGGGTATGTCTTGCGTCCCGCGCTCGCTCATGCCAACCTCGCCTCCGGAGCCCACCAGTGCCCTCGAGCCTCCTCCTCTCTTTAGCCATCCCATGGCATCTGTTGTGCGCCCACCACGACAGTTGGCGCCCACCGTGGGGCAGCTCGAGGTCCTGGCCGGAAGCATGCTTCAGACGAGGTTCTACTCTGACTCTGACGAGCCTGTCACACTGGCGGACGATGTCATCGACGCGCTCGCCGTCTCCTTCGCTGCACTGTGCATCTCCGATGCACCTGCGACCGACGAGTACCCCAAGGAGGCGCTCGACTTATCTGACTCCCCCCTTTTCCTTGGTGGCGGTGTTTCCTCCGGGGCAATGGACCTCTGCGTAGAGGTTATTGTCACCGACACCGGCGCCGCTTCTTTGTCCAGCGCGGCGAGGAAGGCCGCCGAAGCTAGGACCGCATTGGGTCGGGCCAGCCCGCCTGACCCCCTGCGGGCCATGATGCAGAGCATGTGCATCCCCATCGGCACCGACATCGACGCCTCCGACATCGCCGAGGCCCGAACCCGCCCTGACGAGGATCGCTAGCGTCTGCTGGACCTCACCGAGACGCTAGCTACATCGCAGCGCCACCTCGACTCCGCTCAGCTGGAGCGCAACGCAGCCTATGGCTTCATGCCAGCCGCGCCTGAGCCAAGCCGGGTCGCCGATGTACGGGCCCAGGGCGGCGCGATCGGGCGCGCCTTCAGCGCCGTCCCTCTCGTCTACGAGACCCCCGTGAAGAACATGCACGCTGCCCAGGCGGCCGCGGTCGGCCTGGACCAGCTCCCGGGCGAAGTGCTGCAGGACCGCCTCAAGAGGGTGAACAACCTCCTCGCTGCGGCTAACGCGCAGCAGGACCGCCTCAACCAACTCGCCAAGCCGGCCGGATCCGGCTCTCCCCGTGTCGCTGGACCGAACGATTTCCAGCACACGGCGTCCTCCCCACCCGGCGAAGCGCACTCCAGCCGCACTCGGACCCGCGCAACCCCGCCCTGACGACCGCCGGCATTTTGGGCGACGAGCCGACCTCGGAGGCCCGAAGCTGGCTCGACCCCCTGCTCCAACCCGCTCGACATTCGGCGGGAGGAGACCCGGCCCCCTGTGGCATGGTGACTGACTGGCTGGGCTCGCGCGCCATCAACGACACCGACGCCTGTCATCGCCTCGACCGACTCGCCCTCTTTCAAGAGCTGGAGGAAACCGGCCCCGTTGGGCCGGCATGCTTCGGACCACGCATCCGAGTTGAGCCCTTTACCAAATGGTTCACGCTCCCCCGCGACACCCCCAAGTACAATGGCACCGTGAAGCCGGAGGACTGGCACACCGACTACACCACCGCCATCGGCATCGCCGGCGGCAACCGCGGCCTCACCGTGTGCTACGCGCCCCTCATGCTCTATGGGTCGACACGCACCTGGTTGAACAGCCTGCCGGAGGGCAGCATCAACGCGTGGGTCGATTTTGAGCATGCCTTCGTGCACAACTTCACGGGCACGTACAAGCGACCCGACCGCCCTATGCAGCTCGCCATGTGCGTGCAGGGACCGGCGGAGACCGGTCGCGAGTACCTCGCACGCTGGACCGAGCTCCAGAACAGCTGCGAGGTGATACGTCTCCAATGTATATATAATTTTTGATTGTTCCATACTATTATATATATTCTGTTTTGGATGTTTAATGAGCTTATTTATACACTTTTATATTATTATTGGGACTAACCTATTAACCGGAGGCCCAGCCCAAATTGATGTTTTTTGCCTATTTCAGTGTTTCGCAGAAAAAGAATATCAAACAGAGTCCAAACGGAATGAAACCTTCAGGAGCGTGATTTTTGGAACAAATGTGATCCAAAGGACTTGGAGAGGACATCAAGCAACCAATGAGGAAGCCACGAGGAAGGGGGCACGCCTACCCCCCTGGGCGCGCCCTCCACCCTCGTGGGCCCCTCGTGGCTCCACCGACCTACTTCTTCCTCTTATATATACCTATGTACCCTGAAAACATCAGAGGGCACGACGAAAACCTAATTCCACCGCCGCAACCTTCTGTACCTGTGAGATCCCATCTTGGGGCCTTTTCCGGCACTCCGCCGGAGGGGGCATTGATCACGGAGGGCTTCTACATCAACACCATAGCCTCTCAGATGATGTGTGAGTAGTTTACCTTAGACCTTCGGGTCCATAGTTATTAGCTAGATGGCTTCTTCTCTCTCTTTGGATCTCAATACAAAGTTCTCCTCGATTTTCTTGGAGATCTATTCGATGTAATCTTCTTTTGCGGTGTGTTTGTTGAGATCCGATGAATTGTGGGTTTATGATCAAGATTATCTATGAACAATATTTGAATCTTCTCTGAATTCTCTTATGTATGATTGGCTATCTTTGCAAGTCTCTTCGAATTATCAGTTTGGTTTGGCCTACTAGATTGATCTTTCTTGCAATGGGAGACGTGCTTAGCTTTGGGTTCAATCTTGCGGTGCTCGATCCGAGTGACAGTAGGGGAAATGACACGTATTGTATTGTTGCCATCGAGGATAAAAAGATGGGGTTTATATCATATTGCGCGAGTTTATCCCTTTACATCATGTCATCTTGCTTAAAGCGTTATTCCGTTCTTATGAACTTATTACTCTAGATGCATGCTGGATAGCGGTTGATGTGTGGAGTAATAGTAGTAGATGCAGGCAGGAGTCGGTCTACTTGTCGTGTTGGTTATTATTTGGTTGACATGAAGAGATTGACATGTGTGGAGTAAATATTTATCTTGTTATTATTATCTCTATCAGATCTCACTCTTGCAAGTGGCCATGAAGAGATTGACAACCCATTTATCGCGTTGGTTGCAAGGTTCTTATTTGTTTGTGTAGGTACATGGTGACTCGCGCGTGGTCTCCTACTGGATTGATACCTTGGTTCTCAAAAACCGAGGGAAATACTTACACTGCTTTGCTGCATCACCCTTTCCTCTTCAAGGGAAAACCAACACATGCTGAAGAGGTAGCACGAGGGCATCCACAAAGTCCAAGCAATTCAATACTTCATCAACGGGTGCCGGGACGACACCCTTCTCAAGCACAAGCTCTTGCGCTCTGAGCCGGCCACCATGCTGCGCTCATGGTGACGGCGGACAAGTACGCCACCGCCGACTCCGCCATGAATATCCAGGTGGCTCTGGATTAGGCCGGCAAAGCAATTTCGGTTCCCCCTCCGAAGCCGGTCGGCGAAGGAAGCCGGCAGCAGCACAACGAGAGAAAAACAAGCGCAAGGCCGATCAGCCGGCTCAGCGCTATGACAACCGGCTCGTCGCAGCCGCCGAGCAGGCTCCCGCGACCGACCCGGCCGCCAAGCGACGGTAGCCGGCAAGACGACATGGAAAACCGCCATGAGTTTCGAGGAGATGCTCGACGCTCCTGGCAAGCACCACAGTGACGCAAGGCCGTCCACGCACACGCTTTAGCAGTGCGCCATCATCATGCTGGATTGAAGTTTGCTTCGAGAAATCTTCTAGATTCGGCCGTGGGAGGCACTTTTATGGAAATCACTTTAGGAGAAGCTACCAAACTCCTAGATAATATTATGGTTAATTATTCTCAATGGCACACTGAAAGATCTACTAGTAAAAAGGTGCATGCAATTGAAGAGATTAATGTTTTGAGTGGAAAGATGGATGAACTTATGAAATTGTTTGCTAATAAGAGTACTCCTATTGATCCCAACGATATGCCTTTGTCTACTTTAATTGAGAATAATAATGAATCTATGGATGTGAATTTTGTTGGTAGGAACAATTTTGGTAACAACGCGTATAGAGGTAATTTTAATTCTAGGCCGTTTCTTAGTAATTCCTCTAATAATTATGGTAATTCCTACAACAATTCTTATGGAAATTATAATAAGATGCCCTCTGATTTTGAATCTAGTATTAAAGAATTTATTAGTTCGCAAAAGAGTTTCAATGCTTTGATTGAAGAAAAATTGCTTAAGATTGATGAGTTGGCTAGGAACATGGATAGAATTTCTCTTGATGTTGATTCTTTGAAAGTTAGATCTATTCCACCTAAGCACGATATCAATGAGTCTCTCAAAGCCATGAGAATTTCCATTGATGAGTGCAAAGAAAGAACCGCTAGGATGCGTGCAAAAAAGGCTTGCTTTGTGAAAGCGTGTTCTTCTAGTTTTCATGATAATAAGGATGAAGATCTAAAAGTGATTGATGTGTCCCCTATTAAATCCTTGTTTTGCAATATGAATCTTGATAATGATGGGACTAGAGATGAGTCAACTTTAGTTAGAAGGCGTCCCAAAAATTCAGAGTTTTTAGATCTTGATGCACAAATTGTTAAAAGTAGGATTGAAGAGGTTAAAACTTTAGATAGCAACGAACCCACTATCTTGGATTTCAAGGAATTTAATTATGATAATTGCTCTTTGATAGATTGTATTTCCTTGTTGCAATCCGTGCTAAATTCTCTTCGTGCTTATAGTCAAAATAAAGCTTTTACTAAACATATCGTTGATGCTTTAATGCAATCTTACGAAGAAAAACTTGAGTTGGAAGTTTCTATCCCTAGAAAACTTTATGATGAGTGGTAACCTACAATTAAAATTAAAATTAAAGATCATGAATGATATGCTTTGTGTGATTTGGGTGCTAGTGTTTCCACGATCCAAAAAACTTTGTGTGATTTGCTAGGTTTCCGTGAATTTGATGATTGTTCTTTAAACTTGCACCTTGCGGATTCCAATATTAAGAAACCTATGGGAAGAATTAATGATGTTCTTATTGTTGCAAATAGGAATTATGTGCCCGTAGATTTCATTGTTCTTGATATAGATTGCAATCCTTCATGTCCTATTATTCTTGGTAGACCTTTCCTTAGAACGATTGGTGCAATCATTAATATGAAGGAAGGGAATATTAGATACAATTTTCTTTAAGGAAAGGCATGGAACACTTACCTATAAAGAAAATTAAATTTCCATATGAATCTATTATGAGAGCCACTTATGGATTGCCTACCAAAGATGGCAATACCTAGATCTATCCTCGCTTTTATGCCTATCTAGGGGCGTTAAACAATAGCGCTTGTTGGGAGGCAACCCAATTTCATTTTTATTCCTTGATTTTTGTTCCTGTTTAGTAATAAATAATTTATCTAGCCTCTGTTTTTGTTGTTTTTTGTGTTTAATTAGTGTTTATGCCAACTAGAATCGTTGGGAAGACTTGGGGAAAGTCTTTTTGATCTTGCTGTAAAAAACAGAAACTTTAGCGCTTGTGAGAATTGCTGTCATTTTTTATTGGAGAGTACTATTTTGTTAATTCTTTTTGAAGATGATTAATAGATAAATTCCTCACGTCCAGCTATTTATTTTAGAATTTTTGGGGTTCCAAAAGTTTGCGTTTGATACAGATTACTACAGACTGTTCTGTTTTTGACAGATTCTGTTTTTGTGTGTTGTTTGCTTATTTTGATAATCTATGGCTAGTAATGGAGTTTATAAACCATATAAAAGTTGTTATACAGTATATTTGACACCAATATAAATAAATAATGAGTTCATTACAGTAGCTTAAATTGGTCTTTTCTTTTCTTTCGCTAACGGAGCTCATGAGATTTTCTATTAAGTGTTGTGTTGTGAAGTTTTCAAGTTTTGGGTGAAGATTTGATGGATTGTGGAACAAGGAGTGGAAAGAGACTAATCTTGGGGATGCCCAAGCCACTCCAAGTTAAAATCCAAGGACACCAAAAAGCCTAATCTTGGGGATACCCCGGAAGGCATCCCATCTTTTGTCTTCGTTCATCGGTAACTTTACTTGGAGCTATATTTTTATTCACCACATGATATGTGTTTTGCTTGGAGCGTATTTTATGATTTGAGTCTTTGCCTTTTAGTTTAGCACAATCATCCTTTCTGTACACACCTTTTGAGAGAGCCACAGATGAATCAGAATTTATTAGAATACTGTATGTGCTTCACTTATATCTTTTGAGCTATATAGTTTTTGTTCTAGTGCTTCACTTATATCTTTTAGAGCACGGTGGTGGTCTTATTTTATAGAAACAATTAATCTCTTATGCTTCATTTATATTATTTTGAGAATCCTTTAGAACAGCGTGGTAATTTGCTTTTAGGCATAATAAAAACTTTCATATAAGTGCATTGAATACTATGAGAAGTTTGATACTTGATAATTGTTTTGAGATATGGAGATGGTGATATTAGAGTCATGCTAGTTGAGTAGTTGTGAATTTGAGAAATACTTGTGTTGAAGTTTTTGATTCCCATAGCATGCACATATGGTGAACCGTTATGTGATGAAGTCGGAGCATGATTTATTTATTGATTGTCTTCCTTATGAGTGGCGGTTGGGGACGAGCGATGGTATTTTCCTACCAATCTATCCCCCTAGGAGCATGTGCATAGTACTTTGTTTCAATAACTAATAGATTTTTGCAATAAGTATGTGAGTTCTTTATGACTAATGTTGAGTCCATGGATTATACGCACTTTCACCCTTCCACATTTGGTAGCCTCTCTATTACCGCGCACTTTTCGCCGGTATCATACACCCACCATATACCTTCCTCGAAATAGCCACAATACCTACCTATTATGGCATTTCCATAGCCATTCCGAGATATATTGCCATGCAACTTTCCACCGTTCTGTTTGTTATGACACGCTTCATCATTGTCATATTGCCATGCATTATCATGTAGTTGACATCGTATTTTTGGCAAAGCCACTGTTCATAATTTTTTTTTCATACATGTCACTCTTGATTCATTGCATTCCCGGTACACTGCGGGAGGCATTCACATAGAGTCATATATTGTTCTAAGTATTGAGTTGTAATTCTCGAGTTGTAAGTAAAAAAGAAGTGTGATGATCATCATTATTAGAGCTTTGTCCCGGTGAGGAAAGGATGATGGAGACTATGATTCCCCCACAAGTCGGGATGAGACTCCGGACGAAAAATAAAAAAATAGGCCAAAAAAAGAAAAGAAAGAAGGCCCAAATAAAAAATGAGAGAAAAAGAGAGAAGGGACAATGTTACTATCCTTTTTCCACACTTGTGCTTCAAAGTAGCACCATGATGTTCATGATAGAGAGTCTCCTATGTTGTCACTTTCATAAACTATTGGGAATTTTACATTATAGAACTTGGCCTGTATATTCCAATGATGGGCTTCCTCAAATTGCCCTAGGTCTTCATGAGCAAGCAAATTGGATGCACACCCACTTAGTTTCTTTTGAGCTTTCATACACTTATTGCTCTAGTGCATCTGTTGCATGGCAATCCCTACTCACTCACATTGATATCTATTGATGGCCATCTCCATAGCCCGTTGATATGCCTAGTTGATGTGAGACTATCTTCTCCTTTTTGTCTTCTCCACAACCACCATTCTATTCCACCTATAGTGCTATGTCCATGGCTCACGCTCATGTATTGCGTGAAAGTTGAAAAAGTTTGAGAACATCAAAAGTATGAAACAATTGCTTGGCTTGTCATCGGGGTTGTGCATGATTTAATATTTTGTGTGACGAAGATAGAGCATAGCTAGACTATATGATTTTGTAGGGATGACTTTCTTTGGCCATGTTATTTTGAGAAGACATGATTGCTTAGTTAGTATGCTTGAAGTATTATTATTTTTATGTCAATATTAAACTTTTATCTTGAATCTTTCGGATTTGAACATTCATGGCACAATAAAGAAAATTACATTGAGAAATATGTTAGGAAGCATTCCACATCAAAAATTCTATTTTTATCATTTACCTACTCGAGGACGAGTAGGAATTAAGCTTGGGGATGCTTGATACATCTCCAATGTATCTATAATTTTTTATTGTTCCATGTTATTATATATTTTGTTTTGGATGTTTAATGGGATTATTTATACACTTTTATATTAGTTTTGAGACTAACCTATTAACCGGAGGCCCAACCCAAATTGTTGTTGTTTTGCCTATTTCAGTGTTTCGCAGAAAAAGAATATCAAACGGAGTCCAAACGGAATGAAACCTTCGGGAGCGTGATTTTTGGAACAAACATGATCCAGAGGACTTGGAGTGGACGTCAAGCAACCAACGAGGAAGCCATGAGGCAGGGGGCGCGCCTACCCCCCTGGGAATGCCCTCCACCCTTGTGGGCCCCTCGTGGCTCTACCGACCTACTTCTTCCTCCTATATATGCCTACGTACCCTAAAAACATCAGAGGGCACCACGAAAACCTAATTACACTGCCGCAACCTTCTGTACCTGTGAGATCCCATCTTGGGGCCTTTTCCGGTGCTCCGCCGGAGGGGGCATTGATCATGGAGGGCTTCTACATCAACACCATAGCCTCTCCGATGATGTGTGAGTAGTTTACCTTAGACCTTCAGGTCCATAGTTATTAGCTAGATGGCTTCTTCTCTCTCTTTGGATCTCAATACTCTTGATGCATGCTGGATAGCGGTCCATGTGTGGAGTAATAGTAGTAGATGCAGGCAGGAGTCGGTCTACTTGTCACAAACATGATGCCTTTATACATGATCATACCTAGATATTCTCATAAATATGCTCAATTATATCAATTGTTCGACAGTAATTTTTTCACCCACCGTCATACTTATGCTATCTTGAGAGAAGCCACTAGTGAAACCTATGGCCCCTGGGTCTATTTTCCATCATACAAGTTTCCAATCTATTTTATTTTGCAATCTTTACTTTCAATTTATATCATAAAAATACTAAAAATATTTATCTTATTATTATTATCTCTATCAGATCCCACTCTTGCAAGTGGCTGTGAAGGGATTGACAACCCCTTTGTCGTGTTGGTTGCGAGGTTCTTATTTGTTTGTGTAGGTACGAGGTGACTCGCGCGTGGTCTCCTACTGGATTGATACCTTGGTTCTCGAAAACTGAGGGAAATACTTACGCTGCTTTGCTGCATCACCCTTTCCTCTTGAAGGGAAAACCAACGCATGCTCAAGAGGTAGCACGAGGGCGTCCATTAAGTCCAAGCAATTCAATACTTCGTTAACGGGTGTCGGGACGGCACCCTTCTCAAGCACAAGCTCTTGCGCTCTGAGCCGGCCACCATGACCGCGCTCATGGTGACGGCGGACAAGTACGCCACCGCCGACTCCGCCATGAATATCCAGGTGGCTCTGGATGAGGCTGGCAAAGCAAAGCCGGTTCCCCCTCCGAAGCCGGCCGGCGAAGGAAGCCGACAGCAGCACAACCAGCAGAACAACAAGCACAAGGCCGATCAGCCGGCTCAGCGCTACGACAACCGTCTTGACGCGGCTGCCGAGCATACGCCCGCGACTGACCCAGTCGCCAAGCGCCAGTAGACCGGCAGGACGACATGGCAACCCGCCATGAGTTTCGAGGAGATGCTCGACGCTCCTTGCAAGGTCCACAGCGGCGCAAGGCCTTCCACGCACACGCTTCGGCAGTGCGCCATCACCAAGTGCATCATGAGGGGCGACATCCCGCCTCCTCCGGCCCCGGCTCTAGGAGCGGGGTAGCTGCCTCCGCCTCCACCACCGCCCCCGGCCGGCGGTGCGATGCGCGACGATGCCTACCCAGCCCAGAACGCAATCTATGTCATCTTCACCAGCCTGGGTGATGACAAGCGCAGCGAGCGCCTCCTTTGGCAGGACATGAACACCGTCATCCCGGCCAAGACGGAGTACATGCATTGGTCCGAGCGCCCGGTCACCTGGACTCGGCAGGACCACCCAGCCATCATGCCGAACCCGGGTGGTTACGCCCTCGTCCTTGACCCCACGATCGTCGCGCCTCGGCGCACGTGCAAGTTCTCCCGGGTGCTCATCGACGACGGCAGCAGCATCAACATCCTCTGCTGCGACACCATGACCAAGCTCGGCCTCGAGGCCAAGGACTTGGAGCCAACCCGGGCGGTTTTCCACGGCATATTTCCCGGCCTCTCCTGCTCCCCGATCGGCCGGATCTAGCTCTACGTCCTGTTCGACGACTGTAGCAACTTTCGACGTGAGTCGATCTGGTTCGAGGTGGTGAACATGTCCATCACGTATCATGCGCTGCTGGGCCGGCCCGCGCTCGCCAAGTTCATGGCGGTCCCCCACTATGCATATCTGAAGATAAAGATGCCGGGTCTGAAGGGCCTCATCACCATCAACGACGACTACCGCAAGTCCATGGAGTGCGCCCGAGACGGCGCCAAGCTCGCTGAGTCGTTGGTCGTAGCCGAGGAGCGGCGCCAGCTCGACCGGATCGTCGCCCTGGCCCAGGAGACGTCGGCCGCACCCGTCCCGGCCGAGGAACCGGCCGATGAGGCCTCGTTCAAGCCCTCCAAGGATACCAAGAAGGTGAAGCTGAACCCGGAAGACCCTGGCTGCAGCAAGTACGTTGTCGTAGACACCCGCCTCGACAGCAAATAGGAAGGCGATCTCATCGACTTCCTCCATGAGAATCGGGATATCTTTGCATGGACCCCAAAAGACATGCCGGGTATCCTGAGGAAGTATGCCGAGCACAAACTTCATGTCCGCAAGGACGCCAAGTTCGTCCGTCAACCCCTATGACCATCGGTGAAGAGGTCGCCAGACTTTTGGCAGCCAGCTTCATCATGGAAGTATTTCACCCCGAGTGGCTGGCCAACCCGGTCGTCGTTTTGAAGAAGAACAACACCTGGCCCATGTGTATCGACTACACTAGCCTGAACAAGGCCTGCCCCAAAGACCCGTTCGCTCTCCCGTGGATCGACCAAGTCATCGACTCCACCGCCGGGTGTGAGCTCCTGATCTTTCTGGACGCTTACTCCGGCTATAACCAGATCAAGCTGGACCCGGCCGACGCCTGAAGACGTCCTTCATCATGCCCTTTGGGGCGTATTGCTACATCATGATGTCGTATAGCTTGAAGAACGCCGGCGCCACTTTCCAGCGCTGCATGCAGAACTGCGTGATGTCACAACTCGGCCGCAATATCCACGTCTATGTGGACGACATTGTGGTGAAGACCAAACAGCACCTCACGCTCCTCGACAATCTGAAGAAGACCTTCGCCAACCTGCGCGAGTACAAGGTCAAGCTCAACCCAAAAAAATGCGTTTTCGGCATCCCGGCCGGAAAGCTATTCGGTTTCCTCGTCTAGGAGCGTGGCATTGAGGCAAACCCGAAGAAAATCAAATCCATTGAGCGCATGCGCAAGCCGGCCTGGATGCGCGATGTCCAGAAGTTCACCGCTGCTTGGCCTTGGTCAGCCGGTTTCTCAGTCGGCTGGGCGAGAGGGCCTTGCCCCCGTATCAACTGATGAAGAAGACGACGTCGTTCAAATGGAACGACCAGGCGGACGAAGCCTTACGAGACCTCAAGCGCACGCTCTCCACCGCACCAGTCCTAGCCGCACCGACTGAGAAGGAGCCGATGTTGCTCTATATCGCGCAACCTCGCGGTCGGTTAGCACAGTGATGGTGGTCGAGCGACTAGAGAAGGATAGGGTCCAAGCCATCCAGCGTCCCGTCTACTACCTGAGGGAGGTGCTCTCCGCCTCGAAGTAGAACTACCCGCACTACCAGAAGATGTGTTACGGCGTGTACTTCACCGCCAAGAAACGGAAGCAGTACTTCCAAGAGCATGTCATCACCATGGTCAGCACGACCCCTCTCGATGACATCATTGGGTCCGGGATGCCTCTGGCTGAGTCGCCAAGTGGGCGCTCGAGCTAGCCGGACATACCATCCTCTACGAGCCCCACACCACAATCAAGTCCCAAGCTTTGTCCGACTTCCTCGTCGACTGGACCGAGACCCGATACCTACCGCCTGAAGGAAATATGCCCTAGACACAATAATAAAGTTATTATTTATTTCCTTATATCATGATAAATGTTTATTATTCATGCTAGAATTGTATTAACCAGAAACATAATACATCTGTGAATACATAGACAAACAGAGTGTCACTAGTATGCATCTACTTGACTAGCTCGTTGATCAAACATGGTTACGTTTCCTAACCATAGACATGAGTTGTCATTTGATTAATGGGATCACATCATTAGGAGTATGATGTGATTGACTTGACCCATTCCGTTAGCTTAGCACCCGATCGTTTAGTATGTTGCTATTGCTTTCTTCATGACTTATACATGTTCCTATGACTATGAGATTATGCAACTCCCATTTACCGGAGGAACACTTTGTGTGCTACCAAACTTCACAACATAATTGGGTGATTATAAAGGTGCTCTACAGGTGTCTCCAAAGGTACTTGTTGGGTTGTCGTATTTCGAGATTAGGATTTGTCACTCCGATTGTCGAAGAGGTATCTCTGGGCCCTCTCGGTAATGCACATCACTTAAGCCTTGCAAGCATTGCAACTAATGAGTTAGTTGCGGAATGATGTATTACGGAACGAGTAAAGAGACTTGCTGGTAACGAGATTGAACTAGGTATTGAGATACCGACGATCGAATCTCGGGCAAGTAACATACCGATGACAAAGGGAACAATGTATGTTGTTATGCAGTTTGAACGATAAAGATCTTCATAGAATATGTAGGAGCCAATATGAGCATCCAGGTTCCGCTATTGGTTATTGACCGGAGACGTGTCTCGGTCATGTCTACATAGTTCTCGAACCCGTAGGGTCCGCACGCTTACCGTTTCGATGACAGTTATATTATGAGTTTATATGTTTTGATGTACCGATGGTTGTTTGGAGTCCCAGATGTGATCACGGACATAACGAGGAGTCTTGAAATGGTCGAGACATGAAGATTGATATATTGGAAACCTATGTTTGGATATCGGAAGTGTTCCGAGTGAAATCGGGATTTTTACCGGAGTACTCGGAGGTTACCGGAACCCCCCGGGAGGTTAATGGGCCATAGTGGGCCTTAGTGGAAGAGAGGAGAGGCGGCATAACAAGGGCTGCGCGCCCCTCCCCCTAATCCAAATAAGATAAGGAGAGGGGGTGGCGCCCCCCTTTCCTTCTTCTCCTCCACCTCTTCCCCCCCCCCCCCCCAAGTCCTAATCCAACTAGGAAAAGGGAGGGAGTCCTACTCTCGGTGCGCGCCCTCTCCTGGCCGGCCGCATCCCCCCTTTTCTCCTTTATATACAGGGGCAGGGGGCACCCTAGAGACACAACAATTGATCAGTTGATCTTTTAGCCGTGTGCGGTGCCCCCTCCACCATAGTCCACCTCAATAATACTGTAGCGGTGCTTAGGCGAAGCCCTGCGTCGGTAGAACATCATCTTCTTCACCACGCCGTCGTGCTGACGAAACTCTCCCTCAACACTCGGCTGGATCAGAGTTCAAGAGATGTCATCAGGCTGAACATGTGCTGAACTCGGAGGTGTCGTGCGTTCGGTACTTGATCGGTCGGATCGTGAAGACATACGACTACATCAACCGCGTTGTGCTAACGCTTCCGCTTTCGGTCTGCGAGGGTACATGGACAACACTCTCCCCTCTCATTGCTGTGCATCACCATGATCTTGCGTGTGCGTAGGAATTTTTTTGAAATTACTACGTTCCCCAACAGTGGCATCCGAGCCAGGTTTTATGCGTAGATGTCATATGCATGAGTAGAACACAAGTGAGTTGTGGGTGATATAAGTCATACTGCTTACCAGCATGTCATACTTTGGTTCGGCGGTATTGTTGGATGAAGCGGCCCGGACCAACATTACGCATACGCTTACGCGAGACTGGTTCTACCGACGTGCTTTGCACACAGGTGGCTGGCGGGTGTCAGTTTCTCCAACTTTAGTTGAACCGAGTGTGGCTATGCCCGGTCCTTAAGAAGGTTAAAACAGCACTAACTTGACAAACTATCGTTGTGCTTTTTATGCGTAGGTAAGAACTTTCTTGCTTAGCCCGTAGCAGCCACGTAAAACTTGCAACAACAAAGTAGAGGACGTCTAACTTGTTTTTCCAGGGCATGTTGTGATGTGATATGGTCAAGACGTGATGAGATATAAGTTGTTGTATAAGATGATCATGTTTTGTTGAAGTTATCGGCAACTGGCAGAAGCCTTATGGTTGTCTCTTTATTGCATAAGATGCAAGCGCCAAATAATTGCTTTACTTTATCGCTATGCGATAGCAATAGTTGCAAGAGCAATAATTGGCGAGACAACCATGTGACGACACGTTGATATAGATCAAGATGATGGAGATCATGGTGTCATGCCGGTGACGATGGAAATCATGACGATGCTTTGGAGATGGAGATCAAAGGCACAAGATGATGATGGCCATATCATGTCACATATTTTGATTGCATGTGATGTTTATCTTTTATGCATCTTATCTTGCTTTGATTGACGGTAGCATTATAATATGATCTCTCACTAATTATCAAGGTACAAGTGTTCTCCTTGAGTATGCACCGTTGCGAAAGTTCTTCGTGCTGAGGCACCACATGATGATCGGGTGTGATAGGCTCTACGTTCAAATACAACGGGTGCAAAACAGTTGCACACACAGAATACTCAGGTTAAACTTGACGAGCCTAGCATATAACAGATATGGCCTCGGAACACTGAGACCGAAAGGTCGAGCGTGAATCATATAGTAGATATGATCAACATAGTGATGTTCACCATTGAAACTACTCCATCTCACGTGATGATCAGACATGGTTTAGTTGATATGGATCACATGATCACTTAGAGGATTAGAGGGATGTCTATCTAAGTGGGAGTTCTTAAGTAATATGATTAATTGAACTTAAATTCATCATGAACTTAGTCCTGGTAGTATTAGCATATCTATGTTGTAGATCAATAGCTCGCGTTTAGCTCCCCTGTTTATTTTTGATATGTTCCAAGAGAAATCTAAGTTGAAAGATGTTAGTAGCAATGATGCAGATTGGATACGTGATCTGAGGTTTATCCTCATTGTTGCACAGAAGAATTATGTCCTTGATGCACCGTGAGGTGACAAACTTATTGCAGGAGCGGATGCAGATGTTATGAACATTTGGCTAGCTCAATATGATGACTACTTGATAGTTTAGTGTACCATGCTTAAACGGCTTAGAATCGGGACTTCAAAGACGTTTTGAACGTCATGGACCATATGAGATGTTCCAGGAGTTGAAGTTAATATTTCAAGCAAATACCCGAGTTGAGAGATATGAAGTCTCCAACAAGTTCTATAGCTAAAAGATGTAGGAGAATAGCTCAAGCAGTGAGCATGTGCTCAGATTGTCTGGGTACTGCAATCGCTTGAATCAAGTGGGAGTTAATCTTCCAGATAAAATAGTGATTTGACAGAATTCTCTAGTCACCATCACCAAGTTAGTAGAACTTCGTGATGAACTATAATATGCAAGGGATAACGGAAACGGTTCCCAAGCTCTTCGTGATGCTGAAATCGACGAAGGTAGAAATCAAGAAAAGCATCAAGTGTTGATGGTAAACAAAACCACTAGTTTCAAGTAAAGGGACAAAGGGAAGAAAGGGGAACTTCAAGAAGAACGGCAAGCAACTTGCTGCTCAAGTGAAAAAACCCAAGTCTGGACCTAAGCCTGAAACTGAGTGCTTCTACTACAAAGGGACTGGTCACTGGAAGTGGAACTACCACAAGTAATTGGCGGATAAGAAGGATGACAAAGTGAACATAGGTATATTTGATATACATGTTATTGATGTGTACTTTACTAGTGTTTATAGCAACCCCTCAGTATTTGATACTAGTTCAGTTGCTAAGAATAGTAACTCGAAACATGAGTTGCAGAATGACCAGAGACTAGTTAAGGGTGAAGTGACGATGTGTATTGGAAACGGTTCCAAGATTGATATGATCATCATCGCACACTCCCTATACTTTTGGGATTAGTGTTAAACCTAAAATAAATGTTATTTAGTGTTTGCGTTGAGCATGAATATGATTGGATCATGTTTATTGCAATACGGTTATTCATGTAAGTTAGAGAATAATTGTTGTTCTGTTACATGAATAAAACCTTCTATGGTCATACACCCAATGAAAATGGTTTGTTGGATCTCTATTGTGGTGATACACATTTTCATAATATGGAAGCCAAAAGATGCAAGGTTAATAATGATAGTGAAACTTATTTGTGGCACTGCCATTTAGGTCATATCGGTATAAAGGGCATGAAGAAACTACATACTGATGGACTTTTTGAACCACTTGATTATGAATCACTTGGTACTTGCGAACCATGCCTCATGGGCAAGATGACTAAGACTCCGTTCTCCGGAACTATGGAGCGAGCAACAGATTTGTTGGAAATCATACATACAAATGTGTGTGGTCCGATAAATATTAAGGCTCGCGACGGGTATCATTATTTTCTGATCTTCACAGATGATTTGAGCAGATATGAGTATGTCTACTTGATGAAACACAAGTCTGAAGCATTTGAAAAGTTCAAAGAATTTCAGAGTGAAGTGGAGAATCATCGTAACAAAATAAAAGTTTCTACGATATGATCGCAGAAGTAAAACATTTGAGTTACCAGTTTGGCCTTCAGTCAAAACAATGTGAAATAGTTTCACTACTCACGCCACCTGGAACACCACAGTGTAATGGTGTGTCCGAACGTCATAACCGTACTTTATTAGATATGGTGCAATCTATGATGTCTCTTACCAATTTACCACTATCGTTTTGGGGTTATGCATTAGAGACAGCTACATTCACGTTAAATAGGGCACCATCTAAATCCGTTGAGACGACACCGTATGAACTATGGTTTGGCAAGAAACCTAAGCTATCGTTTCTTAAGTTTGAGGTTGCAATGCTTATGTGAAAAAGTTTCAACCTGATAAGCTCAAACCCAAACTTGAGAAGTGCGTCTTCATAGGATACCCAAAAAGAAAATGTTGGGTACACCTTCTATCACAGATCCGAAGGCAAGATATTCATTGCTGAGAATGGATCCTTTCTAGAGAAGGAGTTTCTCTCGAAAGAAGTGAGTGGGAGGAAAGTAGAACTTGATGAGGTAACTATACCTGCTCCCTTATTGGAAAGTAGTTCATCACAGAAATCTTTTCCTGTGACTACTACACCAATTAGTGAGGAGGCTAATGATGATGATCGTGTAATTTTAGATCAAGTTACTACCAAACCTCATAGGTAAACCAGAGTGAGATCCGCACCAGAGTGGTACGGTAATCCTGTTCTGGAGGTCATGTTACTTTACCATGACGAACCTACGAAGTATGAGGAAGCGATGATGAGCCCAGATTTCACGAAATGGCTTGAGGCCATGGTGTCGGATTTCGGGTTCCGGCAGACCCTTGAGGTTCGAACACTGGGGTGCACGCGGAGATTTCGTATCCTACCTACCTGCACCCCTCCGCCTTGCTAGGATCTAAACTGTGGCAAAAACAACACAAGAGACGCGGGGTTTATACTGGTTCGGGCCACCGTTGTGGTGTAATACCCTACTCCAGTGTGTGGTGTGGTGGATTGCCTCTTGGGCTGATGATGATGAACAATACAAGGAAGAACAGCCTCGTGAGGGTCTGTTCTTGGCTGGGGCAATTAACTGCTGGGAGGAGCTCAGTCACCTCTCTCTCTCTCTCTCTCTCTCTCTTCCTGATCTTCTCTATCCTTCCAAACACTCGGCCCCCCTCTTTCTCTATTTGTGTCCCTGTATCTTGCGGGTGGCTGGTCCTATTTATAGAGGCCCTGGTCCTCTTCCAAAATATCGAGCGGGAAGGGAGCCAACAATGGCGGGCTAATTTGAAGGGGGACAGCTAGTACAAGCTACCTTGACAAAAGTAGTCTTCGCCTACGCAAAGCTCTGGTGATGACGCCGTCTTGGGCTCCATGGTGACCTCCGTCTCGTAGTCCTTCTGGTCTTGGTCACGTTGCACCAAAATGGCAACCTTTGACGGATGCCTTGGTACTCCGCGGCTGCGCTTGCCCCCCTTGCACCAAAGAGGGAAGGAGGACACTGCGCGGGCTGGCACCCGCCTGGCGCCCTCGGTCGTCATGGCTTGCGTCACGGGTACCTCATGAGGTACCCCACCTTGATCTCTCCGCCTTCTCGTGAGCCAGCCTGACGAGGCCATGCCTGAGGAAGCTCCGCGTCGTCCGCCCCGTGAGGCTTGGCCCCTCGCGAGGGTCTTGGGTTTGTGTTGGTGAAGATGGGCCGCGCTGGGCCCCCCTTTGAGCCACGCCGCAGGCCGCAGGCAGGCAAGTCTGGGGACCCCCATTCCCAGAACGCCGACAGTAGCCCCCGGGCCCAAGGCGCGCCCGGACTTGGCCGTGCAGGGAGGCGGAAGGGCAAGAGCGAAGCGCCGCGGGCCCTAACAGTCTGCGGCCTTGGGCACCACGTGGCGGTTGATTGGACACGGGCATCTCCACTTCCCCATGGCGCCTTGGCAACTGCACGGATTGGACAAGTCCCTACATGCAAAGTGGGTCATGATTACCTGCGATCATGGAGGTAGGCGATTGGCCTTCGCCGGCTATAAGTACGGAACAGCATGCGCCCTTCCAGTCCATCCCTCCTTGCTTCTCCTTCTTCCCGATCCTTGCTCCGTCTTGCTGCGATGGCTCCGATCCGCCGGTTCTCGATGGCAGAGAAGGGAAAGGCTCCCCGAGAGGAACCAGACCCACTCCCACCGAAGAAACGGCTCGCCCCCCATGGCTCGGACGAGGGGGCCCTTCAGGTGGTGTCGAGGCCTTTGTGCGAGCGGGCACCGCCGGGGTTCCCGCTTCCATTGTACGCCCACGTCGAGGGCCCTAAAGGAGCTGATGCTGACCGCCGCAGGCGGCGCCGCCGTCGGCGCCGGCGGGTCACGAAGGTGTGGGTCGTCCCCCTGGGGTCCACACCGAGGGCTCCTCCCGAGAGTTCATGCTTCACGTCGCCTTTCCTCTTCAGTCTTGGATCCGCCTTCCTCCCTTCTTCGCCTCCATCATCCCGCAGGGGGAGCTCCTAGAGCTCTGGCTGCAGCACGCCGGCTGCAGCACCCTCGCGACCGAGGCTGAGGTTGCGGTCATTGCCCCGGGCGAGGTCTACATGACTCGGGGCTGGAAAGAGATCGCCCGGGTTTGCAGGGTAAGGGGCGTCTTCGCGGTCCACTTGGATTACGATGGTGCTTCGGTGATGCTCTTCAAGGTCTTCGATGCGAGCGGGCGCCGGCTGGAGTGCTGCCCTAGGGAAGGTGGCCAGGACCCTGCCGCGACGAGGACTGGGCCCGCCAACCGCTCCCTTGGCGGCTCCTCAGGTGGTGGAGGCGTCGGAGGTTCCAGCGACTCCGACGAGCTCTTCGCGACTCCGGAGACGAGCGACGATAGCTATGAGCCCCCGAGCCGGCGCCGCTCCTGGAGCAGGGCGGGCTCGTCAGGCCACCACCGACCCTGATCTGGATGGGGTTGGCGTCGGTGCTTGACGGCCCACTGTTGATGATGGCGTCTTTTGCTGGGACACGCATAGTTTGTGTCCCTTTAGGATCTGTTCCCGGCGAGGAATCAAAAACGCGTCCCGTGGGGGCTTGTAAGGTGCCTGTGATCCTGTTTTGTTAATGTAACCCCTGTCGTAGAATTGTGCGAGTTGCTCATTCCGTCTTAGCTCAGTCCTCCCTTTCGAACCTCATGAGGGCTTGGTGCTCTGCGCCTGCTTCAGCCGTCGCTGGTATGCCAGGTCACGATGCCGTGGTCAAGGCCAGGAGGTGAGCGACCCAGAGTCCGGTAAGAGCCCCTGAATCGCGATGCTCAGGAGGTCCCCTTTGGCGCCCAAGTAGCCGTCGTTTGGTGAGAAAGGAGAGTGGCATCGCTAACACGGGATGGCATTAGGTACGGGGATGGTGCCACGGTAGCTGGTGCTTCCGGGTGATGACTTATCTCGAGGATCAGGGGCCGCTCTCTAGTGTGTCGCCGGGTCCGTGCATCGACAGGCGCAAGGTTGCTCGGCGAGGTCCTCGCGTGCCTCTCCCCTCTCGCCTTTGTTCCCCTTTCTGCTCTACGTCCTCGGGTCCCGGCCCTCGAGCGGGTCTCAGATGTCGCTGGTATGCCAGGTCGCGATGCCGTGGTCAAGGCCAGAGGGTGAGGGCTGGAGAGCTGGTAGGAGCCCTGAGTCGCGATGCCCAGGCACCCCCCTTTAACGTGCAAGCGGTTCGCGCGGGCGAGAGCGAAGGAGACACTGCAAGGGCCTTGCCTGACGCAGCTCCTTCAGGAGGTCCTGCAGGTCCACCATAGAAAAAAACAAGGTGTTGCCATGACAATTGACAGTCAGCCGTTGGTTTCTTCCAAGGGGTAGTGAGGCACTGAAGGCTTGACGAGGTGACGCTATGCGGGGCTGCCGCGGCCAGAGCTCAGCCATCTAGGTTTGTCGGCATTGCAGGGACGGACCCATGCGCAAGCGTCGTGTCGTTTGGGAAAAGCTTCGTTAGTTGGCATCAGCTGAGCAGGCAACTAGGTAAAACACATTAGCCGCGAAGGAGTGGATTCGTTCAAATAGACGCTGGGAATGCGGACATCACTGGGTCAGGCCCGAGCGACTTGGGGATCATGCAGCCTGAGGGGCGCCCCCAACAAGGTAAGCTAACAACATGGAATGAAAAAGGGATACACGCCGCAGGGACGGACCCACGCGGCCTGGGAATAATGCAGCCCTGGGGGGGTGCTCCCAACTGGAAGTAAAACTGGAAAGGTGTCACCTGATGATGTTGAGGACGAAGGAGCGTTGATGTAGCAGGCTCGGTGGGCTGCGGGAGCCGATCCTCACGAGCCCCCAGGCCCAAGGGCCTCGGGAGGCTCTGGAGGCGCTGGCGGCTCCTCGCGGGCCATCTCCATCCCTGCCAGGGCAGCGGAACGCCTGGCCTCTCGTCCCTCCGTGATGCCCCTCATGAGGCACTGGTACGCGTCAGCCGCGCTTGGCAAGCCGTAAGGCATGCGAACGTAGCTGTGGGGTGGGCCTCCGCAGCGCCCCACTCGCGAGGGCCAGAGGCGCTCCAGAGAGGCGACTCGGTTGAGCCCTGGTATGTCGACGCAGACGCGCAGCCCACCATCCTTGCCTGGATGGGGGGCCACTGCTGGTAGGCGGCGGCCGCCTTTCATGACCTTTGACTCCTGTAGCTCCTGAATGGCCTTGCTGACGAACTCCTGAGGGTCTGGATCTCCTTTCCTTGATCCTTCTTGAGGGAAACGTGCTTCGAAACACGCCTCCATGTGGTGCCGAAGCGCCTCCGTCGTGACCCTAGCTAGGTCGGTGGCCCTCCAGGGGAGAGCCCCCGAGCCCTGCCTGAGGAGGGCGCCGGGCGCGCTTTCCTATGCGATGGAAGGAGGCTCCCCCTGGGCAGGCGCAGGCCCAGAGGGGCCTGTCTCCTGGGTGGTCGGGACGGACGATGTCTTCTTCTTCTTAGGGGCTGTCTCGGGAGGCCTCCTGCTTCCATGATCCGGGTCTTCTAGTGACGTGGCCTGAAAGGCTCGTTCCAGGGAACACACCACGTCCTTCTCTTCACAGGGCACCGTGATGACTCCGCCACTTCCTGGCATCTTGAGGACGTTGTAGCCATGGTGAGTTACGGCCATGAACTTGGCCAGTGCTGGGTACCCAAGGATGGCGTTGTACGGCAGGCGAATGTGAGCGACATCGAAGTCGATGAGCTCAGTGCGGTAGTTGTCGCGTGCCCCGAAGGTGACAGGGAGGCGGACATGCCCAATCGGGACCGTGGAGCCGTCGGTGATACCGGAGAAAGGCTTGGTTGGCTGAAGCTGGCTGTAGGGCACTTGGAGGTTGCTGAATGTTTCCACGGACAGGACGTTGAGCCCTGCCCCGCCATCGATGAGGGTCTTGGTGACCACCACGTTGCTGATGATTGGGGAACAAAGCATCGGGAGGACTCCGGCTGTAGCCGCACACTTGAGCTAATCTGCTGAGCTGAACGTGATGGCGCACGCCGACCACTTGAGAGGGTGCGTGGCTTCGAGCTTGGGGAGGACTGCGTTCACTTCGCGGGCGAACTGCTTGAAGATGCGCTGAGAGGCTGGAGCTTGTGCCCCGCCCAGGATGCAGGCGATCGCGCGCGGCTCCTGGAAGCCCCCAGCCCCGTCGTCCTGGTGGCGGTCTTCGTTTCTTCTTGGCTGCGACGGCAGCGGTGGGAGGCCTGTGTTGCCTTGTGGGCGATCCACGCAAGGCTGATCCCTCTAGTCCCCCTCGCGATGCTGATCCCTCCAGCCTCCCTCGCGAGGCGGGTCTTGCCAGCGATCCTCGCGAGGTTGGTCGCGCCACCCTTGGCGTGGGCCACGGTCTTCCCAGCGTCCTGCGTTCCTTCCTCCTCCTCGGCCGTAGCCCCGGTCACTGCGGTCAGGGCGACGGCCGGTCCTTCCTTCTTGCACGGCTCGGAGCTCTTGACATTCGTTGGTGTTGTGGGTGTGGAGGTCGTGGTACACACAGTACCGGCCGCCCTTGGAAGGTTCGGGCTGATCACTGCCTCGCTTGGTGTCTGGTTCTGCCGCGAGCATGGCAGCCCCCTTGCACTTCACATCCTTGGCCTTGGGCTTCTTCTCTTCGGGGTCCGCGGCAGGCAGCTCGAGGAGGGAGAGACGCCCTTTCTCGGCCCTGGCGCACTTGGTTGCCAGGTTGAACAGCTCCAAGGAAGTGCACAGGTCTGTAGGATCGAAAGTATGTCTAGAGGGGGGGTGATTAGACTACTTGACCAATTAAAAACTTAGCCTTTTCCCAATTTTAGTTCTTGGTAGATTTTAGCTATCTTAGAGCAAGTCAAGCAATCATCACACAATTCAAGCAAGCATGCACAGAGTTTATTGGCAGCGGAAAGTAAAGCATGCAACTTGCAAGAATGTAAACGAAAGGGTTTGGAGGATTCAAACGCAAATGGAGACACGGATGTTTTCCCATGGTTCGGATAGGTGGTGCTATCCTACATCCACGTTGATGGAGACTTCAACCCACGGAGGGTAACGGTTGCACGAGTCCACGGAGGGCTCCACCCACGAAGGGTCCACGAAGAAGCAACCTTGTCTATTCCACCATGGCCATCGCCCACGAAGGACTTGCCTCACTAGCGGTAGATCTTCACGAAGTAGGCGATCTCCTTGCCCTTACAAACTCCTTGGTTCAACTCCACAATCTTGTCGGAGGCTCCCAAGTGACACCTAACCAATCTAGGAGCCACCACTCTCCAAGAACAAATGGTGTGTTGATGATGAACTCCTTGCTCTTGTGCTTCAAATGATAGTCTCCCCAACACTCAACTCTCTCTCATAGGATTTGGATCTGGTGGAAAGAAGATTTGAGTGGAAAGCAACTTGGGGGAGGCTAGAGATCAAGATTCATATGGTAGGAATGGAATGTCTTGGTCTCAACACATGAGTAGGTGGTTCTTTCTCAGAACATATGAGTAGGAATGGTGTATGTGTTCTGATGGCTCTCTCTTCGAATGAAGAGGTGGTGGAGCGGTATATATAGCCTCCACACAAAATCCAACCGTTACACACAATCTACCAATCTCGGTGGGACCGAATCAGAAAACTCGGTCTGACCGAAGTGGTAAACCTAGTGACCGTTAGGAATTTCGGTGGGACTGAGATGCAACTCGGTAGGACCGATTCGGTTAGGGTTTGGGCATAACGTAATCTCGATGAGACCGATCGCACAAACTCCGTGAGACCGAGTTCGGCAATTAGCTAACCAGAGAGTTGGTCAGGCAAACTCGGTGGGACCGACTTGCTCTTTCGGTGAGACCGAAACGTTACAAGAAGGAAACATAGAGTTTACCTTGCATTCTTGGTGGGACCGATTCGCTCTTTCGGTGAGACCGAAAAGTTACGAAAGGGAAACAGAGAGTTTGCAAGCCCATCTCTGTGAGACCAAGAACCTTATCGGTAGGACCGAATTGCTAGGGTTTGGCACTGGCAAATGACAAGTGAAACTCGGTGGCGCCGGATTGACAGAATTGGTATGACCGAGTTTGGCTTAGGGTTTAGGTCATTTGTGGATATGGAAAGGTGGTTGAGGATTTTGGAGCATATCACTAAGCACATAAAGCAAGAGGCTCATTAAGCAACACCTCATCCCTCCTTGATGGTATTGTCTTTTCCTAAAGACTCAATGTGATCTTGGATCACTAAAATATAAAATGAAGAGTCTTGAACTTTTGAGCTTGAGCCAATTCTTTGTCCTTAGCATTTTGAGGGTTCCACTTTCACATCCATGCCATGCCAATCATTGAGCTTTCCTGAAATAATCATCTTGGAATAGCATTAGCTCAATGAGCTATATGTTGTTATGAATTACCAAAACCACCTAGGGATAGTTGCACTTTCAATCTCCCCTTTTTGGTAATTGATGATAACATATAGATCAAAGCTTTGACAAATGATAATAAGCATGAAATATATCGTCGCTTTGAGAAGTATGTGACAAATAAGAGCTCCCCCTAAATTTATGCATATTTAAAATTTGCTTTGGACTGCAAATGCACATGGAGTTAGAATCATGGGTTACTCTTCCATGTCACATACGTCTTGGTGGAGCGCTCAAAAATGATAAGATTGAAATACATGCACTCATCACCAAGAATAGTGAATGATCACAAATGGTAGATAGAATGATAATATTTAAGCAAGCATTAAGCAAACATTAAGTGTAGCTTATGATCAAACACATGATCATCGATGTCTCACAAGCATAAGGACGTAGTATCTCACACACAAGCAAACAAAGTTCGAAAAAAAACCACCAAATAAAGTAAGAGAGAAAAGCAACACTCTCTCTCTCGAAGCCTATGATCTATACATCTTCTCCCCCTTTGGCAACAAGTTACCAAAAAGTTCCTAGAAAATGCATAGTGCTAAGTCGGCGCTCAGGCTTGATCTTCAGGTGGTGGTGGAGTCCGGAGCACGCCAAGGACGAAGCCTTCAGTAGAAGTGGTCGGAGTCGAGGCTGAAGTGGATGCTGGAGCTGGTGGAACGGAGGCTGTAGCTGGTGCAGACGTTGTGGCTCTAGTGTCAGCAACTGGCAGTGCAGACGACCTCGGACCTCGTGGCACCCTGGCAAAAGCATCAGTTGTGGTCCTGCCTCTCCTCTCATTCATGTCCTCCTGAAGCTGCTCCACGGCGGTCTGTATTTCTGTCACCTTGATGTCCATGTCATAGAATCTCTGTTCCATGATCCTCTCTAGGCTCGCCTGGTTCTGAGTCAGGGTGGCAAGTCCTTGCTCAATACGCAGGGTGGACGCTATCAGGTAACCGAGCTGCTCTTGTTTGGTCTTCAAGAAGTAATCAGATGCCTCTGCTTGAGTAGGCATCCTGGCAGCTTTTTCCTTCCTCGCCTTCTCCTTCTGAGCTTGTGAATGTGCAGATGAGGGTTCATTTTCAGTCATAACCACTTGGTTATCCTCAAAATCTGGACGGATGGGCAGGTGTTCCTTGTCCAATAAATACACGCCCGTGCCCATCTTGGAGTTGATGAGCTCCTAAATCTGTGGGGCATACCCACAACTCCTCTTCTGGTCTTCAGCTGTCCTCTTGATTGTTTCCACAATGAGACTCATGACCTTGAATTTCTAAGGCATGTCAAATACATGAAGCAAGTTGATCGCGTGACCTCTGATCATCTTGCGATCTCCAGATTTGGGCAGAAGGGTGTGCCTAAGGATCCAGTTGATCATAGGCAATCCTGAGAGCAGATAGTGCACGTAGCCAAACTTGAACGTGTCAAGCGCTTCATTCGGGATCTCCTTGTACATGCTGGACATGGAGTTGTGATCCATCTTTTTCTTGGCATAGATGTCCAAGTCATTAGCTTGCTCCTCTGGGGCATTGGTCAACTTCGCCCATTTCTTCCACAGTGGATTGGTACCTTGTACCCTCAGACATCCATGTGATCCTGCCATCCGGATACAAGTGTGCTGTGGAGTAGAATTGCATGATCAGCTCCTCGTTCCACTTTGTGAGCTTCTGCCCAACAAAGTCTGCAACTCCACATGCACTAAAGTTGTCAAACACACCGGGGTAGTGCTCTTCATTGTCCTTGATGTAGGTCCAGTCGACCCATCTCATGTCACAAACGATTGGCTTCTTGTCAAGCAAAACAGTCTCATAGAAATCTTGTTGCTCCTTGGTATGGAATCTATAATCCACGGCAGTCCTTCTCCTAGAAGCATACGGATCTGCTTCTCTCCATTTCCTCAGCCCTGAATCCCTCCTGAGCTTCATATCCTCAGCCACAGGATGAGCATCGTTGTGGTCTGGGATCTTGGGCTTGATCTTCCTAAGGACACTCTCTTCCTCTTCTTCGATAGCTTCAGGCATTGGGGCCTTGTTCTTTTCTGCAGCTGGGATGCTTCGTATATTTCTCTTTGGTGCACCCTTAGGCTTAGATGCAGCCTTAGGTGCATCCTTGGGCTTGGATGCAGCTGTTCCTGACCTTATAGCATCTCCCATGAGTTTGGCTGCCTTGGGTGCTGGTGCAGCAACCTCTTCTTCTTCCTCCTCATCGACCATGATGGAGGCCTTCCCAAGCACTCTGGCTATAGTCTTTTTGACTCTTTCTTTCCTCTTCTTGCCCTCAGCAGCAACGGGCTCAGTGGGAGCAGGCTTCACAGTTGAAGCCCTAGCCTTTGACATGGGCTGCCTGCCTGCTGGCCTTTTGATCTTCAGCCCTGGCTTGGTTCCTTGAGCTGGTTCAGCTCTCTTGGATGTGGCCTCTTCCTCTGCCACATAGTCTTCATCCTCAGAATCATACGTTCTCTTCTTCCTTTGACGTGTGGTAGCCTTGGGCAGATTGCTAGGGGTGCTCCTGCTGCCATCATCAGAAGAGCTTGAGGGGCTAGTGCCCTCACTCATCACAACTTGCTGCTCAGACACATTCTGGCTGTCACTTTGATCAGACATGTTGCAAACTAACTGCTGACCTTGTGAATAGATTATGGATAAGATAGAGTGGATGAGTATCACAAAAAGCAGAGATTTTTGCAAAAGATTAATTCAAAAACTTAGTTTTAGTTTTCCACAGAAAGCATCTCGGATCTACCGATTTTCAAACTCGGTGACACCGAAGCAGTTTTGGCACCAGAACTGGTGAACTCGGTCAGACCGAGTCATAGTTCGGTGGCACCGAGACTGCTAGGGTTTCACAGAATTCCAAAATCGGTCGCACCGATAAGTTATTCTCGGTCAGACCGAGTTTCACTTGTGCAATGGCAAAAGCCAGATCGGTGGGACCGAGTTTTTCAACTCGGTGGGTCCGAGATGGTTTCGGCGGAAACCTAACCCTAAAATTTTCGAATTAAACCTATTCTACGAGATCATTGACTGGATAGGAGTGTTTCAATCGTGGCAAGAATCATAATGATCACAATGTGCTAGGAATCGGAGTGGAGAATAGCACAAAGATCGAGTCCATACCCTAGTTCGGCGGAGACTCGCTACAGCGGCAACGGCGGGGCAGAAATCCGTTGACGGCGGCGGAGACCAGCGACTGGAGGCTGCTGGTGGCGAGAAGACGATCCGGAGACCAGGAAGGCAGAGCAGGCTATCGCGCAGGCGAAGAGGTTTCGGAGAAATTTCCAAAATTTTGCCCGTCACAATATATAGCCCGACCCTGTCGGTGTGACCGAGTGGAACAACTCGGTGGCACCGAGATGCAAAACTGTGTGCAGTTATTGCAACTCGGTGTGACCGAAAAGTTCAAATCGGTTGCACCGAGATCGAAAACCTAGATCAACTTAATGAACTTGGTAGGACCGAAAATGGAGTATCGGTCAGACCGAGATTCATAAAGAAGTTTTGGAAGTTTAAGTCTATGACGAATCGGGGACTCCGAGCGCTCCTCACACAGAGTGGTTCGAATCTGACTTGATCAAGTTTTGTGATGCAGCATGAATAGAGTTTGAGACGAGAAAAGCATAGATAGCTAGAGGAGGTTCTTAGGCATTCTTGTCCATCCACTTGGCAAAAGAAGAAAGCCAAACAATCAAAACAACAAGTGGATGTCCTCGAATGAGTAAAATATGCAACCAACATGCTCACACAATAAGATGGCAAAAGAAATATGTGGCAAAGCATGCACAACCAATTCTAGCATCTATCAAGCAATTTGCGATGACTAGGTCATCTATATATGAGTATATTGACTTAGGAGTCAAGTGAGAACACTTGATCATAGGTCATACTCATCGTTTAAGCTCAAGTGGGGTTACCACTTTTACATAAAGCATTGTTGTATTCACATCTTTAGAGTTGCTTTAGCTCAAGTCTAAGAGTAAAGCTCCCCCTAGATGTGATATCCCCTTTAAGAGGGATGAACTAACCTTGGGTTTTGTCAATGATGACTTCATGTAGATGTTGAAGATGTGGATGCTCAATGTTGATGTAGATCACTTGGAGCTATCCATTTGAGTGAATTGCACTTTCAATACCTACATGGGTTAGTCCCACAAGGAACAAACAAGGATATCCATAGACATAGAGTGATGCACACACAAGATGATGTCCATGAAAACTTTAGGTTACCTTGTCCCTTGTCTTACCAACACAAGGGTTTGTGACTCCTTGAACTAGTGCAAGATGTGGAAGTTGATTGCACTTGTTCTTGCCAAAATGATAAGAGTGAAGTATGTTGGCGGAGTCACCCTCAAGAACTCTCTAGTTCTTCTTCTTTTGGATCCACACCATCTTGATGGGAATCCTTGGAGTTGTAGTCGTACTTGATGTAGTGGAACTTGAAGTAGTCTTGGGAATCCACTTGACTAAGGTCTTAGGAGCTTCTTCAAATGCATCAATCTCCTCTTGAAGCTTGTCCTTGCCTTTTTGCTTGTAGTCTTGTGGTGGAAGATCATCTTGAGCTTGTGTCCCCTTGAAAGAAGTGTCATACTTCTCTTGTTGAGGAACAAACTTTGTCTTGGGGTATTGATCTTCTTCCCATTCAACTCCATTGGCATTGAACTTTCGTTCAAAACCAACACCTTGATTCTTCCGGTGCATTCCTTGCTTGCGCACAATTTCCTCGAATTCCTTACTCCCGGCAAGGCTCTTGTACACTCCTTTCTCTATGATTCCCTTCAATAAGCTATTTTCTTGCTCAAGTGTAACTTGGCTAAGAGAATCATTAGTGGAATCAAGAGAACTACTAGAAGCAACAATATTGGATTTAGCATGACATTGTTACTACTAGAGAAGAATCTTTCTTGTTCTTGTTACTAGACTTGACTTGAGGCATGTAAGTGGATAATAGTAAATGCTTGGCAATGTAAGAAGAACTTTTCTTGCGGAGATCATCATTGATTGCCTTTAAGAACTCATGCTCTTGCTCAAGATTGAGCTTTTCAAAGCGTAATTTCTCATGAGCTCTTAAAAGTTCTCGATGATCTTCGAAGATAGTTTCATGAGCTAACTTAAGAGTGTTTAGTTCTTTAGTTAGAGCATCAATCTTCTCCTTATCATTGTCATTTGTTTTAGCATGATTAATTGATGTTTCATCATAGTACTCATCACTAGAGTTGTCAACAAGCAAGTCATCATCACCTAACAAGTCATCTTCGTCACTACTAAAATCAACGTACTCGGGGTGTGTTACCCTAGGACCTTTGGCCATGAAGCATCTTCCAATTCCCTCATTTGGGGAGTCAAATATGTCGTAGGAGTTGGTTGACACAAGTGCTAGACCGGCAACACCTTCATCTTGAGTATCTTCGGAGTCGGAGTGATAACTTCTCTCGGAGTGGCTGTAGGAGTCGGAGCCGGATACCCATTCACCAACATGAGCTTGATGTCTTCGTTTTGTATAGCTCCTTGATGATTTTTCCTTCCTTTCCAAGTCCTTGCTTCTCCGTGAGTATCTTCATTCATAACGATCATCTCTACTCCTTCTCTCTCTTGGTGGAGATTCTTTGCTTCTTCTTTTTGGAGAATCTTCTCTTCTCTTGTAGGGAGCCGTACACTCATTGGAATAGTGTCCGGGTCTTCCACAATTATAGCAGTTTCGCTCTCGACTAGAAGATCTTTTGTCATTGTAGGACCTTGACTTGAAGCTTCTATCTTTGCTTCTACTCTTGTAGAACTTGTTGAAGTTCTTCACCATTAAGCTCAATTCTTCATTGAAGTTTTGTTTCTCACTTGATGATGTGGGGGCTTCACATGACGCTTTGTAGGCACCACTTGATTTATTGTGAAGTTCCTCTTTATCCTTGAGTGACATCTCATGAGCAACAATCCTTCCAATTACTTCCGTTGGCTTGAGATCTTTGTAGTTGGGCATCATTTGGATTAATGTGCACACGGTATCATATTTCCCATCCAAGGCTCTTAGGATCTTCTTGATGATGAATCTATCGATCATCTCTTCACTTCCTAAGCAGGCAATCTCATTTGTGATGAGAGCAAGCCTAGAGTACATTTCAGCGACACCTTCACCATCCTTCATCTTGAACTTGTCAAGTTGACTTTGGAGCACATCCAACTTGGATTCCTTGACGGAGTCGGTACCTTCGTGCATATCAATCAAAGTATCCCAAATTTCCTTTGCATTCTCAAGGCGGCTGATTTTGTTGAATTCTTCGGGGCACAATCCGTTGAAGAGAATATCACAAGCTTGAGCATTGTATTGCAACATCTTCAACTCATCTGCGGTAGCTTCACGGCTTGGTTCTCTCCCGTCAAAGAACTCACCTTGCAAACCAACACAAACAATAGCCCATACGGCGGGGTTATGTCCAAGAATATGCATTTTCATTTTATGCTTCCAACTAGCAAAATTAGTGCCATCAAAGTAAGGACCTCTGCGGTGATAATTTACCTCGCTAGACACCATACCCTCCTAGGTTGTGAAACCAAGGCTATGACCACCAAAAGCTATGGAGATCAAGGCAAATGGAGACCAAAGCTCTGATACCACTTGTAGGATCGAAAGTATGTCTAGAGGGGGCGTGATTAGACTACTTGACCAATTAAAAACTTAGCCTTTTCCCAATTTTAGTTCTTGGCAGATTTTAGCTATCTTAGAGCAAGTCAAGCAATCATCACACAATTCAAGCAAGCATGCACAGAGTTTATTGGCAGCCGAAAGTAAAACATGCAACTTGCAAGAATGTAAAGGGAAGGGTTTGGAGGATTCAAATGCAATTGGAGACACGGATGTTTTCTCGTGGTTCGGATAGGTGGTGCTATCCTACATCCACGTTGATGGAGACTTCAACCCATGGAGGGTAACGGTTGCGCGAGTCCACGGAGGGCTCCACCCACGAAGGGTCCACGAAGAAGCAACCTTGTCTATTCCACCATGGCCATCGCCCACGAAGGACTTGCCTCACTAGCGGTAGATCTTCACAAAGTAGGCGATCTCCTTGCCCTTACAAACTCCTTGGTTCAACTCCACAATCTTGTCGGAGGCTCCCAAGTGACACCTAGCCAATCTAGGAGACACCACTCTCCAAGAAGTAACAAATGGTGTGTTGTTGATGAACCCCTTGCTCTTGTGCTTAAAATGATAGTCTCCCCAACACTCAACTCTCTCTCATAGGATTTGGATCTGGTGGAAAGAAGATTTGAGTGGAAAGCAACTTGGGGAAGGCTAGAGATCAAGATTCATATGGTAGGAATGGAATGTCTTGGTCTCAACACATGAGTAGGTGGTTCTTTCTCAAAACATATGAGTAGGAATGGCGTATGTGTTCTGATGACTCTCTCTTCGAATGAAGAGGTGGTGGAGGGGTATATATTGCCTCGACACAAAATCTAACCGTTACACACAATCTACCAATCTCGGCGGGACCGAATCAGAAAACTCGGTCTGACCGAAGTGGTAAACCTAGTGACCGTTAGGAATTTCGGTGGGACTGAGATGCAACTCGGTAGGACCGATTCGGTTAGGGTTTGGGCATAACGTAATCTCAGTGACACCGATCGCACAAACTCGGTGAGACCGAGTTCGGCAATTAGCTAACCAGAGAGTTGGTCAGGCAAACTCGGTGGGACCGACTTGCTCTTTCGGTGAGACCGAAACGTTACAAGAAGGAAACATAGAGTTTACCTTGCATTCTTGGTGGGACCGATTCGCTCTTTCGGTGAGACCAAAAAGTTACGAAAGGGAAACAGAGAGTTTGCAAGCCCATCTCAGTGAGACCGAGAACCTTATCGGTAGGACCGAATTGCTAGGGTTTGGCAGTGGAAAATGACAAGTGAAACTCGGTGGCGCCGGATTGACAGAATCAGTATGACCGAGTTTGGCTTAGGGTTTAGGTCATTTGTGGATATGGAAAGGTGGTTGAGGATTTTGGAGAATATCACTAAGCACATAAAGCAAGAGGCTCATTAAGCAACACCTCATCCCTCCTTGATAGTATTGGCTTTTCCTAAAGACTAAATGTGATCTTGGATCACTAAAATATAAAATGAAGAGTCTTGAACTTTTGAGCTTGAGCCAATTCTTTGTCCTTAGCATTTTGAGGGTTCCACTTTGACATCCATGCCATGCCAATCATTGAGCTTTCCTGAAATAATCATCTTGGAATAGCATTAGCTCAATAAGCTATATGTTGTTATGAATTACCAAAACCACCTAGGGATAGTTACACTTTCAAGGTCTTCATGCATCGCCAGCTCCTCCTTCATCTTGACATCGCGCATGCCGTCGGAGAAGGCCGACGTCACCTTGGGAATCTTGAGGTGTGCGTTGTTGAAGCGCTGGATGTACTTCTGCAGGGTCTCCCCGGGTTGTTGCTTGATGCGGCGCATGTCGCTTACGGCGGGTGGCCGGTCGCGAGTGCCTTGGAAGTTGGCGATGAAGCGGGTGCGCATCTCGTCCCAGGAGGAGATTGTGCCTGGAGCCAGGTTCAGGAGCCAGGTGCGGGCCCCATCCTTGAGTGCCATGGGGAACTAGTTCGCCATGACCTTCTCGTCTCCGTTGGCAGCTTCGATGCCCAGCTCGTAGAGCTGGAGGAACTCCGCAGGGTCAGTCGTGCCGTCATAGCGAGGAGGCAAGTCTGGCTTGAACTAGCCGGACCACGCGACGCTGCGTAGCTCGGCGGTGAAGGCGCGGCAGCCTGCCGTGACCACGGAAGGTCTTGGATGCCGGGGAGCTTGGTCTTGCATGTCCCCATGTGCTGTAGCTGGGTGCAGCGCGGGGTCTTGACGCGCGGGAGCAGGAGCATGGTCGCGACGTGCTAGAGCAGGGAGCACCCGGGCAGCTTCTTGCGGGCGAGGGACTTCTTGACAGCTCTGCTCTTGCTGCGCTAGCGCCTGACGGAGCGGGTTCCGCCCAGGGGCCACGCGCCTTGGATCCATGGAGCCTTCCTGAGGAGAAGGCGGTCGGGGCGCCGCCGGAGCTTCATTGCCCGCACGGGGTGGGGTGCGGTGCAGCGGAACGGACAGTGCAGGTGAGCCCCCTGCGACGCGGACGAGCTCGGCGACGCGGTTGAGCCATTCTTCATAGACGTCGTTGACGGGGCGGTAGCGCAGGAGCTCGTTCGCCGCGATGAGTGCAGCTCGAGCCTCCATGGGCGCGCGGAGCGCGCGGGACGAAGAACCAGCTGGGGTGAGCGAGGGAGTTGCGGTGCGGCCGTCTTGCCGCACGGACGGATGCTGGGATGATGCTTGCCGCTCGTCCCCCGCCGGGCCGGGGGCGGCGTTGACGGGGAACGGCGAGGGTGCCCGCCGACAGGGGCCGTCTAGGCGATGCGGGAAGCGAGCGTGGCCCGGCGCTCGGCGCGGGCCCGACGAGCGTCAGACATGGGCGTGATGGTCGGAGGAGAACGGGGTGGTGGAAGGCGAATCCCGGCGCACCCCTACCTGGCGCGCCAAATGTCAGATTTCGGTTTCCAGCAGACCCTTGAGGTTCGAACACTGGGGTGCGCACGGAGATTTCGTCTCCTACCTACCTGCACCCCTCCGCCTTGCTAGGATCTAAACTGTGGCAAAAACAACACAAGAGACGCGGGGTTTATACTGGTTCGGGCCACCGTTGTGGTGTAATACCCTACTCTAGTGTGTGGTGTGGTGGATTGCGTCTTGGGCTAATGATGATGAACAATACAAGGAAGGACAGCCTTGCGAGGGTCTGTTCTTGGCTGGGGCGATGAACTGCTGGGAGGAGCTCAGTCACCTCTCTCTCTCTCTCTCTCTCTCTCTTCCTGATATTCTCTATCCTTCCAAACACTCGCCCCCCCCCCTCTTTCTCTATGTGTGTCCGTGTATCTTGCGGGTGACTGGTCCTATTTATAAGGCCATGGTCCTCTTCCCAAATATCGAGCGGGAAGGGAGCCAATAATGGCGGGCTAATTTGAAGGGGGGCAGCTAGTACAAGCTACCTTGACAAAAGTAGTCTTCGCCTGCGCAAAGCTCTGGTGATGACGCCGTCTTGGGCTCCACGGTGACCTCCGTCTCGTAGTCCTCCTGGTCTTGGTCTTGTTGCACCGAAATGGCAACCTTTGCCTGATGCCTCGGTACTCCGCGGCTGCGCTTGCCCCCCTTGCACCAAAGAGGGGAGGACACTGCGCGGGCTGGCACCCACCTGGCGCCCTCGGTCGTCATGGCTTGCGTCACGGGCACCTCGTGAGGTACCCCACCTTGATCTCTCCGCCTCCTCGTGAGCCAGCCTGACGAGGCCGTGCCTGAGGAAGCTCCGCGTCGTCCGCCCCGCGAGGCTTGGCCCCTCGCGAGGGTCTTGGGTTTGTGTTGGTGAAGATGGGCCGCGCTGGGCCCCCCTTTGAGCCACGCCGCAGGCAGGCAAGTCTGGGGACCCCCGTTCCCAGAACGCCGACACATGGAATCTGAGATGAGATCCATGTATAAGAACAAAGTATGGACTTTGATTGACTTTCCCAAAGATTGGTGAGCCATTGAGATTAAATGGATCTTCGAGAGGAAGACGGACGCAGATAGTAGTGTTACTATCTACAAAGCTAGAATTGTCGCAAAAGGTTTTTGACAAGTTCAAGGTGTTGACTACGATGAGAGTTTCTCACTCGTATCTATGCTTAAGTCTGTCCGAATCATGTAGCAATTGCCACATTTTATGAAATCTGGCAAATGGATAAACAAAACTACATTCCTTAATGGATTTATTAAAGAAGAGGTGTATATGATGCAACAAGAAAGTTTTGTCAATCCTAAAGGTGCTAACAAAATATGCAAGCTCCAGCGATCCATCTATGGACTGGTGCAAGCATCTCGAAGTTGGAATATACGCTTTGATAAGTTGACCAAAGCATATAGTTTTATATGGACTTGCGGTGAAGCCTGTATTTACAAGAAAGTGAGTGGGAGCACTACAGCATTTCCGATAAGTATATGTGAATGACATATTGTTGATCGGAGATAATGTAGAATTATTCTGCAAAGCATAAAGGAGTGTTTGAAAGGAGTTTTTTGAAGAAAGACCTTGGTGAAGCTGCTTACATATTGAGCATCAAGATCTATAGAGATAGATCAAGACGCTTGATAAGTTTTTCAATGAGTACATACCTTGACAAGATTTTGAAGTAGTTTAAAATGAAACAGTCAAAGAAAGAGTTCTTGCATGTGTTACAAGGTGTGAAACTGAGTAAGACTCAAAGCCCGACCACGGCAGAAGATAGAAAGAGAATGAAAGTCATTCCCTATGCCTTGGCCATAGGTTCTATAAAATATGCCATGTTGTGTACCAGATCTATTGTATACCCTACACTGATTTTGGCAAGGGAGTACTATAGTGATCTAGGAGTAGATCACTGGACAGCGGTCAAAATTATCCTTAGTGGAATAAGGATATGTTTCTCGATTATGGAGGTGACAAAAAAGGTTCGTCGTAAAGGGTTACGTCGATGCAAAATTTGACAATGATCCAGATGACTCTAAATCTCAATCTCGATACATATTGAAAGTGGGAGCAATTAGCTAGAGTAGCTCCGTGCAGAACATTGTTGACATAGAAATTTGCGAAATACTTACGGATTTGAATCTGGCAGACCCGTTGACTAAACTTCTCTCACCAGCAAAACATGATCACACCTTAGTACTCTTTGGGTGTTAATCACATAGCGATGTGAACTAGATTATTGACTCTAGTAAACCCTTTGGGTGTTGGTCACATGTCGATGTGAACTATGGGTGTTAATCACATGGTGATGTGAACTATTGGTATTAAATCACATGGCGATGTGAACTAGATTATTGACTCTAGTGCAAGTGGGAGACCGCAGGAAATATGCCCTAGAGGCAATAATAAAGTTATTATTTATTTCCTTATATCATGATAAATGTTTATTATTCATGCTAGAATTGTATTAACCGGAAACATAATACATGTGTGAATACATAGACAAACTGAGTGTCACTAGTATGCCTCTACTTGACTAGCTCGTTGATCAAAGATGGTTATGTTTCCTAACCATAGACATGAGTTGTCATTTGATTAACGGGATCACATCATTAGGAGAATGATGTGATTGACTTGACCCATTCCGTTAGCTTAGCACCCGGTCGTTTAGTATGTTTCTATTGCTTTCTTCATGACTTATACATGTTCCTATGACTGAGATTATGAAACTCCCGTTTACCGGAGGAACACTTTGTGTGCTACCAAACATCACAATGTAACTGGGTGATATAAAGGTGCTACAGGTGTCTCCGAAGGTACTTGTTGGGTTGGCGTATTTCAAGATTAGGATTTGTTACTCCGATTGTCGCAGAGGTATCTCTGGGCCCTCTCGATAATACACATCACTTAAGCCTTGCAAGCATTTCAACTAATGAGTTAGTTGCGGAATGATGTATTACGGAACGAGTAAAGAGACTTGCCGTTAATGAGATTGAACTAGGTATTGAGATACCGACGATCGAATCTCAGGCAAGTAACATACCGATGACAAAGGGAACAACGTATGTTGTTATGTGGTTTGACTGATAAAGATCTTCGTAGAATATGTAGGGGCCAATATAAGCATCCAGGTTCCGCTATTGGTTATTGACCGGAGACGTGTCTCGGTCATGTCTACATAGTTCTCGAACCCGTAGGGTCCGCACGCTTAATGTTTTGATGACAGTTATATTATGAGTACCGAAGGTTGTTCGGAGTCCCGGATGTGATCACGGACATGATGAGGAGTCTTGAAATGGTCGAGACATGAAGATTGATATATTGGAAACCTATGTTTGGATATCGGAAGTGTTTCGGGTGAAATTGGGATTTTACCGGAGTGCCGGGAGGTTACTGGAACCCCCCAGGAGGTTAATCGGCCATAGTGGGCCTTAGTGGAAGAGAGGAGAGGCGGCCAGGGCAAGGGCCGCGCACACCTCCCCCTAGTCCGAATAGGACAAGGAGAGGGAGCCGCGCCCCCTTTCCTTCTTCTCCTCCACCTCTTTCCCCCCAAGTCCTAATCCAACTAGGAAAAGGGAGGGAGTCCTACTCCCGGTGCGAGTAGGACTCCTCCTGGCACGCCCCCTCTCCTGGCCGGCCACACCCCCCCCCCCCATTGCTCATTTATATACGTGGGTAGGGGCACCCTAGAAACACAACAATTGATCAGTTGATCTTTTAGCCGTGTGCGGTGCCCCCCTCCACCATAGTCCACCTCGATAATACTGTAGCGGTGCTTAGGCAAAGCCCTGCGTCGGTAGGACATCATCATCGTCACCACGCCGTCATGCTGACGAAACTCTCCCTCAACACTCGGCTGGATCGGAGTTCCAGGGACGTCATCGGGCTGAACGTGTGCTGAACTCGGAGGTGTCGTGCGTTCGGTACTTGATCGGCCAGATCTTGAAGACATACAACTACATCAACCGCGTTGTGCTAACGCTTCCGCTTTCGGTCTACGAGGGTGCGTGGACAACACTCTCCCCTCTCGTTGCTGTGCATCACCATGATCTTGCGTGTGCGTAGGAATTTTTTTGAAATTACTACGTTCCTCAACACCGCCCCCTCCAGACTCAACGCACTAGCGCATGCGCTTCGACGGCTCAAAGATGCGACTCAGCCTGGGAGCCAGCATAGTGTTGTCCTCCCCCAAGGGCAACCGGTTCAAGTACGGACTCCAGATCCACTTCGCCGCCTCCAACAACGTCGCTGAGTACGAAGCCCTTGTGCACGGCCTCCGGCTTGCCAAGCAGCTCGGCATCTGGCGCATCCTGTGATTCGGCGACTCAGATCTGGTGGTGCAGTAGTGCTCAGGCAAGTGGGACACGCACGACTCCAACATGGCGAGCTACCGCTTCCTCGTCCAGAAGCTGTCCGGGTTCTTCAAGGGCTGCGAGTTCCTCCACGTCCCGCGCGCGGAGAACGAGGCGGCCGACATGCTTGCCAAGATCGCCTCATCTCGGCAGTCCATCCCATCTGGCATCTCCCTCGAGCATCTGCACAAGCCATCCGTCAAGCCATCTCCGGACTCCGAGTCCATCCATGTGCCGACCGACCTGGACGCGCCTCAACCTGTCCCGAGGACTGCTCCTACCGACCTGGCCACGCCTCAACCCGGCCTGAGGACTGCTCCAACCAACCCGGCCGTGCCTCAACCCGGCCCGGGGACTGCTCCAACCGACGCGTCCGTGCCTCAACCCGCCCCGGGGGCTGCCGAACCCCGCTCGGGGGCCGTCGACCCGGAGCCGGAAATAGTGTCCGTCTTCGCCGTGGTGACGGCGCCATCCTGGGCCCTACCCATCTCGGAGTTCCTGGAGAACGGGGTCCTCCCCATGGACGAGACAGAAACTCGGCAAGTGCAGCGTCGAGCGTCCGCCTACAACATCATCAACAACGAGCTCGTCAAGCGCAGCTCCACCGGCGTGTTCCAACGCTGCGTCGAGCAGGACAAGGGTATTGAGATCCTCCTCGACATACACCAAGGCGAGTGTGGGAACCATGCGGCCTCGCGGTCCCTGGTGGCCAAGGCCTTCCGCCATGGTTTCTACTGGCCCACGGCCCTCGAAGACGCAGAGTCACTCATCAACAAGTGCGAGGGATGCCAGCGCTTCAGCGAGCGCAGCCACCAGCCGACGTCAGCACTTCGGACCATCCCAATCGCCTGGCTCTTCGCTGTCTGGGGACTCGACATGGTGGGGCCCATCAAGACCGCCCAAGGCGGCATGACGCATTTGCTGGTGGCGGTGGACAAGTTCACCAAATCGATCGAAGCAAGGCCAATCAAGAAGCTAGACGGCCTGACGGCCGTTCGGTTGATCAAGGACATCGCGGTGCACTACGACATGCCGAACAACATCATCACGGACAACGGCACCAACTTGGCCAAGGGCGCGCTCACGCAGTACTGCTCCGTCTCCGGCATCCGCCTCGACCTGGCTTCCGTTGCACATCCGCAGTCCAACGGCTAGGTCGAGCGGGCCAACGGCCTCATCCTATCCGGCATCAAGCTGCGGCTCGTCGAGCCACTCATCTGTTCCCCCGGCAGCTGGCTCAACGAGTTGCCTACCGTCCTCTGGAGTCTCCACACCACGCCAAACCGGTCGACCGGGTTCACCCCATTCTTCCTCGTCTACGGAGCAGAAGTCGTCATTCCGACCGACGTCGAGTTTGACTTGCCGCGCGTCACTATGTACACGGAAGCCAAAGCCAAAGAAGCTTGCGAAGACGGCGTCGACCTGCTTGAAGAAGCATGTCTCCTAGCGCTCAATCGCTCGGCCATCTACCAGCAAGGCCTAAGGCACTACCACAGCAAGAAAATCAAGCCCCTCACCTTTCGGGAGGGAGACCTCGTCCTCCGCCTCGTCCAGTAGCAGGCCGGCCAGCACAACCTGTTCTCCCCATGGGAGGGTCCCTTCATCGTCAGCCAGGCCTTGTGCGATCGCAACGCGCACCACCTCATCAACGCCCTCAAGTCAAACAAGCGCAAGAGGGGCACCGTCGGTGAAGAAACAACCCTGCCATGGAATGCGGAGCTCCTCCGTCCGTTTTATAGTTAGCCATATGCACATATGTATCACTGCCTTTTGTAATCATATGGAAACTATGGGAGCCCCGAACAATGCTCGGGGCTCCCCTTTTTCGCGACCAAGCTATTGTGCCCCCTACATTTTCGTGCATTACTTTTCTTGTAAGCCAACCTGGCCGCCGGATCGACTCGCTCGACCCAGGGGCTGGCCGGCTTGGCCACCCGCCGCTTCCCATAGCAACTCCTGACGCATCGGACCGCCACGGCCTCTCACTTCGCCCTAAGCCACATAACCGGCTTCGTCTGTTGGCTGGCAAGCACATGAGACCAGAGCACTAGCGCGCCTCGAGCACTAAGTCAATAACTGTCGGGTCGTCCAGCCCAGCCCCGCCACTTTAAAAGTCGCCGCACGACCAGCTGCTCGCCAACCCGGCCCCACCGGATTGCCGCCAGCTGGCCTAGTGGGTGTTTCGCTCATGCTCAACGTTTCGAAATGCTAAATATCGCGCGTTCCATCCAAAGGCCGAACCCCTTGTCATGGACCGGACCCTCGGCCGTCAGACTCGCGGGGGGGACCCAAAGGAGGAGAAGTCACGAGAAAAAAAGCTTCAAAGACGAAGAGCAAGAGCACTGGCATCCATGAGTTTTTTCGCATGCTGCCAGGTCGCTTGACCCGCCCCTGCCAGTCCAAGCCGCCAAGCGACCGGCCGCCCGCCAACCCAGCCTTACCGGGTTGCCACCGGCCGACCCAGTGGGTGTTTTCCCTCGCGCTCAACATTACGAAGGCCTAAGTACTACATGCTCCCCTCAAAAGGCCGAACCCTTTGTCACAGAACGGAGCCTCGGCCGTCAGACTCGCGGGGGAGAAGCCCAAGAGGGAAGAATGCAGGAAAATGGCTCAAAAAATGAAAAAGCAAATGCACAAACGTCCACAAGGCTCATACATCATAAATTAAGAAACAGGCTCAAGGCCAGAGTTCATTACACCCAAGTCAACCCCCAGTGGGTGGGTGGACCTGCTACCTAACCGAAATTTTTACAAAGTTAAAATTAGGCATCTCCGCCGTCGAGGTGCCGGCATCGTCCTCTCCGGCATCCGTGTCGCGATAGATGCCCGTCTCCTCAGAGCTACACTCCGGGTCATCCAGAAGAAGGCAGTAGTCCTCGGCGGGCACGACTCCGCCATCCTCCGCCCGCTCTGGCTGGAACTCGTCATGGAAGGCGAACCCGGCGATGTAGCTGGCCCGGGCGGTGATTCGTCCGGCCTCCGCCTGCAGCTGGCTCTCTAAGCCGGCCCGCTGGCCCATCAATGCGTCCAGTGCCAGGTCCGGGTGCCAGGACAGCACGAACCGAAGCGCCATCTCAGGACAAGCTCGGGCGGCAGAAACCCGCCACTCATGAAGATGGTCCGGGCCCACCTCCAACCACCTCGCCAGCCGCGTGAAGCTACTCGGCGCGACGGCGCCCGGCCAGAGGGCCGCTATCATCGTCGCGCCGGCCTCAGAATGCCGCTCCATCTGCTCACCCAGGACTCGTAGACGGGCCTCGGCGGCGGCCACGATCTCCGGGAAGGTCCAGGCCACCTGCGGGTCGGTCCCGGAGCCGACGACTCCTTGCGGGTCGCGCTAAAAGCGGACCGCCTCCTCCACCAGCTAGCGCGTCTCCGGGAAGGCCCATATCGAAGAGAAAAGCAAGCCAGAATAAAGCCACTGAGGAAGGAAAGCCGGAGTCCCAACCCGGTAACGACAAAACAGAAGGAAAGCACTTACTGGAGAAGGACTCTTCAAGGTGCTGCGCTCAGAGCAACGTACCGCACCACTCTCGGGCGATGGTGCGGTCGCGCTCCTGGAGCTCCTTCTCTAGCTCGGCAACCTTGGCAAGGGTCGCCTTCAGCTCGGCGTCCTTGTCCTCGGCCGCCTTCCCGGCCTCCTCGCGGCGCCGGGCCTCCTCCGCCGCGGCCACTAGCGCCTTCAGGCGCTCCACCTCGGCATGGAGCTGCCATTGTCGTTGGCCAGCTGGTCACGTTGCTGGTCCGCCTCGGCAAGGGCCTGCTGCGCCTCGACGACCTTGGCGGCCTCCGCCTTGAGGCACTCCACCTCAGCCTCGAGGCGGCCCTTGTCGCCCTCCAGCCGCTCCTGCCGCCAGCTGGCTTTGTCAAGCGCCCGCCGGGCTCCCGCCGCCTCCGCACTCGCCCGCTCCACCTCGGGTCCAAGCCGACCGGCGTCGGCAATGAGCCGGTCATAGTGGAAGCCGGCCCGGACCAGCCGCATCCTCCAAGACAGCACCTCAGCTGCAAAAAAGAAGCTCAGAAACAAAGTATTACTTAAGATTCAACCCAACTTCTGCGCAGTTGGCCCGAATCTCGGGGGCTACACCCAGTGGGTGCGCTAGCGCGCCCCCACTAGAAAAGAGCATGCAAAAAAGGTACCTGCCACGGCGCGGAGCTCCTCCTCCTTGGCGGCAAGCCGCTCCTTGAGACGATGGTGCGCCTCAAGGAGCCAGTTGAAGACGCTAACCCGGTAGGTGTCCAGTTGCTGCAAAAACAAGCGATCAACACAAAACATCAAGATAAGATTCGACCCAACTGATGCACAGTTGGCCCGAATCTCGGGGGCTACACTGAGTGGGTGCGCTGGCGTGCCCCCACAAAGTAAAGATAATAAAAGGGAAAGAAGAACGCAAGAGGAACTTACAAGCACGGCACGCTCCAGCTCCTGCGTCGCCTCGACCTCGGCCTGGGCGAAGGCTTGGATCTGGTCCGCCCGCCCTCGCAGGCGCCGGGTCATGGCGTTCATCGCCGCCTCCTCCTGGGTTGGGGACCCGAAGAAGATCTCGCCAGCCCCACTCCGCGCCGGCTGCGACCCGACAGCCCGGCGGCCCCCGGGCTTGAGCACCAAGGCGTGTTCCAACACCGGCTCCGTGGACCGGCCGGCCCGCAGCTCCACCACCAGCGGCGTCTCACTCGTCTGTGCCCGGGCCGTTCCCGCCGGCGTCATCCGCGACGCCTCCCCCAAGACGGCGCCTCCACCGCCTCCGCCGGCTCCCGCCCGCTCGACCATGTCGGTCCGTGGCGGGACACCGTCCCCACCGACCACGACCTCCCGGTCGAGGTCCATTGCGTCGACGCGACCACCATGGCCGCGCCCCCCTCCGGCGACGGCACAAAGGCCATCTCCACCACCACCGTTCCCGCCGGCATCTCCGGCCACGCCGGTTCTTTGCCGGCTCCCGCCCACGCCGCCACGGCTCTAACCCAAGCCCGGGTCGACGCCGCCTCCAGCTCCGCCTCGACCCGGTTCCTGTCCCGCCAGGCCAGGCCTACGGCGTCGGACGGGTCCAGACAAAGGTCCGGATCCGCCCGCCCCTCCTCCTCCTCGTCCCGGTCGGTGGTGCCGGACCGGCTCCTCCGGAACGCGGAGCCCTCGGCTGACACCGCGTCCGCCGCCACCACCGCCAGCGAGATCGGCGACCTAAAACACAAGACGAAGTAAATACAAGACAAGCAAAGCTGCTCAACGACTCGGTCCGAGCTAGAAGGAAAGCTTACCCCGGAACCACCAGGACGGCGGGTCTCGCCGCCCTCTCCTACGGCGCGGCGCGCCTCCTCTTGGCGGCCAGCTTCGCTACCCTGGCCGGGTCCGCTACGCACTTCACGGCCGGGGCTCACGACGCGACTTTGTCCTTCCCATGCGGTCGCCTCGCCGCCGGCGCTCCCCGAGCTAACCCGACCCCAACTGCGCCACCACCTCCTCCACTCGGCGCCGCTACATCAACGGCTCATGTCGGCACCTCGACCCGGCAACTCGCTAATTCAAAAAGAACACAAGAACGCTCAAAGGCTTACCAGCTTGGCACCCCACGCCAGTGTCGGGTGCCGCCTCCTCCTCCCTGTCATGGGCCCCGGGCTCCTCCGAGGCAGCGCGCACCACCTACGCCCGTGCCCGGTCATAAGGATGCCGGATGGCATTCAGAAGCACTTCCCGTGTTGCGTCGGGACGGACAAGAAGATAAACGCCAGCAAAGTGTGAAGACCAAGGACTCACCGCGGGTGCCGGGTTCATGCGACTTTACGGGGCCTTCCCGAACTCCCAGTCGCCTTGGAGATTGGCCTTGGAGATGTCGTTAACCCGGCGCGCGACCAGGTCCGCGCCCAGCCGCGTGCTTGCCATGCGGTTGGGATCCTGGAGGCCGGTCATCTCCCCGATGAGATGGCTGCGCTGCTGCAGCGACGACACTCGACGAACGATGAAGGCAGTGATGAGGTCGGTGCCGGTGAGCCCCTCCCGCTCCTTCATCACCGATATCCGCTCGCACAGGTTGAGCACCTCCTGCGACGGGCGTTTGGGGTAGTACCCCCAGTTCTACTTCTCCTTTGGCGGCAAGTTGACGAAGGGAGGCAGGTTGATGCGGTCCGCGTCGAGGTTGCGGACGTAGAAGAAAGAATTCTGCCATTTCTTGGCAGAGTCCTCCAGGGGCATCTTTGGGCAGTCAGCGCCCGACCGTGTCAAGATGACAGCGGCCCCACGCTCCAACATCTCCCCGGCCCTCGGCCCCTGCTACTTCAAGGAGAAGAAGCGTACCCAGAGGTCGATCGAAGGTTCGACCCCCAGGTACCCCTCGCAGAGGGTCACGAAGCCGGATAGCTGCACAATGGCGCCAGCGCCCAGATGATGAGGCTGGAGCACGAAGAACTCCAGGAAGTCGCGGAAGAAGCCGCTCGCAGGAAGCCCGAACCCGCGCTCGAAGTGCAGGAGGAAGACGACCCGCTCCATGCCCTCAGGCCGCGGCTCCCGCTAGCCCCGCGGCGGGCGCGCGGCAACCTCCGTCTCCGACAGCAGGCACCTGGTGGCACGGAGCTGGGCGATGTCCTCAAGGGTGACGGTCGAGCCCATCCACGAGCCCGACGGCAACACCATCAATGAAGAAGCAAGAGAAAAAGAAGAAGAAGGCAACCACAAGGCTCTGCTCGAGGCAGTGGGTGTCGCAGTGCACGGCATTCGCAAGCAGCAGCAGAAGGAAGACGAAGGCAGGAGGGCGCGGGTGCGAATGGTTTCCACCGCCCCCTCCTCGCCCCAATTTATAAGCCACGGTTCAAAACGTGGGGAAGTGGGACCGTTTGTGCTCGCCTCCCCCACTTCCCCGCAATAACTGCACAAGTACACGCGCAATAACTGCCTCGAGAATGGCAACCAACTCGTGGACGACGCAATAAATCCGCGCGCGAGGGCCGTGGGAGCGCGGCCCTAGGCCATTGTGCACTGCCCTGTCCTATCGCGCGCGTGGATTGTCAGGCCCCTCCGGCTCCCGGACGCCACGTGGCGCCCGCGTGAGGCCCGAAAGATTGCCTCCAAAATTTGGAGGACTCCTCGGTTTCCCACCACAATCAAGACGATGCGATCCGGCTTCCGGAAGCCGGCACACGGTGGGTGTTGCCGGACCCGGCGGCCTCAAGATTCACCTCCATCAAGGGGGAAACTGTGAAGGACCTCCCACCCGAAGACGACGGACCTTCACAGCTTCGGGGACTACTATCGAGGGATGGACCCCGGGTAGGCAACAGAACCCGGATCCTTTGAAAAAACAACGGGACTGGCATCGCCGCTCAAGATGGCTCGCACTCGGCCGAGTCGCTCAACTCAGCCAAGCCCCCTCAACCCGGCCTAATCCGCGAGACTTCTCCAACAAGCTAGCCCAGGGCGGCCGAGCCCGGCGCACCAAGACTTGCCCGACAAGCCAACACCCCTTGGCGTGTACTCCAACCCAACCAATTGTACGATGAGACGAGTCGCCACCAACTGATGACCGAAGCCACAGTGTCCTGCCCATGCCTTTGGTCAGCCGAACGAGGCAACAGTGCCCCCCACCTACCCGCTGACCAGGCTCGACATGGCAACAATGCACCCGTTGTCTCCCATGACGCCAGCAAGCGGGACCTGACAGAGCGCCATTGTAGCCGACTTGACTCGGCCACGCCCTGATGATCGACAAGACGGCCAACAGTGCCACCATGCCCACCGGGCCCCGCGCCCGGGGAACCCGGCGAGACCTGGTACCTGGCGGGTCCCAGCACCGGGTCCCCAGACACTGACAACCCAGCCCCGCGGCCTTGTAACATTACCATTGTACCCCTGGGGGGTTGACCTATAAAACCCCCCAGGAGGCCTCCATGCACGGGGTGAGAAAGTAAGTAGGTGAAGAACTCAGCAGGAGAATATCCACACACAGGGAGAGAGCAGCCCAAGCCTCGGCCTGCCTTTCTTCCTCCCCAATACAGCTCAGGGAGCAACTCTATACTGTAACACATAAACCACACTCGGCAGGACTAGGGGTGTTATCTCTCCAGAGAGTCCCGAACCTGGGTGTGTCTTGCGCCCCACGCTCGCTCATGCCAACTCGCCTCCGGAGCCCACCAGTGCCCTCGAGCCTCCTCCTCTCTTTAGCCATCCCATGGCATCTGCCATGCACCCACCACGACAGGGCTTCTACATCAACACCATAGCCTCTCTGATGATGTGTGAGTAGTTTACCACAGACCTTCGGGCCCATAGTTATTAGCTAGATGGCTTCTTCTCTCTCTTTGGATCTCAATACAAAGTTCTCCTCGATTCTATTGGAGATCTATCCGATGAAATTCTTTTTGCGGTGTGTTTGTCGAGATCCGATGAATTGTGGGTTTATGATCAAGATTATCTATGAACAATATTTGATTCTTCTCCGAATTCTTTTATGCATGATTTAATATATTTGCAAGTCTCTTCGAATTATTAGTTTGGTTTGGCCTACTAGATTGATCTTTCTTGCAATGGGAGAAGTGCTTAGCTTTGGGTTCAATCTTGCGGTGTCCTTTCCTAGTGACAGCAGGGGCAGCAAGGCACGTATTGTATTGTTGCCATCGAGGATAAAAAGATGGGGTTTATATCTTATTGCTTGAGTTTATCCATCTACATCATGTCATCTTGCCTAATGTGTTACTCTGTTCTTATGAACTTAATACTGTAGATACATGCTGGATAGCGGTCGATGTGTGGAGTAATAGTAGTAGATGCAGAATCGTTTCAATCTACTTGTCGCTGACGTGATGCCTATATACATGATCATGCCTAGATATTCTCATAACCATGCACTTTTCTATCAATTTCTCGACAGTAATTCGTTCACCCACCGTAGAATATGCTATCTTGAGAGAAGCCACTAGTGAAACCTATGGGCCCCGGGTCTATCCTCCATCATATTATTTTCCTATCTACTTGCTATTTCCATAGTTGTTTATTTTGCAATCTTTATTTTCCAATCTATACAATAAAAATACCAAAAATATTTATCTTATTATCTCTATCAGATCTCACTTTTGTAAGTGACCGTGAAGGGATTGACAACCCCTTTATCGCATTGATTGCGAGGTTCTTGTTTGTTTGTGGAGGTACAAGGCGACTTGTGTGTTACCTCCTACTGGATTGATACCTTGGTTCTCAAAACTGAGGGAAATACTTACGCTACTTTGTTGCATCACCCTTTCCTCTTCAAGGGAAAACCAACACAAGCTCATGAGGTAGCAATCCCATCTCAGATTTCATGGCTTCAAGCCATTTTGCAGAATCTGGGCTCATCATCGCTTCCTCATAGTTCGTAGGTTCGTCATGGTCAAGTAACATGACTTCCAGAAAAGGATTTCCATACCACTCGACCTATGAGGTTCCGTAGTAACTTGATCAGAAGTTTCATGATCATCATCATTAGCTTCCTCACTAATTTGTGTATGAATCACTGGAACTGATTTCTGTGATGAACTACTTTCCAATAAGGGAGGAGGTATAATTACCTCATCAAGTTCTACTTTTCTCCCACTCACTTCTTTCGAGAGAAACTCCTCCTCTAGAAAGGATCCATTCTTAGCAACGAATATCTTGCCTTCGGATCTGTGATAGAAGGTGTATCCAATAGTCTCCTTTGGGTATCCCATGAAGACACATTTCTCAGATTTAGGTTCGAGCTTATCAGGTTGAAGTTTTTTCACATAAGCATCGTAGCCCCAAACTTTAAGAAACAACAACTTGGGTTTCTTGCCAACCACAGTTCATATGGTGTCGTCTCAACGGATTTCGATGGTGCCCTATTTAATGTGAATGCAGCCGTCTTTAAAGCATAACCCCAAAACGATAGCGGTAAATCAGTAAGAGACATCATAGATCGCACCATATCTAATAAAGTGTGGTTACGACGTTGGGACACACCATTATGTTGTGGTGTTCCAGGTGGCGTGAGTTGCGAAACTATTCTGCATTGTTTCAAATGAAGTCCAAACTCATAACTCAAATATTCACCTCCACGATCAGATCGTAGAAACTTAATTTTCCTGTTATGATGATTTTCCACCTCACTCTAAAATTATTTGAACTTTTCAAATGTTTCAGACTTATGTTTCATCAAGTCGACATACCCATATCTTCTCAAATCATCTGTAAAGGTCAGAAAATAACGATACCCGCCACGAGCATCAACACCCATCAGACCGCATACATCAGTATGTACTATTTCCAATAAGTCTGTTGCCCGTTCCATTGTTCCGTAGAACGGAGTCTTAGTCATCTTGCCCATGAGGCATGGTTCACAAGCATCAAGTGATTCATAATCAAGTGATTCCAAAAGTCCATCAGCATGGAGTTTCTTCATGCGCTTTACACCAATATGACCTAAACGGCAGTGCCACAAATAAGTTGCACTATCAACATTAAACTTATATCTTTTGGCTACAATACTTTGAATATGTGTATCACTACTATCAAGATTTAGTAAAAATAGACCACTCATTAAGGGTGCATGACCATAAAATATATTACTCATATAAATAGAACAACCATTATTCTCTGATTTAAATGAATAACCGTCTCGTATCAAACAAGATCCAGATATAATGTTCATCTTAATGCTGGCACCAAATAACAATTATTCAGGTCTAAAACTAATCCTGAAGGTAGATGTGGAGGTAGCGTGCCGACGACGATCACATCGACTTTGGAACCATTTCCTACGCGCATCGTCACCTCGTCCTTAGCCAATCTTCGCTTAATTCGTAGCCCCTGTTTCGAGTTGCAAATATTAGCAACAGAACCAGTATCAAATACCCAGGTGCTACTACGAGCATTAGTAAGGTACACATCAATAACATGTATATCAAATATAATTTTCACTTTGCCATCCTTCTTATCCGCCAAATACTGGGGGCAGTTCCGCTTCCAGTGACTAGTCCCTTTGCAGTAGAAGCACTCGGTCTCAGGCTTAGGTCTAGACTTGGGCTTCTTCACTTGAGCATCGACTCGCTTGCCGTTGTTCTTGAAGTTCCCCTTCTCCCCTTTGCCCTTATTCTTGAAACTGGTGGTCTTGTTGACCATCAACACTTGATGCTCCTTCTTGATTTCTACGTCCGTGGCCTTTAGCATCGCGAAGAGCTCGGGAATTGTCTTATCCATCCCTTGCATATTATAGTTCATCACGAAGCTTTTGTAGCTTGGTGGCAGTGATTGAAGAACTCTGTCAATGACACTATCAACCGGAAGATTAACTCCCAGCTGAGTCAAGTGATTGTGGTACCCAGACATTTTGAGTATATGTTCACTTGGAGAACTATTCTCCTGCATTTTGAAGCTATAGAACTTATTGGAGACATCGTATCTCTCAATTCGGGCATTTGCTTGAAATATTAACTTCAATTCCTGGAACATCTCATATGCTCCATGACGTTTAAGACGTCGTTGATGTCCCGGTTCTAAGACGTAAAGCATGGCACACTGAACTATCGAGTAGTCATTAGCTTTGCTCTGCCAAACATTCTTAACGTCATCAGTAGCATCTGCAGCAGGCCTAGCACCTAGCGGTGTTTGCAGGACATAATTATTCTGTGCAACAATGAGGATAATCCTCAAGTTACGGACCCAGTCCGTGTAGTTGCTACCATCATCTTTCAACTTAGCTTTCTCTAGGAACACATTAAAATTCAATGGAACAATAGCACGGGCCATTTATCTACAATAACATAGATATGAAAAATACTATCAGGTACTAAGTTCATGATAAATTAAAGTTCAATTAATCATATTACTTAAGAACTCCCACTTAGATAGACAACCCTCTAATCATCTAAGTGATCACGTGATCCATATCAACTAAACCATGTCCGATCATCACATGAGATGCAGTAGTTTTCAATGGTGAACATCACTATGTTGATCATATCTACTATATGATTCATGCTCAACCTTTCGGTCTCAGTGTTCCGAGGCCATATCTGCATATGCTAGGCTCGTCAAGTTTAACCCTAGTATTCTGCTTGTGCAAAACTGGCTTACACTCGTTGTATGTGAACATAGAGCTTATCACACCCGATCATCACATGGTGTCTCGGCACGACGAACTATAGCAATGGTGCATACTCAGGGAGAACACTTATACCTTGAAATTAAGTGAGAGATCATCTTATAATGCTACCGCCGTACTAAGCAAAATAACATGCATAAAGGATAAACATCACATGCAATCAATATAAGTGATATGATATGGCCATCATCATCTTGTGCCTTTGATCTCCATTTCCAAAGCACCGTCATGATCACCATTGTCACCGGCTTGACACCTTGATCTCCATCATAGCATCGTTGTCGTCTCGCCAACTATTGCTTCTACGACTATCACTGCCGCTTAGTGATGAAGTAAAGCAATTACATGGCGATTGCATTTCATACAATAAAGCGACAATCATATGGCTCCTGCCAGTTGCCGATAACTGTATTACAAAACATGATCATCTCATACAATAATTTATATAATCATGTCTTGACCATATCACATCACAACATGCCCTGCAAAAACAAGTTAGACATCCTCTACTTTGTTGTTGCAAGTTTTACGTGGCTACTACGGGCTTAGCAAGAACCGTTCTTACCTACGCATCAAAAACCACAACGCGGTATAGTGATTGATTTTTGATCTTCGGAAAGAACCATGTTCATTGAATCCGTTTCAACTAAAGTTGGAGAAACTGACACCCGCTAGCCACCTGTGTGCAAAGCATGTCGGTAGAACCAGTCTCATGAACGTGGTCATGTAATGTCGATCTGGGCCGCTTCATCCAACAATACCGCCGAATCAAGAAACAACTAGTGACGGCAAGACCTGGCTCGGATGCCACAGTTGGGGAACGTAGTATTTCAAAAATTTGCCAATGATCATGCAAGATCTATCTAGGAGAAGCATAGCAACGAGCGGGGAGAGTGTGTCCACGTACCCTCGTAGACCGAAAGCGGAAGCGTTAAGTAACGCGGTTGATCTAGTCGAATGTCTTCGTGATCCAACCGATCAAGTACCGAGCGCACGGCACCTCCGCGATCTGCACACATTCAGCTTGGTGATGTCCCTCAAAATCTAGATCCAGCTGAGGCCGATGGAGAGTTTCGTCAGCACGACAGCTTGTTGATGGTGATGATGAAGTTACCGACGCAGGGCTTCACCTAAGCACTACGACAATATGACCAAGGTGGGAATTTGTGGGGGGGGGCACCGCACACGGTTAAGAAATCAACTTGTGTGTCTATGGGGTTCCCCCTCCCCCGTATATAAAGGAGTGGAGGAGGGGGCCGGCCGGCCTCATGGGGTGTGCCCCAAGGGGGGAATCCTACTCCTACTAGGAGTAGGTTCCCCCCTTTCCTAGTCCAACTAGGAGGGGAAAGGAAGGGGAAGAAGAGAAGAAGGAAAGGGGGGCCGCCCCCCTCCCCAATTCGGATTGGGCTTGGGGGAACACGCCCCTCCTCTTGGCCGCCTCCTTTCTCTTTCACTAAAGCCCATGAAGGCCTTAACCCCCCGGGGGGTTCCGGTAATGCCCCGATACTCTGGAAAATGCCCGAACCTATCTGAAACCTTTCCAGTGTCCAAACATACCTTCCAATATATCAATCTTCATGTCTCGACCATTTCAAGACTCCTCGTCATGTCCGTGATCACCTCCGGGACTCTGAACAACCTTCCGTACATCAAATCACAAAACTCAAAATACATATCGTCATTGAACGTTAAGCATGCGGACCCTACGGGTTCGAGAACTACGTAGACATGACCGACACTCATCTCCGGTCAATAACCAATAGCGGAACCTGGATACTCATGTTGGTTCCTACATATTTGATACGTCTCCAATGTATCTATAATTTTTGATTGTTCCATGCTATTATATTATCTGTTTTGGATGTTTAATGGGCTTTAATATGCTATTATATATTATTTTTGGGACTAACCTATTAACCGGAGGCCCAGTGCCAGTTTTTGTTTTTTTTGCCTATTTTAGAGTTTGCAGAAAAGGAATACCAAACGGAGTCCAAACGGAATGAAACCTTCGCGATGATCTTTCTTGAACCTAAAGCAATCCAGAAGACTTGGAGTCAAAGTTTGGAACTCCACGAGGAAGCCACGAGGTAGGAGGGCGTGCCCCCACCCTCGTGAGCCCCTCGTAGCTCCACCGACGTACTTCTTTCGCCTATATAATCTCTTATACCTTAGAAACACCAGGGAGAGCCACGAAACCACTTTTTCACCACCGCAACCTTCTATACCCATGAGATCCCATCTTGGGGCCTTTTTCGGCGATCTGCCGGAGGGGGAATCGATCACGGAGGGCTTCTACATCAACATCATTGCCTCTCCGATGAAGCGTGAGTAGTTTACCACAGACCTTTGGGTCCATATTTATTAGCTAGATGGCTTCTTCTCTCTATGTGATTCTCAATACAAAGTTCTCCTCGATGTTCTTGGAGATCTATTCAATGTAATACTCTTTGGCGGTGTGTTTGCCAAGATCCGATGAATTGTGGATTTATGAACAAGATTATCTATGAATATTATTTGGTTCTTCTCTGAATTCTTATATGCATGATTTGATATCTTTGCAAGTCTCTTCGAATTATCGGTTTAGTTTGGCCTGCTAGATTGATCTTTTCTTGCAATGGGAGAAGTGCTTAGCTTTGGGTTCAATCTTGCGTGTCCTTTCCCAGTGACAGTAGGGGCAGCAATGCACGTATTGTATTGTTGCCATCGAGGATAAAAAGATGAGGTTTATATCATATTGCTTGAGTTTATCCCTCTACATCATGTCATCTTGTTTAATGTGTTACCCCGTTCTTATGAACTTAATACTCTAAATGCATGCTGGATAACAGTCGATATGTGGAGTAATAGTAGTAGATGCAAGAAGGAGTCGGTCTACTTCTACGAGCAGAGCAGCAACACGCTTTCTGCGCACATGCTACTGCTAAGCGAGGCCCGCCATGTGGCCAGTTTCGAAATTAGTAGTAGCGACAAATCCTAATCTCGATATATGCCAACTCAACAAACAACATTAGAGACACCTGTAGAGTATCTTTATAATCACCTAATTATGTTGTGATATTTGATAGCACACTAAGTGTTCCTTTGGTATTCGGGGGTTGCATAATCTCATAGTCATGGAAACATGTATAAGTTATGGAGAAAGCAATAGCAATAAACTAAACGACCATAGTGCTTAAGCTAACGAATGGGTCATGTCAATCACATCATTCTCTAATGCGTTCATCAAATGAAAACTCATGTCTATAGTACGGAAAGTTAACCATCTTTGATTAACGAGCTAGTCAATGTAGAGGCATACTAGTGACACTCTGTTTGTCTATGTATTCACACATATACTAAGTTTTCGGTTAATACAATTCTAGCATGAATAATAAACATTTATCATAATATAAGGAAATATAAATAACAACGTTATTATTGCATTTAGGACATATTTTCTTCAATCATCTATGTTTTTTCTTTAGTTGAGGCAGTTCTTTAGAATCGGAAATGAAATAGATGGCAGGACGGAGGACAAAAAACAAAATGAATGATAGATAGAAGGTTACATTTGGGTCGGACCAGAAATACGATATATGGAGTCTAGTATTTTTTTTCTTTTGAGCTGTCGAATCTAGTCTTTGGCAAAAGGAAAAGGGAAACTCTGGTGTATGCCAACCGGCCTGAGAGGTTTTATTTATTTGACATCCTATTTAACTGTTAGGTGGAGTTTGCTACTCTAGTTGGCATGTAATGCGCGGACTCTTAAGGGTGTGTTTGGTAGCATGTATGGACCTAGCGTAGTTGTTCTCATGTCATACATGCTGAGTGTAGACATGCTGAGTCCATGCAGTTGCTGTTGTTTGGCAGTGATGTATGCGTTGAGACATGCTGAGCTGAGATTTTGTTTGGTAGCCTGCATGTGTTTAGACATGCTGAACAATTTTGAATTCTGAATATATTTTTTGAATGATAAACAAAATCGAAAAAATCTCAACACAAATTTAAACATATTTTGAAAATTTAAATAAAATTTGATATTCTAAACTTTTTTGGAAAATTAAAATAAATTTTGAAATTCTTTTTTTAATTTGAACATATTTGAAATTACGAGTTTTTTTGAAAATTTAAACAAAATTTGAAAATTTTATAAAAAAATAAAATTCTATTTTTTCAAAATTCAAACAAATTTTGATTTCCTTTTGAAATTCCGAACATTTACAATTTTTTTAGAAAAATTGAAATTTCAAATATTTATTGAAAATTCAAACAAATTTTGAAATTATGATTTTTTTGAAAATTTAAACAATTTTGAAATTCAAACTTTTCATTTTTTTTCTGAAATTCTAAGGTTTTTCGAAAATTTAAACAATTTTTGAAATTCTGATTCTTTTTGAAAAAATAAACATATATGGACGTGGTCTGGTCGGTGGGGACGAGTGTCAGGGCCAGCATAGCTGCCTCGATGCACCCTGTCTGGGGTGCATGAGATGAGTATGGCTGAGGGCACTTTTATGCATCAGATGAGCATAGCTCAGATGAGCCCATGCACCCTATCAAACAAGCAAAAGTGGATCGGATTGGGAACTTTTGCCCTCATGCACCCTCCATGCACCCTACCAAACACACCCTAAATGGATTAGATATCTTGTCCGTGCATTGTGACGGTTGCACAATATTTTCTAGACAATCATCATTATTTATCAGTCATTTATTGTTAATATGATTGCATACCGAAATGACAATTGAATCTATATCTATTCCCTTAATAATAAAGGGGTTATTGCTTCTGGTGGTACGTCACCGAAATTGTCCCCAAATTTATAAAATATTACCCACTGATATCACCTATAAGTGATAAAAAAAACGTTTCACATGAAGGAATCTCTGCCTGCGCCGGCCCATGCAGTCAGAATCTTCTATACTGCGCTCAGTGCGCCTGTTTGAGCCGGCCCATGTCTGGGCGGCCTATTTTCGTTTTTTATTCTTTATTTTTCTTTTCCGACTATATTTTTTCTACTTTAAATAATTTGGGACTTCAAAAAAGTTCCAAAAATTAATACAAAATGAGAATTTTGAAATAAATGTTCAATATTTCATATTTGTGGATTAAGAAAATGTTTGTGATTTTTAAAAAACGTTTGCATATTAAACAAATGTTCACAATTTTGAAAACAAATGTATGGGAAATCATAAAATGTTCACGGTTTTTATAAAATTCGTTATTAAAAATAGGATAATGAAATTGAAAAAATTTCATCAATTAAAAAAATGTTCAAGGATTGAAAAATATCCTAAGAATTAAAAAACTGTTCGTGACTTAAAAATATTTTATTGATTCATAAAATGTTCGCTGGTTCATAAAATGATCATGCATTTCAAAAAAAAGTCTTTAAATAAAAATGTTTTTAAATTTCAGAAATTGTTCCACCAATTTGCAAAAAAATGTTTGTCGATCCTAGAAATGTTTGCCTGTTCAAGAAAATTGTTTAGAATTTTTTCACAATTTTTTAAAATATTCGCAGATAGTATGTAATGTTCATGAATTCAAAAAATGTTCATAATTTTAGTACATATTCAAAAACCTGTAAAACAATTACGAATTTGAAAAATATTCACAATTTCAGATATGTTCACGATTTAAAAAGAATCATTAGTTTCAAAAATTGTTCGCGATTTTTCAAAAATGAGAGTGATAGTGTATCTCGGTGATGCAGCAAAATGTGGCCATGGTCATTGAAGATTATGATCTTTTATCCCGGTGGAACGCACGGGCCGTTTTGCTAGTCAATACTTATTGGCTTATAAAAAGTACTCCATATGATTTTATTTTACAGGCCAATAAGACGTGAGCTAGTTCTGGCGGTTGTTTAGGAAAACCAGTAAGAAAAATAATAAATTAAATCAGAAATGGATGATAGAACCTTATGCACTTTTTGCGGGGTAACCTTATGTTTATCCTAAAGCAGGATAGAAAGAAAAGGACATACGAATGGCTAATTACTCGCGGGCAAATATTACCACAGCATCGACAAACAACATTTGCTCTTTCGTTTGGCACACAAATAAAAAACACGTTGTCTCTGAATGAACAATGTTTCTCCTCGTAACTAACTGTGCACAGACAAGAGAAGCCAGCTAGAGAGCAGAGAGCAAGCCTAGAGCCAGGGCGAGTCGTAGATGGGGGTGACGACGGCCTTGACGGCGAGGAACTTGTCGAGCGCGTGCATGCTGGCGTCCTTGCCGAACCCGCTCATCTTGCGGCCCCCGAACGGGCAGTCGGCGTCCATGGCGAAGTAGCAGTTGACCCACACCACCCCGGCGCGGATCGACCGCGTCATCCTGTTGGCCACGTCGATGTCCTTGGTCACCACCCCCGCCGCCAGCCCGTACCTTGTGTCGTTGGCCCTCGTGATCGCCTCCTCCACCGTCCTAGAGACATGAAGAAATTCCTGTCATCACGGATTCAGAGTGCAATGGTTGTATCTCTGCCGATCGACCGGGATGGGCTTACCTGAACTTCATCAGGCACATGACGGGCCCGAAGATCTCCTCCTTTGCTATGGCCATGTCATCCTGTTCAGAGATTCCCTACCACCATGTCAGATATGCTAGATAGAAAGCGAAGTGATCATGTAACGGGATTATAGTCCGTGTTCTGGCGGTGATTTTCGACCTTGACATCGGTGAAAACCGTGGGCTCGATGTAGTAACCTCTCTGACCACAGGGCTTTCCTCCTGTCAGTACGGTGGCCCCTTCTCGCTTGCCATGGTCGATGAAGCCGAGCACCCTCTCATATTGTTCCTTGTCCACCTAGGCACGCGTAATAGCATCCCAGTTTCAGATTCAGTAGAAATCAATCTGTGTCGTACAAACGGTGGGAATGATCGATTGTTTTTCACCTGAGGCCCCTGATTGACGCGAGGATCGAAAGGGTCCCCGACAACCCAGCTCTCCATGCGCTCCGCCAACTTCTTCACGAATCGGTCATAGATGCCCTCTTGCAGGTACACACGGCTCGCCGCGACGCAAGCTTCTCCCTGCAACATCGATGAATGATGATCTCAGCTGCTCTAACTCATATGGCTAGGCTATCTCTAATCATAATCAAGATGTTGTTCACCTTGTTGAAGAAGTTGGCGCTGATGGAGAGATCTACGGCCAGGTCCACGTCCGCGTCGTCGAAGATGATGAGGGGGGACTTGCCGCCCAGCTCCAGGGACACCGGCTTCAGGTTGCTCCTCGCCGACGCCTCCATTATCAGCCGCCCAACTGCTGTTGATCCCGTGAAACCGACCTGCACGGACAAACGCCAGAGCAAGAAAACAGTATGACCACTTGCTGAGGCACTACTAGTAAATGACTGACGCTGTGAGATTACCATGTCGACGTCCATGTGAGACGCGATCGCTGCTCCCGCTGTTGGGCCGAAGCCGGTGATCACATTGATCACCCCGTCTGGGACTCCCGCCTGCTCAAGAACAGAGCGCCAAAAGTTCAGAACAAGAGAGACGGTGCGTGTCTCGTGTCAGGTGACCGGTCTGTCTGACCTGCTTGGCCAGGTGAGCGAAGTAGAGCGCGCTGAGCGGGGTCTGCTCGGCCGGCTTGACGACCATGGTGCAACCGGCGGCCAGCGCCGGGGCGACCTTGCAGAAGAACATGATGGCGGGGAAGTTCCAGGGGATGATGAGCCCGGCGACGCCCATGGGCTCGCGCAGGGTGTGCCCCTGGAACTGGCTCGACATCTTGAGCGTCTCGCCGTGGATCTTGTCGGCCGCTCCGGCGAAGTAGCGCAGGGAGCTTGCGGAGCTCCCGATGTCGACCACCCTGGTCACCATGCGCGGCTTGCCGGCGTCCAGGCTCTCCAGCAGGGTCAGCTCCTCCGCGTGCTGCTCCACCAGGTCCGCATACTTCATCATGATCCTTCCTCTTTCCTGCGCGCCATTCATTGGTTGTTCTTTTCAGGTTGAACTGTAAACATTTGTGTTCTTTCATTTTTGGTGTATCATCAAGAATTTATAGAGGAAAGAATCCTACGGATCCGGGCATGCGAGGCCATTTGCCATGATCAAAGGCTTCTCTTGCCGCTTTGACCGCCAGGTCCACATCCTCCTTGTCACCTTCAGCGATCCTGGCGATCACATCCCCGGTGCGTGGATCCCTGGTCTCGAATGTCTTACCTGATCAAGGAGACCACCAACATAACAGCCGTGAAGTTCAGATCAGAAGGGGAGAAAATCTACTGAAACAGCACCACCATCAGGGATTAGCTATCAAATCAAACTAATTTCCTGTTTCGGAATGGCTTGGAGATTTCTTTCTCTCTGTTGATCGAGCTGCATACCTCAGAATGCACTGCTATTCTGTTGTACATCTCCAAATACTACTTGGTTATTATGGATTTATGGTGGCTTTGGCTATTTAAGAATTATATTTTTAATGGCAAAATCTCTTCTCTTTTGCAGGTTTTGTACCGTTGTACGCATTGACTTCGTACGTGGTCTATGCTATGTTGAACGGAGAATCAAGCACTGTTCAAAGGTTGTGTATGCCGGTAGAGAGATTTTTACCCAACATGGATGGAAACATAATCTCTTGATCGGTCCTCCACCTTCTTCGACTGGCATAATGTCACTCCCGTATGACCTTATTGTTGCCAACATGCCATTTTTGCCTACTTCTGTGAGACTATTAGTTTTGGTTGTCTCTGTATTTGTCACGCAGAGACCAGGTGTCGTTCATTATGTTTTGTATCTGCTTCATACTACTTTTTTTAATATAAAAATAGGATGAAAAAAAGTCAGAAAAAATTACATAAATCTTAGAGTGCTTCTTAAAATTATCAGAATATATTGAAAAAAAAGCATTATTCCGTATGTAGCATGGATAATACAATGCTTATTGAAAATGAGAGCAACCCAATTTTTTTGAAAAAGAGAGAAGAGATCATAAACATTACACAAAAACTAGAGACATAAGGTGATTTTAATATTATAAATCATCTATGAGATTTCTTCAAAAGTTACGGGTTAATCTCTTTTCATAGGAAAATATCCAGTAATACCATCCCTCACATGCATCGATGCCCCTAATTTTTAGAATTCAAATTTAAACATTTCAAAAAAATCTGAAACAATTGTGAGTGTTCATAAGATATGTGTCCACAACCCCTCAAAAATTCATATCTAAATTTGAAATAAAAAAAAAGAAACCATAAAAGATAATTCAGATGTGAATAGTGTCATTTTTTTACCTTTGCCTTCTTTTGGCATATTCATGATGGGTTTGTCTTCTTTTTGTTTCTCAGTGTGTATTATGAATTTGGATCGTAATTTTTCAGGGACTTTTAGACACAAATGTTTAGAGCATACATGATTTGTTTCAAAAATTATTGAAAGGTTTAAGTTTGAACTTTTCAACTGGGAGCATGACACCATGGATGGGTTGGTACCACCTTATACTTTCCCCTCTTTTTCCTAACTTTTTTTTAGCTGAGACCTTCGAACAATTGTTCTATGGTATTTTAACCTTTTTTGTATTTATTCCTTGTTTAAAGTTTCCACAAATTTTAGCAACTCAAATGAAATGTTTTGAATTCTAAAAAATATAAATCTACCTGGCTCTGTTTTTTTCTACCAATTTCTACGAAATGTTTCCACACTTGTTTTGAATCCATGCTTAAAGTTTACATATAGGAGAAATTGTCGCCATGTCGATATGTGTTGGTTTGAAGCTAAACTCCATGCTACTAAAAAATAAAGATCAAATTGCCTAGTTGAATCTCGACAAAAGGAGACTTGCCTGCTTTAAAATCTAGTGACATGCGGTTAAATAAACTCGGCTAATAGGTAAGGACCCAAAAGTTATATTTTACTTAACTAACAATCAGTTAAATGTTCTAGGTGGGAGCTATAGTTCTCCCCGTCTTGGAGCTTTTAGAAAGTCTCGTTGTGTGTCTCTTCGGCCCATCCGGCGGTGGCGACGGAGGTACTTTAAGGCGGATGAATAGGCAGGTGTTAACTATCGGTGCCGCCTTCCGGCCGTGGTGGCAACCGTACGCAATAAGGTACCCTCCGGCTTTGTCTCCAACTTCTTCCTTTTTGCAAGAGAAATTTCTAATCTATTCATAGTTAATCATTGTATACAAAAAACACTAGAGGTAAAAGAAATTACAAAGGCCATCGGAGGTGGGACGGACTGGTGACAGCGCTGGCGGGAGGAGGACGAAGACTTTTCTTGAGGAGGAAAGATAGATACGTATGGGGCAAAACAATAATCGTCTTTGTCTCCGACTTCGACAGTGCATGTGTTGTCGGATTAGTGATGAGACCGGATGGACAAGGTTGCCTTCTCATCTATGGTCGACCTGGGAAGGGGAGGGGGGCTGTTTGATGTGTCTTCGTTGAGTCAGTGGTGCTTCGTTGCCAGTAGCCAAACTTTGAACATTACAATAGCACAATTTCAACACTTCACTTTTATGTCAGGAGATACACTGGTTTGTAGCCCTATTCAAAGGTGTATTATGATGACCTGGCGGTGGTTTAGCACATGTGACATCCTAGCCATTGGAAAATGTGGGGAAAAAGACCACAACAGTTTAGAGGAGTTCTTAAAAACATTTGAATATTGACAAAGCAAGAATTATTTCGTGAGAAGTATGAAAAATCCAACAACTCAGAGAAAAAAGAGAGAGACAAAATGATAAGCATTATAAAAGATCTAGAACTATGGTGATTTTTTATAAATGTCACAAATCGTTTGTGACGTTTCTTAAATAATTATGATTTGTGATGTTTCTTAAATAATTATGAACAACTCTATTTTCCTATTTTTATTTAAAAAATTCAGGTCTAAATTTTCCACACTTTTAGCAAATTTAATGAAATATTACGAATTTTGTAATAAAAATCTAAATTTTGCACTTTTGTGTCAGCTTTTCCAAACTCTTTCTAGTTAAATTTTTTTGTAGGGTTCCGAATTCTTTTTTAACTGCTTCAAAACTTATTTGTTTTCATTATTTTTATTTTTATTTTATGCAAAAAAAATTGCTACTTCACATGAAAAATATATCGGTTTCATGTCGCTAAGTGTTCGTGTGAAGCTAGATTCCTTCCTACTGAAAATTAAATATCAGTTTGCCCTGATTTGATCTGGCAAAAAGAATATTTGTCGGGTTTACAATCTAGTGACACAAACTTAAATATATCGAGTTAATAGTTTTTTTGACCAATAAATAAATTTTTACTTAAACTAATGATCCATAAAATATGAACAGGAATGACCGCCTGCAAGTTTAAGCACACTTCCATGCCGGTAGTCAATTATAGGATATATCATGATGGCGCATTGGCGCACCTGTCCATATTTGGAGTCATTTCATCTCTTATAAACAAATAGATTGAATAAGGATGAATTATTTGATTGAAACATCATGTCTAATTTGATAATTATTAAAAGTACTCGTATGTGTCTGTGTATTTAATTGTTCGGAATTGTTCGGAATTTGTACTGCTTTTCATTGACATTTGCTGAAGAAAATCAAGTACAACTTTCATATGTTTACATCTACATGTGTCATAGTTATTATACATCTAAGTGACACAATCAAGTATGAAAAGAAAAAGAAAAAGCAAAAAGAAATCCCCCCCCCCCCTCCCCCCCAATATTCGCTTAAAATCAGTGACGTATGACTTAAATGTGCTCTAACAAAACTGTATGTACTACTCCCTCCGTCTTAAAATATAAGAATGATTTTCACATTACACTAGTGTAAAAAACGTTCTTATATTATAAGATGAAGGGAGTAGTATATTTCTAAATTGAGTTTGCCTGGCTCTCGGAGATCGTGTCCGGGTTGTAATTTCATTATTTCTGGGATGTATTGTATTATTTCCAAGCAAGGGAGCCAGTGACGTGAACGCAGGCATTCGCTTGCTTCTAGAAGGTGACGGACGGGCTTGGAAGGCGACAGGCTCTACGGTCACTAGAATCTGATTTGAAGACGCATCGTCGATGGCATCTCACGGGCGCATGCTCCTACAAACGAGAAACGGCCGTCCAAGACGAGGAAACCGGGACCAGATGACAACGAGAACGAGAGGAAGGAAGAACACGAGGCAGTGTGCCGTGGGGGCTGTCCATCTCAAGAATTTCATCGGTGCCTCTCTCTCTCTCTCTCTCTCTCTCTCTCTCTCTCTCTCTCTGCCCCAAGACAATGGGCTCCTCTCTTTTTTGAGCATAAAAAGGGCCTCCCCCTCTGATTTCCATTTAAGAAACCGCATGATTCATCTAATATTTTCTCTGTCTCAGAATAAGTGTCTCAGCTTCGTACGAACTTTAGTTTGAAGTACAAACTAATGCAGGAAGATAGACAATGGGCTCCTAGCTACAAGCTCATCAGTCCCATGCATCTGGGTATGGAGATCAAATCACGTACAAGCTCTTCAGCCCCCGCTGTCATAGCTACGTTTTGTCGTACTTTCCACCCTCTATTTGCAAGACTACTAGAGGACATTTCTTTAGCTGAGCTAAGAACCCCGTCACGCTAGCTAAGCTCGTGGCTTCTTCTCACTTAATTTACAACAAGCTAGCCATGCTACTTCCGTGGATTCCGCTTAGCACGGTGTGTCTTGTCGTCGCCTAGCTGGTCATGCCATGTTCGCCAAGAACTGTGCGTTGTGAGGACTGAAGAGGGTCAACAACATGTGGTTCCGCGCCAGAACTGGCATCAAATGCTGCCCCCATTTGACGCTTGATGATAGAGTATTCGTTGTTCGGGGTTCCTAGTTCAGCCAACCACGAGCAAAGCCTGCTCAGTTAGTTCGAACCAAGCCCGAACTCTGAAGGTGAATGGTCCATTTTGAAGAGACTGCTCGTGAAGTGGTAGTGCAAATATATATTTTCGGCTGCTGCTAAGGCTATGTTGAATGATAGATGCGTACGCAAGGCGAAGGAGAAAAGAGATGCGTAGCCACGTACCGGAGACGGCGTCGACGAAGGCCCCGTTGATGAAGAGCTTGGTGTACCTGATCTCCGGCATCTCAAAGGGCACGCCGCGGCCGCAGTCGCCGTTCTCCGTGCCCCCGTCGCCATTGCGCTCGCTCGCCATGGCCTCCTGCTCTCTTCTCCCAGACCGGCGTGGCTCTCGCGCAGTGTGATGATGTGTGTGTGGACTGTCGAGTGGACCGTGGAGTGAGGACAGAGGGGAGGGGGGCGCTCTTCGTTTTATAGAGAAGAGAAAAGAAAGTGGCATGCGACGAGACGAGGTTGGCCATGACCTGCCCGTAGCCCTCCGCGCGCGCGTGGCAAAACTATGCCCGGCCGACACACATCTCGCGTAACAGCTCCGTCCGACTGTCCGTCCCCGTTGGCGCCGTTGCGAGACCCGTGAGATGTGTGGCGTCCGTCATCGTGGTGCTAGCCTACAAACACGCCAGATGAGTGCAGGTATATATTATCGGGCCTACTCACCAGGAGCCTAACTCTCCAGCGATCAAAGCCATTCGTCCAGCGAGATCTTATTTGGTTCAGCACACTATTTAACTGTTGGGTGGAGCTTCGAATATGGTCGTTGGTATTCGATGTGCGACGAATGCTATTCGCCACTTGGTGAGGAGTCTTGTGATTTAGTGATACTCGGGCTCGTGGACATATTCTTCTATAAGAATCGGACAGCGGCTTCTTTCGCTCTGTTCTCAGTTTTTCAATCGTTTATTATAATCATTGGATATATAATTGTTTAATTAGTCCTGTGCTAGACAGATTTTTTAATGGGTATAGTAGGAACCTTTGTCACCCGTATTCTTTTCTTCTTGTTCCTTTTTTGCTGAAGGCCGGATGGCTGTATTGATCCAGTTGACAATTCGGTCCTATAGATTATATCTTCTAGGTCGGGTTTGGTTACCTGCATTTGGCCCAACCAGGTACACGCGGGAAGATTTTAGACTGTTCAGCCTGCATCGTACGAAGTTTAAAGCATCTCCTTGCTAGGCCCAACCACTACGTCTGAATCGGCAGTTTCTGGAGAGCCAGACTCGGCCGAAGCAGGGGAGGGGAACGCGGCCCTGAGCTCGTGCGACCACGAAGATGGCGCGAGCTCGCGCGCGTCTCCGAAAAATGGGCGGGGGGATTTAGGCGCACATCCCGCCGACTCGGTCGCTCCTATTTAGCCCCCTTCTCCCAGCGCCCAAACTCCCGCCACCCTTCTCCCCCCTTTCGAGCTTTCCCGCCGACGCACGTCGGCATTGAGGAGCAGGTAAGCGGCGCTCCTTCACCCGCGGGCGGTCCACGGCGGCGACTCATGTCCTCAACTCCCTGCATACCCCTCGAGATGCAGCCATAACCTCTGTGAGTTCAATCACCCCCTTCTTTGTGTCCGTTGTAACTAGATCTAAAAGCATGTGGTCATAGGGTTTGATGTGCAAGCATGTGATAGGGTTGATTCGTACGCCATATGTGAGCAGATGATAGATTGTGATGTTGTGGTAGCTATTTGTGGTGGATATGTGCTACCTCTTGAGCTTGTGTTTGTTTTTTCCCTTGAAGTGGAAAGGGTAATGCAGCAAAGTAGAGTAAGTATTTCCCTCAGTTTTGAGAACCAAGGTACCAATCCAGTAGGAGACAACGCGCAAGCCACCGAATACCTGCACAAACAAACACCAAGTTGCACCTAACGCGATAAAGGGGTTGTCAATCCCTTCACGGGTATTTGCAATGTGAGATCTGATAGAAATAGATAAGCGACATAGTAATGTTTTTGGTATTTTTAGTTTATGGAACGGAAAGTAAAATATTGCAAAGAAAGTAAATAGAAAACTAAAAGTGTAGATCGGAAACTTATATGATGGAAAATAGACCTAGGGGCCATAGGTTTCACTAGAGGCTTCTCTCAAGAAAGGAATTATTACGGTGGGTGAACAAATTACTGCCGAGCAACTGATAAAAAAGCACAAATTTATGACGATATCTAAGGCAATGATCATGAATATAGGCATCACGTCCGTGTCAAGTAGACCGAAATGATTTTGCATCTACAACTATTACTCCACACATCGACCGCTATCCAACATGCATCCAGAGTATTAAGTTCATAAGAACAGAGTAACGCTTTAAGCAAGACGACATGATGTAGAGGAATTAACTCAAGCAATATGATGAAAACCCCATCTTTTTATCCTCGATGGCAACAATACAATACATGTCGATTCCCCTTCTGTCACTAGGATCGAGCACTGCAAGATTGAACCCAAAACTAAGCACTTCTCCAATTGCAAGAAAAACCAATCTTGTTGGCCAAACCAAATCGATAGTTCGAAGAGACTTGCAAAGATATAAAATCATGCATATAAGAATTCAGAGGAGATTGAAATAATATTCATAGATAAGCTGATCATAAATCCACAATTCATCGGATCTTGGCAAACACACCGCAAAAGAGTATTACATCGAATAGATCTCCAAGAACATCGAGGAGAACTTTGTATTGAGAATCAAAGAGAGAGAGAGAGAGAGAGAGAGAGAGGAAGCCATCTAGCTACTTGCTATGGACCCGTAGGTCTGTGGTAAACTACTCACGCTTCATCGGAGAGGCAATGGTGTTGATGTAGAAACCCTCCCTGATCAAATCCCCCTCCGGCAGTGATGAAGCTATGTACCTAGGGTAGGGTCATGGACCTGTCCGACATACCCTCCCCAAGGACATCTCTGCGAAGAAACAGAAGCAATCGAAGAGAAACCATCGTCCACTCGACCATGAAGATGTGCTCACTCGACCACCATGAAGACACTCAACCACCAGAAGATGAGAAACTCTCCACTCTGCAACGGTCAAGACTTAAACCATAGCTTTATGGGCATTTATAGCACTTTACTGCAGACATTACCAGTAACGCCCCTCCTTTATGAACATTGAACCCTGTGTAACGGAGGGGAGCTGGGGTCCTGGCGCACTCTATATAAGCCACCCCCTCCTCTGGGACAGGGGTTTGCACTTTTGTAAACACACACAAATATAATCTAGTCGACCGCCTCAGGGCACCGAGACGTAGGGTTGTTACTTCCTCCGAGAAGGGCCTGAACTTGTAAAACTCGTGCGTACAACTCCTCCATAGCTAGGATCTTGCCTCCTCATACTTACCCCCCATTCTACTGTCAGTCTTAGATCCACGACAGTTGGCGCCCACCGTGGGGCAGGTGTCTTAGCGACTTATTGGAGAAGTTGCAATTTTTCCGATCCCCTTCATCATGGTTCCAGGCGGAGGTTTGGCTGAGGGCCGCGAGATCCATCTCGACGCGCTCGTGTTTGTCGCTGACGACTCCGCTTGGCTCCAGGAGGCACCACTGGACGCCGACGTGTTCCCCACCCACGGGGCGGTGCACTTTCGCGCGTGCGTCCACGGCGTCCTCCTGCGGCAACCGTCGACCCAGTACCAGTCGACTCCAGCAGCTTTCCCCCTCCCTGCGACCCGCCAGAGCAAGCGCACCAGTCGGTCGAGGCTTTAGCGGTGGGTGAAGCATGCGGTGGCCCGCCAATGGGCCACCCCTCAAGTCGCGGCGATTGAGCCCGATGAATCTCTCTATGGCCTGTTTGATCTGTCGACTGGCTCCGTAGAGACCGCATCCGAGTGCGGCAGTAGTGACTCGGCGGCGGAAGTCCTTATGGTCAATGGACCACGCAGTCCTCCTGGCTTCAATCGCGAAGACGGAGGTGATGGGAACAGCGATCCGTCGCGCGTTCATGAGGAGTACCGCCCCGAACCTCTCTCCTCGCAGCAGAGGGAAGAACTTCGTCGCCGGAACATGGATGCTCTGCACACTCCTATAGTTGGAGAAACCCCCGAGGCCCAGGCCTTGGAGCAGGCGCGCTTGGCCAATCTGGCTGAGCGCACTCGACTGGAGAACCTCCAGCGCGCGCTCGACGATCGCGCTCGACAACGTGCTCCTGAGTCCAGTCGACGCCAACTTTTTCCACCTCCAACTCAGGTATACCGAACCCCGATCTAGAATCTAGCTGCTGCTGCCCGGATAGCGGAGTCGATCCAACCCTCCCAGTCAGAAGCTGGTCGAGGTTTGGTGCAGATCCGAGCCTTGCTCCGGGCGGCGGGAGAGCAGAATACAGTTGTATCTCAGTTGCAGGATAGGATCCACAGCAGATCCGTGATGGCAGACACAGTTCAGTCGGCCCATAGCCCAAGATCACCTCCGAGGCGTGTGGGACGTGGGGATCGACGAGATTAGTACAGAAACCAAGAGCAGTATGATCGCCGAGTCGATCGTGATGATCGCCGTCGAGTGCCCACGCCTCCTCAGAGGAGCGGGTCGTACGTGCCTCGGCATCATGAAGATAGACGCCCTCATAGTGTTGGGCGAGGTATTCCAATCGATCCCAGGGAGCCAGGCTTTGATGCGAGATCTATTCTCGTGCAGGGCTTGGTCGACAGAAACAGAGCTCACCGGGAAGGCCATGATGGGGGTCCGCAAACCAGCAACATGGTACATGTCTCTCGTCCAGAGTTCTTCAGCAGAGCTATCAGAGCTGCAGTAATTCCCCCAACTTCAGGTTGGCATCTGGAGTTAGTAAGTTCACCGGGGAGTCCAAGCCTGACACTTGGCTTGAAGACTACCGAGTGGCTGTCCAGATTGGTGGCGGCAATGAGAAGTGGCCATGAAACACCTTTCTCTGATGTTAGAGGGCTCGGCTAGAGCGTGGCTGAATCAGTTAGCACCTGGCAGCATCTATACTTGGGAAGATCTCGCCCAAGTGTTTGTCAGAACATTCGAAGGCACATGCAAACGGCCGGCAGGTTTGACAGAGTTGTAGTGTTGTGTTCAGAAACCGAATGAAACTTTGAGGGATTATATCCAGAGATGGATCACCCTGCACCACACAGTAGACGATGTGTCAGATCATCAGGCAATTTGTGCCTTTAAGGAAGGCGTCAGGTATCGAGAGTTGAATATGAAATTCGGACGGACAGGGAATATGACTCTGGCTCGGATGATGGAAATTGCCCCCAAATATGCCAATGGTGAAGAAGAAGAGTGGCTCCGGAGTGGCAAGCACAAAGCAGTCGTCCACGAAACCGGAGGAGGAAACTCCGGTCAGAAACAGAAGCGCAAGGCCGAGCCAGCTGCTCCGGGCGAAGCCTTGGTTGTGGTTCAAGGAAAGTTCAAGGGGAAGCCCAAAGGGCCGTGGAACCCCAAGAAAGTAAAAGATCAAGATGGAAATGATGTGTTGGATCTGCCGTGCCATATCCACACCAAAAAAGATGAAGAAGGTAATTTCATTTACCCGAAGCACACCACTCGGCAGTGTCGGCTCCTAATCCAGCAGTTCCGAGAGAAATAGCCCAAGGAAAAAGAGAAGGAGGCAGACAAGGCTGAGGATGAGGAAGAGGATGACGATGGTTATCCCCACGTGAATTCCACTCTGATGATTTTTGCTGACGTTGAGAGCAAAAGTCGATTGAAAGTCATCAACAGGGAAGTGAACATGGTCGCTCCGGCAACACCCAGTTACCTGAAGTGGTTGCAGACTGCCATTACATTCGACCAGTCTGATCACCCAGCGCACATCGCCACCCTTGGGAGGCAAGCACTAGTGGTCGACCCGGTGGTCGAAGGCACTCGACTAACAAAGGTCCTGATGGACGGTGGCAGTGGCCTGAACATACTGTATGCAGAAACGTTGAAAGGGATGGGCATTCTGATGTCCAGACTCAGCGAAAGCCATATGATTTTCCATGGTGTCATTCCAGGCAAGAAGGCGGCATCCCTCGGTCAGATTGCACTCGACGTGGTTTTCGGTGATTCCAAAAATTACCGCAAAGAAATGTTGACGTTTGAAGTTGTGGATTTCCAGAGTGCTTATCATGCAATTCTGGGCAGGCCAGCTTATGCATGATTTATAGCTCGACCATGTTACGTGTACCTCAAACTGAAGATGCCTGGTCCCAGAGGAGTGATCACTATCTTTGGCAATCGGAAGAAGGCAGAAGAATGCTTCCAGAAGGGCTCAAAGATCGCTGATGCCCAGATGGCCGTGGTAGAATTGCAAGAGTACCAGAAAAATGCAGATCTGAGTGACTTGCTGCGAGCCAAGAAGCCAGCCACAGATTCAGCATTCCAGTCGTCTGGTGAAACGACGTCGATTCACATGAAGGAAATATGCCCTAGAGGCAATAATAAAGTTATTATTTATTTCCTTATATCATGATAAATGTTTATTATTCATGCTAGAATTGTATTAACCGGAAACATAATACATGTGTGAATACATAGACAAACAGAGTGTCACTAGTATGCCTCTACTTGACTAGCTCGTTAATCAAAGATGGTTATGTTTCCTAACCATGAACAAAAGAGTTGTTATTTGATTAACGAGGTCACATCATTAGTTGAATGATCTGATTGACATGACCCATTCCATTAGCTTAGCACCCGATCGTTTAGTATGTTGCTATTGCTTTCTTCATGACTTATACATGTTCCTATGACTATGAGATTATGCAACTCCCGTTTGCCGGAGGAACACTTTGGGTACTACCAAACGTCACAACGTAACTGGGTGATTATAAAGGAGTACTACAGGTGTCTCCAATGGTAGATGTTGGGTTGGCGTATTTCGAGATTAGGGTTTGTCATTCCGATTGTCGGAGAGGTATCTCTGGGCCCTCTCGGTAATACACATCACATAAGCCTTGCAAGCATTATAACTAAGGTGTTAGTTGTGAGATGATGTATTACAGAACGAGTAAAGAGACTTGCCAGTAACGAGATTGAACTAGGTATTGGATACCGACGATCGAATCTCGGGCAAGTAACATACCGATGACAAAGGGAACAACGTATGTTGTTATGCGGTCTGACCGATAAAGATCTTCGTAGAATATGTAGGAGCCAATATGGGCATCCAGGTCCCGCTATTGGTTATTGACCGGAGACGTGTCTCGGTCATGTCTACATTGTTCTCGAACCGTAGGGTCCGCACGCTTAACGTTACGATGACAGTTATTATGAGTTTATGCATTTTGATGTACCGAAGGTTGTTCGGAGTCTCGGATGTGATCACTGACATGACGAGGAGTCTCGAAATGGTCGAGACATAAAGATTGATATATTGGAAGCCTATGTTTGGACATCGGAAGTGTTCCGGGTGAAATCGGGAATTTTACCGGAGTACCGGGAGGTTACCGGAACCCCCCGGGAACCAAATGGGCCTTATTGGGCCTTAGTGGAAAGGTGAAAGGGGCAGCCGAAGGTGGGCTGCGCGCCTCCCCCCTCCCCCAGTCCTATTAGGACTAGGAGAGGTGGCCGGCCCCCTTCTCCCTCTCTCTCTCTCGAGGAGTCCTATTAGGAATAGGATTGGGGGGGGGGAGTCCTACTCCCGGTAGGAGTAGGACTCCTCCTGCGCCCTCCTATCCTTGGCCGACCAGCCCTCCCCCTGGCAACCTTTATATACGGGGGCAGGGGGCACCTCTAGACACACAAGTTGATCCTTGAGATCGTTCCTTAGCCGTGTGCGGTGCCCCCTGCCACCAAATTCTACCTCGATCATACCGTTGTAGTGCTTAGGCGAAGCCCTGCGTCGGTAGTACATCAAGATCGTCACCACGCCGTCGTGCTGACGGAACTCCTCCCCGAAGCTTTGCTGGATCGGAGCCCGGGGATCGTCATCGAGATGAACGTGTGCTAAGAACTCGGAGATGCCGGAGTAACGGTGCTTGGATCGGTCGGATTGGGAAGAAGACGTACGACTACTTCCTCTATGTTGTGTCAACGCTTCCGTTGCGATCTACAAGGGTACGTAGATCAGACTCTCCCCCTCGTTGCTATGCATCACCATGATCTTGCGTGTGCGTAGGAATTTTTTTGAAATTACTACGTTCCCCAACAGTGGTATCAGAGCCTAGGTTTTATGGTTTGATGTTATTTGCACGAGTAGAACACAAGTGAGTTGTGGGTGATACAAGTCATACTGCCTACCAGCATGTCATACTTTGGTTCGGCGGTATTGTTGGACGAGACGACCCGGACCAACCTTACGCGTACGCTTACGCGAGACCGGTTCCCTCGATGTGCTTTGCACATAGATGGCTTGCGGGCGACTGTCTCTCCAACTTTAGTTGAACCGAGTGTGGCTACGCCTGGTCCTTGAGAAGGTTAAAATGGAGTCTATTTGACAAACTATCGTTGTGGTTTTGATGCGTAGGTGAGATGAGTTCTTGCTTAAGCCCGTAGTAGCCACGTAAAACTTGCAACAACAAAGTAGAGGACGTCTAACTTGTTTTTGCAGGGCATGTTGTGATGTGATATGGTCAAGGCATGATGATGATTTTATTGTATGAGATGATCATGTTTTGTAACCAAGTTATCGGCAACTGGCAGGAGCCATATGGTTGTCGCTTTATTGTATGCAATGCAATCGCGATGTAATGCTTTACTTTATTGCTAAGCGGTAGTGATAGTCGTGGAAGCATAAGATTGGCGAGACGACAGCGATGCTACGATGGAGATCAAGGTGTCGTGCCGGTGACGATGGTGATCATGACGGTGCTTCAGAGATGGAGATCACAAGCACAAGATGATGATGGCCATATCATATCACTTATATTGATTGCATGTGATGTTTATCTTTTATGCATCTTATCTTGCTTTGATTGACGGTAGCATTATAAGATGATCTCTCACTAAATTATCAAGAAGTGTTCTCCCTGAGTATGCACCGTTGCCAAAGTTCGTCGTGCCCAGACACCACGTGATGATCGGGTGTGATAAGCTCTACGTCCATCTACAACGGGTGCAAGCCAGTTTTGCACACGCAGAATACTCAGGTTAAACTTGACGAGCCTAGCATATGCAGATATGGCCTCGGAACACAGAGACCGAAAGGTCGAGCATGAATCATATAGTAGATATGATCAACATTACGATGTTCACCATTGAAAACTAATCCATCTCACGTGATGATCGGTTATGGTTTAGTTGATTTGGATCACGTGATCACTTAGAGGATTAGAGGGATGTCTATCTAAGTGGGAGTTCTTAAGTAATTTGATTAACTGAACTTAAACTTATCATGAAATTAGTACCTGATAGTATCTTGCTTGTTTATGTTGATTGTAGATAGATGGCTCGTGCTGTTGTTCTGTTGAATTTTAATGCGTCCCTTGAGAAAGCAAAGTTGAAAGATGATGGTAGCAATTACATGGACTGGGTCCGTAACCTGAGGATTATCCTCATTGCTGCACAGAAGAATTACGTCCTGGAAGCACCGCTGGGTGCCAGGCCTGCTGCTGGAGCAACACCAGATGTTATGAACGTCTGGCAGAGCAAAGCTGATGACTACTCGATAGTTCAGTGTGCCATGCTTTACGGCTTAGAATCGGGACTTCAACGACGTTTTGAACGTCATGGAGCATATGAGATGTTCCAGGAGTTGAAGTTAATATTTCAAGCAAATGCCCGAATTGAGAGATATGAAGTCTCCAATAAGTTCTATAGCTGCAAGATGGAGGAGAACAGTTCTGTCAGTGAGCATATACTCAAAATGTCTGTGTATAATAATCACTTATTTCATATGGGAGTTAATCTTCCAGATGATTGCGTCATTGACAGAATTCTCCAATCACTGCCACCAAGCTACAAGAGCTTCGTGATGAACTATAATATGCAAGGGATGAACAAGACTATTCCCGAGCTCTTCGCAATGCTGAAAGCTGCGGAGGTAGAAATCAAGAAGGAGCATCAAGTGTTGATGGTCAACAAGACCACTAGTTTCAAGAAAAAGGGCAAAGGGAAGAAGAAGGGGTACTTCAAGAAGAACAGCAAGCAAGTTGCTGCTCAGGAGAAGAAACCCAAGTCTGGACCTAAGCCTGAAACTGAGTGCTTCTACTGCAAGCAGACTGGTCACTGGAAGCGGAACTGCCCCAAGTATTTGGCGGATAAGAAGGATGGCAAGGTGAACAAAGGTATATGTGATATACATGTTATTGATGTGTACCTTACTAGAGCTCGCAGTAGCACCTGGGTATTTGATACTGGTTCTGTTGCTAATATTTGCAACTCGAAACAGGGACTACGGAATAAGCGGACACTAGCAAAGGACGAGGTGACGATGCGCGTGGGAAACGGTTCCAAAGTCGATGTGATCGCGGTCGGCACGCTACCTCTAATCTACCTTCGGGATTAATATTAGACCTAAATAATTATTATTTGGTGCCAGCGTTGAGCATGAACATTATATCTGGATCTTGTTTAATGCGAGACGGTTATTCATTTAAATCAGAGAATAATGGTTGTTCTATTTATATGTGTAATATCTTTTATGGTCATGCACCTTTGAAGAGTGGTCTATTCTTGTTAAATCTCGATAGTAGTGATACACATATTCATAATGTAGAAGCCAAAAGATGCAGAGTTGATAATGATAGTGCAACTTATTTGTGGCACTGCCGTTTAGGTCATATCGGTGTAAAGCGCATGAAGAAACTCCATACTGATGGGCTTTTGAAACCACTTGATTATGAATCACTTGGTACTTGCGAACCGTGCCTCGTAGGCAAGATGACTAAAACACCGTTCTCCGGTACTATGGAGAGAGTAACAGATTTATTGGAAATCATACATACCGATGTATGTGGTCCGATGAATATTGAGGCTCGTGGCGGATATCGTTATTTTCTCACCTTCACAGATGATTTAAGCAGATATGGGTATATCTACTTAATGAAACACAAGTCTGAAACATTTGAAAAGTTCAAAGAATTTCAGAGTGAAGTTGAAAATCATCGTAACAAGAAAATAAAGTTTCTACGATCTGATCGCGGAGGAGAATATTTGCTTTACGAGTTTGGTGTACATTTGAAAAATTGTGGAATAGTTTCGCAACTCACGCCACCCGGAACACCACAGCGTAATGGTGTGTCCGAACGTTGTAATCATACTTTACTAGATATGGTGCGATCTATGATGTCTCTTACTGATTTACCGCTATCGTTTTGGGGTTATGCTTTAGAGACGGCCGCATTCACGTTAAATAGGCACCATCAAAATCCGTTGAGACGACGCCTTATGAACTATGGTTTGGCAAGAAACCAAAGTTGTCGTTTCTTAAAGTATGGGGCTGCGATGCTTATGTGAAAAAGCTTCAACCTGATAAGCTCGAACCCAAAGCGGAGAAATGTGTCTTCATAGGATACCCAAAGGAGACTGTTGGGTACACCTTCTATCACAGATCCGAAGGCAAGACATTCGTTGCTAAGAATGGATCATTTCTAGAGAAGGAGTTTGTCTCGAAAGAAGTGAGTGGGAGGAAAGTAGAACTTGACGAGGTAACTGTACCTGCTCCGTTATTGGAAAATAGTACATCACAGAAAACTGTTTCTGCGACACCTATACCAATTAGTGAGGAAGCTAATGATGATGATCATGAAACTTCAGGACAAGATACTACTGAACCACGTAGATCAACCAGAGTGAGATCCGCACCAGAGTGGTACGGTAATCCAATTCTGGAAGTCATGCTACTAGATCATGATGAACCTATGAACTATGAAGAAGCGATGGTGAGCCCAGATTCCGCAAAGTGGCTTGAAGCCATGAAATCTGAGATGGGATCCATGTATGAGAACAAAGTATGGACTTTGGTTGACTTGCCCGATGATCGGCAAGCAATTGAGAATAAATGGATCTGCAAGAAAAAGACTGACGCTGACGGTAATATTACTGTCTATAAAGCTCGACTCGTCGCAAAAGGTTTTCGACAACTTCAAGGGGTTGACTACGATGAGACCTTCTCACCCGTAGCGATGCTTAAGTCTGTCAGAATCATGTTAGCAATTGCCGCATTTTATGATTATGAAATTTGGCAGATGGATGTCAAAACTGCATTCCTGAATGGATTTCTGGAAGAAGAGTTGTATATGATGCAACCGGAAGGTTTTGTCGATCCAAAGGGAGCTAACAAAGTGTGCAAACTCCAGCGATCCATTTATGGACTGGTGCAAGCATCTCGGAGTTGGAATAAACATTTTGATAGTGTGATCAAAGCATTTGGCTTTATACAGACTTTTGGAGAAGCCTGTATTTACAAGAAAGTGAGTGGGAGCTCTGTAGCATTTCTGATATTATATGTGGATGACATATTTCTGATTGGAAATGATATAGAATTTCTGGATGGCATAAAGGGATACTTGAATAAAAGTTTTTCGATGAAAGACCTCGGGGAAGCTGCTTACATATTAAGCATAAAGATCTATAGAGATAGATCAAGACGCTTAATTGGACTTTCACAAAGCACATACCTTGACAAGATTTTGAAGAAGTTCAAAATGGATCAAGCAAAGAAGGGTTCTTCCCTGTGTTACAAGGTGTGAAGTTGAGTCAGACTCAATGCCCGACCACTGCAGAAGATAGAGAGAAAATGAAAGATGTTCCCTATGCTTCAGCCATAGGCTCTATCATGTATGCAATGCTGTGTACCAGACCTGATGTGTGCCTTGCTATAAGTTTAGCAGGGAGGTACCAAAGTAATCCAGGAGTGGATCACTGGACAGCGGTCAAGAACATCCTGAAATACCTGAAAAGGACTAAGGATATGTTTCTCGTATATGGAGGTGACAAAGAGCTCACCGTAAGAGGTTACGTTGATGCAAGCTTTGACACTGATCCGGACGATTCTTAATCGCAAACCGGATACGTGTTTACTTTAAACGGTGGAGCTGTCAGTTGGTGCAGTTCTAAACAAAGCATCGTAGCGGGATCTACATGTGAAGCTGCTTCGAAAGCAGCGAACGAAGGAGTCTGGATGAAGGAGTTCATATCCGATCTAGGTGTCATACCTAGTGCATCGGGTCCAATGAAAATCTTTTGTGACAATACTGGTGCAATTGCCTTGGCAAAGGAATCCAGATTTCACAAAAGGACCAAACACATCAAGAGACGCTTCAACTCCATCCGGGATCTAGTCCAGGTGGGAGACATAGAGATTTGCAAGATACATACGGATCTGAATGTTGCAGACCCGTTGACTAAGCCTCTTCCACGAGCAAAACATGATCAGCACCAAGGCTCCATGGGTGTTAGAATCATTACTGTGTAATCTAGATTATTGACTCTAGTGCAAGTGGGAGACTGAAGGAAATATGCCCTCGAGGCAATAATAAAGTTATTATTTATTTCCTTATATCATGATAAATGTTTATTATTCATGCTAGAATTGTATTAACTGGAAACATAATACATGTGTGAATACATAGACAAACAGAGTGTCACTAGTATGCCTCTACTTGACTAGCTCGTTAATCAAAGATGGTTATGTTTCCTAACCATGAACAAAAGAGTTGTTATTTGATTAACGAGGTCACATTATTAGTTGAATGATCTGATTGACATGACCCATTCCATTAGCTTAGCACCCGATCGTTTAGTATGTTGCTATTGCTTTCTTCATGACTTATACATGTTCCTATGACTATGAGATTATGCAACTCCCGTTTGCCGGAGGAACACTTTGGGTACTACCAAACGTCACAACGTAACTGGGTGATTATAAAGGAGTACTACAGGTGTCTCCAATGGTAGATGTTGGGTTGGCGTATTTCGAGATTAGGGTTTGTCACTCCGATTGTCGGAGAGGTATCTCTGGGCCCTCTCGGTAATACACATCACATAAGCCTTGCAAGCATTATAACTAAGATGTTAGTTGTGAGATGATGTATTACGGAACGAGTAAAGAGACTTGCCAGTAACGAGATTGAACTAGGTATTGGATACCGACGATCGAATCTCAGGCAAGTAACATACCGATGACAAAGGGAACAACGTATGTTGTTATGCGGTCTGACCGATAAAGATCTTCGTAGAATATGTAGGAGCCAATATGGGCATCCAGGTCCCGCTATTGGTTATTGACCGGAGACGTGTCTCGGTCATGTCTACATTGTTCTCGAACCGTAGGGTCCGCACGCTTAACGTTACGATGACAGTTATTATGAGTTTATGCATTTTGATGTACCGAAGGTTGTTCGGAGTCCCGGATGTGATCACGGACATGACGAGGAGTCTCGAAATGGTCGAGACATAAAGATTGATATATTGGAAGCCTATGTTTGGACATCGGAAGTGTTCCGGGTGAAATCGGGAATTTTACCGGAGTACCGGGAGGTTACCGGAACCCCCCGGGAACCAAATGGGCCTTATTGGGCCTTAGTGGAAAGGTGAAAGGGGCAGCCCAAGGTGGGCTGCGCGCCTCCCCCCTCCCCTAGTCCTATTAGTACTAGGAGAGGTGGTCGGCCCCCTTCTCCCTCTCTCTCTCTCTCGAGGAGTCCTATTAGGAATAGGATTGGGGGGGGTCCTACTCCCGGTAGGAGTAGGACTCCTCCTGCGCCCTCCTTTCCTTGGCCGGCCAGCCCTCCCCCTGGCAACCTTTATATACGGGGGCAGGGGGCACCTCTAGACACACAAGTTGATCCTTGAGATCGTTCCTTAGCCGTGTGCGGTGCACCTGCCACCAAATTCTACCTCGATCATACCGTTGTAGTGCTTAGGCGAAGCCCTGCGTCGGTAGTACATCAAGATCGTCACCACGCCGTCGTGCTGACGGAACTCCTCCCCGAAGCTTTGCTGGATCGGAGCCCGGGGATCGTCATCGAGCTGAACGTGTGCTAAGAACTCGGAGGTGCCGGAGTAACGGTGCTTGGATCGGTCGGATCGGGAAGAAGACGTACGACTACTTCCTCTATGTTGTGTCAACGCTTCCGTTGCGATCTACAAGGGTACGTAGATCAGACTCTCCCCCTCGTTGCTATGCATCACCATGATCTTGCGTGTGCGTAGGAAATTTTTTGAAATTACTACGTTCCCTAACATCACATTCACCCGACAGATCTCAATGCTGCTCCGACTCACATTTCAACCTCACTCGACTGCAAATAGGAAGAAGCGCTCATCCAGTTCCTCCGTGAGAACTGGGACATTTTTGCATGGAAGCCTTCCGACATGCCGGGTGTTCCCAGGGGACTAGCTGAGCATCATTTGAGAGTCGACCCGAAGGTGAAACTAGTTAAAGAGCATCTTCGACGGTCCGCCGTCCAAAAAAGAAAGGCAATTGGGGAAGAGGTGGCTCGGCTATTGGCAGCTGAGTTTATCCGAGAGATTTACCACTCCGAGTGGTTAGCCAATGTTGTCATGGTCCCAAAGAAAGACGACTCACTTCGCATGTGCATCGATTTCAAGCATATCAATCGGGCCTGCCCGAAAGATCACTTTCCTCTCCCTCGCATCTACCAGATAGTCGACTCGACTCCAGGGTGCGAGCGTTTGTCCTTTTTGGATGCCTACTCCGGGTACCACCAGATCCGTCTGTATGGACCCGATGAAATAAAGACAGCTTTTATCACCCCGTTTGGGTGCTTCTATTATGTCACAATGCCATTCGGTTTGAAGAACGCCGGAGCCACATTCATGAGGATGATTCAGAAGTGCCTGCTCACTCAGATCAGTCGGAATGTGGAAGCATACATGGATGACATTGTGGTCAAGTCACGTAAAGGTTCCGACCTACTGACTGACCTTGCTGAAACCTTTGCCAACCTCAGAAGGTATGATATCAAGCTCAATCCATCAAAGTGCACGTTTGGAGTTCCAGGCGGAAAGTTACTCGGTTTTCTTGTTTCCGAACGAAGAATCGATGCTAACCCAGAGAAAGTGGGCGCTATACTTCGAATGAAGCGCCCTGTGCGTGTGCATGATGTCCAAAAGCTTACTGGTTGCTTAGCCGCCATAAGTCGATTCATTTCTCGCCTCGGTGAAAAGGCGCTGCCTCTTTATCGACTGGTGAAGAAATCAGACAAGTTCGAGTGGGCCCCAGAAGCTGATGCAGCATTTGTAGAGCTAAAAGCCCTGCTTTCCACCCAGCCGGTGCTTGCTGCTCCAATCAGCAAAGAGCCTCTACTGCTTTATATAGCAGCCATTGGACAAGTCGTCAGTACAGTACTTATGGTCGAGCGGGAAGAAGAAGGAAAAGCTTATAAGGTTCAACGCCCAGTTTATTATATTTCTGAAGTCCTGACCCCGTCAAAGCAGAGATATCCTCACTATCAGAAGCTTGTCTATGGGATTTACATGACCACGAAGAAGGTTGCACACTATTTCTCATATCACTCTGTTACAGTCGTCAGTGACGCTCCATTGTCAGAGATTCTGCACAATAGATATGCAATTGGTCGAGTGGCCAAATGGGCGATTGAACTCCTTCCCTTGGATATCAAGTTTGAGGCAAAGAAAGCTATCAAGTCCCAAGCAATAGCAGATTTCTTCGCCGAGTGGATCGAACAACAACTGCCGACTCAAGTTCACTCTGAGCACTTGACCATGTTCTTTGACGGATCCAAGATGTTGAACGGTTCTGGTGCTGGAGTAGTTCCGGTATCCCCCCGAGGAGACAGGCTCAGATATGTCCTCCAGATTCACTTTGATTCCTCCAACAATGAAGCAGAGTATGAAGCACTCCTGTATGGGTTGCGCATGGCCATTTCACTCGGCATCCGTCACCTCATGGTCTACGGCGACTCAGATTTGGTATTTAATCAAGTGATGAAGGAGTGGGACGTCAGAAGCCCAGCCATGACCGGTTACTGCAACGCAGTGAGAAAGCTCGAGAAGAAGTTTGAAGGGTTAGAACTCCACCACATACCCCGACTGAAAAATCAAGCAGCCGATGATTTGGCAAAGATAGGTTCCAAGAGAGAAGCCATTCCCAGCAATGTATTTTTGGAGCATATCCACTCGCCGACAGTTCAGGAAGATCCTTTTACTGAAGAGCCCCCACAACCTAAGAGCGCCACAGATCCGACTGAAGTCGAGGTCTCAGCCGTGGTCGACCTGATCATGGAGGTTCTGCCCATTACTCCTGACTGGACGGTGCCCTACATTGCATACATCCTCAGGAAAGAACTCCCAGAGGATGAAGAAGAGGCTCGACAGATCATCCGTCGGTCCAAGGCCTTTACCGTGATAAGAGGGCAGCTGTTCAGGGAAAGCGTGACTGGAGTCGGTCAAAAAAGCATAACACCAGAAGAAGGTCGAATGATCCTCAATGACATCCACTCGGGGACCTGTGGTCATCATGCGTCCTCCCGGGCCATCGTGGCTAAAGCATACCGAGCTGGATTCTACTGGCCACGAGCAAATGAAATGGCGAAGGATATAGTCGATAGATGTGAAGGCTGCCAGTTTTACTCCGACATGTCCCACAAGCCAGCGTCTGCTCTAAAGACCATCCCCCTCATCTGGCCCTTTGCTGTTTGGGTACTGGATATGGTTGGACCACTGAGAACTGGCAGGAGCGGCTTCACTCATGTGCTCGTTGCAGTCGACAAGTTTACCAAATGGATCGAAGCTAAACCTATCAAGAACCTTGATGCTAACACCGCTGTCAGTTTTATCAGAGAATTGACGTTCAGATATGGAGTCCCACACAGCATCATCACGGACAACGGGTCGAACTTTGACTCCGATGAATTCAGAGCTTTCTGCACCTCTCAGGGCACTCGAGTCGACTATGCTTCGGTCGCTCACCCGCAGTCAAACGGACAAGCAGAAAGAGCCAATGGCCTAATTCTCAAAGGATTGAAACCCCGACTGATGTGTGATCTCAAACACGCAGCAGGCGCTTGGGTTGATAAACTTCCGTCAGTTCTGTGGGGCTTGAGGACAACCCCTAATCGGTCGACCGGACGAACCCCTTTCTTCTTGGTTTACGGAGCCGAAGCTGTTCTGCCAAGTGACCTGCTCCACAACGCACCCCAAGTCAAGCTCTTCTTCGAGGAGGAAGTAGAACAGGCCTGACAAGATTTAGTCGATCTCTTGGAGGAGGAAAGAGAAATGGCTTTGATCCGGTCGATCATCTATCAGCAAGACTTGCATCGATTCCACGCTAGAAATGTGAGGGGTCGAGCCTTTCAAGAAGGAGACCTAGTTCTTCGAGTGGACCAACAGAAACCACACAAGCTTGCCCTGACTTCGGAAGGCCCCTTCATCGTCACCAAAGTTCTTCACAATGGAGCATACCATCTTTACAGTATTGAGCATCAGAAAGACGAGCCACGGGCTTGGAACGCGGAGCTGCTCCGCCCCTTTTATACTTAAGCACTTGTTCGAATAAAATGTAATAAGAAACACCTTTTGTAATTTGTTTATCAAAGACAAGATCTTACGGTTCTATCATTCGATTGCGTTGTTCTTATTTACTTCTGAAATCCCCCAGTGGGTGGGCTTAGTCGCGAATCCGTTTCGCCTAAGTTTGAAAAAATCCTACCGAGTCGAGAGCAATCCTCCCACTCGGGGGCTTAGCTGCAGTCTAGTACTCGCCTAAGTTCTCTCACTAGGAGACTTAGCTGCAGTCCGGTACTCGCCTAAGTTTGAAAAAAATCCTACCGAGTGGAGAGCAATCCTCCCACTCGAGGGCTTAGCTGCAGTCCAACACTCGCCTAAGTTCTCTCACTAGGAGACTTAGCTGCAGTCTGGTACTTGCCTAAGTTTGAAAAAATCCTACTGAGTGGAGAGCAATCCTCCCACTTGGGGGCTTAGCTGCAGTCCAGCACTCGCCTAAGTTCTCTCACTAGGAGGCTTAGCTGCAGTCCGGTACTAGCCTAAGTTTGAAAAAATCCTACCGAGTGGAGAGCAACCCTCCCACTCGGGGGCTTAGCTGCAGTCCAGCACTCGCCTAAGTTCTCTCACTAGGAGGCTTAGCTGCAGTCCAGTACTCGCCTAAGTTTGAAAAAAATCCTACCGAGTGGAGAGCAACCCTCCCACTCGGGGACTTAGCTACAGTCCAGCACTCGCCTAAGTTCTCTCACTAGGAGGCTTAGCTGCAGTCCGATACTAGCCTAAGTTTGAAAAAATCCTACCGAGTGGAGAGCAATCCTCCCACTCGGGGGCTTAGCTGCAGTCCAGCACTCGCCTAAGTTCTCTCACTAGGAGACTTAGCTGCAGTCCATCACTCGCCTAAGTTTGAAAAAATCCTACCGAGTGGAGAGCGACCCTCCCACTCGGAGGCTTAGCTGCAGTCCAGCACTCGCCTAAGTCCTCCCACTAGGAGACTTAGCTGCAGTTCAGTATTCGCCTAAGTTTGAAAAAATCCTACCGAGTGGAGAGCAACCCTCCCACTCGGGGGCTTAGCTGCAGTCCAGCACTCGCCTAAGTTCTCTCACTAGGAGACCTAGCTGCAGTCCAGTACTCATCTAAGTTTGAAACATATCCCTACCCGCAAGGACGACGAGGTGCAAGTCAACTGCAACCTTCTCCTTCGGAGCTACGGCACAAGTACAACGTCCGGTCCATCCCTACCCGCAAGGACGACAAGGTGCAGGTCGACTGCAACCTTCTCCTTCGGAGCTGCAGCACAAATACAATGTCCGGTCCATCCCTATCTGCAAGGATGACGAGGTGCAGGTCGACTGCAACCTTCTCCTTCGGAGCTGCAGCACAAGTACAACGTCCGGTCCATCCCTACCCGCAAGGACGACGAGGTGCAGGTCGACTGCAACCTTCTCCTTCGGAGCTGTGGCACAAATACAACGTCCGGTCCATCCCTATCTGCAAGGACGACGAGGTGTAGGTCGACTGCAACCTTCTCCTTCGGAGCAGTGAGCAAAGTCCATTCGAGGACAAACACAAGCACATTCGGAAATAAACCAAATTCAGATAAATCCTAAAGATTCCGAGCAGCAAATCAAAAGTACTCGGGCTTCAAGCCCGAAGGAGTTCAACGGTTACAGCAATCACTCGGCATTCCGAGGCAAATTTAAAGCGTATTCAGGTTTCATGAGTCTGTTCACTCGGCCGGAGGAGGGCTGGCAGGCTCCACGAATGAGTCCAGGTCGATCCCATCAGCAATTCGAGTGGCGGCAGCGATGAAAGTCTCCATGAAGGACTAGAAGTCGTGCTTTTTGGTGTTAGCAACTTTGATCGCAGCCAGCTTATCTTCACGAGCCTCCTTGCAATGGACTCACACCAAGGACAGCGCAACGTCAGCACCGCACCGGGCAGAGGATTTCTTTCATTCTTGCACTTGGTCAGGGATCTTGTTCAGTCGAGTCATCAAGGATTCCAGGTCATTCTGAAGCGTCGCCCCCGGCCAAAGCGATGAGTCGATCCGAGAGACAACCTCCTTCAGGCGTGCGAGGTAGCTTGTGGCGCTGGCAATACGGGACTCCAGTCGGAGCATGTTCATCGCAGTTTCGTCGCAAACTGGGGAAGTGATAGGGTCCAAACCCGTTTCGACCCTTCCAGTTTCTTTGTCGAAGTCTTGGTAGAGTTCTGCAGCCAAAAGTTAGTAAATCGACCGTGCAAGATCCGATCGCAAGCATCAACACAGTCGGATTAAAGGAAATACCTTCCAGCACGAGATAAAGCTTCTTGGCGAGAGTCCTCAGCTAAGCTTCTGTCTCATTCCTCTTGCGGATTGCAGACCCCAACTTTTCATTCAGGACGACCTTGTCCTTCTTCAGACTGGTCACTTCGCGGTTAGCTTCATTAAGACAAGATTTCAGTTTGTTCACCTCTCCTTCAAGCATTCTGATTGAAGCAAGCTTCTTGTCTGCGAGAGCGGTTTTGTCTTGGGCTGCTTTCTGCGCGGCGGCGAGGTCCGAGTCCTTCTTCTCTAGAGCCAACTTCATTTTCTCTGCAAAAGAAGCAATTGAGTCAAAGAAGAGATCAAAGAGATATATTGAGAGTCAGTCGACAATCAGTTACCTTCCATACCAGCGGCCTCGTCTTGAGCTTTTTTCAGATTTTGCTGAGCCAATTCCAAGTCTAAGTTGAGTTGCCTCTGCTTCTCCTCGAGTTCAGCAAACATGGAAATAAGAGTACAAGACTTCTGCAGAAGGCAAAAGATAGATCAATCGATAGGATCAAAGGTGGTTCACTTCTGAGTGAATAAAACCTAAAGAAGTCCATTTAGACCCCAGCCGACTACACACAGTCGACTGCGGTCTCAGGGGCTACACCCAGCGGGTGCACTTGGCGTGCCCCCGCTGACTAAGACTCAACTCGTCCGATCCGCCCGGACCAGGTTAAAAAGGGGGGCAATAAGCTCTTAAGACCCCAGTCGACTGCCAGCAGTCGACCGCAGTCTCGGGGACTACACCCAGTGGGTGCACTTGGCATGCCCCCACCGGTTCGGATCTTACTCGACCGGACCGCCGGAGTCAAGTGTAAGGAGTAGAAAGAAAAGAACGAAGAACTCAGACCCCAGTCGACTGCCAGCAGTCGACGGTGGTCTCGGGGATTACACCTAGTGGGTGCACTTAGTGTGCCCCCACCGGTTCTGATCCCACTCGCCCAGACCGAGTGGAAGAGTGAAACTACCAAAAACAACAAAACACCCACTGGGTGCTCTAATTCGATGAAAACAACAAGAGATTGTGCAGAAGAAGATTTTTCGAGAACAAAAACAGTCGGAAAGTCTACTCACTTGGACATTGGCCCGAAGCTGCAGCTGCTTCCGTCAGAAGTCCATTTAGACCCCAGCCGACTACACACAGTCGACTGCGGTCTCAGGGGCGTCGTAGGCAGCCTGGCTGTTCTCGTGCACCGTCTTCACCCGCTCCATCATCATGTCAGCCTGTCGAATGGCTTCCGCAGCTGCTTCCGACTGGTTGTCCGGGACGGGGTAGCTGGTGAAAAAGTGTGTAGATGACCCAGGTGCGGCGGCTTGGAGCTCTGTGGCGTGGAGTTGGACAGTTGAAGGAACCACAGGTGCAGTCGATGGTGCGGGAGGCCCACTCGACAAGGGTGCAGCGAATGTCACAGAGGCCCTGCCCGCGTCTTCAGCTTGACGGACGGGAGGTGTTGGACTTGGTTCTTGCTGAGCCACCCTGCCAGCTGCTACCTTCTTGCTCTTCCGGGGCTTAGGAACCACATCTTCATCGTCATCTGGAAGATCAATGATGTTGGGTGGAGCTACAAGGTAGATCATTCGACCCCAAATGAACCACACGAACGCAGCCGACCAAAGAATCCAGAACAAGATCACGAGAGTTTATACCTGGGTTGGAGGTTACAACATCTTCCATTTCCTCGTCTCGGTACTGGAAAGAACAGGCTCCTGACATAGCAGCACTGCAAAGACCCGTATTCAATCGGTTACGTCTGGTTAATCGAGTCGACAAAAAAGACAAGTCAGATGGTTACCCGGAGATAGTAGGAACAGTCACTTTGATCCTGGGCAAAGCTTTTGGCAGTTTGGAAGAGGTGGCTTTCGGCGCTGGAGGCGGCGCAACTTTGGACTGCTTTGGAGCCTTTTCAGCCGGCGTTGGGGAAGACGTCCTAGGACGCTTCGAAGACTGACCAGTCGGCGCGGCCACTAAGTCCGGAGCACTCGCCGGGTCGTGGGCTTGTTTGGATCTCCTCTCCCTGCGAGGAGGCGAGTTGACTTCTTCGTCACCAGTCGATTCGTCGCTCTCCTTGTCTTCCTCGGCCTCCGAATGCTCCTCGCCGCTCTCGCCACCACTCCCTTCTTCCTCAGCCTCTTGGTCCTGCACTCCGTTGGGCATTGACTACATGTTGATGAGGGCCTGAAAGGACAATGATCAAAGGAAATTCAATCGACCATAAACAAGATGTCACTCGGTGAATCGAAAAGATACTTGATAAGACAGAATTATACCTGCTCCGGCTGGTGCGAGTTGTCGAATGGAATCACCCTCCTAGACCCCCGAGGGTTGTCCTTGTTGCTGGTGATCCCCATCAACCACTTCTCCAAGGTGTCCTCGCTGACGTCCTCCGGGTGGATCCGAGTGGAATCCTCGAGCCCAGAGTACATCCACATCGGATGATCGCGTGCCTGAAGAGGTTGGATGCGTCGACCGAGAAAGACCTCTAGCAGGTCCATCCCGGTCACCCCGTCGCGGAAAAGCTGGACGACCTGCTCGACCAGCACCTTGACCTGCGCCTTCTCTTCTGGAACTACCTTCAGGGAGGGCGGGCTTCTCCACTCGAGCCAAAGAAAAAGGAGGAAGTCCAGTCGACTGGCCTGGGGTCGGCTGATCCTTGCAGTAGAACCAAGTCGACTGCCAGCCCCGGATTGAGTCGGGAAGAATCATGGCTGGGAAAGTACTCTTGCTCCTCATCTGGATCCCCAGACCCCTGCACATCTGGATCATTTGTGTCCTCTCGTCACTCGACTTGGCCTTTTTGACCTACTGGGATCGACAGGTGAAGATGTGTTTGAAAAGGCCCCAGTGCGGTCGACAACCCAAGAAGTTTTCGCACATCGACACAAAAGCGGCCATATATACTATAGTGTTTGGGTGAAGTGGTGGAGTTGAGCCCCAAATAAGTTCAAAAAAAACCCGGAAGAAATGATGGGGGGCAGTGAGAATCCGCGATCTACGTGAGTGGCGAGGAGAACACACTCGCCCTCCCTTGGCTGCGTCTCGGTTTCATCCCCCGGGAGCCGTGCTGACTTGTGGGGGATCAGTCCCCCCTCCACCAGGTCGTCGAGGTCGTCCTGGGTGATTGTCTAGCGGATCTAGTCGCCCTAGATCCAGCCCGCCGGCAAGCCGGATCTCGACGGGGATCCGCCCCGGCTGGTCCACTTGCCCTTCGCTTTCGCTGTCGCCTTCTTCGCGTGTTCCAACGCCACCGTCCTCTCCTTCCCCATGGCGGAGGGTCGAGCTCGAGTAATGGTCCGGCGATGAGGGCGGAAGCGAGCGTGGCAGAGAGATTGAGAGAAGAAGAAGAGAGAATGGGAGCGCACGGGGCAGAGGCCTGGTCCGAGGCCTTTTATAAGGTAGTCATCCGAGTGACTAACGGGTGGACCCAGGCGATCTAAACGAATCCAGCAACAGTCGCGCGCGCAATACGTGGCGAAAAAGGTGGTGCGGGGATCGAGGAGACTTGCCTAATCTGTCCCGATAACCTCGTTTCCGCCCGTTTGGCGCGCTTCCCAAAATTCGAATCCCGCAAGATCCACGGAGAGCAGAACAACCTGTCAGACTGAAGACAAACATCCTCTGCATCATCATTCGGAATCCTACCATGAAAATTCACTCGACAAAAACCAAGAATGGACCACGGCGACTAAGAAAGGAGTCGACGTCGTCACCTCAACTCATTGTTCTAGAACAGGATATACTCATAACACAAAGAATGGGTCAGAAGTGTTCCCAACTCCTTCCTCACTCAAACCCTGATCCATTCGGGGGCTAATGATGAAGCTATGTACCTAGGGTAGGGTCATGGACCTGTCCGACATACCCTCCCCAAGGACATCTCTGCAAAGAAACAGAAGCAGTTGAAGAGAAACCATCGTCCACTCGACCATGAAGATGTGCTCACTCGACCACCTTGAAGACACTCGACCACCAGAAGATGAGAAACTCTCCACTCTGCAACGGTCAAGACTTAAACCATAGCTTTATGGGCATTTATAGCACTTTACTGCAGACGTTACCAGTAACGCCCCTCCTTTATTAACATTGAACCCTGTGTAACGAAGGGGAGCTGGGGTCCTGGCGCACTCTATATAAGCCACCCCCTCCTTTGGGACAGGGGTTCGCACTTTTGTAAACACACACACATATAATCCAGTCGACCGCATAGGGCTGTTACTTCTCCGAGAAGGGCATGAACTCGTAAAACTCATGCGTACAACTCCTCCATAGCTAGGATCTTGCCTCCTCATACTTACCCCCCATTCTACTGTCAGTCTTAGATCCATGACTGGCAGGACGTCGGAAAAGGCCCCAAGATGGGATCTCACGGGTACAGAAGGTTGTGGCGATGGAAAAAGTGGTTTTGTGGCTCCCTGGAAGTTTTTGGGGTATATGAGTATATATATCAGGAATATCTAGGTCAGGAGGTCACCGAGGGGCCCACGAGGTTGGGGGGCGCGGCATCCTACCCCTTGGGCGCGCCATCCACCCTTGTGACCGCCTCGTGGCTCTTCTCACTTGCACTCCAAGTCTCATGGGTGTCTTCTGGTCCAAGAAAAATCACCGCGAAAGTTTTATTCCATTTGGACTCCATTTGGTATTCCGTTTCTGCGAAACTCTAAGACAAGGAAAAAACAAAAACAGCACTGGGCTCTAGGTTAATAGGTTAGTCCCAAAAATCATATAAAATAGTATATTAATGCATATAAAACATCCAAAACAGATAATATAATAGCATGGAACAATAAAAAATTATAGATATGTTGGAGACGTATCAAGCATCCCCAAGCTTAATTCCTGCTCGTCCTCGAGTAGGTAAATGATAAAAACGGAATTTTTGATGTGGAATGCTACCTAACATATTTATCCATGTAATTCTCTTTATTGTGGCATGAATGTTCACATCCGTAAGATTCAAAACAAAAATTTAATATTGACATAAAAACAACAATACTTCAAGCATACTAACAAAATCATTATGTCTTCTCAAAATAACATGGCCAAAGAAAGCTTATCCCTACAAAATCATATAGTCTGGCTATGCTCCATCTTCATCACACAAAATATTCAAATCATGCACAACCCCGATGACAAGCCAATCAATTGTTTCATACTTTTAATGTTCTCAAAAAATTTCAACTTTCATGTAATACATGAGCGTGAGGCATGGATATAGCACTATAGGTGGAATAGATGGTGGTTGTGGAGAAGACAAAAGAAGGAGATAGTCTCACATCAACTAGGCGTATCAACGGGCTATGGAGATGCCCAGCAATAGATATCAATGTGAGTGAGTAGGGATTGCCATGCAACGGATGCATGATGTCCCTTGAAGCTATGTCAGTATCTCCCCAAAGAGGAAGGGATGATGCAGCACAGCGGCGGTAGGTATTTCCCTCAGATATGAAACCAAGGTTATCAAATCAGTAGGAGAACCAAGCAACACAACATAAACAGCCCCTGCACACAGATAACAAATCATCGCAACCCGACGTGTTAAAGGGGTTGTCAATCCCTTTCGGGTAACGGTGCCAAAAATTGGTGCGTGACGGGAGAAAGCTGTAATAGATTGAATAAATAGATCACAAATAAAATAAACTGCAACAAAGTATTTTGGGGTTTTTGGGTTAATAGATCTGAAAATAAATGCAAGAGAAAAGTAGATCGCAAAGGCAAATATATGAGAAAGAAGACCCGGGGGCCGTAGGTTTCACTAGTGGCTTCTCTCAAGAAAAATAGAAAACAGTGGGTAAACAAATTATTGTTGGGCAATTGATAGAACTTCAAATAATTATGACGATATCCAGGAAATGATCATTATATAGGCATCACGTCCAAGATTAGTAGACCGACTCCTGCATGCATCTACTACTATTACCCTACACATCAACCGCTATCCAGCAGGCATCTAGTGTATTAAGTTCATGGAGAAACGGAGAAATGCAATAAAAACGATGACGTGATGTAGACAAGATCTATCTATGTAGAGATAGACCCCATCGTTTTATCCTTAGTAGCAACGATACATACGTGTCGTTTCCCTTTCTGTCACTAGGATCAAGCACCGTAAGATTGAACCCACTACAAAGCACCTCTTCCCATTGCAAGATAAATAGATCAAGTTGGCCAAACAAAACCCAAATATCAGAGAAGAAATACGAGGCTATAAGCAATCATGCATATAAGAGATCAAAGAAACTCAAGTAACTTTCATGTATATAAAAAGATAGATCTGATCATAAACTCAAAGTTCATCAGATCCTAACAAACACACCGCAAAAGAATTACATCATATGGATCTTCTAGAGACCATTGTATTGAGAATCAAGAGACAGATGAAGCCATCTAGCTACTAACTACGGACACGAAGGTCTACAAAGAACTACTCACGCATCATTGGAGAGGCACCAATGGAGGTGGTGAACCCCATCCGAGATGGTATCTAGATTGGATCTGGTGGTTCTGGACTCTATGGCGGCTGGATGAATATTTTGTCGACTCCTCTAGGGTTATTGGATTTTTGGGGTATTTATAGAGCAAAGAGGCGGTCTGGGGGAACCCGAGGTGGGCACAACCCACCAGGGCACGCCTGGGCCTCCTGGCGCACCCTGGTAGGTTGTTCCTGTAATGCCCTGGACACACCTGCCGGTGGTCGTTACTCCTGGCAGGATCTAGACTGGCCCCACAGATCAATACTAGTCTTTTCTGCGCACTTTGTCCTCACTCATGCGCACCCGGGAGCAACTTCCCGGTCGGTCACCCATCCTGACACTACTCCAAGCTGAGCACGCTTAACTTTGGAGTTCTGTCCGAATGGGCTCTCGGAAAAGAAGGAATTCCTTATTGACATGAGTAGTCTATCATCCCTAATAAGCCAGGCCATCACATACACCCCCACTCAGAGGAACCGACGTCCTCGTCGGGCCACAGGAACGTTCCCTCTTGGCACAAACGTCTGTGCTTCCAGTCCGGTACATGTGCCATGTCTGGTGCCATGACGGGTCACAAACGTCATGAACAACATGACCACACACCTGTCCGCAACCATCCGTGTAACCGCGAGGGTCGGCTCTGATACCAACTTGTAACGCCCCGGACACACCCGCCGGTGGTCATTACTCCTGGCGGGATCTAGACTGCCCCCACAGATCAATACTAGTCTTTTCTGCGCACTTTGTCCTCACTCGTGCGCACCCGGGAGCAACTTCCCGGTCGGTCACCCATCCTAACACTACTCCAAGATGAACACGCTAAACTTTGGAGTTCTGTCCGAATGGGCTCCCGGAAAAGAAGGAATTCCTTATAGATATGAGTAGTCTATCATCCCTAATAAGCCAGGCCATCACAGTTCCCCCCTCAGGACACCCCCCAAGGAGCAGCCAGGGCCCGTTGTGTTCCTTCTGGCCCATAAAAATTCTCCTTAAAGTTTCGGGGCATTTGGACTCCATCTGATATTGATTTTCTGGGATGTAAAAAACATGGAAAAAAACAACAACTGGCACTTGGCACTATGTCAATAGGTTAGTACCAAAAAATGATATAAAATGACTATAAAACGATTATAAAACATCCAAGATTGATAATATAACAGCATGGAACAATCAAAAATTATAGATACGTTGGAGACGTATCAGCATCCCCAAGCTTAACTCCTATCATCCTCGAGTAGGTAAGTGATAAAAACAGAATTTTTGATGTGGAATGCTGCCTAGCATGTCATATCATATTCTTTTCTTTATAGCATGAACATTTGGACTTTTAGTTGTTCAAAGCAATAGTCCAGTTTTGACATGATAATTTAGATACTCAAGCATATCAACAAGCAACCATGTCTTTCAAAATATCAATGCTAAAATAAGTTGTCCCTAGCCCATCATGCTCAAACATTGATCCATTCATGAAACACATTCGAATATTAGCTACACCCAATACTTAAGTACAATCATATTGCCTCCTAGTTGGTGCTTTTATAAGAGAAGATGGAGACTCAAAATAAAAATTGCATAAAGTAAAAGAAAGGCCCTTCGCAGAGGGAAGTAGGGATTTGTAGAGGTGCCAGAGCTCAAAGCGAAAACTTAGAGATAAAGACATTTTGGGAGTTGTATCCATCCCACCAAGGAAAACGACTTAGAGTTCCCAATACTTTCCATGCATAGATATATCATAGGCGGTTTCCAAACAGAAAATAAATTTTATTCCTTTTTCCACCATACTTTCACTTTCCATGGCTAACCGTATCCACGGGTGCCCTCCAAACCAACACTTTCCAAGGAATTTATTATTTGACAACATAAAGTAAATTCAATTTTTTTTTCATTTCGGGACTGGGCATCCATAATACCTTTGCCTTACTTTCGTGCAATGACAAGTGAATAAACACTCATCTTGAGAATAACACATCTCGCATGGAAAATATTAGCCACCCCTCACCGCTCCGCGAGCGAAACAAACACACAAAAGAGAAGTTTATTTTTAAAATTAGAGATGGCACATGCAAATTTGCTTAGAACGGCAAAAGAATGCCGCATATAGGTAGATATAGTGGACTCATGCGGCAAAACTGGGTTAAAGGTTTTTGGATACACAAGTAGTGATCATACTTAGTGTAAAATGAAGGCTAGCAAAAGATTGGGAAGCGACCAACTAAGAAACGAATAATCTCGTAAGCAAGCATTAAGCATAAATAACACCGAATAATGCACCACAAGTAGGATGTAATTTCATTGCATGACTATTGACTTTCGTACTTGCATCGGGAATCACAAACCTTAACACCAATATTCTTACTAAAGCATAATTACTCACCAACATAACTCACATATCACATCATCATTTATCAAAGCTATTAGTAAGAATCAAGTTTATTTTGTCCCAGGATCTTCATGAAAGTTTTTATTATATCCTTCTTGGATATCTATCACTTTGGGACTAATTTTCATGTATTGCTTTTGACAAGATCCAACAAATATAATTGAAGATCATGAGCATAATAAATTTTTCTTTCTCTCCAATTAATTTAAGTGAAGCAAGAGAGAATTTCTTGAAAATTTTACTAACTCTCAAATAAATCTAAGTGAAGCAAGAGAGAATTTATTCAAAATTACTAAAGCACACCGTGATCAAAAATATATAAGTGAAGCACTAGAGAAAGTCCATTGCTCATAAAAATTTAAGTGAAGCATAGAGAGAAATTCTAACAAGTCATGACATAATTTTGGCTCTCTCTCAAATAGGTGTGTCCAGCAAGGAATGATGACTTAAAACACAAAATAAAACAACAAAGACTCATATCATACAAGACGCTCCAAGCAAAACACATATCATGTGACGAATAAAAATATAGTTTCGAGTAAAATACCGATGGTCATTGGAAGAAAGCGGGGATGACACTCGGGGGCATCCCCAAGCTTAGTTGGTTGCTCATTTTTGGTTAATAGCTTGGGATGCTGGGTCATCCCCAAGCTTAGGCTCTTCCATCCTTCCTTCATCCATCGTAAGATAACCCAAAACTTGAAAACTTCAATGACACAAAACTCAACAAAACCTTCGTGAGATCTGAGGGAGTCCTGGATTAGGGGGTGTTCGGGTAGCCGGACTATACCTTCAGCCGAACTCTAGGACTATGAAGATACAAGATTGAAGACTTCGTCCCGTGTCCGGATGGGACTTTCCTTGGCATGGAAGGCAAGCTTGGTGATGCGGGTATTCAAGATCTCCTACCATTGCAACCGACTTTGTGTAACCCTAACCCTCTCCGGTGTCTATATAAACCGGAGGGTTTTAGTCCGTAGGACAACTTCATCATACAATAATCATACCATAGGCTAGCTTCTAGGGTTTAGCCTCCTTGATCTCGTGGTAGATCTACTCTTGTACTACCCATATCATCAGTATTAATCAAGCAGGACGTAGGGTTTTACCTCCATCAAGAGGGCCCAAACCTGGGTAAAACATCGTGTTCCTTGCCTCCTGTTACCATCCGGCCTAGATGCACAGTTCGGGACCCCCTACCCGAGATCCGCCGGTTTTGACACCGACATTGGTGCTTTCATTGAGAGTTCCTCTGTGTCGTCGCTTTTAGGCCCGATGGCTCCTTCGATCATCAACAACGATGTAGTCCAGGGTGAGACTTTTCTCCCCGGACAGATCTTCGTCTTCGGCGGCTTCGCACTGCGGGCCAATTCGCTTGGCCACATTGAGCAGATCGAAAGCTACGCCCCTGGCCATCAGGTCAGGTTTGGAAGCCTAAACTACATGACTGACATCCGCGGGGACTTGATATTCGACAGATTCGAGCGACAGCCAAGCGCGCCGCACTGTCTCGATGGGCATGATATAGCTCTGCCGCCAAACAGCGCCTTGGAGGTCGCACACGCATCGGTTCCGACCATTGATTCGGAGCCTACTGCGCCGATCGAGGATTAGCGGTTGGACGCTGCCTCAGGCGCTGCGATCTCAGAGGCAACCGAGCCGAACTCCAGCCCCGCACTCTGCATGGCCCGTGACTCCGAGGAGACGGATTCCTCTCCAAACTCCGAGCCCCCCGCGCCCCTGCCGATCGAATCCGATTGGGCGCCGATAATGGAGTTCACCGCTGCAGACATCTTTCAGCACTCGCCCTTCGGCGACATCCTGAATTCTCTAAAGTCTCTCTCTTTATCAAGAGAGCCCTGGTCGGACTACGGTCAGCAAGGTTGGGATACGGACGATGACGAAATGCAAAACCCACCCACCACCCACTTCGTAGCCACTGTCGACGACTTAACCGACATGCTTGACTTCGACTCCGAAGACATCGACGGCATGGACGACGATGCAGGAGACGAACAAGAACCAGCACCTGTAGGGCGCTGGAAGGCCACCTCGTCATATGACATATATATGGTGGACACTCCAAAGGATGGAGACGGTGATGGAACAGCGGGGGATGATAACTCTAAGAAACAGCCCAAGCGCCGGCGTCAGCGGCGCCGCTCTAAATCCCGCCAAAGGAAAACGGTGATTCTGGCACGGGAGATAATACTACTCCGGATAGCGCCGAAGAACACCCCCTCCAGCAAGCTTCAGCACAGGAGGACAGAGAAGCCAGCCCTCACGAGAGGGCGGCGGACCAAGAGGTTGAGGACGATAATTATACGCCTCCCTCCGAAGACAAGGCAAGCCTCGACAACGATGAGTTCGTCGTGCCAGAGGATCTTGCCGAACAAGAGCATTTTAAACGCAGGCTTATGGCCACAGCAAGCAGCCTCAAGAAAAAGCAGCAACAGCTTAGAGCTGATCAGGATTTGCTAGCTGACAGATGGACTGAAGTCCTTGTGGCCGAAGAGTATGAACTCGAATGCCCCTCCAAGAGTTACCCAAAGTGCAGGCTGCTACGCCGACTAGAGGAGGAAGCACCTACATCACCAGCGCATGACATGGCCGAGCGGCCACCTTGTGGCCGCGACAGAGAGGCCTCTTGGCCCTCCACTCAAGCCATGCCCCGATGTCGCGTCAAGCATACTAAGGCACGGGAAAATGCGCCTGACCTGCGCGACATACTGGAGGACAAGGCAAGGCAAACAAGATCGATCTACGGATCGCGCAGGCGCCCCACGGCATGTGACGGTGATCGTCACTCCGGATGCAATAAATCTGGTCGGGCCGAACTCAACAGACAAAGCTCCTTCGAGCTGCGTCGTGATATAGCCCAATACAGAGGTGCCGCACACCCACTATGCTTCATAAATGAAGTAATGGATCATAAAATCCCTGAGGGCTTCAAACCCGTAAACATCGAATCGTACGATGGCACAACAGATCCTGCGGTATGGATCGAGGATTATCTCCTTCATATCCACATGGCCCACGGTGATGATATACACGCCATCAAATACCTCCCACTCAAACTTAAGGGACCGGCCCGGCATTGGCTTAACAGCTTGCCAGCAGACTCAATCGGTTCTTGGGAGGACCTGGAAGCCGCATTCCTTGATAACTTCCAGGGCACTTATGTGCGACCACCGGGCACGAGCTTCGATGACGATCCCCGGGCTCCGATCCAGCAAAGCGTCGGGGAAGAGTTCCGTCAGCACGACGGCGTGGTGACGATCTTGATGTTCTACCGACGCAGGGCTTCGCGTAAGCACTACAACGATATGATTGAGGTGGAATATGGTGGCAGGGGGCACCGCACACGGCTAAGGAACGATCTCAATGATCAACTTGTGTGTCTAGATGTGCCCCCTGCCTCCGTATATAAAGGAGCCAAGGGGGAGGGGGCCGCCGGCCAGGAGGAGGGCGCAGGAGGAGTCCTACTCCTACCGGGAGTAGGACTCCCCCCCCCCAATCCTAGTTGGACTAGGATTCCCCGAGGGGGAAAGAGAGAGAGGGGGGCCGGCCACCTCTCCTAGTCCTAATAGGACTAGGGGAGGGGGGAGGCGCGCGGCCACCTTGGGCTGCCCCTTTCTCCTTTCCACTAAAGCCCATTAAGGCCCATATGGCTCCCGGGGGGTTCCGGTAACCTCCCGGTACTCCGGTAAAATCCCGATTTCACCCGGAACACTTCCGATATCCAAATATAGGCTTCCAATATATCAATCTTTATGTCTCGACCATTTCGAGACTCCTCGTCATGTCCGTGATCACATCCGGGACTCTGAACTAACTTCGTTACATCAAAATGCATAAACTCATAATAAATGTCATCGTAAGGTTAAGCGTGCGGACCCTACGGTTCGAGAACAATGTAGACATGACTGAGACACATCTCCGGTCAATAACCAATAGCGGGACCTGGATGCCCATATTGGCTCCTACATATTCTACGAAGATCTTTATCAGTCAGACTGCATAACAACATACGTTGTTCCCTTTGTCATCGGTATGTTACTTGGCCGAGATTCGATCGTCGGTATCCAATACCTAGTTCAATCTCGTTACCGGCAAGTCTCTTTACTCGTTCCGTAATACATCATCTTGCAACTAACTCATTAGTCGCAATGCTTGCAAGGCTTATGTGATGTGCATTACCGAGAGGGCCCAGAGATACCTCTCCGACAATCGGAGTGACAAATCCTTATCTCGAAATGCGCCAACCCAACATCTACCTTTGGAGACACCTGTAGAGCTCCTTTATAATCACCCAGTTATGTTGTGACGTTTGGTAGCACACAAAGTGTTCCTCCGGTAAACGGGAGTTGCATAATCTCATAGTCATAGGAACATGTATAAGTCATGAAGAAAGCAATAGCAACATACTAAACGATCGGGTGCTAAGCTAATGAAATGGGTCATGTCAATCAGATCATTCAACTAATGATGTGACCTCGTTAATCAAATAACAACACCTTGTTCATGGTTAGGAAATATAACCACCTTTGATTAACGAGCTAGTCAAGTAGAGGCATACTAGTGACACTAAGTTTGTCTATGTATTCACACATGTATTATGTTTCCGGTTAATACAATTCTAGCATGAATAATAAACATTTATCATGATATAAGGAAATAAATAATAACTTTATTATTGCCTCTAGGGCATATTTCCTTCAGTCTCCCGCTTGCACTAGAGTCAATAATCTAGATTACGCAGTAATGATTCTAACACCCATGGAGCCTTGGTGCTGATCATGTTTTGCTCGTGGAAGAGGCTTAGTCAACGGGTCTGCAACATTCAGATGCGTATGTATCTTGCAAATCTCTATGTCTCCCACCTGGACTAGATCCCGGATGGAATTGAAGCGTCTCTTGTTGTGCTTGGTCCTCTTGTGAAATCTGGATTCCTTTGCCAAGGCAATTGCACCAGTATTGTCACAAAAGATTTTCATTGGACCTGATGCACTAGGTATGACACCTAGATCGGATATGAACTCCTTCATCCAGACTCCTTCGTTCGCTGCTTCTGAAGCAGCTATGTACTCCGCTTCACATGTAGATCCCGCTACGACGCTTTGTTTAGAATTGCACCAACTGACAGCTCCACCGTTTAATGTAAACACGTATCCGGTTTGTGATTTAGAATCGTCCGGATCAGTGTCAAAGCTTGCATCAACGTAACCTTTTACGGTGAGCTCTTTGTCACCTCCATATACGAGAAACATATCCTTAGTCCTTTTCAGGTATTTCAGGATGTTCTTGACCGCTGTCCAGTGATCCACTCCTGGATTACTTTGGTACCTCCCTGCTAAACTTATAGCAAGGCACACATCAGGTCTGGTACACAGCATTGCATACATGATAGAGCCAATGGCTGAAGCATAGGGAACATCTTTCATTTTTCTCTCTATCTTCTGCAGTGGTCGGGCATTGAGTCTGACTCAACTTCACACCTTGTAACACAGGAAAGAACCCTTTCTTTGCTTGATCCATTTTGAACTTCTTCAAAATCTTGTCAAGGTATGTGCTTTGTGAAAGTCCAATTAAGCGTCTTGATCTATCTCTATAGATCTTTATGCCTAATATGTAAGCAGCTTCACCGAGGTCTTTCATTGAAAAACTCTTATTCAAGTATCCCTTTATGCTATCCAGAAATTCTATATCATTTCCAATCAGCAATATGTCATCCACATATAATATCAGAAATGCTACAGAGCTCCCACTCACTTTCTTGTAAATACAGGCTTCTCCGAAAGTCTGTATAAAACCAAATGCTTTGATCACACTATCAAAGCGTTTATTCCAACTCCGAGAGGCTTGCACCAGTCCATAAATGGATCGCTGGAGCTTGCACACTTTGTTAGCTCCCTTTGGATCGGCAAAACCTTCCGGTTGCATCATATACAACTCTTCTTCCAGAAATCCATTCAGGAATGCAGTTTTGACATCCATCTGCCAAATTTCATAATCATAAAACGCGGCAATTGCTAACATGATTCGGACAGACTTAAGCATCGCTACGGGTGAGAAGGTCTCATCATAGTCAACCCCTTGAACTTGTCAAAAACCGTTTGCGACAAGTCAAGCTTTATAGACAGTAACATTACCGTCAGCGTCAGTCTTTTTCTTGAAGATCCATTTATTCTCTATTGCTTGCCGATCATCGGGCAAGTCAACCAAAGTCCATACTTTTTTCTCATACGTGGATCCCATCTCAGATTTCATGGCTTCAAGCCACTTTGCGGAATCTGGGCTCACCATCGCTTCTTCATAGTTCGTAGGTTCATCATGATCTAGTAGCATGACTTCCAGAACTGGATTACCGTACCACTCTGGCGCGGATCTTACTCTGGTTGATCTACGAGGTTCAGTAGTATCTTGTTCTGAAGTTTCATGATCATTATCATTAACTTCCTCACTTATTGGTGTAGGTGTCGCAGAAACAGTTTTCTGTGATGTACTACTTTCCAACAAGGGAGCAGGTACAGTTACCTCGTCAAGTTCTACTTTCCTCCCACTCACTTCTTTCGAGAGAAACTCCTTCTCAAGAAAGTTGCCGAATTTAGCAACAAAAGTCTTGCCTTCGGATTTGTGATAGAAGGTGTATCCAATAGTTTCCTTTGGATATCCTATGAAGACACATTTCTCCGATTTGGGTTCAAGCTTATCAGGTTGAAGCTTTTTCACATAAGCATCGCAGCCCCAAACTTTAAGAAATGACAACTTTGGTTTCTTCCCAAACCATAGTTCATAAGGCGCCGTCTCAATGGATTTTGATGGTGCCCTATTTAACGTGAATGCGGCTGTCTCTAGAGCGTATCCCCAAAACGATAGCGGTAAATCAGTAAGAGACATCATAGATCGCACCATATCTAGTAAAGTACGATTACGATGTTCGGACACACCATTACGCTGTGGTGTTCCGGGTGGCATGAGTTGCGAAACTATTCCACAATTTTTCAAATGTACACCAAACTCGTAACTCAAATATTCTCCTCCACGATCGGATCGTAGAAACTTTATTTTCTTGTTACGATGATTTTCAACTTCACTCTGAAATTCTTTGAACTTTTCAAACGTTTCAGACTTATGTTTCATTAAGTAGATATACCCATATCTGCTTAAGTCATCTGTGAAGGTGAGAAAATAACGATATCCGCCACGAGCCTCAACATTCATCGGACCACATACATCTGTATGTATGATTTCCAACAAATCTGTTGCTCTCTCCATAGTACCGGAGAACGGTGTTTTAGTCATCTTGCCCATGAGGCACGGTTCGCAAGTACCAAGTGATTCATAATCAAGTGGTTCCAAAAGTCCATCATTATGGAGTTTCTTCATGCGCTTTACACCGATATAACCTAAATGGCAGTGCCACAAATAAGTTGCACTATCATTATCAACTCTGCATCTTTTGGCTTCTACATTATGAATATGTGTATCACTACTATCGAGATTCAACAAGAATAGACCACTCTTCAAGGGTGCATGACCATAAAAGATATTACTCATATAAATAGAACAACCATTATTCTCTGATTTAAATGAATAACCGTCTCGCATTAAACAAGATCCAGATATAATGTTCATGCTCAATGCTGGCACCAAATAACAATTATTTAGGTCTAATACTAATCCCGAAGGTAGATGTAGAGGTAGCGTGCCGACTGCGATCACATCGACTTTGGAACCGTTTCCCACGCGCATCGTCACCTCGTCCTTAGCCAATCTTCGCTTAATCCGTAGTCCCTGTTTCGAGTTCAAATATTAGCAACAGAACCAGTATCAAATACCCAGGTGCTACTGCGAGCATTAGTAAGGTACACATCAATAACATGTATATCACATATACCTTTGTTCACCATGCCATCCTTCTTATCCGCCACATACTTGGGGCAGTTCCGCTTCCAGTGACCAGTCTGCTTGCAGTAGAAGCACTCAGTTTTAGGCTTAGGTCCAGACTTGGGTTTCTTCTCCTGAGCGGCAACTTGCTTGCCGTTCTTCTTGAAGTTCCCCTTCTTCTTCCCTTTGCCCTTTTTCTTGAAACTAGTGGTTTTGTTAACCATCAACACTTGATGCTCCTTCTTGATTTCTACCTCCGCAGCTTTCAGCATTGCGAAGAGCTCGGGAATAGTCTTGTTCATCCCTTGCATATTATAGTTCATCACGAAGCTCTTGTAGCTTCGTGGCAGTGATTGGAGAATTCTGTCAATGACGCAATCATCTGGAAGATTAACTCCCATCTGAATCAAGTGATTATTATACCCAGACATTTTGAGTATATGCTCACTGACAGAACTGTTCTCCTCCATCTTGCAGCTATAGAACTTATTGGAGACTTCATATCTCTCAATCCGGGCATTTTCTTGAAATATTAACTTCAACTCCTGAAACATCTCATATGCTCCATGATGTTCAAAACGTCGTTGAAGTCCCGATTCTAAGCCGTAAAGCATGGCACACTGAACTATCGAGTAGTCATGAGCTTTGCTCTGCCAGACGTTCATAACATCTGGTGTTGCTCCAGCAGCAGGCCTGGCACCCAGCGGCGCTTCCAGGACGTAATTCTTCTGAGCAGCAATGAGGATAATCCTCAAGTTACGGACCCAGTCCGTGTTATTGCTACCATCATCTTTCAACTTTGCTTTCTCAAGGAACGCATTAAAATTCAACGGAACAACAGCACGAGCCATCTATCTACAATCAAACATAAACAAGCAAGATACTATCAGGTACTAAGTTCATGATAAGTTTAAGTTCAATTAATCAAATTACTTAAGAACTCCCACTTAGATAGACATCCCTCTAATCCTCTAAGTGATCACGTGATCCAAATCAACTAAACCATGTCCAATCATCACGTGAGATGGAGTAGTTTCATTGGTGAACTTCACTATGTTGATCATATCTACTATATGATTCACGCTCGACCTTTCGGTCTCCGTGTTCCGAGGCCATATCTGTATATGCTTGGCTCGTCAAGTATAACCTGAGTATTCCGCATGTGCAACTGTTTTGCACCCGTTGTATTTGAACGTAGAGCCTATCACACCCGATCATCACGTGGTGTCTCAGCACGAAGAACTTTCACAACGGTGCATACTCAGGGAGAACACTTCTTGATAATTTAGTGAGAGATCATCTTATAATGCTACCATCAATCAAAGCAAGATAAGATGCATAAAAGATAAACATCACATGCAATCAATATAAGTGATATGATATGGCCATCATCATCTTCTGCCTGTGATCTCCATCTCCGAAGCACCGTCATGATCACCATCGTCACCGGCGCGACACCTTGATCTCCATCGTAGCATCGTTGTCGTCTCGCCAATCTTATGCTTCCACGACTATCGCTACCGCTTAGTGATAAAGTAAAGCATTACATCGCGATTGCATTGCATACAATAAAGCGACAACCATATGGCTCCTGCCAGTTGTCGATAACTCGGTTACAAAACATGATCATCTCATACAATAAAATTTAGCATCACGTCTTGACCATATCACGTCACAACATGCCCTGCAAAAACAAGTTAGACGTCCTCTACTTTGTTGTTGCAAGTTTTACGTGGCTGCTACGGGCTTAAGCAAGAACCAATCTCACCTACGCATCAAAACCACAATGATAGTTTGTCAAATAGACTCCGTTTTAACCTTCGCAAGGACCGGGCGTAGCCACACTCGGTTCAACTAAAGTTGGAGGAGACAGTCGCTCGCAAGCCACCTGTGTGCAAAGCACGTCGGGGGAACCGGTCTCGCGTAAGCGTACGCGTCATGTTGGTCCGGGTCGTCTCGTCCAACAATACCGCTGAACCAAAGTATGACATGCTGGTAGGCAGTATGACTTATATCGCCCACAACTCACTTGTGTTCTACTCGTGCAAATAACATCAAACCATAAAACCTAGGCTCGGATGCCACTGTTGGGGAACGTAGTAATTTCAAAAAAATTCCTACGCACACGCAAGATCATGGTGATGCACAGCAACGAGAGGGGAGAGTATTGTCTACGTACCCACGCAGACCGACTGCGGAAGCGTTGACACAACATAGAGGAAGTAGTCATACGTCTTCCCGATCCGACCGATCCAAGCACCATTACTCCGGCACCTCCGAGTTCTTAGCACACGTACAGCTCGATGACGATCCCCGGGCTCCGATCCAGCAAAGCGTCGGGGAAGAGTTCCGTCAGCACGACGGCGTGGTGACGATCTTGATGTTCTACCGACGCAGGGCTTCGCCTAAGCACTACAACGATATGATTGAGGTGGAATATGGTGGCAGGGGGCACCGCACACGGCTAAGGAACGATCTCAATGATCAACTTGTGTGTCTAGATGTGCCCCTGCCTCCGTATATAAAGGAGCCAAGGGGGAGGGGCCGCCGGCCAGGAGGAGGGCGCGGGAGGAGTCCTACTCCTACCGGGAGTAGGACTCCCCCCCCCCCAATCCTAGTTGGACTAGGATTCCCCGAGGGGGAAAGAGAGAGAGGGGCCGGCCACCTCTCCTAGTCCTAATAGGACTAGGGGAGGGGGGAGGCGCGCGGCCACCTTGGGCTGCCCCTTTCTCCTTTCCACTAAAGCCCATTAAGGCTCATATGGCTCCCGGGGGGTTCCGGTAACCTCCCGGTACTCCGGTAAAATCCCGATTTCACCCGGAACACTTCCGATATCCAAATATAGGCTTCCAATATATCAATCTTTATGTCTCAACCATTTTGAGACTCCTCGTCATGTCCGTGATCACATCCGGGAGTCCGAACTAACTTCGGTACATCAAAATGCATAAACTCATAATAACTGTCATCGTAACATTAAGCGTGCGGACCCTACGGTTCGAGAACAATGTAGACATGACTGAGACACATCTCCGATCCATAACCAATAGCGGGACCTGGATGCCCATACTGGCTCCTACATATTCTACGAAGATCTTTATCGGTCAGACCGCATAACAACATACGTTGTTCCCTTTGTCATCGGTATGTTACTTGCCCGAGATTCGATCGTCGGTATCCAATACCTAGTTCAATCTCGTTACCGACAAGTCTCTTTACTCGTTCCGTAATACATCATCTCGCAACTAACTCATTAGTCACAATGCTTTCAAGGCTTATGTGATGTGCATTACCGAGAGGGCCCAGAGATACTTGTCCGACAATCGGAGTGACAAATCCTAATCACGAAATACGCCAACCCAACATCTACCTTTGGAGACACCTGTAGAGCTCCTTTATAATCACCCAGTTACGTTGTGACGTTTGGTAGCACACAAAGTGTTCCTCCGATAACGGGAGTTGCATAATCTCATAGTCATAGGAACATGTATAAGTCATGAAGAAAGCAATAGCAACATACTAAACGATCGGGTGCTAAGCTAATGAAATGGGTCATGTCAATCAGATCATTCAACTAATGATGTGACCTCGTTAATCAAATAACAACACCTTGTTCATGGTTAGGAAACATAACCTTCTTTGTTTAACGAGCTAGTCAAGTAGAGGCATACTAGTGACACTAAGTTTGTCTATGTATTCACACATGTATTATGTTTCCGGTTAATACAATTCTAGCATGAATAATAAACATTTATCATGATATAAGGAAATAAATAATAACTTTATTATTGCCTCTAGGGCAAATTTCCTTCATACATGACTACGCTCTTGAAATACCATGGGCACAGGGGAAGGGGCACTATCATGGCACGCCCAAAATACGGCTTAAACCGCACCAGGGGCTGCCGGATTCCTCTTTTTCTTTTTTTCTCTTACTATCAGGACTCCATACTTTGGATGACCCGTTCGGCAATTCAACTGCCGCACAAACGATGCAAGATCCAGGAAAGCAGACAAGCCACGCCACATTATGAAACTCCCAGGTGATCTCTATTGCGAGTAGTATACCTGTTTTTTAATACAATTCTGCGGCCTGCCGCTGGCCAGGACATGTTAAATAGTCCAATTTCTTTTGCTTATCGCACTATTTGTATTGTTCCGCTTTCATAGCAGCCTTTCTATAAACAATGCATAGCTTTTTGTCTATTTTTGCATTATCCTCTTTTTTATATATATGTTTATTAATAACATGTTGCATCCGTACACTGTACGGAAAAATACGCCAGGGGCTTCAGTACCCGTCAATATGGCGTGAGAAGTCCGTACACTTTCACAAGTGCGGCACCCCGAACTTATAGCACTATATGCATCGGCTCCGAATCATGATTTGGGTCAATAGTTGGGTTTGCCCGGCTCCTATGTTTTGGTGCCTTACGTTCCGCTATATCGGCTAAGGTAGCACTAGGAGAACTACTGCGATTGTGCCCCAGTTGAGCTGGGCTGAGCACCTCAGTAGAGAAAGCTAAAACTGACTGTCATGATGAGGCGGGAGACCGGTCGCTATTTGAGAGGTTTTTTGAGTCCTTAAAGACTTATGCCGCTTCGAGCGAGGAACCGGCTTTGTCCGGCCAAGGCGTGGATAGCGCCCCGAACTCGGTCTTCCGAATACTAGGGGCTTCGCCGAAATTTAAAATATAGAGTTCTATGGCTAAGTGAGAGTGTTCAAGCATTATAGTCCGATTGCCTTGTTCGTTGTGTTGAGCGCCTCCCTCGACGGACCCAATCATGGGGAAAAGAGCGCTCAGGTTTATCCCGAACACCCCAGCACTAGTGGCATGGGGGCAGAAGCCGACGACTGGCCATCTCTCAATTTTTTGATAAACGTCCGCACAGAAAGTAATATTTTAAATTCAACAAGCATTGCTTAGCGCATATGAACAAGTTTTCAGCGCACAGGATAACACGAGCGAGTTCATTCAAAAATTATATCCTTGGTACATTCATCCGCCATAAGGCGGGCACCGGCCAGAACATCCATGTAATAGTTCTCGGGCTTGCGATGCTCCTTCCCCGGCGGCGGCCCGTCCCTCACAAGCTTCTCACCGTCCAGCTTACCCCAGTGCACCTTTGCACGGGCAAGGGCCCTGCGGGCACCTTCGATGCAGACGGAGCGCTTGATGACCTCGAGCCTTGGACAAGCCTCCACCAGCCGCCGCACCAGTCCGAAGTAGCTCCCAGGAAGGGCCTCTCCAGGCCACAGCCGAACTATGAAGCCCTTTAGGGCTTGTTCGGCCGCCTTGTGGAGCTCGACCAGCTGCTTCAGCTGGTCGCTCAAGGGCATAGGGTATCCGGCCTCAGCGTACTGAGACCAGAACTCCTTCTCCGTCGAGCTGCCTTCCTCGGCTCGGTAGAATGTGGCGGCATCGGATACGCTGCGGGGAAGATTTGCGAATGCCGCTGGAGAGCTCCGGATTCGGGTAAGTAACAGGTAATTTACTTTTATATGCCTTCTTTGCATAGAGAATGCCTTACCCGCCGTTATCTTTTTCACCGCATCCAATTCCTGGAGGGCCTTCTGGGCTTCGGCCTGGGCAGATTTGGCAGTTTTAAGGGCCGCAGCAAGCTCGGACGCTCGCGTCTTCGAGTCGAGCTCCAAACTCTCATGTTTTTTCATGAGAGCCTGAAGCTCTTGCTGCACCTCGCTGACCTGCGCCTCAAATTTCTCCCGCTCGGTGCGCTCTGTGGCCGCTTACTTCTCGGCCTCGAACAGCGCCTGCTTGAGGGTCGCCACCTCAGTTGTGGCCCCTACAATAAGCAGTGTACTCCTGTCATTTTTTGCAATTGCGTATTCTTATAGGCATTTTTTCTATAAGGTATCTCTTACCTTCTTTCTCCTCGAGCTGCCGTTTGGCAAGGCCGAGCTCTTGCTCGGTCCGCTCGAGGCCCTGCTTCAGGGCACCCACCTCCGCAGTCAGTGCGGCGGTGGCCAGCAGCGAAGCCTGCATACGTATATTGACTCCTTTTTAGTTAGACTCCTGCGATATTTAATAGATCCTCTATTCGGCTTCTCTTTCCGAACGCCAAAAAGAGCATCAGGGGCTATTGTCTATGCGGTAATATTTTTACATATTTTTTAGTTACCTCAAAGCCTGTTAGAAGGCTAGCACAAGCTTCAGTTAGTCTGCTTTTGGCGGACCGAACCTTCTAGACCACCGTACTCATGATGGCACGGTGCTCCTCGTCGATGGAGCTGCCCTTAAGCACCTCCAGTAGATTGTTCGGCGCCTCCGGTTGGACGGAGGACGCCGGCTCAATAGGCTTGCTCCTCTTGGCAGGAGTTCGCCTGCCGCGGTCCGGAACCGTTGATGATTCCGGCGCGGTGTCTGGCTTAAAGCTGGACTTGGAGCCCTGGGGGGTCTGGTCCCCTTTACTCCTGGAGTCCGGGAGGTCGCCTCGCGGTTCCTCCTGGACCACCTCCTCTTGCCCCGGAGCTTGTCGCGATGCAATGTCGGCGTCATCCGCAGCACAGGGGGAGGCAGCGGGCGGAACTGACTTCACGTCCGATGAATCCAGGGAGCCGCTCGACGACTCGTCGAGCCCGTCCTTGGGCGGGCTGCATGATTATATTCGGCATTAGGGAAAGCTGCGCAACAAAAGGAATATCATGAGTTACTCTGGTATCCGAACACTTACGATTTCGCCGGACGCTTGGCCCTGTCCGGCCACTCCTCTTCGTCCTCGTCGGCGTCGGGGGCATAGTCCGGCGGAGGGGTTTTCCTCTTCTTGGACCCTTCGACCTCCCCTACTGGGCACGGCCTTCCTCTTCTTTCCTCCCCCCGCTGGAGGGGGAGAGGTCTCTTCTTCCTCCTCCTCGTCTTCACGGGAGGAGTGCGTCTCAGACTCGTCGGACGACGAGTCTGACACCACCATATGCCGGGAACTCTTTCGAGTCCCCATGGCCTTCTTCTTCTTGGCCTTCTTCTCCGGCACCGCATAAGGTGCCGGAACCAGCAGCTTCACTAGGAGAGCAGGGGTTGGGTCTTCAGGCAAGGGAGCCGGACAGTTAATCAGTCCGGACTTCGCCTGCCAATCCTGTCAAAGGTGAGGGAGTTTAGATCCCGCATAGTCAAACTATGAAGAAAACTTAACATCATGTAAAAGATGAAAATATTTTACCTCGCCAGTAGGACGCTGCGAGCTGAATCCGCGGTCTTCGGAGGCGGATGTGGGAGCCTCGACGCCTTTGGTCAGCCCCTTCCAGACATCTTCGTACGTCGTGTCGAAGAGCCTGCTCAGAGTTCGATGCTGCGCCGGGTTGAACTCCCACAAATTGAAGTCCCGTTCTTGGCACAGAAGGATCCGGCGGACGAGCATGACCTGGACTACGTTGAAAAGCTTGAGCTGCTTGTTCACCAGGGACTGGATGCATTTTTGCAGTCCGGTCACCTCTTCTTCGTCGCCCCACGACAAGCCCGTCTCCTTCCAGGACGTGAGCCGCGTTGGGGGTCCGGATCGGAATTCAGGGTCTGCGATCCACTTCGGATCGCATGGCTCGGTGATGTAAAACCACCCTGACTGCCACCCCTTCAAGGTCTCCACAAAGGAGCCCTCGAGCCATAGGACGTTGGCTATTTTGCCCGCCATGGCACCTCCGCACTCCGCCTGGTTGCCGCGCACCACCTTTGGCTTGACGTTGAAGGTCTTGAGCCAGAGGCCGAAATGGGGGCGGATGCAGAGGAAAGCCTCGCACACGACAATAAACACCGAGATATTGAGGATGAAGTTCGGGGCCAGATCGTGGAAATCTAGGCCATAGCAGAACATGAGCCCGCGGACAAATGGGTGGAGAGGAAAACCCAGTCCGCGGAAGAAGTGGGGGAGAAATACTACCCTCTCATGGGGCCTTGGGGTGGGGAGAAGCTGCCCCTCCTCAGGAAGCCGGTGCGCGATGTCTTTGGACAGGTATCCGGCCTTCCTTAGCTTTTTGACATGGCCCTCCGTGACGGAGGAGACCATCCACTTGCCTCCCGCTCCGGACATTGTTGGAGAAGGTTGAGGTAGGAAGTGCGGGCTTGGGCGCTGTAGCTCGGGTGCGCAGAAGATGGATAGGCAAAGGAGGAAGAAGGCGTAGGTAAAAAGGTGGATCTTTATCCCCTTATATGGGCGGATGCGACTATGCGTCCCCACCAGCCTAGTAAAACTCGCTTGCCTCCCCGGCGCCGTGATAAATGGCGCTATTGGGTTACCCACGTCCGTATTGATGAGAATCCCGTAAATGGGGGACCCGATCTCTGCTTTGACAAGACGTGCCAAGGAAACCGCCTCGCAAAACACGCTGAGGTGGAAAAGTGAAAACGATTCGAATAAAGGCTTGGCCGTAGTGTGATGTCACGCTGTGGAATACGTCAGTGGATTAGATTTGTGTTAATATTATTCTCTCTGTGGCAATACGTGGAAACTTATTTTGCAGAGCCGGACACTACTCTTGGTGTTTACAAACTTTTATGAAGAATTTGGAGGAGGAACCCGCCTTGCAATGCCGAAGACAATCTATGCGCCGGACTCGTCGTCATTGAAGCCTGGTTCAGGGGCTACTGAGGAGTCCTGGATTAGGGGGTGTTCGGGTAGCCGGACTATACCTTCAGCCGAACTCCAGGACTATGAAGATACAAGATTGAAGACTTCGTCCCGTGTCCGCATGGGACTTTCCTTGGCGTGGAAGGCAAGCTTGGCAATGCAGATATTCAAGATCTCCTACCATTGTAACCGACTTTGTGTAACCCTAACCCTCTCCGGTGTCTATATAAACTGGAGGGTTTTAGTCCGTAGGACAACTTCATCATACAACAATCATACCATAGGCTAGCTTCTAGGGTTTAGCCTCCTTGATCTCGTGGTAGATCTACTCTTGTACTACCCATATCATCAATATTAATCAAGCAGGACGTAGCGTTTTACCTCCATCAAGAGGGCACAAACCTGGGTAAAACATCGTGTTCCTTGCCTCCTGTTACCATCCGGCCTAGACGCACAGTTCGGGACCCCCTACCCGAGATCCGCCGGTTTTGACACCGACAAGATCTGTTAGTATAAGAATAATAAATCACTACTATAAGTGCTGTATCAAACCAATTCATATTTTGATTTTGTATTATATCTACTGTATTCCAACTTTTCTATGGCAAAAACTCATCAAAGAAAACCATAGAGCCATCAAAATAAGCACACAACACAAAGAAAACAGAATCTATCAAAACATAAAAGTGTGTAGCAATATGACTATTTCGAATACTTGTGTAAATCCAAAAATTCTGAAAAATTAGGATGACCTGAACAATTTTTATATTGATCTACTGCAAGTGGAATTAATATTTTATCGCTCTCTGGTAAAAAATGAAACTTAATTTCGTGAGCGTAAAAGTTTCTATTTTTTCAGCAAGATCAAACAACTATCACTGAAGAAGATCCTAAAGGCTTTACTTGGCACAAACACTAATTAAAACACAAAAAAACACAATCATAACAGTAGCATAATTGTGCTAACACACAAAAACAGAAAGCAAAAAGCAAAAATAAAATTTATTCATTGGGTTGCCTCCCAACAAGCGCTATAGTTTTACGCCCTTCGCTAGGCATAAAGCAAGGATCTAAATTTTGTCATCTTTGTTCTTAACTTTCTTAGAGGTATTTCCATCATGGGGTTTTGTGAACACAACATAAAACATGAACATAAATATCATAGAGGCTATGTTGGTTTTGATTCAACTACATGCATGAACATGTGCCAAGTCAAGCCACTTGAACATTCAGGGGAGGATACCATATCATCATACTACATCACAATCATTTTAACACATTGTTGATATCTAAGATAAATTTTTATTTACTCCCAGCTAATTATGCATGGCATGAGAAACTATAATCTCTAATTGTCATTGCAAACATGTTAATCATAATGGGCTGAATCATGGATACTAGGTTAAACATATTTACACAAACAGAACAAGTCGAGTTCATACCAGTTTCTCTCGGCCATGGCCAATTCATCGCATATCATCATTATTGCCTTTCACTTGCACGACCGAACGATGTGAAAATAATAATAGTGTAAGAGTGTCGTGGACTAATGTAACATCGCGCTGTAATGATGCTACAGTAATCCCTGAGATCAAGCTAATCATTTTGCTATAACAGTGCTTGGTCACTTTGATCAATATTCCATTCCAAATTTCAGTTGAATTCATTTTCAAATTATGAGTGAAATTCAAAATGCTCAAACATGAAAACTAAAATGTTCATCTTGTGGCCAATAATCACTTGTTAATATTGGTGGTGAACCAACATTTTTGCAAAATGCCTAAGTGGCCTAAAATAGCTAAAACATAAAAGCTTTAAAAAAAGAAAGCAAGCAGAAAAAGGAGAGAGAGAGAGAGAGAGAGGGAAGTGCCCCTGCCCCCTGGGGCCAAGCCCACCTGGGCCGGCCCAACTCCCCCTCACCCAGGCCGGACCACCTCGCCGGCTCCGGCGAGGGGATAAGGCCCCGCGCCTCCCCTCCGGCTCCTCGAGTCCTTCCCTACCTACCTCCACCCACTCCCAGAAGCCCCTCACCCTCTCTGCCTGCGCGTTGCCTCTCCCCCTCGTTCTCCATCCTCCTCCGAGTGCCACAGCCGCCGCCCTCCATCGTTGTCGCGGCCATCGGCGGCCCCGCGCCCGCGGACCCTGTCGGTGAGCTCTGCCGGGGTCAACTCCTTCGACCGGCGCCCTCAGCTGGAGCTCAGAGGCGCTGCAGCACCGAATCCCCTTCGTCCACATCTCCGGTTGTCGTCGTTCTTCTTCATCTCCGGCGCCACCCTCTGCTGCTACTAATCCTTCCACAGGCCACCTTGAGCCGCTGCGGTGAGCTCCATCTCTCTTCCCCTCCTTTCTCCTCCTCTACGAGTGCTACCTCTTGAGCTCGCGTTGGATTTCCCCAAAGAGGAAAGGATGATGCAGCAGAGTAGCGTAAGTATTTCCCTCAGTTTTGGAGAACCAAGGTATCAATACAGTAGGAGGCCATGCTCAAGTCCCTCGTACCTGCACAAAACGATAGCTACTCGCAACCAACGCGATTAGGGGTTGTCAATCCCTTCACGGTCACTTACGAGAGTGAGATCTGATAGATATAATATTTTTGGTATTTTTGGTATAGAGATGCAAAGTGAAAAGTAAAAGGCAAAGTAAAAAAGCAAAGCAAGATTAAAGTGATGGAGATTGATATGACGAGAATAGACCCGGGGGCCATAGGTTTCACTAGTGGCTTCTCTCAAGAGCATAAGTATTCTACGGTGGGTGAACAAATTACTGTTGAGCAATTGACAGAATTGAGCATAGTCATGAGAATATCTAGGCATGATCATGTATATAGGCAGCACGTCCGTGACAAGTAGACCGAAACGATTCTGCATCTACTACTATTACTCCACTCATCGACCGCTGTCCAGCATGCATCTAGAGTATTAAGTTAAAAACAGAGTAACGCTTTAAGCAAGATGACATGATGGAGAGAGATAAATTCATGCAATATGAAATAAACCCCATCTTGTTTTCCTCGATGGCAACGATGCAATACGTGCCTTGCTGCCCTTCTGTCACTGGGAAAGGACACCGCAAGATCGAACCCAAAGCTAAGCACTTCTCCCATGGCAAGAAAAACTAATCTAGTAGGCCAAACCAAACTGATAATTCGAAGAGACTTGCAAAGATAACTAATCATACATAAAAGAATTCAGAGAAGATTCAAATATTATTCATAGATAGACTTGATCATAAACCCACAATTCATCGGTCTCAACAAACACACCGCAAAAAGAAGATTACATCGAATAGACCTCCACAAGAGAGGGGGAGAACTTTGTATTGAGATCCAGAAAGAGAGAAGAAGCCATCTACCTACTAACTATGGACCCGAAGGTCTGAGGTAAACTACTCACACTTCATCGGAGGGGCTATGATGATGTAGAAGCCCTCCGTGATGACGGCCCTCTCCGGCGGAGCTCCGGAACAGGCCCCAAGATGGGATCTCGTGGATACAGAAAGTTGCAGCGGTGGAATTAGGTTTTTGGCTCCTGTTCTGATCGTTTGGGGGTACGTAGGTATATATAGGAGGAAGGAGTACGTCGGTGGAGCACCGAGGGGCCCACGAGGCAGGGGGCGCGCCCTAGGGGGTGGGCGCGCCCCCACCCTCGTGATCGCCTCTTTGACTCCTTGGAGTAGGGTCCAAGTCTCCTGGATCACGTTTGGTGAGAAAATCACGTTCCCGAAGGTTTTATTCCGTTTGGACTCCGTTTGATATTTTGTTTCTCTGAAATACTGAAATAGGCAAAAAACAGCAATTCTGGGCTAGGTCTCCGGTTAATAGATTAGTCCCAAAAATAATATAAAAGTGGAAAATAAAGCCCAATATAGTCCAAAACAGTAGATAATATAGCATGGAGCAATCAAAAATTATAGATACGTTGGAGACGTATCAGGCATCCCCAAGCTTAATTCCTGCTCGTCCTCGAGTAGGTAAATGATAAAAAGAGAATTTTTGATGCGGAGTGCTACTTGGCATAATTTCAATGCAAATCTTCTTAATTGTGGTATGAATATTCAGATTAGGAAGATTCAAGACAAAAGTTCATATTGACATAGAGAATAATAATAACTTCAAGCAAACCAACAAAGCAATTATGTTTTCTTAAAGTGACATGGCCAAAGAAAGTTCATCCCTACAAAATCATATAGTTTAGTCATGCTCCATTTTCGTCACACAAGAATGCTCTCATCATGCACAACCCCGATGACAAGCCAAGCAATTGTTTCATACCTTAATAATTTCAAACTCATAAACTTTCACGCAATACATGAGCGTGAGCCATGGATATAGCACTATGGGTGGAATAGAATATAATGATGGGGGTTATGTGGAAAAGGCAAAAAGGAGAAAGTCTCACATCAACGAGGCTAATCAATGGGCTATGGAGATGCCCATCGATTGATGTTAATGCAAGGATTAGGGATTGCGATGCAACGGATGCACTAGAGCTATAAATGTATGAAAGCTCAACAAAATAAACTAAGTGGGTGTGCATCCAACTTGATTGCTCACGAAGACCTAGGGCACTTGAGGAGGCCCCTTGTTGGAATATACAAGCCAAGTTCTATAATGAAAATTCGCACTAGTATATGAAAGTGATAGCTCAAGAGACTCTCTATATGAAGAACATGGTGCTACTTTGAAGCACAAGTGTGGAAAAAAAGGAATAGTAGCATTGCCCCTTTTTATTTATTTTCTTTTTTGGGCCTTCTTTTTTTAGCCTTTTTTTGGGGACAATGCTCTATTGAATGATGATCATCACACTTCTATTTATTTACAACTCAATGATTACAACTCGATACTAGAACAAAGTATGACTCTATATGGATGCCTCCGGCGGTGTACCGGGATATGCAATGAATCAAGAGTGACAAGTATGAAAAAAATTATGAACGGTGGCTTTGCCACAAATACTATGTCAACTACATGATCATGCTAAGCAATATGACAATGATGAATGTGTCATGATAAACTGGATGGTGGAAAGTTGCATGGCAATATATCTCGGAATGGCTATGGAAATGCCATAATAGGTAGGTACGGTGGCTGTTTTGAGGAAGATATAAGGAGGTTTATCTGTGAAAGAGAGTATCATATCACGGGGTTTGGATGCACCGGCGAAGTTTGCACCAACTCTCGATGTGAGAAAGGGCAATGCAGGGTACCGTAGAGGCTAGCAATGATGGAAGGGTGAGAGTGCGTATAATCCATGGACTCAACATTAGTCATAAAGAACTCATATACTTATTGCAAAAATCTACAAGCCATCAAAAACCTAAGTATTGTGCGCATGCTCCTAGGGGATAGATTGGTAGGAAAAGACCATCGCTCGTCCCCGACCGCCACTCATAAGGAGGACAATCAAATAACACCTCATGTTTCAAATTTGTTGCATAACGTTTACCATACGTGCATGCTACGGGACTTGCAAACTTTAACTCAAGCACTTCTCAAATTCACAATTACTCTACTAGCATGACTTTGATATTACTACCTCCATATCTCAAAACAATTATCAAGCATCCAACTTTTCTTAGTATTCAACACACTCAAAAGAAAGTTTCACAAATCTTGAATACCAAGCATGTTATTATGCTATTAAGACTCTCAAAATAATTTAAGTGAAGCATGAGAGATCAATAGTTTCTTTAAAACAAATCCACCACCGTGCTCTAAAAAAATCTAAGTGAAGCACATAGAGAAAAATTATAGCGCTCGAAAGATATAAGTGAAGCACATAGAGCAAAACTACTTAGCTCAAGAAGATATAAGTGAAGCACATAGAGTATTCTATCAAATTATAATTCATGTATGGCTCTCTCAAAAGGTGTGTACAGAAAGGATGATTGTGGCACACTAACAACCAAAGACACAAATAATACAAGACGCTCCAAGCAAAACACGTATCATGTTGGTGAATAAAAATATAGCTTCAAGTAAATTACCGATGGAAGTGGACAAAAGAGGGGATGCCTTCCGGGGCTTCCCCAAGATTTGACTTTTTGGTGTCCTTGGATTATCTTGGGGGTGTCATGAGCATCCCCAAGCTTAGGCTCTTCGCCACTCCTTGTTCCATAATCCATCACAAGAATTCACCCAAAACTTGAAAACTTCACAACACAAAACTTAAAGTAGAAAACGTGTGAGCTCCGTTAGCGGAAGAAAACAAAAAAATCACTTCAAGGTACTGTAATGAACTCATTCTTTATTTATATTGGTGTTAAACCTACTGTATTCCAACTTCTCTATGGATTATAAACTATTTTACTAACCATAGATTCATCAAAATAAGCAAACAACACACGAAAAACAGAATCTGTCAAAAACAGAACAGTCTGTAGTAATCTGTAGGTAGCGCAATATATGGAACCCCAAAAATTCTCAAATAAATTTATAGACGTGAGGAATTTATCTATTAATCATATTCAAAAAGAATTAACTAAATACCACTCTCCAAATAAAAATTACAGCAGTTCTCGTGAGCGCTAAAGTTTCTGTTTTTTACAGCAAGTTCAACAAGACTTTCCCCAAGTCTTCCCAACGGTTCTACTTGGCACAAACACTTATTAAACACAAAAAACACAACCAAAACAGAGGCTAAATAATTTATTTATTACTAAACATGAGCAAAAAGCAAGGAATAAAAATAAAATTGGGTTGCCTCCCAACAAGCGCTATCGTTTAACGCCCCTAGCTAGGCATAAAAGCGAGGATAGATCTAGGTATTGTCATCTTGATTCTTAATTCTTTTGGCGATGTTATGCTTGAATCTGGGAGGCTCCTTATGTTTCCCTTCATATTCAGAGATCTTGAGATCTAAAGAATCCAACCGCTTATTGCAAAGAGTAATCGACATATTCATGCGGTGAAGATTTCCGCTAACGCTCTTAAGAGGTTCAAGAGATTTTTGTAAAATCTTAGTTACTTCGCAAATTTTCTCAAAAACTTGCGTTTCCTCTTGGGTCTGATGGGGCCCCTTTTGTTGAGGTAAAGTTCCTACTATACCTTCTATAATTTCATGCGCGATACTGGGATCAATTTCAATAAAATTGCCTTTGGCGACACAATCCAAAAGTTGTCCATGAGACATATTAAGCCCAACATAAAAGTTGCAAAGCAAAATTCTTAAATTTACTTCTAGGGTGCATTTACGATAAGATTCCATCATTCTAAACCAAGCATCCTTTAAGTTTTCTCCTTGCTTTTTCTTGAAGTGAAGGACTTCAAACTCGGGGGACAAACGAGCAGAAAGAGGACTAGCCATGACGACAAGCAAACAAACTAGCACACGAGTAAACAAGAGCAAACGGGCAAAAGAGGCAAACGGAGAAAAGAGAGAGAAGGAGATTGGGAAAGAGAGGGCGAATAAAACGGCAAGGATGAAGTGGGGGGGAGGAAAACGAGAGGCAAATGGCAACTAATGTAATGCGAGAGATAGGGATTGTGATGGGTACTTGGTATGTTGACTTTTTGCGTAGACTCCCCGGCAACGGCGCCAGAAATGGCTCGTTGTCGGGAGTCAAATATTGACTTGCATGAACCTCCCTGGCAACGGCGCCAGAAATTCTTCTTGCTACCTCTTGAGCTCACGTTGGATTTCCCCGAAGAGGAAAGGATGATGCAGCAACGTAGCGTAAGTATTTCGCTCAGTTTTTGAGAACCAAGGTATCAATCCAGTAGGAGGCCACGCTCAAGTCCCTCGTACCTGCACAAAACGATAGCTACTCACAACCAACGCGATTAGGGGTTGTCAATCCCTTCACGGTCACTTACGAGAGTGAGATCTGATAGATATAATATTTTTGGTATAGAGATGCAAAGTGAAAAGTAAAAGGCAAAGTAAAAAAGCAAAGCAAGATTAAAGTGATGGAGATTGATATGATGAGAATAGACCCGGGGGCCATAGGTTTCACTAGTGTCTTCTCTCAAGAGCATATGTATTCTACGGTGGGTGAACAAATTACTGTTGAGCAATTGACAGAATTGAGCATAGTTATGAGAATATCTAGGCATGATCATGTGTATACGCATCACGTCCGTGACAAGTAGACCAAAACGATTCTGCATCTACTACTATTACTCCACTCATCGACCGCTATCCAGCATGCATCTAGAGTATTAAGTTAAAAACAGAGTAACGGTTTAAGCAAGATGACATGATGTAGAGAGATAAATTCATGCAATATGAAATAAACCCCATCTTGTTATCCTCGATGGAAACGATGCAATACGTGCCTTCCTGCCCCTTCTGTCACTGGGAAAGGACACCGCAAGATCGAACCCAAAGCTAAGCACTTCTCCCATGGCAAGAAAACCCAATCTAGTAGGCCAAACCAAACTGATAATTCGAAAAGACTTGCAAAGATAACTAATCATACATAAAAGAATTCAGAGAAGATTCAAATATTATTCATAGATAGACTTGATCATAAACCCACAATTCATCGGTCTCAACAAACACACCGCAAAAAGAAGATTACATCGAATAGATCTCCACAAGAGAGGGGGAGAACTTTGTATTGAGATCCAGAAAGAGAGAAGAAGCCATCTAGCTACTAACTATGGACCCGAAGGTCTGAGGTAAACTACTCACACTTAATCGGAGGGGCTATGATGATGTAGAAGCCCTCTGTGATGACGACCCTCTCCGGCGGAGCTCCGGAACAGGCCCCAAGATGGGATCTCGTGGATACAGAAAGTTGCGGCGGTGGAATTAGGTTTTTGGCTCCTGTTCTGATCGTTTGGGGGTACATAGGTATATATAGGAGGAAGGAGTACGTCGGTGGAGCACCGAGGGGCCCACGAGGCAGGGGGCGCGCCCTAGGGGGGTGGGCGCGCCCCCACCCTCGTGACCGCCTCTTTGACTCCTTGGAGTAGGGTCCAAGTCTCCTGGATCACGTTCGGTGAGAAAATCACATTCCCGAAGGTTTTATTCTGTTTGTACTCCGTTTGATATTCTGTTTCTCCGAAATACTGAAATAGGCAAAAAACAGCAATTCTGGGTTGGGCCTCCGGTTAATAGGTTAGTCCCAAAAATAATATAAAAGTGGAAAATAAAGCCCAATATAGTCCAAAACAGTAGATAATATAGCATGGAGCAATCAAAAAATTATAGATACGTTGGAGACGTATCAACGAGCTCGGGGCGGCTGGTTCCGCCATGGCCGAGCCCAGCTCTGCCGATGAGCTCGTCGCCTTCACGTGAGCCACTGACATGGCCGCCGAGTCCCTTTCCGCGTTTACGACCTCGAGAAGATGCCATAGGAGTAGCGCGCCGCCCGTTTTGGCCTTCGCTTCCTCATGTGCGAGTTTGCCGTGCTTCGGGTCTCCGCCGTCCCTGTCGCCGGCGACGGCTCCGGCCATCCTAGCTTGTGTGGCCACCCGTGTTAGATGCGGCGTTGCTTACCCGTTCGAACGCACCCTCGCGCGCGCGAAATGGCCGCCAGTGGACGTTTTCCGATGAGGCCCGAGCAGCTCCGCCGTGTCCTAACATCGCCGGCGGCGAGGCGCCTGCCTCCGCCGATGTGGCTGGCCGGGCCCCACCCCTGGCTCACTGCTAGTGGGCCCCATAGGCCCCAGTTGACTGGGTTAACCCAGTCAACTACTGACTGGGCAGCCCAGTGTCACTGACAAGCGGGCCCCACCGCACAATTAAGTTAATTGAAATGTTTTTATAAATAAAAATAATTAGTTAACCTAATTAATCACACACATGTGGGGCCATACTGCTAATTATCTCTGTTTAATTAAAATAAACCCCCTATTAGCCCCACTCTCTATGACAGGTGGGACCCACTGGTCAGTTTGACCTGGTCAGGAAGTCTGTTGACTGCTGACATCATCAGCACGTCATGCTGACGTCATATTTTCTTTTTTGTTAATTTAATTCCAGAAAATGTTTAAAACTTTGAAAATTTGTAGAAATTAAACCGTAGCTCGGACGAAAATGTTTTCTATATGAAAGTTGCTCAGAAAAATCCAACGAATCCAAATACGCGGTCCTTTAATCAGTCACATGCCCCTAGCATGCTTAACATGGAACCGTTCCCCCTCTTCCACTTGTCTAGAATTCGTCTAACGCCGGGAATTCATCCTCGGATGTTTATCCCCTCCGTCTACAACATGTAGTACTACGTTAAGACAACCCTAGCTCTGCCTATCGTCATGTAATGCTTAGTGATGCATCTGTTTGCTCTGTATTTTCTGTTTCTTCCCCCTCTTCTCTCCGGTAGACCCCAAGAACGATGCCGCCCCTTTGATCGACTACGTCGACGACACTTCTTCTTTCAGCAGAGCTTCCAGGCAAGCAAACCCCCTTGAGCATTCCAATATCGCCCATTTCTTTCCCTCTCATGCTTGCATTAGAACTGCTACTGCTTTTTGTATGATCCTACTCTGATGCATAGCCTGTTTTTGTTACCTGCTTTCATACCTTACCTGCTTATCCTAAACTGCTTAGTATCGGTTGGTTAGAGATCCGTCAGTGACCCCCACCTTGTCCCAGTTGCCCCGCTTTATGTTCGATGACTCGATCAACGTGATCGACGTCCAGGCCCCGACACCGCACATCACCCCCCTAGTTGTATGACTCTGCAGAGTTACCATCGAGTGCCGAGGGTGGAACCTCTTACATCACTCCTAATGAGATCTCTATAGTGTAGCTATACGGTCGAGGTCATCGAGGGTGATTTCCTCCTTAACCACTTTCGTTACGGCTCTGTCGTGCAACCCCTCAAGTGTGAACCTTGAGGGTGGATCCTCTTACGTTCACCTTGATGATAACATCGAGTGGAATTCACCGTGGGTGATTCCTCAGGTTTTCCCCTTGATGTTTGGACACACGGATACTTGGACTTTACAACTGTTACTTGGAAAGGCGGGTTGACCCTGAGGGGTACCCGCGAGTGATGTGGAGACGGGTTGACCAGGAGGGTGCCCGCGAGATACTTACGAGGCGTGGTCGGGTATTCATAGCCCTTGCCGCAAGTACTCGAGACGGGGCGGTGGGGTCACATCTTTCGTGAGTCCCTGCTTGTTACCGCGCGTTCCTAATCCACTGTGATTTGGATATTTGATCTGAGGGGCCTCTTGCCTGATAGCACTAACCATCACGTGGGCATTGTATGGGCGTTCTGCGCCGTATGCATCAACCGAAGCTTAATAGATGTTAGCGACTGAGCGGCGTGCGTCGGGTTGGACTGCGTAAGCACATGCCTTGTTTAAGGAGGTAGCTAGGTCTGCTCACCGGCCTCCCTCGCAACGTGCAGGAGTTCCCGGGGCGATGGCCCATGACCCCTGGGGGCATAGGTTTAGTCAGCGTGCTGACCTCTCTATTTAGCCCAGGTCAGGTGCGGCGTATTGTTTGGCCGAGGCCGGGCATGACCCAGGAAAGTGTGTCCGGCCGGAGTTAATCGAGTGTGGTGGGTAAGTTGGTGCACCCCTGCAGGGAACAAAACATCTATCGAAAGCATGTCCTATGGTAACAGACACTTGGAGTTGTATCCCGATCGATACAACTAGAACTGGATACCTGAGATGAGAAATGGAGATGAGAACTGGATACTATGGCTCTGGGATTGCTTTCTCGTAGGGAGTCGAGAAAGGATCTCTGGCCAAGGTTGATAACACTACTACAACTTTATATTATGTTGATCTGCACTCTTCTATATGCTGCAAGATGCTTGAAGATGCTAGTCTTCGATAGGCTAGGCTTTCCCCTTCTTTCTGGCATTCTGCAGTTTAGTCCACAGATACAACCCATTTCCTTTGATACAGATGCATACTTAGTTTAGATCTGATGTAAGTCTTGCGAGTACTTTGGATGAGTACTCACAGCTGCTTTGCTACCTCTTTTTCCGCATACCCGTTTTTTGCGACCAGATGACGGATCCCAGGAGCCAGATGACACCACTGACGACTACTGCTACCCCGAGAGTGCCTACTACTACGTGACGGCCGCTGATGACTTGCAGTAGTTAGGAGGCTCCCAGGCAGGAGGCCTTGCCTTTTCGATCGTTGTTGCTTTTGTGCTAGCATTCTTAAGGCAAACTTGTTTTAACTTATGTCTGTACTCAGATCTTGTTGCTTCCGCTGACTCTTGTGTATTCGAGCTTATGTATTCGAGCCGTTGAGGCCCCTGGCTTGTATTATTTTAATTTGTGTCTAGAGTTGTGTTTTGATATCTTCCCGTGAGTCCTTGATCTTGATCGTACACATTTGCGTGTATGATTAGTGTACGATTGAATCGAGGGCGTCACAAGTTGGTATCAGAGCCGACTGCCTATAGGTAGCCCCCTTTCCAACTCCTTGGCCGAAGTTGAGTCTAGTCACTACAAAAACTTTTACTAAGATGGTTGTGTGTCTTACAGGCCCACGTCGCCATTTGGGTGGTATTAGGATCTTTTATTCCTTATCTATACTCTGGGACTCTTATCTCTCTTCCATTCGGGTTAAACGGATTTACTAACTCTAACATTAGGATCCCGTGACCACATTCACCCCAAAGCTGAATAAGCCATAGTTATTCCTTAGAATAGTATATTGAGTAATGCACACACTGTCGTGTTGACTACTAAGTGGTACCCATCATACCTCTTTCTTTATGCATGTTTCATTATGAATGGTCCTTGTTTTTGCAAATCCTCCATGTTGAACTACCCCCTGTTACATGTTAGCAGGATGGTTAGACCCGCTGGTCGTGGTTGTGGTGCCAACGCTCCACCACCGCCCGAATTCTTTGCTGGAATGATGCAACAATTTGAGCTGAACCGCCAGTTCATGGAAGGAATGATGGCCCAGTTTTCTCGCCCGAACATGAATCAACAGCCAACCCCAGTAAATCTACAGGACTTTATGCGTCTCAACCCAACTATTTACCGCAGCTCAACTCAACCCCTTGATGTTGATGACTGGCTCCGCGACATCACGTATGAAATGGAGTCTGCTAGTGTGGCCCCTGCTAGCTATGTCACCTTTGCATCTTTCTTCCTGAAGGGTCCCACTGCTCAATAGTGGGACAGCCACACGCATACCCTACCTGCTGGAACGTTCATCACTTGGCCGGATTTCCAAACTGCTTTCCGTGCCCGCTTCATTCCTCAAGAAATCATGGACGGGAAGAAGCGAGAGTTCCGCAACCTCACCCAAGGCAACAATACTGTAGATGCTTACTAGCGAGAATTTCTGGACTTGTCTTGTTATGTTGAAGAAGACATTGCAACTGATGCTCGTAGGCAAGAAAAGTTCTGTGATGGACTTCACCCTGATATTAAGCTAGCACTGCTCGCTCATGACTTTGTCGACTTCGCCACCTTGGTGAACAAGGCTATTCAGGTTGAGACTGGTCTTCAGGAACACCGGGGATCCCTCAGGCGCAGCCATGACGCTGGCTCATCTTCGGGCCCATCAGCACAGAAGCATCGGATATGGATTCCCCACAGCTTGTATCGTCCAACTGCACCTACACCAAGACAGTCCTATGCTGCTCCGCGTTTGCCTCCTCCACCAACGAGGAAGCCTCTTTGGACTGCACCACCCCAAGCTCCTGCTCCCAATCCCAATGCTGGTCGGTGCTTCAAGTGTGGCCTTCCAGGTCACCATTCCAGGAACTTCCCTCAGAATCAGAATCAGCTGGCTCTACCTTCTAATGCTCGTGGTATCAATCAACCCCGCAACCACAATGCCAGACCATATGGTCATGGGCAGGCTAACAACATTGATCTGAATGAAGCTCAAGACCAGCCTGCTACTATGATGGGTACTCTCCTTGTTAATTCAGTACCAGCTGCTATTTTATTCGATATAGGGGCATCGCATTCTTTCATATCAGAAGATTTTGCATTCAGACATGGCATTAAATACGAAGATATGCACATTCCATTAGTGGTAAACACCCCCGTGGGCCAATGTCGGACCACTATGGTTAGCCACGACGTCATCATTGAGATTGAAGGATTAGAGTTTCATGCCTCTCCCATTATCCTAAAGTCTTCCAGTATTGACCTCATCCTAGGAATGGATTGGTTGAAAGCACATACCGCTTCTATGGTTTGTGCCACTAAGACCGTTCACCTCCTACATCCTTCTAGTGAGATAGTAAGCTATCATGCCTGACTTGTTCGAAATGTTGAAGCACGGCTTTATGCCTTGAATGCGTTGAACGCAACACCTCTTGAAGGAATTGAAAAGATTCCAGTTGTTTACGACTTCCTAGATGCCTTTCCAGAAGAACTTCCAGGAATACCTCCTACTCGGGATGTCGAGTTCGTCATCGACTTGAAACTAGGCACCGTTCCTATCGCCAAACGACCCTACAAGATGCCACCTCATGAGCTCCTTGAACTTAAGGAGGAAGTTGACAAATCTCTTCGCAAGGGTTTCATTCGTCCAAGTTCCTCAGCTTGGGGAGCACCTTCTCTCTTTGTGAAGAAGAAGGATGGAACGAACCGTTTGGTCCAAGACTATCGTCCTATCAACCAAGCTACAATTCAGAACAAATATCCCCTTCCTCGGATCAATGATCTGTATGATCAACTGGCTGGTTCATCGATATTATCTAAACTCGACTTGAGGTTGGGTTACCACCAGATCCGTGTTCGTGAAGAGGATATTCCAAAGACCGCATTCGTCACTCGTTATGGTTCTTACGAGTACACCGTCATGTCTTTTGGCTTGACCAATGCTCCAGCCACATTCTCCCGTCTGATGAACTACATATTCATGGATTACCTTGACAAGTTCGTCGTAGTCTATCTAGATGATATCCTGGTATATTCGAAGAACAAAGAAGAACATGCTGAACATCTTCGACTTGTTCTAGAGAAGCTTCGAGAACATCAACTTTATGCTAAGTATTCCAAGTGTGAATTCTGGTTACCCGAAGTCACCTACCTTGGTCATGTCATCTCCAAGGATGCTATTGCCGTCAACCCAGAGCGAGTGCAGGCTATTCTTGACTGGACCCCTCCGAAGACTGTCAAGCAAGTTAGAAGCTTTCTCGGTCTAGCCAGCAATTGTCGCCGCTTTGTCGAGAACTTCTCCAAGATCGCCAAGCCACTGACCAATCTGCTTCACAAAGGCGTTAAGTTCGATTGGACAGACAAATGTCAGGAAAGTTTCCAGGCACTCAAAGACAAGCTGACATCTGCCACAGTGCTTGCTCCCCCTGATTCTCGCAAGGACTTCGTCATCTATTGCGATGCTTCACGTCAAGGATTAGGCTGTGTCCTAATGCAAGAGCGTAGAGTGATTGCTCATGCCTTCCGTCAAGTACGTCCCCATGAAGATAACTACCCAGTTGATGACCTCAAGCTTGTTGTGGTTATCTATGCACTGAAGCTATGGAGACAGTACCTTCTTGGTAATCGTTGTGAGATCTTCACTGATCATCAGAGTCTGAAGTATTTGTTTACTCAGCCAGATCTGAACCTTCATCAGCAGCGATGGATGGAAGCTATTGCTGACTACAACTGCGGTATATCCTATACCCCTGGTAAGGCTAATGTAATGGCTGATGCCCTGAGCCGTAAGTCTTATTGCAATAATCACATGGTCTACAAAGCTCAACCCCGCCTTTATGAAGAGCTATGCAAGCTAAACCTTCAACTAGTTCCACAGGGTTCTTTGAATAACCTTGTCTTGGAACCAACTCTTCTAAAAGCAATTAAGTCTGCACGAGCCAAAGATGCTCATGTTGATCTGATGAAAAAGGATCTTGCATTAGAGAAATCAAGAGATTTGTCACTTGGTGAAGACAGAACCTTGTACTTCAGAGATCGCATTGTAGTACCCCGATTCGAGCTTATGACAGAGAAGGTGATGAAAGAAGCGCATGACACCCCTCTCTCTATTCATCTGGGAAGTACCAAGATGTACTTGGACATTCATTAGAAGTACTAGTGGTCTAAGATGAAGCAAGACATTGCTCGATATATTGAAGAATGTGATGTTTGTCGTCGCATCAAAGTAGAACATCAGAAACCGGCTGTACTTCTACAACCACTTCCGATTCCTGAATGGAAGTGGGATAAGATTCAGATGGACTTCGTCACTGGCCTTCCCAAGTCTCAGAAAGGTAACGATGCTATCTTCGTCGTTATCGACCAATTCTCGAAGGTTGCTCACTTTCTGCCAGTCAAGGAGACAATCACTGCTAGTCAATTAGCAAACTTGTATATCTCCCAAATTGTGTCACTCCATGGCATTCCGAAGGAGATCAGTTCAGACCGTGGCAGTATATTCACTTCAAAGTTCTGGGATAGTTTCCAAGAGGCAATGGGAACTCATATTACCTAGAGCACTGCTTATCATCCCCAATCCCAAAACATAGGCATCACGTTCATGTTAAGTAGACCGAAACGATTCTGCATCTACTACTATTACTCCACACATCGATCGCTATCCAGCATGCATCTAGAGTATTAAGTTCATAAGAACAGAGTAATGCATTAGGCAAGATGACATGATGTAGAGGGATAAACTCAAGCAATATGATACAAACCCCATCTTTTTATCCTCGATGGAAATAATACAATATGTGCCTTGCTGCCCCTACTGTCACTGGGAAAGGACACCGCAAGATTGAACCCAAAGCTAAGCACTTTTCCCATTGCAAGAAAGATGAATCTAGTAGGCCAAACTAAACCGATAATTCGAAGAGACTTGCAAAGATTATCAAATCATGCATATAAGAATTCAGAGAAGAACCAAATATTGTTCATAGATAAACTTGATCATAAATCCACAATTCATCGGATCTCGGCAAACACACCGCAAAAGAATATTACATCGAATAGATCTCCAAGAACATCGAGGAGAACTTTGTATTGAGAACCAAAGAGAGAGAAGAAGCCATCTAGCTAATAACTATGGATCTAAAGGTCTGTGGTAAACTACTAACACATCATCGGAGAGGATATGGTGTTGATGTAGAAGCCCTTCGTGATCGATGCCCCTCGGCAGATCGCCGTAAAAGGCCCCAGATGGGATCTCACGGGTACAGAAGGTTGCGGTGGTGGAAAAGTGGTTTCGTGGCTCTCCTGGATGTTTTTAGGGTATAATAGTATATATAGGCGAAAGAAGTACGTCGGTGGAGCTATGAGGGGCCCACAAGGGTGGGGGCGCGCCTACCCCCCTGGGCGTGCCCTCCTGCCTCGTGGCCACCTTGTTGCGTCTCTAACTTCTAGTCCAAGTCTCCTGGATGGCGTTTGTCCAAGAAAGATCATTGTAAAGGTTTCGTTCCGTTTGAATTCTGTTTGATATTCCTTTTCTGCGAAACACTGAAATAGGCAAAAAAAACAGAAACTGGCACTGGGCCTCCGGTTAATAGGTTAGTCCCAAAAATAATATAAAAGAGCATATTAAAGCCCATTAAACATCCAAAACAGATAATATAATAGCATGGAATAATCAAAAATTATAGATACATTGGAGACGTATCAGTCAACATGATTAAGCTACTGTACTAATCATGTTTTGTATCTGTTCTTTCAATAATGTGCCAAATAAAGCCTTTGGGATAGTGCAAATACTTGTTGATTTGATTTTGTGCACAAACAGAAACTTTTGCGTCCAATGTATGAATTTTTAGATTTTATTGGAACTTTATATTGGTCTAAAACTTCTACATAGTATTTATATACAAATTGGCTATGTTGTCCTAATTTTTCAGAATTTCTCGAGTTAAATAAGTATGGTTTTAGTTCAGACCATTACAGACTATTCTGTTTTTGACAGATTCTGTTTTCAATGCATAGTTTGCTTGTTTTATAGTTTCTGTGACTTATATTGGTCAATATAAATGTAGAAATGATAGAGTATAGTAGGAATTATGTGAGAACAATTATGAATCTTGTCTTAAGAGTACCAAAGTGAATGATTTATTCTTTATCATAGTAACCTATCTCACAAGTTCCGTTAAGTTTTATGTGATTGAAGTTTTGAAGTTTTGGGTGAGATGATGATACAAGGAGAATAAGGGGTGGCAAGACCCTAAGCTTGGGGATGCCCAAGGCACCGCAAGGTAATATTGAAGGAAGTCTCAAGCGTCCAAGCTTGGGGATGCCCTGGAAGGCATCCCCTCTTTCGTCTTCAATCTAACGATATACCTCACTTGGAGCTATATTTTTATTCGTCACATAATATGTGTTTTGCTTGCAGCGTCTTTTTTTTATTTCCTGGTTAAATAAAATACTTAGTTCTAAAATTTTAATTGGAGGGAGTCCTCACATAGCTACTTAATTGTTTAACTACTCATTGATCTTCACTTATGTCTTTTCGAAGTAGTTTTTCATTCACTCTCGTGCTTCACTTATATACTAAGAGTAAATTGTTGAATGAATTGAATATCATCAATCTGAAATTATACATGTTCCATATGCTTAGTAATAATTTCACATTGGGTTTAGAAAGTAAAATCTTTTGAAATTTTACAACCACGATATTTTTCATACAAGCAATTCATGAAAGGTTAGTATAAGAAAGAGAAATTTCACATGAAAAATACATTATCTTGGACATCTTCTATGATTGTGAATATCGATTAATTATTTACTAACTTGATTAAATAAGTTGAAGTTGGACAAGGAAGATAACCTAGTGAGTTGTGATTGGGTATATTTGCATAGAAGTTATATTGTTATGGATCCTGCAACATGTGGTGCTTGGTTTTAATCTTTGCAAGACAAAAAAATTCTGTACTAAGCGGGAATACTGCTTGTGCATCCAAAACCCTTCAACCAAGTTTCTTCCATGAGAGTACACTATATCTAGCTATATACGGCCCCGACACCTGTGCCTCCTCCGATGGGCGCGGGCATAAGCATTGCCACCCACAGCCCCGGCAGGATGCCGCCCTACCATCCTCAGAGCGGCGCACCGGGCCAGGCGACATGGAGCGCGGGGCACTTCAGCAAGGTTTCTGGGGCAACGGCTCTGGAGGCCTATGTGCCCCGCATGATGGACCAGGAGTACACGCCGGAAGATGACCCCAGCTCGTTCCTCGAGCCGGGATGGGAAGAGGAGACGCTGGAAGTTGAGGCCTTCCAGGAGCCACCCGGGAGCCTCGCCGACCACGCCGACAACAACAGCTACAGGCTACCACTAATCTCTCAGGAGCAGGCTTACGCTAACCATGGGTCGCAAGTGAATCAGGTCACAGCGGTGGACGACGGCCCCAGCACGGTAGCCCCCCTTCCACCAAGGGAAACACACTGGGGGTGCGTGGGAGGAGCCAGGAGCAAGGCCCCTCCCCGCATCGCATGGAGCAAGGCGTCGCCCGGAGGTAGGTCCTCTACCGGGGAGGCACTAGCGAGCCTTCCCCCGGTAGAGGGCCCGTGGTCACCGAGGGCACCGTTAGCGTCCCCTTTGCCGCTTGGCATCGTCCTGGTTTCCGGACACCCCAACGGTGGTCGAGGGCGGTGCAAGGTGGGCCCCTCGCCTGGCGATATGAAGCAGGGCTCACGCCTGTGAAGGTATCCGCTCGTGACACTCACGTAATAATGAGTGGGGTTGTACACGCCCCGGAGTATCTGGAGTGCCGCCTCGGGCTCGGGGGCTCCCGCCCACGTCCTAGTGGAAGCACCATGCTCCGCGCTAGCCGTCGACATTGTCCCCCAATGACTATGCTCACGGCCAGTGAAAGCACTTAGCTCCGCGCTGGTGGGAAGACAAGAAGACTAGCTAGGTGCCGGACGCGGCCATTTCCTTTTGACCACTTTTCTATAGCTCAGACTTGCAGCTTTTGATCTTGAATTTGAAGTGGCATTTCCATTGGCAATCGTGGGGGGCATCCTTTCTTGTTCGCGTTGATTTCGTGAGTTTCTGGATTCGTGTTTTGTTTGAGATTTACGTCTGCTATCTCACCCCTTTCGAAAAACTCGCTAGCGGGGGCTGGCAGCGGCGCAGACGCACTACGCGCGCATCTCGCCATTACTGGAGCTCGCTTCTCGCGAGGCCCTCTCGGGTGGACCGGCGGACCCCTTAGGAAACCAAAACCTCGCAAGCAAGTGAGGGGCTCCTCTTAGAAGGAATGCACATCCGCAGCTACCAAATCAGTTTGAAGCTCGACTAAACCAAAGTAAGTTACGACAGCAAACCCGCAAGGGGTGTCGTGAGCACCCAAAAGCGCGCTTTAAGCATAAGCCTAAGGAATAAAGTGGTAGTCTATTTACATGAGGGCTTCCCCTCCCCAAAATGCTCTTACATTGTGAGGGGTCATACCCAAGCTTTTGCGTGCAGGTTCAAAATAAAGGAGCGCGGGCTCAGTCGGACATATCGCTTGCCTCGTCCCCCGAATCGCTTCCTGACAGGCTGCTGGTGCCGTCATTGTCGCTGTCTTCACCGCCATCAACCATGCCGCCATCAACCACGTCGCCCTCATCTGCCGCGACCACCACCGCGTTGTCATCAGTAGCAAAGGCCCTAACTAGAGCATCCACATTGTCGTCCACCCAGTGCGCTAGGTTGCCTCGGATGACCTTAGGTACTGGGGCAATGGCGGCGACAAAATCAAAGTCGGGATTGGTGTTCAAGAGATGGCTGAAGACGCGGGAGAATGCGCGCCCGAGGAGGCCCCGGCTCTTTTCGTCCATAAGCTTGCGAGCCCTCTCAGCTCGGTTCTCCAGGCGCGTGATGACATCATCGAAGAAGCGAAGATGGCTGGCGTAGTCCTCGGTGTGTGGGTGGGGAGCGTGCTCATCGCAGATGGTACCAAGCGCCTGATTGGCCCTCGTCCTGAGGTCCCGAAGCATGGGAACATGCTTGCGCAGTAGTGTCTGTCAGCGAAGCGCCTCCTCCCTGCTTTGCTGTGCGAAGGACTCGGCGCTAGCAACCCGCTGCTGAAGAGAGAGCAGCTCGGCACGGGCGGAGGCCAGCTCAGCCTGCACTGAGATTAGGGCAGCTGCAGCGGCTTTCTCGCGCTATTCCGCCTCGGCCAGCCCTGACCTGAGGGTAGTGGTCCTGCCCATAGCTTCGTCTTCAACGAGCTTCAGCCTCAGATCATACCTGCCAACAAGATCCGCGTGAGCCTCAGCCACCCTGCGGTCGACCTCCTCCTGGGCCGTGGCCTCATGCGCGTCGATAGCATCCTCTGCTTGGGCGACTTGGTGCTCCCTCATCTCCAACTGCTCAAGCTCGAGGTTGCGCTCTGTGGCCTCCAGTAACAGTGCTTCCTCGCGCCTCGAGTTCTCCTCCTCGTCGGACGGTGCGCCCTTCATCGATGCCAACGCAACTCTGCGAGCCTCCACCTTCCGCTCCAGGGAGGTGTTCAAGGCCCGGAGCTCCCGCCTGTGCTCCTCGGCGGCCGCACGGCAACTGTCCGCCTCCCTGGCCTCCTCCAAGGCCCGGGCGCTGGCCTCCCGCGAGGTTGCCAAGGATGCCCCGGCTTTCGCATTGGCGTGCTCACACTGGAGGCGCCCGAGGTTGATAGCCACCTTCAGTTAATGCCACTCCTCCGCCAGCCGGAGACCCTCGGCTTCAAAACGAGCATCAACATCTGCGAGTTCTCCACTGAGTCGGCTCAGCGCACCCATTGCCTCCTAAAAGAGCTTGTGGCGGACGACACCCTGCTCGCGCGCAAACTTGAGCGCGCGACCAGGTCCATCCCCCACAACAGGGGTTTCCGAAGGAATCCGAAGCGGCTCGCTCCCTTCCAGCAGGGGGTGGGAGGCCGGTGCTTCCCCGGTCGCCGTCTGGGCCTCGGCAAGGGCCCGGGCGGGTGAGGGCCCATTCCTCGAAGAAGAAGCCAGGATCGAGGTCATCTAGCTGCCGTCCATGACCAGGGGTGGAGCCCTTGGCACACACCCTGCACCCCGGGTCGGGCCGCGAAGGAAGGGCACCAGGAGCGCAGGATCAAGGCGCCAGGCCGGCACGCCCATCTCCCCCGCCGATCTTGCGCCGGGCGCGCCGGGCTGGCGCGAGACACTCAGAGTCAATGGAGGGCCCGAGGTAGGAGGAGGTTGCTCTTCTAGAGATTTCGTCACCCTAGCGAAAGGGGGCTTGAGAAACCACGATCAGAAGAGAAGATAAAGCATAAGAAATTACAAGGATAAGGTACTCACTCGTCCGTGGCGGTATACTTCCTGTACTTCAATGGCCGGAAGGCATCACTGTTGTAGCTTGAAGACCCCTTCCTCTTGCGGAGTGCATCAAAGTCCAGTCGGAGCTGGCCAAAGCCCTGGACGCGGCCACCAACGCTGGGCACGGCTGGCGAGGGTCGTGAAGGGACGACCTCGGGAGTGTTGGGCTGAGGGGAGCCCTCGGGCTCCACCTCAGGGTGACCCGTCGGGGCCTCGGGAGCTTCGTCCTTAGGAGCAGTGGATCGTGTCGCCCCCTCCACCGCCACCTTAGGGCGAAGATCATGAGCCTTGGGAGCCACGAGCGGAGTCGGCACCGCAACAGTCGCGTCTCTAGCCCTCGGCAGCGCTTGATACGTCTCCAACGTATCTATAATTTTTTATTGTTACATGCTATTATATTATCAACCTTGGATGTTTTATATGCATTTATATGCTATTTTATATGATTTTTGGGACTAACCTATTAACCTAGAGTCCAGTGCTAGTTTCTGTTTTGTCCTTGTTTTTGAGTTTTATAGAAAAGGAAAATCAAACAGAGTCCAATTGACCCGAAACTTCACGGAACTTATTTTTGGACCACAAGAAGGCCATGGAGTAAAAGAGTTGGGCCAGAAGAGTCCTGGGATGCCCACGAGGGTGGGGGCGCGCCCACCCCCCTGGGCGTGCCTCCCTACCTCGTGGGCTGCCCGGAGACGCCCCCCCCCCCCCAGACTTGTTCTCGACGCCAAAACCTCTTATATATACTAAAACTTCCAGAAAGAAACCTAGATCGGGAGTTCCGCCGCCGCAAGCCTCTGTAGCCACTGAAAGTCAATCTAGACCTGTTCCGGCACCCTGCCGGAGGGGGGAATCCCTCTCTGGTGGCCATCTTCATCATCCCGGCGCTCTCCATGACGAGGAGGGAGTAGTTCACCCTCGGGGCTGAGGGTATGTACCAGTAGCTATGTGTTTGATCTCTCTCTCTCCTGTTCTTGATTCGGAACGATCTTGATGTATCGTGAGATTTGCTATTATAGTTGGATCTTATGATGTTTCTCCCCCTCTACTCTCTTGTAATGGATTGATTTTTCCCTTTGAAGTTATCTTATCGGATCGAGTCTTTAAGGATTTGAGAACACTTGATGTATGTCTTGCATGTGCTTATCTGTGGTGACAATGGGATATCACATGATCCTCTTGATGTATGTTTTGGTGATCAAATTGCGAGTTTCGTGACCTCGTGAACTTATGCATAGGGGTTGGCACACGTTTTCGTCTTGACTCTCCGGCAGAAACTTTGGGGCACTCTTTGAAGTTCTTTGTGTTGGTTGAATAGATCAATCTGAGATTTTGTGATGCATGTTGTATAATCATACCCACGGATACTTGAGGTGACATTGGAGTATCTAGGTGATATTAGGGTTTTGGTTGATTTGTGTCTTAAGGTGTTATTCTAGTACAAACTCTATGATAGATTGAATGGAAAGAATAGCTTCGTGTTATTTTACTATGGACTCTTGAATAGATCGATCAAAAAGAATAACTTTGAGGTGGTTTCGTACCCTACAATAATATCTTCGTTTGTTCTCTGCTATTAGTGACTTTGGAGTGACTCTTTGTTGCATGTTGACGGATGGTTATATGATCCAATTATGTTATTATTGTTGAGAGAACTTGCACTAGTGAAAGTATGAACCCTAGGTCTTGTTTCCTAGCATTGCAATACCATTTTCGCTCACTTTTATCATTAGTTACCTTGCTGCTTTTATATTTTCAGATTACAAAAACCTATATCTACCATCCATATTGCACTTGTATCACCATCTCTTCGCCGAACTAGTGCACCTATACAATTTACCATTGTATTGGGTGTGTTGGGGACATAAGCGACTCTTTGTTATTTGGTTGCAGGGTTGTTTGAGAGAGATCATCTTCATTCTACGCCTCCCACGATTGATAAACCTTAGGTCATACACTTGAGGGAAATTTGCTACTGTCCTACAAACCTCTGCACTTGGAGGCCCAACAACGTCTACTAGAAGAAGGTTGTGTAGTAGACATCAAGCTCTTTTCTGGTGCCGTTGCCGGGAAGGTTAGCGCTTGAAGGTATATCTTTAGATCTTGCAATCAAATCTTTTAGTTTCTTGTTTTATCACTAGTTTAGTCTATAAAAGAAAACTACAAAAAATGGAACTAAGGTTGCCTCATATGCTTCATCTTTTTAATGCCTTTCGTGAAAATAAGGATTCCGATAATTGTGCCAAAGTGTTAGAAGAAGAATGCATTAGAATGTTTGGCACTAAATCTTTGTATGATGAGCATGATTACAATGTTGTTAGTATGAATTCTTTGAATATCCATGATGCTAATTATACGCAAAGCCACAAGCTTGGGGATGCTATGTTTGATGAAGATGATATTTTTTGTCCCCCAAGTTTTGATGAGCAAATTTATTATGATGATAGCATGCCTCCTATTTATGATGATTATATTGATGAAAGTGGGTTTGGAAGAGTGTCAACTTTAGGAAGTAATGATCCCACTATTTTGGAGGTGTTGAATCTTATTGTGATAATTATGAAAGTGGATTTGGAGAGGTCATAACTTTACTTAGTGATGAATCCACTATTTCGGAAGAGGTTCCAATTGATTATGTGAACAAAGTTGCTACCTATGATGATTATTGTGATCATGTGTATGCTATAAAGAATAGTGATAACCATGAAACTTGTCATCTTGATTTTAATTTTCAATTGGATTATGCCTCAGATGATAGTTATTTTGTTGAGTTTGCTCCCACTATTATCCATGAGAATAAATTTGCTTATGTCGAGAGTAATAAAATTCCTATGCTTATGCATCATGAAAATAATGCTTTATGTGATAGCTATATTGTTGAATTCATTCATGATGCTACTGAAAATTATTATGATGGAGGAATATATGCTTGTAGGAATTGCAATAATATCAAGTTTCCTCTCTATGTGTTGAAAATCTTGAATATTTGCTTGTTTTACCTTCCTATGCAAGTTCATTATTGTTCCCATAAATTGTTTTATCACAAAATCCCTATTCATAGGAAGTGGGTTAGACTTAAATGTGTTAGTAATATGCTTCATGATGCTCTCTTTATGTTTCAATTCTTATCTTTTATGTGAGCATCATTGGAATCATCATGCCTAGCTAGGGGCTTTAAACGATAGCGCTTGTTGGGAGGCAACCCAATTTTATTTTTGGTCCTTACTTTTTGCTCCTGTTTAGTAATAAATAATTCATCTAGCCTCTGTTATATGTGGTTTTATGTTTTATTAGTGTTTGTGCCAAGTAGAACCTTTGGGAAGACTTGGGTGAAGTCTTTGCGATCTTCCTGTAAAAACATAAACTTTTGCGCTCACGAGATTTGCTGCCATTTTTTACTGGAGAGTGCGATTAGGTTGATTCTTTTTGCATATCATTAATAGACAAATTCCTCAAGTCCACCAATTTATTTAAGAATTTTTGGAGTGACATAAGTATTCAAAACCTCCAGATTGCTACAGACTGTTCTGTTTTTGACAGATTCTGTTTTCTTTGTGTTGTTTGCTTATTTTGATGAATCTATGAGTAGTATCGGAGGGTATGAACCATAGGGAGGTTGGAATACAGTAGATATTACACCAATATGAATTTAGAATGAGTTCACAACAGTACCTAAGTGGTGATTTATTTTCTTATACTAATGGAGCTCATGAGATTTTCTGTTGAGTTTTGTGTTGTGAAGTTTTCAAGTTTTGGGTAAAGATTCGATGAACTACGGAATAAGGAGTGGCAAGAGCCTAAGCTTGGGATGCACAAGGAACCCCAAGGTAATATTCAAGGACAACCAAGAGCCTAAGCTTGGGGATGCCTCGGATGGCATCCCCTCTTTCGTCTTCGTTCATCGGTAACTTTACTTGAGGCTATATTTTTATTCACCACATGATATGTGTTTTGCTTGGAGTGTCATTTTATTTTAATTTATTTTGCTTCCTGTTTGAATAATATCCCAAGATCTGAAGTTCTTAAATGTTAGAGAGTCTTCACATAGTTGCATAATTATTCAACTACTCATTGATCTTCACTTATATCTTTCGGAGTAGTTTGTCTTTTGCTCTAGTGCTTCACTTATATCTTTTTAGAGCACGGCGGTGGTTTCATTTTGAAGAAATAGATGAACTCTCATGCTTCACTTATATCATTTTGAGAGTCTTAAACAGCATGGTAATTTTATTTGGTAAGGAAACTAGTCCTGATATGATGGGCATCCAAGAGGGATGTAATAAAAACTTTCATATAGAGTGCATTGAATACTATGAGAAGTTTGATACTTGATGATTGTTTTGAGATATGAAGATGGTGATATTAGAGTCATGCTAGTTGAGTAGTTGTGAATTTGAGAGATACTTGTGTTAAAGTTTGTGATTCCCGTAGCATGCACGTATGGTGAACCGTTATGTGATGAAGTCAGAGCATGATTTATTTTTTGATTGTCTTCCTTATGAGTGGCGGTCGGGGACAAGCGATGGTCTTTTCCTACCAATATATCCCCTAGGAGCATGCATGTAGTACTTAGTTTCGATAACTAATAGATTTTTGCAATAAGTATGTGAGTTCTTTATGACTAATGTTGAGTCCATGGATTATACGCACTCTCACCCTTCCACCATTGCTAGCCTCTCTAGTACCGTGCAACTTTCGCCGGTACCATAAACCCACCATTTACCTCCCTCAAAACAGCCACCATACCTACCTATTATGGCATTTCCATAGCCATTCCGAGATATATTGCCATGCAACTATCACATAAAGCAAAAAAAAATGAGAGACAAAGAGAGAAGGGGCAATGCTACTATCCTTTTACCACACTTGTTCTTCAGAGTAGCACAATGTTCTTCATATAGAGAGTCTCTTAAGTTATCACTTTCATATACTAGTGGGAATTTTCTATTGGAAATATGCCCTAGAGGCAATAATAAAATCATTATTACTATATTTCCTTGTTCATGATAATTGTCTATTGTTCATGCTATAATTGTGTTATCCGGAAATTGTAATACATGTGTGAATACATAGACCACAACATGTCCCTAGTGAGCCTCTAGTTGACTAGCTCGTTGATTAATAGATGGTTACGGTTTCCTAACCATGGACATATGATGTCATTGATAACGGGATCACATCATTAGGATAATGATGCGATGGACAAGACCCAATTTGTCGGATTTTGGGTTCTGGCAGACCCTTGAGGTTCGAACACTGGGGTGCGCGCGGAGATCTCTCCCCTACCGATCTACGTCCGATCCTCTCGTGCGAACTAAGATGAAAATGATGAACAACACAAGAGACACGAGGTTTATACTGGTTAGGGCCACCATTGTGGTGTAATACCCTACTCCCGTGTGTGGTGTGGTGGATTGGCTCAGGGGCTGATGATGAATGGTACAAGGGAAGAACAGCCTCGCGAGAGGTGTTCTTGAGCTGGTGTGATGAACTGCTAGGGTGAGTTCCGTCGCTTCTCTCTCTCTCTCTGCTAGGGTTCTACCAGATCTCTCTCTCTCCTCCTGGGTGTCCTCCCTTCCTTTGTGGAGGCTAGCTCTATTTATAGAGGCCCTGGGCCTCTCCCCGAATAATTGAGCGGGAAGGGCGCCAACAATTGGCCATTTTGAAGGGGAACATGTAGTACAAGTTATCCTGACCAAAGGTGGTCTTCGGCTGCCAAAAGCACTGGTGATAATGCCGTCTTGGGCTCCACGGTGACCTTCGTCCTGCCGCTCTGCTGGTCTTGGTATTGTTGCACCGGAATGGAAACCTTTGCCTGAAACCTTAGCCTATGCTTTCCCCCTTTGCACCAAAGGGGAAACAAGGACCCTGTGCAGGCTGGCGCCTGCCTGGTCTCGATCGTCATGGCTTGCATCACGGGATCCTCGCGAGGTACCCTTGCATTGATCTCTCCACCTCCTCGCGAGCCTGCCTGATGAGGCCGCTCTTGAGGAAGCTTCCTATCGTCCGCCCTGCGAGGCTTGGCCCCTCGCGAGGGTCTTGAGCTTGTGTTGATGAAGATGGGCCGCGCTGGGCCCCCACCTGAGCCACGCCGCAGGCCGGAGGCAGGCAAGTCTAGGGACCCCTGTTCCCAGAATGCCGATAGTAGCCCCCGGGCCCAAGGCACGCTCGGGCTTGGCCTGGCAGGGAAGCGAAGGGGCAAGCGCGAAGCGCCGCGGGCCCTAACAGCCTGCGGCCTTGGGCGCCGCGTGGTAGTTGACTAGACGTGGGCGTATGCGCTTCCCATGATGCCTCGGCGACCGCACGACTTGATAAGTCCCTGCATGCAGAGAAACCTGTCATGATTACATGCGATTGTGGTGCTCAGCGGTTGGCCTTCCCCGACTATAAGTACGGGGCCGTGTGAGCTCCGCCAGTTCACCCCAGTTCATCTCTCCGCCTCCTCGTGAGCCTGCCTGATGAGGCCGCTCTTGAGGAAGCTTCCTGTCGTCCGCCCCGTGAGGCTTGGCCCCTCGCGAGGGTCTTGAGCTTGTGTTGATGAAGATGGGCCGCGCTGGGCCCCCACCCGAGCCACACCGCAGGCCGCAGGCAGGCAAGTATGGGGACCCCCATTCCCAGAACGCCGACACAATCCTAAGCATAGCATAAGATCGTGTAGTTCGTCTGCTAAAGCTTTTCTAATGTCGAGTATCCTTTCCTTAGACCATGAGATTGTGCAACTCCCGGATACTGTAAGGGTACTTTGGGTGTGCCAAACGTCACAACGTAACTGGGTGGCTATAAAGGTACACTACGGGTATCCCTGAAAGTATCTGTTGGGTTGGCACGAATCGAGACTGGGATTTGTCACTCCGTATGACGGAGAGGTATCTATGGGCCCACTCGGTAGGACATCATCATAATGAGCTCAATGTGATCAAGGAGTTGTTCACGGGATGATGCGTTACGGGAACGAGTAAAGATACTTGCCATAACGAGATTGAACAAGGTATCGGTATACCGACGATCGAATCTCGGGCAAGTATCGTACCAATAGACAAAGGGAATTGTATACGGGGTTGATTGAATCCTCGACATCATGGTTCATCCGATGAGATTATCGTGGAGCACGTGGGAGCCAACATGGGTATCCAGATCCCGCTGTTGGTTATTGACCGGAGAGTTGTCTCGGTCATGTTTACGTGTCTCCCGAACCCGTAGGGTCTACACACTTAAGGTTCGGTGACGCTAGAGTTGTAGATATATTAGTATGCGGTTAACCGAAAGTTGTTCGGAGTCCCGGATGAGATCCCGGACGTCACGAGGAGTTCCGAAATGGTCCGAAGGTAAAGATTTATATATATATATGAAGTCCAGTTTCGGCCACCGGGAGAGTTTCCGGGGTCACCGGTATTGTACCGGGTCCACCGGGTGGGGCCACCTATCTCGGAGGGCCCCATGGGCTGAAGTGGCATGGAAACCAGCACCTGGTGGTCTAGTGCGCCCCACCCAAGGGCCCAAGGCACCTGGGGTTGGAAATCCTAGGGGGCCATTGTTCCCTGAGGGGGCATGCGCCCCCCTGGTTGGAAACCCTAAGGGGGTCGTTGCCCCCCGAGCCCCCCCCCCTCTAGATGGGATCTCCAAGGGGTATGCGCCCCCCTAGGCCCTATATATAGTGGAGGGGAGGGAGGGCAGCCGCACCCTAAGCCCTGGTGCCTCCCACTCCCTCCCGTGACACCTCTTCCTCCTCCAGTAGGGCTTGGCGAAGCCCTATTGGAATCCCGCTGCTTCCACCACAACGCCGTCGTGCTGCTGAATCTCCATCAACTTCTCCTCCCCCATTTCTGGATCAAGAAGGAGGAGACGTCTCCGCTCCGTATGTGTGTTGGACGCGGAGGTGCCGTCCGCTCGGCGCTAGGATCATCGGTGATTTGGATCACGACGAGTACGACTCCATCAACCCCGTTCTCTTGAACGCTTCTGCTCGCGATCTACAAGGGTATGTAGATGCACTCCTCTCTCTCTGGTTGCTAGATGACTCCATAGATTGATCTTGGTGATGCATAGAAAATTTTAAATTTCTGTTACGATCCCCAACAGTGGCATCATGAGCTAGGTCTATGCGTAGTTTCTATGCACGAGTAGAACACAAGTTGTTGTGGGCGTCGATTTTGTCAATTTACTTGCCGTTACTAGTCTTATCTTGATTCGGCGGCATCGTGGATGAAGCGGCCCAGAACGACCTTACACGTACACTTACGTGAGACAGGTTCCACCGACTGACATGCACTAGTTGCATAAGGTGGCTAGCGGGTGGCTGTCTCTCTCACTTTAGTCGGATCGGATTCGATGAAAAGGGTCCTTTTGAAGGGTAAATACAAATTGGCATATCACGTTGTGGTTTTGGCATAGGTAAGAAATGTTCTTGCTAGAAACCTATAGCAGCCACGTAAAAATTTGCAACAACAATTAGAGGACGTCTAACTTGTTCTTGCAACATATGCCGTGTGATGTGATATGGCCAAAAGGATGTGATGAATGATACATGTGATGTATGAGATTGATCATGTTCTTGTAATAGGAATCACGACTTGCATGTCGATGAGTATGACAACCGGCAGGAGCCATAGGAGTTGTCTTAATTTATTGTATGACCTGCATGTCAATGAAAACGCCATGTAATTACTTTACTTTATTGCTAACCGTTAGCTATAGTAGTAGAAGTAATAGTTGGCGAGACAACTTCACGAAGACACGATTATGGAGATCATGGTGTCATGCCGGTGACGATGATGATCATGGAGCCCCGAAGATGGAGATCAAAAGGAGCAAAATGATATTGGCCATATCATGTCTCTATTTGATTACATGTGATGTTTATCATGTTTTTACATCTTATTTTCTTAGAACGACGGTAGCATAAATAAGATGATGCCTCATTAAAATATCAAGAATTATGTTCCCCCTAACTGTGCACCGTTGCTAAGGTCCATTGTTCCGAAGCACCACGTGATGATCGGGTGTGATAGGTTCTAACGTTCGCATACAACGGGTGTAAGCCGGATTTACACACGCAATACACTTAGGTTGACTTGACGAGCCTAGCATGTACAGACATGGCCTCGGAACACGGAAGACTGAAAGGTCAAACATGAATCATATAGAAGATACGATCAACATGAAGATGTTCACCGATGATGACTAGTCCGTCTCACGTGATGATCGGACACGGCCTAGTTGACTCGGATCATGTATCACTTAGAGGACTAGAGGGATGTCTATTTGAGTGGGAGTTCATTAAATAATTTGATTAGATGAACTTAATTATCATGAACATAGTCTAAAACTTTGCAATATGTCTTGTAGATCAAATGGCCCACACTAATGTTGCCCTCAACTTCAACGCGTTCCTAGAGAAAACCAAGTTGAAAGACGATGGTAGCAACTACACGAACTGAGTCCGTAACCTGAGGATTATCCTCATAGCTGCCAACAAAGCATATGTCCTTGAAGCACCGCTAGGTGATGCACCTGTTTTCCCAGCAACTCAAGACGTTATGAATGCCTGGCAGTCGCGTAGTGATGATTACTCCCTGGTTCAGTGCGGCATGCTTTACAGCTTAGAACCGGGGCTCCAAAAGCGTTTTGAGCAGCACGGAGCATATGAGATGTTCCAAGAGCTGAAAATGGTTTTCCAAGCTCATGCCCGGGTCGAGAGATATGAAGTCTCCGACAAGTTCTACAGTTGTAAGATGGAGGAGAATAGTTCTGTCAGTGAGCACATACTCAAAATGTTTGGGTTGCACAACGGCTTATCTCAGCTGGGAGTTAATCTCCCGGATGATGCGGTCGTTGACAGAATCCTTCATTCGCTCCCACCTAGATACAAGAGCTTTGTGATGAACTTCAATATGTAGGGGATGGAAAAGACCATTCCTGAGGTATATTCAATGCTGAAATCAGCGGAGGTGGAGATCAAAAAGGAACATCAAGTGTTGATGGTGAATAAAACCACTAAGTTCAAGAAAGGCAAGGGTAAGAAGAACTTCAAGAAGGACGGCAAGGGAGTTGCCGCGCCCGGTAAGCCAGTTGCCGGGAAGAAGCCAAAGCATGGACCCAAGCCTGAGACTGAGTGCTTTTATTGCAAGGGAAACGGTCACCGGAAGCAGAACTGCCCCAAGTACTTAGCGGATAAGAAGGCCGGCAATACCAAAGGTATATGTGATATACATGTTATTGATGTGTACCTAACCAGCGCTCATAGTAGCTCCTGGGTATTTGATACCGGTGCAGTTGCTCATATTTGTAACTCAAAACAGGAGTTGCGGAATAAGCGGAGACTGGCGAAGGGCGAGGTGACGATGTGTGTCGGGAATGGTTCCAAGGTCGATGTGATCACCGTCGGCAAGCTACCTCTACATTTACCTATGGGATTAGTTTTAAACCTCAATAATTGTTATTTAGTACCAGCTTTGAGCATGAACATTGTATCTGGATCTCGTTTAATGCGAGATGGCTACTCATTTAAATCTGAGAATAATGGTTGTTCTATTTATATGAGAGACATGTTTTATGGTCATGCCCCACTGGTTAATGTTTTATTCTTATTTAATCTTGAGCGTGATGTTACACATATTCATAGTGTGAATGCCAAAAGATGTAAGGATGATAATGATAGTCCCACATACTTGTGGCACTGCCGCCTTGGTCACATTGGTGTCAAACGCATGAAGAAACTCCATGCAGGTGGACTTTTGGAGTCTCTTGATTATGAATCATTTGACACGTGCGAACCATGCCTCATGGGAAAAATGACCAAGACTCCGTTCTCCGGAACAATGGAGCGAGCAACCAACTTATTGGAAATCATACATACTGATGTGTGTGGTCCAATGAGTGTTGAGGCTCGTGGTGGTTATCGTTATGTCCTCACCCTCACTGATGACTTAAGTAGATATGGGTATGTCTACGTGATGAAACACAAGTCTGAGACCTTTGAAAAGTTCAAGGAATTTCAGAGTGAGTTGAGAATCAACGTGACAGGAAAATAAAGTTCTTACAATCAGATCGTGGAGGGGAATATTTGAGTCACGAATTTGGCACGCACTTAAGGAAATGTGGAATTGTTTCACAACTCACGCCGCCTAGAACACCTCAGCGTAATGGTGTGTCCAAACGTCGTAATCACACTCTATTGGATATGGTGCGATCTATGATGTCTCTGCCCGATCTACCGCTATCATTTTGGGGTTATGCTATAGAGACTGTCGCATTCACTTTAAATAGGGCTCCGTCGAAATCTGTTGAGACAACACCGTATGAATTGTGATTTGGGAGGAAACCTAAGCTGTCGTTTCTGGAAGTTTGGGGATGCGATGCTTATGTCAAGAAACTTCAACCTAGAAAGCTCGAACCCAAATCGGAAAAATGCGTCTTCATAGGATACCCTAAGGAAACTATTGGGTATACCTTCTACCTCAGATCCGAAGGCAAGATCTTTGTTGCCAAGAATGGATCCTTTCTAGAGAAAGAGTTTCTCTCGAAAGAAGTAAGTGGGATGAAAGTAGAACTTGATGAAGTATTGCCTCTTGAACCGGAGAGTAGCGCAGCTAAGAAAATGTTTATGTGGTGCCTGCACCGACTAGAGAGGAAGTTAATGATGATGATCATGAAACTTTAGATCAAGTTGCTACTGAACTTCATAGGTCCACAAGGACACGTTCCGCACCAGAGTGGTGCAGAAACCTTGTCCTGGAAATCATGTTGTTAGACAATGGTGAACCTTCAAACTATGAAGAAGCGATGGCGGGCCCGGATTCCGACAAATGGCTTGAAGACATGAAATCCGAGATAGGATCCATGTATGAAAATGAAGTATGGACTTTGACTGACTTGCCCGATGATCGGCGAGCCATATAAAATAAATGGATCTTTAAGAAGAAGACAAATGCGGATGGTAATGTAACCATCTACAAGGCTCGGCTTGTCGCTAAGGGTTATCGACAAGTTCAAGGGGTTGACTACGATGAGGCCTTCTCACCCGTAGCGAAGCTGAAGTCTGTCTGAATCATGTTAGCAATTGCCGCATTCTATGATTATGAGATATGGCAAATGGACGTCAAAACGGCATTCCTTAATGGTTTCCTTAAGGAAGAATTGTATATGATGCAGCCGGAAGGTTTTGTCGATCCTAAGAACACTGACAAGGTATGCAAGCTCCAACGCTCGATCTATGGGCTGGTGCAAGCATCTCGGAGTTGGAACATTTGTTTTGATGAGATGATCAAAGCGTTTGGGTTTACGCAGATTTATGGAGAAGCATGTGCTTACAAGAAAGTGAGTGGGAGCTCTACAGCATTTCTCATATTATATGTGGATGACATACTATTGATGGGAAATGATATAGAACTCTTGGAAAGCATAAAGCATAAAGGCATACTTGAATAAGTGTTTTTCAATGAAGGACCTTGGAGAAGCTGCTTACATATTAGGCATCAAGAACTATACAGATAGATCGAGACGCCTCATTGGTCTTTCACAAAGCACGTACCTTGACAAGATATTGAAGAAGTTCAATATGGATCAGTCCAAGAAGGGGTTCTTGCCTGTATTGCAAGGTGTGAGATTGAGCACAGCTCAATGCCCGATCACGGCAGAAGATAGAGAAAAGATGAGTGTCATCCCCTATGCCTCGGCCATAGGGTCATGTATGCCATGCTGTGTACCAGACCTGATGTAAACCTTGTCGTAAGTTTGGTCGGAAGGTACCAAAGTAATCCCGACATGGGACACTAGACAGCGGTCAAGAATATCCTGAAGTACCTGAAAAGGAATAAGGATATGTTTCTCATTTATGGAGGTGACGAAGAGCTCGTCGTAAAGGGTTACGTTGATGCTAGCTTCGACACAGATCTGGATGACTCCAAGTCACAAACCGGATACGTGTATATTTTTAATGGTGGGGCAGTCAGCTGGTGCAGTTGCAAGCAAAGCGTCATGGCGGGGTCTACATGTGAAGCGGAGTACATGGCAGCCTCGGAGGCAGCACATGAAGTAATCTGGATGAAGGAGTTCATTACCGACCTAGGAGTTATTCCCAATGCGTCGGGCCCGATGACACTCTTCTGTGACAACACTGGAGCTATTGCCCTTGCCAAGGAGCCCAGGTTTCACAAGAAGACCAGGCATATCAAGCGTCACTTCAACTCCATTCGTGAAAATGTTCAAGATGGAGACATAGAGATTTGTAAAGTGCATACGGACCTGAATGTCGCAGATCCATTGACTAAACCTCTTCCACGTGCAAAGCAAGATCAACACCAGAACTCTATGGGTGTTCGATTCATCACAATGTAACTAGGTTATTGACTCTAGTGCAAGTGGGAGACTGTTGGAAATATGACCTAGAAGCAATAATAAAATGGTTATAATTATATTTCCTTGTTCATGATAATTGTCTATTGTTCATGCTATAATTGTGTTATCCGGAAATCGTAATACATGTGTGAATACATAGATCACAACATGTCCCTAGTGAGCCTCTACTTGACTAGCTCGTTGATCAATAGATGGTTACGGTTTCCTAACCATGGACATGTGATGTCATTGATAACGGGGTCACATCATTAGGATAATGATGTGATGGACAAGACCCAATCCTAAGCATAGCACAAGATCATGTAGTTCGTCTGCTAAAGCTTTTCTAATGTCGAGTATCTTTCCTTAGACCATGAGATTGTGCAACTCCCGGATACCGTAAGGGTACTTTGGGTGTACCAAACGTCACAACGTAACTGGGTGGCTATAAAGGTACACTACGGGTATCCCCGAAAGTATCTGTTGGGTTAGCATGAATCGAGACTGGGATTTGTCACTCTGTATGACGGAGAGGTATCTCTGGGCCCACTCGGTAGGACATCATCATAATGAGCTCAATGTGATCAAGGAGTTGTTCACGGGATGATGTGTTATGGGAACAAGTAAAGAGACTTGCCATAACAAGATTGAACAAGGTATCGGTATACCGACGATCGAATCTCGGGCAAGTATCGTACCAATAGACAAAGGGAACTGTATACGGGATTGATTGAATCCTCGACATTGTGGTTCATCCGATGAGATTATCATGGAGCATGTGGGAGCCAACATGGGTATCCAGATCCCGCTGTTGGTTATTGACCGGAGAGTTGTCTCGGTCATGTCTACGTGTCTCCCGAACCCGTAGGGTCTACACACTTAAGGTTTGGTGACGCTAGAGTTGTAGAGATATTAGTATGCGGTTAACCGAAAGTTGTTCGGACTCCCGGATGAGATCTCGGACGTCAAAAGGAGTTCCGGAATGGTCTGGAGGTAAAGATTTATATATAGGAAGTCCAGTTTCGGCCACCGGGAGAGTTTCGGGGTCACCGGTATTGTAGCGGGACCACCGGGAGGGTCCCGGGGGTCCACCAGGTGGGGCCACCTATCCCGGAGGGCCCCATGGGCTAAAGTGGCGTGGGAACCAGCCCCTGGTGGTCTGGTGTGCCCCACCCAAGGGCCCAAGGCGCCTAGGGTTGGAAACCCTAGGGGGCGGTTGTTCCCCGAGGGGGCATGCGCCCCCCTGGTTGGAAACCCTAAGGGGGGCGTTGCCCCCCGAGGGGTCGCCGCCCCGGGGGCCGCTGCCCCCCCTCTAGATGGGATCTCCAAGGGGGCATGCGCCCCCCTAGCCCCTATATATAGTGGAGGGGAGGGAGGGCAGCCGCACCCTAAGCCCTGGTGCCTCCCTCTCCCTCCCGTGACACCTCTTCCTCCTCTAGTAGCGCTTGGCGAAGCCCTGCTGGAATCCCGCTGCTTCCACCACCACACCATCGTGCTGCTGGATCTCCATCAACTTCTCCTCGCCCCTTGCTGGATCAAGAAGGAGGAGACGTCTTCGCTCTTTATGTGTGTTGAACGCGAGGTGCCGTCCGTTCGGCGCTAGGATCATCGGTGATTTGGATCACGATGAGTACGACTCCATCAACCCCGTTCTCTTGAACGCTTCCGCTCGTGATCTACAAGGGTATGTAGATGCACTCCTCTCTCTCTCTCTCTCTCTCTCTCTCTCTCGTTGCTAGATGACTCCATAGATTGATCTTGGTGATGCGTAGAAAATTTTAAATTTCTGCTACGATCCCTAACATTTTCATTATAGAACTTGGCTTGTATAATCCGATGATGGGCTTTCTCAAATGCCCGAGGTCTTCATGAGCAAGCAAGTTGGATGCACACCGACTTAGTTTCCAGTTTGAGCTTTCATACACTTATAGCTCTTAGTGCATCCGTTGCATGGCAATCCCTACTCCTCGCATTGACATTAGTTGATGGGCATCTCCATAGCCTGTTGATTAGCCGCGTTGATGTGAGACTTTCTCCCTTTTTGTCTTTTCCACACAACCTCCATCATCATATTCTATTCCACCTATATTGCTATGTCCATGGCTCGCGCTCATATATTGCGTGAAGGTTGAAAAAGTTTGAAAATACTAAAGTATGAAACAATTGCTTGGCTTGTCATAGGGGTTGTGCATGATGGGAGCATTTTGTGTGACGAAGATGAAGCATAGCCAAACTATATGATTTTGTAGGGATGAGCTTTCTTTGGCTATGTTATTTTGAGAAGACATAATTGCTTGGTTGGTATGCTTGAAGTATTATTGTCTTAATGTCAAATGATAGACTATTGCTTTGAATCACTCGTGTCTTAGTATTCATGCCATGATTATATTACATGATCAAGATTATGCTAGGTAGCATTCCACATCAAAAATTATCTTTTTGATCATTTACCTACTCGAGGATGAGCAGGAATTAAGCTTGGGGATGCTGATACGTCTCCGTCATATCTATAATTTTTTATTGTTCCATGCCAATATTATACAACTTTCATATACTTTTGGCAACTTTTTATACTATTTTTGGGACTAACATATTGATCCAGTGCCCAGTGCCAGTTCCTATTTGTTATATGTTTTTTGTTTCGCAGAAAATCCATATCAAACAGAGTCCAAACGGGATAAAAACTTATGAAGAATTTTTTTGAAATGTATGTGATTTTTGGTAAGAAGAACCAACGCAAGAAGATGCCTGCCGGTGTCAAAACCGGCGGATCTCGGGTAGGGGGTCCCGAACTGTGTGTCTAGGCCGGATGGTAACAGGAGGCAGGGAACACAATGTTTTACCCAGGTTCGGGCCCTCTTGATGGAGGTAAAACCCTACGTCCTGCTTGATTAATATTGATGGTATGGGTAGTACAAGAGTAGATCTACCACAAGATCAAGGAGGCTAAACCCTAGAAGCTAGCCTATGGTATGATTGTTCTCTATGGAGTTGACGAAGTTGTCCTACGGACTAAAACCCTCCGGTTTATATAGACACCGGATAGGGTTAGGGTTACATAGAGTCGGTTACAATGGTTGGAGATCTTGAATATCCGCATCGCCAAGCTTGCCTTCCACGCCAAGGAAAGTCCCATTAGGACACGGGACAAAGTCTTCAATCTTGTATCTTCTTAATCCAGGAGTCTGGCTGAAGGTATAGTCCGGCTACCCGAACACCCCCTAATCCAGGACTCCCTCAGTAGCCCCTGAACCAGGCTTCAATGACGATGAGTCCGGCACGCAAATTGTCTTCGGCATTGCAAGGTGGGTTCCTCCTCCAAGTCCTTCATAGAAGATTGTTAACACCAAGAGTAGTGTCTGGCTCTGCAAAATAAGTTTCCACATATTGCCATAGAGAGAATAATATTAACACAAATCCAATCTGCTGACGTACTCCGCAGTGCGCCATCACACTACGGCCAAGTCCTGTACTCGAATCTTTTTTACTTTTTCACCTCAGCGTGTTTTGCGAGGCGGTTTCCTTGGCACGTCTTGTCAAAGCAGAGATCGTGTACCGCCCCCTATTACGGGATTCTCATCAATACGGACGTGGGTAACCCAATCGAGCCCGTTAGCATGTTTTCTCGATTAAAGGTGAGTCCTTAACGGTTACGGGGAGGGCTCCTGGTATTCAGCCTCTTATAAACAGACCAGGGCCTTATCTTTTCTCCAACAAGTTCGCCCGTCGCCTCGAGTTCCAGCACCCTAGGCTCCAGATTCCGGGTGCCTCGGACCTTCGACAATGTCCGATTCCGACCTTCAAGGCCGATGGATGCCCTCCTCCATCACGGAGGAGGACGTGCTAAAGTTGAGAGAGGCTAAGTTCCTGACCGGCGAAATTTGGCATAGGTTGCCTGCTCAAGGGCAGGTCATCCCCAGTCCCCAGCCCGGTGAGAGCGTGTTGTTCATGTCTCACTTCCTTCGAGGGTTAGGCTTCCCAATGGATCCCTTTGTGAGGGGACTCTGTTTTACTACGGGTTGGAATTCCATGACTTAGCTCCGGAGTCCATCCTCCATATCTCCTTGTTTATCGTTGTGTGCGAAGCGTTCCCCCATGTTAACCCTCACTTTAGACTATGGCTCAAGACCTTCAAAGTGGAACCGAAGATGATCGAGGAATGGCACGCGGAGTGCGGAGGCGCTGTTATAAGCAGAAATGCTGATGCTCCGTGGCCCGAGGGCTCTTTTCAAGAGGAGCTAGGCTTGTGGCAACAAGAGTGGTTTTATATCACCGCTCCCCGGAGCACCAAATGGGTGGCGCCTCCTGCCTTTCGCTCGGGTCCCCCACCACGTCTGGCGTCATGGGTCAATAGAGGGTTGGATTGGGGTTTACCCAAAGACGTGCCCTTGCTACAGGGCCGCATTAAAGATCTCTTGGAAGGAGACCTCAGCCTGGTCAAGGTGACGCAGGTCATGCTGATTTGCCGAATATTGCCCGGCAAACGTCGCCCCTTTCGCCTGTGGGAATTTAATCCAGAGGGACCGCGAGCTCTCCAAAACTTCATGGGCGCAACGCCCGCGGAGATGTATAAACTGTTCTTCGGATCACAGGAGATGTGTCCGGATTCGACCGAGGACGCAGGCCTAAGCCGCAATCGCCTAGATACTCAAGTAAGCAACCTTGTGCCCGGACCTTCTATTTGTATAGTTGTCATAAACTTGCCCCTAAAAGAGCCGTCCTTTTAAACAGGAGTGGATAGCGAAATCAAAGCTGATCAGGTGTCCGGTTCCCCTTCCTGAAACCAGGTCGAATCCCGTGCTAGTCAGGATGCTGGAGATAATGCCTTTGGAGGGGGAGGACAAGGAAGCTATGGCCCCCTCGAGGGAGGCTGTTCCGAAGGGAGGAACCAACGATTCTTCTCCTAAGGGGAAGAAGAGAGCCGCCTCTGACGACCCGGAAACCATGGCCGCGAAGCGGGGGAGAACATCCTTGTCAGAGGGTCCGACGCCGGGGAGTTCCTCGGCCGGACTACGCCCTCGAGGGGATCAGCCCTCGAGCGAGCCGTAAGTGGAGAAAAGATTTTCCTTTTGAGGGATGAGAGAAATCCTTGATTTTATATCTGAGAAGATTAACCGAAATTTTACCTTGTAGCTCGGACCTCAGCCCTTCACAGCAGAGCTCGTCTTCGGGGGATCTTCTTCCGTAGATGATGGAGAGCAGATCGCCTCCCCCTGCCGTGCCGCCCAGCGAGGCAGGCGACCCTGAGGTGTCGTCGCAGAGAGTTTCTCCGAATCCGGCAGGGGCGGAAGATAGCTATGTGGCCCCCCAAGGTTCTCCGCGTCCGGCCTTCGAAAGAGGTCATGGGGCAAGTCCGGCACCGTCTGGTGCTCGGCCGGAGGAACTAAGGATTCTGCTGGGACGAGCTTCTATCTCAAAATAGCACCGTGCATTGATGGGCACGGTGATTGAAAGGATTTCATCCGCAGAAAGCAGATTGCATGAGGCCGTCAAAAGTTTACTGACAGGTTTTGAGGTACGTTAAATAATGTACACTTTTGTCAGTTGCGCATAAGTAAGATGCGCCCTGTGTAGATAGTAGCCCCTGAGACTCTTCGCGTTGTCAAGAAATGACGGCACGCAGAGGATCATAATCCCAGGTCTAAGATGTTGCCTTTGAATGTAGGCGCCAGGGTGTCCGGAATCGAGCCAAACTGACGATTCTGCCGAACTAAAGTGGCAACTGGACGTGGCAGATGCCGACATCACGCTTGTCAATAAGCAGCTGGATGAAGCTCAAGGTATGTAATTCCTCGGGCGGCATCGGGTAAGAACAGTTTTATGCCTGTGTCTTACGATTTGTGTGCTTGACGCAGATGGTGCAGCCGCCGTGGAGAGTCTTAGGGCAGAACTTGCCCGAGCTAAAGAACAAGCCAGTGAAAGTGATGCGGACACCAAGAAAGCCCTTGAAGAGCTGAGAGCCGAACGGGCTGCTCATTGTCGAAGCAAGGAAGAGATGGCCGAGATGGCCAAAAAGTTAAAAAGTGCTACAGACCATTGCAGACTTCTTGAAAAAGAAGACCAGGTGAGACAAACGGGCTTAGAGAAGGCCGCTGCCAATGTCAAGGACGCGCGCTCTGCGATGAGAGCTGCGAAGGAGGAGCTGCGTCAGGCCAAACAGATTGCGGCTGGAAAGCCCTTTATGCTGTGAAGGCGATTTTGCGATCCGAAGTTTGCTCCTTTGGATCGAATGTGGAGTGTGGAGGATGCCTATCTGGACTTGGCAGTGAGTGCTGCTGATGCGACTGAACACTTTCGAGATCAGAAGGATCGTGAAGTGGAAAAGCTTTTCTGGTCACAGTTTCACAATCCAGAGCGTCCATTGGCAGTGGATGATCGTTTGGCTCAATGGGCCGAACTGAATAGGTTGTCCAGACTCGCCATGAAGTACGTCATGGGTAATCTGTGGCTGGGGAGATCGGAGCCGAAGAGCTATTTCGGCTTGGTGCAGCAATTCCTTGACGCGGTGCCGCGTATAAATGCAATGAAGAGGTCAGCATGCATAGAGGGCGCACGGATGGCTCTTGCCCGAGTTAAGACATACTGGGCGGAGATGGAGACCGCCGTTGTTGCGTCCCGAGATTCAGACAAAAGCCGAGTACCCTCCGAGAACTATTTCCAGGAAGTCCTTGAAGGCGCTCGTGTAATAGAGACGCAGTTCTCGAAAGATGCTATGTTATGATAGCATATGTAATTATAAAATAATATTTTGATAGACTATAGTGGTCTTTTTTATACTTGTGCCTCAAGTATTGTAAACACCTTCTATGCAGCCGTTTTAGGATATATATATATATATATGTATAGAATCTGAAAGATGGTAGTCGTTGGCTTCAGCCCCCACGCACATAGTGCGGGGGTGCTTGCAGAAAATGCATTTTCACACTTAGCCCAACGCCTTGGTCCTACAAAGGAGGTGATAGCGCAGCGGGCCAGGCAACCGGACTATAATGCTTTAACACTTTCACTTAGCCATAGGAGTTTGAAAATGAGACTCTTTAGGTAGCTCCTTGGTGGCAACTGCGCTCGTCCGAATTCGGGGCGCGTATGTGCCTGACGGGAAGCGGCCCTTCGTTAAAGCGGAGGAATTCGATAGATTCCGATAGTTCATCCAGTGGCTGACCAGTCTCACGCTACATCATGACAGTTAGTTTTCGGCTTTCTCTACTAAGGTGCTTGCCCTGGCCGAACCGGGGGCACAATCGCAGTAGTTCTCCTGGTGCTACCTTAGCCGATAGAGCGGAACGTAAGGTAGCCGAACTCAGGAGCCGGGCAACCCAACATTTGACCAAAGACATGATTCAGAGCTTATGCATATAATGCCAAAACTCGCGACACCGAACACTCCCTAAGGCGTTCGGTCTTTATGAGTGCGGGCCAAACAACACTCTTCATTTAAAAAAAAGAGAAGCCCCTAGTGTCCAGGTACGTGCAAAAATTCTGACGTGGCCACATGCCAAGACGTCAGCCTCCTCCTTGGTTATACCAGAAAAACCAGGGGATGTGTAGCAACAAGAGACAGTAAAAAAGGTTTACGCAGGGTCTTAATCTAAAAAGAATCCTTTAGGACGGGTCCCTACTGCACGTCTACGCCTGTGTCTCCGTTGTGCCATATCCTGGACGGGCGCCGCACGACGTTCATCTGTAAAAGAGAGGAACTGAGTTGAAAATAGGTCGTGCCGAGAAAGTTTAAAATAAACAAAGTGTAAAGTAAAATATATATAATTGAGCTTTATTGTCTCTTATTGTATATGCATGAAGCCCCTAGTGCGGGGGTATATGGCCAATAAGCCTGCATCAATGATGATTTTGTACCGAACTCGTCTATCCGCATTCGTGGTCTTGAATGACCTATTTTGAAGTTTTTTGGCTGGTGAGGCCATTTTGCTGTGGGGCTGTAAAGGCGGCCGCACAGTCCTCCGCTTGGGGAGGCGTACTTTAGTGCTTCCCCTTCAAAGAGATGATGCCTCGTGGACCGGGCATCTTAAGCGTAAGAGATGCATAATGCGGTATTGCGTTAAAGCGAGTGAAAGCTTCGCGTCCCAGTAGTGCTTGATAACGACTTGAGAACGGGACGATATGGAAGGTCAGCTTTTCGCGGCGGAAGTTATCGGCAGAGCCGAATACGACTTCGAGTCGGAGACAGCCCATACAACGGGTGTCCGGACCAGGTATTACCCCTTGAAAGGAGGTTTTGCTGTGGCGGATTCTTACTGGGTTTATCCTCATGTGCTGGATTGTATCCTAATATATTAGGTTTAGTCCACTGCCGCTGTCCATAAGGACATTTGAAAACTAGAGTCCGCCAATTATTGGATCGAGTATCAGGGCGGTCCAGCCTGCATTCTTAATATTTCTAGAATAATCTTGCTGATCAAAAATGATCGGTTTTGACAACCAGTGGTCGGACCCTTTGGGGATGGGCCGTGTGGTGCGTTCCTTTACGGGCGCCACACGTTTTGTTATGTGAAGTGAGTTCACTGTTTTTACTTCCCGTGGGAAGTTCTTTTGTTTCCTGGTACTTTGCTTTTGGGGTTCGTCCTCGTCTTCGCTTGGTATGTCGAGCCCCTTGTGTTCGGCATTGAGTCTGCCGGATTGTTTGAAAACCCAACAGTCTCTGTGGGTATGGTTAGCAGGCTTCCCGGATGTACTGTGTATCTGACATATCCTGTCCAGGATTTTGTTTAGGTTGGATGGATCGTCCCTATTATCCTGGGGGGGGCGATTTTGCCTCATTTTGTCGTGAGCCTTTGAATCCGGCATTGACTGCCGTGCTCTTTGGACTTTTACCCTTAGTTCGGCGACAGTCCTTGTTGCGTCACGGTTTTCCATTTCCGTCCCTAGTTTCGGATGTACTTGGGTCACTGGGGCTGCACCTTGCCAACCAGCTGTCCTCCCCTGCACAAAAGCGGGTCATGAGGTATGTTAGTGCGGCCATTGTTCTTGGCTTTTCTTGGCTGAGGTGTCTGGCGAGCCATTCGTCTTGGATGTTATGCCTGAAAGCTGCTAAGGCTTCGGCGTCCGGACAATCGACTATCTGATTCTTTTTAGTGAGGAATCTGTTCCAGAACTGCCGAGCTGATTCTCCGGGCTGTTGAGTTATGTGACTAAGATCGTCTGCATCCGGAGGGCGGACATAAGTCCCTTGAAAATTTGCTCGGAAAGCATCCTCGAGCTCTTCCCAGCTTCCAATTGTGTTTTCAGGAAGGCTTTTGAGCCAATGCCGGGCTGGCCCTTTAAGCTTAAGGGGTAAATATTTTATGGCGTGGAGATCATCTCCTCTAGCCATGTGTATGTGGAGGATATAATCCTCGATCTAGACTCCAGGGTCTGTTGTTCCATCATATGCCTCTATATTTACGGGTTTGAATCCCTCTGGAAATTCATAGTCCAGAACCTCATCGGTAAAACATAGAGGGTGTGTGGCGCCCCTGTATTTGGGTGTGTCGGATTCTGATGATGGCTTTATTGCCTTGCTTGCGAGAGCTTGCTTTCTTGGCCCATAAATGGACCTGACTGGGCCATGGTGAAAGAACATGCGGTGCCCCCATGTTTGGTTTTAGTAATTGATGACAATCTCTATGGACTAATGGTTGCCTTGAGTTATATTTGAAGGTTTTGTCCATAGGCTTTTCTTGGAGTACATGTGTTGGTTTCAAGGAGAGTTTGTGTCGACCAAGGTGCTATTCAAGGAATTACCTAAAGATTGGTCTTGTGAGAGGTTGATCAAGACTAAGTTAAAGAGTGAATCAAGTTGATCAACCCACAAAGCGTAGAAGATGTACCGAGAGGGATCAAGTGATCCCATGGTATGGTAAGCATTATCAATTACGCTTTGTGTACTAACCCATGGTCTTCGTGAGAGTTCTTTGTGGGGTTAGGTTGCGGTGTGCAAGTTCAAGTGGAGCATCACGAAGACAAAGCGTAGAAGATGTACCGAGAGGGATCAAGTGATCCCATGGTATGGTAAGCATTGTCAATTACGCTTTGTGTACTAACCCATGGTCTTCGTGAGAGTTCTTTGTGGGGTTAGGTTGCGGTGTGCAAGTTCAAGTGGAGCATCACGAAGAGATCAAATGCTTGAAGCTTGCCGTCCTTTGTGGTGACAATGGACTTGTGAAGATGTGCGGAAGAGTGGCTCACCCATAGTGGAGTATGGGGGAGCAATCAACTAGTCTTCATCGAGTCAACCCAATCAAGAAAGGTGGTCCAACTTGAGGGAATCAAGATCGTCATCATCTAGCTCAAGTGGACCATGTGCAAGGCAAAGGTTTGCCCTTGGTAGGTTTTCTATTTTACCGGTCTCATGATGGTAGTTGGGAGACCGGGTTATAGGATCGATTGCCGTACTATCAAGGGGGGCTCTCGATGAGTAGCTTGATCGTATCGTTCGTTGAGAGCTCAAACCATTGCATCCTTGCATCATCTTTCTTGGTTCTTGTTTGGTTCTCTTTGTGAGTCCTAGAGCTTATGGTCATCTTGATGACAAGCTCGAGTTCATCGAAAACGGAGTTCACATGCATCTTCTATGATGTTTTCGATGTTGGAGGTTTTGCCAGTTCTTCTTGGTTGGAGGTTTCACTCCTCTTTTTGTTGGCATACCTCCCCTGCCTCTTCTTACTATAACCACTCGCTGTTTTGATGCTACTCGTCGTCTTGTTTTCAACAAGCTTGAGTTTGCTCAATTCGGAGCTCATTTGCAGAAGTTATGGCAGTTCTGGTTTTCTGGAGTGTGGTTTTTCTCCTGGACCCAGCGGTAGTACCGCGGGCCACAGCGGTAGTACCGCTGAGGCTCACTAAGCGGCAGTACCGCTCCTCGGAGCGGTAGTACCGCTTGATGGCCTCAGCAGCAGTGCCTCTGCGGATCCGTGCTCCTACCGCCTCGACACAGTGGTTGGAGTGGTAGTACGGCTGCAGTCCATTAAGCGGTAGTACCGCTCCTCAGAGCGGTAGTACCGCTTGCTGGGCTCAGCCGCAGTACCGTTGTGGCTTCGTGCTCCTTCCGCTTCGATTCGAGTGCGCATTTTCTTGTGTCGGGTTTTGCGGTACTAGCTGCGGTAGTAGTGGCGGTAGTGCTGCTTGGGAGCGGTAGTACCGCCCTACCTCCGCGGTAGTACCGCTCTGGGTCCCAGCCCCAGCCCTTTTCTTCTGGCGCGGCAGTACCGCTGAGGGGGAGCGGTAGTACCGCTTACGAGCGGTAGTACCGCCCTGCCTCCGTGGTAGTACCGCTCTCTGCGGGGCTGAGTGGGGGTTAACGGTTGGATTTTCCCCCTCCTATAAAAGGGGGTCTTCTTCCCCGTTGAACCTTAATCCTTTGAGCTCGTGTTCTTCCCCCATTGTTGACATTCTTCGAGCTTGCTAACTCTCAATCCCTCCATGGATTCTTGCTAGTTTTTGAGGGAAAAGAGAGAGGAGATCTAGATCCACATTCCCACCAATCACTTTCTCCTCTATGTGAGGGGAACCCCTTGGATCTAGATCTTGGAGTTCTTGGTGTTCTCTTTCTTGTTCTTCCTCTCATTTTCCTCCCTAGCATTAGTTGCTTCGGTGGGATTTGAGAGAGAAGGACTTGGGCACTCCGTGTGCCCTTGCCATTGCATTTGGTGCATCGGTTTGAGTTCTCCACGTGATACGTGGAAGTTGCAAGTTGAGAAGCTTATTACTCTTGGGTGCTTGGTACCCTTGAGCTTGTTCCTCTTGGGTGCTTGGGCGCCCTAGACGGTTGTTGGTGTTCGGAGCTCAATCATTGTGGTGCAAAGCTCCGGGCAAGCGTCGGGGTCTCCAATTAGGTTGTGGAGATCGCCTCGAGCAATTTGACGGGTTCGGTGACCGCCCCCAAGGGTTGCCAAAGTGTACGGGTTCGGTGACCGCCCCCAAGGGTTGCCATTTGTACGGGTTCGGTGACCGCCCTCAAGGGTCCCTTAGTGGAATCACGGCATCTTGCATTGTGCGAGAGCGTGAGGAGATTACGGTGGCCCTACTGGCTTCTTGGGGAGCATTGTGCCTCCACACCGCTCCAAACGGAGATTAGCATCCGCAAGGGTGTGAACTTCGGGATACATCATCGTCTCCGCGTGCCTCGGTTATCTCTTACCCGAGCCCCTTTACTTATGCACTTTACTTTGTGATAGCCATATTGTTTCTTGTCATATATCTTGCTATCACATAGTTGCGTATCTTGCTTAGCATAAGTTGTTAGTGCACATAGGTGAGCCTAGTTGTTTTAGGTTTTGTGCTTGACAAATTAACCGCTAGGTTTATTCCGCATTTGTTCAAGCCTAAACCGTAATTATTTTAAAACGCCTATTCACCCCCCCCCCCCCCCTCTAGGCGACATCCACGATCTTTCACATGGTGCGAATCCTTAAGTGTGTCGTATGCCGATTTAAGTGTGGCGCCGCTTGCCGCTTTATGGAGTCGTCTATCCGGCTGTGTGGCTTTCTCATTTTTTGCATGCGAGGGCTCTAGGGCCTCTTCGTCGAATTCAGGCAGTAGCTTTCTTTTCGGATAGCTTTTAGTGCGGCGACTGTCGCCGTATTTATCTACGGTATTAATTACTTTGCTCCATCTAATCCGGAGTGCATCTTCCGCTGTTTTTAGCTTCCGCTTCTGCTTTTTCAGGCTGCGTGCAGTTGCAACGAGCCTCTCGTGGAGATTCTTCTGCTCCATGGGTTTATTCGGCGTGAGGTCGTCCGGAATGCCGTTTTCGCCGGAGGAGGGATGTTCGGCTTCTCCATCCGCGTTGCCATGTTCGGACGGTTGCTCTAAGGCCTGCTCGTCCTGCTCTATGGCTGGGTTTTTATCAAGGCGGGGCTTGGGTCGGCGTTTATGCCGACGCTTTGATTGCTTTTCGGGGGGGTCTATCTCCCGTTCCTTCCCCTTTTTCCTCGTTGTCGCTTCCTTTAGGGGTATCCACCATGTACACATCGTGAGATGAGGTGGCTGTCCAATGCCCTATGGGAATTGGTTCATCTATATCTCCAGCATCGTCATTCATGCTGTCGATATCTCCGGAGTCGAAGTTGAGCACGTCGTTTAAATTGTCGACAGTGGCTACCAAGTGGGTGGTGGGTGGGCTTTGAATTTCTTCATTGTCCGTATCCCATCCTCGCTGACCGTAATCCGGCCAGGGCTCTCCTGATAAAGAGAGAGACTTAAGAGAATTCAGGATGACGCCGAAAGGCGAGTGCTAAAAGATGTCTGCGGCGGTGAACTCCATTATCGGCGCCCGATCGGATTCGATTGGCAGGGGCGCGGGGGGTTCGGAGTCCGGGGAGGAGTCCGGATCCTCGGAGTCACGGGTCATGCAGAGTGCGGGGCTAGCGTTTGGCTCGATGGCCTTTGAGATCGCAGCCCCCGAGGTGGCGTCCGACCGCTCGTCCTCAATTGGCGCAATAGGCTCCGAGTTAGAGGTCGGAAACGAAGCGTGAGCGGCCTCCAGGACACTGTTCGGAGGCAGAGCTAGATCATGCACCTCGAGATAGTGCGGCGCACTTGGCTGTGGCTCGAACCCGTCGAAGATCAAGTCTCTGCGGATGTCAGCCGTGTAGTTTAAGCTTCCAAACCTGACTTGATGGCCAGGGGCGTAGCCTTCGATCTGCTCCAAGTGGCCAAGAGAATTGGCCCACAGAGCGAAGCCGCCGAAGAAGAAGATCCGTCCGGGGAGAAAAGTCTCACCCTGGACCGCATCGTTGTTGAGGGTCAAAGGAGCCATCGGGCCTAAAGGCGACAACACAGAGGAACTCTCAATGAAAGCACCAATGTCGGTGTCAAAACCGGCGGATCTCGGGTAGGGGGTCCCGAACTGTGCGTCTAGGCCGGATGGTAACAGGAGGCAGGGAACACAATGTTTTACCCAGGTTCGGGCCCTCTTGATGGAGGTAAAACCCTATGTCCTGCTTGATTAATATTGATGGTATGGGTAGTACAAGAGTAGATCTACCACGAGATCAAGGAGGCTAAACCCTAGAAGCTAGCCTATGGTATGATTGTTGTTATGGAGTTGACGAAGTTGTCCTACGGACTAAAACCCTCCGGTTTATATAGACACTGGATAGGGTTAGGGTTACATAGAGTCGGTTACAATGGTTGGAGATCTTGAATATCCACACCGCCAAGCTTGCCTTCCATGCCAAGGAAAGTCCCATCCGGACACGGGACAAAGTCTTCAATCTTGTATCTTCTTAATCCAGGAGTCCGATTGAAGGTATAGTCCGGCTACCCGAACACCGCCTAATCCAGGACTCCCTCAATGCCCAAGGGGGCCATGAGGCAGGGGAGCGTGCCCTTGGCCCTCGTGGACACCCCGTAAGGCAGTTGGTGCCCTTCTTTCGCCGCAAGAAAGCCAATACCCGGATACAAATTGTGTTAAAATTTCAGCCCAATCGGAGTTACGGATTTCCGAGAATATAAGAAACGGTGAAAGGCCAGAATCTGAAACGCATAAACAGAGAGAGACAGAGAGACAAATCCAATCTCGGAGGGGCTCTCGCCCCTCCCATGCCATGGAAGCCAAGGACCAGAGGGGAAACCCTTCTCCCATCTAGGGAGAAGGTCAAAGAAGAAGAAGAAGAAGAAGAAGAAGAAGAAGAAGAAGAAGAAGAAGAAGAAGAAGAAGAAGAAGAAGAAGAAGAAGGGGGGCCCTCTCTCCCGGTGGCACCGGAACACCGCCGGGGCCATCATCGTGTGACGGCGATCTACACCAACACCTCCGTCATCTTCACCAACATCTTCATCACGTTCCCCAATCTATCTATAGCGGTCCACTCTCCCGTAACCGTTGTGCCCTCTACTTGAACATGGTGCTTTATGCTTCATATTATTATCCAATGATGTGTTGCCATCCTATGATGTCTGAGTAGATTTTCGTTGTCCTATCGGTAATTGGTGAATTGCTATGATTGGTTTAATTTTCTTGTGGTTATGTTGATGTCCTTTGGTGCCCATCATATGAGCGCGCGCGTGGATCACACCATAGGGTTAGTTGTATGTTGATAGGACTATGTATTGGAGGGCAAGAGTGACAGAAACTTCAACCTAGCATAGAAATTGATGCATACGGGGTTGAAGGGGGACCACTATATCTTAATGCTATGGTTGGGTTTTACCTTAATGAACGTTAGTAGTTGCAAATGCTTGCTAATAGTTCCAATCATAAGTGCATAGAATTCCAAGTCAGGGATGTCATGCTAGCAGTGGCCTCTCCCACATAAAACTTGCTATCGGTCTAGTAAAGTAGTCAATTGCTTAGGGACAATTTTGCAACTCCTACCACCACTTTTCCACACTCGCTATACTAACTTTATTGCTTCTTTACCTAAAACAGCCCCTAGTTTTTATTTACGTGCTCTTTATATTCTTACAAACCTATCCAAAAATACCTACAAAGTACTTCTAGTCGTTTCATACTTGTTCTAGGTAAAGCGAACATTAAGCGTGCGTAGAGTTATATCGGTGGTCGATAGAACTTGAGGCAATATTTGTTCTACCTTTAGCTCCTCGTTGGGTTCGACACTCTTACTTATCGAAAGAGACTACAATTAATCCCCTATACTTGTGGGTTATCAAGCACTTGTATATGTTTCTCATGTATTAAGTGCAGCCAAATTCAATTTATTCCTGACATGGTATACAATAACAGAATGCAGCCACAACAATTGAACATCGCATTGTAGAATTGAACCAAGCAGTTAACTAAACACCACAACAAAATGAACCAAACGTTAACTGAGCACCACATTGCATAATATAACATACTCCTAATAGAAGATCAGACAGTTAACCAAATTAAGCATGCTTAACAACTTGGAAATATTGCACCATGAAGAATTGAACATCACATTTGCAGAATTGAACCAAGCAGTTAACTGAACACCACATTGCACGACATATAGAACATATACACTATAATAGAAGATTGCATGGTGAAAGTAGATAGCACAATTCACTAGAATTTGTTAAGGAAAGGCAGTAGCTAGCAAGCTGAACATGGGTCCTTATAGTGAGCTAATAAGACAAGCTACTCCTCATTGTCGGAGATATCGATGACGTTTGGCTCCTTGGACATGGAAGAGGGCGAGGCCTCCGCATCGTGGGTGCCCTCGTTGTAGTGGTGAGATGCCTAAGCCGCTCCGGGCACCAACCTGCTGGCTCTTGAGATGAGGTAAGCACGTGCACACTGAGAAAACACCTCGTAGTCTTCATCGAAGGCACTGACAGTGGCCTCGAGAAAACGCCATGAACTGTCGTTTAAAGCAGCCAACCGCGTCACGGCGTCACCACGCGAGGCGTCAACGGTGGCCTCGACGGCGAGGTGCTCCTCCAAGATCTCAGGGTCGGCATGAATGGGAGCCATCGCGACCTCATCCGCGCGTGCGGTCGCGATTTGCTTCTCCGCTACCAAATGCTCCTAGAGGTCCTGGCTATACTGCATGCACCATGGCTTAGGTCGTCGCTTATTTGGTGGAGGGGTCGGTGATTTGGGTGGAAGCTGTCGTGCTCGCGCCGGCGGTCGGGGCATGTGGGATGTGGAAGAAGGAGCAGGATGGGGTCGGTGTGGATTACCTGCCTGGATAGGTGAGGCCGAGCAGCGTGAAGGAGGGTCGCCGGCGAGGAGGTGGTGGTGCTGCAAGCAAGGAGTGAAGGCGGAAACAGGGGAAATGTGGCTTTTGGTAAGGGGGAGGGGCGGGGAGGTAGATATTTCCGTGGCAGACGAAAATTTGAAATCACTTTAGACAAAAAATTGGCGTGCAAAGTGTCATAAGACACGGTCCCTTATTCAGACACGGTCCGAAGATATTTTGTGCTGCATCTCACATGGTTGGTTATAATATACTGTGTGGGGTCTACTTGATTTTTCGTCTTGATTTGAATTACATAATGGGGTCACAGCGGCCATGGACGGTGTTTGAATTGCGAGACCTTTTATCTGCAGTGATCATAAAAGAATTGGAATTATTCGGGGTTCGTTTGGACATTTTTATGCATTAAGTGAGGTTTCAATGCATTTGTGTGCATAATTCAAATTTGAACTACATGAACATGCTCCGGTGCATATAAATTGGTTGAAAAATCAAATATGTGTCCTTGGGTGCATGCTTAGGTCCCATGCAAGAAATGGGAATGAATTTCAAACACCAGGGCACCGTTGATTGCCGGCAAAACATTAAGATGCCTGATTTTTAAATTCTAGTAAATCCAAAACTCATCTGAAATTCATGAAACTTGGCATGCTATCATGGAGCGGCATCAACATGCCGTGGTAATTTTTTCCCCATTTGGGGCAGGTTTGGGTGTATACTTCTCACAAACCAGAGCTTCTCACAACAAGCATGATGGTTTCGGTAAGGAACGCCCCACCTTTGGGGACAAAACGATATCCATTGCCTCTTATTGCCTTTAAAAAAATCGTGTTAACATAGAACAACATGAGTGTTGTGTTTTTTTTGTGATTTTTCGGGGTTTGTTTGGACATTTTTATGCATTAAGTGAGTTTCCAATGCATTTATGTGCATAATTCAAATTTGAACTACATGCACAAGCTCCAGTGCATATGAATTGGTTGAAAAATCAAATATGTGTCCTTGGGTGCATGCTTAGGTCCCATGCAAGAAATGGGAATGAATTTCAAACACCAGGGCACCATTGATTGCCGGCAAAACATTGAGATGCCTGGTTTTTAAACTCTAGTAAATCCAAAACTCATCTGAAATTCATGAAACTTGGCATGCTACCATGGAGCGGCATCAACATGCCGTGGTAAATTTTTTGTCCCATTTGGGGCAGGTTTGGGTATATGCTTCTCACAAAGCAGAGCTTCTCACAACAAGCATGATGGTTTCGGTAGGGAACGCCCCACCTTTGGGGACAAAACGATATCCATTGCCTCTTATTGCTTTCAAAAAAATTCTCATGTCAACATAGAACAACAGGAGTGTTGTGTTATTTTTTGAGATTTTTCGGGGTTCGTTTGGACATTTGTATGCATTAAGTGAGTTTTCAATACATTTATGTGCATAATTCAAATTTGAACTACATGCACATGCTCCAGTGCATATAAATCAATTAAAAAATCAAATATGTGTCCATGGGTGCATGCTTAGGTCCCATGCAAGAAATGGGAATGAATTTCAAACACCAGGGCACAGTTGATTACCGGCAAAACATTGAGATGCCTGGTTTTTAAATTCTAGTAAATCCAAAACTTGTCTGAAATTCATGAAACTTGGCATGCTATCATGGAGCGGCATCAACATGCCGTGGTAATTTTTTTTCCCATTTGGGGCAGGTTTGGGTATATGCTTCTCACAAACCACAGCTTCTCACAACAAGCATGATGGTTTCGGTAGGGAACGCCCCACCTTTGGGGACGAAATGATATCCATTGCCTCTTATTGCTTTCAAAAATTTTCTTGTATCAACATAGAACAACAGGAGTGTTGTGTTATTTTTTGTGATTTTTCGGGGTTCGTTTGGACATTTTTATGCATTAAGTGAGTTTTTAATGCATTTAATGTCATAATTCAAATTTGAACACATGCACATGCTCTAGTGCATATAAATCGGTTGAAAAATCAAATCTGCGTCCTTGGGTGCATGCTTAGGTCCCATGCAAGAAATGGAAATGAATTTCAAACACCAGGGCACTGTTGATTGTCAGCAAAACATTGAGATGCCAGGTTTTTAAATTCTAGTAAATCCAAAACTCGTTTGAAATTCATGAAACTTGGCATGCCATCATGGAGCGGCATCAACATGCCGTGGTAATTTTTTCCCATTTGGGGCAGGTTTGGGTATGTGCTTCTCACAAAGCAGAGCTTCTCACAACAAGCATGATGATTTCGGTAGGAAACGCCCCACCTTTGAGGACGAAACGATATCCATTGATTCTTATTGCTTTCAAAAAATTTCTCGTGTCAACATAGAACAATAGGAGTGTTGTGTTGTTTTTTGTGATTTTTCAAGGTCCTTTGGACATTTTTATGCATTAAGTGAGTTTTCAATGCATTTACGTTCATAATTCAAATTTGAACTACATGCACATGCTCCAGTGCATATAAATTGGTTGAAAAATCAAATCTGTGTCCTTGGGTGCATGCTTAGGTCCCATGCAATAAATGAGAATGAATTTCAAACACCAGGGCACCGTTGATTGCCGGCAAAACATTGAGATGCTTGATTTTTAAATTCTAGTAAATCCAAAACTCGTCTGAAATTCATGAAACTTGGCATGCTATCATGGAAGGGCACCCGACATGCTGTGGTATTTTTCGTGTCCATTTTAGAGAAGGCGCACTCGAATAATGACAGCCAACAAAGGCATTTTGAAAAAATAGCTGCCACTTTAGTATATCAAACGTTTGTATAATTCAAACTGTGTGCATCCGTTCAACCATTCACGTGACGCCACGTGTCTTGGTTTTAATGACTATAGGAGGTGTCGTGTGGACAGCTGCTTGACTGAACGGGAGGTGTGCGAGCGCAGTCCGGTGCGCAGGCTCACCGGGAAGCGTACAAGTTGTTCGACGTAGGATCTGTGCATCTCTTCAATGCAAACGGTTCATATTACGGTATGAAAATTAAAGCCAGACTTCGGCGCTAAGCCAAGAGACACTGCGATTTGTCAAAATATGCAGCTAAAAATCAATAGCACTATCTATTTTTTGCAACTAAAATTCAGTAATTAAGCATAGATTTCATTCATACTGGAGATTAAGCAGTCGTTCTCACCGGGAAGCGAGACAACCTTGGACCGCCGCCCGCCTCGCTCCCACTGGTCTATATTAATTGCACCACCGAGCGGCCGCACCCCCCATCCTCGCCACACACACAATTCCTCTCTCTCCGCCCGCATCCTCGACGCCGCTCTGAGTCCTCAAAGCCGTCAGTGTACGAGGATGCCGCCGAAGCGCCCCATCGGAGGGAGTGGTGACGCCAGGGCTGCTGATGCACCGGAGCACGACGTGAATATGGAGACAGAGGTTTCCATCGCTGCCGACGAGGTGGAGAACGAGGCTACCAACAAGCGGAGGCGGGTCGAGAAAGAACCGCAAGCGACTCCAGCAGGCCTAGACTGCATCAACAACCTCCCGGATGATATGTTGATAGTCATCATATCCCTCCTCTCAATCAAATATCGAGCGAGGACAGCCGCCCTTTCACGGCAGTGGCACACCCTATGGCTCCGCACCTCTATCGACCTCCTCGACGCCCACAAGCTCTACCATGGCTATCGCCAAAGCTTGGATGCGTTCTCCCAGATCCTCGGCAGTCATGATGGCCCAATCAAAGGCCTTATCACGGGCAAGTTCCGTTCCAATGGCAAGGACCGAGCCAAGCTTGACGAGTGGTTCCAATCCTGCTCCATAGATCAGCTCAAGAAGCTAAGTTATAATGATGGGCATATGCGCTTGCTGCCAACGTCCGCGCTCCGCTTCGCGCCCATGCCGCGCTCGCCAAGTTCATGAACTGCCACCCCCCTTAATGATGCGCCCGCTCTTTTTCTACCACGACTGAAGCACCTCGAGCTCGTCGATGTCCGCATCCCAAAGGATGACATGGAGCGCCTGCTCCGCGGGTGTACTGCACTCAAGTTCCTTCGTCTTCAGGCGATGAATTGGCCGAGTACCTTGCACATCACCTCTAGGACTCTCCGGACTATTTATGTGTGGTTGCTGGTGCTGCAACGAGATATCACAAAAGGTGGACCACAATATGGTCATCCAGGACACACCTTCACTTGAGAGATTACTTCTAGTTGATCAACAAGGTCCAACAAGAATCAATGTCATTTCTGCGCCGAAATTGAAAGCGGTGGGCTACTCGTCTGTCAAATACTTCAACTTTCAGGTACAAGAGTCGCCTTATATACCTCTCCTTCTTGATATTAATGTTATTTCTACTTTTTAAGATGTATGTTCGTCTGTCATCCAGCGATGCTTCACCTAGGCTCTGGGCACAGCGAAGGTCTTGGCACTAGAGTCTGTCGGCCTCAACCTGGACCAAGTTGTCAGTTGCCTGAGATGCTTTCCGTGCCTGAAGAAGCTGTATCAAGGTGATGTTCCTTTCCTATTAAATGTTAACCATAAGGGAGTTCAATTTTTTGCACCTTTTCCCAAGTTTACAATGACAATGTACTACGATTTCTGAAGGAATTTTGGAGGATTTTAGGACATACACGCCCACCCCATATTGGTTTAGGGTTTGTATGTTCGTCTGTCAAGTGTTCAAAACTGCATGTAGGCACTAACATGTTCTCTTATTTTGCAGTGCATATTAGGCCCGGAGGTGGATGATGTTTATAACGACAATCTCGAATGCCTGGATCTGCATCTCTCAAATATTACTTTGAACTCCTATCGAGGGACCCCACCGGAGATTACACTCACCAGGTTCTTTCTTGCCAGAGCAAAGGTGCTGAGGGTACTGAGGTTGAACACGCATTTAATTAGAAAAGATAAATGGCATGATTATTAGAGCCGGCTGGTACTGTGGAATGGAAGTGCCTCCAAAAAAGCTAAACTTCGTTTTGGTAGAGCATATGGCAAAGCAATTGGAAGTTATTGTGTCAAACCCATACATCACTTGGCAGCGGCTGATCCCTTTTCAGAAATGACGCAACTTGCAATGTTTGAATTTGGGCGTTGTAATCTTTGAATTTGAACCTTGCAATATTTATGGTATTTGTTATATTGAACCGTTTTTGTTCTCTTGTCTCAACGCAAACAGTTCATCCGGGTGAACCGCATGTCATACATCGCACACACCTTGATCTGGCTGACTGTTTCTTTTGTGTTGCCTAATCACAAACATTTCATCCGAGTGAACTGTGTGATGTACATCGCACACACCTGGATCTGGCTAACCGTTTCTTTTGTGTTTCCTAATCACAAACAGTTCATCTGAGTGAACCGTATGTTGTACATCGCACACACCTTCATCTGGCTGCCTGTTTCTTTTGTTCCTCCTCATCGAAAATGGTTAATTGAACTGAACTGTATGCCCTGAATCGCACACACAACTAAAATCTGAACCATGTTTGATGCATCCGTCATCGCAAATGTATTACGCCTTTTTTGAAGGTTTTTACACCACCGTTTGTGATTATTGCACCGCACACAGTTTCGTCGAAGGGTCTCTGATCGTAGTGTCGCGTTAGCAGCATCCTGCAGTAGTGTCTATTTTGTGTGCCCATATCGCTCATGGAGCGATGGGGTAGTCGGTATCTTCCATGCTAAGTGTGTTTTACTCACGGATGAGAGTTCATTCACTCATTTAATTTGACAGAGGCTGGTAAAAAGGATGCACCACTAAGGATGCTGCTAACGTGACACTACAATCAGAGGCCCTTTGATAAAATTGTGTGCGATACATTAATCGCAAACGGTGATGTAAAAAACCATTAAAAAAGATGCAAAATATTTGCGATGGCGGAGACATCAAACATGATTTGAATTATAGTTGCGTGTGCGATGCGTGGCATATAGTTCACTCGAAGGAACTGTTTGCGATGAGCATAACAACAGAAACGGTCAGACGGATGAAGGTGTCTGCGACATACAACATGCAGTTCACTCGGATGAACTGTTTGTGATTAGGCAACACAACAGAAACGGTCAGATAGATAAAGTTGTGTGTGTGATATATGACATACAGTTCACTCGGATGAATTGTTTGTGATTAGGCAACACAACAGAAATGGTCAGACAGATGAAGGTGTGTGTGACGGCATACACTCCACACATACACTTCACATGGATGAACTGTTTGCGGTTAGGCACAATAAACAGAAACAGTCAGACAGATAAGGTGTGTGCACTAGACAGGCACACATTCTAATCAAAATAAGCATGCGAGATGGTGATAACGAGCGCGCACCGTTGATGGAACAAGTCATGTGCTGACATCGCCTATTGCAGTGCACCCATGGTGCAAACGCCATGTATGCATCCGAGAATACGTGCACATGTTACGCCATCCGGGAATCGTGCCGCACTTCAAAACTAGAACAGTCAATAAATTTTGAGCTTGTTTCCCATGACATTCCAAATTACTACCACGCTATATTTAATTACAAACCTGTTCACACCGATCAAAACCTAAATGGTTTCTCACTTAGCAATGTATTACTCGGATAAAAATACTGCCTACTCCAAGATGACTGCACATTCCTCCTCAATCCCTTGTCAACAAAAACAAACAAGTATTTCATCATAGTTCCCTTCCGTCTGCCATGGCCCGCACGAGTTCTGGGTCGAGAAATTACTACCAGAGAGGCGAGCATGGGTGCGGAAGCACGAGAGATGTCCCGCCTCACCGCGAAAGCAGCCAACATGTCCCGCCGTGTCGCTGTAGAAGCACAGAGGTCCTGCCGCACCGACATAGAAACATAGGGGTGGCTAGGGGTAGCTCTAATTAGTCAACTAGGACCAACAAGAACTAGAACTAGATCAACTAGAGGGAGGCTCCAAAACTTGTGTTGTCAATAGGGAGAAATCATCTAGTATATATAGGTCAGAGGGGACAGAGGGGGCAGCCACCAAAGTGGAATGAGTCCCCTTGGTGCGCCAGCATTGGGGGGGGAGTCCAACTCCCACCCCAAGTAGGATTCGGGCCCCCTTTGATAGGAAAGGGGCACCACTTCCATATGGGCCTTTGTGGCCCATATCTCCCCCCGCCTCTTGGCCTTATTAGGCCCATTGATATTAAATTAGATATATATTTGTTCTAAAAATTCTAAAGCATTATATATAATTTAACATCTTCGGAAACATTTTTCATATATATATATATATATATATATTAATCGGTAATACCCGGTATTACTCGATATTCACCGAAACCCTTCCGGTGACCCCGCAACGCTTCCGGAACCTCTCTGAACTATTCCGGATATTAATGAAACAATTTGACAAATATGTTCTCATCACTCCCGTACCACTAGTGATAATCCCCAAGTGCAAGGAATCATCATAGCAATTTTCAAAGGTGGAAGTGATAAGTATGGAGTGTCCAACCCACAAGGAGCTAAAGGTAAGATCAATATTTTCTCAAGTCCTATCTGCCACTGATACGACTCTACGTACACCGAACGTTTGCTTCCATCTAGCAATGAGAAATAAAAGTATGTTGCGGGTATGAAGAGGGTAACTTTGCATGATATAGGAGAACTAAAATATAAAAGTAGGTGTTGTTAACATAAAGTCAGAATATATTACTATATATTATAAATAGCGAGTGTGGAATAATGATGGATAGGCGTGCGAAAATAGTCATAGGCAATTGTTAACAAGATCGGTAATCATTATTGCAATTTCATATGAGGGAGAGGCATAAGCTAACATACTTTCTCTTCTTTGATCATATGCACTTATGATTGGAACTCTAGCAAGCATCTGCAACTACTAAAGATCATTAAGGTAAAACCCAACCATAGCATTAAAGTATCAAGTCCCCTTTATCCCATACACAACAACCCCTTACTCGGGTTTAAGCTTCTGTCACTCTAGCAACCCACTATAAGCGAATCATGAACGTATTGCAACACCCTACAACGGGAATCCTTCACGTGTACACGACACAGAAGGCACCATAGGACAGCACCAAAATAAAACATACAACTCAAACCAATCTATACCATCAATAAACCCAAAGGACAAAAGAAATCTACTCAAAACATCATAGGATGGCAACACATCATTGGGTCATAATATGTGGCATAAAGCGTCATGTTCAAGTAGGGGATTACAACGGGGTGCGGGAGAGTGGACCGCGTAAAAGAGTTGAGGATGGTGATGTTGATGAAGACGATCACCGCGGCGATGGTTCCACCGGTGGCACTCCGGCGCCACTGGGAGAGAGGGGGGGGGGGAGAGTCCCCCCTTGTGCTTCCTCCTCCATGGCCTCCCCCCTAGATGGGGAGAAGTTCTCCCTCTAGTCCTTGGCCTCCATGGTGATGATGGCCCCCTCCGGGATCCTCCTCCATGGGCTTCGGTGATGATGACCCCCTCCGGTAGGGTGCCAGAGAGGGCCTAAATTGGTTTTTCATGACTACAGAGGCTTACGGCGGCGGAACTCCTGATCTAACTTTATTTATGAGGTTTTTGGGATTTATAGGAGGTGTTGGCGTCGGGGACAAGTCAAGGGGGCCCACAAGGCGACGACAAGGCAGGGGACGCGCCCTAGGGAGGTGCGGGCGCCCCCCACCTTTGTGGTTACCCCAGGACTCATCTCTGGTATCTTTTCACTCCAATACTTTTTATATTTTCCAAAATTATTCTACGTAAATTTTCAGCCCATTCCGAGAACTTTTATTTTTGCACAAAAAATGACACCACGGTAGTTCTGCTGAAAACAACGTCAGTCCGGGTTAGTTCTAATCAAATCATACCAAAACCATATAAAATTGTTATAAACATGGCATAAATACTTCATAAATTATAGATACGTCGCAGACGTATCAACTAGCACCCGTAAAATTTCGTCCAATTTTGAGAATTTTTATTTCTACACAAAAAAAGCAACAAGATAGTTATGCTGAAAACATTGTCAATACGAAATAGTTGCATTCAAATCATACAAATTATAGGCCAAAATAAAAGCAACGCGTTTGAAAAAAGTGGATACATTGAAGATGTATTAGTGTTAATGACCCCGGACAGACCCCAGAAATGCCCATGTCTCCGGGCACCCGGACTGCTCAGAAGGCATGGGGTTCTCTGGTGCCTCCGGGCACCCGGACCTCTACAGGTGGTCACAAAGAGTCTTAAAAAACAATCTTCCAAGAGTGGAAACTTTGGAGAAAATATTATATGGACTTTGATTGAGTTTCCCGACTTCTTAATATTCACAACACCTCTCAATAGTACGGATGGCCTACAATCGAAGAACACCGTCAATCTCAGTCGTACGAAGATGCTCATAGGGGTAAGGTATGCGTGCGTGCATTCATAAAAATGAGTGTATATGCATATGTACGAGTGCCTGCGTATGTACTGTGTTAAAAAGACATTCTAAAATTTCCCGCAAAAAGAAAGACATTCTAAAATTAAATTGGACGGAAAAATAAACGCCCCGGCCACCGAATTGCTCTTTTCGGCGCTAGAGAAACAAGTATACCTAGCCATGGGCAGCCCGGCTCGGTCGGCCCGACCTGACCCAAAAAAGCCCGACCCGGCCCGGCCCGACCTTGTCCATGGGCCGGGCTCAGGCCTAGGTTTTGAGCCCGAAGCCCGAGCCGGGCCGGGCCCGGGCCCGTCAATTTCGCCATTTAAGGAAGAGGCCCGGCCCGTGGCCCGAGGCCCGACAGGCTTTTAGTGTGATGGACCGGGCTCGGGCCTGATTTTTAGGCCCGACGGTCGGGCCAGGCCAGGCTCGGGTCTGGGTTTTTTTCGTCAGGCTTTGGTTGGCCCGGCCCAGCCCGAGGAATGGCCAGGTATAGAAACAAGCAACCCAAACCAGCAGCGTGCAAACCACGGGCCTCTCCGACTATTCCGTGGGCAGCATTCGCGACATGGTCGGCTCAGAATGTCGACATGGACGAATATCCTTGGCCCACAAGCCCCCCGACCGCGCGTGCTCGCCACCCGATTGGCCGGCGGAGCGTCGCGGGTATAAACGCTGGTGCGCGTCGCCTGAGCCGCACGCCGCCGCGCACCGTCTTTCCAACCAACCGGGCAGTCAACTGACTGAACGGCAGCCGACCAAGCGCCCCAGCCGGTCACCGGGAGGCGCCGCCGCGGGGTCTGGGCGTCCCGGGAGCAGCAGGGACGATGCAGTCGCTGCAGGACAAGGCGTCGGAGTGGAGCGGCGTGGCGGCCGCCGACGCCTTCGCCATCGACGAGGTCAACGTCTTCGAGGCGCTCGGCGGCACCCCGCAGCCCTTCGTCGACCTCTCCACCAACTTCTACACCAGGTCCGTCCGCCCCGATCTGCTTCCCCCGCCTCCTCTGATCTGGGTTTCCCCCCGTATCTGGTTTTCTCGTCTGACCTCCTGGCCGTGGTTGAATTGAATCGACGGAGCAGGGTTTATGAGGACGAGGAGGAGTGGTTCCGGGAGATATTCTCGGGGTCCAAGAAGGAGGACGCGATCCAGAACCAGTACGAGTTCTTGGTGCAGCGGATGGGCGGCCCTCCGCTATTCTCTCAGAGAAGAGGTAACTTGATCGAATTGGCGTCTCTGCATCTTTGATTGAGTTGGCGCTCTTCTCCCAATTGGTTCCTTGTAGCCCGGAAATATCCCTGTTTCCACTTGCCCAGTTGCCTGCCGCTGAAGACAGTGCTTATGCTGAATCATATGGACTTCCTATCAATGTTTTGAGTTGAAATGCTTACTTCTTGCCTAATAGCTTGAAACGATCGGTATTTAAATACTGAAATTGACTTAGAAGTTCATTCTTAAACCTAAACTTTTAGGAAAGACAGGAAGTTTGTAGAATTGTGGAGATCAGCTCTTGTTTATTTACATTTCAGGCCATCCTTCTGCAGAACCATTACTTGATAGCAACATCATACTAGTACTATTGTTTTCACTGGATTATTATGTTCTTTCGCCGTAGTTATCAGGCAGCCCTGTTGCCTGATAATGCAGGGTACTACGTACAGTTGATTTACTGCTATGTTCGTCTGCCAGTTAACTGCTTGCTGAATCTACCGTTTATATGATGTAAATGGATTAGAATTACACTTGGTTATGTCAGTAGACTGCTTTTCTTTTTCTTAAATGGATTAGAATTACACGGATTGACTATATTATTGCCAAAGGGTGCTGGAAAGACTCGGACAGGGACCACGAAAGCAACAAACAATATATATTGAGAGCTAGGAGTAGAGTCTGAGAGGAAGAATTATGTAGCACTATGGCACGTCATCTGCCCTGGAGACCAAGGTTCCTAAGCAGGTGGTGCCCTCCGGAACCCAGAGATGAGCTTCATTTTTAGTGCGAGTCAGTCAAAAGATCACGCACTGAATTTCTCTGGCACTGAAAGGTTCCCCTAGATGGCTCCTTCCAAACTTCCCAAATCACCAAAATGATCATCTGGGTTTATCGGTGGCATATTTTGTCATATCTTTATCTAGCAACAATACTTTATTAATAGGGAAAAGTATATTTTTCGTCCCTCAACTCTCTTGAAAGTATAGAAATAGTCCCTCAACTGTAAAACCAGCAAACCTTGGTCCTTCAACTTTCAAAACCGGATAAGTTTAGTCCCTCGTACCAGCTTGGATGGTTTCTTGCTGACGTGGAGTGGTTTTTGACTCAGACTCGAGCTGACAAATGTGGGGACCACCACAACTGCCCAGTTTTTTTTTTACTTTGATTCCTGCTATTTATCTCTCTGACTTACCTGTGGACCCCATCTGTGAGAGCATCTCTTCAACCTCCAAACCAGCAAGCGGTTCGTTTGTGAGCGCCGTCCGCTAGAGACGGCGATGCCAATGCTCTGAAGCTGCACGACAACCAAACCTGCTCAGAAGGTAGCACACGGCAGGACGCACTTTGCCTGCGGCCCTGCGCTCTGCTCGGCCCGCCACGCACCAGGTGGCCTTCATACCGGCGTCGTGTGTGTCGATGCCGCGTGCGTGCGTGATGTGTGCTTGTGTGTGTGCGTTAGGTTGTGCTGCTGCTCTGTTCATGCATGTGTTGTGCTGGGTGTGCAATGACGATGAGCTGCTCGCCCGTGATAGCTGGGCGCGCATGGTGACGAGATCACGGAACCTATCAACTCATGGGTGGCTGCGGATGAAGTGCACGAGGTGCAAGAGAGGACGCGGATTAGCACCGAACGTGGACGTTGTCGGGTAGCCACCGGCAGCGCCGAGGGAGCCGAGGCACCGCAAGGCCAGCAGGGTCGGGGCGGAGCTATGATTGCGGCCTGCGGCAGCTTGGCCTCGGCATACACGCGAACTCGTCCACCGCAGGGTCGGGCCGAGGCGGAGCTGAGCGTGCGGCCAGCAACGTGGATGCACACGCAGCAGCCTCCATCTTGATTCTGTGGGCGTCTGTGGGCAGTGCACTGGGGGACGCGCGCCAGAGCGGCCTCACGGAGGACGCCAAGAACCAGGGCTTGCCGGAGGAATCCACGCCCAAGTCCTCCTCCTGATGCCCGACGCCTGTCAACTGCTTGACTAAATGCCCAGTTGAGTTGGAACAAGAAGGAAGAAAAAAATTCACTAGGGATTACCACGTGGATGCAGAACCAGTCAAAACCACCTCAAGGGGTACGAGGGACTAAATTTATCCGGTTTGAGGAGTTCAGGGACTAAGATTTGCTGGTTTTGAAATTGAGGGACCATTTCTATACTTTCAAGAGAATTCAAGGACGAAAAATATACTTATCCCTTATTAACATCATAAGTTGCATACTTGCAGTTCCCAGTCAAGACATACTATGTTTTCTAGTACTTGTGTAATGAGTAGTTACTACGTCGATTGAGTTCCATTTCACCATTTCCTGTTTGAACACCTATATCTATACTATGCTTCTACACAAAAATGTTTGAAAACCCAATATTTGTCCTGTTGTTCTGTGCCACTTACTTGCCCATCAATTTCTTGAACCTTTTTGGGTGTGGTCAAAGTCATGCTATTTATTATTACTAGGTGTTCCACGTTTTATACCTTTGTCATAATTTGTGTCATTCTTGTAATCATGGAAATTAATAGCAACACGAACCGTCGACGTTACCAAACACTTGCAATTCATATTTTTTCTGATCTTAATTACTTGCTGACCTAACACTATCACTCTCTCTGATTCTCATAGGACATCCTGCCCTGATAGGACGACATCGGCCATTCCCAGTTACCCACCGAGCTGCAGAGCGATGGCTGCATCACATGCAGCAAGCTCTGGAGACGACAGAAAGCATAAACCCAGATACAAAATCCAAAATGATGAATTTTTTCAGGTCTGTGTTATGACTGAACTAGTGAAATCTGTATCAAGCATTTGGCAGCATATCAACCAAGAGGCTAAGATATTGTCATTTGTTATCTGGTTCCAGGCACACTGCATACTTCCTTGTCGCCGGTAATGAGATGACAAGGCAAACGCAAAGCGTACCTCCCTGCAAGCATGCAGCGAGCAAACCAGCCGAGTAACCGCTCAAACTTAACCGGTTGAATAACAATTTCAGCTCCCGTGTTCCTAATAGGATTCCCATGTGCAATGGGATCAAGGTTATTTATGCATACATTATAGGAAACGACACGCCTGATGTTGTATGGGGAGAGACACTTGAGCATAGAGTATCTCAAAATTGATAAATTGCTTACTTGAAATGATCGTGCTCCCTCTTCTCTCTGGGTTTGTGCTTCAGGGCACAAGATTTTTGCTTCTGCATTATGGGGAGCATTGCTTTGGTGTACTGGTGCCCAACTGCGTGTTTGTACCCAGTGCTCATATCAATTAAGCATGGCATTTCAACCCACCTTGTTATTTTTCCTTGAAATAGAAACTCAGCTTGTTACACTTATTAAATGGTAGAACTTCAACCGCAGTTTCTGCTGGCTTCTTCTCTTGAGTTGCAGGCATGTGCCCACCTTGTTGCCTAGAGTAAAATAGCACGAGGCAGCCTTGTAGGCTGAATCCAGACTGCAAACACATAACACTTGCACTTACACTATCCATCTTTATTACTACTAGTAGTATAATTCGGAACCGAACTTTCACGTTCACACACCCATTCGTATATGGGGGCAAGACTCGCAGTTTTATTGGCAGTAATAAACGGGAGTTTATTCGTACGACCGGTTATCACACTCCCGGCCGGTTCAGTAAGGTTGTTGCAGCAACTTGTGCTGCTATGATCATGGTCGTCCAATCCCTCCATTGTACGGTGGAGGGGCTTCGGGGCTGGGCTGCGGACGGTAGGGGTAGGGCCGAGGACGGCCGCCGTATGGTAGGCCACGCTGTCCGCACGGCCTGCCTCCGCATATAGGGCGGCGGCTAGGGTTGAGAGCACCGGCTGGAAGGAAAACACGAGCGTCCATCGAGATTCATCAGTTACAAGTAATTACTCGATTTCAGGACGCTGCAGAGCATAACAGAATGAGCAGTTTGGAAGCACTCACGACCGATCCCGGCTCCATGGCAGACGGAGCCGCTCATGATCACCGCGGAGACGACGAACAGCGCGATCTGCAGGAGCACCATGAAACGGGCGGCTCCGGCCAAGGACGCCATCGTGATGTGTCTGGGTTGTAGTAAGTTGTAACTTGCTGGGGGCTTGGAGCTGTGTTTGTTTGTAGATGCTGCTGGCCCAAGGCCGCTATTTATAAATGTCGATCGACCCCTCCCGTGGCAAAGAGAAAGATCGCCTTGGCCCGTTAATTTCCTTGCACTTTTCTCAAGCATATTCGAGCTCGAGAGATCAAGCTTTGGCGATGGCAGCTGCCAGTGCGATGGTGTGATTTTCCGCCAAGGATAATCGCACTACTTTTGGTGGGCACACACATGTGAACCGATTTGCTCAAATTTCTCGGTTTAGTCAAGGCTGGTGAGTGGCGAGTGATGACAACTTGGCCGTGCACGACCGGCGGAGAGAGCCGACGACTCGACTCTCGGGTGGTCTTGCGGTCTTGCCACCAAGGAAACGGCAATGCTACACGCACGGGCCGATGACTACGGAATCAACGGACTCTGATTAGCTGGCATGGTTTAATTGGAAATTAAAGGGGAAACGGGGCCACCCCCATGAAAATCAGGGGGGCGGAGGTTAATTAGTGAGAATATTCCCGTAATCCATCCGTGATTGTCCGTGTGTCTAGGATTTTCGCCAAGGAAAAGCTATACGTAGGGTTTCACTTTCGCATTGTCACACATGAAACCACTGTACTCATCTTCAATGTTGACCCGTAAATTTACTTTGCCATCTACGAGAACAGGGAAACCAGTGCACAGACACTGATGACGGAGGCCACCATCCAATACTACCCGCATACATTTCAAGCCATATTTGAACTAACCGGATGAAATTCATGCAAATCGGCCGATATACATTAATGTTCGGATAGAAAATAGGACCAACATTGAGTGAATAAATAATTCAAATTAGTTGAGCAAGAGGAAGCGAAACTTATGATCTCCTCCTCTGTCGCGTGCAATGGCCACTTTGCCTCCAGCTGACCAACCACGTGACAAAACTTGGTGATGCTGGTCTGGATAGCGTACCGTTGATACGATAACCACCTCATATCACGTTCTTGAATGATGTGCATGTCGTGCAATGTGCTTTCGCGCGTGAAATGATTCATGCACTTGCTACCAGAAGGTCCCTCCTCCGCTCCCGCCTACAAAATCCGCGGATACGGCTAACCACGCATCATAGAACAGCTCATCCTCTATGGTCGAGTACCCCCACCATCCTTCCTACTCTGGAAAAACAACATGGCATCCGAAATTAGCTTAACGACATTTGATCGAACACCTGTCGGGCTTGGTGTCCGCCATGGAGGTCATCGACAGGGGGTGGAGTGTACCTGAGTACAAACCGTTCTAGGGTGGACAACGCCGTCATAAAGGCGAGCGAGCGCATTAGTGCTGGTTGCAGACGTCCGGCAATGCCTTTGTGCGGCCGGAGAGGTGCAGTGCCGGAGGCGGAGGGGTGTGGATGCAAAGTAAGAGAGAGCGAGGGTGGAGTGGAAGAAAATGAGACCGAGAGTGGGGATTTAGTGTGCCTCAGATGTCGGAGTCCTACGTGGTTGTTGTCCCCCGCAACCCCCTCCCCTCACTTTCTCTCCACTTTGCGAGAGAAAGCACGTCCGGATGAATCGTTTGATGAAATTTGTCTGGTTTTGAGGATCCGACGTGGTGGCGGTCCAGACTCCCGCAAAGCCCTCCCGTTTGCATATGATAGACCATTCGGACCCCCGCAAAGCCAACCTCGACGACCAGCTTCCATATGATAGTCCATCCCCGTTGCCCAAGTGGACCCGCATCAAAATTGGCAAGATCATTTATGACTTAGTTTGGATCGGTGACGATCGAAAATCCTAGACTTACGGAGAACATGCTAATCTCCCACCACCGCCTGATTTCAAGTGTGGGGCCATCTGATTTTCAATGAACAGTTCCCATGTCAGTCCGTAGGTTCTAGTCCGTGAGTCTGAATCCATAAGCGTAGCAAAGATCGGTGACGATAGTGAGACAGCCAGAGGCGGACACTCGTTTGTGAATAGGAAAATGGTTAAATTTTGATCATTTCAAATTCGGCCTCCATGGAGGCCGAACTCCATTGAGCATTTTCGATCCGTTAGACTTAGTAAATTATAAAGGATCCCGGAATGGTTTTCAGGAAAGAGTAGCGCGAGGCACGCACATAATGCATGCATACTTCATCGATCTAGGAAGGATCTGTATGAATTCCTCAAGCAAACTGCAGCCTTTAGCGGAGGTGGATTCATGTCCCGTTGGAGCCACCCGCGTTGATCTCGTTCTCACCGGTTCCTCCGTACCGCGCCATACCTCCCAGCAACCTGCAATGAATGACGACATGCCACCAAATCAGCTGACCGCCAAGTTAAACTAACCCTGAAAGAAAACAACCAGAGCATGGGCAAGAATCACATGCACATGAGGTCGCACACAGAGGTCGGAGAGGAAGGGCATGGCTCACGATCGCACGCACATGAGGCGAAGGTCGTACTTTCTTGGTCCCGCGGTCGTCCAATTCCTCCTTCACCGCAGGCGCGCAGAACGAAGCCAGGTCCGTCTTCCTCCCCCGGGTCGACGAAGAAGGTGAAGACGCAGAGCCCCCGGCCGTAGCAGAAGGGGCCGGCCGCTTCCCCGGCCTTGCCATCTTCTCATGATGGCACTCTCCATCCTTGCGCACGGAAGAACCGAAGCAGTCCATCAGCTGAACTCAACGTACCATTTTGGCGGCAGCAGCGCTGGAATTCTATTGCCTGGCCGCCATGGATGGAAGAAGAAGGGGGACGTACCGATGTTTCAATGAGCTCATTCGAGTCGTCGCCGATATCTTGGTCCGGATCCGGATCCGAGCAGCATTTCAGCTCCTCCAATGTGCTGGTTGCGAGGCTCTGGGCGCTTGCTGCCGTCTGGGTTCTTCCCTTCTCTCGTGCCTGTACATTAAGAGGACAAGAATGACACTATGAAAAATGCCACAATGGCACAACCATTTGCTCTGTTTTCTTGTCAGATTAAATCCTATCAAGTATTAAGTGACAATGGGAACCACACCTGCATGAACTGACCCAAACCATGTGCTACCATTGCATCTTCATCTTCGATGTCAGTATCCACCTTGGCGCTGGTCAACTTGTTCTGCGAATTCAAGCAAGCGGAGAAATTTATTTTCAGTTCTCAATCGGTAGAGTGGAGTCTGATATATTGGTAGTTTCGCCTACTATTGCCTCTTCGGTGTTCTTCTGAAGGCAAGAGTGAAATGCCATATTGTCTTCCTCGTTGACGAAAACATGAAGGGCAGTGTCCAGGTCGTCCAGCGGAAGAACCTGCATATTCTGTAAGAAAATACTAATATGGCAATATATTTTTATACTGTGAATATTATTATATTTTTCTATAGACTTGATCAAATATAGAAAAAGTTGACTTGGAACAAAGGTAGAACTTCAGTTCAACTAATTTGTAATGGAGGAAGTACCAAGTTAATTTCTGCAACCAGAGCTTCGACAGTGTGTTGATTAAGCTCATTTGGGTAGAGTTCTCCGGAACGGCCAGTGTTGCCTGCAGGATAGGAAGATGCATTTCTCAGATAAAGTCCCATATCTGCTTTTGTAAATCATTGAAATTTATTCTAAATATGTCACTTTTCCTTATCATTAGAAATTAATTGAAGTTCTAGTTTTGCTGACCTTGAGGATTTTGGCGCCTTTTTGCTGACCTTGAGAAAACAATCATGTCTTGTGGGTTGGCAACCTACAAAGAAAGGTTGTAAACAGAGTAATAAACTACTGTACCCAAGTAGTACTAACAAGGGGGGTCATGGTTCTTGAGGTACCTTCCCAACATACTTCTGCCCAAACCGCTGTGGGTGTATTGTTAAGAACCCAGAGTAGTCCACCTGCAGAACAAGATGAAGGCTTTCATTTGACAATCATGGAAAGAAAATGGGACATAACTACTATCAGAAGTGACCTGATTTCTTTACCTTTAACCTAACAAGTGGAAGTTTGGGCTCTGATCCACTGCCTGCTGCCGTGTCATTCTTCTCAATAAGATTGGCCACCTAAAGCAGCTCAGTCAGTAGCCGGTACGAGTAATCAGAGAGCAAAAATTACAAATATCAGACAACCGAAACTCCACGCCAACCAGCTCAGTCGACCAATGTTTGGCCACGTTTTTCGGAAAAAAAATGGACAAAGTTTTTAGCACAGCTTATGGAGTTGAAGACCTACTACTTTATCCAAATGTGCATCCACGGACACTTCATCATTGGCGTTGACGCCTGCTTGGTCTTCTAACACAACCTGAATTGCATTCTCATGATGGGATTGTCACTGAACTAAACATGAAAACAAGGAGTGGCTTACCTCGGCATATTCGAAAGGTCTAACAGTCTTCAGAGGTATATTAGTTGGCCTGTATTTCATTCCCTATCGAGCCGAACATAGGAAACGTTGATGGTTAGTACAGAAAGTTGCAGAAGTTTTTATCTTCATTAAATCCGTGATTTTCAAAACATATTTACGTTTATTTCCAACAAAAGCACATGCTTTTGTTTTGCTTCAGCGCTGGTCAGCGATGTGGCAATTGAAGATCCTGGCTGCGTGATGTGGAAACCCATTCCAGGAACCTCCTACAAGAAGTTTATCAGAATTAGTTAAATGAAGGACGATTGACAGAATGAAGAACATTACCTTGGGATCAACAAGGCATTCATGCTCATGGCCCCATATTACTAAATCCAGAAAGTTCGGTAATAGATGTTCATTGATGCCGTTGTCGGGATTTCCCTTTATCCTGCAGTAGTACATAATAGTATCAAGAGTTCAAAAACCGGTTAAATAAACGACTGTTGTCCGAAATCGACCGATCGGTTCAATCGCTTTTGTGTACCTGTTTTGATGAAGAACCAGAATGTTGAACCAGTCGGACAGTGGCATATCCTCTGTACTCTCATGTTTGATCCAATCTATTGCACCTGGTGTCTGAATAAGAGCATAAGATGCAATATATTCAGCATCAACATGTCAACCAACCACCCCGGCTGCGACAATTGACCATCTTACACTGAAATATACCTGAAACATTCTTCTCAATCTTGCATCCCTAACGTTTCCCAAGCCATATAGTGCGACAGAAGTAACACCCTGAAGTAGCACAAGTTCCAGAGCAGGTTAGCAACATGTACTTTGGCATTGTACAGACTACAGAATGCAAAGTACAAAATTGACCTTTTTGATAAGGATAGGATGAATTGACATGTGACCAACGCCAGAATTTCCAATATCCACCTTTCCAAAGTAATTCACGAAACCGGCAGCGGCAAGCACGTCGATGGCGGACATATTATCCTGTGAAACGCACGTGATGGAGAAAAAACTGAAACTTTTAGATGTGAGGTTCAATAAAATGAGCTTAAACGTAACCAATACCTATCCAGAGCAAATGTAAATCCCATATGTAACTCCGGATATGTATGTATACCACTCCTGTAGGATCATCATGGTCGCCATGGATGGTGAACACAGGCAATCCGACGTTGATGTTCTGGTCCTCAAAATTCGGTCGACCAAACCTGAAGCATGCATGCAAACTTCGAATTAATTTGAGAAAGAATATACACTCTCGTCCAGAGCTCAGCCATCGATTAGCTAGGCGACTGGGTAGCTCGCTAGCTGATTGGTGCAAGCAAGTAGGAGTACGTACAGGTTCTGCAGGCTGCCTGCATGATCGCTGACCACCCGGAACTGCACCGGCCGGTCGTGGAGGCAGCGCCGCCTCAGGATCTCAATCGTCCTCACCAGCGTCGAGCGTGACGGCTTGTTCTCGTGGAACAGATCGCCGCCGAGAAGCAGGAAATCCACCTGCGAATTCACCATCATCAGCATGATTATGTATGTAGACATGCAAGGGCAAGAAGATCAACAAGTAGTAGTAGTAGTAGTTGACATTGTGTTTCTCTGCCAGTGAGAAGATCTCCTCGAAGGTGTCGAACGAGTCGGATCGGCGCAGCTCGTCCTTCTCTAGGTACCCGAGGTGGCAATCGGTCGCCACCAGTATCCGCAGCGTGCTGCTTCCTCCAGCTTCTCCTGCTGCCTTCCTGAAGAAGAACACCCCATGCATGCAACAGCTAACTGCGCTTTAGTACAACAGTTTTGCCAATGTACTGTATATATGTTGCAGGTGCAATATTTTGGGAAATAAGTAGTAGGAGTAGTATATAGCAGGTGTACAGCTGCCAACGCGTATGCGTTTAGGGTCTGTTTGGGAAGAAAACGATGTTTCTTTGTCAAAATAGTTTTTTCTTTAGTCAAACTTTATAAACTTGGATCAAGTTTATGGAAACATTTATATTGTCAACATCTACAATAAATGTTTGAAATTTTTCATAAACTTGGTTAAAATTTACAAAGTTATTTCCCGTCATATATATTTGGCATTATACATGTTCATTTTTCTTTCAATAAACTGTTTTTGCGGGGTTCTTCCTATGAACTTGGTTTAGGAAAAATCTAATATGCACTAGATTTTGATATGGAGAGAGTACTCGATTAATACCCTTGAGATGAATACTAGCATCAAAACAAAGGAAACTCATTCTAGTTACTGCCTTACTGGTTGCCTTGCAAAGTTTCGCAAAATGGAAGTTTGCCTAGGATTTTTGCCTTAGACAAAATAAATAAAGATTTTAGACCCATGGATAAACAATCCATGAACCCGAGGCTTATCCAGTGTCTAATTAAGCTTTATTGATTGAGTCAGAAGAAAGTCTCAATGAATCATATTAGCAATCCAAAGGAAAATAATCGCATAAACCGACAAGCATGCAAAAAATTATATCAAGATAAAACAAGGGACAACAAATTTTACATGAAAAATTGTTGCTACCATAGGCACACAACAACGATCTCACTATATCGAGACAAGTATTTCAAACACAAAGGATTTAAAATGAGTCATCAACTCATGTTGAGATGATCTCAGTATATCGAGACAAGAGGTGGTTGTATGATAGTTGAAGAGACGAAAACCTAATCCAAGCTCTAGCCTTACAGAAACTCGGACTGTATACAATAAAAATGCTCTATCATCCTCTCCCGCTGACATGGGTAAAACGGATAAAATGGCATGGTACCACCAGTTTAAGAATCGATGCATAGTGTCATTTGTTTATCATTTGAAATTTATTTTTATTAGGGGTAATTAAATTTTTCAATGATGTAATTGTAGCTTATAATTTAAGACGGCAAAATTGAGAAACTTTCCGGCCCTCTTACGTCTCCATCCCCCCTGGGCCGTATGATTGTGTGATTGGGTCGTTCTTGGCCATCAGATCACCTCAGCCTAATGTCGTAAGCGCAGCTATTTGGGTAGGAAAACCGCATGATGCGTTGATTCGGGTTACCGGTCCGTAAAAGATCTGCTTGCCTGCAATTGGTACCCATCCACCCCGCAATAATTCATTCGTCACTCCACCCCACCCATACTAACCTCCAAGAACCTTTTGAGAGGCATATACGCTTGTTGGTAGAAGGAGAATTTACTATGATTCTATTAAGAGTGAAGTGCATCCTAGGTCCTTAAACTATTTTGATGGTGTCACGTAGGTCCTCAAACTATGAAAAGTGTCATCTAGATCCTTAAAATCCTTGAAGTGTAATAAGTGTGTATATATGTAACACCTCTCTGGAATAGTTCAAGGACCTATGTGACACCTTTGAAATAGTTTGAGGACCAGGATTACACACATATTGCACTTTGAGGACCTGGATGACGATTTTCATAGTTCGAGGACCCACGTGACACCTCCGTAATAGTTCGAGGACCTATGATGCAATTTACTCTTCTATTAACAAAGCGGCTCTCACCTGCAATGGATATGATAAAGGAATTCTAGAACCCGAGAAAATCAACTAATATGGTTACTTCTATGATGAAAGGAATGAGAAATCTAGCTTTATTATTTTGGCATGAAACATACAAAAATTGTTTTGAAATTGTATCATGAGAAACCCTCACTTAAACCCTACAAAACATTGTCTGTTTTCAGCCACATATTGGAATGTGACTAAGCTATGTGATTTCTTTATGATTGGGGGCACTCGCAATGATTTAGACATACCTTTTTAGTTTACCTTTACATTTACCATCCTCTATTAGGAAAATTTACTGAAAGTAGAACATGACATTCAGGTTAATGTCGTTTGTTTCTTCATGTCTATATTACTAAGTTTGTCTAGGTTCATCTATAGGCAATCATTTATTTGATCGTACATTGTCAAGAGTTCCCAAGTTGCTACTCCAAATATTTCTTCAAATTTGGGGCATTTGATTCCAGAATGTTGCTCACATGTTAAACCACATAGCTTATGACATGGAATTTGGTCAACCATTTTGGTCCCAAGACTCCGGAGAGATCATACCTCTTGATCAAAGTTTTGTGGGGATGTTGTCCAAGGTCCAGAACTCATGTTAACAAAAATTTCAGTACAGATACAACGTGATGTCATTGTCTCTGCCAACAAGATGTAGAAACTGCTTTATAACACAATGTGCATTTGTTCATATTTCACTAATTCTGTACACAAGAGAGTCATCCCACTAACTTATTTATCTCAACATGCAAGCATTGCCACCTCATCATACAACTATGAATGGGATAAGCCCCATCTCAACATGCAACCCGCTACAACATTCAACCATGCATGGAAAAATGTTTTCCATTCAATTATTCTACTTATATTCAATTAATATTGTTACTACTATACATAATCAAATATAGTAAGTCATATGTATTTATAATTTTTGTTCTCATATTATTAACCTACATTTTCATCAACCAATTCCCCCAGTGATGTGTGGGTTATCCTCTAGCTCTTTTCAATATTTGCTCCCAAGACCCCATGTAACTATATAATCTTGTGTAAATCCTCAATGCATATTGTGATTTTTTTCCCTTATTAGCATTTATTTCTTCATAAGACGGATAAACACCTTATAGGCTTATACCATTGAGGTATATATGATACTAAATAGTGTGCTACCATGAGCAACTATATTAGTGTGCTACCATGAGCAACTATATACTTCGTCAAAAAAGAGAGCAACTATACTAGATGTTGGTATCGGTTCACAACATTGTTATCAATTGTCCAGCTTATGTGTGTGTTACACATACACATTTACATGACTCCGCATTGATGTCACGAATCAAGAGCGTATTGGCTCTTGTTCATGCCACCTTATATTTACATAAGAATAAATTCTTATCATTACATTGGACAAACGAACGGGCGCAGCAATGCGCGTCATCAATGATTTTGTAAGCCATGTATAGATGATCAGTACAGCCAGCCACATAAATATTTTGGGCTGCAATTCATCCATGCATGTTATTAGAGCAAATCAACTTGATATGTAAGTCTAGATGCATGTTATACTGATCCGTCATATGGAGATGGGAGTGACCATGACTAGTATGAGGAATCACAGCAATTCAGCAGTACGTGTACCTCCAAGGCTCCAACCCTATACTTCCCATCGATTGTGTATGCATATATTGCACATATGTTACACCCGGCCAGTTTCTTTAGACTTTAGATGCAATGTGTTCTAGACCGATCACATTTTTCCTCCGATGAACCCATATGCTTGTTGGTAATACTACTCCCTCCGATCTATAATAAGTGTTGCAGTGAGTACTAAATTTGTTCTGAACAGGAAGGGGAATATACTAAACTAAATACATGCATAAATGTACAGAACTACGTACGGACTGATGAGAATAATGAACCCCAAAATCATACTGAAAACCCCGTAAAATCACGCGGAGGCATCGTGGATCTCATCTACCCATACACAGCGCCTCAACCCTGGGAGCAGCCGCGGCATGAGAACAGTCACAGCCATAGCAAAACTCCAGAGAGGCCACGGAGGGGGAGGCAAAAGGAATGGACTCGATCTGCTGCTATACGTAGTGGCTACGAGCTACGAACAACTCACATCGCTTGCTTTGCTTCCGGCTGTTGGCCGCTGTCGATCGCGGATGCCGCCCGCCTTCTCGATCTGGAGGTGTGCCGAGTGAGATGGGAGGATGAGCAGAGGCAGACGGGCAGTAGCGAGTGGGAGTGAGTGACAGTTCGTGTGCGTCTCTGGCTTCCGTTGGAAGGAGGAAGAGAAGAGAAGAGTAGAAGGGAAGGAAGACACGCGGAGATGGGCCGCGCTCAAGGCCCGAGGCCGGTGAAACAGGCCCAGCATAACCGTCAAAAAATGAACGAATTAAGAGGAGAGGAAAAAAAACTCTGAAAAGGAGAAAAGGTAGGAGAGAGGAGGACAGCACAGCAGCAGCCAGCAGAGCGCCCCTCATCAGCGGCCGCCTCCATCATCCCTGCTCCGGTGCGCCGTCGCCGTCGCCGGTCGATCATGGTGAGTGAGCTCGGATCGATCGATCGATCAATCCCGCTTCTCGCCCGTCCCCAGTCCCGCGCCTGGTGGGAGATTGGAGTTTCGATCCCATCTGATTGGAGTGGGTTGTTTCTTGTTTGTGTCTTTGTTGTGCAGTCGGGGCGCAAGGAGACGGTGCTGGACCTGGCCAAGTTCGTCGACAAGGGCGTCCAGGTCAAGCTCACCGGCGGCAGGCAAGGTCCGTCCGTCCGTCCGTACATCCCTCGCCAGATCCCCTCCCCCCAATTGTTTCATGCTATTCAATGCCCTCGTCTGCTAGTTAGTTTATATACCATTTTGCCTGCTCGATTTGGTTTAGATAGTTTAGAACTCTAGATGGATGTTCATACGCTGGCTCACATGACTGGTTGAACTGTAGTAAGGGTGATGAATGTGAAATTGATTGTGATGGCAGCAGGATAGGTGGGTGTTCGGCATTCAGCGTGACTTGGTTTTAGTTTCATTTGTTCTCATGTCGCGGGATTTGGTACCAGGGCTATGTATACCTTGTCAAGCGAGGGTTAGTTTCTGATATGTTGTGTGTGTGTGTGTTGGTTGTTGATCCAATATCAATATGCATGCTCCTAGAATGATTCCGGTTTCCTAAAAGGCCAGAAGGCAGAAACTAGTCTTGTTATCCAGCAGTAAGTCGCAACACAACAAAGGCTGTGAACTTTGGCCTTTGTATACATTGCGGCAGAAAATATTGTTGTTGTTGCCTTGCAGTTTATCACAACGCGGCGCGTGCTGACTTTGGCATCTGTATGCATTGCGGCAGAAACTATTGTTGTTGTTGCCTTGCAATTTATCGCAACGCGGCATGTGCTGACTTTGGCATCTGTATACCTTGCGGCAGAAACTGTTGTTGTTGTTGCCTTGCAGTTTATCCCAGCGCGACACGTGCTGACTTTGGCATGCATCTGTACACCTGCAGTTACAGGAACTTTGAAGGGCTATGACCAGCTTCTGAACTTGGTGCTTGATGAAGCGATTGAGTGTGAAAGAGGTACAACTCGATATAGTTTAATTTGATCTCGTCTTGTGCCCTTAAAAGAGGCGAAGTTATGCATTTTATTTGGAGCTTGGTCTCGGAAAAATTACCATAGTTCGTGCATCGCCTTAGTTAGCACGACGCTAGCATATTGGTTGACCAGACAGAGGACTTGCTGCTATCGCTGCTTGAACAAATGAGGTGGCCAAAATACCATAACTGGTGTCTGCATTTATCAACCAGTAAATACCTAATTGTTGTCTTCTCGTTTTCACTGCGCCAAGACGCTTTTTGTGTTCTTTTGCTCAATGTTCCGTTATCGACTGATAGTGGAACCCGATCCGTTTTGGATCGAATGGAAAAAAGAAATACCTAATTGTAGTGCACTTGTAAAGATATGGACAATGCCTGATGACTATCACACTTCACCCATGTCATCTTGTTTTGCAGAGCAAGATGATCCACTGAAACTGTCGACAAAAACCAGACAGCTTGGTCTCATTGTAAGTTTTTTTACAGTATCGACTTAAGTGCTATCGCTCCTCTATTGGTTTGGCGATTGTGATGTCAGGAGTAGTGGATTTCGCCCTCCATGGTTCTTTTTCAGGGCACTGAAGTGTTGCCGTGGCCGCTTTTCCTCGAAATCTTTTTTGTCAACCATATTCGTAATTAAACAGCAACCAAAACATCCTCTAACAACTACTAACTGCAGGTCTGCAGAGGCACAGCGGTGATGCTTGTATCGCCAACCGAGGGAACGGAGGAGATCAAAAACCCCTTCCAAGAGCCTGATGGAGAACAAACCGCTCACTCCTAAGAATGACCTGAGAAGCTGGTTGGTTACCCCGTGGAGAGACTTACACATTAACTTATGGTAAGAGTTATGGCACTCTATGTTGAATCTCTGGTCGTCTGAGGTTCATATTTGTGCCAAGATGATTATGAGTCGCACTGGACCCACCTGTATATATGTTACGGACCCACCTTGCTGCTCTTTGTACACAATACATCTGTATTTACTTATGTATTCGCCTATTGTGCTCTCTGTCAAACATTTATGCATACTAGGTGGATTGGTGCCCTCCGTTGCGCCTGGTGAATCATCATAAGAAGGGAGTAAGGGAGCTCGTTGAAGATGTCCTTAGGGAGGCCTTAGGTAATTCCAAGACACCATGTGCCGTGTGACCTTATGATTTGAACTGTGTTTGTAAATTGCTATTTGGCGACCGACCTGATAGTTGTGGCCTTATTGGCATATATGTTGGCATCAGACCCGGTGTAGGGTTGTCTTATATTCCCTGCTAGTTGTGGGAATAGTCATGCAAACACCTAAAGTAACCTTACATGGCCTAGTCATAGGCATAACCTATTAAGACTGTAGTTTATTTTATGCATTTTGAATTCTTTTGTTTAAAAAGGTTTATTAAATGTTGGCAAAAATATATTAAAAAGGAAAAAATATATTGAGGAGAATGAAAAACTTTTCATGGCCCTAGATGTTTTGATATATGAAATGAAATTTGCATCACGCATTTGAGAAATGTTCATGTATAGAAAAGTTATGTTTATGTACTAAACGTTACTGTCTTTTTTTTAGAAAAAAACATACATTTTAGGAAAGTTGATCATACATACCGCGGGGAAAACGTTTCAAGTCTAGAAAGAAATAAAAAAATTAAGAGAGAGTTAAAATATTGACAAAAGAAATTAAGAAGAGAAAAGAAAGACTGAAAAGCAGAATAGACCGGGACCAGACGTGCTGGTTGAGAGTTTGCCTATTAAAACCACGCGCTTGGGAAGTAAGGACGACGCCAGGATCAGATCCTTGGTTTATTGGCGATTATGTCTTGAATCCTAGTGCTAGGCGTAGCGTCCGCGCAAGACCTTGCATCAAGCACTTGCTTGTTTTTCAACCCACACGAAGCACCTGCGTCGTTTAATTGCCAGGTAATTAAGCTACGACACTTATACGCTTTTTCATTTTATAGTATTTGTTATTTTCTCTATTAACGTTTTTCACAAGCGATTGACATTGTAAATGCACAGGATTTGCCTATAATGAAACACTAGATGATGATTTTGTTAGTTCGTGCAGAGCCTATCTTTTCTTCCTTCGCTATTTTTAAAGGGAAAAGCTTCCCCTCATCCGGCTGATTACACCCTGTGCATCAACCGCTTGGGCTGCTTGACGTGTGTCCCCGTGAGCCACGCATCCTTGCTGTTGAACCTTACCCCCTCATGTCTTCATTTCCAGAAAATCTCAGCAAGAGCCATCAACCTTTCGTCCTTCACTCTCTCCCTCCCAACTCCCATCTAGCACCATCGGAGGATGCAGCCGCCAGCCCTCTCTCTCTCTCTCTCTCTCTCTCTCTATATATATATATATATATATATATATATATATATATATATATATATATATATCAGCTGAGCTCCCATGGCGCTCCGTCGCCAGCCCCTTTCTCCTTCCCACCTCTCTCCTTACCCCTCTCTTTCTCTCTCAACAAACGAGCTCTCACGACGCTCTCTTCTTGGATGCTTTTCTGCAACAAGAGCTATGTTTCAAAATATTTCTGCAACAAAAGTTATGTTGCGAAAATTTTGTAAAAAAGGTTATGTAACAAGGCCTCTGTTACAAAAAATATTCTACAACAAAACCTATGTTGCGAAAAAAATTGCAACAACATCTCTATCGGAAAACATTTCTGCAACTGGACTAATGTTACATAAGCAAATACAAATTCTGCAACAAGACTTGTGCTGCAATGATGGAGACGCCGCTCATCCGCTCGATGCGCTACATCTGACGGCTCACGGCCCGACTAATCTTTTAGAAAGATCAATCGGCGGACGCGTAGCACGGCCCATTTTTAAAAGCAGTTATGCTTGAGACGCAGAGTTTCTGAGCCCGAGCTCAAATGGATTGTAAAATCGAAAAAATATCTGAATTTTTTGTGACAAAATTGAGAAAAGTTTCAAGTGCTTGCAAAATTTGTCATGGAATCACATTCCTAGAAGGCGTGGTAAAAAAACGATACTCTGAAAATGCTACTATCCCTCACGCAAGATTACCTAGGTAATTATGATAAATCAGAAGCATTGAGTGTTTAATGACTACACCTCTTGTATCCCCAGAGGTAGGATCGACGCTACCATACTAAACCTTTTGTCACTGGTGTTCAGAATAGCGTTTCACAGTCTCTCAGCCCTTAGCCTCTCCATGGCTCGATCTCTATGATCCTTGGTAACCTGCAAGGACAAAGACCGCGAACGAGGCAAGAGGCAACTACGAAACAATTTTATTTCACACATACAGATATCATAATACTTTGATCAATCACTCCAACAAATACATGGGGTTGCAAGGTTACGCCTCAACCCATGACCTTCTGGAATTACTCACATATAGCGATCAGAACGCAAGAAGAAACCATTGAAGAACACATCACGAAGATTAAGTGATTGATAGTACGTCTTACAATAGTTGCTGGATGCGATACCTGATTACAAATTATGACTAACTAGGATGAATGTTGTGGTGATGGTGGTGAAGATGACTATGGTGATGAAGATAGAAAATGACGGTGGCTAGGGTTGTTGTGGATGACAAAGATAAAGGTCTCGACGATGTTATGTTGTGTTTATGATGTTGACCCCTTTATAAAAGTTGGATTGAATGGATAAAAGGGCGCCGCTGGCAGTTGACCGTATCGCCCTTCTAGCATAACTTCTATTCATGCGCACGGATGAGAAGAGCCCTGTAAAGATAGAGCGAGTCTGATAGGTAGCAAGATACTTAACCAAACAACCTCACTCACAGTCCACATTTATTCGTTAGAAACACCGTCCATCTTTATTTCTGAACCGAACAACAGACATCCAATTTTATTCGGAGTAATAAACATTTTAGTACACGCGACGATATTACTCTGAAATCAGGATAAGGCCGTGGCAGTAACTTTATACTGCTATAACTAGATGAAGGCATGCCTCCGGACGGTGCAATCATTCCATTGTTCGGGACAGGTGTTTCTGCGGGTATCAGGGCTGAACACCTGGTGGGCACTTGTACAAGCGGCTGCACCGACGGCCGGTGTAGGGGTCACCCGGGGGGACTGTAACTACTGGCCGGTTAGGGTCGAGAGCTCCACCTGGAAGGAAAAAACAAGCATCCATACATATTCAGTTGGAAGTAACTACTACTCCCTCTCAGTGGCAGACCTACTGTACATATACACTTATTTTTTTTCTTTTATTTTTTAGTTTTTCTCCTATAGTATAAATGTTGTTTTCAAATCTTAGGGTGGGCCATGGCCCACCCTGGCCACCCTCTACCTCCGCCACTGCCTTCCGTTCATTTTTGTAAAACGTTTTAGAGATTTAAGACAACCCTCAAACAGTTTAATTTGAGCTGTCTTAAACGTCTTATAAAAGTGAACAGAAAGAGTACTAAATTTCAGAAGACTGGTATAAAAACATTTTTTTTCAAGTAGCTAGGAGACGACGAGAGGATGGAATGAACAGTTTGTAAGCACTAACCGCTGATCCCCGGGCGGGCTCCATGGCAGACGGGGCCGCTCATGAGCACGGCGGAGACGACGAACAGGACGATCTGGAGGAGCACCAGGAAACGCGCAGCTCTGGCGAAGGACCCCATCGATGGAGCTCGTGTGGTCTGGTTTACTAGCTCGTGTGAGTTTGCGCTGCGTGTATCCTGCTGTTTGCCGGAGCGTCGTATTTATAGACGGATGGAGAGAATAAATGATCACAGTGGCCACAGGCCCCTCAATTTGCACTCACTTTTTTACAGGCATCAAGTTAGTGTTGTAGCACACCGTTTCGAGCGAGAGATGGGGCATGCACTGTGCACATGAGTGGTAGACTGTGCGTAGGTGCATGTCGCTGCTGAAGATCAAACGCACTCAAGCCATGGCTGGGTTTTCTCCGGTTAGTCAAGGCTGGTGCCTGGTGACACCTTGGCCGTGGAAGAAAAAGTGACCAACCAGCGAACCAACAGGGCGGCGACGACGACGACGACGGTCGACCGGTAAACCAACCGGGTCTCCGGTTGTCTTATGTGCCATACCAAGGAAAATATCCAATCGCCGGCGTCGCCTCAGGTCGTCACACTACTACAGCCTAGCCCCTTTCTTTAGCGATAAACAGTACAGCATAGTGTGCTACTTTAATTCGCTAGGCTTCATAGGGGTTTAAGCTCTCACGATTAATTGGGGTTTATAATTTGAGATTTTGACTGATGCTTTTGATTTGGTCATCGTCTCGATGGGTTCCTTTGGTCACTACATGATACTTCGAATAGACTAGGCATTCGGTCTAACCGAACCGATCGTTTTGGCACTTCAAATAATAAAGAAATTTGGCTCCTTTGTACTGTATATGCAATGATTGATCGGTTACTTCACAAATGCAAAACTGATACTTTTTGCACCGAGAACTCCGTTTGGTCCTTGGTCATGACCGAAGAGAAGTGTGTTAAAGATATATTTGGGTTATTTGTATTTGTGTAACGTTCTTGATACGGCTATATCTCCCACGTGTCGAAGCACAACTTAGAGGCATAACCGCATTGAAAGCAATATCACAAGTGAGGTAATATTCATACAACCCATGTAATACATAAGAGAAAGAGATACATAGTTGGCTTACAATCGCCACGTCACACAATACATGAATATAACATTACGTCAACCAGATACACACAATGTCCGGCTACAACCAAAATTAAAGAAGACTACTCCAAATGCTACACAGATCCCCGATCGTCCCAACTGGGCTCCACTACTGATCAACTGAAACGAAACAACACAATGAACAAGATCTTCATCGAGCTCCTCCTTGAATTCGGTTGCGTCACCTGCACGGTTTCATCGGCACCTGCAAACTGGTTTTGGAAGTATCTGTGAGTCACGGGGACTCAGCAATCTCACACCCTCGCGATCAAGACTATTTAAGCTTATAGGAAGGGTAAAGGTATAAGGTGGAGCTGCAGCAAGCGACTAGCATATTTGATGTCTAACATACGCAAATGAGAGCGAGAAGAGAAGGCAAAAGCACGGTCGAGAAACTATGATCAAGAAGTGACCCTAGAACAACCTACATTCAAGCATAACTCCAACACCGTGTTCACTTCCCGGACCCCGCCGAGAAGAGACCATCACGGCTACACACGCGGTTGATGCATTTTAATAAAGTTAAGGTTTCAGGTTTTCTACAACCGGACATTAACAAATTCCCATTTGTCCATAACCGCGGGCACGGCTTTTGAAAGATCAAAACCCTGCAGGGGTGTCCCAACTTAGCCCATCACAAGCTCTCACGGTCAACGAAGGATATTCCTTCTAGCGGGAAGACCCGATCAGTCTCGGAATCCCGGTTACAAGACATTTCGACAATGGTAAAACAAGTCCAGCAAGATCGCCCGATGCGCCGACATCCTGATGGGAGCTGCACATATCTCGTTCTCAGGGCAACACCGGATGAACACTACGTACAGCTAAAACCAGCCCTCAAGTTTCCCCGAGGTGGCGCCGCAAGTGGCTCTGTTTCGGACCGACACTTAGACAAGCACTGGTCCGGGGGATTAAAATAAAGATGACCCTCGGGATGCGCGACTCCCAAGGGAAAAGGCTAGGTGGCGAATGGTAAAACCAAGGTTGGGCCTTGCTGGAGGAGTTTTATTCAAAGCGAACTGTCAAGGGGTTCCCATTATAACCCAACCGCGTAAGGAATGCAAAATCAAGGAACATAACACCGGTATGACGGAAACTAGGGCGGGAAGAGTGGAACAAAACACCATGCATAAGGCCGAGCCTTCCACCCTTTACCAAGTATATAGATGCATTAATTGAATAAGAGATATTGTGATATCCCAACAAATATCCATGTTCCAACAAGGAACAAACTCCAATCTTCACGTGTAACTAACAACGTTATAAGAGGGGCTGAGCAAAGCGGTAACATAGCCAACCAACGGTTTGTTAGGACAAGGTGGGTTAGAGGCTTAGCTTAACAATATGGGAGGCATGACAAGCAAGTGGTAGGTATCGCAGTATAGGCATAGCAAAAGAGCGAGCATCTAACAAGCAAAGATAGAAGTGATTTCGAGGGTATGGTCATCTTGCCTGCAAAGTTCTCCGAGAAGACGAAAAGCTTGATCCTCGTAAACGTACTCAACGGGTCCTCGAACATGAACTCGTCTCCCGGCTCTACCCAAAACAAGAACACCAGCAAAGGGAGAACAATCAACCACGGTGCAATGCGCAAGCAACATGATGCAAAACATGGTATGATATACGGGATGTGATATGCGATGCATATGCATGATTCGGAAAGGAAAGATTGAACCAGGCCTCAACTTGGAAAACCAAGAGCGCCACTGGAAAGAGGAGATGATTTCGGTCGAAATCGATATAAAGAATCACCGGAATCGGATGCACGGTTTGGAAAAGACAAGCAAAACAAATATGGCATCGGTTTGCGATTAACAGCACGAGACCATCTAAATGCATCAAGAACAACAAGCTACTGCGCTCTAACATGACAACAAAATACATGGCAGGGATCCACTCAAGATGCTTGACAAAAGATGAACACTGAGCTACGGCTAATTCACTCAATAACAGGTTCAAACAAGCATGGCAAAAGTGCAAAAGATATCAGGTTTCAGACTTAGTGAAATTAACAGCATGTCAGGAATTTAACATCAGGAAGCAATGTTCAGAGCACGATAACAACATGCTACAGGAACATATCAAGGCAAAGCAAGGCATGGCATGAAGCTACTCAAAGCATACAACAAAAGTCCCTTACTGACCATAAGCCAAAAGGGATCAGAAAATACAATGGCAACCATGTGAACATAGCAAGTTATGTTAACAGATTCAGACTTAGAAGGAAAACTGGAACATGACAAAACAGATATCAAGTAGGCATCTTTACAAGCTCGATGCACTCACCACAATGCATTGCATGACAATCCAAGCATACACCCAGTAAGTAGACATGGCATAGAAGCTAAACATGGCAAGAACACCAACATAGCATGCATGGATAAACTACAACAACCTCAGCAAAATTGCTAAACATGTTAACAATCTGCCAGGAACATTTTATAGCAAAAGTAGAGCTTGATTGACTCAAGCTAGGGTGCTCCATAAATGCAAACAAAGACATGGATGGATAGAGCACCACAATATCTACCAAACATCCTTACTGATCATGCTCAAAAGAGGCACGGATCACTAGGTAGCAATAAGAACACATGGCATAAAAATAATGACAGGGCAATGACTTAGAATATTTCTAAGTCCCTGAAATCAGCAACATTACGGGACCTACTTTGCATGCTTGTGCTAGTCACCACAGAGATCACAAAAATACATGGAATACACCCCTGTAAAGATGGCATGGCATACTTCAAAACACATGTAGAGCTCAATATCATAGGAGGCACACATCAATCATGGCAAAAATGACAAAATGTCCAAATCCTGATAAGGACCTGAAACTAACATCACATAGCCCTCTTCCAGCAGCATTTAGGGCATCAAGATGAGCTCAGATGGACATGATGCAATGAGATGAAATGAAGTACTCGTCGAGACGAACATTTCGATATGCTACACGCACGAATTGGTGCAACGGTGATGAAGTTATGATGTGATGAAAAATGCACAAAATTACTGGGACTTAGTGGAAATTCAACCTCTCCGAGAAAGTCAACGGGATCGGACGGAGCGGGATGACGAGATCCGGGATGGGGACGATGCATTTGGTTCGGGGGAGTGGTGGATCTGATCCCACTCCCTGGATCCGGCCGGACTTTGAACTCCGGCGAGGCGGTTCTTCTCCGGCGAGGCGAGGGCAAGAAAGGACGGCGGCGGGGCGGCGCTTGCGCCGGCGATGCGGTGGCGGGAGATGGCGGCGAACAGAGGCGGTAGTCGGGCGACGTGCCGCGGCGGACGGCGTCGACCGGCGAGCTCCGGCAACTGGAGTGGGGCGGCGCGGCGGATGATCAGGCGCGGGCCCACGGCGGGAGAGCAGCGGCGCCTCGGGCGCTCGGGCGGTGAGGAGATGGGCTCGCGCGGGCCCGATCTGGGTCCCGCGGGCCGCGACGGCGGAGGGAGCTGAGGCGCGACAGGTGGCGGTTGTTGGTTGGCGCTGAAGGAAATATGCCCTAGAGGCAATAATAAAGTTATTATTTATTTCCTTACTTCATGATAAATGTTTATTATTCATGCTAGAATTGTATTAACCGGAAACATAATACATGTGTGAATACATAGACCAACAGAGTGTCACTAGTATGCCTCTACTTGACTAGCTCGTTAATCAAAGATGGTTATGTTTCCTAACCATGAACAAGGAGTTGTTATTTGATTAACGAGGTCACATCATTAGTAGAATGATCTGATTGACATGACCCATTCCATTAGCTTAGCACCCGATCGTTTAGTATGTTGCTATTGCTTTCTTCATGACTTATACATGTTCCTATAACTATGAGATTATGCAACTCCCGTTTACCGGAGGAACACTTTGGGTACTACCAAACGTCACAACGTAACTGGGTGATTATAAAGGAGTACTACAGGTGTCTCCAATGGTAAATGTTGGGTTGGCGTATTTCGAGATTAGGGTTTGTCACTCCGATTGTCGGAGAGGTAACTCTGGGCCCTCTCGGTAATGCACATCACATAAGCCTTGCAAGCACTGCAACTAATAAGTTAGTTGTGAGATGATGTATTACGGAACGAGTAAAGAGACTTGCCGGTAACGAGATTGAACTAGGTATTGGATACCGACGATCGAATCTCGGGCAAGTAACATACCGATGACAAAGGGAACAACGTATGTTGTTATGCGGTCTGACCGATAAAGATCTTCGTAGAATATGTAGGAGCCAATATGGGCATCCAGGTCCCGCTATTGGTTATTGACCGGAGACGTGTCTCGGTCATGTCTACATTGTTCTCGAACCGTAGGGTCCGCACGCTTAAACGTTACGATGACAGTTATTATGAGTTTATGCATTTTGATGTACCGAAGGTTGTTCGGAGTCCCGGATGAGATCACGGACATGACGAGGAGTCTCGAAATGGTCGAGACATAAAGATTGATATATTGGAAGCCTATGTTTGGACACCGGAAGTGTTCCGGGTGAAATCGGGATTTTACCGGAATACCGGAAGGGTTACCGGAACCCCCCGGGAGGCTAATGGGCCTATTGGGCCTTAGTGGAAAAGAGAAAAGAGGCAGCCCACAAGCTGGCCGGCGCCCCCCCCCCCCTTTCCCCAAGTCCTTGTAGGACTAGGAGAAGTGGGCCGGCCCCCTCTCTTCTCTTTCCCCCCTTGAGTCCTAATTGGAATAGGATTGAGGGGGGGAGTCCTACTCCCGGTGGGAGTAGGACTCCTCCTGCGCCCTCTCCCCCTAGCCGGCCGAACCCCCTCCCCTGGTCCTTTATATACGGGGGCAGGGGGCACCCCAAGACACACAACTTGATCCTTGAGATCTTTCCTTAGCCGTGTGCGGTGCCCCATGCCACCAAATTCCACCTCGATCGTACCGTTGTAGTGCTTAGGCGAAGCCCTGCGTCGGTAGTACATCAAGATCGTCATCACACCGTCGTGCTGACGGAACTCTTCCTCGACGCTTTGCTGGATCGGAGCCCGAGGAACGTCATCGAGCTGAACGTGTGCTAAGAACTCGGAGGTGCCGGAGTAACGGTACTTGGATCGGTCGGATCGGGAAGAAGACGTACGACTACTTCCTCTATGTTGTGTGATCGCTTCCGCAGTCGGTCTGCGTTGGTACGTAGACAACACTCTCCCCTCTCGTTGCTGTGCATCACCATGATCTTGCGTGTGCGTAGGAAAATTTTTGAAATTACTGCGTTCCCCAACAGTGGCATCCGAGCCTAGGTTTTATGGTTTGATGTTATATGCACGAGTAGAACACAAGTGAGTTGTGGGCGATACAAGTCATACTGCCTACCAGCATGTCATACTTTGGTTCGGCGGTATTGTTGGTTGAGACGATCCGGACCAACATTACGCGTACTCTTACGCGAGACCGGTTCCCTCGACGTGCTTTGCACATAGATGGCTTGCGGAAGACTGTCTCTCCAACTTTAGTTGAACCAAGTATGACTACGCCCGGTCCTTGAGAAGGTTAAAAAGGAGTCTATTTGACGAACTATCGTTGTGGTTTTGATGCGTAGGTGAGATGAGTTCTTACTTAAGCCCGTAGCAGCCACGTAAAACTTGCAACAACAAAGTAGAGGACGTCTAACTTGTTTTTGCAGGGTATGTTGTGATGTGATATGGTCAAAGCATGATGCTGATTTTATTGTATGAGATGATCATGTTTTGTAACTAAGTTATCGGCAACTGGCAGGAGCCATATGGTTGTCGCTTTATTGTATGCAATGCAATCACGATGTAATGCTTTACTAGATTACTAAAACGGTAGTAATAGTCGTGGAAGCATAAGATTGGCGAGACGACAACGATGCTACGATGGAGATCAAGGTGTCGCGCCGGTGACGATGGTGATCATGACGGTGCTTCGGAGATGGAGATCACAAGCACAAGATGATGATGGCCATATCATATCACTTATATTGATTGCATGTGATGTTTATCCTTTTATGCATCTTATTTTGCTTTGATTGACGGTAGCATTATAAGATGATCTCTCACTAAATTATCAAGAAGTGTTCTCCCTGAGTATGCACCGTTGCCAAAGTTCGTCGTGCCCAGCCACCACGTGATGATCGGGTGTGATAAGCTCTACGTCCATCTACAACGGGTGCAAGCCAGTTTTGCACACGCAGAATACTCAGGTTATACTTGACGAGCCTAGCATATGCAGATATGGCCTCGGAACACAGAGACCGAAAGGTCGAGCGTGAATCATATAGTAGATATGATCAACATGACGATGTTCACCATTGAAAACTACTCCATCTCACGTGATGATCGGTTATGGTTTAGTTGATTTGGATCACGTAATCACTTAGAGGATTAGAGGGATGTCTATCTAAGTGGGAGTTCCTAAGTAATTTGATTAACTGAACTTAAACTTATCATGAACTTAGTACCTGATAGTATCTTGCTTGTTTATGTTGCTTGTAGATAGATGGCTCGTGCTATTGTTCCGTTGAATTTTAATGCGTTCCTTGAGAAAGCAAAGTTGAAAGATGATGGTAGCAATTACACGGACTGGGTCCGTAACCTGAGGATTATCCTCATTGCTGCACAGAAGAATTACGTCCTGGAAGCACCGCTGGGTGACAGGCCTGCTGCTGGAGCAACGCCAGATGTTATGAACGTCTGGCAGAGCAAAGCTGATGACTACTCGATAGTTCAGTGTGCCATGCTTTACGGCTTAGAATCGGGACTTCAACGACGTTTTGAACGTCATGGAGCATATGAGATGTTCCAGGAGTTGAAGTTAATATTTCAAGCAAATGCCCGAATTGAGAGATATGAAGTCTCCAATAAGTTCTATAGCTGTAAGATGGAGGAGAACAGTTCTGTCAGTGAGCATATACTCAAGATGTCTGGGTATAATAATCACTTGATTCAGATGGGAGTTAATCTTCCAGATGACTGCGTCATTGACAGAATTCTCCAATCACTGCCACCAAGCTACAAGAGCTTCGTGATGAACTATAATATGCAAGGGATGAACAAGACTATTCCCGAGCTCTTCGCAATGCTAAAAGCTGCGGAGGTAGAAATCAAAAAGGAGCATCAAGTGTTGATGGTTAACAAAACCACTAGTTTCAAGAAGAAGGGCAAAGGGAAGAAGAAGGGAAACTTCAAAAAGAACAGTAAGCAAGTTGCTGCTCAAGAGAAGAAACCCAAGTCTGGACCTAAGCCTGAAACTGAGTGCTTCTACTGCAAGCAGACTGGTCACTGGAAGCGGAACTGCCCCAAGTATTTGGCGGATAAGAAGGATGGCAAAGTGAGCAAAGGTATATGTGATATACATGTTATTGATGTGTACCTTACTAGAGCTCGCAGTAGCACCTGGGTATTTGATACTGGTTCTGTTGCTAATATTTGCAACTCGAAACAGGGACTACGGAATAAGCGGACACTAGCAAAGGACGAGGTGACGATGCGCGTGGGAAACGGTTCCAAAGTCGATGTGATCGCGGTCGGCATGCTACCTCTACATCTACCTTCGGGATTAATATTAGACCTAAATAATTGTTATTTGGTGCCAGCGTTGAGCATGAACATTATATCTGGATCTTGTTTAATGCGAGACGGTTATTCATTTAAATCAGAGAATAATGGTTGTTCTATTTATATGAATAATATCTTTTATGGTCATGCACTTTTGAAGAGTGGTCTATTCTTGTTGAATCTCGAAGATAGTAATACACATATTCATAATGTAGAAGTCAAAAGATGCAAAGTTAATAATGATAGTGCAACTTATTTGTGGCACTGCCGTTTAGGTCATATCGGTGTAAAGCGCATGAAGAAACTCCATACTGATGGGCTTTTGGAATCACTTGATTATGAATCACTTGGTACTTGCGAACCGTGCCTCATAGGCAAGATGACTAAAACACCGTTCTCCGGTACTATGGAGAGAGCAACAGATTTGTTGGAAATCATACATACCGATGTATGTGGTCCGATGAATATTGAAGCTCGTGGCGGATATCGTTATTTTCTCACCTTCACAGATGATTTAAGCAGATATGGGTATATCTACTTAATGAAACATAAGTCTGAAACATTTGAAAAGTTCAAGGAATTTCAGAGTGAAGTTGAAAATCATCGTAACAAGAAAATAAAATTTCTACGATCTGATCGTGGAGGAGAATATTTGAGTTACGAGTTTGGTGTACATTTGAAAAATTGTGGAATAGTTTCGCAACTCACGCCACCCGGAACACCACAGTGAAATGGTGTGTCCGAACGTCGTAATCGTACTTTACTAGATATGGTGCGATCTATGATGTCTCTTACTGATTTACCGCTATCGTTTTGGGGTTATGCTTTAGAGACGGCCGCATTCACGTTAAATAGGGCACCATCAAAATCCGTTGAGACGACGCCTTATGAACTATGGTTTGGCAAGAAACCAAAGTTGTCGTTTCTTAAAGTTTGGGGCTGCGATGCTTATGTGAAAAGGCTTCAACCTGATAAGCTCGAACCCAAAGCGGAGAAATGTGTCTTCATAGGATACCCAAATGAAACTGTTGGGTATACCTTCTATCACAGATCCGAAGGCAAGATATTCGTTGCTAAGAATGGATCATTTCTAGAGAAGGAGTTTATCTCGAAAGAAGTGAGTGGGAGGAAAGTAGAACTTGACGAGGTAGCTATACCTGCTCCCTTATTGGAAAATAGTACATCACAGAAAACTGTTTCTGCGACACCTATACCAATCAGTGAGGAAGCTAATGATGAAGATCATGAAACTTCAGAGCAAGATTCTACTGAACCACGTAGATCAACCAGAGTGAGATCCGCACCGGAGTGGTACGGTAATCCAGTTCTGGAAGTCATGCTACTAGATCATGATGAACCTACGAACTATGAAGAAGCGATGGTGAGCCCAGATTCCGCAAAGTGGCTTGAGGCCATGAAATCTGAGATGGGATCCATGTATGAGAACAAAGTATGGACTTTGGTTGACTTGCCCGATGATCGGCAAGCAATTGAGAATAAATGGATCTTCAAGAAAAAGACTGACACTGACGGTAATGTTACTGTCTATAAAGCTCGACTTGTCGTAAAAGGTTTTCGACAAGTTCAAGGGGTTGACTACGATGAGACTTTCTCACCCGTAGCGATGCTTAAGTCCGTCAGAATTATGTTAGCAATTGCCGCATTTTATGATTATGAAATATGGCAGATGGATGTCAAAACTGCATTCTTGAATGGATTCCTGCAAGAAGAGTTGTATATGATACAACCAGAAGGTTTTGTCGATCCAAAAGGAGCTAACAAAGTATGCAAACTCCAGCGATCCATTTATGGACTGGTGCAAGCATCTTGGAGTTGGAATAAACGCTTTGATAGTGTGATCAAAGCATTTGGCTTTATACAGACTTTTGGAGAAGCCTGTATTTACAAGAAAGTGAGTGGGAGCTCTGTAGCATTTCTGATATTATATGTGGATGACATATTGCTGATTGGAAATGATATAGAATTTCTGGATAGCATAAAGGGATACTTGAATAAAAGTTTTTCGATGAAAGACCTCGGGGAAGCTGCTTACATATTAGGCATAAAGATCTATAGAGATAGATCAAAACGCTTAATTGGACTTTCACAGAGCACATACCTTGACAAGATTTTGAAGAAGTTCAAAATGGATCAAGCAAAGAAAGGGTTCTTGCCTGTGTTACAAGGTGTGAAGTTGAGTCAAACTCAATGCCCGACCACTGCAGAAGATAGAGAAAAAATGAAAGATGTTCCCTATGCTTCAGCCATAGGCTCTATCATGTATGCAATGCTGTGTACCAGACCTGATGTGTGCCTTGCTATAAGTTTAGCAGGGAGGTACCAAAGTAATCCAGGAGTGGATCACTGGACAGCGGTCAAGAATATCCTGAAATACCTGAAAAGGACTAAGGATATGTTTCTCGTATATGGAGGTGACAAAGAGCTCACCGTAAGAGGTTACGTTGATGCAAGCTTTGACACTGATCCGGACGATTCTAAATCGCAAACCGGATACGTGTTTACTTTAAACGGTGGAGCTGTCAGTTGGTGCAGTTCTAAACAAAGCGTCGTAGTGGGATCTACATGTGAAGCAGAGTACATTGCTGCTTCGGAAGCAGCAAACGAAGGAGTCTGGATGAAGGAGTTCATATCCGATCTAGGTGTCATACCTAGTGCATCGGGTCCAATGAAAATCTTCTGTGACAATACTGGTGCAATTGCCTTGGCAAAGGAATCCAGGTTTCACAAAAGAACCAAACACATCAAGAGACGCTTCAACTCCATCCGGGATTTTGTCCAGGTGGGAGACATAGAGATTTGCAAGATACATACGGATCTGAATGTTGCAGACCCGTTGACTAAGCCTCTTCCACGAGCAAAACATGATCAGCACCAAGGCTCCATGGGTGTTAGAATCATTACTGTGTAATCTAGATTATTGACTCTAGTGCAAGTGGGAGACTGAAGGAAATATGCCCTAGAGGCAATAATAAAGTTATTATTTATTTCCTTACTTCATGATAAATGTTTATTATTCATGCTAGAATTGTATTAACCGGAAACATAATACATGTGTGAATACATAGACCAACAGAGTGTCACTAGTATGCCTCTACTTGACTAGCTCGTTAATCAAAGATGGTTATGTTTCCTAACCATGAACAAGGAGTTGTTATTTGATTAACGAGGTCACATCATTAGTAGAATGATCTGATTGACATGACCCATTTCATTAGCTTAGCACCCGATCGTTTAGTATGTTGCTATTGCTTTCTTCATGACTTATACATGTTCCTATAACTATGAGATTATGCAACTCCCGTTTACCGGAGGAACACTTTGGGTACTACCAAACGTCACAACGTAACTGGGTGATTATAAAGGAGTACTACAGGTGTCTCCAATGGTAAATGTTGGGTTGGCGTATTTCGAGATTAGGGTTTGTCACTCCGATTGTCGGAGAGGTAACTCTGGGCCCTCTCGGTAATGCACATCACATAAGCCTTGCAAGCACTGCAACTAATAAGTTAGTTGTGAGATGATGTATTACGGAACGAGTAAAGAGACTTGCCGGTAACGAGATTGAACTAGGTATTGGATACCGACGATCGAATCTCGGGCAAGTAACATACCGATGACAAAGGGAACAACGTATGTTGTTATGCGGTCTGACCGATAAAGATCTTCGTAGAATATGTAGGAGCCAATATGGGCATCCAGGTCCCGCTATTGGTTATTGACCGGAGACGTGTCTCGGTCATGTCTACATTGTTCTCGAACCGTAGGGTCCGCACGCTTAAACGTTACGATGACAGTTATTATGAGTTTATGCATTTTGATGTACCGAAGGTTGTTCGGAGTCCCGGATGAGATCACGGACATGACGAGGAGTCTCGAAATGGTCGAGACATAAAGATTGATATATTGGAAGCCTATGTTTGGACACCGGAAGTGTTCCGGGTGAAATCGGGATTTTACCGGAATACCGGGAGGGTTATCGGAACCCCCCGGGAGGCTAATGGGCCTATTGGGCCTTAGTGGAAAAGAGAAAAGAGGCAGCCCACAAGCTGGCCGGCGCCCCCCCTTTCCCCAAGTCCTTGTAGGACTAGGAGAAGTGGGCCGGCCCCCTCTCTTCTCTTTCCCCCCTTGAGTCCTAATTGGAATAGGATTGAGGGGGGGAGTCCTACTCCCGGTGGGAGTAGGACTCCTCCTGCGCCCTCTCCCCCTAGCCGGCCGAACCCCCTCCCCTGGTCCTTTATATACGGGGGCAGGGGGCACCCCAAGACACACAACTTGATCCTTGAGATCTTTCCTTAGCCGTGTGCGGTGCCCCATGCCACCAAATTCCACCTCGATCGTACCGTTGTAGTGCTTAGGCGAAGCCCTGCGTCGGTAGTACATCAAGATCGTCATCACACCGTCGTGCTGACGGAACTCTTCCTCGACGCTTTGCTGGATCGGAGCCCGAGGAACGTCATCGAGCTGAACGTGTGCTAAGAACTCGGAGGTGCCGGAGTAACGGTACTTGGATCGGTCGGATCGGGAAGAAGACGTACGACTACTTCCTCTATGTTGTGTGATCGCTTCCGCAGTCGGTCTGCGTTGGTACGTAGACAACACTCTCCCCTCTCGTTGCTGTGCATCACCATGATCTTGCGTGTGCGTAGGAAATTTTTTGAAATTACTGCGTTCCCCAACAGGCGCAGGAGGCGGCGACGGGTGACGTGTCGCCTCTGGATTGGCTGGAGCGACGTGGCAGCGGCGGCGGACATGTCCGATGGCGGAACGGACATGTCCGGCTATGGGAGGAGGAAGATGACTAGGGTTAGACTGCGAGAATTTTCGGGGAGAGCCGCATATTTATAGGTAGAGGGAGCTAGGAGAGTCCAAATGAGGTGTGGTTTTCGGCCACGCGATCGTGATCGAACGGCCTAGATGATGGAAAGGGTTTAGATGGGTTTTGGGCCACTTTGGAGGGGTGTTGGGCTGCAACACACATGAGGCCTTTTCGGTCCCTCGGTTAACCGTTGGAGTATCAAACAAAGTCCAAATGGCACGAAACTTGACAGGCGGTCTACCGGTAGTAAACCAAGGGCGCATGACAATTCTCGGTCCAATCTGAGAACGTTTAACACCCGCACATGAAAAGAGGTAGAAAGGGACACCGGAGGACATAGGAGCGCCGGATTGCAAAACGGACAACGGGGAAAATGCTCAGATGTAAGAGACGAACATGTATGCAAATGCGATGCACATGATGACATGATATGAAATGCATGACACGCAAGCAAATGACATGGCAACCGCAGCGAATAACTGGAAGACACCTGGCACAACGGTCTCAGGGCGTTACAATTTGGTAGTGTTAACAGATGATTTGCAATACGATATATTGATTGGGGTGCTGGTGCACGCATATATAATACAAGGGAAGACCTCTACCTCAACTATACAAGACTAGGAGGTGGGCCACAACTCCAATACACGTGCAATACAAAATACATACTCAACACCCCCCCCCCCCGCAGTCGAAGCGTCGCAGGAGACACAGAGACTGGACCGAAACTCGTCAAAGACGGGAGTAGGCAATCCCTTAGTCATCACATCAGCAAACTGTTGCGTCGTCGGCATGTGAAGAACCCGAACACGGCCAAGGGCAACCTGCTCGCGCACGAAGTGAATATCAAGCTCAATATGCTTCGTCCATCGATGGTGCTTCGGGTTGGCGGAGAGGTAGACCGCGCTTACGTTATCGCAGTAGACAAGAGTAGCCTTGTGAACATCACAAAGCAACTCTTGGAGCAGCTTCGGCCACGGCATTGGCCACGACACGATACTCTACCTCGGCGCTGGAGCGGGAGACCGTGGGCTGCCGCTTCGATGACCAAGAGATCAATGAGGGCCCAAGGTAGATGCAATAGCCTGACATAGAGCGTCGCGTGTCGGGGCAGCCAGCCCAATCGGCATCCGAGTAGGCCACGAGGTCGGTGGAGGTGGAGGCGGAGGCCGTCAGGGTGAGTCCCAAGGACATGGTGCCGCGTATGTAATGGAGAATACGCTTCACCAGAATCCAATGAGAGTCACGAGGGGCGTGCATATGAAGGCACACCTGCTGAACGGCGTACTGCAGGTCGGGGCGAGTCAGCGTCAAGTACTGTAAAGCACCGACGATAGAGCGATAAAACGCTCCATCAGACGCGAGAGACCCCTCCAGAGCAGAGACCTTCACCTTCGTGTCGACGGGGGTGGGCGCCGACTTGCAGTTAAGCATACCGGCACACTCAAGGAGCTCGTGGGCGTACTTCTGCTGATGCAGAAAGAAACCGTCAGCCCGACGGATCACCTCGATGCCGAGAAAGTAGTGCAGGGGCCCCAAGTCCTTGAGGGCGAACTCATCACGAAGACGAGCAGTCAGCCGCTGAAGGAGATCGGGGGCGGACGCCGTGAGGATGATGTCGTCGACGTAGAGAAACAGATATGCAGTGTCAGCTCCCTGATGATACACAAAGAGTGAGGCATCAGAGCGAGTGTACCGAAAGCCCAGAGACTGCAGGAAGGCTGCGAACGCTGGTACCAAGCCCGAGGCACCTGCTTCAACCCATAAAGAGAGCGGGAGAGCAAGCACACGAAGTCGGGGTGCTCAGCGTCGACGAACCAGTAGGCTACTCACAGAACACCTGCTCGGCGAGATGACCATGCAAGAAAGCATTGGAAACGTCCAACTGATTCACAGGCCAGGCGCGCGAGATGGCTAGCAGAAGAACAGCGCGGATCGTGCCCAGTTTCACAACCGGGGCGAAGGTGTCGGTGAAGTCCACGCCCGCGCGCTGCCGAAAACCACGAACCACCCATCGCGCCTTGTAGCGCTCAAGAGAACCTTCCGGGCGAGTCTTGTGGCGAAACACCCACTTGCCAGAGATGATGTTGGCTCAGGGGGGGGGGGGGGGTCGCGGAACAAGCTGCCACGTGCGGTTGCGCTGTAGGGCGTCGAACTCCTCCTGCATCACAGCCAGCCAATGGGGATCCCGAAGGGCAGCACGAGCGGAGGAGGGGATGGGTGATGGCGTCGATGTCGAGGCAGCGCACACATACTCGTCGGAAGAGTAGCGCGTGCTCGGCCGATGCACTCATGCACGGGCACGGGTAGTCACGCGGAGTGGCGGAGCAACCGGACCGGCGATGGCGGCGGGCACCGCAGCGGCGGGGGCCATGGCCATGACGGGTGTACCCGCGGCAGCGGGGACCGCGGCGTCAGGGGCCACGGCGGTGGGGGCCTGTTGGGGAACGTAGCAGAAATTCAAAATTTTCCTACGTGTCACCAAGATCTATCTATGGAGAAACCAGCAACGAGGGGAAGGAGAGTGCATCTACATACCCTTGTAGATCGCTAAGCGGAAGCGTTCAAGAGAACGGGGTTGAAGGAGTCATACTCGTCATGATCCAAATCACCGGAGATCCTAGTGCCGAACGGACGGCACCTCCACGTTCAACACACGTACAGCCCGGTGACGTCTCCCATGCCTTGATCCAGCAAGGAGAGAGGGAGAGGTTGAGGAAGACTCCATCCAGCAGCAGCACAACGGCGTGGTGGTGGTGGAGGAGCGTGGTGATCCGGCAGGGCTTCACCAAGCACCGCGAGATATGAGGAGAAAGAGAGGTAGGGCTGCGCCAAGGAGAGGTCAAAAACTCATGTATTGGCAGCCCCAAGTCCTCAAGTATATATAGGGGAGAGGGAGGGGTGCGCCCCACCTAGGGTTCCACCCTAGGGGCGGCGGCCAGCCCCAATCCCATCTAGGGTGGCGGCCAAGTGGAGGGGAGAGGGAGGCGCACCAGGCATGGGCCCTAAGGCCCATCTGCCCTTAGGGTTTGCCCCCCCTCCTCCCCTTAGGCGCCTTGGGCCCTTGTGGGGGGGGGCGCACCAGCCCACCTGGGGCTGGTCCCCTCCCACACTTGGCCCATGCAGCCCTCCGGGGCTTGTGGCCCCACTTGGTGGACCCCCGGGACCCTCCCGGTGGTCCCGGTACGTTACCGATAAAACCCGAAACTTTTCCGGTGACCAAAACAGGACTTCCCACATATAAATCTTTACCTCCAGACCATTCCGGAACTCCTCGTGACGTCCGGGACTCCGAACAGCATTCGGTAACCACATACAAACTTCCTTTATAACCCTAGCGTCATCGAACCTTAAGTGTGTAGACCCTACGGGTTCGGGAGACATGCAGACATGACCGAGATGACTCTCCGGTCAATAACCAACAACGGGATCTGGATACCTATGTTGGCTCCCACATGTTCCACGATGATCTCATCGGATGAACCACGATGTCAAGGACTTAATCAATCCCGTATACAATTCCCTTTGTCCATCGGTACGATACTTGCCCGAGATTCGATCGTCGGTATCCCGATACCTTGTTCAATCTCGTTACCGGCAAGTCTCTTTACTCGTTCCGTAACACATCATCCCGTGATCAACTCCTTGATCACATTGTGCACATTATGATGATGTCCTACCGAGTGGGCCCAGAGATACCTCTCCATTTACACGGAGTGACAAATCCCAGTCTCGATTCGTGCCAACCCAACAGACACTTTCGGAGATACCTGTAGTGTACCTTTATAGCCACCCAGTTACGTTGTGACGTTTGGCACACCCAAAGCACTCCTACGGTATTCGGGAGTTGCACAATCTCATGGTCTAAGGAAATGATACTTGACATTAGAAAAGCTTTAGCATACGAACTACATGATCTTGTGCTAGGCTTAGGATTGGGTCATGTCCATCACATCAGTCTCCTAATGATGTGATCCCGTTATCAATGACATCCAATGTCCATGGTCAGGAAACCGTAACCATCTATTGATCAACGAGCTAGTCAACTAGAGGCTTACTAGGGACATGGTGTTGTCTATGTATCCACACATGTATCTGAGTTTCCTATCAATACAATTCTAGCATGGATAATAAACGATTATCATGAACAAGGAAAAATAATAATCATCAATTTATTATTGCCTCTAGGGCATATTTCCAACAGGGCCGTGGTGGCGGCATCGGCAATAGAGCCAGCAGCAGAGGGGGCGACGGGCGAGGTCGGGGTCGAGCCCGTCGCAGGGGTGACGACGCCAACCGGGGTGGCGGGCGGTGTGCCCACCAGCTCAACCTCGTAGGAGGGAGCCGGGGACCCGAGGGTCCGGTCAGACTCAACCTCGGGGGAAGGAGTCGAGAACCCGGGAGGGGGCGGCGGTAGACGCCGGGTCGTGGGGGCCGACGGGGATGGCCGCCGCACATCGCTCCAGGTAGGGGCGCGGGGGTCGGCGCCGAAGAATCTGCGGCCCGAGGAACCTGAAAAAACGGGAACACCGTCTCGACAAAATACATGTGCCTCGAGGTGTACACACGATGAGTGACATGATCATAGCACCGGTAACCTTTGGTGTTGGGAGGGTAGCCAAGGAAGACGCATGGGACGGATCGGGGTGCGAGCTTGTGTGGCGTGGTGGACGCGGTGCTAGGATAACAGGGACACCCAAAGATGCGGAGACCATCATAGGATGGTGGTGTACCGAAGAGAAGGTGATGAGGGGCGTAGTTCCACCGAGGACGACACGGACGAATGTTAACTAAAAGAGTGGCGGTGGCGAGAGCATCGGGCCAGAACCGAGCGGGCACGTTAGCATGAAAGAGCAATGTGCGAACGCAGTCATTAAGAGTGCGGAGAATGCGCTCGGCGCGGCCGTTCTGCTGTGAGGTGTAGGGGCAAGTCAGGCGGAAGATGGTGCCATGAGATGCGAGAAGTGAGCGAAGAGCGACATTGTCAAACTCTTTTCCGTTATCAGTTTGGAGTGCAAGTATGGGGCGAAGGTGACATAGGAATAAAAGGCGGTGAGTGTGGCTAAAGCATCAGATTTACGACGAAGGGGAAAAGTCCACACATAATGAGAATAATCATCTAAAATCACCAAATAGTATAGATAGTCCGTGTTACTCGCAACGGGAGACGTCCAAACATCACTATGAATCAACTGAAACGGAAAAGTGGAAACTGAAGTAGACGCACTAAAGGGAAGACGAACGTGCTTGCCCAAACGACAAGCCTCACAAGTATGCTCGTCGAGCTTATTACAAGAGAAAGAAAAACTCCGAAGAATCTGACGCAAAACGGCAGGGTTGGGGTGGCCCAAGCGAGCATGCCAAAGGTTGATGCCGGCGGAGAGGGCGACGGGTGTGGAAGTGGAGGCGCCGGCATGCACGGGGTAAAGCTCGTCAGGGCTATCACATCGGTGAAGCACCATCCGGGTACGGGCATCCTTCACAGAAAAACCAACGCCATCAAATTCAACAGTAAGAGGATTCTCACGAGTAAGACGACGAACAGAGACTAAGCTAGTGACTAAGTCAGGTGAAACAAGAACATTAGACATAGTGATAGGTGTGGAATTAGAAGGAAAACTAGTGCTACCGACATGGGTGATAGGTAAAGAGGAACCGTTGACAACGGTGATACGAGTAGGAGTGTGAACTAGAGTGGAAGAGGATAGGTTATCGGAATGAGCTGTCATGTGCGCAGTAGCACCCGAGTCCATGTACCAGTCGCCTCCACCACCATAGTTACTCGGCGACGGCGCCGAGTGTAGGGCGGCCATGAGGGCGGGGTCCAACGACACAGGCGCCGGCGACGGTAGCTGGCCTCCATAGGGCGGCGCCTAGGTGGGCGCGCCGTAGCCACCGAGGGGTGGCGGCGTGAGCGGGGCACCGAAGGGCTGGTAGGGGGCGCCGACGAACGCCTGGTGGCCTGCTAGACGGGGGCCAAGGAGACCTGATGCAGGAGCCCGCGGGACGGGCATGTGATAGGCGTGGACAACGCCCGTCCACGGGTTCTCCCCGGCGGCCCACAGTGGAGGCGGCTGCTGGTAGCGGGGCGCACCCCCCGCGCCCTGCGCCTGCTGCTGCGGCTGCTGCTGGCGGCGGCCCCCGCCACCCCGCCTATTGCGCCGGCCCTCGCCAACCCGCCTGTTGCACCAGCCCCCGCCACCTTGTGGCTGCTGGGGAGGCGCTGGGGGCGCTGGCGGCAACGGGTAGTAGCCGGCGGGTGCTGGCGGCGCTGGCTGGCGGGGGGCGGCCGGAGGAGCAGGGCCGCCGCGGGTGGTACCGGCGGTGAGAGCGGTGTGCTGGACCCGCTGCTTCAGCTTCGTCATCCGGCGCTCCTCAAGTTTGAGGTACGCGACGACGCGCTGGAAAGTGGGTTGCGGCAGTAGGGTGAGGTTGGACGCCGCGTTGCCGAAGTCCTCATTAAGACCGGCGGTGAGGGTGCTCGGCATGAGGTCGTCAGAGACCTTAGCACCGATGTCGCGAAGCTCGTCGGCGAGCATCTTGAGCCTCATGCAGTACTCGTCGATGGTGGAGTTGTCTTGGTGACAACCTAAGAACTCCTGCTGCAAGAAAACAAGGCGATGGAGTTTGTTGTCGGTGAAGAGCGCGTTGATCGTGGCCCACACGGTGCAGGCGTCGTCGTCCTCGGCAACGACCGCATGGAAGATGTCCTTTGAGACCGTCTGATAGAACCAACGGATGATCGTGGCCTCGATGGCGGACCACTCCGGGTCGCCACACATGTACGCGCTGTCCACGAAACCGTCGATATGCTCCGTGAGATAGTATTCGCGGAAGACGAGGTTGAAGTAGGTCTTCCACGCGTAGTATGATGTGCTGGAGCTGTCGAGACGGATGGGGACCCGGATCTCAATATTGAGGTCACGGATGGCGGCGGCGGAGGGCTCGGGACCAGCGAACGGGTTGGACGAGTGGGTGGTGGAGGAGCCGGGGGAGGAGGGCCACGACATGACGGCAGCGTGCGGGGTAGCGGCTAGGGTTAGGGTTGGGAAAGGAGATGGCAGCGGCGGGGGGGGGGGGCAGCAGCGGGAGACGGCACGGCGGCTAGCGATGCGTCAACGTGGCTTGCGAGCGGGATGGAAAAGCAGGGTCGCGAGGCGCACGGGAGCAGCGGCGTAGCTAGCTAGCAATGGGTCAACGGGCGCGGCCGACCAGCGACGTAGCTAGCTAGCGATGGGTCAACAGGCGTGGCTGACCAACGGCTGGTTAGCGGAGCGTCGCGAGGCGCGCTAGTTGCGGAAGCAAGGCCCTGGCGACGGCGGCGTGGGAAGTAGGTGGAGGGACGCGGCGGCGGCAGGGCGGAGGTGGGGTGCGGCGGCGGCGGCTGACCCTAGGGTTAGACCGGAGAGGATGATACCATGTTAACAGATAATTTGCAATACGATATATTGATTGGGATGCTGATGCACGCATATATAATACAAAGGAAGACCTCTACCTCAACTATACAAGACTAGGAGGTGGGCCACAACTCCAATACACGTGCAATACAAAATACATACTCAACAGGTAGTTTAGGATTTATATCGTCTTCTATCTTATCTGCAGAAGAGATTTTTTGCCCTTCAAATTTTGTACTCAATATATACTCGTCCTCGAGGCTCATTAATACATCCATCATATTCTACCAATCCCCCGCTCTCTCTCCTAACATGGTATCAGCCTAACCGATCAAACTCTATTCACTGCCCGTCGCTTCCGCTCCACGCCACCCCCGGGGCAGTCGGCCTCCATGACCACCATGGGGGACCGCGTCGCCCATAATTAGGGTTCGCCCGCCGGCCATGTTGACCGGCTGCCCTAGAGTGTCTTTTTTCAAGCCTTTGCTCCGGATTTTTCTCTCTCCCGCCGGTCACCTTAATCGGTGTTTTTCTTTTTGGTTTTTCGATCTATGCTTGATCGGTCTGCGTCACTCGCCGCCGCCGTCGACCCCTGTGCGCCTCTACTTCGACCCCGGCGCAACCAGCCGGCTTCTCCTCTGACCCGGTGGCCACACGCGACGAGGCAACCCGTCAGGGCCAGCCGTCGTCCGCGCGTCGGACCGCCCGTCGCCCTGCGCCGGCCATCTCCGCCCTGCTCCGACCGGGACTCCTGCATCGCCCCGACCCAGCGGTCTCGCGCCTTGCGGCGGCTCATCATCGCCGCCGTTCGCGCGCCGGCTCACCCATCGATCCACGCCACTCGCCTACGCCACGTCTGCACGGCCGCCCTGCGGTCTGCCTCGCCGGCCTCGTCCCCGGATGCGCTAGGCTCGTCGGCTGCCTCAGCTCGGGCGCCGTTGGTATGTTGGTCCCTCGGGCCTCCCTGCCAGGGCGCCAGCGCTGTTTTGGCAGCCCGGGTCCCAGCGTTGATGCGCTCGTTCGCACATCATCCGTCATAGTCAGCCCCATCTTGGACTCCGCCGCCAACCCGCCTCCACCGAGCGGCGTCCCTGATCTCGTGCGCGATCGACTTGATCACCCGCTCGTCGCCACGATCCGCTTCATCTACACCGACCAAGAGTCAAATCTTGAGCAAGAACGATGGAAAATACAAGCAGGAATCAAGCATGGGCAAAAAATGTAGGAGGAAGGAATTCTTGTCAGAAATCATTGCAGGCGGGCCGTCGGCCGCTATGCGAGTGCTACAGATGTCATCTTTGACCATGAAGGTAGCCATGAACGTCGCACGTGGAAGCCGTGCAGAAAACGTCACTCTGCAGTCGAGCTCCTCGTCAAGCCGACGCCTCTCCGCGTTGCTCTCCGATCGCCGGCAACACGTCGACGAGTTCGTCCGCGGCCGCTGTCACCCGCCTCCACCATGAACGTCGCCTGTCGCGGTGTGCCCGAGCTCAAGCTGCATCCGTCGTGCCGTGGGAGCAACGATGTCCGCGCCCACCATGAGTTCCTGCGTCTAGCACCGTCCTATGACGGTGTTGCTGCTCGTTGTCCCGCGCCGGCGTGTTGCTGCTCGCTGTCCGTATCCACCGTGAGTTTTCGCGTCCGGTGGCGGCATGTGGTGAATTTCTGCAACAAAGTCTTTGTTGCAAAAGAAAAAGTAAAAGAACCTATGTTGCAAAAAAAATCCAACAAGATCTCTATTACAAAATAATAATAATTACAATAAGACCTTTGTTGCAAAAAAATGTAACATGACCTATGTTGCAAAAATAATATATAACTTGACCTATGTTGCAAAATTTCTGATAAAAGATGACGCTCGACCGCTCAATCCATCAGATTTGACGCCCGTGAGGTGGCGGATTTTTTAAAAAGATCCGTCGTCCGACGCGTAGCAGCGCCCAAAACTTTTAGGATAGAGAAGTTTCTTTTAGCATCAGTACAAACACAAGCGCTCATATACACGCGCATACACTCATCCCTATGAACGCACACACGCACACCCTACCCCTATGAGCACCTCCGAAAGACTGAGCCGGCATATCATCTTGAGATTTAGAAAGTCACGGTAGGCACCTCGTCGTCGATGGGAACGTCTCCTCCCACTGAAAGCGCATCACCGGAAATCCTGAAATAAATCCAGGATTAATGCGAGCACCAGGATTTGAACCCCTGGTGGGTTGGGGATACTACTGTCTACTTAACCAACTCAACCACAGGTTGATTCACAGGATAGAGAAATTATTGAGGAATTGATAGTGTGCGTTTTTTTTCAACATCTGATTTTTGAAAGAAAAGGGGTGAATCTGCTAGAAGTTGCTCCTAAGGGATGTGCGACAAGTCCATTTGCCTTTCAAATTTCAGAACCACGGCGTCCGCTTTTCAGTTTAGGAAACCCTAAACCCTAGCCCCCTCTCCCCACTCCCATGGCGCCGCCGTCGCAACTGGTTCTTGCGGCCTCCTCCACCGACGCCGGCGTGGCCGCGTGGGACCTCCGCACGGGGGCCGAGGCCATCCGCCACCGCCCCTGCGCCTCCCGGCCACGTGCCATCGCCGCCGTCGCCGGCCGTTTCCTCGCCGCCGCCCAAGTGGCCGCCGGCAACTCCGCCCCCATCCACTACTACCACTGGGACAAGGTAAGCATTCTTCACAAACCGGACTTCATTTACTTGAACTCGAAACCCTAGGCTGAGCTTGTGTTGTCGGTTCCTGTTGCAGCCTCAGGTGGCTGTGAAGAGCTTCCCCGCCGAGCCAATCCGCGCGCTCATTGCTGATCCGGAGGGGAACTATCTCATCGGCGGCGGTGTGTCCGGTGACATATTCTTTTGGGAGGTGAGGGGATTGTGGTTTCTAGGTGGTGTGGTGGGAACTGTTATTGAAAAGTTGTTCCAGCTTACACATGTTAAATTTTGTGTGCTTTGTGTAGGTGGCCAGTGGAGAGCTGCTTGTCCGATGGCATGCTCACTATCGTGATGTTAGGTGCCTTGCCCTGTATGACATGTTGCTTGTCTCGGCGTCCGAGGATGGGAGCATCAAAGTTTGGGATCTTCTCACGTATGTAGTCTGATGAGGGTAAAAGTTGGGTGAACTATTTTGTATTTTGTTTGACCGGGTTAATTGGTGTTGATTGCAGGATGCTTGATGAGCAATCAAGGTTTGAGGCAAAGACGCCATACCTATACAACTTTAATCAGCACACACTTCCTGTAACTGATATTGCTTGTTTTCATGGAGCAATTGCTTTGTCATCTTCAGAGGACCGTACATGTAAAGTGCGTGCTCAATTACTTCTTTTGCTTTTTAATTGTGAGATAACGAAGGATCTCAATGCTCATATATTTGTTATCTTTCCTCAGATATGGAGCCTATCAGAGGGCAGGATGCTGAGAAGTATTTCATTTCCTGCTATCATTGATTCTGTCGAAATAGACCCAAGAAGTCATATTTTCTATGCTGGTGGTAGAGATGGAAAGATATATGTTACTGCTATGGGTGTTGATGTCTCCTCTCAGGGCCGCGATGATTCGTCTATTCTCGGTATTCTGGATGACCACAGGTTTGCTTACTGTCCTAGTTTTTCCTCAGTGTGTCTCTTTTATCACGTGATGTAAGTAGCTCCAATATGTAGATCAGAAATTCTCTTATTGTCATCTATGAGTAGACTAGTTAAAAAATTGTCTTGTTTGCTTGCGCTGTAACTGGGCTTGAAATCTGAATTTGCCTTCACTCTCTGGCTAAATCAATGCAGCTTATTTTGTTGTTCCTGTTGTTTTACTTTGCTTGATTTTCTATTTATGCTATAATTTTGCACCCTAGTATTAGTGAATTATAATCGATATGCCTAAAATGTGTTATTGTGTTGTATGCAAATATGCTTATCAATATCTGGCTGTTGCTTTTGATATCAACTATATATCAGAGTAAGCATTATTCTAACTTGTGGAAAGTTAGTTCACCTCGGTATCAGTACTGTGCAGAAGATGGCTAGACGGCATGCCATGAAGGGAATTGGGCTATTAAAAGGGGAGATGCACTTGATTGTAGTGAGAGGACTATAAGGGTTGACAAATGACATATATAGATGAGAAATCTATTTGAGGCTTGTCCTTTGCTGAATTACATGCCAGTAGCTATGAGGACTCAACCCTAGTACTCGTAACTTAACTCACTTGTCCTTGCTTTGACCTAGTGACTTACTAACCTCTACTAGATGTGAAGTAGGTCTGAAAAATATACCAATTGAACTCTCCTTCTGGATGCTATATCTGAGTTGCAGGAGGACTGTCGCTGCCCCATGGGCTGCACATCCTTCCTGTTGCTGCTGCCCCTGTTTTAGTCTGCTGGTGCACTTCTGGCGATAAGCTGGGAAAAGTGAGCCAATAAGCTGCTTGGTCCATGAACTTGAAGTTGTAAACAAAAATGTTTGAATGGTCTCTTGATCAAGGAGAATATGTCCTGTTAACTGGTACCAGATTTGATGTTGCTGTGCTGCGCTTGGGCACTGTTATAGGCACCTGGGAGCAATAAAGAAATGTGCAGTAACTGTTATTCACTTCCAATCGAATATTGCTTGAACTTATATAATGTTATTCGACCAATACTTCATAATTCATCATATATAGTTTAGTCTACCGTCTACTGGAGATATATGTACTTTGGTTAGCAGTGCAAGATAAACTAAGATCTCAACAAATACCTCTGCTGTTTAGTTTGAGTCGCTTCATTACAAATATTCTGTTATTTGTGTTGCAAAATTTCTTTAATTGATGTTGGTGATTTGTGTAATTTGTTCAGCAAGGCGGTAACGAGCTTAGCATCAAGTACAGATGGCCTTCTACTAGTCTCTGGTTCGGAGGATGGTAATGTTCGGGTTTGGGATACCAGACGTCAGCAAGTAACCCGAAAATTCAAACACTCCCAAGGTTCATAGTTTATTTCCACACTTGAACCTTGCTCTTCAGACCTCACGTAGAAAATGTGAAAAGTTCGAACCTGTTTGATAAGTATTTTGCATTATCGTTCACTATGAGTTGGTCTTTTTTTCTGTGTGAGAAGTTGGTGGTTGTGGCCATGCTTAATTGTGACTAGTAGGAACACTCCTGTTAGAAAAAGCAATTGAGATGTGGTATTTAATGCTGGCCCCTTCAGTGGATTGACACGGAAGTCTATTTTGTTGCCTTTCTTGATTGTAGCATGCTTAATGGTGACTAGAAAGTAGAACCATTCCTATCAGAAAAAGGAAATGAAATGGTATTAAACTGCACCTCCAATAGATTGACACACGTCTAGTTTGTTACCTTCGTAGCATTGGTTGTACTTTTACCACCATTATTCCATTAAATTCGTATATCTAAAACATTTGAAGTTTGCATACTGGTGTACAGGGAGAAAGTTTGAGCATATTTAATTTAAGGTAGTTATTAAAAGATACAAGGGCAAATTTGTATTTGGATACTTCCTGTAGTGTAGGGCCATATCGAGTTAATCTTCTGTAGTATCACGGCAGACCCAAAGCCAAGTCCTACCTTTTCCTAAACGGCGGTGGCAAGTGTTCAACTGTTCATTTGATCTGTGTGAGAGTTTGTAATTCATGCTGGAGAACATGTCATTGTACGTCCTTCATGCACGCACGATGGAACCATTGAATTTTTGTTGTGCACAATAGCCTCAGTAACAAGGGATATGCTATAACAGCACAGCACGCTGGTGCAACTGATTGTGGTGTAGCAAGGGTATGTTGGAGAACTGTTGTTTCTGTGATTAATTTCCTTGCCATGTTTGATGAGTAAAAACCCGAACAGAGGAAAGCAATGAGCGATCAATAGCAGTAGGGAGTAACAGGTGGCTAACTGCATACATTATTTTGCGATTACCAGTGACTTTCACCATTCATTTACTTGAATCGGTTGTTTTGCTTGACAATGATATAAATGTACGCAATGAACCTCTGGAGAATGAACAAAATGAATGCCCCTTTACGACTCAAGTGATGCAACTGTTTAGGTGCTTTGGTACTTTATTTTTGTTTATAGACATCAGTTTTTCAAATGTGGACCACTGAAGCCAATCACCCTTTCGTTTGAGGTTCATCACTTATAAAATACTCCCTCTGTAAACTAATATAAGAGCGTTTAGATCACTACTTTAGTGATCTATACACTCTTATACTCCCTCCGTCCGGAAATACTTGTCGCAAAAATGCATAAAAATAGATGTATCTAGAACTAAAATACATCTAGATACATCCATTTCTCCGACAAGTATTTCCGGACGGAGGGAGTATTAGTTTACGGAGGGAGTACCATATATTCCATGGTGCACTCACATTTGCTTTCTGAGCCTGTTTGAATTGATTGTCATGCTGTAATGTTTTATCATACCATTTAGCTATGCATATAATTTCTGAATCATGCCTAGGGAAATTAGTCTTCTGAGATTTTGATAAAAATCCTGTCTCACAGGTCCAGTAACTAATGTTCTCATAGTAACACCCAAAAGATTAAATCTGCCACCTTTACAACCATTGCGTAAAGTGTGCGCAGCAAGTGGCGAAGTTGAACCACGGGCTGTAATTCTGCCCAACCCTGAAAATGATGTTCATATTGCTGGAAATCTCAGCTCTAACCTTCTAGAGCAGCTCTTGGATGCACAGCAGGTCAGCTGATTTTCGTATTCCCTTACATTCTGTGTAACACATTTATTAACCTTCTATTTTCATGTTTCTTTGTGTTGTATCTTATTGTTATACTTTGGTCCAGCAGCATGGCAATTCTAGGTTATTTGATTCTGGGGTGAGCACTCTCAATGGCGTAGCAAACCAACAGGGTACAGAATGGAGAAGTAAATACCTAGAGTTGCAGGATCTCTTTGTGCATGAGGTTCTTGGTGATATGCCATCTTAATGGACATATGATACCATAAGACTGGATATTACAGGCCATTACTGTCAGTTAGGTGAGAACTGCATACAATTTTTCTTTTGTTGTTTAATTAGAATGGAGAATGGTGAAAGGCAACTCTGTATCAATGTTGACCTTGTGAGCTCAAAGGGGGTCAGACGATAATATTTCCACACACGGTGATTGATGATTTGTCTTGCCCTAGTTCTACACTCATCGATTTATGTAGCTTAAGAAGAAAAAATCGACATTGAAACTCATTTCTGAACTTCTTGCCAGAATCATATTGCACCATTTATAAACGTCGTCTTCTATTGCTATTTGTTGCCCATGGCAATTTATGTTTCTGGATCATTGTGCAGGGGGGGTTGTGGTGAAGAGCTGTTCAACAGATGATTTGCTGTTCAACTAGCAAACCTGGGAAATCCATGGATGCCAAAGATGACTTCCTTGCAACACGGAAGCTTGTACTCCCTCTGTAAACTAATATAAGAGTGTTTAGATCACTACTTTAGTATTCTAAACGCTCTTATATTAATTTACGGAGGGAGTACCTTTCAATGCGTCCATATGTCAATCGACATGTGGCGGAGCAATGTCAGAAATATGGAAAAACTGTAAACGGATCTAAGATGGGCATGTGAAACTGAGTAAACAGAAATGAAGGAAATTTTGCTTAGTGTAGGGTGCGCTGTAGTGAGTTACTCCCTCCGTTCCGAATTACTTGTCGCAGGCATGGATGTATTTTAGTTCTAGATACACCCATTTCTGCGACGAGTAATTTGGAACGGAGGGTGTACTATTTGCCTGGTCGTCAATTATGTACTGGGTGGATCTCCTGATCTAACGCTCTAAATCGTTCCAACGTTGTGCACCGATCACCGCCCCTTAATGTAATTATTCTGCAAAAAGTGTCCCAGAATTACCTCCTCTCACTTTGCTACTAGACGTAAAACGGCGATGCCGTTCGTCCCATATGCGTGTTGCATGTGCCCGCTTCCGGGTCACTGCCTGCCTATCGTGGCTGAATCAGCCGGATATGATCCTAGAGGCTGGCGGTAGGTTTGTACTTTGTACAAGCTATCCATCATCCATGTTAGCTGCAGTAAATGGCACTCATCCATGTTGGTAGGTTTGTACAAGCTATCCATCATCCATGTTAGCTGCAGTAAATGGCAGCCGTCTCCTGCCATCTATCCTATCACCAGGACCTTGGTGGTAGCATGTACAACTCTACCGCTCGAGACCCCGGCAGTAGGTGCTCAGCAGTTATAATCCCATAAGGGCCGGGTCGCGGGGCCCATACACGAGCCAGCCTCCATCTTCTCCCTTGTGTGGCCGCAAGAACAGAGAGGACTTCCCTCTCTCACCCCCTCCACTCACCTTCTCCGATCTACTTTGTTTCTCCATCGTTTTTGCGGATCGAGATGGATCCGAAACGAGAGAAGTAAGCTCCATCTATCCCTTCAATTCGTTTTAGTTAAAAAGCTTTTGATACGATGCATTATTTGGCACAAGATAACCCTATTTCATCTAGTAGATTTTGATTTTTGTTGTTCTTATGTTGTTTAGTTAGGAGCAATATGATGTATGTGGTTGGAGATGAACCCTAGTTCATTTGGTGTTTACTAGTTTAGTTTCTATAGTTTCAAGATGAACCCTAGTTCATGTTCATATTTTTTTTTTGAATTGTTCATTGATGTTTGATGTGGTTGAATATGATTGATGTGGTCGAGTATGATTGGTTAATGTGATATGATGGATAAATACGATTGATTATAGACATGATGGATATATATGATTGTTGATTTAATATGATTTTTTAGTTTGATTAAATATGATTCATTCACATTGATATTAACTAGATTTTTAGTTTGATTAACATGATCCATTTGTATATTCCATTGTTGATTATATATTTTATGATATATTTATTGATTGATATTAGTTGAATAATCTATGTTTGATGAATATGATAAGATGCTTGAATATGACATGATTTATTTGCATTTGTTTTAGAAGGCCCCCTACCATCGGCACTAAGTACTCTATGCTTGATCATGCATTCGACAACGGTCATCGCGCCCGTTTTATGATGAATGAAGTGGTAAGAAGGGTGTGTTTGGTTTACAGCCAACGACGACCACACCAAAAAATTGGCTTGCTCGTGAGATTCGGCTGTTGTTTGGATCATCCCCAAAACTTCAGCTCGCCCTGCATACCCGGAAGTCATCCGTGTTATTTTCGCCAAACCGCGGGCACGCCGAGGGCGAGCAAAACGCTCGCCAAAAAATTGGCAGCCAGACTCTCCATACGTGGAGAACACCCGAGTTTCTTTCAGCATGCAGCTCCGTAATGACTCTTAGTCAAATGTGACATTGAGCTTCTCCATATGCAGCTCCTCGCCACAAGATATTTGTAGTTTTCTTTGGCAATTCCTATTCAGCGCCTTAACGTACGTTTTGTTAACTGGCCCTGAAACCCCCCAAAAAGGTTGCAAGCTACTGGATTTGAACCAGCAACAAGTGCGTTCGAAGGTAAGCATAGTAACCACTCGGCTATTCCACCAGTCGTGAAACACTTGTTTTTTCTTTCCTTTTATTTCTTTGTTCAGTTTGTGGCTTTTTCTGAACGTTTTTAATTTTTTCTTGATTTTTTCGTTTTATTTTTCTTAAATGCTCGAATTCTTTTAAAATCCATGACTTCTTCTTCAAAATTGATGAACCTTTTTTTTCCCAAAATCCATGAACTTCATTCAAATTTGTGAACCTTGTTCCATATTCATGAGCATCTTTTTCAAAATCAATGAACATTTTACAAATTTGATGATATTTTTTCATTGATTTTTTTCAATTTTGAATGATTTACCCCCCCCCCCCCCCAAAAATCTATGAACTTTTTTCAAAATTGATGATTTTTTTCAAAATCAATGACTTTTTTTTTACAAATTTGATGAACCTATTTCCAAAATTGATGGACCTTTTTCAAATTTGTGAACTATGTTTCATATCAATGAACTTTTTTCAAATTTGATGAGCTTATTTCCAAAATTGATGAACTTTTTTAAAAAATTGATGAACTATTTTTTGAAATCAGTAAACATTTTAAATTTCATGTTTTTTTTCAAAATTAAACCTGCACTTTTTTTCCTAGGTGACCAACTGAATAAAAAATCTAGCTTTTTTAGAGAAAGAAAAGGAAAAAACTAACGGGCGGACCTGTGAGCCGGCGAAGCGGTCCGGTGAGGTGGCGCAGTACTGGGCCGCAGCCCGCTGGAATGCACGCGAGCGCCAGCTGCCTAGCCGGCGCTTAAAGCGCTGACTAGGAGCTCCCTTTTTTTTGCATCTACAAGATATTTGTGTGATCATATACAAATCTATGTGGCTCAAGCAGCCCAAGCCCAATAAAAGAGCTCCCAAGCCCGCTAAAAAACCACATCAAGCCCAAATTAACTCAAAGTCTTTGCAGCACACTCAAGAAGAATGATATCCAAAACGGCCTCAAACGGTTAGGTTTTTTCTTTTTGCAGGCGACTCGAATGATCAAGTTAGCCAAAAACCTGGAAAAGTAGCCTCCGTATAATTGGGCCATCTCAAGAGTAAACCTAAAATGGACATCTTGATTTTCCCTGGACAGCTGAGTGGATGTCGGCAATCCAAGACCACCATCCAACAATCTCCTACTTGTCCGCTCCTTATCTAATGGAAAGAGGAGCGAGAGGGGAAAACGGGTTTGTGGTGGGGTCCTATGCTAAGTTTTTTTTTGAGGGGTGGGTCCTATGCTAAGTTGGCGGTGTCCATGGACACATCCGGACTACCCTACACTTGCTTTCATTTGATGCTAGATTGAGTGATTTCGGAGTTCGGACATGTCTATAGACAATCGAGGGATGACATTGGATCGCCAAAAGTGTCCACTGGACAAATAGGGGGGAATTGAGGGTCTGTGTTAGAAATGCCCTTACAACTTGAATATGTTAGTAGTGCATGTCCAATCACATTATAGGTGGTGGATGATTCGCCCGAGCATTGACAATTTCCTTCGGCGAGTCTCCTATTTTTTTTTCTATTTCTAGGCATTGTGTTCGATCATCCGGCCTAGTACAAAACTTCTCCACCCGTTTCTTGCTGATGAATTCACCTTACTTAACAGGTTACCGAACAGTACTATGTAGCACCAACTGAAAGCTGCTAAAGCACGGTTGTTATTGGAAGAGTGAATTCCACTTTTTACCTTGTAATTGTACATTTGTGACACATATTACCCCATTTAGCGGAACTTTTATCGAAATATCGGATTTTGGAGACTTTTAACACGGTTTTAACCTAGTTTTATATTTTCTTTGTTTATGGTCGATAGGATCGGCATGTTGCGTCATTGATTCGTAAAAAATATATGTAAGGATCGGAGGGCATCATTGACGATCTTGTCCAAACTTTTCTTGTCTATCTGTTCCGTTCCTTGTGGCCGTCCACATGTTTTTGGATCCGGGGTGTCACCTCACACCTTACATGATGGACACGCATCAGAAAACGAGGGTCCAAAGCTTTCAAAAGGGGTATTCTAAACGAATTTTCACTCGACGGGGTAATTAGTGTCACAAATATACAAATATGGGGTAAAAAGTGGAATTCACTCTTATTGGAATACTGAAAATGTAAAGAGAAGTCAGGAAGAAACAGTCTCGCGTAAAGTTGTAAGGTTAGCATGATTTGTATAAACCTGATGCTAGTAACAGCACCTTGGACGAACCGCCGGTAGCCTCAACTAAAGAAGATCGGCCTGCTATTGGTATCGGGTATCTTAATTTGTTGAAACACGCTAAGGTTGCCGTCCGCGAGCTAGCCTGCAAGCAACAACCACACATTGACCCTTTTTTTGGTTTCATAAGTGGAACCAACACAATACGTGCCGTTCTTCCATTTAGTTTAAGGAGGAATCATTGACCTGCCATTTTTTTGGTCACGGAATAAATTCGGCCGTTTCTTCTCTTAATTTAGCTTATCACAATGCATCATATCTCTCCCCCATTCGCACAAAAAAATTAAAAAATCTCCCCCCTTTCAGCAAAAATGTCCACTCCTATCTGAAGGAGAACATGATCAACTGCAACTTCAGGTGCAGAAAATAAACACTTTCAGGCCAAAAATGTACTTACCAGTCATCTCTGAAGGAGAAAACACCAGGATGCAACACCATTTTTGTTTGTTGTTAAAAGTATCTCGGACCCGACGCCTACGCTGTACAAATTTCAGAGATCATGTGTCCATCTGTCCGGCCGGGCAGGCAGAAATGTTCCAACAATCAGTACGCAGATGCGGACGTCATAGACGCGTTCCACCTGCCAGGTCGCCTATGTTTCAGTCGTCAGGTGAAACAGCAACAGCTTGATTCCCTTGGCCTTCAGCAAATACGAATGTTTGTACGGCCAAACGACAGGAAGACTCTTGGCAAGAAAGACAAAAAAGAATCTCTCGTCAGTTGGCTGACAGTTTGCAGGAAGAAAAAGTTTGGGAAACAAGGAAATCAAATCAACGAGAATGACGTTTTGGCTTCCAGGAGCGAACGCTTCCGCGTGAATAGTAAGCAAAAATATATAGTACTAAATGTTTTCAAAAAGTTTTGATTTTTTCTGTAGATGCTCGTGTTAGTGTTGTTGCAAGAATCCTTGAAATTTTTCATGCGGAACGGAGCAGCTGTGTTTTGCCGGTGAAAGAAAACAAATTTAGGGTGCCATTTAAGGGTAACATTTGGTGTTTTTTGTTTTTGTTTTGCACAGGCCAAAATGGTTAATCTTTTTGCCTACAAATTTATATGTAGCATTTGGATGTGACAACGAACACATGAATTTTTTGTTGGAATTTGTTTGACATGTCAACACGGAGGAACACACGCTCCCGAGAATACCAACGGATTTGCGTGGACTTTCATATATATCGGACAATCGATCGGCAGCCGCAGCTGGCATTTTTGCTATGTACCTGACGAGGCGCCTCTATGGTAGGGATGACACCGAATCACCGCGAGCGATCCAGCTTTGCCGTCTTGTGAAATTACGCTTTCTAGAAGGGCATACACGATTCCGTACTGCCCGGCTGCCCTCGATTATTAACCCCTTTTGCGACCATGACATCTCGACAGACAAACGTTCCACATAGAAAGCAATAAGCAGGTGCACCTCCGTTTCAAAAAAATAAAATAAAATAAATAAGCAGGTGCATCAGTAGTTACGTTTTGGAGTATATATAGTCGAGCATGTGTTCCTCCTTCCTCTAGACTCCAAACCAGTTGGTTCTCCCACCCCCAACGGATGGCACTATAGCCTCATTCTTTTACATAAAGAGATAGTACCATCTTCTTTTTTGCCACAATAAAATGGATCAACCACAGATATCGCAGCTGCATGCACACAAGTACGTAAAAGCGACTTTGGGTGAACACTCAGATAGCTAAACTAACAGCGCGAGGAAGTGCACGGTCACGATGCTGCTAAACGGAGGAGTGCTCCGCATAGCACACAACAGATGAGACTTCCACATCGATGCACGTACACAGAAGCTGAAGTTAATGGCGCTTTTTTTACACCACTTCCTCGAGCTACAATTTAAGGGTCGTTGGCGAGGTTCTATTTTCTTTCATGCACAATTTCATCTGGGCCGGGGATGACAATGACACTGCCAGGTACGAGCATTCGCTAGTAAACTGGATGACGGTCTGTCGCCCCAAAGTGCTTGATGGGCCCGATATTGCGGACCTGAAACACTTCGCAAGGGCGCTCAGACTCCGCTGGATATGGCTATAATGGAATGACCTTGAATGGCCATGGGCCGGATCCCAACTGCCTTGTGATGCTTTCGATTTCACCTTGTTTAGAGCCTCCATGACAATCATCGTTGGGGACGGGCATAAGGCCTCTTTCTGGCATGACAGCTCGTCGGGAAAGGGGGCACTACAACAGCGGCGCCCTCGGTTGTTTGCCATCGCAATTAGAAAGAACAGGTCTATGCACGATGAGCTCCGAAATGAGGCCTGGATCCACCAAGATGAACACACTGGACTAGCTACGGGAATTCATTGAGTTGGCTTCTACCATTACCTCGACCACCCTCGACCTCACACTCAGGACACCATTGATAATCCACAAGTATATGAGATCGTAACAGTTTTCAAGGATAGAGTATTCAACCCAAATTTATTGATTCGACACAAGGGGAGCCAAAGAATATTCTCAAATATTAGCAGCTGAGTTGTCAATTCAACCACACCTGAAAGACTTAATATCTGCAGCAAAATATTTAGTAGCAAAGTAGTATGGAAATAACGGTAATGATGGCAAAAGTAACAGTGGCAGTTTTGTAGCAATCGTAACAGTGGCAACGGAAAGTAACTTAGCAAAGATCAATATGAAATGAGCTCGTAGGCAATGGATCAATAATGGATAATTGTATCAAATGACATTCATCATGCAATAATTATAACATATGGTGACACCGAATTAGCTTCAATTCATCAATATAATGTAGGCATGTATTCTGAATATAGTCATATGTGCTTATGGAAAAGAATTTGCATGACATCTTTTGTCCTAGCCTCCCGTGGCAGCGGGGTCCTACTGGAAACTAAGGGATATTAAGGCCTCCTTTTAATGGAGTACCGGACCACAGCATTAGCACTTAGTGAATACATGAACTCCTCAAACTACGGTCATCACCGGAAAGTGTTCCAACTATTGTCACTCCGGGGTTGCCGGATCATAACACGTAGTAGGTGACTATAACTTGCAAGATAGGATCAAAAACACAAATATATTCATGAAAACATAATATGTTCAGATCTGAAATCATGGCACTCGGGCCCTAGTGACAAGCATTAGGCACAACAAAGTTATAACAATATCAATCTTAGAACACAGTGGATACTAGGGATCAAACCCTAACAAAACTAACTCGATTACATGGTAAATCTCATCCAACCCATCACGGTCCAGGAAGTCTACGATGGAATTACTCACGCACGGCGGTGATCATCATGAAATTTGTGATGGAGGATGATTGATGATGATGATGGCAACAATTTCTGTTCTGCGGAGCCCCGAACGGACTCCAAATCTGCCCTCCCTAGGAAGAACAGGGCTTGGCGATGGCTACGTATCGTAGAACACGATGAATCATTCTCCCTGATTTTTTCTCTCCGAACGTGGATATAGGGGGTTGGAGTTGAGGTTGGTGGAGCCACATGGGGCCCACAAGAACAGAGGGCGCACCCTCCACCCTTGTGGTCAGGGTGTGAGCCCCCTTCGGTTGATTCTTTCGCCAAAACAAGGGCAAAAGAGTTTGGAAAAGTAGATACGATGGAGACATATCAACTCCCCAAGCTTAACCCGTTGCCTGTCCTCAAGCAATTCAGTTGACAAACAACTTTTCCTCGTCTCAATCATTTCATCATATATCGTTATTATTGCCTTTCACTTGCACGACCGAACGGTGTGAATAATAATAATAGTACATGTGCATCCAATCAAGCTGGAATCTGCAAATATTTATTCAAAGGAGAAGACAAGGTAATATGAACTCTTTGTTAGATCAACGATAATACATATGAGAGCCACTCAACATTTTCATCGTGGTCTTCTCCTCTCGACCCCCAAAGGAAAGAAAAGAATTTTAAAGAAACACACTGAAATATTTTTCGTGTTTTTGTTTTTCTGAAGAAGGTAAAACAAGAACGAGAAAAACTATTTACACGGGAAAGCTCTAGACAAGAAAAAGAAGAACGAGAAATCTTTTTAGATTTTCTTTTAATACTACTACTAAACATGCATGGAAGGTAAACTAAACTACAACTAATTTTTTGGTTTTTCTTAATGTTTTATCAAACACACAAAAAAGCAAGAAAAAGAGATAAACTAACATGGATAATACAATGAAAAAGTATGAACATCGACAACTGAAATGAGTGGGTGAACGTGAATGTAATGTTGGTAAGAAATACGTACTCCCTCAAGCTTAGGCTTTTGGCCTAAGTTGGTTTATGGCCACCACTGCCCCGGATGATATCCAAAATCACAGTTGGGGTCGTATTGTGCTGCGGCAGCTACTGCTTGGCGAGTTGCCTCCTGGAGGCGAGCAGCCTCCGCTATTCTCTCATACTCGTTTGCCTCCTCTCTGTTTATAAAATATCTCTCATTTACCTGAAAGTTAAAGAAGGCAGGAGCAGGAAGAGTAACATGGACGGCATGCCGTCTATCAAAGATTAGTCGGCACTGGAGGGACTGTTTGTTCCTCTCAAGAAACTGGTATCGTACCATAGCATCATAATCAAAAAAAGCAGGTGGCAACTCAATATCGTTCCCTCTTATGGGTACACCAAGATAATTAGCTAAATGAGTTGCATAAATCCCACCAAATAAATCTCCATCTTTAGCATTAAGGTGTAACCTCCTCGCAATGATAGCACCCAAGTTATATCGCTTATCACCTAACACCGCACACTTGAGGATACTAAGATCTGATGCACAAAGGTGGCTATGACCGTGTTTACCATTAATGCATCTTCCTATAAAGAGAGCAAAATAATGTATGTCAGGGAAATGAATGCTCCCCATGGAAGCCTGTGTAATACTCCTAGTTTCTCCCACACTAATGCTAGCAAGGAAATCATTGTATTCAGTTTTTTAAGGCTCACTAAGGAGTCTCTATTGTGGGATTTTGCATGCAATACAAAAATCTTCAAGGTCCATCGTATATGATTCATCATAAAGATCAAATAAAACAGTATGGGTATTGCGCTTAGATGAAAATTCAAACCTCTGCACAAAGGAATCGGTGAGGTAATAGTATTGTAGGCACTTGTCTGACACGAAGTCTTCAAGGCCGGCATTTTGTATGTATGCGTAAAACTCATCCTTGAAACCTGCAGGAACCATGAATTCATCCGACGGCCATTCACAAGGACGCACTTGAGCTTCCCTTGGTGGTTCAAGGTCCGGCTCACGTATCATGAGCCTCGGTGTTTGCTTCCTCGAAGAACCACCTTGGTACATTTTCCTAGACATTTTTCTTCCTCTGAAAAATTTCTGAAGTTTTTAGTGACTCAAAATAAAAATGAACCAATACTCAACAAGATTGATATCAACTACTCCTACAAGTGTCTAGAGGCTATATCATGCATCAAAACTACTTTGGACCATATAAATTTGACATGCAAGCTCAAGAAGAGGGTCACCACTACTTTGGACCATGGGTTTGAGCTATGGAGTGATTTTTTCTGGAGGAAGATGAAGTGGATGGGTGCTGGAATAAGTGGAGGGGACCCACATGGGACCCACAAGGTAGGAGGCGCGCCCGACACCCTTGTGGCCCACCGGTGTGTTCTTAGTGCTAGAAATTCTCAAATATTCTATAAAAAATCATACCAAATTTTCAGGGCATTTCGAGAAATTTTATTTTTGAGACATTTTTTATTGCATGGATAATTCAGAAAACAGACGGAAGATACTATTTTTTCTTTATTTAACCTAAATAACGGAAAGTAAAATATGGGTACAGAGAGTTGTGACTTCTAAATTCATCAATCTCATGCCCATCAAAAGTAATCCATTAACAAGGTTGATCAAGTCTTATTAACAAACTTCTTCTGAATGACATGAAACCGGAGAATTTTTGAATAACACTAGGTTACCTCAACGGGGATATGCATGTCCCCAACAATAAGAATATCATATTTCTTTTTGGCAGTAGGAAGAGGGAATTCAAAACCTCCAATAATAATAGTTGAAAATTTTCCAATAGAATTAATACTATGAACTTGAGGTTGTTTCTTCGGAAAGTGTACTGTATGCTCATTACCATTAACATGAAAAGTGACATTACCCTTGTTGCAATCAATAACAGCCCCTGCAGTATTCAAAAAGAGTCTACCAAGGATAATCGACATACTGTCGTCCTCGAGAATATCAAGAATAATAAAGTCCGTTAAGATAGTAACGTTTGCAACCACAACAGGCACATCCTCACAAATACTGATGGGTATAATAGTTGATTTATCAGCCATTTGCAAAGAAATTTCAGTAAGTGTCAACTTATTCAATTCAAGTCTATGATACAAGGAGAAAGGCATAACACTAACACCGGCTCCAAGATCACATAAAGCAGTTTTAAGATAGTTTCTTTTAATGGAGCATGGTATAGTTGGTACTCGTGAATCTCCAAGTTTCTTTGGTATTCCATCCTTAAAAGTAGGAAAAAACTAACGCCCACACATGTGACATCTTGCACATTGCCCACACGCCTCCTTTACCACTCATTTTACATGTGAACAGATGACATCGTTAGGAATCTTTTTGGTTTTCGGCTTAAAATTGTTTATCTCCTAATTAAAAATCAAATTAAAAATCCGGTTTCACCATTAAATCCTCTCGACAAGATCTTCAAAACTAGACCCCATGTTGATATGTTTCGACGATTTTTTTGCCCAAAAGTTGCTATGATGTTTGCACTGTAGTTGCCATAGTGCTTAAACTAAAGTTGCCATGTGGCAATTTCAGTTTGTAGAGCATAGCAATTTTAGTATTTTGATGATGGCAACTCCAGTACTTTGACCATGAGAATTATATTTTGTACGAACCATGGCAATTTTAAGTGCATGTATCATGGCAATTTTAGTTTACGATTCATGGCAAGTCTAGTTTCTTAATTCCCCGTTTTATAAATGTTAAAATTTACTTTTAAATGTAGAAGAAAATAGCTGAAATATATCATGGCAACTTTAGTGTAAACACCATGGCAATTCATGTGCAATAGACATGGCAACTTTTAACCCAAAAAAATTCGTCGAAATATATTGATATGAGATCTAGTTTCGAAGATCTCCTCGCGAGGGATTTAATGGTGAAAACGGATCTTAAATCGGATTTTTCATTTAAGAGATAAAATATTTTAAAAACTGAAAATCCAACAAGATTCCCACATGCATGCATGCGGTGACGTGGCGCAGTGTGTGTGTTATAGGGCGTGTGGGCCGGTTTCACTTCCACGACACGTGTGGGCCGTTGTCCTAAAAGTATAACTAGCAAGCATGGTGCAAATTTCAGCCTCATGTATCTTTCTTTTATTAGTAACAATGTCTTTTATATACTTAGCATAAGGAGGCATTTTAAGCATATCAGTCAAACGCATATGCAAAAAGATAGGTCTAATAATTTTAGCAAAGCGCTCAAAACCCTCATCATCCTTTTTCTTGGATGGCTTAGGAGGTAAGGGCATGGGTTTCTGAACCCATGGTTCTCTTTCTTTACCATGCTTCCTAGCAACAAAGTCTCTCTTATCATAACGTTGATTCTTTGACTGTGGGTTATCAAGATCAACAACAGGTTCAATCTCTACATCATTACCATTACTAGGTTGAGCATCAACATGAAGATCATCATTAACATAATCACTAGGTTCATGTTCATTATCAGATTGTGTCTCAGCAACAAAAATAGAAATATCATTAGGATTCTCAGGCTATAATAGATTCACTAGAAGCATGCAAAGTCCTATCAGCTTTCTTTTTCTTTTTATTAGAAGGACTAGATGCATTAGTATTAATTCTCTGAGAATCTTGCTCAAATCTCTTAGGATGACCCTCATGATACAAAGGTTCCTGGGTCATCTTACCACCTCTAATCATAACCCTGACAACATTATCATTGTTCTTAGTATTTAACTCACTAAGAAAATCATCTTGTGCCTTATGTACTTGTTCTACTTGAGTTGTAACCATGGAAGCGTGTTTACTAATAAGCTTAAGATCGTTAAAAATTCTACTCATATAATCACCCAAGTGGTCAAGCATGTACGCATTACATTTTAATTGTCTACTAACATAAGCATTGAAATTTTCTTGTTTAACAATAAAATTACCAAACTCATCCAAGCATTGACTAGCAGACGTATTATGAGGAATATCACCTTCATCAAATCTATGGAGAGAGTTTACCTCTACTACATGTGTTGGGTTATCAAGACCATGTATTTCTTCAATAGGCGCTAGATTCTTAACATCTTCAACTTTAATACCATTTTCTTTCATAGATTTCTTTGCCTCTTGCATATCTTCAGGACTGAGAAATAGAATGCCCCTTTTCTTTAGACTTGGCTTAGGAGTTGGTTCAGTAAGTGTCCAATCATTATCATTACTTAATATATTATTCAATAGCAATTCAGCTTGCTCAACGGTTCTTTCCCTGAAAACACAACCAACACAACTATCCAGGTGGTCTCTGGAAGCATCAGTTGGTCCATTATAGAAGATATCAAGTATTTCATTTTTCTTGAGAGGATGATCAGGAAAAGCATCAAGTAATTGGAGGAGCTTCCCCCAAGCTGGTGGGAGGCTCTCTTCTTCAATTTGCACAAAGTTAAATGTTTCCCTTAGGGCAGCTTGTTTCTTATGAGCAGGAAAATATTTTGCAGAAAAGTGGTAAATCATATCCTGGGGACTACGCACAGAACTAGGAGCAGGAGAATTAAACCATAGCTTAGCATCACTCTTTAATGAGAAAGCAAACAATATGAGAATATAGTAATAGCGAATTTTTTCCTCATGAGCAAATATGGTGGCTATATCATTCAATTTAGTAAGATGTGCCACAACAGTTTCAAATTCATAACCATAGAAAGGATCAGATTCAACCAAAGTAATACTCAGGATCAATAGAGAATTCATAATCCTTATCAGTAACAAAGATAGGTGAAGTAGCAAACATAGGGTCATATTGCATTCTAGAATTCAAAGACTTTTCTTTCAGCTTAGCTAACAGTTTCTTAAGATCATCTCTATCATTACAAGCAAGAAAGTCTCTAGCAGCTTCCTCATCCATAATATAACCCTCAGGTACAACAGGCAATTCATATCTAGGGGGAGAATCAAAATCTTCAATTTCAATAATATCATCAGTTTCAGTAATTTCATTCTCTCTAACCTCAGCAAGTTGTTCATCAAGAAATTCACCTAGTGGCATAGTATTATCAAGCAGAGAAGTAGTTTTATCATAAGCATCATGCATAGAAGAAGTGGCATCATCAATAACATGCGACATATCGGAATCAATAGCAGGTGTAGGTGTCACAAGTTTACTCAAAACAGAAGGAGAATCAACTACAAAGCTAGATGGCAGTTCCTTACCTCCCCTCGTAGTTGAGGGAAAAATCTTGGTTCTTTGATCTTTCAAATTCCTCATAGTGATCAACAGATATAAATCCCAAGTGACTCAGATAATAGAGCTATGCTTCTCGGCAACGGTGCCAGAAAAAGGTCTTGATAACCCACAAGTATAAGGGATCACAACAGTTTTTGAGGATAGAGTATTCAACCCAAATTTAATGATTCGACACAAGGGGAGCCAAAGAATATTCTCAAGTATTAGCAGTTGAGTTGTCAATTCAACCACACCTGAAAAACTTGCATGGCATCTTTTTTCCTACCCTCCCATGGCAGCGGGGTCCTACTGGAGACTAAGGGATATTAAGGCCTCCTTTTAATAGAGTACCAGACCAAAGCATTAGCACTTAGTGAATACATGAACTCCTCAGACTACGGTCATCACTGGGAAGTGTCCCGACTATTCTCACTCCGGGGTTGCCGGATCATAACACGTAGTAGGTGACTATAACTTGCAAGATAGGACCAAGAACACAAATATATTCATGAAAACATAATAGGTTCAGATCTGAAATCATGGCACTCGGGCCCTAGTTACAAGCATTAGGCATAGCAAAGTCATAGCAACATCAATCTTAGAACATAGTGGATACCAGGGATCAAACCCTAACAAAACTAACTCGATTACATGGTAAATATCATCCAACCCATCACGGTCCAGTAAGCCTACAATGGAATTACTCACGTACGGCGGTGAGCATCATGAAATTGGCGATGGAGGATGGTTGATGATGACGATGGAAACGATTTCCCCTCTCCGAAGCCCCGAACGGACTCCAGATCTGCCCTCCCGAGGAAGAACATGGCTTGGCGGCGACTCTGTATCGTAGAACGCGATGAATCCTTCTCCCTGATTTTTTTTCTCCCGGGACGTGAATATATGGAGTTGGAATTGAGGTCGGTGGAGCCCACAAGGACAGAGGGCACGCCCTAGGGGGGTGGGCGCGCCCTCCACTCTTGTTGCCAGGGTGTGGGCCCCCTTCGGTTGATTCTTTTGCCAATATTTTTTATTTATTCCAAAGTTGATCTCCGTGAAGTTTCATGTCATTTTGAGAACTTTTATTTCTGCACAAAAATAACACCATGGCAATTCTGCTGAAAACAACGTTAGTCCGGGTTCGTTTCACTCAAATCTTGCAAATTAGAGTCCAAAACAAGGGCAAAAGAGTTTGGAAAAGTATATACGATGGCGACGTATGAACCATCTCTTAGAACTGGAACTCCAATGGCGAATTATCGGCCGGCTCAGCCTATTGGGCGCAATTCCTCGGCTCTCACTAGAGATTGTAGAGCGAAAAAATCTGGAAGGCGCATTTGGAACCAAAGTGCAAGCTTTTCTTCTAGATGGTCCTCCATAACAGGATCCTCATGGTTGATTGGATCCATACGTGACTGACAGCATGACCATGTCTGTCTGCTTTGCCTTCGTGCCCTTGAGCCTGCTGAACACCTATGCAAGACCTGTCTCTTCACTTCAGCTTTCCACAAACTTGTTCTGCCTTGGGTGGGAGAGTCATTGGCATTCGCTGCAACCGCCGCTTCTCCCTCAATCGACGCCTGATGGGATGATGGCCTCAAGAATACCGATAACATCCTGAGAACATGATGCAACGGCTTCCCCTTTTATATAATGTGGAATGCCTGTAAGGAGAGGAACCGATGAATCTTGGAAGGCACAAGATTGACTTACATCGAGGTGGCCCACCTCACCTTCGAGGGTATCATGCAGCGCGATTTGGCCTTTCGACCAAGAGTGATACAAATTCATGAGTAGTTAGCATGCTGTGTTTAGTGTGATCCTTGGTATAACGCCTACGATGCGGCTATATCTCCCATGTGTCAGAGCACGACTTAGAGGCATAACCGCATTGTAGGCATGTCGCAAGAGGGGTAATCTTTACACAACCCATGTACTGAATAAGAAAGAGATACAGAGTTGGCTTACAATCGCCACTTCACACAATACATGAAAAGCATTACAACATCCAGAATACAATCAAGGTCCGACTACGGAACCAAAATAAAAGAAGACTACCCCTAATGCAAAAGATCCCCGATCGCCCCAACTGGGCTCCACTACTGATTAACTGGAAACGGAACAACATAATGAACATGATCTTCATCGAGCTCCTCCTTGAGCTCAGTTGTGTCACCTGCACGATATCATCGGCACCTGCAAGCTGGTTTTGGAAGTATGTGTGAGTCACGGGGACTCAGCAATCTCACACCCTCGCGATCAAGACTATTTAAGCTTTTGGGTAAGTAAAAGGTATTTGAGGTGGAGCTGCAGCAAGCACTAGCATATATGGTGGCTAACTTACGCAAAAGAGAGCGAGAAGAGAAGGCAAAGCACGTTCGAGAATGTATGATCAAGAAGTGATCCAAGTCTACTTACGTTCAAGCATAACTCCAACACCGTGTCCACTTCCCGGACCCAGCTGAGAAGAGACCATCACGGCTACACACGCGGTTGATGCATTTTAATTACGTTAAGTGTCAAGTTTTCTACAACCGGACATTAACAAATTCCCATCTATCCATAACCGCGGGCACGGCTTTCAGAAGTTCAAAACCCTGCAGGGGTGTCCCAACTTAGCCCATCACAAGCTCTCACGGTCAACGAAGGATATTCCTTCTCCCAGGAAGACCCGATCAGACTCAGAGTCCCGGTTACAAGACATCTTGACAATGGTAAAACAAGACCAGCAAAGCCACCCGAATGTGCTGACAAATCCCGATAGGAGCTGCACATATCTCGTTCTCAGGGCACACCGGATTGTCCAAGGTTCCGGTAGGCCAGCCCAGAGTTGCCCCTGGTGGCCACCGGCAGCTGACAGGTTGGACCAACACTCAGAGGAGCACTGGCCCGGGGGTTTAAATAAAGATGACCCTTGAGTCTGCAGAACCCAAGGGAAAGAAAATGCTAGGTGGCAAATGGTAAAACCAATGTTGGGCCTTGCTGGAGGAGTTTTATTCAAGGCGAACTATCAAGGGGTTCCCATTATAACCCAACCATGTAAGGAACACAAAATCAAGGAACATAACACCAGTATGACGGAAACTAGGGCGGCAAGAGTGGAACAAAGCACCAGGCATAAGGCCGAGCCTTCCACCCTTTACCAAGTATATAGATGCATTAATTAAATAAGAGATATTGTGATATCCCAACAAATATCCATGTTCCAACAAGGAACAAACTCCAATCTTCACCTGCAACTAGCAACACTATAAGAGGGGCTGAGCAAAGCGGTAACATAGCCAAACAACGGTTTGCTAGGACAAGGTGGGTTAGAGGCTCATGGCAATATGGGAGGCAAGGTAAAGCATGTGGTAGGTATCGCAGCATAGGCATAGCAAAAGAGCGAGCAACTAGCAAGCAAAGATAGAAGTGATTTCGAGGGTATAGTCATCTTGCCTGCAAAGTTCTCCGAGAAGACGAAAGCTTGATCCTCGAAACATACTCAATGAGTACCTCGAACACGAACTCATCTCCCGGCTCTACCCAAAGCAAGACACAAGCAAATGGAACAAACATCAACCACGGTGCAATGCGCAAGCAACATGATGCAAAACATGGCATGATATGCGGGATGTGACATGCAATGCATATGCATGTTTCGGAAAGGAAAGATTGAAACAGGCCTCAACTTGGAAAACCAAGAGTACTGCTGGAAAGAGGAGTTGATTTCGGTCGAAATCGATATAAAGATCACAGGAATCGGATGCACGGTTTGGAAATGGCAAGCAAAACAAATTTGGCACCGATCTGCGATTAACAACACGAGGCCCTCTAAATGCATCAAGAACAACATGCTACAACACCCTAACATAGCAACAAAATACATGGCAGGGATCCACTCAAGATGCTTGACAAAAGATGAACACTGAGCTACGGCTAATTCACTCAATAGCAGGTTCAAACAAGCATGGCAAAAGTGCAAAAGATATCAGGTTACAGACTTAGTGAAAATAACAGCATGTCAGGAATTTAACATCAAGAAGCAATGTTTGGAGCAAGATAAGAACATGCTACAGGAACATAACATGGCAAAGCAAGGCATGGCATGAAGTTACTCAAAGCACACAACAAAAGTCCCTTACTGACCATAAGCCAAAAGGGATCAGAAAATACAATGGCAACCATGTGAACATAACAATTATCGTTAACAGATTCAGACTTAGAAGAAAAACTGGAACATGGAAAAACAAATATCAAGTAGGCATGTTTACGAGCTCAATGCACTCATCACAAAGCATTGCATGACAAACTAAGCATACACCCAGCAAGTAGACATGGCATAGAAGCTAAACATAGCAAGAACAACAACATAGCATGCATGGATCAACTACAACAACCTCAGCAAAAATGCTTAACACATAAACATTCTGCCAGTAACATTTTATAGCAAAAGTAGAGCTCGATTGAGTCAAGCTAGGGTGCTCCATAATTGCAAACAAAGACATGGATGGATAGAGCACAACAATATCTACAAAACATCCTTACTGATCATGCTCAAAAGAGGCATGGATCACTCTGTAGCAACATGGATACATGGCATACAAATATTAACAGGACAAAGACTTATAAGATTTCTAAGTCCCTGAAATCAGCAACATCACGAGAGCTACTTTGCATGCTTGTGCTAGTCACCACAAAGATCACAAAAATACATGGCATACACCCCTGTAAATATGGCATGGCATACTTCAAAACACATGTTGGGCTCAAGTTCATAGGAGGCACACATCAATCATGGCAAAAAAGACAAATGTCCAATTACTAATAAGAAACTGAAACTAAGGGCATCTCCAGCCGTTGGCCCCCCAAGGGGCGTCTAAAAGCGCCGCCTGGGGGTGAGCCGGCGAAAAAATGGCCCTGGGGGCGAGTCGGTCCCCAGCCGTCAGCCACCAGGGCCGCCCCCAGGCGCGTATTTAAAAAAAAGGATCGTTCGGCGAAGTTATGATAAAAACTAGTTAAATTTCGGCCAAACATGGCAAATTTCGGTGAAATTCGTGCATTTTCATTACATTAACCTAATCCAAAAAAGAAAAGGGCTGAAGTCGTCGCCGCCGTCGCCGCCATCGTCGTCGTCGGCTTTCTCCTCCTTGACGTGGGCGCCCTTGCTGGACCCCTGCCCGGCGTCACCATGGCGGACTGGCGGTGGCGCGTCGTCGTCGTCGTCGCATAAGACGACAACCCCGTCTTCAATGCGGCCGCGTCGGCGCTCCTCAAAGCGGCGTAGGGCGGCGCGCTGGCGTTCCTTCTCCTTCTCCCGGCGCGCCTTCTCCATCGCAATGGAGTCCTGGCGCGCCCATTCTAGGACCGCGTCGTCGTCATCGAACTCCGCCTCCACCGGCGCCAGCCCCGGCTCCGTCTTCACTGGCGCCAGCCCCGGCTCCATCTTCGGCTTGACGAAGCGCGAAGGAGCCGACAAGGAGGGGGCGCGCCGGTCGCCCTCGTTGATGACGATGCCGACGCTGCGACTGCGCCGACCGATTGGCGTCTCCGCCGCGGGCTCGGCCTTGACGCCGAGAAGCGCCGGAGAACCGGAGGAGTGGGAAGATGAGCGCGAGGAGGAAGACGAGGAGGAGGCGAACCTCCTTGGCGCCCATGCGCGTCGGTGTTGCGACGGGGCGGCCCCCGTCGCAAGATAGGTCAACGGCGGGTTGTTGCCGCCGTCGAGGTGCGTCAACACGCCCTCCAGCGTGCGGCCCGGGACGCCCCACCACAGGTGGCGCCCCACGCTGTTCTTCACGCCGCCGACCACCGGCGCGTCGTTGGTGGAGGCCAGGCGCTGCTGCTGGCGGCGCTGGAAGTACGCCGCCCAAGCCGCGTGATTGTCGGCGGCGTACTGGGGGAGGGAGCGCTCGCCGCCGGTCAGGGAGGCGCGCGCGACCTAGACCTCCTCGGCGAAGTACGTGGGCTTCGCCACGGCGTCGGGTAATGGGGGAACGGGCACTCCCCCGTCACTGAGCCGCCACCCCGTCGGCCCGGCGCGCATGTCCGGCGGCGCCGGGATGTTCGCCTGGAACAGGAGCCAGGACTCCTGTTCGCGGAGCGAACGCCGGCCGAAGCCGTTGGCCACCGCCTCGTCTCCGGGGAAGCGCTCTACCATGGCGACGGGCTCGGCGGTGGTAGATAGGGAGAGAGAGGGGCTGCCGGTGGTGCTCGAGAGAGGAAGACAGAGACGGAGAGAGAAGGGCTGGGCGGCAGCGAGGGGCGAGTCTGGTGTGGGCACCGACGAGAACCGCCGGCTTTTATAGCCGCTTCGCGCCGTGTGTACGCGCGCGAGGGAGGGGAGGCGTGAGCGCGCCGTCCCGAGACGCGCCGCCCATGAGGAATCAATGGCAAGGCTGACCGGCGGCAGCCTTGCCATTGATTCCCCGCGGGAACCGAGGCAGTTGGGGGGAAGACGAGCCGCCGTGTCCCCGACGTGGCTGGCCGCGGCTTTTTCACGCCAAAACAGTTCGCCCCAGCGTCCCCGGGCGCCCCCAGCGCGCCGGGTTCGGCCTGGGTCCGCCGACGCTGTTTTCGGCCCAGGCCGGCGAAAATCGGGCTCCTGGGGGCGCGACTGGGCCGTTTTTTCGGCACTGGCGCAAGAAAAACGCCTGGGGAGGCCTTCCTGGGGGCGCGGCTGGAGATGCCCTAACATTGCATAGCACTTCTGCAACAGCATTTAGGGCATCAAGATGAGCTCAAATGTACATGGTGCAATGAGATGAAATGAAGTACTCGTCGAGATGAACATTTTGATATGCTACACGCTCAAAACGGAGCCACAGGTGCAGAGATATGATGCGATGAAATATGCATAAAATTCTAGGGTTAGGGAAAAAAGTCAACCGAATCTCAGATCTGGATCGGCCGGTTACTGTAGCAGCACGGGGATCGAGGTTTGTCGCCGAAGTCGCCGGAGACGAGCAGTGCGGCGGCCGGAGCTGGAGAAGCTCGCCGGAGCTTCGAGGGAGAGGGAGGAGCTCGCCGGGGCGCCGGGCGGCGAGGTGGCGATGGCGGACGCGGGCGCGGCTGCCGAAGCTCGTCGGGGGCGGTGAGGCGCGTCGGCGGCGGTGCCGGGCGGAGGGCGGCGGCTGGTGAGAGGAGGCGGCAGCCGGTCGGGCAGCGGGAGGAGATGGGCGGCGGCGCGCGCCTGCCGGGCCGCGGCGCGGGAGGTGGCCGGTGTGCCACGTGGCGCGACGCCACTGGTGTGGGACGGCGGCGCGGTGTGTCCGGCGCGCCCGGACGTGTCTGGCGCGCGGGAGGACGAGGGATCTAGGGTTTAGGGGGGAAGAGACCCAGGATTTGGAATGGGAGGGCCTTTTTATAGGTAGAGGGAGCTAGGAGGCTCCAAATTGAGCACGGTTTTCGGCCACGCGATCGTGATCGAATGATCTAGATGAAGGAGGGGCAGGTGGGTTTTGGGCCACTTTGGAAAGGTGTTGGGCTGCAACACACACGAGGCCTTCTCGGTTCGTCGGTTAACCGTTGGAGTATCAAACAAAGTCCAAATGGCACGAAACTTGGCAGGCGGTCTACTGGTAGTAAACCAAGGCCGCTTGGCAAGTCTCGGTCGAATCCGAGAACGTTTAATACCCACACACGAAAAGAGGTAGAAAAGGACACCGGAGGACATAGGAGCACCAGATTGAGAAACGGACAACGGGAAAAATGCTCGGATGCATGAGACGAACATGTATGCAAATGCGATGCACATGATATGAAATGCATGACACGCAAGCAAATGACAAGGCAACAACATCGAGTAACTGGAAGACACCTGGCACATCGGTCTCGGGGCGTTACACTTGGAGATCTTGGGGTTTCTGGCATGTCCCCTTTAAAACATGCCACCCTGTACATATTTCCCTCTTCTTAATGGAAAGACAGTGCTCCTTTCGGTTCCTCAAAAAATAATTATCATGGACGGGTCTCATTTGGTTAGGATATTGATGTGACTTGAACTACGTCGGTATTTCCCCAAAGAGGAAGGGATGATGCAACACAACTACAGTAGGTATTTCCCTCAGTGATGAATACAAGGTTATCGAACCAGTAGGAGAACCACGCAACACCACGTAAACAGCTCCTGCACACAAAGAACAAATACTTGCAACCCGACGTAAGAGAGGGGTTGTCCCTCACGGGTAAAAAGATAGGTAAAATTGTAGTAGATTGGATAAATAGATCTCGCGGGAACACGAGATAAAATAAATAAATAAAAATTGCAGAAATGTATTTTTGGGGTTTTAGATTAATATATCTGAAAATAAAAGCAAATAAAAATAGATAGTGAAGGCAAATATACTAAAGAAGAGACCCAGGGGCCGTAGATTTCACTAGTGGCTTCTCTCGAGAAAATAACAACGATGGGTAAACAAATTACTGTTTGGCAATTGATAGGACTTCAAATAATCATGACGATATCCAGGCAATGATCATTATATAGGAATCACGTCCAAGATTAGTAGACCGACTCTTACCTGCATCTACTACTATTACTCCACACATCGACCGCTATCCAACATGCATCTAGTGTATTAAGTTCATGGAGAAACAGAGTAATGCAATAAGAACGATGACATGATGTAGACAAGAACTATTTATGTAGAAATAGACCCCATCTTGTTATCCTTAATAGCAACGATACATACATGTCAGTTCCCCTTCTGTCACTGGGATCAAGCACCGTAAGATCGAACCCATCACAAAGCACCTCTTCCCATGGCAAGAAAAAAAATGATCTAGTTGACCTAACTAAACCAAAGATTCGAAGAAGAAATACGAGGCTATAAGTAATCATGTATATAAGAGATCAAAAGACTCAAATAACTTTCGTGGATAAAAACATAGATCTGATCATAAACTCAAAGTTCATCGGATCCCAACAAACACACCGCAAAAAGAGTTACATCAAATAGATCTCCAAGAGACCATTGTATTGAGAATCAAGAGAGAGAGAGAGAGAGAGAGAGAGAGAGGAAGCCATCTAGCTACTAACTACGGACCTCAAGGTCTACAAAGAACTAGTCACGCATCATCGGAGAGGCACCAATGAGGATGATGAACCCCTACATGATGGTGTTTAGATTGGATCTGGTGTTTCTGGAACTTGCGGCGGCTGGAATTGATTTTCGTCGACTCCCCTAGGGTTTCTGGAATATTGGAGTATTTATAGAGCAAAGAGGCGCTGTGGGAGGCCACCGAGGTGGTCACAACCCACCTGGGCGCACCTGGGGGCCCAGGCGCACCCTGGTGGGTTGTGCCCCCCTCGGGGCACCCCCAGGTGCTTCTCCGGCCCATTGGGTGTCTTCTGGTCCATAAAAATTCCACAAAAGTTTCGCTGCATTTGGACTCCGTTTGATATTGATTTTCTGTGATGTAAAAAACAAGCAAAAAACAGCAACTGACACTTGGCACTATGTCAATAGGTTAGTACCAAAAATGATATAAAATGATTATAAAACATCCAAGAATTATAATATAACAACATGGAACAATAAAAAATTATATATATGTTGGAGACGTATCAGCATCCCCAAGCATAATTCCTGCTCGTGCTCGAGTAGGGAAATGGTAAAAACAGAATTTTTTGATGTGGAATGCTGCCTAACATGTTCACCACATATTCTTTCTTTTATAGCATGGACATTTGGACTTTTATCTGGTTCAAAGAAATAGTCTAGTTTTGACATGAGGACTTTAATACTCAAGCATATCAACAAGCAACCATGTCTTTCAAAATATCAACACTAAAGCAAGTTATCCCTAGCCCACTATGCTCAATCATTGATCCATTCATGAAACACACTCGCATATTAGCTACACCCAATGCTCAAGTACGATCATAGTGCCCCTCAGTTGGTGCCTTATAAGAGAAGATGAAGATTCAAGTAAAAATAAAATTTGCATAAAGTAAATAGAAAGTCCCTTCGCAGAGGGAAGTAGGGATTTGTAGAGGTGCCAGAGCTGAAAGCGAAAAAGATAGAGATAAAACATTTTGGGAGGCATGCTTTTCCTGTCAACGAAAACGATCGAGTAGTTCCCAATAATTTCCATGCTAGATATATCATAGGCAGTTCCCAAACACAAAATAAAGTTTATTCCTTTTCCACCATACTTTCACTTTCCATGGCTAACCGTATCCACGGGTGCCTTCCATACCAACACTTTCCAAGGAATTTATTATTCGACAACATGAAGTAAATTCATTTTTCATTTCGGAACTGGGTTTCCCTAATACCTTTGTCTTACTCTCGTGCAATGAAAAATGAATAAACACTCATCTTGAGAATAACACATCTAGCATGGAAATATATCAGCCACCCCCTACCGTTTCATGAGCGGTACGACCACACAAAAGAGAAGTTTATTTTGAAAATTAGAGATGGCACTAATACGTCCATTTTGCATCATGTTTTCTTACTATTATTTATGATGATTTTATCCATAATAATGCTTTTTGGAGTAATTCTAATGCCTTTTCTCTCATAATATGCAAGGTACACACAAAGAGGGAGAATTCCGGTAGCTGGAAATCTGGACCTGGAAAAGCTACGTCAGGCCACCTATTCTGCACAACTCCAAACAAGCTGAAACTTCATGGAGATTTTTTATCAAATATATGAGGAATATTTGAGCAAATAACTGCCGGAGGGGGCCCACCAGGTGGGCACAACCCACCTGGGCGCGCCAGGGAGCCCAGGCACGCCCTAGTGGGTTGTGCTCACCCAGGCCCACCTCCGGTGCCCATCTTCTGGTATATAAGTCATTTGACCTAGAAAAAAATAAGCAGAGGACTTTCGGTTTGGAGCACCGCCGTCTCGAGGCGGAATTTGGGCAGGAGCACTTTTGCCCTCCGGCGAAACTTCCCTCCCGGAGGGGGAAATCATCGTCATCATTATCACCAACAACTCTCTCATCTTGGGGAGGACAATCTCCATCAACATCTTCAACAACACCATCTCATCTCAAACCCTACTTCATCTCTTGTGTTCAATCTTGTACCGGAACTATAGATTGGTACTTGTGGATGACTAGTAGTGTTGATTACATCTTGTAGTGGATTACTGTATGGTTTATTTGGTGGAAGATTATATGTTCAGATCCAATATACTATTTAATACCCCTATGATCTTGAGCATGATTATCATTTGTGAGTAGTTACTTTTGTTCTTGAGGTCACGGGAGAAATCATGTTGCAAGTAATCATGTGAACTTTATATGTGTTCGATATTTTGATAGTATGTATGTTGTGATTCCCTTAGTGGTGTCATGTGAACGTCGACTACATGACACTTCACCATATTTGGGCCTAAGGGAATGCATTGTGGAGTAGCAATTATATGATGGGTTGCGAGAGTGACAGAAGCTTAAACCCCAGTTTATGCGCTATTCCGTAAGGGACCGATTGGATACAAAAGTTTAAAGCTATGGTTAGAATTTATTCTTAATACTTTCTCATAGTTGCGGATGCTTGTGGGAGGGTTAATCATAAGTAGGAGGTTTGTTCAAGTAAGAATAGCACCTAAGAACCAGTCCACCCACATATCAAATTATCAAAGTACCGAACACGAATTAAGCCAACATGATGAAAGTGACTAGATGAAAATCCCGTGTACCCTCAAGAACGCTTTGCTTATCATAAGCGACCATTTTGGCCTGTCCTTTGCCTCAAAAGGATCGGGCTACCTTGCTGCACTTTTGTTACTACTATAGTTACTTGCTCGTTACAAATTATCTTGCTATCAAACTACTCTGCTACTTACAATTTCAGCATTTGCAAACATTACCTTGCTGAAAACCACTTATCATTTCCTTCTGCTACTCCTTGGGTTCGACACTCTTACTTATCGAAAAGAGCTACAATTGATCCCCTATACTTGTGGGTCATCAAGGCTATTTTCTGGCGCCATTGCCGGGGAGTGAAGTGCCTTTGGTAAGAAGAATTTCGTAAGGAAACATTTATATAGTGTGTTGAAATTTATTGTCACTTGTTACTATGGAAAACAATCCTTTGAGGGGTTTGTTCGGGGTATCTTTGATACGTCTCCAACGTATCTGTAATTTTTGATTATTCCATGCTATATTATATCCTGTTTTGGACATTATTGGGCTTTATTATACATTTTTATATTATTTTTGGGACTAACCTATTAACCGGAGGCCCAGCCTAGAATAGCAGTTTTTTTTGCCTATTTTAGGGTTTCGCAGAAAAAGAATATCAAACAGAGTCCAAACGGAATGAAACCTTCGGGAACGTGATTTTCGGAACGAACATGATCCAGAGGACTTGGACCCTATGTCAAGACATCAACCAAGAAGGCACGAGGTAGGGGGGCGCGCCCTCCACCCTCGTGGGGCCTACATTACTCCACCGACGTACTTCTTCCTCCTATATATACCTATGTACCCCCAAACTACCAGATACGGAGCCAAAACCCTAATTCCACCGACGTAACTTTCTGTATCCGTGAGATCCCATCTTGGGGCCTTTTCCGGAGCTCCGCCGGAGGGGGTATCGATCACGGAGGGCTTCTACATCAACACCCTAGCCTCTCCGATGAAGTGTGAGTAGTTTACTTCAGTCCTTCGGGTCCATAGTTATTAGCTAGATGGCTTCTTCTCTCTTTTTGGATCTCAATACAAAGTTCTCCCCCTCTCTTGTGGAGATCTATTCGATGTAATCTTCTTTTGCGGTGTGTTTGTTGAGACCGATGAATTGTGGGTTTATGATCAAGTTTATATATGAATAATATTTGAATCTTCTCTGAATTCTTTTATGTATGATTGGTTATCTTTGCAAGTCTCTTCGAATTATCAGTTTGGTTTGGCCTACTAGATTGATCTTTCTTGCAATGGGAGAAGCGCTTAGCTTTGGGTTCAATCTTGCGGTGTCCTTTCCCAGTGATAGAAGGGGCAGCAAGGCACGTATTGTATTGTTGCCATCGAGGATAACAAGATGGTTTTTTCTTATGAGTGTGTTGAATACTATGAGAAGTTTGATACTTGACAATTGTTTTGAGATGTGGAGATGGTGATATTAGAGTGATGCTAGTTGAGTAGTTGTGAATTTGAGAAATACTTGTGTTGAAGTTTGTGATTCCCGTAGCATGCACGTATGGTGAACCGTTATGTGATGAAGTCGGAGCATGATTTATTTATTGATTGTCTTCCTTATGAGTGGCAGTCGGGGACGAGCGATGGTCTTTTCCTACCAATCTATCCCCCTAGGAGCATGCGTGTGATACTTTGTTTCGATAACTAATAGATTTTTGCAATAAGTATGTGAGTTCTTTATGACTAATGTTGAGTCCATGGATTATACGCACTCTCACCCTTCCACCATTGCCAGCCTCTCTAATACCGCGCACTTTTCGCTGGTATCATACACACACCATATACCTTCCTCAAAATAGCCACTATACCTACCTATCATGGCACTTCCATAGCCATTCCGAGATATATTGCCATGCAACTTTCCACCGTTCCGTTTACTATGATACGCTTCATCATTGCCATATTGCTAGTTGACATTGTATTTGTGGCAAAGCCACCGTTCATAATTATTTCATACATGTCACTCTTGATTCATTGCATATCCCGGTACACCACCGGAGGCATTCACATCGAGTCATATATTGTTCTAAGTTTTGAGTTGTAATTGTTAAGTTGTAAGTAAATAAAAGTGTGATGATCATCATTTTAGAGCATTGTCCCAAAGTGAGGAAAGGATGATGGAGACTATGATTCCCCCACAAGTCGGGATGAGACTCTGGACTAAAAAAAGAGGCCATAAAAAAGAGAAAAGGCCCAAATAAATAAATGAGAGAAAAAGAGAGAAGGTATAATGCTACTATCCTTTTACCACACTTGTGCTTCAAAGTAGCACCATGATCTTCATGATAGAGAGTCTCCTATGATATCACTTTCATATACTAGTGGGAATTTTTCATTATAGAACTTGGCTTGTATATTCCAACGATGGGCTTCCTCAAAATGCCCTAGGTCTTCGTGAGCAAGCGAGTTGGATGCACACCCACTTAGTTTCAGTTTGAGCTTTCATACACTTATAGCTCTAGTGCATCCGTTGCATGGCAATCCCTACTCACTCACATTGATATCTATTAATGGGCATCTCCATAGCCCGTTGATACGCCTAGTTGATGTGAGACTATCTTCTCCCTTTTTATCTTCTCCACAACCACCATTCTATTCCACATATAGTGCTATGTCCATGGCTCACGCTCATGTATTGTGTGAAGATTGAAAAAGTTTGAGAACACCAAAAGTATGAAACAATTGCTTGGCTTGTCATTGGGGTTGTGCATGATTTAAATACTTTGTGTGGTGAAGATGGAGCATAGCCAGACTATATGATTTTGTAGGGACAACTTTCTTTGGCCATGTTATTTTGAGAAGACATAATTGCTTAGTTAGTATGCTTGAAGTATTATTATTTCTATATCAATATTGAACTTTTGTCTTGAATCTTTCGGATCTGAATATTCATACCACAGTTAAGAGAATTACATTGAAATTATGCCAAGAAGCATTCCACATCAAAAATTCTGTTTTTATCATTTACCTACTCGAGGACGAGTAGAAATTAAGCTTGGGGATGCTTGATATGTCTCCAACGTATCTATAATTTTTGATTGTTCCATGCTATATTATATCCTGTTTTGGACATTATTGGGCTTTATTATACACTTTTATATTATTTTTGGACTAACCTATTAACCGGAGGCCCAACCCAGAATTGCTGTTTTTTTTGCCTATTTTAGGGTTTCGCAGAAAAAGAATATCAAACGGAGTCCAAACGGAATGAAACCTTCGGGAACGTGATTTTTGGAACGAACATGATCCAGAGGACTTGGACCCTACGTCAAGACATCAACCAGGAAGGCGTGAGGTAGGGGCGCGCCTACCCCCCAGGGCCCTCGTGAGCCCACGTTGCTCCACCGATGTACTTCTTCCTCCTATATATACCTACGTACCCCCAAACTACCAGATACGGAGCCAAAATCCTAATTCCACCGCTGTAACTTTCTGTATCTGTGAGATCCCATCTTGGGGCCTTTTCCAGAGCTCCGCCGGAGGGGGTATCGATCACAGAGGGCTTCTGAAAGCACAAGTGCTCCCTAGGTGGTTTTGGTAATTAATGTCAACATATCTCTTGTTGAACTAACACTTTTACCTAGTATGTTTCAATAAGTTCAACAATGGAGTGGCATGGACTAGAGGATGTGGAACCCTTTCAAGATGCTAAGGACAAAGGATTGGCTCAAGCTTCAAGATCAAGACTCTACATTTTCTATTTTAGTGATCCAAGATCACATTGAGTCTATAGGAAAAGCCAATACTATCAAGAGGGGATGAGGTGTTGCTTAATGGCTTGCTTGCTCAAAGTGCTTAGTGATATGCTCCAAAACCCTCAACTACCTTCCCACATCCACATATGACCTAAACCAAAAGTCAAACTCGGCCCCACCGATTCTATCTATCCGACCCCACCGAGTTTCAAATGTCATAGCCACTGCCACAAACCCTAGGCAAATCGGTCTCACCGATAGGGATCTCGGTCTCACCGAGATGGGATTTTAATCTCTCTGTGTATGTCCATTACCAAAAATCGGTCTCACCGAGTTTGAGCAATCGGTACTACCGAGATTACAATGCAAACCCTCTGGTTAGCTTATTACCAAAATCGGTCCCACCGAGTTTGTGTAATCGGTCCCACCGAGTTTGCCTGAACAACTCTCTGGTTAGCTTATTACCAAAATCGGTCCCACCGAGTTTGTGTAATCGGTCACACCGAGATTACATTATACCCTAACCCTAACCATATCGGTCCTACCGAGTTGCATCTTAGTCCCACCGAAAATCCTAACGGTCACTAGGTTTGCTGAATCGGTCCGACCGAGTTTAACCATGCGGTCCCACCGAGTTTGGAAAATTGTGTGTAACGGTTAGATTTTTTGTGGAGGCTATATATACCCCTCCACCCACTCTTCATTCGTGGTGAGAGCCATCAGAACATACCTACACTTCCAATACACATTTTCTGAGAGAGAACCACCTACACTTGTGTTGAGGTCAAGATATTCCATTCCAACCATATGAATCTTGATCTCTAGCCTTCCCCAAGTTGCTTTCCACTCAAATCTTCTTTCCACCAAATCCAAATCCTGTGAGAGAGAGTTGAGTGTTGGGGAGACTATCATTTGAAGCACAAGAGCAAGGAGTTCATCATCAACACACCATTTGTTACTTCTTGGAGAGCGGTGTCTCCTAGATTGGCTAGGTGTCACTTGGGAGCCTCCGACAAGATTGTGGAGTTGAACCAAGGAGTTTGTAAGGGCAAGGAGATCGCCTACTTCGTGAAGATCTACCGCTAGTGAGGCAAGTCCTTCGTGGGCGACGGCCGTGATGGAATAGACAAGGTTGCTTATTCGTGGACCCTTCTTGGGTGGAACCCTCCGTGGACTTGTGCAACCGTTACCCTCCATTGGTTGAAGTCTCCATCAACGTGGATGTACGATAGCACCACCTATTAGAACCACAACAAAAACATCCGTGTCTCCAATTGCGTTTGAATACTCCAAACCCTTCTCTTTACATTCTTGCAAGTTGCATGCTTTACTTTCCGCTGCTCATATACTCATTGCATGCTTGCTTGACATGTATTGTGTTTGTTAAACTTGTGCTTAAACTCCACTTAAACTTAAGAATATTAAAAACTGCAACTTTTGGCACTTAGTGTCTAATCACCCCCTCTAGACACCTCTTCTCGATCCTTTCAATTGGTATCAGAGCTTTGGTCTCCATTGCCTTGGTTTAAACACCATTGGAGGAAGATGGATGTGTCTACTTTGGGGAGTCTTAGACATAAAGTGCCTATTCTTGATGGAGAGTATTTTCATGAGTGGAAAAATGAAATGCTTGAGATTTTCAATGAATATCATTTGAACAAGTACATTACTAGCCCTTGTGCACCTCATGTTGATCCTTTGCACCCTACCCTAGATGAAGATATTGACATGATTCGCAATCTTAGAACCGTTAATCTTATCACTAGAGGCTTGCCTAGAAACTTGATTGGATGTTTGCCGACTCTTAAGTGTGCCTACACCATATGGAAATTTCTTGAGGAACTCTTTCCAAATTACTCCTTGAAAGATGTAGATGAAATCCTCCATAAGTCTATTGCTTTGATTAAGATGAGTTCCAATGATCCCAAATTTGGTGACTGCTTATTTGAGCTTACTAATCTTACGAGTGCCAAAGGAGATGTTGGAATCATTAGCAATATCATTTCCAGAGCTATTAGAATTCATAAAGATAACTATAGAAATGATCATTTATCTAATGAATTGCCCTCTCTAGGAATTGATCAATCACAAGATGATGTTGAACATGAATACTCGGATGAGGATGATGATGATGATAGTGACTATGATCTCGATGATGCGATGAGACACTTTGGTCTTATGGCAAATCTTCGCGGCTACATGGCTGGAGGAAAGGAATGGGTCCTTGATAGTGGATGTACTGATCATATGACCGAAGATAAAGACATGTTCCGTGAGCTTGCTGAAAATGACGGCCCTCGAAAGTATGTCACTTTTGGTGATAATTCAAAGGGTAAGGTGGTTGGCCTTGGTAAGGTGGCCATCTCACAGGATAGCTCCATACAAAATGTCATGCTCGTTGAATCCCTTGGATACAATTTACTTTCAGTTTCTAGACTTGCGGATTTCGGTTTCAATGTCTTATTCACTGAAGTAGATTGCCAAGTGTTTCGTAGAGACAATCATAAAATGGACTTTACCGGTATACGTAGAGGAGATCTTTACATTGTTGATTTCACTAAAAAGGCTCAACCTAAAACTTGCTTAATTGCTAAATCTTCTAAAGGTTGGTTGTGGCATAGAAGACTAGGTCACGTTGGTATGCGAAATCTTGATAAGCTTATTAAAGGTGATCATACCCTTGGAATAAAAGATGTCATATTTGACAAGGATAGACTTTGTAGTGCTTGTCAAGCAGGGAAACAAGTTGGAGGAAGTCACCGCACGAAGAACATCATGACCACAAGAAGACCACTCGAGCTACTTCACATGGATCTCTTTGGTCCAAATGCCTACAAGAGTCTCGGTGGTAACTCATTTGGTCTAGTCATAGTTGATGATTTTTCAAGATTTACGTGGGTGTTCTTTCTTGATGACAAATTGCAGGTCCAAAAGATCTTCAAAAACTTCGCTAGGAAGGCCCAAAATCAGTTTGACGTGAAGATCAAGAAGGTTCGGAGCGACAATGGAACGGAGTTCAAGAACGCAAATGTGGACACCTTTCTTGACGAATAAGGGATTTCACACGAGTTCTCGGCTACGTACACACCTCAACAGAATGGAGTTGTTGAAAGGAAGAACCGGACTCTTATCGAGATGGCATGAATGATGCTTGATGAGTACAAAACGCCAAAGCACTTTTGGGCGGAAGTGGTTGAGACAGCTTGTCATGCAACAAATCACTTGTATCTTCACAAGCTACTCGGCAAGACGGCATACGAGCTCCTCACCGGTAACAAACCCCAAGTTGGATACTTTCGAGTATTCGGCTCAAAGTGCTACATTCTTGATAAGCATCGTCGTTCTAAATTTGCTCCTAAATCTCATGAAGGTTTCCTACTTGGTTATGGCTCAAACTCTCACACTTACCATGTCTACAACAATTTCACCCGAAAGGTTGAAGAGATGGTAGATGTGAAGTTTGATGAATCTAACGGCTCGCAAGTAGAGCAATTACCAATTGATGTAGGAGATAAAGGCCCTTTGGAAGCAATTCAAGACTTGTACATTGGCAAGATTCGTCCAACGGAAGTGAAGGAGAGTACCTCGTCCGTCCAAGTGGAAGCTTCTACCTCACGACAAGGTGAATCAAGAGTTGATGCGGAAGCATCCACAAGTGGGACACGCCAAGATGAAGAAAATGAGGAAGCGCACCAAGATGAACATCAACAACCTCCTTCTCCACCACGACAAGAGAATGACACCGTCAACAATGAAGATGGCCAAGAAGAAGAACAAGATGAAGATGATGTTCCACCCCGACCCAAGCAAAAGCTTTCACGAGTTTGAGCAAGAATTGCTAAGGATCATCCCGTCGAGCAAATCTACAATGATATCCAAACCGGGAGAATCACTCGCTCTAAAACTCGTTTAGCTAACTTTTGTGAAAATTACTCATTCATCTCTAGCATTGAACCTATGAAGGTTGAAGAAGCATTGGAGGATCCAGACTGGATAAACGCTATGCATGAAGAGCTACACAACTTTGAGAGAAATCAAGTGTGGACATTGGTCGAGAAGCCCGACAACAACCAGAACATCATTGGTACCAAATGGGTGTTTCGTAACAAGCAAGATGAAGATGGACAAGTGGTTTGCAACAAAGCACGTCTCGTCGCCCAAGGCTACACACAATTTGAAGGTATAGACTATGGTGAGACATATGCTCCCGTTGCTAGACTTGAGTCCATTCGCATCTTACTTGCTTATGCTAATCACCATGATATCACCTTGTACCAAATGGACATTAAAAGTGCTTTTCTAAATGGCAAAATTGAGGAGGAAGTCTATGTTAAGCAACCTCCCGGCTTTGTCAATCCTAAGAAACCTAATCATGTTTACAAACTTCACAAAGCCCTTTATGGTCTTAAACAAGCTCCTAGAGCATGGTATAAATGCTTGACCAAGTTCCTTATTGAAAAAGGCTTTGAAATTGGTAAAATTGATTCTACTCTTTTTACTAAAAGGGTTAATGGAGAACTATTTGTGTGCCAAATTTATGTTGATGATATCATATTTGGTTCAACTAACCCTCATTTTAGTGAGAAGTTTGGAAAGCTAATGTCGGAGAAGTTTGAGATGTCTATGATGAGTGAACTCAAATTCTTTCTCGGTTTGCAAATCAAGCAAACTAAGGAAGGTACCTTTGTCTCTCAAACGAAGTACACCAAGGACTTATTCAAGTAGTTCAATATGCAAGAATGCAAAGGTATGACTACACCCATGCCTACTAGTGGACATCTTGATTTGACCAAAGATCGTGAACCGGTTGATCAAAAGGTTTATTGCTCTATGATTGGTTCATTGTTATATCTATGTGCCTCTCATCCCGATATTATGCTAAGTGTGTGCATGTGTGCATGATATCAAGCTGCTCCTAAAGAGTGTCATCTTAAGGCTGTGAAAAGGATAGTGAGATACCTAATCCATACACCAAATTTTGGCATTTGGTATCCTAAGAGGTCCTCTTTTGATCTTGTTGGCTACTCTGATTCGCACTATGCCGGAGACAAGCTTGATAGAAAATCCACTCCGGGTACTTGTCAATTCCTTGGTAGATCTCTTGTATCTTGGTCTTCCAAGAAACAAAACTCGGTATCCTTATCCACCGCCGAAGCGGAATACATTGCCGCTGGTTCATGTTGTGCTCAATTACTTTGGATGACCCAACCTCTTAAAGATTATGGGATATATTTGAAACATGTTCCATTGCTATGTGACAATGAAAGTGCTATTAAGATTTCTCACAATCCCGTGCAACATTCTCGAACTAAGCATATTGAAGTTCGTCATCATTTCATTCGAGATCATGTTGCAAAAGGGGATATTAACCTTAAGCATGTTCGCACCGATAAGCAATTGGCGGATATATTCACTAAACCACTTGATGAGAAAGTGTTTTGCAGGTTGAGAGGTGAATTGAACATCATTGATGCTTCAAACTTGGAGTAGGAACTCCATTTGATACATGCGGGGCATGAGCCTATGACTAATCCTCGATATTTCTCTTATGATGCTATTCATATGTCTTGGATATATTTGTACCTTGCATGTTATCTAACCCGTGTAGGTACTCAGTTGAATCTAAATCTATGAGATTGCAACTCACTCACATCTTGAGCAATCTCTACATCACCAAGTCTCTACACAATGGTGGTTGAAGACAAGGAAGCACGAAACCATTCAAACATATCCTTTGGCAAATTCTATGTTGGGTCTCATGATTGTCATTTTGGATACACAAGTGCTCTTCCTTGCAAAGCTAACCCATGTAGGTAGATGAACTCAAACTCCAAGTGGTGCTCCCAACCCTTGATGAACTACATCAACCTTGAGCAACCCGCACAAGTTCAACCACATGAGCAAGATCAACACCACCACCCAAGGTATGTTATTCCATCTTAGAGAAGCTTTACTCCAAGTCATGAGTCAAAGCAACTCGACAAGATGTGAATACATCAAAAGGCTTAAACGAAAAATGGTAACCCCATTTTGAGCTTAAACGATGAGTATGACCTATGATCAAGTGCTCTCACTTGACTCCTAAGTCAATATACTCTAACATAGGTGACTTTGTCACCGACCATTTCCAGATGAAGTTCTCTAGTGCTTCTCCGTGCTTTTGCATTTGCATATTTGTTTCCCCTTTCAAAAAAAAACTTCATCTAGAACTTTTAGTTTCTTTTCTTTCCTTTTTGTTCTGCATTTTCTTCATCCAATTCATTGCAAATCTTTCAGTAAATTCCTTGCATATCCTTGTGAGATCTTACTTGTCTAGTGAGCTGAGGTGACAAGTGGTTTCACTCTGATGAACTCGGTCACACCGGTTTGTTCTCTTCGGCCCAACCGAAATCTTTCGGTGCAACTGAAGCACACAACTCGGAGTCACCGATTCCATCACAGGAAAACCAACTTGCCACTTATTCCTGCTTTCTGTTTGCTCCAGCTCCACTCAATGATTCTTGTCCTCTACCAGCATCATATTAGACATGCTGCTTTGCTTTGTGACTCAAGGACCAACCCATTTGTATCACATGTCCAGAAGAGCCCTTCTTGGAAATTGATGTCAAAGGGGGAGAGAGAGATCACATCAAAGCTTAATCCTTCCTATAGGGGGAGAAAGAGAGAATACTCAGGGGAGAGAGTTTCTCAACTAGGAGAAAGTAAAATCATCAAAGACCCTAGATTCTTGGTGTTCAAGAGGAGAGATGTCACATGTCTTTAAAAGGGGAAAGACATGTTTGGTTGCTTGCTTTAGCTCAAGCTCTGTTGTTTCTTTTTTGTTGCTCTGATTTTCTATTCCCTATCTTCTCCCAATATCCCATGCAGATTCAGGGGGAGCAAGACATCTAAGGGAAGGAAATCTCTAATTTTATTGCATATCTTTACCTTTGGGGACATGTCTATATCCAATGTGGTACTTAGTACTCACTCTACATGTCCTCCCAGTCCTGGTTCTCTTGTGGTTTCTCTTGCTTGCTCTGGTCAGTAGGTGTATCTATGTTATTTAACCTTGTTTGCGCAGGTTCATCCCATCCTAAGCCAACTCAAGACCACAAGGTAAGTATATGCATCACAATCATGTGAATGAGAAGTTCTTGCTGATGTACATACTATTTGCAAGAAGGACTCATGAGCATGAAGGTACATTTCTCACATTCACATCATTTGCTCTGATGCATATAGCCAAGATACATGTAACACATTGCTTACTCTGTCATGTTTACGCATTCACATGCTCCTATATTCAATATTCACATGATTGCATACATGTAGGGGAGCCTATGCATGTTACATGTCTTTCCAAAGCTTTACTTGCTATTCTCTATATCTTCATCTAAAGCTTTGATGTATGTTGTCATCAATTACCAAAAATGGGGAGATTGAAAGCACAAGTGCTCCCTGGGTGGTTTTGGTAATTAATGTCAACATATCTCTTGTTGGACTAACACTTTTACCTAGTATGTTTCAGATAAGTTCAACAATGGAGTGGCATGGACTAGAGGATGTGGAACCCTTTCAAGATGCTAAAGACAAAGGATTGGCTCAAGCTTCAAGATCAAGACTCTACATTTTCTATTTTAGTGATCCAAGATCACATTGAGTCTATAGGAAAAGCCAATACTATCAAGAGGGGATGAGGTGTTGCTTAATGGCTTGCTTGCTCAAAGTGCTTAGTGATATGCTCCAAAACCCTCAACTACCTTCCCACATCCACATATGACCTAAACCAAAAGTCAAACTCGGCCCCACCAATTCTATCTATCCGGCGCCACCGAGTTTCAAATGTCATAGCCACTGCCACAAACCCTAGGCAAATCGGTCTCACCGATAGGGATCTCGGTCTCACCGAGATGGGATTGTAATCTCTCTGTGTATGTCCATTACCAAAAATTGGTCTCACCGAGTTTGAGCAATCGGTACTACCGAGATTACAATGCAAACCCTCTGGTTAGCTTATTACCAAAATCGGTCCCACCGAGTTTGTGTAATTGGTCCCACCGAGTTTGCCTGACCAACTCTCTAGTTAGCTTATTACCAAAATCGGTCCCACCGAGTTTGTGTAATCGTTCACACCGAGATTACGTTATGCCCTAACCCTAACCATATCGGTCCTACCGAGTTGCATCTCAGTCCAACCGAAAATCCTAACGGTCACTAGGTTTGCTGAATCGGTCCGACCGAGTTTAACCATTCGGTCCCACCGAGTTTGGCAAATTGTGTGTAACGGTTAGATTTTGTGTGGAGGCTATATATACCCCTCCACCCACTCTTCATTCGTGGTGAGAGCCATCAGAACATACCTACACTTCCAATACACATTTTCTGAGAGAGAACCACCTACACTTGTGTTGAGGTCAAGATATTCCATTCCAACCATATGAATCTTGATCTCTAGCCTTCCCCAAGTTGTTTTCCACTCAAATCTTCTTTCCACCAAATCCAAATCCTGTGAGAGAGAGTTGAGTGTTGGGGAGACTATCATTTGAAGCACAAGAGCAAGGAGTTCATCATCAACACACCATTTGTTACTTCTTGGAGAGTGGTGTCTCCTAGATTGGCTAGGTGTCACTTGGGAGCCTCCGACAAGATTGTGGAGTTGAACCAAGGAGTTTGTAAGGGCAAGGAGACCGCCTACTTCGTGAAGATCTAGCGCTAGTGAGGCAAGTCCTTCGTGGGCGACGGCCGTGATGGAATAGACAAGGTTGCTTCTTCGTGGACCCTTCGTGGGTGGAGCCCTCCGTGGACTCGCGCAACCGTTACCCTCCATGGGTTGAAGTCTCCATCAACGTGGATGTACGATAGCACCACCTATTGGAACCACGACAAAAACATCCGTGTCTCCAATTGCGTTTGAATACTCCAAACCCTTCTCTTTACATTCTTGCAAGTTGCATGCTTTACTTTCCGCTGCTCATATACTCATTGCATGCTTGCTTGATATGTATTGTGTTTGTTAAACTTGTGCTTAAGCTCCACTTAAACTTAAGACTATTAAAAACTGCAACTTTTGGCACTTAGTGTCTAATCACCCCCCTCTAGAGACCTCTTCTCGATCCTTTTAGCTTCTACATCAACACCATAGCCTCTCCGTTGAAGTGTGAGTAGTTTACTTCGGACCTTTGGGTCCATAGTTATTAGCTAGATGGCTTCTTCTCTCTTTTTGGATCTCAATACAAAGTTCTCCCCCTCTCTTGTGGAGATCTATTCGATGTAATCTTCTTTTGCAGTGTGTTTGTTGAGACCGATGAATTGTGGGTTTATGATCAAGTTTATCTATGAGCAATATTTTAATCTTCTTTGAATTCTTTAATGTATGATTGGTTATCTTTGCAAGTCTCTTCGAATTATCAGTTTGGTTTGGCCTACTAGATTGATCTTTCTTGCAATGGGAGAAGTGCTTAGCTTTGGGTTCAATCTTGTCCGGGTAGCAAGGCACGTATTGTATTATTGCCATCGAGAATAACAATATGGGGTTTATATCATATCGCATGAGTTTATCCCTCTACATCATGTCATCTTGCTTAAAGCGTTACTCTGTTCTTCTGAACTTAATACTCTAGATGCATGATGGATAGCGGTCGATGTGTGGAGTAATAGTAGTAGATGCAGGCAGGAGTCGGTCTACTTGTCTCGGATGTGATGCCTATATACATGATCATACCTAGATATTCTCATAACTATGCTCAATTCTGTCAATTGCTCAACAGTAATTTGTTTACCCACCGTAATACTTATGCTCTCGAGAGAAGCCACTAGTGAAACCTATGGCCCCCGGGTCTATTTTCCATCATATTAATCTTCCATCAATAAGCTATTTCCTTTTCCGTTTATTTTGCTTTCTTTACTTTGCATCTTTATCATAAAAATACCAAAAATCTTATCTTATCATATCTATTAGATCTCACTTTCGTAAGTGACCATGAAGGGATTGACAACCCCTTTATTGTGTTGGTTGCGAGGATTTTATTTGTTTGTGTAGGTGCGAGGGACTCGTGTGTGGCCTCCTACTGGATTGATACCTTGGTTCTCAAAAACTGAGGGAAATACTTACGCTACTTTACTGCATCACCCTTTCCTCTTCAAGGGAAAACCAACGCAGTGCTCAAGAGGTACTCCCTCCTTCCATCTATATAGGGCCTAATGTGTTTTTCAAGACCGCCTTTGACTATTCATAAGACAAATAATACATGATATGTATAATGTGAAAATTATATTATTGGAAGCTCCTTTCACGTACGAATTTGACTGTATGCTTTGTGTAACTTGGTTTCATATATTATTGCTATAACACTTGGTCAAAGTTGGCCTCGAAAAATGATTAGGCCCTATATAGATGGAAGGAGGGAGTAGCAATATTCACCTCGATCGGAACCACAATTAGCTACCCCTCAACCTACTGCACCTACTAAAAATATTGAATAAGAAATTCCTCCGGGTATGATAGAACAACTGCTAGCTAATCCTTATGCAGGAGATGGAACCGAACATCCTGATGTGCATTTGATATATGTAGAACAAATTTGTGGATTATTCAAGCTTGTAGGTTTAACCGGAGATGAAGTTATGAAAAAGGTTTTTCCTTTATCTTTGAAGGGAAAATCATTGGCATGGTATAGGATATGCGATGATATTGGATCTTGGAATTGGAATCCTTTGAAATTGGAGTTCCATCAAAAAAATTATCATATGCATCTAGTTCATCGTGATCGGAATTATGTATATAATTTTTGGCCTCGTGAAGGAGAAAGTATTGCTCTAGCTTGGGGGAGGCTTAAGTCAATGTTACATTCATTCCCCAATCATGAGCTCTCGAGAGAAATTATTATCTAGAATTTTTATGCTCGGCTTTCTCGTAATGATCAAACCATGCTTGATACTTCTTGTGCTGGTTCTTTTATGAAGAAGACTATTGAAATCCGGTGGGATCTTTTGGAAAGAATTAAACACAACTCTGAAGATTGGGAACTCGACGAAGGTAAAGAGTTAGGTATTAAACTTAAGTATGATTGTGTTAAATCTTTTATGGACACCGATGCTTTTCAAAAGTTTAGCACTAGATATGGACTTGACTCTGAGATAGTAGCCTCCTTTTGTGAATCATTTGCTGCCCATGTTGATCTCCCTAAAGAGAAGTGGTTTAAATATCACCCACCTACTAAAGAAGTAATCAAAGAACCGGTACTAGTCAAATAAGAAACTATACTTTACAATGTTGATCCAGTTGTTCCTTCTGCTTATATTGAGAAACCACCTTTCCATGTTAGGATAAAGGAACACGCTAAAGTTTCAACTGTGGTCAACAAAAGCTATATTAGAACACCTAAACCTAATGAAAAAAATTAAAGTAGAACATAGTATTGCTATGATTGAAGATCTGTTGGAAGAAGATATGGATGGGCATGTTATTTACTTCTGTGATGAAGCTGCTAGAATTGCCAAACCTGATAAAAAGGATAAACATAGACCTGTTGTTGGCATTTCCATTGTCTCAGTTAAAATAGGATCATTGTTATCATGGTTTATGTGACATAGGTGCTAGTGTGAGTGCTATTCCTTACACTTTATATCAAGAAATTATGAATGAGATAGCACCTGCAGAGATAGAAGACATAGATGTTACTATTAAACTTGCTAATAGAGACACTATATCACCAATTGGGATTGTTAGAGATGTTGAAGTCTTGTGTGCGAAAATAAAATACCCTACTGATTTTCTTGTTCTTGGTTCCCCACAAGATGACTTTTGTCCCATTATTTTTGGTAGACCTTTCTTGAACACCGTTAATGCTAAAATTGACTGTGAGAAGCAAATTGCCGGTGTTAGTTTTGGTGATGAGTCTCATGAGTATAATTTTTCCAAGTTTAGTAGAAAGCTTCATGAGAAAGAATTGCCTAGTAAAGATGAAGTAATTGGTCTTGCTTCTATTGCTATACCTCCTACCGATCCTTTAGAACAATATTTGCTAGACCATGAAAATGATTTACATATGCATGAAAAAATGAAATAGATAAGATTTTCTTTGAACAATGTCCTTTGCTTAAACACAATTTTCCTATTGAAACTCTAGGAGGTCCTCCTCCACCTAAAGGTGATCCTTTGTTTGAATTAAAACAATTGCCAGACACTTTGAAATATGCTTATCTTGATGAAAATAAGATATATCCTGTTATTATTAGTACTAACCTTTCAGAATGTGAAGAAGAAAGATTATTGAAAGTTCTAAGGAAGCACCGAGCTGCTATTGGATATACTCTTAATGATTTAAAGGGCATTAGTCGCACTCTTTGTCAGCACAAAATTAATATGGAACCTGATGCTAATCCCGTTGTTGATCACCAACGTCGGTTAAATCCGAAGATGAAGGAAGTGGTAAGAACGAAAATCTTAAAACTTCTGGAAGCAGGTATAATTTATCCTATAGCTGATAGTAGATGGGTAAGTCCTGTTCATTGTGTCCCTAAGGAAGGAGGAATAACTGTTGTTCGTAATGATAAGAATGAACTTATTCCACAAAGAATTGTTACATGCTATAGAATGGTAATTGATTTTAGAAATTAAACAAAGCAACTAGAAAAGATCATTACCCTTTGCCTTTTATTAATCAAATGCTTGAAAGATTGTCTAAGCACATACACTTTTGATTCCTTGATGGATATTCTGGTTTTTCACAAATACATGTTTCTCAACCTGATCAAGAAAAGACCACTTTTACTTGTCCCTTTGGAACCTATGCTTATAGACGTACGCCTTTCGGTTTACATAATGCACCTGCTACCTTTCAAAGATGTATGCTATATTCTCTGGCTTTTGTGAAAAGATTGTTGAGGTTTTCATGGATGACTTCTATGTTTATGGGAAGTCTTTTAATGATTGTTTAAGCAATCTTGATCGAGTTTTGCAGAGATGTGAACAAACAAATCTTGTCTTGAATTGGGAGAAGTGCCACTTTATGGTTAATGAAGGCATTGTCTTGGGTCATGAAATTTATGAAAGAGGTATTGAAGTGGACAAAGCTAAGGTTGATGCAATTGAGAAAATGCCATGTCCTAAAGATGTAAAAGGTATTCGTAGTTTCTTAGGTCATGCTGGTTTCTATAGGAGATTTATCAAAGACTTTTCTAAAATTTCTTAGCCTCTTACGAATCTTTTGCAAAAGGATATTACTTTTGTTTTTGATGATGATTGTTTAGAAGCCTTTGAAACACTCAAGAAAGCCTTAATTTCTGCACCTATCGTTAAACCACCTGATTGGAACTTGCCTTTTGAAATTAAGTGTGATGCTAGTGATTATTGTCGGTGTTCTGGGAACGGGGGTCCCCAGACTTGCCTGCCTGCGGCCTGCGGCGTGGCTCAGAGGAGGCCCAGCATGGCCCATCTTCATCGACACAAGACTCAAGACCCTCGCGAGGGGCCAAGCCTCGCGAGGCGGACGACACGGCGCATCCTCAGGCACAGCCTCCTCAGGCTGGCTCGTGAGGAGACAGAGATATCAAGGCAGGGTATCTCGCGAGGTTCCCATGACGCAAGCCATGACGATCGAGGGTGCCAGGCGGGCGCCAGCGCGCGCAGCGTCCTTCTTTCCTCTTTGGTGCAAAGGGGGCAAGCGCAGCCGCGGAGTACCGAGGTATCAGGCAAAGGTTGCCATTTCGGTGCAACGAGACCAGGACCAAGCGGACTACGATACGGAGGTCACCATGGAGCCCAGCACGGCGTCACCGCAGAGTCTTTCGCAGGCGAAGACCAACTTTAGTCAGGATAAGAGTACTTGCTGTCCCCCTTCAAATTAGCCCGCCATTGTTGGCTCCCTTCCCGCTCAATATTTGGGAAGAGGACCAGGGCCCCTATAAATAGGGACGGCCACCCACGTAGCAAGGGGTTCGGCATGTGGATCCGACTAGCAAGCAGAGAGAGTAAGTGAGAGAGAGAGAAGGTGACTGAACTTCTCCCAGTAGTTCGTCGCCCCAGCCAAGAACAGACCCTCGCGAGGCTGTTCTTCCTTGTATCGTTCATCATCATCAGCCCCAAGAGGCAATCCACCCGCCACACACTAGAGTAGGGTATTACACCACGACGGTGGCCCGAACCAGTATAAATCTTGTGTCCCTTGTGCAGTTCCTTTAGCAGTTTAGATCTTTGTGAGACGGGGAGGTAGAGGGTGTGATTTCCGCGCGCACCCTAGTGTTCGAACCATAAGGGTCTGCCGGAACCCGTGAATCCAACATTTGGCGCGCCAGGTAGGGGTGCGCCGAAATCTGTCTTCCACCACTCCGCTCCGCCTCCCGTCGCATCATCATCACCATGTCCGGCGACCAGGCGGGCAACCAAGGTCCATGGGCGGCGTGGCCCACCTGCGCGGAGCCGCCCGCCTCGGGCGGCCCCGCGCCCCAGGCAGCTCGCGGCCCGTAGGGTACCGCGGGCCGCGGGCGACGCGGACAGGCTTCCGCAACCCTCACACCGCGGCAAGCGCGGTCGGCGGCAAGGGCCTCCAATCACGCCACAACCACGACGCCGTACACCCACCGGGAGTAGGCGAATTCAAGGGCCGCGCTCACGGTGGCCCGAGAGCTGCTGCGGTGCAGACTGCTGGAGGGCGGCCACGACGTGCTGCTGGAGCGGGTGGCGGAGCTCCTGGGCTTCGCCGCCTCGGGGGCTCACCCCTTCTCCACCCAGCTCCCATCTCAAGCCCAGGGCGGCCCGCGCGGGGGCTCCGCGCGCGCCCGCGGACTCCAAGGCTACACCGACGCCAGCGAAGCTGTTAGCACCGGACCTGCGGCGGTGCTGCCTCCGCCCCCGGCCCGCGAAGAAGAAGGACTCGACGCGACCCACGGCCCCGGAGGGCTGCCGCGCTGCCACCCTGCAGTAGGCACGGCAGGTGGGACCGCGTGGTGTGCGGGGCATCATGGCCTGGCATTCGGGATAACGGCGATGGAGGAATACGTGCCCCTCATGCTGGACCAAGGACACCCTCGCGAGAGCAGGCAAGGCTCGCTCCTCGGCCCAAGTTGGGGGGACGAGGCAGTAGGAGCTGAGCCCTTCCAGGAGCCCATGGACGAACCCGCTGGCCACGTTGGAGGCAATGACTATCGGGCACCGCTAACTCTTCAGGGGCAGGTATATGCTAACCATGGATCGCAGGAGGTGCAGGTCGCCGCGGCAAGCAGCTGCCCCGCTCCCACAGTCTCCTACCCCTCGGAAGGAGGGCGCAGGGGGCTACGGGAGAGGGGTCGAGATCCTACATCACCACCGCGGCGTTCGGAGCTAGGCGTTCTCAGGAGGTAGTCCCTCTGCTGGGGAGGTGCCTCAGGGCCTGCCCCTGGCAGAGGACCCGTGGTCATCGGGGGAACTGCTGGCGACCGCTCTACCCCATCGGGCGGCGTCCTGGGTTCCGGTCGTTGCTGATGGCACTAGAGTGTGGCGCAAGGCGGGGCCCTCGTCTGGCGATATGAAGCAAGGCCAGTACCTGTGAAGAAGGCCCAGTGCCTGTGAAGCTTGCCGCCCCATGACACTCTCACGTAATAATGAGTGGGGCTGTACACGCCCCGGAGTCTCAGGGGTGCCGGCCTCAGGCCCTGGGGCTCCCTCCCACGCCCAGTGGACAGCACTTAGCTCCGCGCTGGTGAGAAGACGTCCAAGACTAGATTAGGTGCCGGACGCGGCTTTTTGTCTGCTTTTCGTTGCCTTTCTCTTTGGCTGTTGCTTTCCCCCGCTGGATTTAAGTTGGATTCGAATTTGAGATTTGTGTGTGTTCGGGGAAGGGGTGCTTATTCTCGCTCGAGCCATTTCTCGCGTTCTGGTTACCGCTTCGTCACAGCTGCCTCCCCTCGCGAGCCCCTCGCGAGTCGGATCAGGCCTGGCTCGTGCGCAACCCAGACTGCCGCTGTTGCTCCCCCCTCGGGAGGATTTTTCGGGTGCCTGCGGAGGTTTTCTTGTTTAGAATGGCCCAGAGCCTGTGAAGCAAGGCGAGTGCCTGTGAAGCTATCGCGCTAAGGAAAAGGCCCAGAGCCTGTGAAGCAAGGCCAGTGCCTGTGAAGCTATCGCGCTAAGGAAAAGGCCCAGAGCCTGTGAAGCAAGGCGAGTGCCTGTGAAGCTATCGCGCTAAGCAAAAGGCCCAGAGCCTGTGAAGCTATCGCGCTAAGGAAAAGGCCCAGAGCCTGTGAAGCAAGGCGAGTGCCTGTGAAGCTATCGCGCTAAGGAAAAGGCCCAGAGCGTGTGAAGCAAGGCGAGTGCCTGTGAAGCCCTCGCGTTCTGGAAAAGGCCCAGAGCCTGTGAAGCAAGGCGAGTGCCTGTGAAGCCCTCGCATTCTGGAAAAGGCCCAAAGCCTGTGAAGCAAGGCGAGTGCCTGTGAAGCCCTCGCGTTCTGGAAAAGGCCCAGAGCCTGTGAACAAGGCGAATGCCTGTGAAGTCATTACGCTCAGGAGAAGGCCCAGAGCCCGTGAAGAAGGCCAATGCCCGTGAAGTTTTTCACCAGCAACGATCTCACATCCTGAGGACCCAACTAGAAAGCACCCAAGGCGTCGCGCCCTCCCGCAGGCCGCCTCGGGGCCAGCATGGGGCAAAGGTAAACCAGCCCACCGTCAGGCACGCGCGCAATTTGACTACTACTGATATGCTGGACACAAGTTTTTATATGAGGGGCTTCCCCTCCCAAAATGCTCTCACGACCGTCAGGCCAAACACCTGAGTTCTATTCATGCAGGGTAAAAGACAGGAGAGGTACATGGTCAGTCTGACAAATCCCCCAACGCATCCTCGGGGGCGCCCCCCGAGCTGTCGCTGGCATCACTGAATCCGCCCTCGTCGTCTGCGCCACCACCAGCGGCGTCGGGGCCATCCACCACGCCGCCTTCGTCGGCAGCCACGACCATGTCATCGTCATTCGAAGTGAAGGCTCGGACGAGAGCATCCACGTTGTTCTCCACCCAATCCACCAGGTCACCTCGGACGGCCTGGGGAACTGGGGCGATGGCGGCGTCAAAGTCAAAGTGGGGATCCATGTTCCGGAGATGGCTGAAGACGCGGGAAAAGGCGCGCCCGAGCAGGGCGCGGCTCCTCTCCTCCACCAACCTGTCGGCCCTGACCGACCGAGCCTCCAGCTGCGTTACCACGGCGGTGAAGAAATGCAGGTTGCCGGCATAATTAATCATGTGCGGCTCGCCGACGGCTGCCTCGCAGATGTTGCCCAAGGCTGCGTTGGCCCTCACCCTGAGCGTGGTGAGCATGGGGCCGTGCGCGTGCTCTAGGACCCGCCGCTGGCGTATTTCGTCGGCATTCTGGCGCTCAACGGCCTCGACCTCCTCCATCCGCTGGCGAAGACGGAGCACCTCGGCCTGGGAGGCAGCCAGCTCCTTTTGCGCTGCCTCGAGGGCGGCCCGGGAAGCGTCGACCAGCCGCGTCGCCTCATCACGTTGGGCCCTCAGGGCTGCGGTTCTGCCCTCGGCTTCGACCCGGATCATCCCCAGCTTCCCCTCGAACTCTCGCTCGAGGCCTTGGCGCGCCGTCGCCACCCGACGACAAACCTCCTCCAGGACACGCGCTTCCCGCGTAGAGACATCGTCTTCCGCCTGCGTCACTAGGCGCTCCCTCGTCTCCAGCCGCTCGTACTCGCGAGTGCGTTCATCGACTTCCAGCGTCAACGCTTCTTCGCGCCTCTGGAGCTCAGCTGGGTCACCGGAGGCCACCCGCATCGATGCAAGGGCCAGCTCACGCAGCTCTGCTTGCTCCTCCAGTGAGTGGCACCGGGCCAGGAGCTCGCGAGCCCGCTCCTCCGCTGCCGCTCGCCATTGGTCAGCTCTCCGGGCCTCCTCGGTGGCCTGAGATCGGGCCTCACGAGAGGCCTCCAGCGACGCCTTCGCCTCTTCGTCATCAAGATCCCGCTGACGGCGCGCGAGGGCGATGGCGGCCTCCAGCTCGCGCCTCCCTGCAGCCAGGCGCAGGCCCTCGGCATCCAGGCACGCGTCTTCGTCAGCGAGCTCCTCTCCAAGCAAGTTCACCGCGTCGGCCGCTCTTCGAAGGAACCCTTGGCGGCAGGCGCGGCGCTCCCGGGCGCGCTCAAGCACATCTTCCACACCATCATCCGCCCCAAGCAAGCGCCGGGGGCCGCGAATCATTGTTCCTCCTCCGGGCCGGGGGCTGGCGCCCTCGCGATGGCCGGGCGCGTCGTGCCGGAAGCCCGGCCTAGGGCCAGCCCATCTCCAGATGAGGGGTGCAGGAGGTGCCTCAACCAGTCGCGGTCCCCGACCAGACGAGAAGCCCATGGCAGGCAGGCTATTCCCCGAGAGGGCCCACGAAGGAAAATCGCGGGGAATGACGGGCCGCAGTGCACCTCGGGATGGTCCGCCCCTTCAGACGCCCTCACCACCAGGGCAGAGCTGCTCGGAGCATTTGAAGACAGTAGAGGGGACGAAGCTAAGGGAGGCGGCACCTCGGCGACTTCCGCGAGCTCAGTCGGGAGGGGCCTGCGGAACAAGGATCAGCAGAAGCAGCAAGGGGATCAGGAGCCATAGAGAAGGAGGACTTACTCGTCAGTGGCGAAGTACTTCCTGCGCTTCAGCGCGCGACAAGGGAAGTCATCGCCTAGGGCCTCACTCTTCCTCCGGAGGGCCTCAAAGTCCACGCGGAAGCGGCCCAGGAGAAGAGCGCAAGGATCATCCTGCCGCGAGGACGGAGCATCAGAGCGGTTCGCGTCAGGGGTGCCTGCCTGGCACCTGCCTTCCATCGCGGCCAGAAGATGCGACTGGGGCCTCCAAGGCCTCAGCCCCGGGCGCCGGGAGCGGCTGCTTGCCACCTTCAGCCGCAGCGGCACGGGCCTCAGGAGCTGTCCCCTCGCGAGCGCCACCCGGCGCTGCCACCTCATCAGGGGCACCCTCGGCCTCAGGCGCCTCCTGCCTCCCTGCTCCGCCACTTGAGGAGGAGCCGCCTTGGCCGGTTGGAAGGGCAGTCACCACCATCGGGTTCTCGCGAGGTCCCTGGAGGCCGGCCGGGCGCAGTCCCCATTCATGGAAGACATGCATCTGCTTCACGAAGTCGGCCCTGCTTTGGCAGAGATACATCAAGGCCCCTCCCTGCCGGACGTTGCCGGGGTTGAGGTCACCGGTTAAGGTCAAGAGCATCGACTTCAGCACCGCCGGAGCCAGGTCCTCCTCCTGGAGCCTCATGTTATCCTGGCGCCCACGGAAGGCCCACATCCGGCGAGAGTGGCACTGCAGGGGAGCGACGCGGCACAACAGAAAATCCTTCACCACTTTGGGCGCTGTCACGCCGAGCTTCCTCAGGAGCGTGAAGCGGCTCCAGACAAAGACAAGCCGGGGGCTCTTGTGCGTCTCCTGGCCCCAACACGAATTGGGGACAGCAGGCGAGGTCGGCTCCGATAGCAGGGGGCTGGGTACCCCTGCGTCCACGTACAACCACCGCTCGTGGAACCCAACCGCGGGCTGGGGGAGTTTGAAGTCAATCCCAGAGGCCTCGGTCGCAGGCTCGGCAGCAAAGCTCACGCATGCCCAGCGTTGGGAAGGGTCGACAAGACGCAGTGAGAAGAAGTGGCGCAGCAAGGCAACCGAAGGAGGGATGCCCACCATGGCTTCGCAAACGAAGGCGAAGGCCGAAAGAAGGGTGATGGACTCAGGACTTAGATGCATCAAGTGGATCTGATAATGGGAGAGCACGGCATTGAAGAAATCGGAGAAGGGGGGAACCAGACCCGCCCACAAGGCGTCGGTGAAACATGGAACCTCGGTTTCTATCCTGTTGATGGAGAAGTGGGGCGCGGGCCAAGCCGTCGTCCTCCCGCACTCGTTGAAGACGAAGGCCAGGGCCAAGCTGTCCCTGCCCAGGCACTCTTGGTTGAGTACGGTCGACTGGCCGACGGCGGGGGCCGCCGATGGCGACACACAAGACGGAGGCGTGGATTTCTCCCCTCTCTCCTTCCTTGTCGGAGTCATGGCGATGGGAAGGAGGGGGAAGAATTGAGATTGGATTGGAGGCGGGAGCCGACGTGCGAAGGAAGGAAGAGCAGGAGACGCTCGAGCAACAAGAAGGGGAGCAGCTGTGTGCAACCACAAGTCCGCCTGACAGGGCGCAGAATAAGGGGGCATGGGGGGAACAGTGCCGCCCATGTCCCATCAACCGCCACGCCGCGCCCAAGACCGCAGGCTGTTAGGGCCCACGGCGCTTCGCCCTTGCCCTTTCGCCTCTCGGCACGGCCAAGCCCATGCGCGCCTTGGGCCCGGGGCGACTGTCAGCGTTCTGGGAACGGGGGTCCCCAGACTTGCCTGCCTGCGGCCTGCGGCGTGGCTCAGAGGAGGCCCAGCATGGCCCATCTTCATCGACACAAGACTCAAGACCCTCGCGAGGGGCCAAGCCTCGCGAGGCAGACGACACGACGCATCCTCAGGTGCAGCCTCCTCAGGCTGGCTCGTGAGGAGACGGAGATATCAAGGCAGGGTATCTCGCAAGGTTCCCATGACGCAAGCCATGACGATCGAGGGTGCCAGGCGGGCGCCAGCGCGCGCAGCGTCCTTCTTTCCTCTTTGGTGCAAAGGGGGCAAGCGCAGCCGCGGAGTACCGAGGCATCAGGCAAAGGTTGCCATTTCGGTGCAACGAGACCAGGACCAAGCGGACTACGAGACGGAGGTCACCATGGAGCCCAGCACGGCGTCACCGCAGAGTCTTTCGCAGGCGAAGACCAACTTTAGTCAGGATAAGAGTACTTGCTGTCCCCCTTCAAATTAGCCCGCCATTGTTGGCTCCCTTCCTGCTCAATATTTGAGAAGAGGACCAGGGCCCCTATAAATAGGGACGGCCACCCACGTAGCAAGGGGTTCGGCATGTGGATCCGACTAGCAAGCAGAGAGAGTAAGTGAGAGAGAGAGAAGGTGACTGAACTTCTCCCAGTAGTTCGTCGCCCCAGCCAAGAACAGACCCTCACGAGGCTGTTCTTCCTTGTATCGTTCATCATCATCAGCCCTAAGAGGCAATCCACCCACCACACACTGGAGTAGGGTATTACACCACGACGGTGGCCCGAACCAGTATAAATCTTGTGTCCCTTGTGCAGTTCCTTTAGCAGTTTAGATCTTTGTGAGACGGGGAGGTAGAGGGTGTGATTTCCGCACGCACCCCAGTGTTCGAACCTTAAGGGTCTGCCGGAACCCGTGAATCCGACAATTATGCTGTTGGTGCTGTTCTAGGACAAAGAGTTGATAAGAAATTGAATGCTATTCATTATGCTAGTAAAACTATAGACAGTGCTCAATGAAACTATGCTACTACTGAAAAAGAATTCTTAGCAGTGGTGTTTGCTTGTGATAAATGTAGACCTTATATTGTTGATTCCAAAGTAATTGTTCACACCGATCATGCTGCTATTAAATATCTTATGGAAAAGAAAGATGCTAAACCTAGACTTATTCGATGGGTTCTCTTGTTACAAGAATTTGATTTACATATCATTGAAAGAAAAGGAGTTGAGAACCCCGTAGCTGATAATTTATCTAGGCTTGAAAATGTGCCTGATGACCCACTACCTATTGATGATAGTTTTCTTAATGAGAAGTTAGCTGCAATAAATGTTGCTCACAGTACTCCTTGGTATGCTGACTATGCTAATTACATTGTTGCTAAGTACTTACCACCTAGCTTTACGTATCAACAAAAGAAAAAAAATTCTTCTATGATTTAAGACATTACTTTTGGGACGACCCACATCTTTATAAAGGAGTAGATGGTATTATTAGACGTTGTGTACCTGAGCATGAACAGGGACAAATCCTACAAAAATGTCACTCCGAAGCTTATGGAGGGCATCATGCTGGAGATAGAACTGCTCACAAGGTATTGCAATATGAATTTTATTGGCCTACTCTCTTCAAGGATGCCCGTAAGTTCGTCTTATCTTGTGATGAATGTCAAAGAATAGGTAATATTGGTAAGCGTCAAGAAATGCCTATGAATTATTCACTTGCTATTGAACCATTTGATGTTTGGGGATTTGATTACATGTGACCTTTTCCTTCCTCTAATGGGTATACACATATTTTGGTTGCTGTTGATTATGTTACTAAATGGGTAGAAGCTATAACAACTAGTAGTGCTGATCACAACACCTCTATTAAAATGCTTAAGGAAGTTACTTTCCCAAGGTTTGGAGTCCCTAGATATTTAATGACTGATGGTGGTTCACACTTTATTCATGGTGCTTTCTGTAAAATGCTTGCCAAGTATGATGTCAACCATAGAATTGCATCACCTTATCATCCTCAGTCTAGTGGTCAAGTTGAACTTAGCAATAGAGAAATAGAATTAATTTTGCAAAAGACTGTCAATAGGTCTAGGAAGAATTGGTCTAAGAAATTAGATGATGCACTTTGGGCTTATAGAACAGCATATAAAAATCCTATGGGTATGTCTCCTTATAAAATGGTTTATGGAAAAGCTTGTCATTTTCCTCTTGAGTTAGAACATAAAACATATTGGGCTATCAAAGAGATCAACTATGATTTCAAACTTGCTGGTGAAAAGAGGTTATTTGATATTAGCTCATTAGATGAATGGAGAACCCAAGCTTATGAAAATGCAAAATTATTCAAAGAAAAAGTTAAAAGATGGCATGACAAAAGAATCGAAAAACGTGAGTTTAAGGTCAGAGAATATGTTCTTTTGTACAACTCTCGTTTCAGATTCTTTGCAGGAAAACTCCTCTCAAAATGGGAAGGCCCCTACGTTATCGAGGAGGTTTATCAGTCTGGAGCCATCAAAATAAATAATGCCGAAGGTACTAACCCGAAGGTTGTCAATGGGCAAAGAATAAAACATTATATCTCAGGTACGCCCATTAATGTTGAAAGTAATATTATCCAAACTATGACACCGGAAGAACACATAAAAGAGTCCTTCTAGAACACTCTAGAATCGTGAAAATAAGGAGTTACGTGATACAGTAAGTAAACGGACTCCGAAAAATCCGTAATTTTTTTCTTCAATTTTGGAATATTTAGAAAAATAGGAAAATAAGAAACTACTGGGAAGCGTACCCTGGTGGGCACAAGACACCAGGGCGCGCCAGGCAAGCCGGGTGCGCCCAGGTGGGTTGTGCCCACCTGGGACGCCTTCTGGACTCCGTTTTTCTTCCATTTGCTTGTCCCCCAAGAATATATATATATATATATATATATATATATATATATATATATATATATATATATATATATATATATATATATATATATATATATATATTTCCCGAACCTGTTAACCACCATATCGCGGAGAAATCCTCTGTTCTCTTTTCTTGTCGTTTTTGGCCAGATCTATCGAGCCAGGCATCATGTCTTCCTCACCCTCCAACAATGGAGAATACGACACAGAGGTATTTCAGGAGGATTTAAGGAGAGAGGAAGCTGAAGAAGTTGCTATGGGGGAAGAGGAGGAAAATCCTTTTGGGGTTCACTCTCCGGCCTCCGAGAGAGGGAGATTGGCTAGCATCTCCACTCGTACGAATCCTCATCAAGCTATGACACCGTCAAATAATCAAGAGCGTCTCGAAGTGCCAGAAGAAACCCCACCAAGAAGGCCTTTACATAGGTTACATCATAACAGTTTTTGCAATTTGAATCATAACTATGGGTTCAACAATACTCCTCGTAGGCACATACCGTCCAATTGGGACGTATCTCGGCCAAGAGAAAATAGTGCAGGAGTAAACCCTTGGGGCCTAGAAAATAAACACATAATGGCAGAAGTGAAGAAAAAAGGTGAATTAATTCATCAAGCCCTTCGGGAGATTCAGGGCTTGAAGGATCTACTCATGGTTATATTGGAAACTATCGCTTCACCACCACCACCATCTTCATTGCCAAAAGAGAATTGAGTATCGGGTATGGGCACTCCCCTTAGCTTCCGCGAAGCTTGGGGGAGGTGCCCTGGTATCGTATCATCCCACTATATTTTTGCCTTTATTTATCTTAGTACGATCTTTTGCTTTAGATGAATAAAAGTTTAGTTCGATCCTTTCTTTTCGAGAGTTTGCTTAGTGATCTATCCTTGTAATCGTGTGAGAGATATATAATAAAGTTTAGTTTGAGTTTTTGCTTTCTTTACTTTCATGTTGCAAATAAAAGAAAAGTAAAAGAGAAAGAAAATAAATGAAAGAAATCAAAAAGATCATATACTAATCTTATGGTAGGTCATGACACCACATAAGGAAAAGTATGAGTAGAAAATTTTATTAGAGATTGACAAACATAGAATTAGTCAATGATGCAACTCATGAAAGAATTAATAAGGCAAGAGAAGATTCACATATAAATATACTATCCTAGAAATCTTTGTGATTGTGAGCCCTCATCAAAATATTATATGCCAAAATTGTTGATGTTGGACAAGGAAGAGAACTTAATGGTTTATGTTTGTTTATATTCACATAGAAGTCATATTGTCATGGATCCTTTAACATATGGTGCTTGCCCCTATCTTTGCTAGCCAAAAATTCCGAACTAAGTAGAGATACTACTTGTGCATCCAAAAACCCTTAAACCCGAATCTTATTTTCAAGTGTCCACCATACCTACCTAGGGAATCAGCAAGATCCCTCAAGTAAGTTGTCATCGGTGCAAAAAGGCAATACAAATTGCTTCTAAAAGTGTGAGATCATTTAGTGTAAGAGAAAATTGAGCATTGCACCAACTTGTGATGCTCAGAATAAAAGTGACAAACTACATAATAAAGGTCACTATCACAAGGGGCAATGCAACACGATGTTCTTTTTCACTAATGGGTCGAGCATACAAACAAATAAGCGCATGGCAACCTCTGCTTCCCTATGCGAAGGGCCTATCTTTTACTTTTATGTATTTATTTTTATGCAAAGAGTCAAAGTTTTCCTTCTATTCCTTTTTATTTTTCTCCTTTGGCAAGCATCATGTGGTGAGGAAAGATCTAGGCACATATTTCCAGTTGAATATAGATAGCATGAGTTATTATTGTTGATATCACCCTTGAGGTGAATACGTTGGGAGGCGAAACTATAATCCCCTATCTTTCTATGTGTTCGGTTGAAACATTTTGCTCATGTGTACGCAGTGAGTGTTAGCAATCATAGAAGACTACATGATGATTGAGTATGTGGACTTGCCTAAAGGCTCCGATACAAGACCCTTCCTGAAAAGATGATGAATTGTAGTTGCAAAGTTGACTGAGAACATAGTTTGTTGGTTTCTAATAGGGTTTTTGATTTATACTTCAATAGTGTGATGAATTGTCACTTATTCATGAGAAGTATATGATAGAAGTTCTATGATATGAGTCTTATGTTTAAGTTTGTTGATGTTATAACAATGAACATGATGCTTCCATGTCCGTATTTTGATTTTATCGACACCTCTCTCTCTAAGCATGTGGACATGTTTTTCGATTTCGGTTTTCGCTTGAGGACAAGCGAGGTCTTGGGGAATTTGATACGTCCATTTTGCATTTCTTAATGTTATTTATGATTATTTTATCCATAATAATCCCTTTTGAGTAATTCTAATGCCTTTTCTCTCATAATATGCAAGGTATACACAAAGAGGGAGAATTCCGGCAGCTGGAAATCTGGACCTGGAAAAGCTACGTCAGGCCAACTATTCTGCACAACTCCAAACAAGCTGAAACTTCACGGAGATTTTTATCAAATATATGAGGAATATTGGAGCAAATAACTAACAAAGGGGTCCCACCAGGTGGGCACAACCCACATGGGCGCGCCAGGGAGCCCAGACGCGCCCTGGTGGGTTGTGCTCACCCAGGCCCACCTCCGGTGCCCATCTTCTGGTATATAAGTCATTTTGACCTAGAAAAAATAAGGAGAGGACTTTCGGGATGGAGCGCCGCCGTCTCGAGGCGGAACTTGGGCAGGAGCACTTTTGACCTCTGGTGGAGCGATTCCGCAGGGGGGACTTCCCTCCCGGAGGGGGAAATCATCATCATCATCATCATCACCAACAACTCTCCCATCTTGGGAAGGGAAATATCCATCAACATCTTCTACAACACCATCTCATCTCAAACTCTAGTTCATCTCTTGTGTTCAGTCTTGTTACCGGAACTATAGATTGGTGCTTGTGGGTGACTAGTAGTGTTGATTACATCTTGTAGTTGATTACTATATGGTTTATTTGGTGGAAGATTATATGTTCAGACCCAATATGCTATTTAATACCCCTTCGATCTTGAGCATGGTTATCATTTGTGAGTAGTTACTTTTGTTCTTGAGGTCACGGGAGAAATCATGTTGCAAGTAATCATGTGAACTTGATATGTGTTTGATATCTTGATAGTATGTATGTTGTGATTCCCTTAGTGGTGTCATGTGAATGTCGACTACCTGAAACTTCACCATATTTTGGCCTAATGGAATGCATTGTGGAGTAGCAATTAGATGATGGGTTGCGAGAGTGATAGGAGCTTAAACCCCACTTTATGCGCTATTCCATAAGGGACCGATTAGATCCAAAAGTTTAATGCTATGGTTAGAATTTATTCTTAATACTTTTCTCGTAGTTGCGGATGCTTGCGGGAGGGTTAATCATAAGTAGGAGGTTTGTTCAAGTAAGAACAACACCTAAGCACCAATCCACCCACATATCAAATTATTAAAGTACCGAACACGAATTAAGCCAACATGATGAAAGTGACTAGATGAAAATCCCGTGTACCCTCAAGAACACTTTGCTTATCATAAGAGACTGTTTTGGCATGTCCTTTGCCTCAAAAGGATTGGGCTAACTTGCTGCACTTTTGTTACTACTATCGTTACTTGATCGTTACAAATTATCTTGCTATCAAACTACTCTGCTACTTACAATTTCAGCACTTACTGTAGCGACCAGACCTCAAATGGTCCAATCTCTGTGCTCAGGTGTCATCCCTGGATCAGTAATGCTGACACCACACAGTACTTGAAGGATTTATAGCAGAGTAGCAATCACACACTTATTACATCGAGTGTCTCAAAAGAGAACTTATTACAATAAATATGGCTTAAGGCCATCTAATTGTTGGGGAACGTAGTAATTTCGAAAATTTTCCTACGCACACGCAAGATCATGGTAATGCATAGCAACAAGGGGGAGAGTGTTGTCTACGTACCAACGCAGACCGACTGCGGAAGCGATCACACAACGTAGAGGAAGTAGTCGTACGTCTTCTTCCCGATCCGACCGACCCAAGCACCGTTACTCCGGCACCTCCGAGTTCTTAGCACACGTACAGCTCGATGATGATCCCCGGGCTCCGATCCAGCAAAGCTTCGGGGAAGAGTTCCGTCAGCATGACGGCGTGGTGACGATCTTGATGTATTACCGACGCAGGGCTTCGCCTAAGCAGTACAACGGTATGATCGAGGTGGAATTTGGTGGCAGGGGGCACCACACACGGCTAAGGAACGATCTCAAGGATCAACTTGTGTGTCTTGGGGTGTCCCCTGCCCCCGTATATAAAGGATGGAGGGAGGGGGGCTGGCCGGCCAAAGAGAGGGAGGCGCAGGAGGAGTCCTACTCCTACCGGGAGTAGGACTCCCCCCTCCAATCCTAGTCCAACTAGGAATCCTTGAAGGAGAGTGGGAGAGAGGTGGCCGGCCCCTCTCCTAGTCCTAATAGGACTAGGGAGAGGGGGGGAGGCGCAGCCCTATGTGGGCTGCCCTCTCACCTTTCCACTAAGGCCCATGTTGGCCCATTTGGCTCCCGGGGGGTTCCGGTAACCCTCCCAGTAATCCGATAAAATCCCGATTTCACCCGGAACACTTTCGATGTCCAAACATAGGCTTCCAATATATCAATCTTTACGTCTCGACCATTTCGAGACTCCTCGTCATGTCCGTGATCTCATCCGGGACTCCGAACAACCTTCGGTACATCAAAATGCATAAACTCATAATAACTGTCATCGTAACGTTAAGCGTGCGGACCCTACGGTTCGAGTACAATGTAGACATGACCGAGACACGTCTCCGGTCAATAACCAATAGCGGGACCTGGATGCCCATATTGGCTCCTACATATTCTACGAAGATCTTTATCGGTCAGACCGCATAACAACATACGTTGTTCCCTTTGTCATCGGTATGTTACTTGCCCGAGATTCGATCGTCGGTATCCAATACCTAGTTCAATCTCGTTACTGGCAAGTCTCTTTACTCGTTCCGTAATACATCATCTCATAACTAACATCTTAGTTATTATGCTTGCAAGGCTTATGTGATGTGTATTACCGAGAGGGCCCAGAGATACCTCTCCGACAATCAGAGTGACAAACCCTAATCTCGAAATACGCCAACCCAACATCTACCATTGGAGACACCTGTAGTACTCCTTTATAATCACCCAGTTACGTTGTGACGTTTGGTAGTACCCAAAGTGTTCCTCCGGTAAACGGGAGTTGCATAATCTCATAGTTATAGGAACATGTATAAGTCATGAAGAAAGCAATAGCAACATACTAAACGATCGGGTGCTAAGCTAATGGAATGGGTCATGTCAATCAGATCATTCAACTAATGATGTGACCTCGTTAATCAAATAACAACTCTTTGTTCATGGTTAGGAAACATAACCATCTTTGATTAACGAGCTAGTCAAGTAGAGGCATACTAGTGACACTCTGTTGGTCTACGTATTCACACATGTATTATGTTTCCGGTTAATACAATTCTAGCATGAATAATAAACTTTTATCATGATATAAGGAAATAAATAATAACTTTATTATTGCCTCTAGGGCATATTTCCTTCAGTCTCCCACTTGCACTAGAGTCAATAATCTAGATTACACAGTAATGATTCTAACACCCATGGAGCCTTGGTGCTGATCATGTTTTGCTCGTGGAAGAGGCTTAGTCAACGGGTCTGCAACATTCAGATCCGTATGTATCTTGCAAATCTCTATGTCTCCCACCTGGACTAAATCCCGGATGGAGTTGAAGCGTCTCTTGATGTGTTTGGTTCTTTTGTGAAATCTGGATTCCTTTGCCAAGGCAATTGCACCAGTATTGTCACAGAAGATTTTCATTGGACCCGATGCACTAGGTATGACACCTAGATCGGATATGAACTCCTTCATCCAGACTCCTTCGTTCGCTGCTTCCGAAGCAGCTATGTACTCCGCTTCACATGTAGATCCCGCTACGACGCTTTGTTTAGAACTGCACCAACTGACAGCTCCACCGTTTAAAGTAAACACGTATCCGGTTTGCGATTTAGAATCGTCTGGATCAGTGTCAAAGCTTGCATCAACGTAACCTCTTACGGTGAGCTCTTTGTCACCTCCATATACGAGAAACATATCCCTAGTCCTTTTCAGGTATTTCAGGATGTTCTTGACCACTGTCCAGTGATCCACTCCTGGATTACTTTGGTACCTCCCTGCTAAACTTATAGCAAGGCACACATCAGGTCTGGTACACAGCATTGCATACATGATAGAGCCTATGGCTGAAGCATAGGGAACATCTTTCATTTTCTCTCTATCTTCTGCATTGGTCGAGCATTGAGTCTGACTCAACTTCACACCTTGTAACACAGGCAAGAACCCTTTCTTTGCTTGATCCATTTTGAACTTCTTCAAAATCTTGTCAAGGTATGTGCTTTGTGAAAGTCCAATTAAGCGTTTTGATCTATCTCTATAGATCTTTATGCCTAATATGTAAGCAGCTTCCCCGAGGTCTTTCATTGAAAAACTTTTATTCAAGTATCCCTTTATGCTATCCAGAAATTCTATATCATTTCCAATCAGCAATATGTCATCCACATATAATATCAGAAATGCTACAGAGCTCCCACTCACTTTCTTGTAAATACAGGCTTCTCCAAAAGTCTGTATAAAGCCAAATGCCTTGATCACACTATCAAAGCGTTTATTCCAACTCCGAGATGCTTGCACCAGTCCATAAATGGATCGCTGGAGTTTGCACACTTTGTTAGCTCCCTTCGGATCGACAAAACCTTCTGGTTGCATCATATACAACTCTTCTTCCAGAAATCCATTCAGGAATGCAGTTTTGACATCCATTTGCCATATTTCATAATCATAAAATGCAGCAATTGCTAACATAATTCTGACGGACTTAAGCATCGCTACGGGTGAGAAGGTCTCATCGTAGTCAACCCCTTGAACTTGTCGAAAACCTTTTGCGACAAGTCGAGCTTTATAGACAGTAATATTACCGTCAGCGTCAGTCTTTTTCTTGAAGATCCATTTATTCTCAATTGCTCGCCGATCATCGGGCAAGTCAACCAAAGTCCATACTTTGTTCTCATACATGGATCCCATCTCAGATTTCATGGCCTCAAGCCACTTTGTGGAATCTGGGCTCACCATCGCTTCTTCATAGTTCGTAGGTTCATCATGATCTAGTAGCATGACTTCCAGAACTGGATTACCGTACCACTCTGGTGCGGATCTTGCTCTGGTTGATCTACGTGGTTCAGTAGTATCTTGTCCTGAAGCTTCATGATCATCATCATTAGCTTCCTCACTAATTGGTATAGGTGTCGCTGAAACAGTTTTCTGTGATGTACTATTTTCCAATAAGGGAGCAGGTACAGTTACCTCGTCAAGTTCTACTTTCCTCCCACTCACTTCTTTCGAGAGAAACTCCTTCTCTAGAAATGATCCATTCTTAGCAATGAATGTCTTGCCGTCGGATCTGTGATAGAAGGTATACCCAACAGTTTCCTTTGGGTATCCTATGAAGACACATTTCTCCGCTTTGGGTTCGAGCTTATCAGGTTGAAGCTTTTTCACATAAGAATCGCAGCCCCAAACTTTAAGAAACGACAACTTTGGTTTCTTGCCAAACCATAGTTCATAAGGCGTCGTTTCAACGGATTTTGATGGTGCCCTATTTAACGTGAATGCGGCCGTCTCTAAAGCATAACCCCAAAACGATAGCGGTAAATCAGTAAGAGACATCATAGATCGCACCATATCTAGTAAAGTACGATTACGACGTTCGGACACACCATTACGTTGTGGTGTTCCGGGTGGCGTGAGTTGCGAAACTATTCCACAATTTTTCAAATGTATACCAAACTCGTAACTCAAATATTCTCCTCCACGATCAGATCGTAGAAACTTTATTTTCTTGTTACGATGATTTTCAACTTCACTCTGAAATTCCTTGAACTTTTCAAATGTTTCAGACTTATGTTTCATTAAGTAGATATACCCATATCTGCTTAAATCATCTGTGAAGGTGAGAAAATAACGATATCCGCCATGAGCCTCAATGTTCATCGGACCACATACATCGGTATGTATGATTTCCAACAAGTCTGTTGCTCTCTCCATAGTACCGGAGAACGGTGTTTTAGTCATCTTGCCTATGAGGCACGGTTCGCAAGTACCAAGTGATTCATAATCAAGTGGTTCCAAAAGCCCATCAGTATGGAGCTTCTTCATGCGCTTTACACCGATATGACCTAAACGGCAGTGCCACAAATAAGTTGCACTATCATTATCAACTCTGCATCTTTTGGCTTCTATATTATGAATATGTGTATTACTACTATCGAGATTCAATAAGAATAGACCACTCTTCAAGGGTGCATGACCATAAAAGATATTACTCATATAAATAGAACAACCATTATTCTCTGATTTAAATGAATAACCATCTCGCATCAAACAAGATCCAGATATAATGTTCATGCTCAACACTGGCACCAAATAACAATTATTTAGGTCTAATATTAATCCCGAAGGTAGATGTAGAGGTAGCGTGCCGACCGCGATCACATCGACTTTGGAACCGTTTCCCACGCGCATCGTCACCTCGTCCTTTGCTAGCGTCCGCTTATTCCGTAGTCCCTGTTTCGAGTTGCAAATATTAGCAACAGAACCAGTATCAAATACCCAGGTGCTACTGCGAGCTCTAGTAAGGTACACATCAATAACATGTATATCACATATACCTTTGTTCACCTTGCCATCCTTCTTATCTGCCAAATACTTGGGGCAGTTCCGCTTCCAGTGACCAGTCTGCTTGCAGTAGAAGCACTCAGTTTCAGGCTTAGGTCCAGACTTGGGTTTCTTCTCTTGAGCAGCAACTTGCTTGCTGTTCTTCTTGAAGTTCCCCTTCTTCTTCCCTTTGCCCTTTTTCTTGAAACTAGTGGTTTTGCTAACCATCAACACTTGATGCTCCTTCTTGATTTCTACCTCCGTAGCTTTTAGCATTGCGAAGAGCTCGGGAATAGTCTTGTTCATCCCTTGCATATTATAGTTGATCACGAAGCTCTTGTAGCTTGGTGGCAGTGATTGGAGAATTCTGTCAATGACGCAATCATCTGGAAGATTAACTCCCATCTGAATCAAGTGATTATTATACCCAGACATTTTGAGTATATGCTCACTGACAGAACTGTTCTCCTCCATCTTGCAGCTATAGAACTTATTGGAGACTTCATATCTCTCAATTTGGGCATTTGCTTGAAATATTAACTTCAACTCCTGGAACATCTCATATGCTCCATGACGTTCAAAACGTCGTTGAAGTCCCGATTCTAAGCCGTAAAGCATGGCACACTGAACTATCGAGTAGTCATCAGCTTTGCTCTGCCAGACGTTCATAACATCTGGCGTTGCTCCAGCAGCAGGCCTGGCACCCAGCGGTGCTTCCAGGACGTAATTCTTCTGTGCAGCAATGAGGACAATCCTCAGGTTATGGACCCAGTCCATGTAATTGCTACCATCATCTTTCAACTTTGCTTTCTGAAGGAACGCATTAAAATTCAACGGAACAACAGCACGAGCCATCTATCTACAATCAAACATACATAAGCAAGATACTATCAGGTACTAAGTTCATGATAAATTTAAGTTCAATTAATCATATTACTTAAGAACTCCCACTTAGATAGACATCCCTCTAATCCTCTAAGTGATCACGTGATCCAAATTAACTAAACCATAACCGATCATCATGTGAAATGGATTAGTTTTCAATGGTGAACATCATTATGTTGATCATATCTACTATATGATTCACGCTCGACCTTTCGGTCTCCGTGTTCCGAGGCCATATCTGCATATGCTAGGCTCGTCAAGTTTAACCTGAGTATTCCGCGTGTGCAAAACTGGCTTGCACCCGTTGTAGATGGACGTAGAGCTTATCACACCCGATCATCACGTGGTGTTTGGGCACGATGAACTTTGGCAACGGTGCATACTCAGGGAGAACACTTCTTGATAATTTAGTGAGAGATCATCTTATAATGCTACCGTCAATCAAAGCAAGATAAGATGCATAAAAGATAAACATCGCATGCAATCAATATAAGTGATATGATATGGCCATCATCATCTTGTGCTTGTGATCTCCATCTCCGAAGCACCGTCATGATCACCATCGTCACCGGCGCGACGCCTTGATCTCCATCGTAGCATCGTTGTCGTCTCGCCAATCTTATGCTTCCACGACTATTGCTACCGCTTAGTGATAAAGTAAAGCATTACAACACGATTGCATTGCATACAATAAAGCGACAACCATATGGCTCCTGCCAGTTGCCGATAACTTAGTTACAAAACATGATCATCTCATACAATAAAATTTAGCATCATGTCTTGACCATATCACATCACAACATGCCCTGCAAAAACAAGTTAGATGTCCTCTACTTTGTTTGTTGCAAGTTTTACGTGGCTGCTACGGGCTTAAGCAAGAACCAATCTTACCTACGCATCAAAACCACAATGATAGTTTGTCAAGTTGATGCCGTTTTAACCTTCGCAAGGACCGGGCGTAGCCACACTCGGTTCAACTAAAGTTGGAGAAACTGACACCCGCCAGCCACCTGTGTGCAAAGCACGGCGGTAGAACCAGTCTCGCGTAAGGGTATGCGTAATGTCGGTCCGGGCCGCTTCATCCAACAATACCGCCGAACCAAAGTATGACATGCTGGTAGGCAGTATGACTTATATCGCCCACAACTCACTTGTGTTCTACTCGTGCATATAACATCAAACCATAAAACCCAGGCTCGGATGCCACTGTTGAGAAACGAAGTAATTTCAAAAATTTTCCTACGCACACGCAAGATCATGGTGATGCATAGCAACGAGAGGGGAGAGTGTTGTCTACGTACCCTCGTAGAACGAAGCGGAAGCGTTGACGCAACGTAGAGGAAGTAGTCGTACGTCTTCCCGATCCGACCGATCCAAGCACCGTTACTTCGGCACCTCCGAGTTCTTAGCACACGTACAGCTCGATGACGATCCCTGGGCTCCGATCCAGCAAAGCTTCGGGGAAGAGTTCCATCAGCATGACGGCGTGGTGACGATCTTGATGTATTACCGACGCAGGGCTTCGCCTAAGCACTACAACGGTATGATCGAGGTGGAATTTGGTGGCAGGGGGCACCGCACACGGCTAAGGAACGATCTCAAGGATCAACTTGTGTGTCTTGGGGTGTCCCCTGCCCCCGTATATAAAGGATGGAGGGAGGGGGGCTGGCCGGCCAAAGAGAGGGAGGCGCAGGAGGAGTCCTACTCCTACCGGGAGTAGGACTCCCCCCTCCAATCCTAGTCCAACTAGGAATCCTTGAAGGAGAGTGGGAGAGAGGTGGCCGGCCCCTCTCCTAGTCCTAATAGGACTAGGGAGAGGGGGGGAGGCGCAGCCCTATGTGGGCTGCCCTCTCACCTTTCCACTAAGGCCCATGTTGGCCCATTTGGCTCCCGGGGGGTTCCGGTAACCCTCCCGGTAATCCGGTAAAATCCCGATTTCACCCGGAACACTTCCGATGTCCAAACATAGGCTTCCAATATATCAATCTTTACGTCTCGACCATTTCGAGACTCCTCGTCATGTCCGTGATCTCATCCGGGACTCCGAACAACCTTCGGTACATCAAAATGCATAAACTCATAATAACTGTCATCGTAACGTTAAGCGTGCGGACCCTACGGTTCGAGAACAATGTAGACATGACCGAGACACGTCTTCGGTCAATAACCAATAGCGGGACCTGGATGCCCATATTGGCTCCTACATATTCTACGAAGATCTTTATCGGTCAGACCGCATAACAACATACGTTGTTCCCTTTGTCATCGGTATGTTACTTGCCCGAGATTCGATCGTCGGTATCCAATACCTAGTTCAATCTCGTTACTGGCAAGTCTCTTTACTCGTTCCGTAATACATCATCTCATAACTAACATCTTAGTTATTATGCTTGCAAGGCTTATGTGATGTGTATTACCGAGAGGGCCCAAAGATACCTCTCCGACAATCAGAGTGACAAACCCTAATCTTGAAATACGCCAACCCAACATCTACCATTGGAGACACCTGCAGTACTCCTTTATAATCACCCAGTTACGTTGTGACGTTTGGTAGTACCCAAAGTGTTCCTCCGGTAAACGAGAGTTGCATAATCTCATAGTTATAGGAACGTGTATAAGTCATGAAGAAAGCAATAGCAACATACTAAACGATCGGGTGCTAAGCTAATGGAATGGGTCATGTCAATCAGATCATTCAACTAATGATGTGACCTCGTTAATCAAATAACAACTCTTTGTTCATGGTTAGGAAACATAACCATCTTTGATTAACGAGCTAGTCAAGTAGAGGCATACTAGTGACACTCTGTTGGTCTATGTATTCTCACATGTATTATGTTTCCGGTTAATACAATTCTAGCATGAATAATAAACTTTTATCATGATATAAGGAAATAAATAATAACTTTATTATTGCCTCTAGGGCATATTTCCTTCACTAATAACGATAACAGCGGAAGGCTTGGAAGATAAGTGAGTCCATCAACTCCAACGACATCACTGAGTATAGAACCACGACCTAAAACTCCTTAATCGCCGTCTGAAAAGTCTGAAACATTAACTTTGCAGCCCAAAACGGGTCACCACATGGAATATGCTGGCAAAATAACACATAGAGAGTATTGGAATGAAACAGGCTATTCTATATGCATATTTGGCTGGTGGAAAGCTCTATGGTTATAGTTTTGTGTAAAGCCAATTTTTCCCTACTGCAAAGGAATACATTTTATTTAACTATCATGGTAGTTGTTAAACATTGAGAATGGTTGACAGCATTCTCAATCCCAATTAAGCATCATCATTAAACAAAACCCAACAAAATTAATTTCAGAGTAACATGTTGAGATTCACATGATAATCCAGGTACTAGATACTCAAGATGTCCGTTACTGGGGACACGGCTAACCATGATTAGTTTATGCACTCTGCAGAGGTTTGCGCACTTTTCCCCACAAGACTCGATCTCCTCCGTTGGATTTCTCGTACTACATGGTGTTTGAGAAACGGATGACCGAGACATAGTCTTTCAGAAGCGCTAGCACCTTACAAACGGGTAGACCGTACCAACCTACATCCCCTACATCTGCTAGTCTACCACTTTAAGAGTTCGCACAACTTAGTCAACTATGCTGGAGCCCATAATAGCTTGTGGCTGCACACGGAAATTTCTAGCATGAATAATCTCATGATCCCTTTGAGCCTGGGTGGCGGTCCATAAAGAAAAACAGGCAATCGCTGGAATACCCAGGTGCCTAAATCCACCCAGATGTGTATTTAAGTTTCCACCTTAAGTAAACCATTAATTAACAATCTCACATCTGTCATGGATACACTCACCCAATCCACGTCTACTAGCATAGCATGGCATAATAAGCAAACATAGAAGTAACTCCCAAAGGTTTGATAATAACAGGTAATAGGTACTACCTCATCTACTTCCCAAACCCACAATTTAATTTGATCCTAATCATGCAATGTGTGAGGATTGATCTAATGCAATAAAACTGGGTAGTTGGAAAGCATGATCAAAGTGTTACTTGCCTTGCTGATGATCCGGGAAACCTAGCGATTCGAAGTAGCAAGCGGCGCACTCCGGGTACTCTACCGGAAACAAACAAGCATATAATAAGTACTCAACTAATGCACAGGTAAAACTCTCATAAGAGATCTAACCAGAAAGGTAAACTTAAGAACTCCGGTTGGCAAAAAGAATCAAAACGAACGAAGCAACGAAAGACAAACGGCAAAAGAAACAGGCTTCATTTACTATTCTGGATCTAGGGCAAATTTTACAATGGCAAAAACTTGTTTAAGTTGGTTAAACGGAAAGAGGGTTTCAAGACGAAACTCCAGGCGCTTGAATCGCCTGATTCCGATAAACGAGCGAAAAGTTAGACTAAAACGAAAATCAGATCAGAAATCACGATCAGAAAAATCACGGATTTAATCTGAGAAAAAGGAAAACGACGAACGTTCGTTAAAACGAACGAACGGGCGAACACTCGCTATTTAAATAAACCGGAAAAACCAATCTATTTAAAAAAACCGAAACTAAAAAAACAAGCAAAACCGTCGGAAAACCGAACGGTTTTTCGAGAAAAACCGGAGGCAAAAAAAAACTACCTCCGGCGACTCCGGCGGTCCGGCGGGGCGGCGGCGCGGCGGCGGGCGGTCCGGCGGGGCGGCGGCGCGTGCGGCGCGGCCGGCTAGGGTTAGGGTTTTTGGGTGGGGAGGCTTGGGCTTCGGCCGGGGGCCTCAGGGCGCTTATAAGAGGCCCGGCCAGGGGAGTCCTGACCGGTTACGGCCCAAGGTCGGTTGAGACTCTTTTTTTAAATAATTACGCTCGGAAAAAAACAAAAGAAATACTAAACGGACTCCAAAAATTCTGAAATAAATTTTCCCCGGCTTCTAAAATCAAGCCGCATAGGATGAACATTTATTTGGGGCCTAAATGAAATTTTGAAAAATGCGCATTTTTCCTAAATTCAAATAAAATAGCAAATAAAACCAAAATAAATTCTTATTTTAGTTTTTTATTAAATCCTCAATATTTCTTTATTTTGGGAAAGTCATTTTATTCCCTCTCTCATATTTTTGTAATAGAAATAATTGGAGATAAAATAAATAAAATCAAATGATCCTATTTTCAAAATTTGAGACAACTCAAATATGAAAATAACGAAATCCCCAACCCTCTCCGAGGGTCCTTGAGTTGCGTGAAATTTCGAGGATCAACCAAAATGCAATAAATATGATATGCAATGATGATCTAGTGTATAACATTCCAAATTGGAAATTTGGGATGTTACAAACCTACCCCCAATAAGATGAATCTCGCCCTCGAGATTCGGGTTGGCTAGAAAATAGGTGAGGGTGGTCCTTCAACAAATCTTCCTCTCGCTCCCAGGTGGCTTCATCCTCCGTGTGGTGGCTCCACTGAACCTTGCAAAACTTCATAACCTTACTGCGGGTGACTCGACTGGCATACTCTAGAATCTTAACTGGTTTCTCCTCATAGGTCAAATCACTATCCAACTGAATTTCTTCCAGTGGTACCATATCTCTCAGCGGTATGTCAGCCATCTCTGCGTGGCACTTCTTCAACTGGGATACATGGAACACGTCGTGAACTCCTGATAATCCTTTAGGTAATTCCAACTTGTAGGCTACTTCTCCCATACGTTCCAAAACTTTGTATGGGCCTACAAAACGTGGTGCTAACTTTCCCTTAACTCCAAAGCGCTTAACTCCTCGAAGTGGTGATACTCGAAGATATACTCGGTCTCCGACTTCGTAACCTGTCTCCTTGCGTTTAGAATCTGCGTAGCTTTTCTGCCTAGACTGGGCTACCTTGAGCCTGTCACGAATCAATTTCACTTTCTATTCAGACGCCTTAATCAGATCTGGTCCAAACAACTGGCGGTCTCCAACTTCATCCCAAGACAATGGGGTCCTGCACCTCCTTCCGTACAAGGCTTCGAAAGGGGCCATCTTCAAACTGGATTGATAGCTGTTGTTGTAAGAGAACTCTGCATATGGCAAATTCTCGTCCCAACTAGATCCATAATCTAGCGCACAAGCTCTTAGCATATCCTCCAAAATCCGATTGACTCTCTCAGTCTGTCCATCTGTCTGCGGGTGGAAAGTTGTGCTAAACTCCAGTCTGGTTCCCAAAGTTTCACGTAACTGATTCCAGAACTTTGAGGTAAATTGGGTTCCTTTATCTGATACTATTCTCCTTGGAACTCCATGCAGACAAACGATTCTGGTTATATATATCTTTGCCAACTTTGCACTGGTCTAGGTAGTTTTCACGAGAATGAAATGAGCTACCTTTGTCAAACGATCGACTACAACCCATATCGAGTCATAGCCTGAACGTGTTCTGGGCAATCCTGTAATAAAATCCATGCCTAGCTTATCCCACTTCCATTTGGGTATCGGCAATGGTTGTAGCAATCCCGCTGGCTTCTGATGCTCTGCCTTTACTCTCTGACATATATCACAAACTGCTACATATGCAATATCCTTCTTCATTCCGGTCCACTAGAATATATCCTTCAAATCCAAATACATCTTGGTATTTCCTGGGTGAATCGAATATGGTGAATCATGGGCCTCTTGTAAGATTAACTTCCTGATCTCCGAATCATTTGGTACATAGACACGGTCTTCAAACCATAAGGTATCGTACTCATCCTCACGAAATCCCTTAACTTTTCCTTTGCTCATTTTCTCCTTAATAGAAGCAATCTCCTTGTCGGTCCTTTGAGCTTCTCTGATCTTATCCATCAAGGTAGACTGAATCTCCAATGCTGCTACATAGCCTTTTGGGACTATTTCCAAACATAGCTCTCGAAGATTTTTGGCTGACTCCCTTGGTAAATCTCCCGTCATTAGGGTGTTGACATTACTCTTACGGCTTAACGCGTTAGCTACTACGTTAGCCTTTCCGGGGTGATAATGCAATTTCATATCATAGTCCTTGATGAGCTCCAACCATCTCCTTTGTCTGAGGTTCAACTCCTTCTGTGTGAAAATATACTTCAAACTCTTGTGATCCATGTACACCTCGCAATGGTTTCCAATCAGAAAATGTCTCCAAGTCTTCAATGCATGCACTATGGCTGCTAACTCCAAATCATGCGTAGCATAATTCAACTCATGAGTCTTAAGCTGTCGTGAGGCATATGAAACAACTCTTCCTTTCTGCATAAGAACTGCTCTAAGTCCTCAACGTGAAGCGTCACAATACACCTCAAAATCTTTAATCTGATCCGGTAAAATCAACACTGGTGAGGTAACCAAACGTTTCTTCAACTCCTGGAAACTAGCTTCACATTCCTCAGCCCATTTGAACTTGGTACCCTTCTTCAACAACTCCGTCATAGGCTTCGCAATCTTTGAAAAATTCTCAATAAACCTCCGGTAGTATCCTGTGAGTCCAAGAAAATTCCAGATCTCTCCAACTATGGTTGGCGCTTCCCACTTGGTCACGGTATCAACTTTAGTGGGATCTACTGCTATACCTTCTCTGGATATAACGTGTCCGAGAAATCCAACTTCCTTCAACCAAAACTCACATTTGCTGAACTTGGCATATAGTTGATGTTCTCTGAGTTTTCCAAGCACCAAACGCAAATGCTCCTTATGCTCCTCTTCATTCTTCGAGTAAACCAGGATATCATCAATGAACACTACAACGAACTTATCCAAGAACTCCATAAACACTTTGTTCATCATGTTCATAAAATATGCAGGTGCATTTGTCAGACCAACTGACATAACGGTATATTCGTACAGCCCATACCTAGTGGTAAAAGCTGTCTTAGGTATATCCAGTTCTCGAATCTTCAACTGGTGGTATCCTGATCGCAGATCGATCTTGGAAAATACCTTAGCTCCTTGCAATCGATCAAACAGATCATTGATCATCGGTAGTGGGTACTTGTTCTTGATGGTTACTTCATTCAAACCTCGAAAATCAACAACCATCCTGAATGATCCATCCTTCTTTTCCACTAGAAGTACTGGCGATCCCCAAGGTGAAGAACTTGGGCGAATATATCCTTTATCCAGTAACTCCTTAATTTGCTTCTTAATTTCCACCAAATCCTTTGCAGGCATCCTATATTATGACGCCCCCGATTTAATCGTACACTAATCATACACGCAAACGTGTACGATCAAGATCAGGGACTCACGGGAAGATATCACAACACAACTCTACAAATAAAAATAAGTCATACAAGCATCAAATTACAAGCCAGGGGGCCTCGAGGGCTCGAATACAAGAGCTCGATCATAGACGAGTCAGCGGAAGCAACAATATCTGAGTACAGACATAAGTTAGACAAGTTTGCCTTAAGAAGGCTAGCACAAACAGGGATACAGATCGAAAGAGGCGCAGGCCTCCTACCTGGGATCCTCCTAAACTACTCTTGGTCGTCATCCGCGGGCAGCACGTAGTAGTAGGCACCTCCCGAGTAGTAGTAGTCATCGTCGGAGGTGGCGTCTGGCTCCTGGGCTCCAACATCTGGTTGCGACAACCAGAAAGAAAGAAAAGGGGAAAGGAGGGAGAAAGCAACCGTGAGTACTCATCCAAAGTACTCACAAGCAAGAAGCTACACTACAAATGCATGGGTAAATGTGTAAAGGGCCATATCGGTGGACTGAACTGCAGAAAGCCAGAATAAGAGGGGGATAGCTAATCCTTTTGAAGACTACGCTTCTGGCAGCCTCCGTCTTGCAGCATGTAGAAGAGAGTAGACCGAAGTCCTCCAAGTAGCATCGCATAGCATAATCCTACCCGATGATCCTCTCCTCGTTGCCCTGTTAGAGAGCGATCACCGGGTTGTATATGGCACTTGGAAGGGTGTGTTTTATTAAGTATCCGGTTCTAGTTGTCATAAGGTCAAGGTACAACTCCGGGTCGTCCTTTTACCGAGGGACACGGCTATTCGAATAGATAAACTTCCCTGCAGGGGTGCACCACATACCCCAACACGCTCGATCCCATTTGGCCGGACACACTTTTCTGGGTCATGCCCGGCCTCGGAAGATCAACACGTCGCAGCCCTACCTAGGCACAACAGAGAGGTCAGCACGCCGGTCTAAATCCTATGGCGCAGGGGTCTGGGCCCATCGCCCTTTGCACACCTGCACGTTGCGTACGCGGCCGGAAGCTTTCCAGTCCAATCCGGCGCGCGCCACTCAATCGCTGACGTCACGAAGGCTTCGGCTGATACCACGACGCCAGGATACCCATAACTACTCCCGCGTAGATGGTTAGTGCGTATAGACCAAATGGCCAGACTCAGATCAAATACCCATATCTCGTTGAGCGTGTTAAGTATCCACGAACGCCGACCAGGGCCAGGCCCACCTCTCTCCTAGGTGGTCTGAACCTGCCCTGTCGCTCCGCCACAAAGTAACAGTCGGGGGCCGTCGGGAACCCAGGCCCACCTCTACCGGGATGGAGCCACCTGCCCCTTCAGCCCCCATCTCCGAACAGTATCACCGGTAATGTAACAGTGTAAAGTATATAGTATATGCCCGTGATCACCTCCCAAGGGATCACGGCCCAGTAGCATAGCATGGCAGACGGACAAGAGTGTAGGGCCACTGATGGAACACTAGCATCCTATACTAAGCAGTAGGATAGCAGGTAAAGGTAACAACAGTAGTAGCAAGGACAGGCTATGCAACAGTATAGGATTAACTGAAAGCAGTAACAAGCTACACTACTCTAATGCAAGCAGTAGAGAAGAATAGGCGATATCTGGTGATCAAGGGGGGGGGGGCTTGCCTGGTTGCTCTTGCAAGAGAGAGGGGTCATCAACACCGTAGTCGTACTGGGTAGCAGCGGCGTCGGTCTCGTAGTCTACCGGAAAGAAGTAACGGAGGGGGAACACAATAAATAACAGAGCAATCAAATCATAACATGACAAACGTGGTGCTAGAGGTGATCTAACGCAGGGATAGGTGATACCGGCGAAGGGGGAAAACATCCGGGAAAGTATTCCCGGTGTTTCGCATTTTCGGACAGATGAACCGGAGGGGGAAAGTTGCGTGTTTGCTATGCTAGGGATGTGTGGCGGACGAACGAAGAGTGTATCCGGATTCGTCTCGACGTTCTGAGCAACTTTCATGTACAAAGTATTTTCATCCGAGCTACGGTTTAATTTATATTAATTTTTAAAGTTTTAAATCATTTTCTAATTTATTAATTATTAATTGAATTAACATTATCCAGAATAGTGTATGCTGACGTCAGCATGACGTCAGCAAGGCGTTGACTGGGTCAAACTGATGGGTGGGTCCCGTTCGTCATAGTCTAACAACTAATTATCAGTTTTAATTAACTAATCAAGTTAATTAAGTACTAAACAGAGTTAATTAAGTTAAGTAATTACCTAATTAATTAATTAGTTAATTAATTAATTAACTAATTACTTGTTTTCATTTTTTAATTACATTTTCCTTTCGTTTTTTTAACAAGACAGGGGGCGTGGGCCCCATCTGTCATCTGCCCAGGGGGCCATAGCGGGTGCTGGGCGTAACGGGCGGGTGCCCGTGCCTGAGGGGCGCTACGCCTGGGCGCGGGGCGAGGCCAGCGGGGGGAGGGGGGGGGGGCGCTGACGCGGCGTGGCCAGGGGGCCACCACCGGGAGGAGGGGATGGGACGGCGCGGGGCCGGCAACACCGCCGGGCGGCGCCGGTGGAGGGCGGCCAGAGGCGAGGCGGGCGCGGCATGGGGAGGAGCTGCGGGCTCGGCTGCGAGCGGCGCCGAGGCGGATGGCGAGCGAGGCGTGGGGCGGCGGCGGCGCAGGGTGCGGCTAGGCGCGGGCAGTGATGCGGGAAGCAGCAGGCAAGTGAGGTCGCGCCGGGGGTGCGCGCGCGCGTGAGCTGCGGTCGACCCAGGCGAGCAAGTGCGCGCGCGGGGCGGCGGTCGGTGCGGGGGGGGGGGGGGGGGCGGTGAGCGCGTCGTGGTGGAGCAGGGGGCCACGCACGGGCTGCGGCTGGCGCGGCCGGGGACGTGCACGGACGGGGTGGCCATCCGGGGCAGACGGCGCGAGTGCGGTGGTCGCGGGGGCGAGGCAACGGAGAGGGGAAGAGGAGGCCGAGGGAGGCGCAACCGGCGCGGCGGCTCACCGCGTAGCTGTAGGGAGGGGGCAGTGGGCTCGCGGCAGCTTGGGGTGGTCCGACGACGGCGGGGCGAGGACGAGGCGACGGCGAGTGGCGATGGGTGACGACGTCGGCCTCGGAGCGCCGCGGCCGTCGGGGGCGAGGCGGGGAGATGACGGTGACGAGGCCCGATGCGTCGAGGCCGTGAGCCACAGCGGCGGCGGGGTGGCGCTGGGAACGGGCGCCGGTGTCGGGGCCGAGCAGCGGAGGGCTTGGGGCGGTTCCAGCAGGGAGGAGGTGACGACGAGGGCGGTCCGACGAGGAAGCAGCGCCGACGATGTAGAAGCGGGACGATGGGGGTCTCTTGCCCCCGATCCAGATCGGGTCCGAGAGGAGGGGGCGCGAGGAGAGAGTGGGGGGGATCGGGGGGAGTGGTGGGGTTAGTGGCTAGGGTTTCGGGGGGGGGGGGAGAGGGAATAAGGGAGTGGGGGTGGGCTCGGCCGGTTGGGCCTTTGGCCGGCCTGGGGAGGTGGGCCACCGGGTCCAGTGGGTGGGGGGGGGGGGGTTCTCTTTTTTTGGTTTTGTATTTTCTTTTCTGTTTTAATTTCTTTTAGTTTTTGTTTTATAAAATATAAATACAACTCCTAAATTAATGTTATAACTTATTCTACTGCCCCAAAAAGTTTGACACCTAAATAAAATAGTTTGCATTATTATAATTTTTAAAAGGCATTTAATCAATTGTCATAGCTACTGTTTTAATTACTTTAGAGCCTTTAAACATTTTATAAAAGTGTAGTTCCACTGCCATAATTACTTATGCATTATTTGGTTCACCCTGAACATTATAGTTTTAATTTTTGAAAACTTTTGTTGTTTGCCTGATTTTTAAATCAAATTCAAATCGGTTTCGAACTAATGCGAGATTAGCCGCCGTGATCGAGGTGACGTGGCATCATTAATGGAGGATTACTGTAGCGTAACTTTCCGGGCGTCACAATTCTCCTCCACTACAAGAAATCTCGTCCCGAGATTTAAGAGGTGGATGACGGGGAAAGGTCTGTTTACGAAATTCTAACGAATCTTCTCGGTCTTGGTTGCTCTTCTCGAAGTGGTCAATCCATTTTATTGACGTCTTCATTTTTCTGTTTCAAGTCATCAAGATGAAGTCGGTATCCTTTCTTCGGGATCTTCATCGTACTTATGAAAAGGTAAGGGGTAGCTCGGCTACGACAGAATGCTTAAGGGGTAATCATCTGGGGTTTTCCCGTGAATGAACAGATGAGTATCTCTCGATTTGAACAAATCGAGAGTAAGGTAAGAAGGTACAATAAGGAGTTTGAAGCGGACAGACAATCGTCGTTCCCTGAAACGATGTGTTGAAGGGGTTTAGAGCAATGTGGATAAGCATTGCATCTGATACCGGAATAGATCAACAGACAGGTGGCACGTGAATTACGTACAAAGTCAAGCGCGAGGAATAACTTTGACAACAGGGTGTACAGGAGAGTCAGGTTTCGATCCTGTGGAACTGTGGGTTATGGGCCCACCATGTGGTTAAAAGTTGGACGGTCGGTGACATCTTGCACGATCATGTAAGCAAGGCATGTCGGAGGGTAGTCTGTCGGTCATGTCGGCAACAAGATAGGTACCAAGGGCGAGGGACGAAGAGAACCATTTTCCCGCTCGATGAACGAGGCGGACCAGTAGGCAAAGTTCTCGTCCATCGGTGGCTACCGGAATGTCATCAACAAAAGTAACAGGGTCCTTCTGACTTAGTGGTACAACGAGGTGTTTACACAAGCAGGGATATATTACTGCTCCTATTATATAGATCGCAAGAAACGTTAAACCAACAAATGGAAAGGAGATTATGATTATCAGATTAAACAGAACAATGGAAAGGAAAATGTGTTTAAACACATATTTCAAGGGTATATCCTTCCCAAGGACAAGCAGAACATGATATCCATGACAGGATATAACGTAGAAAACTCTTTAGGTAGGAGAGAGAAATTTCATGACATTACCCATACAACGATGTTTGGATAATTGATAAAGGAAATTTAGCATTTTGAAGATCGAAGTACCAACGACATGCTTCGAGATAGCATTGACATGGTCATCAGGTAAGGATCAGGCTATGGATACACAAAGGATCCATCAGGAACAACTTATAGAATAAGTCTTACCATTCTTCTCATGGAAGAAAGGATAACCTTACTAAAATGGAAACTATAACCACAAGTCCTCCGGCCAGGTGTGATGGGCATGACATCACCTTACCAATATATAAGGACCAGTGTTATAACTCTTGGAGATATGTCCCAACCATCATATCTGACCGGGATTCATATCCGATTGGTGTTAGGATATCTCAGACTCGGGGTGCCTGAGAAGAAGAGGCGCAACACATTTGACAAGATGACATTATATGACTCTTGGGAAATGAACTATGAAAGCGAGTCCCGATCAAGGGTTCATAATTAAGCCAAGGGGAGGATGAGGAAGTGGCTGATGGACTCAGCAATAATTCAACGAGGTATCCAAAAGGATGCATCTCCACAATTATGTGGATAGGGAGATAGCATTTGTCAGATGAAATAATATAATGAAGTATGCTCGAGGAAAACATACACAATTAAACATTGGTTGAAAGGTGCCCCCGAATTATGTGTTGGGTTGCACGACCAATGTCAGAATGGTGATTCAATAATCAATAGTCTAAAAATGAACGGATATGGCAAGAAGTATCACTTGTACCAAGAATGCATAAGAGGTGGTGAAATTCCCACAACATTCTTGACCTAAAAGGTGGTAATATCCAAGGTAAAGAAGAACAATGTTGGGTAGCAAGGAACTCAAGGTATAACACAAAACACGAATAAGTTTGTGTTGAACGGAAGGCAATAAAGTGGTCGGTGATAATACAAACCATTGAGGGGCGAGGATGGTATTTCTCATCAAGAATTCGATATATATCTTGGAAGAGCTCAGGATGTTGATGATGACCACGACACATTTGTCGAGAAATTTCATGAAGATGTAATCGGTTGGCGATGACATCAAGTCAAATGATGATGCAGCGAAAGTCAAATAATACCTGAAGAAGAACTCATAAGAAGTTATGTAGTTCCGTGATAATCTCGAGATACCAGAGGGGGGTAATACTCGATGACAGGTCAAAGTAGAGGTTGGCCTGGGGTATTGCTCTACAAAAGACAAGCGCTTAAACTTGCACGCGAAATGGTATTTAAGGAGAACATGGTCGGAACCATGATTGCAAAAGGTCAGATCCCAGATATAAGATGAACTTATACCAAAGGAATAATTTAATTTAAGAGAAGCTTTAACGATAAGATCTACATCGTGTCCATGGGCATGAACACAAGTTCAAGGTCGACTCCCACTTCTCCAATGCATAACCTTTCATTCACTTCTCACTTTCGAAGAAGTTGTAGTGTTGAAATTTTATTTGGCAAAATACCAGAAGTGTATGGCTCGTGAAAACTTTCAAGTTCACACAGTTTAGAGAAGGCATAGGTTCAACCCATCAGGGCATCTTAGGAGTATATACCACAAATTTCAAGAATAAATAACACAAGCTCGATAGTAGAGCATGTTTGAGAAAGCAGAGGATACAATTTACCAAAAGTATTATGTATCCGAGGAAAGGCTCACAGACTTATTGAATATGAAGGACGCTGTCGGATAAAATCCAGCAAATGATCTAGTGGTCCTCAAGGGATCTGGTGCGAGCATCGGTACTCAACCAGAGGGAGAAACAATGCAATGAGATCAGACTTTAGAAACAACTGACTAATTCAAGGCTCAAATGCAAAGGAATTATCAATTCCAAGACAAGGGATCAAAAGCAATGCTCTGATTAGGGATGGATAAGTTGAATAGCCTTAAGGGTACAATCGACAGCAATTTGATTTGTCGAGATCCAGCTCATGTTTTAAAATAACGTTTGAGCCAGAAAGATAATTTAAAAGGATCAACTGATGATTGCGTGCATTCGCACTCATGTTGAATCAATAGGATCAAAAAGACGATGCCTAAGGATACTAACGAATATTGCCAGATATATGGGAAGCATCCATAATGGAAGTAGACAAGTATTTGCAAAGCAATAAAGCTGCTAAGGATTTTCGGAGGATTGAATAGTATTTCAAAGACTTTTGTGAAACGCATGAACAACTGGGGGATGAGCGGATACTCGATAAGTGCGAGAATTATCCGTAGGGGTATTCAGGTGACAAAGAACAGCAAGGCAGTAAGCCCAAAGGATTACCGAAACAACGACGAGTATTTCGGGGTATCTTGTAATAACAAGACCAACTGGGAAGCATTGTATGAATGGCGAGTATACGTGGTTATCCATAGGGGTTTATCGATGGAGGGGAATTGCAAAAGCGACGCCGTAAAGTCTACAGAGAACATCAGAGAGTATCTTCGGATTCTTCTAGTGTAGCAGGCGATCATCTGAAGTGAGGGGCTCTCCGGGAGAAAGTACTTTCGAGAACCTAAAGTTAGTTTTGTTTTTAGTAAAATCATTTAACTCGAATAGAAGAGAGCTCAGAGTCCCAGAGTAAGGATCGAGGAGTAAAAGATCCTAATACCACCCAAATGGCGACGTGGGCCCGTAAGCCGCACAGCCATGTTAGTAAAAGTTTTGTAATGTCTAGACTCGACTTCGGCCAAGGAGTGTGAAAGGGGATTCCTACAGGCAGTCGGCTCTGATACCAACTTGTGACGCCCCCGATTTAATCGTACACTAATCATACACGCAAACGTGTATGATCAAGATCAGGGACTCACGGGAAGATATCACAACACAACTCTACAAATAAAAATAAGTCATACAAGCATCAAATTACAAGCCAGGGGGCCTTGAGGGCTCGAATACAAGAGCTCGATCATAGACGAGTCAGCGGAAGCAACAATATCTAAGTACAGACATAAGTTAGACAAGTTTGCCTTAAGAAGGCTAGCACAAACAGGGATACAGATCGAAAGAGGCGCAGGCCTCCTGCCTGGGATCCTCCTAAACTACTCCTGGTCGTCATCCGCGGGCAGCACGTAGTAGTAGGCACCTACCGAGTAGTAGTAGTCGTCGTCGGAGGTGGCATCTAGCTCCTGGGCTCCAACATCTAGTTGCGACAACCAGAAAGAAAGAAAAGGGGAAAGGAGGGAGAAAGCAACCGTGAGTACTCATCCAAAGTACTCGCAAGCAAGAAGCTACACTACAAATGCATGGGTAAATGTGTAAAGGGCCATATCGGTGGACTGAACTGCAGAAAGCCAGAATAAGAGGGGGATAGCTAATCCTTTCGAAGACTACGCTTCTGGCAGCCTCCGTCTTGCAGCATGTAGAAGAGAGTAGACCGAAGTCCTCCAAGTAGCATCGCATAGCATAATCCTACCCAATGATCCTCTCCTCGTTGCCCTGTTAGAGAGCGATCACCGGGTTGTATCTGGCACTTGTAAGGGTGTGTTTTATTAAGTATCCGGTTCTAGTTGTCATAAGGTCAAGGTACAACTCCGGGTCGTCCTTTTACCGAGGGACACGGCTATTCGAATAGATAAACTTCCCTGCAGGGGTGCACCACATACCCCAACACCCTCGATCCCATTTGGCCGGACACACTTTTCTGGGTCATGCCCGGCCTCGGAAGATCAACACGTCGCAGCCCTACCTAGGCACAATAGAGAGGTCAGCACGCCGGTCTAAATCCTATGGCGCAGGGGTCTGGGCCCATCGCCCTTTGCACACCTGCATGTTGCGTACGCGGCCGGAAGCAGACCTAGCCTAGTGGCTTTCCAGTCCAATCCGGCGCGCGCCACTCAGTCACTGACGTCACGAAGGCTTCGGCTGATACCACGATGCCGGGATACCCATAACTACTCCCGCGTAGATGGTTAGTGCGTATAGACCAAATGGCCAGACTCAGATCAAATACACAGATCTCGTTAAGCGTGTTAAGTATCCGCGAACGCCGACCAGGGCCAGGCCCACCTCTCTCCTAGGTGGTCTGAACCTGCCCTGTCGCTCCGCCACAAATTAACAGTCGGGGGCCATCGGGAACCCAGGCCCACCTCTACCGGGATGGAGCCACCTGCCCCTTCAGCCCCCATCTCCGAACAGTATCAACGGTAATGTAACAGTGTAAAGTATATAGTATATGCCCGTGATCACCTCCCAAGGGATCACGGCCCAGTAGCATAGCATGGCAGACGGACAAGAGTGTAGGGCCACTGATGGAACACTAGCATCCTATACTAAGCAGTAGGATAGCAGGTAAAGGTAACAATAGTAGTAGCAAGGACAGGCTATGCAACAATATAGGATTAACTGAAAGCAGTAACAAGCTACACTACTCTAATGCAAGCAGTAGAGAAGAATAGGCGATATTTGGTGATCAAGGGGGGGGGGGCTTGCCTGGTTGCTCTGGCAAGAGAGAGGGGTCATCAACACCGTAGTCGTACTGGGTAGCAGCGGCGTCGGTCTCGTAGTCTACCGGAAAGAAGTAACGGAGGGGGAACACAATAAATAACAGAGCAATCAAATCATAACATGACAAACATGGTGCTAGAGGTGATCTAACGCAGGGATAGGTGATACCGGTGAAGGGGGAAAACATCCAGGAAAGTATTCCCGGTGTTTCGCGTTTTCGGAAAGATGAACCGGAGGGGGAAAGTTGTGTGTTTGCTATGCTAGGGATGTGTGGCGGACGAACGGAGAGTGTATCCGGATTCGTCCCGACGTTCTGAGCAACTTTCATGTACAAAGTATTTTCATCCGAGCTACGGTTTAATTTATATTAATTTTTAAAGTTTTAAATCATTTTCTACTTTATTAATTATTAATTGAATTAACATTATCCAGAATAGTGTACGCTGACGTCAGCATGACGTCAGCAGGGCGTTGACTGGGTCAAACTGATGCGTGGGTCCCGTTCGTCATAGTCTAACAACTAATTATCAGTTTTAATTAACTAATCAAGTTAATTAAGTACTAAACAGAGTTAATTAAGTTAAGTAATTACCTTATTAATTAATTAATTAGTTACTTAATTAATTAATTAACTAATTACTTATTTTCATTTTTTTAATTACATTTTCCTTTCATTTTTTTAACAAGACAGGGGGCGTGGGCCCCATCTATCATCTGCCCAGGGGGCCATAGCGGGTGCTGGGCGTAACGGGCGGGCGCCCGTGCCCGAGGGGCGCTACGCCCGGGCGCGGGGCGAGGCCAGCGGGGGGGGGGGGGGGGGGGCGCTGACGCGGCGCGGCCAGGGGGCCACAACCGGGAGGAGGGGATGGGACGGCGCGGGGCCGGCAACACCGCCGGGCGGCGCCGGCGGAGGGCGGCCAGAGGCGAGGCGGGCGCGGCATGGGGAGGAGCTGCGGGCTCGGTTGCGAGCAACGCGGAGGCGGATGGCGAGCGAGGCGTGGGGCGGCGGCGGCGCAGGGTGCGGCTAGGCGCGGGCAGTGATGCGGGAAGCAGCAGGCAAGTGAGGTCGCGCCGGGGGTGCGCGCACGCGTGAGCTGCAGTCGACCCAGGCGAGCAAGTGCGCGCGCGGGGCGGCGGTCGGTGCGGGGGGGGGGGGGGGGGGGCGGTGAGCGCGTCGTGGTGGAGTAGGGGGCCACGCACGGGCTGCGGCTGGCGCGGCCGGGGACGTGCACGGACGGGGTGGCCATGCGGGGCAGACGGCGCGAGTGCGGTGGTCGCGGGGGCGAGGCAACGGAGAGGGGAAGAGGAGGCCGAGGGAGGCGCAACCGGCGCGGCGGCTCACCGCGTAGCTGTAGGGAGGGGGCAGTGGGCTCGCGGCAGCTTGGGGTGGTCCGACGACGGCGGGGCGAGGACGAGGCGACGACGAGTGGCGATGGGTGACGACGTCGGCCTCGGAGCGCCGCGGCCGTCGGGGGCGAGGCGGGGAGATGACGGTGACGAGGCCCGATGCGTCGAGGCCGTGAGCCACAGCGGCGGCGGGGTGGCGCTGGGAACGGGCGCCGGTGTCGGGGCCGAGCAGCGGAGGGCTCGGGGCGGTTCCAGCAGGGAGGAGGTGACGACGAGGGCGGTCCGACGAGGAAGCAGCGCCGACGATGTAGAAGCGGGACGATGGGGGTCTCTTGCCCCCGATCCAGATCGGGTCCGAGAGGAGGGGGCGCGAGGAGAGAGTGGGGGGATCGGGGGGAGTGGTGGGGTTAGTGGCTAGGGTTTCGGGGGGGAGAGGGAATAAGGGAGTGGGGGTGGGCTCGGCCGGTTGGGCCTTTGGCCGGCCTGGGGAGGTGGGCCGCCGGGTCCAGTGGGTGGGGGGGGGGGGGTTCTCTTTTTTTGGTTTTGTATTTTCTTTTCTGTTTTAATTTCTTTTAGTTATAAAATATAAATACAACTCCTAAATTAATGTTATAACTTATTCTACTGCCCCAAAAAGTTTGACACCTAAATAAAATAGTTTGCATTATTATAATTTTTAAAAGGCATTTAATCAATTGTCATAGCTACTGTTTTAATTACTTTAGAGCCTTTAAACATTTTATAAAAGTGTAGTTCCACTGCCATAATTACTTATGCATTATTTGGTTCACCCTGAACATTATAGTTTTAATTTTTTGAAAACTTTTGTTGTTTGGCTGATTTTTAAATCAAATTCAAATCGGTTTTGAACTAATGCGAGATTAGCCACCGTGATCGAGGTGACGTGGCATCAATAATGGAGGATTACTGTAGCGTAACTATCCGGGCGTCACATATATGGTCTCTCCTGTGCCTGGCAAAAGCTCAATCAAAAACTCAATATCTCTATCCAGTGGCATGCCTGACAACTCTTCTGGAAATACTTCGGGGAAATCCTTCACTACTGGTACTTCCTCCTGCACAACTCCTGTTAAACAATTTACTTGAGTTCTCTTCGGCACATGCCGGGATACATACTTGATCCTTCTGCCTTCTAGGGTGGTAAGCAAGATCGACTTACTGGCGCAATCGATGTTTCCTCCATACATCGACAACCAATCCATGCCTAATATCACATCCAATCCTTGAGATTCCAACACTATTAGGTCTGAGGGAAATACATAGTTACCAATCCTTTAATGGCAACCGATCACACCATAGGCTAGCCATATATTCTGCTCCAGGCGAGGTTACTAACATGGGTGACCTAAGGGCTTGGGTTGGTAGTTTATACTTATCCACAAATCCCCTTGATATGTATGAATGCGATGTACCAGTATCAAAAAGAGTGAGTGCAGTAAATGACTTAACCAAAAACTTACGGATTACTGCATCCGGCTGCTCTTCAACCCCCTCCACGTTAACGTGGTTCACCTGTCCCCTGTTGAAAGGGTTCGGCTTCTTCCCAGAGCTTCCATTGCCATTACCATTCTGTGATTCAAGACATTCATTGGCATAATGTCCGGTCTTCTAGCACTGAAAACAAGTGACTTGGCTCAGGTCTCTCTTGGCTGGGGTCGATGGGTTGGTGCGGTTCTGGCCGTTGCTTCCTCCATTCCCATTACCATTCTTGGTGCCATTGTGATTATGCGAGCTACCTCCTCCATGGGTATGCTGAAAATGTCCTCCCGGTCTAGGGGTAAAACATGGCTTCTGCTGAGCTCCTGAATTGTGCTTCCCTTGTCCATACTTCCTCTTGTGATTCTCAATCTGCTGTTGCTTCCCTTCAATCATGAGAGCACGATCTACCAACTCCTGGTAGTTCTTTAAGGTTGCTACCATCAACTGCATGCTCAACTCATCATTCAGTCCTTCCAGAAACTTCTCCTGCTTAGCTGCACCCGTAGCAACGTCATCTGGGGCATAACGTGCTACTTTACTAAAGTCCTCCACATACTGGCCAACTGTCCGTCCTCCTTGGCACAAGTTGTGAAACTCTCGCTTCTTCATGGCCATAGCTTCTGCTGAAACATGGGCAGTACGAAAAGCCTGCTGAAATTGGTCCCACGTGACAGTGTCGACAGGGAAAGTGGCTGTGAAATTCTCCGACCATGATGCTGCGGGTCCTTCAAGCTGATGTGCGGCAAACTTCACCTTCTCCGCATCCGTGCATCCTGCTGTGGTCAACTCTCTAGCTATCTTGCGGAGCCAATCATCTGCCACTATCGTCTCGGTGCTACTGGAAAACACCGGCGGGTTCAGCCTAAGAAAACGGGCTAAGTGATCAACAGGTGGTGGTGGTGGTGGTGGGTTGTTGTTGTTGTTCCCCTAGTTCTGATTCTGGACTAGCAACTGCATCAATGTGTTCTGCTGCTGGATCAATTGAGTGAGCTCCGGTGGAAAGGTAAATACGGGGTCACGTCTCAGAGGCATCTGAGGGTTTAGAAAAGATGAGATTTAAGAATAGAGAGGGGTCTAAGGAGAAAACACTACCCATATGCACATGAGGCAAAAGCAAACAATTCACTTCATTCAATCAATCAAACAAGGGCATACAATCGATCTAACTATCGCAAAAGTGCTCGGACTACTATATTTACATGGTGGACTACTACTACTGATGAGGTGGTCTCCTAGAAATATTCTTCGGTTGCAGACTCCATGATATCTGCTCCAGCTTCATCAACATAGTCATCATCGCTATCATCTGGATCCGAGTTGGTGTCGTCGATGATGATGTAGTCTTCCGGGAGAATCTCCTTGGGTTCTTCGTCTTCTTCTACCGGTGTAGGGCCTCCCATAAATATTCCGATCTTCTTGATCAGATCGTCATTCTTCTCCACTAATACTTCTATTTCCTCTTCATAATCTTCACGTGTAGCCTTGAGCTCTTCCTCTAGTTCCTTGATTCTTGTCCTTGCCTTCTTCAGATCTATCATGTCGGCGCACATCTGGTTTTCCTGACATCGAATGTGCTGGTTTAACTCCTGGATAAAAGCTGCAACTGATCTATCCTTTCTGGTGCTGATCATCTCCCAGTGCTCATCTCGGCGCCCACAAATCTGGTAGATAGTATCCTTGAGATCATTGCGGTAAACTTCTCCAATGCGGCCCATGGCGTTGTGAGCTGCCATGCTCTTTCCTAGACTCCAAGTTGGTGCATCAAAAGAAAACTCTATGGGCTTAGTGACTGGCATGAATGTCCTTCCTGAAACTTGAACTTGAATCATCCAGCGCTCCTCTTCAGGTAAAGTGGCGTTGTAGGTTCCGGTGAAGCTTGGTACTCCTATGTTTAGGTATCTAGTGACTTCCTTCAAGTGACGTCCAAAGGGTGTATCTTCATCCGGTTGCGTGAACTTGTTCCTTGCACCCGCCATCCTAAAAGAGTAGAAAAGATGAGAAGTTAGAAAAGAGAGGAGAGTGAGTAGTGATCTAGGTCTTTAGCTTAGTGGTCGTGTCCTACAATCAGCGTGTGCTCTGATACCATCTTGTAGCGACCAGACCTCAAACGGTCCAATCTCTGTGCTCAGGTGTCATCCCTGGATCAGTAATGCTGACACCACACAATACTTGAAGGATTTATAGCAGAGTAGCAATCACACACTTATTACATCGAGTGTCTCAAAAGAGAACTTATTACAATAAATATGGCTTAAGGCCATCTAATAACGATAACAGCGGAAGGCTTGGAAGATAAGTGAGTCCATCAACTCCAACGGCATCATTGAGTATAGAACCACGACCTAAAACTCCTTAATCGTTGTCTGGAATATGCTGGCAAAAATAACACATAGAGAGTAATGGAATGAAACAGGCTATTCTATATGCATATTTGGCTGGTGGAAAGCTCTATGGTTATAGTTTTGCGTAAAGCCAAATTTTCCCTACTGCAAAGGAATACATTTTATTTAACTATCATGGTAGTTGTTAAACATTGAGAATGGTTGACAGCATTCTCAATCCCAATTAAGCATCATCATTAAACAAAACCCAACAAAATTAATTTCAGAGTAACATGTTGAGATTCACATGATAATCCAGGTACTAGATACTCAAGATGTCCGTAACCGGGTACACGACTAACCATGATTAGTTTATACCCTCTGCAGAGGTTTGCACACTTTTCCCCACAGGGCTCGATCTCCTCCGTTGGATTTCTCGCACTACATGGTGTTTGAGAAATGGATGACCGAGACATAGTCTTTCAGAAGCACCAGCACCTTACAAACGGGTAGACCGTACCAACCTACATCCCCTACATCTGCTAGTCTACCACTGTAAGAGTTTGCACAACTTAGTCAACTATGCTAGAGCCCATAATAGCTTGTGGCTGCACACGGAAGTTTCTAGCATGAATAATCTCATGATCCCTTTGAACCTGGGTGGTGGTCCATAAAGAAAAACAGGCAATCGCTGGAATACCCAGGTGCCTCAATCCACCCAGATGTGTATTTAAGGTGCCACCTTAAGTAAACTATTAATTGACAATCTCACATCTGTCATGGATACACTCACCCAATCCACGTCTACTAGCATAGCATGGCATAATAAGCAAACATAGAAGTAACTCCCAAAGGTTTGATAATAACAGGTAATAGGTACTACCTCATCTACTTCCCAAACCCACAATTTAATTTGATCCTAATCATGCAATGTGTGAGGATTGATCTAATGCAATAAAACTAGGTAGTTGGAAAGCATGATCAAAGTGTTACTTGCCTTGCTGATGATCCAGGAAACCTAGCGATTCGAAGTAGCAAGCGGCACACTCCGGGTACTCTATCGCAAACAAACAAGCATACAATAAGTACTCAACTAATGCACAGGTAAAACTATCATAAGAGAGCTAACCAGAAAGTTCAACTTAAGAACTCTGGTTGGCAAAAAGAATCAAAACGAACGAAGCAACGAAAGACAAACGGCAAAAGATACAGGCTTTGTTTACTATTATGGATCTAGGGCAAATTTTACAATGGCAAAAACTTTTTTAAGTTGGTTAAACGGAAAGAGGGTTTCGAGATGAAACTCTAGGCGCTTGAATCGCATGATTCCGATAAACAAGCGAAAAGTTAGACTAAAACGAAAATCGGATCAGAAATCACAATTAGAAAAATCGCGGATTTAATCCGAGAAAAAGGAAAACGACAAACGTTCGTTAAAAAGAACGAATGGGCGAATGCTCGCTATTTAAATAAACCGGAAAAATCGATCTATTTAAAAAAACTGAAACTAAAAAACGAGCAAAACCGTCAGAAAACCGAACGGGTTTTCGAGAAAAACCGGAGGCGAAAAAAAAACTGCCTCCGGCGACTCCGGCGGTCCGGCGGGCGGCGGGGCGGGCGGCGCGGCGCGGTAGTGGCGGCGCGGGCGACGGGGCCGGCTAGGGTTAGGGTTTTTGGGTGGGGCAGCTTGGGCTTCGGCCAGGGGCCTTGGGGCGCTTATAAGAGGCCCGTCCAGGGGAGTCCTGGCCGGTTACGGCCCAAGGTCGGTTCGGACTCTTTTTTTAAAATAATTACGCTCGGAAAAAAACAAAAGAAATACTAAACGGACTCCAAAAATACCGAAATAAATTTTCCCCGGCTTCTAAAATCAGGCCGCACAGGATGAACATTTATTTGGGGCATAAATGCAATTTTGAAAAACGCGCATATTTCCTAAATTCAAATAAAATAGCAAATAAGACCAAAATAAATTCTTATTTGATTTTTTATTAAATCCTCAATATTTCTTTATTTTGGGAAAGTCATTTTATTCCCTCTCTCATATTTTTGTAATAGAAATAATTGGAGATAAAATAAATAAAATCAAATGATCCTATTTTTAAAATTTGGGACAACTCAAATATGAAAATAACGAAATCCCCAACTCTCTCCGAGGGTCCTTGAGTTGCATGAAATTTCTAGGATCAACCAAAATGCAATAAATATGATATGCAATGATGATCTAGTGTATAACATTCCAAATTGGAAATTTGGGATGTTACACTTGCAAACATTACCTTGCCGAAAACCACTTGTCATTTCCTTCTGCTCCTCGTTGGGTTCGACACTCTTACTTATCGAAAAGAGCTACAATTGATTCCCTATACTTGTGGGCCATCAAGGCTATTTTCTGGCGCCGTTGCCGAGGAGTGTAGCGCCTTTGGTAAGTGGAATTTGGTAAGGAAACATTTATATAGTGTGCTGAAATTTATTGTCACTTGTTACTATGGAAAACAATCCTTTGAGGGGTTTGTTTGGGGTATCTTCACCTCGACCGGAACAACAATTAGCTACCCCTCAACCTACTGCACCTACTGAAAATATTGAATATGAAATTCCTTCGGGTATGATAGAACGACTGCTAGCTAATCCTTATGCAGGAGATGGAACCGAACATCCTGATATGCACTTGATATATGTAGAACAAATTTGTGGATTGTTCAAGCTTGTACGTTTACGCAGAGATGAAGTTATGAAAAAGGTTTTCCCTTTATCTTTTAAGGGACAAGCATTGGCATGGTATAGGCTATGCGATGATATTGGATCTTGGAATTGGAATCGTTTGAAATTGGAGTTCCATAAAAAAAATTATCCTATGCATCTAGTTCATCGTGATCGGAATTATATATATAATTGTTGGCCTCGTGAAGGAGAAAGTATCGCTCTAGCTTGGGGGAGGCTTAAGTCAATGTTACATTCATGCCCCAATCATGATCTCTCAAGAGAAATTATTATCCAGAATTTTTATGCTCGTCTTTCTGGTAATGATCAAACCATGCTTGATACTTCGTGTGCGGGTTCTTTTATGAAGAAGACTATTGAATTCTGGTGGGATCTTTTGGAAAGAATTAAATGCAAATCTGAAGATTGGGAACTCAACGAAGGTAAAGAGTCAGGTATTAAACTTAATTATGATTGTGGTAAATCTTTTATGGATACCGATGCTTTTCAAAAGTTTAGCACTAAATATGGACTTGACGCTGAGATAGTAACCTCCTTTTATGAATCATTTGCTACCCATGTTGATCTCCCTAAAGCGAAGTGGTTTAAATATCACCCACCTATTAAAGAAGAAATCAAAGAACCGGTACTAGTTAAAAAAATAAACTATACTTTACAATGTTGATCTAGTTGTTCCTTCTGTTTATATTGAGAAACCACCTTTCCCTGTTAGGATAAAGGAACACGCTAAATTTTCAACTGTGGTCATGAAAAGCTATATTAGAACACCTAAACCTGATGAACAAATTAAAGTAGAACCTAGTGTTGCTATGGTTAAAGATATCTTGGAAGAAGATATGGATGTGCATGTTATTTAGTTCTGTGAAGAAGCAGAGAATTGCCAAACCTGATAAAAAGGGGCATGCCCATTGTCTCAGTTAAAATAGGAGATCATTGTTATCATGGTTTATGTGACATAGGTGCTAGTGTGAGTGCTATTCCTTACACTTTATATCAAGAAATTATGAATGACATAGCACCTTCAGAGATAGAAGACATAGATGTTACTATTAAACTTGCTAATAGAGACACTATATCACCAATTGGGATTGTTAGAGATGTTGAAGTCTTGTGTGGGAAAATAAAATACCCTATTGATTTTCTTGTTCTTGTTTCCCCACAAGATGACTTTTGTCCCATTATCTTTGGTAGACCTTTCTTGAACACCGTTAATGCTAAAATTGACTGTGAGAAGCAAACTACCGGTGTTAGTTTTAGTGATGAGTCTCATGAGTATAATTTTCCAAGTTTAGTAGAAAGCTTCATGAAAAAGAATTGCCTAGTAAAGATGAAGTAATTGGTCTTGCTTCTATTGATGTACCTCCTACTGATCCTTTATAACAATATTTGCTAGACCATTAAAATGATTTACATATGTGAGGGAGTCCCGGACTAAGGGGTCCTCGGGCGTCCGACCTATTATCCGTGGGCCGGACTGATGGGCTGTGAAGACATGAAGGCCGAAGATTGTACCTGTGTCCGGATTGGACTCTCCTTGGTGTGGAAGGCAAGCTTGGTGGCCGGCTATGAAGATTCCTTCTTATGCAACCGACTCTATGTAAACCCTAGATCCCCTCGGTGTCTATATAAACCGGAGGGGTTAGTCAGGAAAGGATATATTCATTACCGTAGTCATAGAGGCTAGGCTTCTAGGGTTTAGCCATTACGATCTCGTGGTAGATCAACTCTTGTAACACCCATATTCATCAAGATCAATCAAGCAGGACGTAGGGTATTACCTCCATAGAGAGGGCCTACCCGGGATCCGCCAGTTTTGACACCAACATTGGTGCTTTCATTGAGAGTTCCACTGTGCCGTCAACGAAAGGTTCGATGGCCCCTTCAATCTTCTGTAGTGACGGTGTCCAAGGAGAAACCTTCCTCCCCGGACAGATTTTCGTGTTCGGCGGCTTCGTACTACGGGCCAACTCGCTTGGCCATCTGGAGCAGATCGATGGCTACGCCCCTGGCCACCAGGTCAGATTTGGAAGGTTGAACTACGTCGCGGATATCCGTGGATACTTGATCTTCAATGGATTTGAGACCGCAGCGGTCGCTCCCCCTTACCCCGATGAACATGACTTAAATCTGTCATCGGATCACATCCAGGAGATGGTCCCCGTTGCTGCAACGACCTTAGAACCGGAGCAGATCATGTCATCCGAGGCCACAGAGTCCGCGGTGCTGGAGCCGCACATGGACTCGGCACCCTACAATATTTGTGTCAATGGAACTCCGGACTCGTCTCTGGCTATAAGTTTCGGACCAGGTACGCCTGCGGACACCGAGCTGGATCGGTTATCGATTTTCGAATTTAGCGCCGCAGACATCTTCCAGCACTCACCTTTGGGTGATGTGCTAAACTCTTTAAAGAATTTGTCCTTGGAGAAGGACTCACAGCCAAACTATGTTCGATTTGAGCCAGAGGCCAATGATGGGAAATTTCGCTTCCCACTTGCCACCCACTTCATAGCCATTGTCGATGACTTAACCGACGTGCTTGATTACGGCTCCGAAGCCATCGAAGGTATGGGCGACGACGCCGACCAGGAGCAAGGCCAAGACCCGCCATTTACTGGACGTTGGACGGCCACCTCTTCGTACGATGTGTACATGGTCGACACACCTAAAAAAGCTAGCGTCGATGACAAAGGAGATCCAGTTGCGAATAAACCCTCTGAGACACAGTCCAAGCGTCGGCGCCCTAAACACCGCTCTAAGCTGTCGGATTTCGGGTTCTGGCAGACCCTTAAGGTTCGAACACTGGGGTGCGCGTGGAGATTACGCCTCCTACCACCCCGCCTTGCAAAGATCTAAGCTACTAAAAGAACGGCACAAGGGACACAAGATTTATACTGGTTCGGGCCACCGTTGTGCTGTAATACCCTACTCCAGTGTGTGGTTGGTGGATTGCCTCTTGGGGCTGATGATGATGGATAATAATAGGAAGAACAGCCTCGCGAGGGTCTGTTCTTGGCTGGGGTGATGAACTGCTAGGAGGAGTTCAGCCACCCTTCTCTTTCTCTCTCTCTCTCTTACTCTTACTAGCCAACCGAACCAAAGGCCTGAACCTAACGAATGAACTAACCCCAAGCTCGAACCGACCAAAACTCGAACCCCTTGCTACGTGGGCGGCTGGCCCTATTTATAGAGGCCCTGGTCCTCTTCCCAAATATTGAGCGGGAAGGGAGCCAACAATGGCGGGCTAATTTGAAGGGGGACAACAAGTATCAACTATCCTGACAAAAGCAGTCTTCGCCTGCGCAATGCCCTGGTGATGACGCCGTCTTGGGCTCCACGGTGACCTCTGTCTCGTAGTCCTCATGGTCTTGGTCTCGTTGCACCGAAACGGCAACCTTTGCCTGATGCCTCGGTACTCCGCGGCTGCGCTTGCCCCCTTTGCACCAAAGAGGAAGGAAGGACGCTGCGCGCGCTGGTACCCACCTGGCGCCCTGAGTCGTCATGGCTTGCGTCACGGGCACCTCGCGAGGTACCCCGCCTTGATCTCTCTGCCTCCTCGCGAGCCAGCCTGACGAGGCCCTCCCTGAGGGAGCTCCGTGTTGTCCGCCTCGCGAGGCTTGGCCCCTCGCGAGGGTCTTGAGTCCTGCGTTGATGAAGATGGGCCATGCTGGGCCTCCTTTGAGCCACGTCGCAGGCCGCAGGCAGGCAAGTCTGGGGACCCCCATTCCCAGAACGCCGACAGTAGCCCCCGGGCCCAAGGCGCGCCCGGACTTGGCCGTGCCGAGAGGTGAAAGGGCAAGGGCGAAGCGCCGCGGGCCCTAATAGCCTGCGGCCTTGGGCGCCGCTTGGCGTTTGATGGGACGTGGGCGTCTCCACTTCCCCACAACGCCTCGGTGATCGTGTGAGTTGGACAAGTCCCTGCATGTAGATCGTGTCATAATTACCTGTGATCGTGGAGGTCGGCGGTTGGCCTTCGCCGGCTATAAGTACGGAATTGCGCATGCCCTTCCAGTCCATTCCTCCTTGCTTCTCCTTCTTCCCGATCCTTGCTCCGTCTTGCAGCGATGGCTCCGATCCGCCGGTTCTCTGTAGCGGAGAAGGGGAAGGCCCCTCGAGAGGGACCAGACCCGCTCCTGCCGAAGAGGCGGCTCGCCCTTTGCAGCCAGGACGAGGAGGACCGGCAGGCGGCGCCGAGGCCCTAGTGCGAGCGGGCTCCGCCGGGGTTCCCACTTCCCTTGTATGCCCACGTCGAGGGCCCCGAAGGTGCTGATGCCGATCGCCGCGGTTGGCGCCGTCATCGGCGCCGTCGGGTCATGAAGGCGTGGGTTGTTCCTCCTGGGGTTCACGCCGAGGGCTCCTCCCAAGAGTTCGTGCTCCACGTCGCCATTCCTCTCCAGTCTTGGATCCGTCTGCCTCCCTTCTTCACCTCCGTCATCCCGCCAGGGGGGGGCCCTGGAGCTCTGGCTGCAGCACGCCGGCTGGAGCACCCTCGCGATCGAGGCAGAGGTCGTGGTCGCTGCCCCGGGCAAGGTCTACCTGTCCCGCGGCTGGAGAGAGATCGCCCGGGTTTGCAGGGAAAGGGGCATCTTCGCGGTCCATTTGGAGTATGATGGGGCTTCGGCGATGTTCTTCAAGGTCTTCAACGCGAACGGGCGCCGGCTGGAGTGCTGCCCCGGGAGAGGTGGCCAGGACCTTGCCCTGGTGAGGGCTAGGCCCGTCGACCGCTCCCTTGGCGGCTCTGCAGGCGACGGAGGCGCCGGAGGATCCAGCGACTCCGGCGAGGTCTTCGCGACTCCGGAGACGAGCGACGACAGCTACGAGCCCCTGAGCCGGCGCCGCTCCCGGAGCAGGGCGGGCTCGTCTGGCCGTCGCCGACCCTGATCTAGATGGGGTTGGCGCCGACGCTTGACGACCCACTGTTGATGATGGCGTCTTTTGCAGGAGCGTGTGTAGTTAGCATCCCTTAGGATCCATTCCCTGTGAGGAACCAAAATGCGCCCCATGGGGGCTTGTAAGGTGCCAGTAGTCCCGTTTGTTAATACACAATTTTTGCTGCAGAGCTGTGCGAGTTGCTAATTCCGTCTTAGCTCAGTTCTCCCTTTCGAACCTCGCGAGGGCTTGGTGCTCTGGGCCGACAGGTCCCAGTCCCAAGGCAGCGTCAGCCGTCGCTGGTATGCCAGGTCGCGATGCCGTGGTCAAGGCCAGGAGGTGAGCGACCCGGGGTCCGGTAAGAGCCCCTGAGTCGCGATGCTCTGGAGGTCCCCTTTGGTTCTCAAGCAGCCATCGTTCGGCGAGAAAGGAGAGCGACGTCGCTGACACGGAATTGCCTTAGGTGCAGGGGTAGTGCTACGATAGCTGGTGCTTTCAGGCGGTGACTTATCTTGAGAGTCGGGGATTATCCCTGGTGTGACGCCGGGTCCGCGAGTCGGTAGGAGCGGAATCGCTCGGCGAGGTCCTCGCGAGCCCCCTTCTCCCCCGCCTTCGCTCCCCTTTCTGCTCTACGTCCTCGGGTCCCGACCCTCGAGCTGGTCTCAGCCGTCGCTGGTATGCCAGGTCGCGATGTCTTGGTCAAGGCCAGAGGGTGAGGGCTGGAGAGCCAGTAGGAGCCCTGAGTCGCGATGCTCAGGCACCCCCCTTCAACATGCAAGCGGTTCATGCAGACGAGAGTGAATGGAACGCCGCGAGGGCCTTGCCTGGTGCAACTTCCTTAGGGGATCCTGCAAACTTATCATGGAAGGAAGAAAAGGTTGCCATGACAACTATCAGTCTACCGTTAGTTGCTTCCGAGGGGAGGTGAGGCACTGGAGGCTTGACGAGGTGGTGCCATGCGGGCCTGCCGCGGCCAGAGCTCAGCCACCCAGGTTTGTCGGCGTTGCAGGGACGGACCCATGTGCAAGCGTCGTGCCGTTGTGGGAGCAATTCCGTCAGTTGGCGTCAGTTGAGCAGGCAACTAGATCAGACACGTTAGCTGTGGAGGAGTGGATTCATTCGAACAGATGCTGGGAAGGTAAACATCACCGGGCCGGGCCCGAGCGACTTGGGGATGATGCAGCCCGAGGGGTGCCCCCAACAGAGCAAGCTAACGACACGAAAGTAAAAGGGATACATCCCGCAGGGACGGACCCACACGGCTTGGGAACGACGCAGCCCTGAGAGGGCGCTCCCAGTTGGGAATGAAACTGGTAAGATGTCACCTGAGGGTGTTGAGGGCGAAGGGGTGTTGGTGCGGAAGACTCGGGAAGCCGCGGAAGCCGATCCTCATGAGCCCCCAGGCCCAGGGGCCTCGGGAGGCTCCGAAGGCACTGGTAGCTCTTTGCGAATCGCCTCCATCTCCGCCAGGGCTGCAGAACGCCTGTCTTCTTGAACCTCCATGATGCCCCTCATGAGGCACTGGCGCGTAGCAACCACGCTCGGCAGGCCATAAGGCATGCGAACGTAGCGGTGGGGCGGACCCCGGCAGCACCCCACTCGCGAGGGCCAGAGGCGCTCCATCATAGCGGCTTGGTTGAGCCCTGGTACATCGATGCAGATGCGCAGCCCACCATCCTCGCCTGGATGGGGAGCTGTAGCCGGCAAACGGCGGCAACCTCTCACGATCCTTGATTCTTGTAGTTCTTGAATGGCTTTGTCGACGAGCTCCTGCGGGTCCAACCTTCCTTGCCTTGCTCCTTCTTGAGGGAAACGTGCTCCGAAGCACGCCTCCACGTGGTGCCCAAGCGCCTCCCTCGTGACCTTGGCCAGGTCGGTGGCCCTCCAGGGGAGAGCCCCCGAGCCCTGCCTGAGGAGGGCGCTGGGCGCGCTTTCCTATGCGATGGAAGGAGGCTCCCCCTGGGCAGACGTGGGCCCTAAGGGGCCTGCCTCCCGAAGGGCTGGTCCGGACGATGTCTTCTTCTTCCTGGGGGTGGCCTCGGGAAGCCTCCTACTTCCGCGATCTGGGTCTTCCAGTGACGCGGCCTGAAACGCTCGCTCCAGGGAACACACCGCATCCCTCTCTTCACAGGGCACCGTGATGACTCCGCCACTCCCTGGCATCTTGAGGATGTTGTAGCCATGGTGAGTCACAGCCATGAACTTAGGCAGCGCTGGGTACCCGAGGATGGCATTGTACGGTAGGCGGATGTGGGCGACGTCGAAGTCGATGAGCTCAGTGCGGTAGTTGCCGCGTGCCCCGAAGGTGACAGGGAGGCGGACCTGCCCAATCGGGACCGTGGAGCCGTCGGTGATTCCGGAGAAGGGCTTGGTTGGCTGAAGCTGGTCGTAAGGCACTTGGAGATTGTTGAACGTTTCCACGGACAGGACGTTGAGCCCTGCCCCACCATCGATGAGGGTCTTGGTGACTAGTACATTGATGATGACTGGGGAGCAGAGGATCAGGAGGACGCCAGCTGTGGCTGCACACTTGAGTTGATCCGCTGAGCTGAATGTGATGGCGCACGCCGACCACTTGAGAGGACGCGTTGCTTCGAGCCTAGGGAGGGTTGCGTTCACCTCGCGAGCAAACTGCTTGAAGATGCGTTGGGAGGCTATGGCTTGAGCTCCGCCCAGGATGCAGGCGATTGCGCGTGGCTCCTGGAAGCCCCAGCCCCCTCGTCTTGGTGGCGGTCCTCGTTCCTCCTTGGCTGAGGCGGCAGTGGAGGGAGGCCTGCGTTCCCTTGTGGGAGATCCTCACGAGGCTGATCCCTCCAGTCCCCCTCGCGAGGCAGGTCTCGCCAGCGATCCTGGCGAGGCTGATCACGCCACCCTTGGCACGGGCCACGGTCTTCCCAGCGTCCTGCGTTTCTTCCTCCTCCTCGGCCGTAGCCCCGATCGGCACGGTCGGGACGTCGGCCAATCCTTCCTTGTCGCACGGCGCGGAGTTATTAGCATTCGTTGGTGTTGTGGGTGTGGAGGTCGTGGTACACACAGTACCGGCTGCCCCTGGTGGACTCAGGCAGATCTTTGCCCCGCTTGGTGTCTGGTTCTGCTGCGAGCACGACAGCCCCCTTGTGCTTCACGTCTTTGGCCTTGGGCTTTTTCTCCTATGGTTCTGCGGCAGGCAACTCAAGGAGGGAGAGGCGTCCCTCCTCAGCCCTGGCGCACTTGGTCGCCAGGTTGAACAGCTCCAGGGAGGTGCACAGGTCTTCATGCATCGCCAACTCCTCCTTCATCTTGACGTCGCGCACGCCATCGGAGAAGGCCGAGATGATGGCCTCCTCGGACACCTTGGGAATCTTGAGGCGCGCGCTATTGAAACGCTGGATGTACTTTTGCAGGGTCTCTCCAGGTTGTTGCTTGATGCGGCGCATGTCACTCACGGCGGGCGGCCGGTCGCGAGTACCTTGGAAGTTGGCGATGAAGCGGGTGCGCATCTGGTCCCAGGAAGAGATCGTTCCTGGAGCCAGATTCAGGAGCCAAGTGCGAGCTCCTTCCTTGAGCGCCATGGGGAACCAGCTCGCCATGACCTTTTCGTCCCCGCTGGCAGCTTCGATGCCCAGCTCATAGAGCTGGAGGAACTCTGCAGGGTCAGTCGTGCCATCGTAATGAGGAGGCAGGTCTGGCTTGAATTTGCCGGGCCACGCGACGCTACGCAGCTCGGTGGTGTAAGCACGACAGCTTGCGGTGGCCACGACAGGCCTTGGCTGGTGGAGAGCTTGGTCTTGAGGGTCCCCATGCGCTGCAGCTAGGAGCAGTGCGGGGTCTTGGCGTACCGGAGCTGGAGCAGGGTCGCGGCGTGCTGGAGCAGGGAGTGCCCGGGCAGCCCCTTGCGGGCGTGGGATCTCTTGGCAGCTCCGTTCTTGCTGCGCTGGCGCCTGACGGAGCGGGTTCCGCCCAGGGGCCACGTGCCTTGGAGCCATGGCGTCTTCTTGGAGAGGAGGCGGCTGGTACGCCTCCGGGGCTTCGTTGCCCACGCGGGGCGGGGTGCGGCGCAGCGAAACGGACGACGCGGAAGAGCCCCTTGCGGCGCGGAGAAGCTCGGCGACGCGGTCGAGCCACTCCTTGTAGACGTCGTCGACGGGATGGTAGCGCAGGAGCTCGTTTGCTGCGAGGAGCGCAGCTCGAGCCTCCAAGGGTGCACGGAATGCGCGGGACGAAGAACCAACTAGTGCGAGCGATGGAGTAGCGGTGCGGCCGTCTTGCCGCACGGATGGGTGCTGGGACGATGCTTGCTGTTCGCCCCCCGCCGGGCCGGTGGCGGCGTTGACGACGGGCGACGGGGAATGACGAGGGCGTCCGCCGACGGGCGCCGTCTGGGCGACGTGAGAAACGATGGCGGCCCGGCGCTCGGCGCGGGCCCGACAAGCGTCAGACATGGATGCGACGGTCGGAGGAGAACGGGGCGGTGGACGACGAATTCCGGCGCACCCCTACCTAGCGCGCCAAATGTTGGATTTCGGGTTCCGGCAGACCCTTCAGGTTCGAACACTAGGGTGCGTGCAGAGATTACGCCTCCTACCACCCCGCCTCGCAAAGATCTAAGCTACTAAAAGAACGGCACAAGGGACACAAGATTTATACTGGTTCGGGCCACCGTTGTGGTGTAATACCCTACTCCAGTGTGTGGTTGGTGGATTGCCTCTTGGGGCTGATGATGATGGATAATACAAGGAAGAACAGCCTCGCGAGGGTCTGTTCTTGGCTGGGGTGATGAACTGCTAGGAGGAGTTCAGCCACCATTCTCTTTCTCTCTCTCTCTTACTCTTACTAGCCAACCGAACCAAAGGCCCAAACCTAACGAATGAACCAACCCCAAGCTCGAACCGACCAAAACTCGAACCCCTTGCTACATGGGCAGCTGTCCCTATTTATAGAGGCCCTGGTCCTCTTCCCAAATATTGAGCGGGAAGGGAGCCAACAATGGCGGGCTAATTTGAAGGGGGACACCAAGTATCAACTATCCTGACAAAAGCAGTCTTCGCATGCGCAAAGCCCTGGTGATGACGCCGTCTTGGGCTCCATGGTGACCTCCGGCTCGTAGTCCTCCTGGTCTTGGTCTCGTTGCACCGAAACAGCAACCTTTGCCTGATGCCTCGGTACTCCGCGGCTGCGCTTGCCCCCTTTGCACCAAAGAGAAAGGAAGGACGCTGCACGCGCTGGCACCCGCCTGGCGCCCTGAGTCGTCACGGCTTGCGTCACGGGCACCTCGCGAGGTACCCCGCCTTGATCTCTCCGCCTCCTCGCGAGCCAGCCTGACGAGGCCGTCCCTGAGGGAGCTCCGTGTCGTCCGCCTCGCGAGGCTTGGCCCCTCGCGAGGGTCTTGAGTCTTGCATTGATGAAGATGGGCCATGCTGGGCCTCCTTTGAGCCACGCCGCAGGCAGGCAAGTCTAGGGAGCCCCATTCCCAGAACGCCGACATAAGCCTCATCGCTCAAAAGATGGCGACACTGGCACCGGAGAAAATAGTACTCTGGGCGACACCGAAAACAATGAAGACCCTGGAGGGGCTGCATCTGAACAGGAGGAACAAGACAACGGGCAAGATAACCCTGATAAATAGGCCATGCCCAATGACCCAGATGATGATAGTTATCGTCCAGTCTTTGAGGATGATGAGAGCCTCGGCAATGAGGACTTTATCATGCTTGAGGCACCCCTCGAGCAGGAGCGCTTCAAGCGCCAACTAATAGCCACTTCAAGAAGCCTGAAGAAAAAGCAGCAGCAACTCCAAGCTGATCAGGACCTACTCATTGACATGTGGACTGATGTCCTGGCAACCGAAGAATACGGACTCGAGCGCCCAACCAAGAGTTACCCAAAGCGCAGAGTGCTACCTCAGTTCGATGAGGAAGCACCAGATCTCATACCGCCCTCACGCAATGAGAACCGACCACCACGTGGTCGGGATAGTGCGGTGGACTGGCCACCCCGCGGTCGGGATAAAACGACAACTCAGGCTGAACAACAGCCCACCCCACCGCCTCGCAAAAATAGGGACAGAACAGCTCGGGACCATACATACGACCTTTGGCAGGAGCTGGACAGTAGAGCAGGACACACCAGATCAATCTACGGATCGCGAGGACGCTTCCCGACTCGGGATGACAGCTACCTATTCGGACATGACAAACCTAGTCACACCCGGGCCGATAACCGCAAACGGACTTCATCGGATGTGCACCGTGAAGCGGCCCGATATGGAGGTGCCGCACACCCTCTCTGCTTCACAGATGAGGTGCTAGATCACGAATTCCCCGAGGGGTTCAAGACCGTCAATATTGAATCATACGACGGAACAACCGATCCCGCAGTATGGATTGAGGACTTTATTCTCCACATCCACATGGCCCGTGGAGACAACCTCCACGCCATCAAATACCTCCCACTAAAGCTCAAAGGGCCAGCTCGACACTGGCTAAATAGCCTGCACGAAAATTCCATCGACAGCTGGGAGGACTTGGAAGAAGCCTTCCTTGACAACTTCCAAGGTACATATGTCCGCCCACCCGATGCCGATGACTTAAGCCACATAGTTCAACAACTTGGAGAATCAGCCAGAAAATTCTAGACTAGGTTCCTAACCAAAAAGAACCAGATCGTTGACTGTCCGGATGCCGAAGCCCTAGCGGCCTTTAAACACATCATCCGTGACGAATGGCTATCATGCCACCTTGGCCAAGAAAAGCCGAAGTCCATGACAGCCCTTACGACACTCATGACCCGCTTTTGCGCGGGTGAGGACAGCTGGCTAGCTCATAGCAAAAACACAGCTAGCGAGACAGGCCCCTCCGAGGCCAAGAACAGCACCGGCAAGCTCCAGCGCAATAGACACAAACGCCGAAGCAATGGCGACAACACCGATGACACCACCGTTAACACCGGATTCAGCGGCTCCAAGTCCGACCAGCAAAAGAAGCCCTACAAAAGGAACAGTGAGGGACCATCCAACTTCGATCGCATACTCGATCATCCATGCCAGATACATGGTACCCCAGATAAACAAGCCAATCATACCAACATGGATTGTTGGGTTTTCAAACAGGCTGGCAAGTTAAATTCCGAAAACAAGGAAAAGGGATCACAAAGTGAGGACGAGGACGAAGAGCCCTGGCAGCCGAACACCGGGGGGCAGAAGAAATTTCCCCCTCAAGTCAAAACTATGAACATGATATACGCTACACACATCCACAAAAGGGAGCGTAAGCGAGCACTTAGGGACGTCTACGCGGTAGAGCCAGTCGCCCCAAAATTCAATCCATGGTCGTCATTCCCGATCACCTTCGATCGTCGAGATCACCCAACTAGTATCCGTCATGGCGGTTCAGCCGCACTAGTCCTTGACCCAATTATCGATGGGTTTCACCTAACACGAGTCCTGATGGATGGTGGTAGCAGCCTCAACCTGCTTTATCAAGACACAGTGCGGAAGATGGGCATTAACCCCTCACAAATCAAACCAACAAAGACTACCTTTAAAGGAGTCATACCAGGCGTAGAGGCCCGCTGTACGGGCTCAATCACGCTGGAGGTGGTCTTCGGTTCTCCAGACAACTTCCAGAGTGAAGAGTTAATCTTTGATACCGTCCCCTTCCGCAGCGGCTACCACGCACTTCTCGGACGAACCGCGTTTGCTATATTCAACACAGTGCCACACTATGCTTATCTCAAGCTCAAGATGCCTGGTCCGCGTGGTGTCATAACAGTCAATGGCAATACTGAACGCTCCCTCCGAATAGAGGAGCACACCACCACCCTAGCAGCAGAGGTACAAAGCGGCCTTCTCAAGCATCACCATAGTACGGCTGCCGAGCCCCTGGACTTCATTAAGAGGTTCCGGACTACACTGCAGCAGGACATCGCGGCTCATCAAGAGCTCGATTAGCAATTCGGCCTCTGTCCCAGTCCTGATGAAGTAGTGGCATTCGTACCACGCACACACAATTACACACTCAAAATTCCATGGACATTGACGGAGGCACAAGCCAGCCCGGGATCTACAGTTTGGCTAGACCGATCCCGGACACACATATAACTTTACTATCTCCTTTCCCCTTTTTTCAGGTTTCTCTTATGCGGGCCTCCTTCAACGGCCTGATTAATGGTCCTATCATAGGATAAACACACCGGATTGACACGGAGCACAGGCGTACATGGGAAGCCCTAGAGGCTAACTAAATGATTACTCTATTAGTTTTTAGGACCCACACGCAGCTCGCCTTTGGTCGCGGCATGTCAAATAGCCGGTTGCTTATTGCATTATTTTGTACTAATGTGCTTGGGCGCATTAACCCAACTATAATGGAAACATTTCATGATCCAAGTTCAAGGGCCCCAGATCCTATCTCTGTTCTCCCTCTGTTTTCCTTTAAATTACTTATTTTCTAGAAATCGTACACTCTGGTACATTTCATATTTTCCAGGGGCTCCCCATCGCCCCATGATACGGCAACAAAGTCCGAACAATCCTTAAAGATACGTTCGGCACCCCGAATTTAGCATTATATGCATTGGCTCCGAATCATGTCTTTGGTCAACAGTTGGGTTGCCCGGCTCCTGTGCTTGCTACCCTACGTTCCGCTAAATCGGCTAGGGTAGTAAAGGGAGAACTACTACGATTGTGCCCTGGCCTTGACCAGAAGAGCACCTCAGTAGAGAAAGCCGAAAATTGACTGTCATGATACGGCGAGAGCAGCTGTTCGAGGGTTACAAATCATTGAAGATTTTTTCCGCATTATGCGAAAGATCGGCACTTCCCGATCACATGCTGATAGCACCCTGACTTGAACCATGGGCTGCACCCATGCTTTATTATAAAACTCCTATGGCTAAGTGAGGGCATTTAAGCCGTATAGTTTGATTGCCTTGTTCGTTGTGGTAAACAACTCCTTCAAGGACCATATAATTGGATCAAGATTGTTTAGATTCCATCCCGAACACCTCCGTACTACCTACGTGAGGGCAGAAGCCGACGACTGGACAACCCTCAGATTATATACAACACGGCCGCACAGGAGGAAACAATTAAAGCATAACAAAATTACATCACAAAACATGCTTTGTTTTTTATAATACAAGGCAAATGCAACATGAATACATTTATTCAAATACAACGTCCTGCGAACATTGTGCCGCCGCAATGTGAGACCCCTCCAGGACATCCGCAAAATACCGTTCGGGTGTGCGGTGCTCCTTGCCCTCCGGTGGCCCTCTGGTCACCTCAACGGCGTCCATCTTCGCCCACCACATCTTGCAACGGGCGAAGGCCATGCGTGCACCTTTAATGCAGGCCGAGCGCTTGACGACGTCCAGCCGAGGACAGTCGTTCACCATCTGCCTCACGAGTCCAAAGTAGCTGCTTGGCATAGCTTCAGATGGCCATAGCCGGATTATCAAATCCTTCATGGCTAGGTCGGCCACCCTATGCAGCTCCACCAGCTGTTTCAGCTGATCGGTGAAGGACGCGGGATGCTCTGGCGCCGCATACTGCGACCAGAATAGCTTCTTCGTAGAACCCCCTCCTTCGGCTCGATAGAACTCCATGGCATCTGATACACTGCATGGTAAATCCGCAAAAGCTCCTGGGGAACTCCGAACCCGAGTTAGTAAAAGGTACTGCTTCTCCGCATACTTGCTTTGCATCTTAAATGCCTTACCCGCCGTGATCTTCTTGGCCTCCTGGATCTCCTGGGGGAGGCCTAGGCCTCATTCCGTGCGGTCTCCGTGCTCTGACGAGCCTTAGCGAGTTCGGCCCCTTGAACCGACGCATCATGCTCTAGGGCCTCGCATTTTTTCACCGCATCCTGGAGCTCCTGCTGGACTTCTTTGACCCGTGCCTTGAGCTTCTTACGGGCGGCTTGCTGCTGGACAGCCTTCTCCTCGGCCTCGCCGAGGGCCTTCTTCAGGGCCTCGACCTTGGTCGCAGGTCCTGCACATATTACGACACCGCAGTCAATATACAGTGCCTACTCCTTCCGAACACACATCAAGTCGTCACTCACCTTGCTTCTCCTAGAGCCGAACCCTAACCTCGCCAATCTCGTTCTTGGTCCGCTCCAGCCTCTTCCTCAGTTCAGAGACTTCGGCAGCATGCGAGGTTGCGGCCAACAATGACGCCTGCTTATCCATCCATATTACGTTAGTATCCTATAACAAAAGATTGATCCTCTGTCTGGTTCTTCTTGCCGAAAACCGGACAGTGTCTCAGGGGCTACTGTCTACACGAGGTTTTTCTCTTTCTTACCTCGAAACCTCTCAACAGGCTGCTGCATGCTTCATTCAGTCCACTCTTGGCGGACTGAATCTTCTCGATCACCGCACCCAGAAGGACACGGTGCTCATCCATGACGGAGGCGCCTCGAAGCGCCTCCATTAGGTTATCCGGCGCCCCTGGATGGATAGGGGCCACCGGTGGAAGCGGAGCACCCCCCTCCTTCAAAGGGGGCTGCTCGCCTGACTCCGGAGCCATATGGGTCTCCGGAATCGTATTCGGCTGAGGGCCGAACCCCTCTTTGCCAGTCTCCATGGGGATTAGCTCCCCCATGTGTCCGACAGTGGAGGTCTCGCCTTGTGGCACCCCTCGGTCAGCGTCCTGGGCTCCTCCCCGGTTCGGAGCGGTCCTCCGGGATAACACTTCAGTGTCGTCCCTGGCCCCGGGGGAATAAGCAGGCGGTGGCGACATGCTCGCCATCTCCGACGGAGCCAACGAACCTCCAGATGACGATCGCTGGATAAGGTCGCGGGCCGGACTGCAATAGTACAATTTGCTATGTCAAGATAATGAAGAGAAAGGTCCGGATGCGCGCATGAGAGAGCCATGTCACTTACGATGCGGCCTGGGGCTTAGTGCGGGGGCGTCTTTCCGGACTACTATCAATGTCCCACGCGGTGTTGACCGCTGCGATGCTCTTCCCCTTCTTGGGCGTTTCCTCCCCCGGATGCGCCAAAGCCGCTCTCTTCTTCTTCCTCTCCTCAGGGGGAGGTTTTTTTCCTCCTCCTCCTCCTCCTCCTCGCCATTGTCCTCAGGGATAGAGATATGAGCGTCATCATCTTCAGACGTCACGTTCGAAGTGCCCTTGTGACGGGGGCCACTATTGCCCCCCTTGGCCTTCTTCTTGGCCTTCTTCTCGAGCGCCTTATAAGGTGCCAACACCAGCATCTTCGCTAGACGCGGGATGATCAGTTCTTCAGGCAGCGGAGCTGGACACTGGATCCGCTTCACCCTCTCCATCCAGTCCTGGAAATGCAATGATAAGCTCAGACGTCATCCTTGAAACGATTAAGTTGGGTATACATCGAAAAATAACATAGCTCACTGGCGAGGTGTTTACAATCGTGACCACGGTCTGAATCCGTGGCCGGTGGTTTCTCATTGCCCTTAAAGATCAACTTCCATGCGCCTTCGTGAGTAGTCTCGAAGAGCCTCACCAGGGTCTGATGCTTCTTCGGGTTGAACTCCCACAGAGGACGGCTTCGGCGCTGGCACGGAAGATTCCGGCGAACTAGCATCACCTGGATCACATCAACGAGCTTGAGTTTCTTGGTTACCATGCTTTGAACGCGTCTCTGCAGCGCTATCAGCTCGTCAGGTAAACCCCAGTCCGGACTCTTCTCGACCCAGGAGGTGAGTCGCATGGGAGCATCGGGGCGGAATTCGACAGTTGCGGCCCAGGTGAAGCCGCGAGGTTCTGTGATGTAAAACCACTACTTCTGCCAATCCTTTACCGTGTCCACAAAAGTACCTTTGGGCCAGGAGACGTTGGGCAGCTTTCCCACCATGGCTCTGATACGTCTCCAACGTATCTATAATTTTTGATTGCTCCATGCTATATTATCTACTGTTTTAGACATTATTGGGCTTTATTTTCCACTTTTATATTATTTTTGGGACTAACCTATTAACCGGAGGCCCAACCCAGAATTGTTGTTTTTTGCCTGTTTCAGGGTTTCGAAGAAAAGGAATATCAAACGGAGTCCAAACGGAATGAAACCTTCAAAAATGTGATTTTCTCATCAGATAAGATCCAGGAGACTTGGACCCTCCGCCAGGAAACCCACGAGGTGCTCATGAGGGTAGTGGGCGCGCCCCCCTAGGGCGCGCCCCTTGCCTCGTGGGCCCCTCGAAGCTCCACTGACGTACTTCTTCCTCCTATATATATCCACGTACCCCCAAACGATCGGGGACGGAGCCAAAAACCTAATTCCACTACCGCAACTTTCTATATCCACGAGATCCCATCTTGGGACCTGTTCCGGAGCTCCGCCAGAGGGGGCATCGATCACAGAGGGCTTCTACATCATCATCCAAGCCCCTCCGATGAAGTGTGAGTAGTTTACTTCAGACCTACGGGTCCATAGCTAGTAGCTAGATGGCTTCTTCTCTCTTTTTGGATCTCAATACAATGTTCTCCCCCTCTCTCATGGAGATCTATTCGATGTAATCTTCTTTTTGCGGTGTGTTTGTTGAGACCGATGAATTGTGGGTTTATGATCAAGTCTATCTATGAATAATATTTGAATCTTCTCTGAATTCTTTTATGTATGATTGGCTATCTTTGCAAGTCTCTTCGAATTATCAGTTTGGTTTGGCCAACTAGATTGATCTTTCTTGCAATGGGAGAAGTGCTTAGCTTTGGGTTCAATCTTGCGGTGTCCTTTTCCGGTGACAGTAAGGGCAGCAAGGCACGTATTGTATTGTTTCCATCGAGGATAACAAGATGGGGTTTTCTTCATATTGCATGAGTCTATCCCTCTACATCATGTCATCTTGCTTAAGGCGTTACTCTGTTTTTAACTTAATACTCTATATGCATGCTGGATAGCGGTCGATGAGTGGAGTAATAGTAGTAGATGCAGGTAGGAGTCGGTCTACTTGTCTCGTACGTGATGCCTATATACATGATCATACCTAGATATTCTCATAAATATGCTCAATTCTGTCAATTGCTCAACAGTAATTTGTTCACCCACCATAGAATACTTATGCTCTTGAGAGAAGCCACTAGTGAAACCTATGGTCCCCGGGTCTCTTTCTCATCATATCAATCTTCATCACTATATTATTGCTTTGCTTTTACTTTGCTTTTACTTTACTTATTTTGCATCTTTACAACAAAAATACCAAAAAAATATTATTTATCATCTCCATCAGATCTCACTTTCGTAAGTGACCGTGAAGGTATTGACAACCCCTAAGCGCGTTGGTTGCGTTGAGCTATTGTTTTTGTGTAGGTACAAGGGACTCGAGCGTAGCCTCCTACTGGATTGATACCTTGGTTCTCAAAAACGGAGGGAAATACTTACGCTACTTTGCTGCATCATCCCTTCCTCTTCGGGGAAATCCAACGCAGTGCTCAAGAGGTAGCAAGAAGAATTTCTGGCGCCGTTGCCGGGGAGTCTATGCAAAAGTCAACATACCAAGTACCCATCACAATCCCTATCTCCCGCATTACATTATTTGCCATTTGCCTCTCGTTTTCCTCTCCCCCCAATTCACCCTTGCCGTTTTATTCGCCCTCTCTCTGTCTATCCTCCCTCTCTTTCTCCGTTTGCCTTTTCCCTGTTTGCTTTTTGTTTGCTCGTGTGTTAGTTTGCTTGTTTGTCACGATGGCTCAAGATAATACTAAATTGTGTGACTTCACCAATACCAATAATAATGATTTCCTTAGCACTCCGATTGCTCCTCTTACCGATGCTGAATCTTGTGAAATTAATACTGCTTTGTTGAATCTTGTCATGAAAGATTCATTCGCCGGCCTTCCTAGGGAAGATGCTGCTACCCATCTTAATAGCTTCATTGATTTGTGTGACATGCAAAAGAAGAAAGATGTCGATAATGATATTGTTAAATTGAAGCTATTTCCTTTTCGCTTAGAGATCGTGCTAAAGCTTGGTTTTCGTCTTTGCCTAAAAGTAGTATTGATTGATGGAACAAGTGCAAAGATGCTTTTATCTCTATGTATTTTCCTCCCGCTAAGATCATCTCTCTTAGAAACGATATTATGAATTTTAAACAACTTGATCATGAACATGTTGCACAAGCTTGGGAGAGAATGAAATTAATGATACGTAATTGCCCTACTCATGGTTTAAATTTGTGGATGATTGTTCAGAATTTTTATGCCGGATTGAATTTTGCTTCTAGAAATCTTTTAGATTCGGCCACGGGAGGCACTTTTATGGAAATCACTTTAGGAGAAGCTACTAAACTCCTAGATAATATTATGGTTAATTATTCTCAATGGCATACTGAAAGATCTACTAAAAAGGTGCATGCTATTGGAGATATGCCCTAGAGGCAATAATAAATTAGTTATTATTATATTATATTTCATTGTTCATGATAATCGTTTATTATCCATGCTAGAATTGTATTGATAGGAAACTCAGATACATGTGTGGATACATAGACAACACCATGTCCCTAGTAAGCCTCTAGTTGACTAGCTCGTTGATCAATAGATGGTTACGGTTTCCTAACCATGGACATTGGATGTCGTTGATAACGGGATCACATCATTAGGAGAATGATGTGATGGACAAGACCCAATCCTAAGCCTAGCACAAAGATCGTGTAGTTCGTATGCTAAAGCTTTTCTAATGTCAAGTATCATTTCCTTAGACCATGAGATTGTGCAACTCCCGGATACCGTAGGAATGCTTTGGGTGTACCAAACGTCACAACGTAACTGGGTGGCTATAAAGGTTCACTACAGGTATCTCCGAAAGTGTCTGTTGGGTTGGCACGAATCGAGACTGGGATTTGTCACTCCGTGTATATGGAGAGGTATCTCTGGGCCCACTCGGTAGGACATCATCATAATGTGCACAATGTGATCAAGGAGTTGATCACGGGATGATGTGTTATGGAATGAGTAAAGAGACTTGCCGGTAACGAGATTGAACAAGGTATCGGGATAACAACGATCGAATCTCGGGCAAGTATCGTACCGATGGACAAAGGGAATTGTATACGGGATTGATTGAATCCTTGACATCGTGGTTCATCCGATGAGATCATTGTGGATCATGTGGGAGCCAACATGGGTATCCAGATCCCGCTGTTGGTTATTGACCAGAGAGTTGTCTCGGCCATGTCTGCATGACTCCCGAACCCATAGGGTCTACACACTTAAGGTTCGATGACGCTAGGGTTATAGGGAAAGTATGTACGTGGTCACCGAATGTTGTTCGGAGTCCCGGATGAGATCCCTGACGTCACGAGGAGTTCCGGAATGGTCCGGAGGTAAAGATTTATATATGGGAAGTCATCATACGGTCACCGGAATAATTCGGGGGGTTACCGGTGTTGTTCCGGGACCACTGGAGGGGTTCCGGGGGTCCACCGGGAGGGTCCACCTGCCCCGGAGGGCCCTATGGGCTGTGTGTGGAGAGGGAACAGCCCCTTAGTGGGCTGGGCGTCTCCCCCCTAGGGCCCATGCACCTAGGGTTTGGGGAAACCCTAAAGGGGGGGCCTTGCCTTGGGGGGCAAGGCAACCCCCTGGCCGCCGCCCCCTCCTCAGATTGGATCTGAGGGGGCCGGCCCCCTCTCCCTTGCCCCTATATATATGTGGGGGTGGGAGGGCAGCCGCACCCAAGTACGGGCGCAGCCCTCCCCCTCTCCCAAGTCCTCCTCTTCTCCCGCGGTGCTTGGCGAAGCCCTGCAGGATTGCCACGCTCCTCCTTCACCACCACGTCATCGTGCTGCTGCTGGATGGAGTCTTCCACAACCTCTCCTTCTCCCCTTGCTGGATCAAGGCGTAGGAGACGTCACCGGGCTGCATGTGTCTTGAACGCGGAGGCGCCGTGGTTCGGCGCTTAGATCGGAATCAACCGCGATCAGAATCGCTACGAGTACGACTCCTTCATCTACGTTCTTGCAACGCTTCCGCTTAGAGATCTACAAGGGTATGTAGATGCACTCTCCTTCCCCTCGTTGCTATATTACTCCATAGATTGATCTTGGTGATGCGTAGAAAATTTTAAATTTCTGCTACGATCCCCAACACATGCGATATAAGAAATTAATGTTTTGAGTGGAAAGATGGATGAACTTATGAAATTATTTGCTAGTAAGAGTGTTTCTTCTGATCCTAATGATGTGCCCTTGTCTACTTTAATTGAGAATAATAATGAATCTATGGATGTGAATTTTGTTGGTAGGAACAATTTTGGTAACAACGCGTATAGAGGAAATTTCAATCCTAGGCCTTATCCTAGTAATCCCTCTAATAATTATGGTAATTCCTACAACAATTCTTATGGAAATTATAATAAGATGCCCTCTGATTTTGAATCTAATATTAAAGAATTTATTTCTTTGCAAAAGAATTTTAATGCTATGATTGAAGAAAAATTGCTTAAGATTGATGATTTGGCTAGGAACGTTGATAGAATTGCTCTTGATCTTGATTCTTTGAAACTTAGATCTATTCCACCTAAGCATGATATCAATGAGTCTCTCAAAGCCATGAGAATTTCCATTAACGAATGCAAAGAAAGAACCGCTAGGATGCATGCTAAGAAAGATGCCTTTATAAAAGCGTGTTCCTCTAGTTCCTATGAAAATAATGATGAAGATCTAAAAGTTATTGATTTGTCCCCTATTAAATCTTTGTTTTTCAATATGAATCTTGATAATGATGGGACTGAATATGATCCACCTTTACCTAGAAGGCGTTCTAAGAATTCGGAAATTGTTGATCTTGATGCTAAATTTGATAAAAGTGGGATTGAAGAAATTAAAACCCTAGATGTTGCTAAACCCACTATTATGGATTTCAAGGAATTTAACTATGAAAATTGCTCTTTGATTGATTGTATTTCCTTGTTGCAATCCGTGCTAAAATCTCCTCACGCTTATGGTCAAAATAAAGTGTTTACTAAACATATCGTTGATGCCTTGATGCAATCTTATGAAGAAAAACTTGAATTGGAAGTTTCTATCCCTAGAAAACTTTATGATGAGTGGGAACCAACTATTAAAATTAAAATTAAAAATTATGAGTTTATGCTTTGTGTGATTTGGGTGCTAGTGTCTCAACTATTCCCAAAACTTTGTGTGATTTACTAGATTTCCGCGATTTTGATGATTGCTCTCTAAACTTGCATCTTGCGGATTCCACTATTAAGAAACCTATGGCAAGAATTAATGATGTTCTTATTGTTGCTAATATGAATTATGTGCCCATATATTTTATCGTTCTGGATATAGATTGCAATCCTTCTTGCCCTATTATTCTTGGTAGACCTTTCCTTAGAACGGTTGGTGCAATTATTGATATGAAGGAAGGGAATATTAGATTTCAATTTCCATTAAAAAAGGGAATGGAACAATTTCCTAGAAAGAAAATAAAATTACCATATGAATCTATCATGAGAGCCACTTATGGATTGCCTACCAAAGATGGCAATACCTAAATCTATTCTTTCTTGTTATGCCTAGCAAGGGGCGTTAAATGATAGCGCTTGTTGGGAGGCAACCCAATTTTATTTTTATTCCTTGATTTTTGCTACTCTTTAGTAATAAATAAATTATCTATCCTCTGTTTTGGTTGTGTTTTTTGTATTTAATTAGTGTTTGTGCCAAGTAGAACCGCTGGGAAGACTTGGGGAAAGTCTTGTTGAACTTTCTGTAAAAACAGAAACTTTAGCGCTCACGAGAACTGCTGTCATTTTTAATTGGAAAGTGCTATTTAGTTAATTATTTTTGCATATGATTAATAGATAAATTAATCACGACAATAAATTTATTTTATAATTTTTGGGGTTCCATATCTTGCGCTAGCTACAGATTACTACAGACTGTTCTGTTTTTGACAGATTCTGTTTTTCGTGTGTTGTTTGCTTATTTTGATGAATCTATTGCTAGTAAAATAGTTTATAATCCATAGAGAAGTTGGAATACAGTAGGTATAACAACAATATAAATAAATAATGAGTTTATTACAGTACCTTGAAGTGGTCTTTTGTTTTCTTTCGCTAACGGAGCTCACTAGTTTTCTACTTTAAGTTTTGTGTTGTGAAGTTTTCAAGTTTTGGGTAAAGATTTGATGGATTATGGAACAAGGAGTGGCAAGATACTAATCTTGGGGATTCCCATGGCACCCCCAAGATAATCTAAGGATACCTAAAAGCCAAATCTTGGGGATGCCCCGGAAGGCATCCCCTTTTTCGTCTACTTCTATCGGTAACTTTACTTGGAGCTATATTTTTATTCACCACATGATATGTGTTTTGCTTGGAGTGTCTTTTATGATTTGAGTCTTTGCTTATTAGTTTACCACAATCATCCTTGCTGTGCACACCTTTTTAGAGAGCCATACATGATATGGAATTTGATAGAATACTCTATGTGCTTCACTTATATCTTTTGAGCTTTATAATTTTGCTCTAGTGCTTCACTTATATCTTTTAGAGCACGGTGGTGGATTTGTTTTATAGAAACTATTGTTCTCTCATGCTTCACTTAGATAATTTTGAGAGTCCTAATAGCATGGTAATTTTCTTAAAATCCTAATATGCTTGGTATGCAAGATTAATAATAAAACTTTCTTATGAGTGTGTTGAATACTAAGAAAAGTTTGATGCTTGATGATTGTTTTGAGATATGGAGGTAATAATATCAAAGTCATGCTAGTTGAGTAGTTGTGAAATTGAGAAATACTTGTGTTGAGGTTTGCAAGTCCCGTAGCATGCACGTATGGTAAACGTTATGCAACAAATTTGAAACATGAGGTGTTATTTGATTGTCTTCCTTATGAGTGGCAGTCGGGGACGAGCGATGGTCTTTTCCTACCAATCTATCCCCCTAGGAGCATGTGCGTAGTGCCGAGGTTTTTGATGACTTGTAGATTTTTGCAATAAGTATGCGAGTTATTTATGACTAATGTTGAGTCCATGGATTATACACACTCTCACCCTTCCACCCTTGCTAGCCTCTTCGGTACCGTGCATTGCCCTTTCTCACATTGAGAGTTGGCGCAAACTTCGCCGATGCATCCAAACCCCCTGATATGATACACTCTTTCACACATAAACCTCCTTATATCTTCCTCAAAACAGCCACCATACCTACCTATTATGGCATTTCCATAGCCATTCCTAGATATATTGCCATGCAACTTTCCATCATTCCGTTCATCATGACACATTCATCATTGTCATATTGCTTAGCATGATCATGTAGTTGACATAGTATTTGTGGCAAAGCCACCGTTCTTAATTCTTTCATACATGTCACTCTTGGTTCATTGAATATCCCGGTACACTGCCGGAGGCATTCACATAGAGTCATCTTTGTTCTAGTATCGAGTTGTAATCATTGAGTTGTAAATAAATAGAAGTGTGATGATCATCATTATTAGAGCATTGCCCCAAGTGAGGAATAAAAAAGGCCATAAAAAAGAGAAGGCCCAAAAAAGAGAAAGGCCATAAAAAAGGAGAAGGCCCAAAAAAATGAGAGAAAAAGAGAGAAGGGACAATGTTACTATCCTTTTACCACACTTGTGCTTCAAAGTAGCACCATTATCTTCATAGTAGAGAGTCTCTCATGTTATCACTTTCATATACTAGTGGGAATTGTTCATTATAGAACTTGGCTTGTATATTCCAACAATGGGTCTCATCAAGTGCCGTAGGTCTTCGCGAGCAAGCAAGTTGGATGCACACCCACTAGTTTCTTTTGTTGAGCTTTCATACATTTATAGCTCTAGTGCATCCGTTGCATGGCAATCCCTACTCCTTGCATTAACATCAATCGGTGGGCATCTCCATAGCCCATTGATTAGCCTTGTTGATGTGATACTTTCTCCTTTTTTTGTCTTCTCCACATAACACCCCTTCATTATATTCTATTCCACCCATAGTGCTATGTCCATGGCTCGCGCTCATATATTGCGTGAAATTTTATAGGTTTGAGATTACTAAAGTATGAAACAATTGCTTGGCTTGTCATCGGGGTTGTGCATGATGATAACATTATTGTGTGACGAAAATGAAACAAGACTAAACTATATGATTTTGTAGGGATAAACTTTCTTTGGCCATGCTATTTTGAGAAGACATGATTGCTTAGTTAGTATGCTTGAAGTATTATCATTTTTATGTCAATATGAACTTTTGTCTTGAATCTGTCGGATCTAAATATTCATACCATAATTAAGAAGAATTACATTAAAATTATGCCAAGTAGCACACCGCATTAAAATTCTATTTTTATCATTTACCTACTCAAGGACGAGCAGGAATTAAGCTTGGGGATGCTTGATACGTCTCCAACATATATATAATTTTTGATTGCTCCATGCTATATTATCTACTGTTTTAGACATTATTGGGCTTTATTTTCCACTTTTATATTAATTTTGGGACTAACTATTAACCAGAGGCCCAGCCCAGAATTGCTGTTTTTTTGCCTGTTTCAGGGTTTCGAAGAAAAAGAATATCAAACGGAGTCCAAACGGAATGAAACCTTCGGAAACGTGATTTTCTCATCAGATAAGATCCAGGAGACTTGGACCCTCCGTCAAGAAAGCCACGAGGTTCTCACGAGGGTAGGGGGCGCGCCCCCTGCCTCGTCGGCCCCTTGAAGCTCCACTGACGTACTTCTTCCTCCTATATATATCCATGTACCCCCAAACGATCGGGGTCGGAGCCAAAAACCTAATTCCACCGCCGCAACTTTCTGTATCCACGAGATCCCATCTTGGGGCCTGTTCTGGAGCTCCGCCGGAGGGGGCATCGATCACGGAGGGCTTCTACATCATCATCCAAGTGTAAGTGCATCTAGTGCCACCCCTAGTTGGTTTTGGAGTATTGACGACAAACCTAGTCGAGGGACTAATGTGTTTGTGAGAATTGCAGGATAACACAGGTAGAAGTCCCTCATTGATTCGGTTTTCCTACCAGAGATGACCCCTAAAAATGTACGAAGACATTGAAGTCAATGGTGGTATATGAAGATATTCACATTGAAGACTATGACAAGAGAAGACACCATGTGAAGCCTATGGAGCTCGAAGACTTAGATCTTTCGTAGTTCTCTTTCATTTGTGTTGAGTCATAGGAACCACCGTACTGTTAAGTGGGGTCCAAGAGAACCAGTCAGAATGACTGAAGTGATGCCTAATTAAAAACCTATGTCTTCGAGTGAAGACTATGAGAGCGAATCTTGTCCAGAGTCGGACAAGTCAGCTTTGCTTGTAGCCCAAGTAAAGTTGCCGTGTGAGTTTGAAATCTGACCGTTGGAACACGTGTCAGTTCCTTAGTGACCCAGGGTCATTTCAGACAAATCAGGTCGGGTTGCCAAGTGGCTATAAATAGCCCACCCCCTACAACCATAAACGGTTGGCTGCTCAGATTCAGTGCACGGCTTTTGTCGTTTGAGAGCAACCCACCTCGAAGCCTTTGAGAGAGAGAATACCTAGCGAGGATAAAGCCCTAACCACCCAGATCCAGAGAGAATTGGGCATCACTTAAGTCTTCTTGTCTGAGTGATCGGAAGACTTATTACACTTGAGGACTGTGCATGCTCCAGCCGGTTAGGCGTCGCGTTCTGAGCATCCAAGAGACATTGTGGATTGCCGGTGAACGATGTCTGTGAAGGTTTGGGAGTCTACCTTGAAGACTTACCAGAGTGATTGGGCGAGGTCTGTGTGACCTTAGCTCAAGGAGAATACGGTGAGGACTGGGTGTCCTGAGCTGCGTGTTCAAGACTGGGTGTCCGGGACTGTATGTCCGAAGGTTTAAATACCTAGCCGCTCCAACCAGACATACAGTTGTCACAGCAACTGGAACTGGTCCAACAAATCATTGTCTTCAACGAGTCACTGGTTTCATCTTCACTTCCTTTTACTTAGTGTTACTCATTGTGAAGTCATTGCATGTTTGCTCTATCTTTTGTCTTCACAACATGAATGTATGTTCTATTTGGCTTCACAATATCTTCCTACCTGATCCTTATTACACTGCAGCTATTTGTCATTGTGCTTTCACTCTATTGAATACTTGACCATGGCTTGCCTAGTGTAGTCTACCTTCCGCTGCATAGTAATAGGCATATCTCTACTGTTTGTCTTCATAACTTCCATGTTTTGAAGACTTTCATAAAAATCGCCTATTTACCCCCCTCTAGTCGATATAACGCACTTTCAATTGGTATCAGAGCAAGGTGGCTCCCTTGTTCTGTGTGATTCAGTTTAACCACCTGGAGTTTTAGCTATGTCGACTGCAGGGATAATTAAAGTCTCCGCTGCGTGCCCCGTCTTCGATGGAACTGAATATCCCTACTGGAAGAATAAGATGCGCATGCATCTTGAAGCCATTGACGTCGACCTATGGTATGTCGTCGAGAACGGCGTTCCCAAGGCTGGAGAAGGTGTCACTGCTGCTAATGTCAAGAAATTCGTTCAACTGGACTCTACTGCCAAGAATATTATTTATGGTCATCTGACCAAAGGACAGTATGGCCGTGTGAGTGCTTTGAAGACATCCAAGCTCGTCTAGGACTGGCTCTCCAAGGTCAATGAAGGCATCTCAACCCAGAGAGATCCGAGAATCAGTGTCCTTCGCAACCTCTTCAACCGCTTCAAGCGAAATGACAATGAGAATGTCCAGCACACATTTGACCGACTCACTGACATCACAAATGAGCTTCAAGCCCTCGGCGCTACTGAGATCACCAAACATGAAGTCGTCAAGACGCTACTGAGATCACTTGATAGTTCGTTTGACATCCTAGCCCTGATGATTCAAGAACGTCCTGATTTCAAGACACTCGATCCGTCTGACATACTCGAGAGGCTCAACACACATGAGTTTCAGCTTTCTGAGAAAAGAGATATCTACGGTCCAAACTATGGGCGAACTCGTGCCTTGAAGGCAAAAGCTGTTTCCTCATCTGAAGAAGAATCTGACAGCAGTTCTGATGATCCTGAAGACATTGGAAGGGAACTTGCGATGCTTGTGAAGAAGTTCCAAAAATTCACCAAGAAGAAAGGCTTCAGAAAGTCGTCACGATCAAGCTCAAGGAATGATGAAGCTTCTGTTCATGACTACAAGAAGAAAACATGCCACAAGTGCAAGAAAACTGGACACTTCATCTCTGAGTGTCCACAGTGGGACAATGAGAACAGAAAGAAGAAGAAGGGCAAGGAATATGACTCTGACGACAAGAAGAAGAAGAAATACTCAAAGTCTTCTTCCAAGTCTTCTTCAAAGTCTTCATCACACAAGAAGAGCTCATCTGGCAAGGCACGTGCGTTTGTTGGCAAGGAAATGGATTCAGAGGAGGAGTCTGCTTCTGAGGAGGTAGAGGTGGAGTCTGAGGAGGAGTCTGATTCTGACATTGCAAGTCTAGCTACAGCATACGTCGCCAAGTCCATATTCAACACTGAAGACAATGACTTCATCACCGACACCGATGCAAATGACAAGGACTACTCCGCTCCTACCTACTGCTTCATGGCACGCGGTGCCAAGGTAAACACATGCACTACTCACTATCAAACATCTAGTGACGATGACTCTGATTGTGGTTCGAAACCCAGCTACAAAACACTTGCTAAAATTGCAACTAAACAACAGAAAGCTATGGAACATATTCAAAAACTGTTAGACAGAAGCGATGATCTATTGGGTGCTGAAATGACTCGATCTGAATCCTTAATTGAAGACATAAATAAACTTCACGTTAAGTATCAGGAACTTGAAAGTCGTCATGATACTCTCTCAACAACTCATGAAAAGCTTTCCTATGATTATCTTCAAAGGAAGCAAGATCTTGAGAAATTGAGAGCGGCTCATGAAGATCTTCAAAAGGAAAACAAGTCACTTCGCGCCAAACAGATCAGTTCCGCTCAGGAAGGATTTGAACCACCATGTCTTAAATGCATTGAGCGTGATAATGCTACTTCTGTTGCTACTGCTACTGCTGTTGCAATGTCTTCAACTGTTGATGTGGTAACTAACCCCTCTGCTGAGGATACCACCGCTATTGCTGATGAGAATGCTAGGTTGAAGACATTGCTTGAAACAGGGATGTACAAAAGTCTTAAAGGGCATCAGACATTATGTGATGTCCTCAAGAAGCAGATTCTGAACCGAAACCCTAGGAAAGAGGGTGTTGGGTTCGTAAGGAAAATGAATGCAGATGGCTCTTACTGGAAACCTGAGCAGTACCCCAAAACCATGTGGGTTGCTGCAAAGGAACCTTCAGCAGATCCATCCAATCTATCTGGCTTCACTTGTGCTAACCCCATTATCATTGATGAATCCTTTGATGCAAACTATGTACTGTTTAAGAATCAGAATGGTGAAGTGTTTGCCAGGTACATTGGTACTAGCTGCAGGAATGGACCGCCCATGAAGAAGATCTGGGTTCTGAAAAGGTGTCTGGAAAATCTTCCTGTGAATGTCTTCATGACACCTCACATGAAGAAGACAAACCTCAGACCAAAGGCTTCATACGGTCCAAAGGCTTCATACAGACAGAGGACTCACCTGAGTCGCACTAATGCAAATGTTTTGTAGGGAAACCATACTCAGGCATATGAATATGAGAGCGGTTCATCAAACCGCCATGTTCATATGACCAAGAACTATTCTGCCTATTCTTATGAGTACTATTGTCCGCCTGCTAGACTGTTTGCTAGGGCTCCAAAGCCAAAATTCTCAGATGCTGCACTTAGACTTATTGCTTCTAAGCCACCCTTGAAGATGTGGGTGGCTAAGAAAGCTTAACTCTCTTTTGTAGGGAAAGGTCTCCAGCAGGAAACCAAAATCTTCTGACGCTATTGCTGGGGACCTTAAACATCTTGTAGGGCACAAGATCAAATGCCCGAATGGCATTACTATGTACTTCATTCCTGAATCGCATGCTACTCTCCCCATTAGTCCTAATCTGGATCTAAGTTATCATAACCCACTGGTTCGTCAAATGTTTTTGCTTCACAATTCTCTTCGTGAAGCCTATCCCCCTAACTGCACTGTAGGGTACAACACCAGCGTCTTCAGAACGGATTATTGACAGTGGGTGTACAAATCACATGACCGGCAAAAGAAGCCTTCTTATGGACTCAACCTTACGTCCATCCGACAAGAGCCACATCACATTCGCTGACACTAGTAAAAGTAAGGTATTGGGTCTAGGTAGAGTTGCAATCTCAAGGGATCAACACATGGATAAAGTCATGCTTGTTGAATCCCTTAGCTTCAACTTAATGTCTGTCTCAATGCTTTGCAATTTGAACATGATCGTAATATTTGGAAAATATCGTTGCCTGGTACTAATGGAATTTGACAAGTCTCTAGTGTTTGAAGGGTATCGGAAAGATGATTTGTACGTAGTAGATTTCCCAGCAGGGCCACAGCTTGCAGTATGTCTTCTAGCAAAAGCTTCAGAATGCTGGCTTTGGCATCGGAGGCTTGGGCATGCTGGCATGAGGAACCTCCATACCCTTGCAAAGAAGAAGCATGTCATAGGCATCGAGGGCATCAAGTTCAAGAAAGATCACTTATGCGGTGCCTGTGAAGCAGGGAAGATGACGAGGGCCAAACATCCCTCGAAGACAATCATGACCACTACTCGACCCTTCGAACTGCTTCACATGGATCTTTTTGGTCCCACTCACTACTCAATTTTTACCACTACTGCTTGCCTATATGGCTTTGTCATTATTGATGATTACTCTAGATATACTTGGGTGCACATAATCCTTTACAAGACTGAAGTGCAGGATGTCTTCAGACGCTTCGCCAATCGAGCAATGAACAACTATGGCGCCAAGATAAAGCACATCAGAAGTGACAATGTCACTGAATTCAAGAACACTGGCCTTGATACATATCTTGATACCTTGGGCATCACACATGAATTCTCAGCCCCGTACACGCCACAGCAGAATGGCGTCGTCGAGCGCAAGAACAGAACACTCATTGAGATGGCCAGAACGATGCTATAGATGAACACAAGACTCCAAGAAAATTCTGGCCTGAAGCCATTGACACTACATGCCATACAATCAACCGTGTTTATCTTCACAAGCTTCTGAACAAGACATCTTATGAACTCCTAACTGGCAAGAAGCCAAATGTCAGTTACTTCATAGTATTTGGCGCAAGGTGCTGGATTAAGGACCCACATCACACCTCAAAGTTTGCACCAAAAGCACATGAGGGTTTTATGCTTGGATATGGAAAGGATTCGCACTCCTACAGAGTCTTCAATCTCTTTCATTACAAAGTGGTTGAAACTGTGGATGCGCGGTTCGATGAGACCAATGGTTCACAAAGAGAGCACCTGCCAAATGTGCTAGATGAAGTTCCATCCAGTGAATCAATCAAGCTAATGGGAACTGGAGAAATCATACCTTCTGAAGCTCATCCTGAAGAGGAACTCATCATCTCCGCACCAGATCAATCTGAAGACAATGCTCAACCTAAAGATAATCCCTCCAACAACGACAATGATCAGCAAGAGCAAAGTCTTCGCCCTGTACGTCCACGCGTTGCCAATGAAGTGCAGATTGAAAGAATAATTGACAGCATCAATGCACCCAGTCCACTCACTCATTCAAGGGCAACTCAGCTGGCAAATTTCAGTGGGCACTTCGCATTCGTCTCAATTATAGAACCCAAGAAAGTTGAAGAAGCCTTCATGGAACCTGAATGGATTCAAGCTATGCAAGAAGAGCTTCAACAGTTTGAGCTGAACAATGTATGGGAACTGGTTAAGCGTCCTGATCCACGGAAGCACAATATAATAGGCACCAAATGGATATAGCGCAACAAGCAAGATGAGCATGGTCAAGTTGTCAGAAACAAAGCTCGTCTCGTGGCTCAAGGATATACTCAAGTGGAAGGCATTGATTTCGATGAAACATTTGCTCCTGTGGCTAGACTTGAAGCCATACGTATACTGCTGGCCTATGCAAATCATCATAACATACTTCTATATCAAATGGATGTGAAGAGTGCCTTTCTCAATGGCAAGATTGAAGAAGAAGTGTATGTTGCACAACCGCCTGGGTTTGAAGATCCAAAACATCCTGACATGGTATACAAGCTCAACAAGGCACTGTATGGCCTCAAACAAGCCCCTCGGGCCTGGTATGACACACTCAAATATTTCCTGAAGAGCAAAGGCTTCATACCTGGTTCCCTAGACCCCATTCTCTTCACGAAGACATATGATGGTGAACTGTTTGTGTGCCAAATATATGTGGATGACATTATCTTCGGCTGCACCAATCAGAAGTACAGTGAAGAGTTTGGCTATATGATGGAAGAGCAATATCAGATGTCTATGATGGGGGAGCTGAAGTTCTTCCTCGGTCTTCAAATACGACAACAACGCAACGGCATCTTCATACCTCAAGAGAAGTATCTCAAAGAGTGCCTGAAGAAGTTTGGTATGCAAGACTGCAAAGGCTTCACAACAACAATGCCAGCCAAACATCATCTGGGTCCCGACGACAATGGTAAAGAGTTCGATCAAAAGGTATACCGCTCCATGATTGGTTCTTTGCTTTATTTATGTGCATCTAGGCCAGATATTATGCTTACTGTTTGCATGTGTGCTCGATTTCAAGCGGCACCAAAGGAGTCACATCACTTAGCTGTGAAGCGAATTCTTCGATATTTGGCTCACACCCCAACTCTAGGATTATGGTATCCAAAGGGCTCAGAGTTTGATCTGGTTGGATTCTCGGATGCTGATTATGCTGGTGACAAGGTTGATCGGAAGTCTACATCAGCACATGTCACTTTCTGGGACGATCACTTGTATGTTGGTCTTCAAAGAAGCAGAACTGTGTATCTCTCTCCACTGCTGAATCTGAATACATTGCTGCTGGATCTTGCTGCGCTCAGCTTCTGTGGATGAAGGAAACTCTCAAGGACTATGGCATTCATCTGAAGCAAGTGCCACTTTACTGCGATAATGAAAGCGCCATCAAGATTGCCAACAACCCAGTTCAGCACTCAAAGACAAAGCACAAAGAAATTCGTCATCACTTTCTCAGAGATCATGTTGTGAAGGAAGATATTGATATCATACACGTCAACACTGAAGAGCAATTGGCAGATATCTTCACCAAGCCCTTGGATGAGAAGAGATTTTGCAAGTTACGGTGTGAGCTAAATATCCTGGAATCCTCAAATGTCCTGTGATCAGGCACACATCCTAACACTTATGCATATTGATGACTTAGATGTGCAACACACGAAGTAACGTATATCTTCAATCAATGAAGACATACATTCTAAGTGTGAATACATTAATGTGGAATTTGACTTTGGAGCGCCACGATAATTGTGCGCCGTGTCTGGGTCTAATACTTCCTATACGGTGGGTAACGCCACCACCAAATGTTCTATTTTGAAGTGTTTCACTCATGGCGTTACCTTGCAATGTCTTCACATTTGGTTTGGCTTCAATCTCAACATGTCTTCATGATTATCTTCACTATGTTGATTATATAGATATTTATATACTAGTGTTCTGTCCTCTACAACATTCACTTATAGCTATGTCTTCCTTGAATCTTTTGAACTAAGTGAATGTGATCGGACCCTAACCTCTCTATGCTTTCTATCTCAAATTCTATCTCTCCAAGTCATATGCATTCTATTGAAACTGTCGAATGTCTTCTCTGCGCCCTTGTCAACAGAAGACACAGAGACAACCTTTAAGTCCGTTTTCAATGCTCATTCATCCACATGAAATCCGGAGAAGTAGGAACGACCACCCGACAATCCAGGCGTGCGTGGGACGTGGAACAAACCCCAAAATTCCGCATGATGCCCACGTGTTACTCAGATGCGAATCGCCAGGGGCACCTGTGTAATAGCGCAGTGCCGCCCCTGTACCTATAAATACACACTCACAGCGGTCATTATCCCTTCTTCCACCCTCGCAGGAACCCTAGCGCCACCACTAGCCCTCGACGACGCCGGCGACAAAGCGCTTCGCTGCCGCAACCTCTCCGACGCCGTCTTCACGCCGATCATGGACATTGTCCTCTCTGCCGTCGCCGTAGGTGTCCTCCGTCACCAAGTTAGGGCACGGAAGATTGAACTACTCGGCCTCATCTCCCACTCCGTCTAGCAGTAAATAAAGCTTCTTTTTACGGCCCCCTTTTGATCCTATGGCTTTGTCACTTTCTACCATAAGAAGTTTCTATTCACACAAGTTAGATCTCTCTCATACTGCATCTCATAACATGCCTAGTATATTCACTTGTGCTTCACAAAGTAGTTAGATTCCTCACTTGTACTGATATGTGGGTTCGTACAAATCTGGAACCAACTTCTTATCTATGAGTGAATGTCTTCGCACGATGAGGTCAATGTCTTCTAAACTGATTTATCTTCAAAATCTTCTGAGAATGCATATGACCTCTTCCCCTTCCCTCGCACCTTAATGCTGTCATAGGTACATGTCCGTGGGAGAATCCTTTGGTTCTCATAGTCTGCATTCATTTGCAGAATTCTTACAGCATCACATAAACTCTCCTGAAGCCAGTTCCTGTTGGTCCAGCAAGAGAAAGCCTTTGAAGCCTTTGAACGTATTGAAGCCTTTCAAGTTAAAGTTTATGGCTTCAGAGAAAGAAGCAAGGAAGGGAGGCAGACAACGTCGTGGCGGAACATCCAGAGATCTGCTAGATGAACTCGCAGAAATGTACAAGACAGATCCTGAAGAGGATTACAGTCAGCGCAAGACCCGAATCCAATGGATTCGACGATATTGGGCAGAACAATGGTTCAAATACCGCTTCACAATGCAAGAGTATGCTGAGAAAAGTGCCATCAAAAGACCGTGGGGAGACATCCTATACAAGAATCTTCTACCCAGGTCCAGAGATGAAGCCATTGCCCAAGGCTTCTATCCATGCATGGTCCGTGGGCCACAGCCTGATGATGCACATCCGTCATCACTACACTGGTGTCGTGACGACCATCTGTTCAAGCGCAACTTCCAGTTTGCCCAAAACTCAGCGAAGCAGAACAAGAAGAAATTTGGGTTAGACTTCAACCCTGGTCCCTCAGCACCAAGGGCAGATGGCACACGAGAAGCAGGACCCAATGTCATCGGTCCTTATGCCAACCTTGAAGGCCTCATCACCCGCATCTTAGTTCAAGGGACTGCAGTGAATGAGCCTCCAGCTGACTCTGAATCAGAAGAAGCTCCTGCAGTGCTGAAGCCAAAGAAGATGAATAAGCCTAAAGCTTCAAAGCCTGCCCCTTCACCCAAAATTTCCAGGGCGAAGCCACTGGCAACTTCACCTCCTGAAGATAGTGTGCCGTCTGAAGACTTATCACGCATCTCAAAGCCCCAGAAGGCCAAGGTGCCTCTGCCACACAGCGACCAAAAGCTCACAGATGCTGCCATTCTGCGCAATGATGACATTGACCTGTCAAGTGATGACGATCTCGTAGATGACGCTCTTGAGCAACTCGTCAAGAGCAAAGAAGAGGCAGAAATCTTCAATGATCTACCACTCTTTGATGTCACAATCATTCACAACTTCATTGATGAATGGTTTGACACGCCTGAAGGAAATATGCCCTAGAGGCAATAATAAAGTTATTATTTATTTCCTTATATCATGATAAATGTTTATTATTCATGCTAGAATTGTATTAACCGGAAACATAATACATGTGTGAATACATAGACCAACAGAGTGTCACTAGTATGCCTCTACTAGACTAGCTCGTTAATCAAAGATGGTTATGTTTCCTAACCATGAACAAAGAGTTGTTATTTGATTAACGAGGTCACATCATTAGTTGAATGATCTGATTGACATGACCCATTCCATTAGCTTAGCACCCGATCGTTTAGTATGTTGCTATTGCTTTCTTCATGACTTATACATGTTCCTATAACTATGAGATTATGCAACTCCCGTTTACCGGAGGAACACTTTGGGTACTACCAAACGTCACAACATAACTGGGTGATTATAAAGGAGTACTACAGGTGTCTCCAATGGTAGATGTTGGGTTGGCGTATTTCGAGATTAGGGTTTGTCACTCCGATTGTCGGAGAGGTATCTCTGGGCCCTCTCGGTAGTACACATCACATAAGCCTTGCAAGCATAATAACTAAAGATGTTAGTTATGAGATGATGTATTACAGAACGAGTAAAGAGACTTGCCAGTAACGAGATTGAACTAGGTATTGGATACCGACGATCGAATCTCGGGCAAGTAACATACCGATGACAAAGGGAACAACGTATGTTGTTATGCGGTCTGACCGATAAAGATCTTCGTAGAATATGTAGGAGCCAATATGGGCATCCAGGTCCCGCTATTGGTTATTGACCGGAGACGTGTCTCGGTCATGTCTACATTGTTCTCGAACCGTAGGGTCCGCACGCTTAACGTTACGATGACAGTTATTATGAGTTTATGCATTTTGATGTACCGAAGGTTGTTCGGAGTCCGGGATGAGATCACAGACATGACGAGGAGTCTCGAAATGGTCGAGACGTAAAGATTGATATATTGGAAGCCTATGTTTGGGCACCGGAAGCGTTCCTGGTGAAATCAGGATTTTACCGGATTACCGGGAGGGTTACCGGAACCCCCCCGGGAGGCAAATGGGCCTATTGGGCCTTAGTGGAAAAGAGAAAAGAGGCAGCCCACAAGCTGGCCGGCGCCCCCCCCTTCCCCAAGTCCTAGTAGGACTAGAAGAAGTGGGCCGGCCCCCTCTCTTCTCTTTCCCCCCTTGAGTCCTAATTGGAATAGGATTGAGGGGGGGAGTCCTACTCCCGGTGGGAGTAGGACTCCTCCTGCACCCTCTCCCCCTAGCCGGCCGAACCCCCTGCCCCTGGCCTTTATATACGGGGGCAGGGGGCACCCCAAGACACAACAAGTTGATCCTTGAGATCGTTCCTTAGCCGTGTGCGGTGCCCCCTGCCACCAAATTCCACCTCGATCATACCGTTACAGTGCTTAGGCGAAGCCCTGCGTCGGTAGTACATCAAGATCGTCACCACGCCGTCGTGCTGACGGAACTCTTCCTCGACGCTTTGCTGGATCGGAGCCCGAGGAACGTCATCGAGCTGAACGTGTGCTAAGAACTCGGAGGTGCCGGAGTAACGGTGCTTGGATCGGTCGGATCGGGAAGAAGACGTACGACTACTTCCTCTATGTTGTGTGATCGCTTCCGCAGTCGGTCTGTGTTGGTACATAGACAACACTCTCCCCCTCTCGTTGCTGTGCATCACCATGATCTTGCGTGTGCGTAGGAAAATTTTCGAAATTACTACGTTCCCCAACAGTGGCATCAGAGCCTAGGTTTTATGGTTTGATGTTATATGCACGAGTAGAACACAAGTGAGTTGTGGGCGATACAAGTCATACTGCCTACCAGCATGTCATACTTTGGTTCGGCGGTATTATTGGACGAGACGATCCGGACCAACCTTACGCGTACTCTTACGCGAGACCGGTTCCCTCGACGTGCTTTGCACACAGATGGCTTGCGGAAGACTGTCTCTCCAACTTTAGTTGTACCAAGTGTGACTACGCCCGGTCCTTGAGAAGGTTAAAACGGAGTCTATTTGACGAACTATCATTGTGGTTTTGATGCGTAGGTGAGATGAGTTCTTACTTAAGCCCGTAGCAGCCACGTAAAACTTGCAACAACAAAGTAGAGGACGTCTAACTTGTTTTTGCAGGGTATGTTGTGATGTGATATGGTCAAGGCATGATGCTGATTTTATTGTATGAGATGATCATGTTTTGTAACCGAGTTATCGGCAACTGGCAGGAGCCATATGGTTGTCGCTTTATTGTATGCAATGCAATCGCGATGTAATGCTTTACTTTATTACTAAACGGTAGTGATAGTCGTGGAAGCATAAGATTGGCGAGACAACAACGATGCTACGATGGAGATCAAGGTGTCGCGCCGGTGACGATGGTGATCATGACGGTGCTTCGGAGATGGAGATCACAAAGCACAAGATGATGATGGCCATATCATATCACTTATATTGATTGCATGTGATGTTTATCCTTTTATGCATCTTATCTTGCTTTGATTGACGGTAGCATTATAAGATGATCTCTCACTAAATTATCAAGAAGTGTTCTCCCTGAGTATGCACCGTTGCAAAAGTTCTTCGTGCTGAGACACCACGTGATGATCGGGTGTGATAGGCTCTACGTTCAAATACAACGGGTGCAAAACAGTTGCACACGCAGAATACTCAGGTTATACTTGACGAGCCAAGCATATACAGATATGGCCTCGGAACACGGAGACCGAAAGGTCGAGCGTGAATCATATAGTAGATATGATCAACATATTGATGTTCACCATTGAAAACTACTCCATCTCACGTGATGATCGGTTATGGTTTAGTTGATTTGGATCACGTGATCACTTAGATGATTAGAGGGATGTCTATCTAAGTGGGAGTTCTTAAGTAAATTAACTGAACTTAAAATTATCATGAACTTAGTACCTGATAGTATCTTGCTTGTTTATGTTGTAGATAGATGGCTCGTGCTGTTGTTCCGTTGAATTTTAATGCGTTCCTTGAGAAAGCAAAGTTGAAATATGATGGTAGCAATTACACGGACTGGGTCCGTAACCTGAGGATTATCCTCATTGCTGCACAGAAGAATTACGTCCTGGAAGCACCGCTGAGTGCCAGGCCTGCTGCAAGAGCAACACCAGAAGTTATGAACGTCTGGCAGAGCAAAGCTGATGACTACTCAATAGTTCAGTGTGCCATGCTTTACGGCTTAGAACCGGGACTTCAACGACGTTTTGAACGTCATGGAGCATATGAGATGTTCCAGGAGTTGAAGTTAATATTTCAAGAAAATGCCCGGATTGAGAGATATGAAGTCTCCAATAAGTTCTATAGCTGCAAGATGGAGGAGAACAGTTCTGTCAGTGAGCATATACTCAAAATGTCTGGGTATAATAATCACTTGATTCAATTGGGAGTTACACTTCCGGATGATTGCGTCATTGACAGAATTCTCCAATCACTGCCACCAAGCTACAAGAGCTTTGTGATGAACTATAATATGCAAGGGATGAACAAGACTATTCCCGAGCTCTTCGCTATGCTGAAAGCTGCGGAGGTAGAAATCAAGAAGGAGCATCAAGTGTTGATGGTTAACAAAACCACTAGTTTCAAGAAAAAGGGCAAAGGGAAGAAGAAGGGGAACTTCAAAAAGAACGGCAAGCAAGTTGCTGCTCAAGAGAAGAAACCCAAGTCTGGACCTAAGCCTGAAACTGAGTGCTTCTACTGCAAGCAGACTGGTCACTGGAAGCGGAACTGCCCCAAGTATTTGGCGGATAAGAAGGATGGCAAGGTGAACAAAGGTATATGTGATATACATGTTATTGATGTGTACCTTACTAATGCTCGCAGTAGCACCTGGGTATTTGATACTAGTTCTGTTGCTAATATTTGCAACTCGAAACAGGGACTACAGAATAAGCGGACACTAGCAAAGGACGAGGTGACGATGCGCGTGGGAAACGGTTCCAAAGTCGATGTGATCGCCGTTGGCACGCTACCTCTACATCTACCTTCGGGATTAATATTAGACCTAAATAATTGTTATTTGGTGCCAGCGTTGAGCATGAACATTATATCTGGATCTTGTTTGATGCGAGACGGTTATTCATTTAAATCAGAGAATAATGGTTGTTCTATTTATATGAGTAATATCTTTTATGGTCATGCACCCTTGAAAAGTGGTCTATTCTTATTGAATCTCGATAGTAGTAATACACATATTCATAATGTTGAAGCCAAAAGATGCAGAGTTGATAATGATAGTGCAACTTATTTGTGGCACTGCCGTTTAGGTCATATCGGTGTAAAGCGCATGAAGAAACTCCATACTGATGGGCTTTTGGAACCACTTGATTATGAATCACTTGGTACTTGCGAACCGTGCCTCATGGGCAAGATGACTAAAACACCGTTCTCCGGCACTATGGAGAGAGCAACAGATTTATTGGAAATCATACATACCGATGTATGTGGTCCGATGAATATTGAGGCTCGTGGCGGATATCGTTATTTTCTCACCTTCACAGATGATTTAAGCAAGATATGGGTATATCTACTTAATGAAACATAAGTCTGAAACATTTGAAAAGTTCAAGGAATTTCAGAGTGAAGTTGAAAATCATCGTAACAAGAAAATAAAGTTTCTACGATCTGATCGTGGAGGAGAATATTTGAGTTACGAGTTTGGTGTACATTTGAAAAATTGTGGAATAGTTTCGCAACTCACGCCACCCGGAACACCACAACGTAATGGTGTGTCCGAACGTCGTAATCGTACTTTACTAGATATGGTGCGATCTATGATGTCTCTTACTGATTTACCGCTATCATTTTGGGGTTATGCTTTAGAGACGGCCGCATTCACGTTAAATAGGGCACCATCTAAATCCGTTGAGACGACGCCTTATGAACTATGGTTTGGCAAGAAACCAAAGTTGTTGTTTCTTAAAGTTTGGGGCTGCGATGCTTATGTGAAAAAGCTTCAACCTGATAAGCTCGAACCCAAATCGGAGAAGTGTGTCTTCATAGGATATCCAAAGGAAACTATTGGATACACCTTCTATCACAGATCCGAAGGCAAGACTTTTGTTGCTAAATTCGGAAACTTTCTTGAGAAGGAGTTTCTCTCGAAAGAAGTGAGTGGGAGGAAAGTAGAACTTGACGAGGTAACTGTACCCACTCCGTTATTGGGAAATAGAACATCACAGAAAACTGTTTCTGTGAGACCTACACCAATAAGAGAGGAAGTTAATGATGATGATCATGAAACTTTAGATCAAGATACTACTGTACCTCGTAGATCAACCAGAGTAAGATTCGCACCAGAGTGGTACGGTAATCCTGTTCTGGAAGTCATGCTACTAGATCATGATGAACCTACGAACTATGAAGAAGCGATGGTGAGCCCAGATTCCGCAAAGTGGCTTGAAGCCATGAAATCTGAGATGGGATCCATGTATGAGAACAAAGTATGGACTTTGGTTGACTTGCCCGATGATCGGCAAGCAATTGAGAATAAATGGATCTTTAAGAAAAAGACTGACGCTGATGGTAATGTTACTGTCTACAAAGCTCGACTTGTCGCAAAAGGTTTTAGACAAGTTCAAGGAGTTGACTACGATGAGACTTTCTCACCCGTAGCGATGCTTAAGTCTGTCAGAATCATGTTAGCAATTGCCGCATTTTATGAAGGAAATATGCCCTAGAGGCAATAATAAAGTTATTATTTATTTCCTTATATCATGATAAATGTTTATTATTCATGCTAGAATTGTATTAACCGGAAACATAATACATGTGTGAATACATAGACCAACAGAGTGTCACTAGTATGCCTATACTTGACTAGCTCGTTAATCAAAGATGGTTATGTTTCCTAACCATGAACAAGGAGTTGTTATTTGATTAACGAGGTCACATCATTAGTAGAATGATCTGATTGACATGACCCATTCCATTAGCTTAGCACCCGATCGTTTAGTATGTTGCTATTGCTTTCTTCATGACTTATACATGTTCCTATAACTATGAGATTATGCAACTCCCGTTTACCGGAGGAACACTTTGGGTACTACCAAACGTCACAACGTAACTGGGTGATTATAAAGGAGTACTACAGGTGTCTCCAATGGTAGATGTTGGGTTGGCGTATTTCGAGATTAGGGTTTGTCACTCCGATTGTCGGAGAGGTATCTCTGGGCCCTCTCGGTAATGCACATCACATAAGCCTTGCAAGCACTGCAACTAATATGTTAGTTGTGAGATGATGTATTACGGAACGAGTAAAGAGACTTGCCGGTAACGAGATTGAACTAGGTATTCGATACCGACGATCGAATCTCGGGCAAGTAACATACCGATGACAAAGGGAACAACGTATGTTGTTATGCGGTCTGACCGATAAAGATCTTCGTAGAATATGTAGGAGCCAATATGGGCATCCAGGTCCCGCTATTGGTTATTGATCGGATACGTGTCTCGGTCATGTCTACATTGTTCTCGAACCGTAGGGTCCGCACGCTTAACGTTACGATGACAGTTATTATGAGTTTATGCATTTTGATGTACCGAAGTTTGTTCGGAGTCCCGGATGAGATCACGGACATGACGAGGAGTCTCGAAATGGTTGAGACGTAAAGATTGATATATTGGAAGCCTATGTTTGGACACCGGAAGTGTTCCGGGTGAAATCGGGATTTTACCGGAATACCGGGAGGGTTACCGGAAGCCCCCGGGAGGCTAATGGGCCTATTGGGCCTTAGTGGAAAAGAGAAAAGAGGCAAACCACAAGCTGGCCGGCGCCCCCCCTTTTCCCCAAGTCCTAGTAGGACTAGGAGAAGTGGGCCGGCCCCCTCTCTTCTCTTTCCCCCCTTGAGTCCTAATTGGAATAGGATTGAGGGGGGGAGTCCTACTCCCGGTGGGAGTAGGACTCCTCCTGCGCCCTCTCCCCCTAGCCGGCCGAACCCCCTCCCCTGGCCTTTATATACGGGGGCAGGGGGCACCCCAAGACACACAAGTTTGATCCTTGAGATCGTTCCTTAGCCGTGTGCGGTGCCCCCTGCCACCAAATTCCACCTCGATCATACCGTTACAGTGCTTAGGCGAAGCCCTGCGTCGGTAGTACATCAAGATCGTCACCACGCCGTCGTGCTGACGGAACTCTTCCTCGATGCTTTGCTGGATCGGAGCCCGAGGAACGTCATCGAGCTGAACGTGTGCTAAGAACTCGGAGGTGCCGGAGTAACGGTGCTTGGATCGGTCGGATCGGGAAGAAGACGTACGACTACTTCCTCTATGTTGTGTGATCGCTTCCGAGTCGGTCTGCGTTGGTACGTAGACAACACTCTCCCCTCTCGTTGCTGTGCATCACCATGATCTTGCGTGTGCGTAGGAAAATTTTCGAAATTACTACGTTCCCCAACAGTGGCATCAGAGCCTAGGTTTTATTGTTTGATGTTATATGCACGAGTAGAACACAAGTGAGTTGTGGGCGATACAAGTCATACTGCCTACCAGCATGTCATACTTTGGTTCGGCGGTATTATTGGACGAGACGATCCGGACCAACCTTACGCGTACTCTTACGCGAGACCGGTTCCCTCGACGTGCTTTGCACACAGATGGCTTGCGGAAGACTGTCTCTCCAACTTTAGTTGTACCAAGTGTGACTACGCCCGGTCCTTGAGAAGGTTAAAATGGAGTCTATTTGACGAACTATCGTTGTGGTTTTGATGCGTAGGTGAGATGAGTTCTTACTTAAGCCCGTAGCAGCCACGTAAAACTTGCAACAACAAAGTAGAGGACGTCTAACTTGTTTTTGCAGGGCATGTTGTGATGTGATATGGTCAAGGCATGATGCTGATTTTATTGTATGAGATGATCATGTTTTGTAACCGAGTTATCGGCAACTGGCAGGAGCCATATGGTTGTCGCTTTATTGTATGCAATGCAATCGCGATGTAATGCTTTACTTTATTACTAAGCGGCAGTGATAGTCGTGGAAGCATAAGATTGGCGAGACGACAACGATGCTACGATGGAGATCAAGGTGTCACGCCGGTGACGGTGGTGATCATGACGGTGCTTCGGAGATGGAGATCACAAAGCACAAGATGATGATGGCCATATCATATCACTTATATTGATTGCATGTGATGTTTATCCTTTTATGCATCTTATCTTGCTTTGATTGATGGTAGCATTATAAGATGATCTTTCACTAAATTATCAAGAAGTGTTCTCCCTGAGTATGCACCGTTGCAAAAGTTCTTCGTGCTGAGACACCACGTGATGATCGGGTGTGATAGGCTCTATGTTCAAATACAACGGGTGCAAAACAGTTGCACACGCGGAATACTCAGGTTATACTTGACGAGCCAATCATATACAGATATGGCCTCGGAACACAGAGACCGAAAGGTCGAGCGTGAATCATATAGTAGATATGATCAACATATTGATGTTCACCATTGAAAACTACTCCATCTCACGTGATGATCGGTTATGGTTTAGTTGATTTGGATCATGTGATCACTTAGAGGATTAGAGGGATGTCTATCTAAGTGGGAGTTCCTAAGTAATTTGATTAACTGAACTTAAACTTATCATGAACTTAGTCCTGGTAGTATTTTGCAAATTATGTTGTAGATCAATAGCTCGCGTTGTTGCTTCCCTGTGTTTATTTTGATATGTTCCTAGAGAAAATTGTGTTGAAAGATGTTAGTAGCAATGATGCGGATTGGATCCGTGATCTGAGTTTTATCCTCATTGCTGCACAGAAGAATTATGTCCTTGATGCACCGCTAGGTGACAGACCTATTGCAGGAGCAGATGCAGACGTTATGAACGTTTGGCTAGCTCAATATGATGACTACTTGATAGTTTAGTGCACCATGCTTAACAGCTTAGAATCGGGACTTCAAAGACGTTTTGAACGTCATGGACCATATGAGATGGTCCAGGAGTTGAAGTTAATATTTCAAGCAAATACCCGAGTTGAGAGACATGAAGTCTCCAGCAAGTTCTATAGCTAAAAGATGGAGGAGAATCGCTCAACTAGTGAGCATGTGCTCAGATTGTCTGGGTACTACAATCGCTTGAATCAAGTGGGAGTTAATCTTCCAGATAAGATAGTGATTGACAGAATTCTCTAGTCATCATCACTAAGTTAGTAGAACTTCGTGATGAACTATAATATGCAAGGGATAACGGAAACAACTCCCAAGCTCTTCGTGATGCTGAAATCAACGAAGGTAGAAATCAAGAAAAACATCAAGTGTTGATGGTTGACAAGACCACTAGTTTCAAGAAAAGGGCAAAGGGAAGAAGGGGAACTTCAAGAAGAACGGCAAGCAAGTTGCTTCTCAAGTGAAGAAGCCCAAGTCTGATCCTAAGCCTGAGACTAAGTGATTCTGCTGCAAAGGGACTGGTCACTGGAAGCGGAACTACCCCAAGTGATTGGCGGATAAGTAGGATGGCAAAGTAAACAACAGTATATTTGATATACATGTTATTGATGTGTACTATACTAGTGTTTATAGCAACCCCTCAGTATTGATGCTAGTTCAGTTGCTAAGATTAGTAACTCGAAACGGGAGTTGCAGAATAAACAGAGACTAGTTAAGGGTGAAGTGACGATGTGTGTTGGAAGTAGTTCCAAGATTGATATGATCATCATCGCACACTCCCCTATACTTTCGGGATTAGTGTTGAACTTAAATAAGTGTTATTTGGTTTTTGCGTTGAGCATGAATATGATTTGATCATGTTTATTGTAATACGGTTATTCATTTAAGTAAAAGAATAAATTGTTGTTCTCTTTACATGAATAAAACCTTATATGGTTACACACCCAATGAAAATAGTTCATTGGATCTCGATCTTAATAATACACATATTCATAATATTGAAACCAAAAGATGCAAAGTTAATAATGATAGTGCAACTTATTTGTGGCACTGCTGTTTAGGTCATATTGGTATAAAGCGCATGAAGAAACTCCATGTTGATGGGCTTTCGGAATCACTTGATTATGAATCACTTGATGCTTGCGAACCATGCCTTTTGGGCAAGATGACTAAAACGCCGTTCTCCGGAACAATGGAGCGAAAAAAGATTTATTGGAAATCATACATACTGATGTATGTGGTCCGGTAAATATTGCTCGCGACAGGTATCATTATTTTCTGATCTTCACAGATGATTTGAGCAGATATGAGTATATCTACTTGATGAAACATAAGTCTGAAACATTTGAAAAGTTCAAAGAATTTCAGAGTGAAGTGGAAAATCATCATGACAAGAAAATAAAAGTTTCTACGATATGATCGCAGAGGTAAAATATTTGAGTTACGAGTTTGGTCTTCAATTAAAACAATGTGGAATAGTTTCACAAAATCATGCCACATGGAACACCACAGCATAATGGTGTGTCCGAACGTCGTAATCGTACTTTACTAGATATGGTGCGATCTATGATGTATCTTACCGATCTACCACTATCGTTTTGGGGTTATGCATTAGAGACAGCTGCATTCACGTTAAATAGGGCAGCATCTAAATCCGTTGAGATGACACCGTGTGAACTATGGTTTGGCAAGAAACCTAAGCTGTCGTTTCTTAAAAATTTGGGGTTGCGATGCTTATATGAAAAGGTTTCATCCTGATAAGCTCAAACTCAAACGGAGAAGTGTGTCTTCATAGGATATCCAAAGGAAACTATTGGATAAACCTTCTATCACAAATCCGAAGGCAAGACTTTTGTTGCTAAAATTCGGAAACTTTCTGGAGAAGGAGTTTCTCTCGAAAGAAGTGAGTGGGAGGAAAGTAGAACTTGACGAGGTCACTGTACCTGCTCCCTTATTGGAAAATAGTACATCACAGAAAACTGTTTCTGCGACACCTATACCAATTAGTGAGGAAGCTAATGATGATGATCATGAAACTTCAGGACAAGATACTACTGAACCACGTAGATCAACCAGAGTGAGATCCGCACCAGAGTGGTACGGTAATCCAATTCTGGAAGTCATGCTACTAGATCATGATGAACCTACGAACTATGAGGAAGCAATGATGAGCCCAGATTCCGCGAAATGGTTTGAGGCCATGAAATCTGAGATATGATCCATGTATGAGAACAAAGTATGGACTTTGATGGATTTGCCCGATGATCGGCAAGCCATAGAAAATAAATGGATCTTCAAGAGGAAGACGGACGCTGATAGTAGTGTTACTATCTACAAAGCTAGAATTGTCGCAAAAGGTTTTCGACAAGTTCAAGGTGTTGACTACGATGAGATTTTCTCACTCGTATCTATGCTTAAGTCTGTCCGAAACATGTTAGTAATTGCCGCGTTTTATGAAATCTGGCAAACGGATAAACAAAACTGCATTCCCTAATGGATTAATTAGAGAAGAGTTGTATATGATGCAACCAGAAGGTTTTGTCAATCCAAAAGGTGCTAACAAAATGTGCAAGCACCAGCGATCCATCTGTGGACTGGTGCAAGCATCTCGGAGTTGGAATATACGCTTTGATGAGTTGATCAAAGCATATAGTTTTATACAGACTTGCGGTGAAGCCTGTATTTACAAGAAAGTGAGTGGGAGCACTACAGCATTTTTGATAAGTATATGTGAATGACATATTGTTGATCGGAAATAATGTAGAATTATTTTGTAAAGCATAAAGGAGTGTTTGAAAGGAGTTTTTCAAAGAAAGACTTCGGTAAAGCTGCTTACATATTGAGCTTCAAGATCTATAGAGATAGATCAAGACGCTTGATAAGTTTTTCAATAAGTACATACCTTGACAAGATTTTGAAGTAGTTCAAAATGGAACAGTCAAAGAAAAAGTTTCTTGCCTGTGTTACAAGGTGTGAAGTTGAGTAAAGACTCAAAGCCCGACCACGGCAGAAGATAGAAAGAGAATGAAAATCATTCCCTATGCCTCATTCATAGGTTCTATAAAGTATGCCATGCTGTGTACCGGATCTATTGTATACCCTGCACTGATTTGGCAAGGGAGTACAATAGTGATCTAGGAGTAGATCACTGGACAGCGGTCAGAATTATCCTTAGTGAAATAAGGAAATGTTTCTCGATTATGGACGTGACAAAAAGGTTCGTCGTAAAGGGTTACGTCGATGCAAGTTTTTGACACTGATCCAGATGATTCTAAATCTGGATACATATTGAAAGTGGGAGCAATTAGCTAGAGTAGCTCCGTGTAGAGCATTGTAGACATAGAACTTGCAAAATACTTACGGATCTGAAAGTGACAGACCCGTTGACTAAAATTATCTCACAAGCAAAACATGATCACACCTTAGTACTCTTTGGGTGTTAATCACATAGATATGTGAACTAGATTGCTGACTCTAGTAATCCCTTTGATTGTTGGTCACATGACGATGTGAACTATGGGTGTTAATCACATGGTGATGTGAACCATTGCTGCTAAATCACATGGCGACGTGATCTAGATTATTGACTCTAGTGCAAGTGGGAGACTGAAGGAAATATGCCCTAGAGGCAATAATAAAGTTATTATTTATTTCCTTATATCATGATAAATGTTTATTATTCATGCTAGAATTGTATTAACCGGAAACATAATACATGTGTGAATACATAGACCAACAGAGTGTCACTAGTATGCCTCTACTTGACTAGCTCGTTAATCAAAGATGGTTATGTTTCCTAACCATGAACAAGGAGTTGTTATTTGATTAACGAGGTCACATCATTAGTAGAATGATCTGATTGACATGACCCATTCCATTAGCTTAGCACCCGATCGTTTAGTATGTTGCTATTGCTTTCTTCATGACTTATACATGTTCCTATAACTATGAGATTATGCAACTCCCGTTTACCGGAGGAACACTTTGGGTACTACCAAACGTCACAACGTAACTGGGTGATTATAAAGGAGTACTACAGGTGTCTCCAATGGTAGATGTTGGGTTGGCGTATTTCGAGATTAGGGTTTGTCACTCCGATTGTCGGAGAGGTATCTCTGGGCCCTCTCGGTAATGCACATCACATAAGCCTTGCAAGCACTGCAACTAATATGTTAGTTGTGAGATGATGTATTACGGAACGAGTAAAGAGACTTGCCGGTAACGAGATTGAACTAGGTATTGGATACCGACGATCGAATCTCGGGCAAGTAACATACCGATGACAAAGGGAACAACGTATGTTGTTATGCGGTCTGACCGATAAAGATCTTCGTAGAATATGTAGGAGCCAATATGGGCATCCAGGTCCCGCTATTGGTTATTGACCGGAGACGTGTCTCGGTCATGTCTACATTGTTCTCGAACCGTAGGGTCTGCACGCTTAACGTTACGATGACAGTTATTATGAGTTTATGCATTTTGATGTACCGAAGGTTGTTCGGAGTCCCGGATGAGATCACGGACATGACGAGGAGTCTCGAAATGGTCGAGACGTAAAGATTGATATATTGGAAGCCTATGTTTGGACACCGGAAGTGTTCCGGGTGAAATCGGGATTTTACCGGAATACCGGGAGGGTTACCGGAACCCCCCGGGAGGCTAATGGGCCTATTGGGCCTTAGTGGAAAAGAGAAAAGAGGCAGCCCACAAGCTGGCCGGCGCCCCCCCTTTTCCCCAAGTCCTAGTAGGACTAGGAGAAGTGGGCCGGCCCCCTCTCTTCTCTTTCCCCCCTTGAGTCCTAATTGGAATAGGATTGAGGGGGGGAGTCCTACTCCCGGTGGGAGTAGGACTCCTCCTGCGCCCTCTCCCCCTAGCCGGCCGAACCCCCTCCCCTGGCCTTTATATACGGGGGCAGGGGGCACCCCAAGACACACAAGTTTGATCCTTGAGATCGTTCCTTAGCCGTGTGCGGTGCCCCCTGCCACCAAATTCCACCTCGATCATACCGTTACAGTGCTTAGGCGAAGCCCTGCGTCGGTAGTACATCAAGATCGTCACCACGCCGTCGTGCTGACGGAACTCTTCCTCGATGCTTTGCTGGATCGGAGCCCGAGGAACGTCATCGAGCTGAACGTGTGCTAAGAACTCGGAGGTGCCGGAGTAACGGTGCTTGGATCGGTCGGATCGGGAAGAAGACGTACGACTACTTCCTCTATGTTGTGTGATCGCTTCCGCAGTCGGTCTGCGTTGGTACGTAGACAACACTCTCCCCTCTCGTTGCTGTGCATCACCATGATCTTGCGTGTGCGTAGGAAAATTTTCGAAATTACTACGTTCCCCAACATTTTATGATTATGAAATTTGGCAAATCGATGTAAAAACCGCATTCCTGAATGGATTTCTGGAAGAAGAATTGTATATGATGCAACCAAAAGGTTTTGTCGATCCAAAGGGAGCTAACAAAGTGTGCAAACTCCAGCGATCCATTTATGGACTGGTGCAAGCATCTCGGAGTTGGAATAAACGCTTTGATAGTGTGATCAAAGCATTTGGGTTTATACAGACTTTTGGAGAAGCCTGTATTTACAAGAAAGTGAGTGGGAGCTCTGTAGCATTTCTGATATTATATGTGGATGACATATTACTGATTGGAAATGATATAAAATTTCTGGATAGCATAAAGGGATACTTGAATAAAAGTTTTTCGATGAAAGACCTCGGGGAAGCTGCTTACATATTAGGCATAAAGATCTATAGAGATAGATCAAAATGCTTAATTGGACTTTCACAAAGCACATACCTTGACAAGATTTTGAAGAAGTTCAAAATGGATCAAGCAAAGAAAGGGTTCTTGCCTGTGTTACAAGGTGTGAAGTTGAGTCAGACTCAATGCCCGACCAATGCAGAAGATAGAGATAAAATGAAAGATGTTCCCTATGCTTCAGCCATAGGCTCTATCATGTATGCAATGCTGTGTACCAGACCTGATGTGTGCCTTGCTATAAGTTTAGCAGGGAGGTACCAAAGTAATCCAGGAGTGGATCACTGGACAGCGGTCAAGAACATCCTGAAATACCTGAAAAGGACTAAGGATGTGTTTCTCGTATATGGAGGTGACAAAGAGCTCACCGTAAAAGGTTACGTTGATGCAAGCTTTGACACTGATCCGGACGATTCTAAATCGCAAACCGGATACGTGTTTACTTTAAACGGTGGAGCTGTCAGTTGGTGCAGTTCTAAACAAAGCGTCGTAGCAGGATCTACATGTGAAGCGGAGTACATAGCTGCTTCGGAAGCAGCGAACGAAGGAGTCTGGATGAAGGAGTTCATATCCGATCTAGGTGTCATACCTAGTGCATCGGGTCCAATGAAAATCTTCTGTGACAATACTGGTGCAATTGCCTTGGCAAAGGAATCCAGATTTCACAAAAGAACCAAACACATCAAGAGACGCTTCAACTCCATCCGGGATTTAGTCCAGGTGGGAGACATAGAGATTTGCAAGATACATACGGATCTGAATGTTGCAGACCCGTTGACTAAGCCTCTTCCACGAGCAAAACATGATCAGCACCAAGGCTCCATGGGTGTTAGAATCATTACTGTGTAATCTAGATTATTGACTCTAGTGCAAGTGGGAGACTGAAGGAAATATGCCCTAGAGGCAATAATAAAGTTATTATTTATTTCCTTATATCATGATAAATGTTTATTATTCATGCTAGAATTGTATTAACCGGAAACATAATACATGTGTGAATACATAGACCAACAGAGTGTCACTAGTATGCCTCTACTAGACTAGCTCGTTAATCAAAGATGGTTATGTTTCCTAACCATGAACAAAGAGTTGTTATTTGATTAACGAGGTCACATCATTAGTTGAATGACCTGATTGACATGACCCATTCCATTAGCTTAGCACCCGATCGTTTAGTATGTTGCTATTGCTTTCTTCATGACTTATACATGTTCCTATAACTATGAGATTATGCAACTCCCGTTTACCGGAGGAACACTTTGGGTACTACCAAACGTCACAACGTAACTGGGTGATTATAAAGGAGTACTACAGGTGTCTCCAATGGTAGATGTTGGGTTGGCGTATTTCGAGATTAGGGTTTGTCACTCCGATTGTCGGAGAGGTATCTCTGGGCCCTCTCGGTAGTACACATCACATAAGCCTTGCAAGCATAATAACTAAAGATGTTAGTTATGAGATGATGTATTACAGAACGAGTAAAGAGACTTGCCAGTAACGAGATTGAACTAGGTATTGGATACCGACGATCGAATCTCGGGCAAGTAACATACCGATGACAAAGGGAACAACGTATGTTGTTATGCGGTCTGACCGATAAAGATCTTCGTAGAATATGTAGGAGCCAATATGGGCATCCAGGTCCCGCTATTGGTTATTGACCGGAGACGTGTCTCGGTCATGTCTACATTGTTCTCGAACCGTAGGGTCCGCACGCTTAACGTTACGATGAAAGTTATTATGAGTTTATGCATTTTGATGTACCGAAGGTTGTTCGGAGTCCCGGATGAGATCACGGACATGACGAGGAGTCTCGAAATGGTCGAGACGTAAAGATTGATATATTGGAAGCCTATGTTTGGGCACCGGAAGCGTTCCTGGTGAAATCAGGATTTTACCGGATTACCGGGAGGGTTACCGGAACCCCCCCGGGAGGCAAATGGGCCTATTGGGCCTTAGTGGAAAAGAGAAAAGAGGCAGCCCACAAGCTGGCCGGCGCCCCCCCTTCCCCAAGTCCTAGTAGGACTAGGAGAAGTGGGCCGGCCCCCTCTCTTCTCTTTCCCCCCTTGAGTCCTAATTGGAATAGGATTGAGGGGGGGAGTCCTACTCCCGGTGGGAGTAGGACTCCTCCTGCACCCTCTCCCCCTAGCCGGCCGAACCCCCTGCCCCTGGCCTTTATATACGGGGGCAGGGGGCACCCCAAGACACAACAAGTTGATCCTTGAGATCGTTCCTTAGCCGTGTGCGGTGCCCCCTGCCACCAAATTCCACCTCGATCATACCGTTACAGTGCTTAGGCGAAGCCCTGCGTCGGTAGTACATCAAGATCGTCACCACGCCGTCGTGCTGACGGAACTCTTCCTCGACGCTTTGCTGGATCGGAGCCCGAGGAACGTCATCGAGCTGAACGTGTGCTAAGAACTCGGAGGTGCCGGAGTAACGGTGCTTGGATCGGTCGGATCGGGAAGAAGACGTACGACTACTTCCTCTACGTTGTGTGATCGCTTCCGCAGTCGGTCTGCGTTGGTACGTAGACAACACTCTCCCCCTCTCGTTGCTGTGCATCACCATGATCTTGCGTGTGCGTAGGAAAATTTTGAAATTACTACGTTCCCCATCAACGCCAAACATCAGCTTCGATGATCTGCAGCTACCCATTGGCCTCAGTGTCGCCTTCCATGGCGCCATTGCGTCAGAACTAGCCATTGCCCAACGCGTTGTTGAGCTGAAGCAGAAGATTGACTATGAAAAGGCTCAGTTCAAGAAGCATATGGCCAAGCTCAGCGTGCAAGATGTGAAGAACTTCAAGATCATGCTGCACGAGCTCAAGGAAGCCTTTCTGAAGAAACATGCAGAAGCTCAGGGTTCGCGTGAGCACGTGAAGACTCTGGCTGATAGATGTGTGCAAGCCTACAATGAGGCTGAGAAGCGTAAGGCACTTGGGCGTCCTGGCATCGACCCCAGGATGGCCGCGAAGAAGAAGAAGAAGAAGCCTGCTACGGCTGAACCCGACTCACCAAGGCAGGAAGTAGTTCCGATTGTCTTCCCCACAAGAATGACTGGCTCGAAGCCCAAAAGCCGGTCAACAGCTTCAGAGCTCAAGAAGACGAGGACTGCTGAGGCTGAAGCGAGGAAAAGGAAATATCTTGAAGCCTCTCCTACTGCCCCCTCCAAGAAAAAGAGAAAGACCAAGAAAGATAGGGCTGCTCCCGTAGAGCCCTTGGTTGTTGAACCCATTTCCATGGTTCACCCCAACGCCAATTCACAAGAACGCCAACTGACCATCCATGTGCCTGCTTTCAGAAAGGCTCGTGGAGCTGAAGACATTCCAGCAACTGATCCCATCGTTGCTGAAGACATTGGTCACCATGACAATGTAGAAGATGATGCAGTCCTTCCTCAGCACGACAACAGCGAACTCATTAGCATTGGTCGTCCATTGACGCCAATTGCCCAGGATTCCTCATGGGCGGATCGCCTCCAAGAGGAAGACGACAATGAGGCCCGGCCCACTCAAACTCCACAGGCGTCGCCCGCGTTGTGCAGGCTTCGCAAAGGTCCAAGGCCTCAAGTCTCTGCTGAAGACAATCCGGCTGCATCAGCCGAAGACGAAGAAGTACCACCAGTCCCCCCGTCTTACCAAGAAGCAGTTCTTACGGAGAACGTGCTTGTGTCCGACCCTCCTGCTCGTCAAGTGGAGGATGAAAATCATGAGGCTACCACAACTAACAATGAAGCTAATGTGGAGCCCTCCCCACCAAAAGCATCAGAAGACAGCGAAGCCACTGATCCTGACACTTCTGTTCCTGAGTCTGCTGCCGGTCCCCAGTTCGACTATCATGTTGAGCATAGGCCACAGGTACAGAAGCCAATCCCAAGACTGCCAAGGTTCCCAGGTCCTGCATCAGCACCTGGCTCCTTAAACATCAATGGCTTCAGGGCAGACAATACATTCTTCAATAGCTCCAAGAACCCCTACTCAAGGGAAAGGATTTCATCAGATCAGTTCTGGAGCTATCCTCAGCGAAGTTATTACTCATGCATACTGTACAACCAAGGTCGCATCTTCCCACACAAGCGCCTTGATGTTGAAGCTATAGCTGGTCTGCCCTGCCTAGAAGAAGCTTTGGATTGTTTCAAGCAAGTTGGACTGCTGCCATTCATAACTGACCAAGAGTATTGGAATGAAGAGCTGCTGCTCCAATTCTATGCCACACTCCACATCCGTGGGTACAACAGAGATCCGAAGACTTGGGTCCTGGAGTGGATGACCGGTAATGTTCATCACGAAGCCAATGCATTTGACATCATTGAGCTCACTGGCTTGCCCACTCCTGGAGATCTCTTCGAGCAAGGCTGTCAGCTGCACACTGAAGCTATTGAGAGCATCTTTCAGAGGCCTGAACCTGATATGAGTCAGATGCTCAGCATGATGAAGCCATTGCCCCAAGATGCTGCTTATCCCATAGAGTTCTTCATTGAAGACCTTGAGTATCTGCCAAGAACCATCTATCACATCATCAGGCGGACTCTCTGGCCCATTAAAGGACACTCTCCAAATGCCAAGATCGAGGGTGCAATGAAGACTTTGATATTCTATATCCTTCATGGCAAATGCCTCAATGCACAGGACTTCTTCATACGCCAACTAGCTGCATCAGGTACTAATCTGTTTGGTTTGAAGTTCTACGCCCCCTGGGTCATGCGCCTGATCAAGATTCACTCTGCTGTCTCGTATCAGCCCTCAGCCCGCAACCATCGTATCTTCTTGCCAGATGTGGATACCTCTGCTGAAGCCATCTATCCTGAGCCTGGCAAGCAACCTCTAAGCCTTCAGAATGCAGAACACCAGAGCTTCACTCAAAACATTGAAGGAGTTGAAGTAGTCTCTCGGGTGTATCCGTTGGCTGGCACTACACGTGCACCACGCCCTGCTTCCACTAAAGCCACTGACAGCACAACTGCTGCAATACCCAAGAAGCGCACTCGTGTTCTTAATGACCGAGAGCTTCTTGTGGCCCTTCATCAAAAACAGGATATGCATCATGACTGGCTGAAGCGTCAGATGAAAAGCCTCTTGGTAGATGTTAATGCATTCGAAATCTTGCCACAAAGAATGCTTTCGTTACCCATGAAACCTGTCGCCGTACATGGAAAGGGCTAATGATGATGTGTTCTGAAGCTGATCTTCAAGAGGATGGCTTCACTGAGCGATTCAAGTTTGACTCCACACCTCCTAGAAGGGCTGTGCTGCGAGGAACACCATCCCTTGAAGACTCTGAGTTTTCTTCCTCTGCTGCCACAGTGACTGCCAGAGTTATCGAGGATGAAGATGATGCTACTTCACCACCACCTCCTTTAGCACACATTGATACCGCTCCAAGTTCGTCTGCACCGCCAAACACCACCGAAGACCCTGCTACTTCACCTACTGCTCATGGGAACGAGTAGATGCTCTATGTCTTCGAACCTTCTTGGTCCTTACTGACAAAAGGGGGAGAAGCATATGAGGTTGATAGTCTTCAAGCGGGTCCATATGGGCGGGTGCTTTATATTTTGCTTCGTGCTTACAACTCTCGTTTTGCTACATTTGGTTCTTTGAGTTGTAACACTTAAACTCAATGGTCGTCTGCTACTTATTTGCCAACTTGTTTTGCGATGATAAATTCCGCATGTGCGACGATAAATTCCGCACTTAGATCATTCTGCAGACGTCCATTTTTCATTATGCATGTCATTATCTTCATATACTTTCACATGCATAGTGGAATGTCATCATAAGGTGAAGTGGATCTCCACAAGTACAACCTGCCATGTGCATTTGCATTCCAAAAGCAAATTACTTATATGCACATCTTCAGGGGAGCCCTTGCAACTTATGAAGACAATTCCTTATCCTTTAAAATTTCACAGATTATATTCCCCGTTGAAAACTTCAACTAGTTTGTCATCAATCACCAAAAAGGGGGAGATTGTAAGTGCATCTAGTGCCACCCCTAGTTGGTTTTGGAGTATTGACGACAAACCTAGTCGAGGGACTAATGTGTTTGTGAGAATTGCAGGATAACACAGGTAGAAGTCCCTCATTGATTCGGTTTTCCTACCAGAGATGACCCCTAAAAATGTACGAAGACATTGAAGTCAATGGTGGTATATGAAGATATTCACATTGAAGACTATGACAAGAGAAGACACCATGTGAAGCCTATGGAGCTCGAAGACTTAGATCTTTCGTAGTTCTCTTTCATTTGTGTTGAGTCATAGGAACCACCGTACTGTTAAGTGGGGTCCAAGAGAACCAGTCAGAATGACTGAAGTGATGCCTAATTAAAAACCTATGTCTTCGAGTGAAGACTATGAGAGCGAATCTTGTCCAGAGTCGGACAAGTCAGCTTTGCTTGTAGCCCAAGTAAAGTTGCCGTGTGAGTTTGAAATCTGACCGTTGGAACACGTGTCAGTTCCTTAGTGACCCAGGGTCATTTCAGACAAATCAGGTCGGGTTGCCAAGTGGCTATAAATAGCCCACCCCCTACAACCATAAATGGTTGGCTGCTCAGATTCAGTGCACGGCTTTTGTCGTTTGAGAGCAACCCACCTCGAAGCCTTTGAGAGAGAGAATACCTAGCGAGGATAAAGCCCTAACCACCCAGATCCAGAGAGAATTGGGCATCACTTAAGTCTTCTTGTCTGAGTGATCGGAAGACTTATTACACTTGAGGACTGTGCATGCTCCAGCCGGTTAGGCGTCGCGTTCTGAGCATCCAAGAGACATTGTGGATTGCCGGTGAACGATGTCTGTGAAGGTTTGGGAGTCTACCTTGAAGACTTACCAGAGTGATTGGGCGAGGTCTGTGTGACCTTAGCTCAAGGAGAATACGGTGAGGACTGGGTGTCCTGAGCTGCGTGTTCAAGACTGGGTGTCCGGGACTGTATGTCCGAAGGTTTAAATACCTAGCCGCTCCAACCAGACGTACAGTTGTCACAGCAACTGGAACTGGTCCAACAAATCATTGTCTTCAACGAGTCACTGGTTTCATCTTCACTTCCTTTTACTTAGTGTTACTCATTGTGAAGTCATTGCATGTTTGCTCTATCTTTTGTCTTCACAACATGAATGTATGTTCTATTTGGCTTCACAATATCTTCCTACCTGATCCTTATTACACTGCAGCTATTTGTCATTGTGCTTTCACTCTATTGAATACTTGACCATGGCTTGCCTAGTGTAGTCTACCTTCCGCTGCATAGTAATAGGCATATCTCTACTATTTGTCTTCGTAACTTCCATGTTTTGAAGACTTTCATAAAAATCGCCTATTCACCCCCCTCTAGTCGATATAACGCACTTTCACCAAGCCCCTCCGATGAAGTGTGAGTAGTTTACTTCAGACCGACGGGTCCATAGCTAGTAGCTAGATGGCTTCTTCTCTCTTTTTGGATCTCAATACAATGTTCTCCCCCTCTCTCGTGGAGATCTATTCGATGTAATCTTCTTTTTGCGGTGTGTTTGTTGAGACCGATGAATTGTGGGTTTATGATCAAGTCTATCTATGAATAATATTTGAATCTTCTCTGAATTCTTTTATGTATGATTGGTTATCTTTGCAAGTCTCTTCGAATTATCAGTTTGGTTTGGCCTACTAGATTGGTTGTTCTTGCCAAGGGAGAAGTGCTTAGCTTTGGGTTCAATCTTGCGGTGCCCTTTCCCAGTGACAGAAGGGGCAGCAAGGCACGTATTGTATTGTTGCCATCGAGGATAACAATATGGTTTTTTTATCATATTGCATGAAACTATCCCTCTACATCATGTCATCTTGCTTAAGGTGTTACTCTGTTTTTAACTTAATACTCTAGATGCATGCTGGATAGCGGTCGATGAGTGGAGTAATAGTAGTAGATGCAGAATCATTTCGGTCTACTTGTCTCGGACGTGATGCCTATATACATGATCATACCTTGATATTCTCATAACTATGCTCAATTCTGTCAATTGCTCAACAGTAATTTGTTCACCCACCGTAGAATACTTATGCTCTTGAGTGAAGCCACTAGTGAAACCTATGGTCCCCGGGTCTCTTTCTCATCATATCAATCTTCATCACTTTATTATTGCTTTGCTTTTACTTTACTTATTTTGCATCTTTATACCAAAAATACCAAATAATATTATTTATCATCTCTATCAGATCTCACTTTCGTAAGTGACCGTGAAGGGATTGACAACCCCTAAGCGTGTTGGTTGCGTTGAGCTATTGTTTTTGTGTAGGTACGAGGGACTCGAGCGTAGCCTCCTACTGGATTGTTACCTTGGTTCTCAAAAACTGAGGGAAATACTTACGCTACTTTGCTGCATCATCGCTTCCTCTTCGGGGAAATCCAACGCAGTGCTCAAGAGGTAGCAGGCTCCTCCGCACTCCGCGTGCTGGCCATCCACCACCTTCGGCTTCATGTTAAAGACTTTGAGACATAGCCCGAAATGGGGTTGGATGTGGAGGAAGACCTCACACACGATGATAATCGCCGAGATGTTAAGGAAGTAATTCAGGGATAGATCATGGAAATCTATCCCGTAATAATACATCAGCCCGCGGACGAAAGGGTGGAGTGGAAACCCTAGCCCGCGGAAGAAATGGGGGATGAACACTACCCTCTCGCTGGGCTTCGGCATGGGGATGATTTGTCCCTCGGTCGATAGGCAATGAGCGATCTCCTTCGCCAAATATCCGGTCGCCCGGAGCTCAGTAATGTTCTCCTCCTTGACAGAGGAGACCATCCACTTGCCCTGCCCTCCGGATCCGGACATGGTTGCTTGAGTGGAAAGGAGATGAGAACTTGGACGCTGGAGCTCGAGATTGGAAAGGCGGAGATAGAGAGAGGGTGTGAGAGAGGAAGGGGGAATCCTTATCCCCTTATAAAGGCAACGAATATTAAACACCTCCTCACTCGCCTTAAGATTCGCCTATTCCCAAGGGCTGTATGAACGACACGGTTGGGTTACCCATGCCCGCATTGATGAGAATCCCGTGATAAGGGGACACGATCTCTGCTTTGACAAGACGTGCCAATGGCAACCACGTCTCGGGATGTGGGGCGTCGAAACATGAAAGCGGTTTGGAATTGTGACCGGGCAGACGTGATGTCATATTGTAAAAAGCTGTCAGCAGATTAGATTCGTGTAAAGATATATTCTCTCCGCGGTTATGTATGGTGTGTGTGACAGGTCCAGATACTATTATCGCATCTGAAGACTATCTTGAAGTTCGGATAGAAGGGAACCCGCCTTGCAATGGCAAAGACAATCTGCGCGCGGACTCCTCGTCACTGAAGCTAGATTCAGGGGCTACTAAGGGAGTCCTGGACTAAGGGGTCCTCGGGCGTCCGACCTGTTATCCATGGGCCGGACTGATGGGCTATGAAGACATGAAGGCTGAAGGTTGTACCTGTGTCCGTACTGGACTCTCCTTGGAGTGGAAGGCAAGCTTGGCGACTGACTATGAAGATTCCTTCTTATGTAACCGACTCTATGTAAAACCTAGATCCCCTCGGTGTCTATATAAACCAGAGGGGTTAGTCAGGAAAGGATATATTCATTACCGTAGTCATACATGCTAGGCTTCTAGGGTTTAGCCATTACGATCTCGTGGTAGATCAACTCTTGTAACACTCATTTTCATCAAGATCAATCAAGCAGGACGTAGGGTATTACCTCCATAGAGAGGGCCCGAACCTAGGTAAACATCGTGTCCCCCGTCTCCTGTTACCATCGATCCTAGACGCACAGTTCGGGACCCCCTACCCGAGATCCACCGGTTTTGACACCGACAATATGCATGAAAGAAATGAAATAGATAAGATTTTCTTTGAACAACGTCCTTTGCTTAAACACAATTTGCCTATTGAAACTCTAGGAGGTCCTCCTCCACCTAAAGGTGATCCCATGTTTGAATTAAAACAATTGCCAGAAACTTTGAAATATGCTCATCTTGATAAAAAGAAGATATATCCTGTTATTATTAGTGCTAACCTTTCAGAACATCAAGAAGAAAGATTATTAAAAGTTCTAAGGAAGCATCGAGCTGCTATTGGATATACTCTTGATGATTTAAAGGGCATTAGTCCCACTCTATGTCAGCACAAAATTAATATGGAACCTGATGCTAAACCCGTTGTTGATCACCAACGTCGGTTAAATTCGAAGATGAAGGAAGTGGTAAGAACGGAAATCTTAAAACTTCTGGAAGTAGGTATAATTTATCCTACAGCTGATAGTAGATTGGTAAGTCATGTTCATTGTGTCCCTAAGAAAGGAGGTATAACTGTTGTTCCTAATGATAAGAATGAACTTATTCCACAAAGAATTGTTACAGGCTATAGAATGGTACTCCCTTTGCCTTTTACAAACTAATATAAGAGCATTTAATTACTAAAGTAGTGATCTAAACGCTCTTATATTAGTTTACGGAGGGAGTAATTGATTTTACAAAATTAAACAAAGCAACTAGAAAATATCATCACCCTCTGCCTTTTATTGATCAAATGCTTGAAAGATTGTCTAAGCACACACACTTTTGCTTCATTGATGGATATTCTGTTTTTTCACAAATACTTGTTTCTCAACCTTATCAAGAAAAGACCACTTTTACTTGTCCCTTTGGAACCTATGCTTATAGACGCATGCCTTTCGGTTTATGTAATGCACCTGCTACCTTTCAAAGATGTATGACTGCTATATTCTCTGACTTCTGTATGTTGCTTTTGATAGCTCAAACAAATCTAAGTGAAGAACATGAGCACAAAAATTTTGTTCTCTCAAAATAATTTAAGTGAAGCAAGAGAGAATTTCTTCAAAAATTTACTAACTCTCGAATAAATCTAAGTGAAGCATGATAGCATTTCTCCAAAAATACTAAAGCACACCATGCTCAAAAAGATATAAGTGAAGCACTAGAGCAATTCCAAAGCTCATAAAGATTTAAGTGAAGCATAGAGATCAATTTTAACAAATCATGGCATAATTTTGGCTCTCTCAAATAGGTGTGTCCAGCAAGGATTCATGACTAAAAATACAAAGCCAAACAAGCAAATACTCATATAATACAAGACGCTCCTAGCAAAACTCATAATATGTGATGAATAAAAATATAGTTTCAAGTAAAATACCGATGGTTGTTGTAAGAAAGAGAGGATGCCACTCGGGGGCATCCCCAAGCTTAGTTGGTTGATACTTCTTGAATATTATCTCGGGGTGCCATGGGCATCCCCAAGCTTAGACTTTTGCTAATCCTTATTCCTTCATCCATCGTAAAGTCACCCGAAACTTAAAAACTTCAATCACACAAACTCAACAAAACCTTCGTGAGATCCGTTAGTATAAGAAAGCAAATGACTACTATAAGTACTGTTGCAAACCCATTCATATTTTATTTTTTGCATTATATCTACTGTATTACAACTTTTCTATGGCAAAAACTCTTCAAAGAAAACCATAGAATCATTGAAACAAACACACAACGCAAAGAAAATAGAATCTGTCAAAAACAGAACAGTCTGTAGCAATCTGGAGATTTCAATTACTTCTGTAACTCCAAAATTTCTGAAACATTAGGACAACGTGGGGAATTTATATATTAAACTTTTGCAAAAACAATCGGTATTTTATCGCCATTTTGTTAAAAATTAAAATTATTTTTCTAGGCGCAAAAGTTTTCGTTTTTCAGCAAGATCAAATCAACTATCACCCAACATGACCCCAAAGGCTTTGCTTGGCACAAACACTAATTAAAACACAAAAACCACAACCATAACATTAGCATATTTGTGCAAACACTCAAGAACAGGAAGAAAAAAGACAAAAATAAATTTTATTCATTGGGTTGCCTCCCCACAAGCGGTATCGTTTTACGCCCCTAGCTAGGCATAATGCGAAGGATCTAATTATTGTCATCTTTGTTTCTAGATCCATATGATGCCCTCATGATTGATTCATATGGTGGCTTAATTCTAGCTCTAGGGAAGTGTTTCATACCCTTTCTTAGTGGAAATTAAAACTTAATATTGCCTCCTTTCATATCAATCACGTCACCAATAGTACATAAAAATGGTCTATCAAGAATAATTGGACAAGACGGATTGCAATCAATATCAAGAACAATAAAATCTATGGGCACATAAATCCTATTTGCAAGAATAAGAACACATTAATTCTTCCCATAGGCTTTTTAATAGTGGAATCCGCCTATTGCAAATTTAGAGAACACTCTTCAATATAGGTAAGACCAAGCACATCAATAAAGATTTTGAAATTGTAGAAACAATAGCACCCAAGTCACATAAAGAAAAACACTCATAATTTTTAATCTTGACTTTGTTAGTAGGTTCCCATTCATCATGAAATTTTCTAGGAATTGAAATCTCCAATTCCAACTTTTCTTCTAAAGCTTTCATCATAGCATCAACAATATGTTTAGTAAAAGCTTTGTTTTGTTCATAAGCATGGGGTGAATTTACCATGGATTGCAACAAAGAAATACAATCAATCAAAGAGCAACTATCATAATTAAAGTCTTTGTGATCCAAAAGAGTGGGCACATCACTACTTAAAGTTTTGACCTCTTCAAACCCACTTTTATCAATTTTCTCAACAAGATTTTCACCCTCCGAATTATCAGGATGCCTTGTAGCTAAAGTTGACTCTTCTCTAGTCCCTTTATTTTCATTATTAATCTTACTAAACAAAGAATCAATAGATGAAACACCAATCAATTTAAGATCTTCATCACTTTTATCTTCTAACAAGATAGGTTTAGTAGACCTTTGATTTACTAGTGTAGCTTGTACATCAGATATTTTACCTAGCAAACTTTCAGCAAAAGCATACTTAGATTGGATATTGTAAACTTCTCTACTAATATCATCAAGTTGCTTAGTTATAGCTTCCAACACAACAAAGTGTTCCTTAAGTTCTTCGGTAAAATAGTTATTGTGCTCAAATTGTGTAGTCACATATTCTTTAGTACTTTTCTCAATTTCAAGAAAAATACTGGGATAAGGAACATCATAATTTTTTTTGTGGCGACATGACTAAGCAAACAAGGGTCCACCCAAAAATAGATCTGACGAGAAAATGGCAAACGAAGAAGTGGGCGAGTAAAATGGCAAATTTTTGTGAAGTGGGGGAGAGGAAAATGAGAGGAAAATGGAAAATAATGTAAATTGCAAGGAGATGAGATTTGTGATTAGGAACTTGGTAGATGTTGATAATGTTACCCCGACAACGGTGCTAGAAATTCCTTTTGATGTGGCTTAAACTACATCCGTATTTCCCCAAAGAGGAAGGGATGATGCAGCACAGCTACGGTAGGCATTTCCCTCAGTGATGAGACCAAGGTTATCAAACCAGTAGGAGAACCACACAACACCATGTAAATAGCTCTGATACATCTCCATCGTGTCTACTTTTCCAAACACTTTTGACCTTGTTTTGGACTCTAACTTGCATGATTTGAATGGAACTAACCCGGACTGATGTTGTTTTCAGCAAATTGCCATGGTGTTATTTTTGTGCAGAAATAAAAGTTCTCGGAATGACCTGAAACTTCATAGAGAATATTTTTGGAATTTAAAGAAAATACTGGCGAAAGAATCAACACCAGGGGGCCACACCCTGTCCACGAGGGTGGGGGGCGTGCCCCCTGTCTCATGGGCCCCCTGAGGCTCCACCGACCTCAAATCCAACTCTATATATTCACGTTCGGGGAAAAAATCAGAGAGAAGGATTCATCGCGTTTTGCAATACGGAGCCACTACCAAGCCTTAATCTCTCTCGAGAGGGCTGATCTGGAGTCCGTTCGGGGCTCTGGAGAGGGGAATCAGTCGCCATCGTCATCATCAACCTTCCTCCATCACCAATTTCATAATGCTCACCGCCATGCATGAGTAATTCCATCGTAGGCTTGCTGGATGGCGATGGGTTGGATGAGATTTATCATGTAATCGAGTTAGTTTTGTTAGCGTTTGATCCCTAGTATCCATTATGTTCTGAGATTGATGTTGCTATGACTTTGCTATGCTTATTGCTTGTCACCAGGGCCCGAGTGCCATGATTTCACATCTGAACCTATTATGTTTCCATGAATATATGTGAGTTCTTGATCCTATTTGGCAAGTCAATAGTCACCTACTATGTGTTATGATCTGTTAACCCCGAAGTGACAATAATCGGGACAATTATCGGTGATGACTATAGTTTGAGGAGTTGATGTATTCACTAAGTGTTAATGCTTTGTTCCGGTACTCTATTAAAAGGAGGCCTTAATATCCCTTAGTTTCTGATAAGACCCCTGAGGGAGTCCTGGATTAGGGGGTCTCCGGACAGCCGGACTATATCCTTTGGCCGGACTGTTGGACTATGAAGACACAAGATTGAAGACTTCGTCCAGTGTCCGGATGGGACTTTCCTTGGCGTGGAAGGAAATCTTGGCAATACGGATATGTAGATATCCTCCCTTGTAACCGACTATGTGTAACCCTAGCCCCCTCCGGTGTCTATATAAACCGGAGGGTTTAGTCCATAGGACAACAACAATCATACCATAGGCTAGATTCTAGGGTTTAGCCTCTATGATCTCGTGGTAGATCAACTCTTGTAATGATCATATCATCAATATCAACCAAGCAGGACGTAGGGTATTACCTCCATCAAGAGGGCCCGAACCTGGGTAAACATCGTGTCCCCTGCCTCCTGTTACCGTCCGCCTTAGACGCACAGTTCGGGACTCCCTACCCGAGATTCGTCGGTTTTGACACCGACATTGGTGCTTTTATTGAGAGTTCCACTGTGCCGTCACTATAAGGCTCGATGGCCCCTTTGATCATCCGTAATGATGCGGTCCAGGGTGAGGTTTTCCTCCCCGGACAGATCTTTGCATTCGGCGGCTTCGCACTGCAGGCCAATTCGCTTGGCCATCTGGAGCAGATCGAGAGCTACGCCCCTGGCCATCAGGTCAGGTTCGGAAACTTAAACTACATTGCCGATATCCGTGGAGACTTGATCTTCGACGGATTCGAGCCCATGTCAGGTGCGCCGCACAATCACGACGAGCATGACGTAACTCTGCCGTCGGATAGTGTTCGGGAGATCGCATCTGCAACTACTCCGGCCTTCAATCCGGAGCAAATTGCGCCATCCGAGGACGAAGGGATAGACCCCACCATGGAGGCCGCACTCTCAATGGCGATGGAGCCGGATACTGACTTCACCCCTTACGAGAGCCGTGTTGCCGAACCACTGGATTTGTCTCCGGCCACAGACTCCAAGCCACCTGCATCCGTGCCTATCGAATCCGATTGGGTGCCGATCATGGAGTTCACCTCGCGGATATCTTTCAGCACTTGCCTTTTGGCGATGTGCTAAATTCATTAAGGTCTCTCTCCTTGTTAGGAGAACCTTGGCCGACAAAGAAATTTGCTGCCCACCCACCACCCAGTTAGTAGCCTCTGTCGATGATTTAACCGAGATGCTTGATTTCGACTCTGAAGACATCGACGACATGGACGACAATGCAGGAGAGGAACAAGAACTAGTACCCACAGGGAGCTGGACAACCACTTCACCACATGACATATACATAGTGGATACACCCAAAGAAAACAATGATGAAGAACGGCAGGATGCAGCAGAGGATGACCCCTCCAAGAAGCGAACAAAGCGTCGGCGTAGGCACCGCTCCAAATCCCGCCTCAGCAAAAACAGCGATAACCATGCAAGAGAAAATAACACTACAGTCGACTCCAGAGGAAACGACGACCACATTGCCCCGACGGCAAAGCACGATGAAGCTGCAAACGACGAACATAGTACGGATCCGATGTCCGAACACGGCGAGGCCGCGGATAAACCTCATCAACCCCCCTCTGGGGAGGAAAACAGTTCGGACGAAGATGCACACATCATCTCGGAAAGGCACTTGGAACAAGAGAACCTCCACAGCAGGCTTATTGCCACGGTGAGGAGTTTGAAGAAGCAGAAGCAAAGGCTTAAAGCCGCACAAAATACGCTCAACAGCAGGTGGAGCAAAGTGCTCGACAACGAAGAAAAGTATGGTGGAAGTTACCACACAAAGAGCTATCCAAAGCGCAAGCTATTACCCGAATTCGACGATGAGGCCTTAGAGCCCACGCAGCCGAAAAATAAAACGGCCAACCGGCCGGATCAACCACCTTGTGACCGTGATAGAGCGGCTAACAAGGTCGCACATAAGTCAACACACGATATACGTGAGGACTTGCGCCAAAAATCCAGTATGACCAGATCCATCTATGGATCTAGGAAGCACGCTCTGGCACAAAATCAAAACCGAATACTACAACCGTCTGAACGCCATGATACATCCAAATACAGGGGTGCCGCACACCCCCTATGTTTCACCGATGAGGTGCTGGACCACGATTTCCCTGAAGGATTCAAACCAGTAAACATAGAGGTGTACGACGGGACCACAGACCCTGGGGTCTGGATTGGGACTTCATCCTCCATATCCATATGGCTCACGGAGACGATCTCCATGCCATGAAGTACTTGCCCCTCAAGCTAAAAGGACCAGCTCGGCACTGGCTGAAAAGCCTCCCTGAAAACTCAATTGGAAGTTGGGAGGAGCTCGAGGACGCTTTTCGGGCTAATTTTCAAGGGACCTATGTCCGACCTCCGGATGCAGACGATTTAAGTCATATAATTCAATAGCCCGGAGAGTCAGCCCGAAAGCTTTGGAACAGGTTTCTCACTAAGAAGAACCAAATCATCGACTGTTCGGACGCCGAAGCCTTAGCAGCTTTCAAACACAGCGTCCGAGACGAATGGCTCACCAGACACCTCGGCCAAGAAAAACCGAGAACAATGGCAGCCCTGACAAGCCTCATGACCTGCTTTTGCGCGGGCGAAGATAGCTGGTTAGCTCGTAGTAGCACTAGCAACCCAAGCACATCCGAAGTCAGGGATGGTGATGGAAAACCACGACGCAGTAAAAGCAAGCGTCGAAATAAAGAAGACAGCCCAGGTAGTACAGCGGTAAACGCCGGATTCAGGGGCTCTCAACCAGGTTAGCAGAAAAAGCCTTTCAAAGGAAGCAGAGATGGACCGTCTAGCCTAAACAAGATTCTAGACAAACTATGTTAGATTCATGGCACCCCCGATAAACCTGCAAATCACACCCACAGAGAATGCTGGTTCTTCAAGCAAGTCGGTAAGCTAAACGCCGAACACAAAGGGGGGGAGACACCAAGCGAAGACGAGGACGAACCTCGCCAGCAAAGCACTGAAGGACAGAAAAAATTCCCACCAGAGGTTAAAACAGTAAACATGATCCATGTGATAAAGAGGAGAATCAAACATGCACTCCGAGACATACTCGCCGTAGAGCTCGTCACCCCCAAGTTCACCCCCTGGTTGGCCTGCCCGGTCACTTTCGATCGCAGGGATCACCCGATAAGCATCCAGCATGAAGGATTGGCTGCCTTGGTGTTAGACCCAATAATAAACGGATACCATCTCACACGAGTCCTTATGGACGGCGGCAGTGGCCTAAATCTGATATATCAGGACATAGTCCGCAAAATGGGGATAGACCCGACAAAAACCAGCCGCAGTAATACTACCTTCAAGGGAGTAATACCAGGCCCAGAGGCCCGCTGCACGGGCTCTCTATTACTAGAGGTTGTATTCGGTTCTTCCGACAACTTCCGAAGCGAAAAGTTAACTTTCTACATTGCTCCATTCCGAAGTGGCTATCAAGCACTACCCGGAAGAGCGGCTTTCGCTCGTTTTAATGCAGTACCGCATTACGCTTCTCTCAAGCTTAAGATGCCCGGTCCACATGGCACCATCACAGTTAGTGGAAATATTGAGCGTTCTCTACACGCGGAAGAACGTGCGGCGGCTTTAACAACCGAGCACTAGATGGCCTCTCCAACCAGAATAAGTGATAGGTCGTCAAGACCGCGGACACGGTTAGACAAGTCCAGCTCATCACTAGATATACCTGAGATTGGTTTGATGGTTAAACCCTCATAGACAGTACCAGTGGCTTCCCTCACGTAATCAGGGCTAGTTCAGCTCAACTTGACTTATCTTGAAATTTTAATGGCTTATTGATAATAACCAATTTTCTGGCATGGCAACTTTCACCTAAGTTCTTCTCTTTTACAGATGACAATCATGCTACACCCGTCCAGGACACGGCAAAACGGAGACACAGGCGTAGACGTGCAGCAGGGACCCGCTCAAAGGTTTCTTTTCAGATTAAGATGCTGCGTAAACCTTTTTTACTGTCTCTTGTTGATTCACATCCTTTGGATACTCAATACAACCGAGAAGGATGCTGACGTTATTGGCATGTGGCCACGTTAGGATATTGCACGTACCTGGACACTCAGGGTTTATTATTAAGGGCATTGTATAGCCCGGCATATGCTATAAAGACCGAATAACTTAGGGAGTGTTCGGCGTCGCGAGTTTGGCCTTATATGCATCAGCTCCGAATCATGTCTTTGGTCAAATGTTTGGTTTGCCTGGCTCCCGTGTTTTGCTGCCTTACGTTCCGCTCTATCGTCTAAGGTGGCACCGGGAGAACTACTACGATTGTGCCCTGGTTCATCCGGATGAGCACCTCAGTAGAGAAAGCTGAAAACTGACTGTCATGATAAAGCGCGAGACTGGTGAACCACTCGATGACTTAGCGGAATCTTCGAGATTCCTCCGCATTAACAAAGGGCCGTTTCCCAGTCATGTACGTACGCGCCCCGTATTCGGACGAGCGTGGAAGTACCAGGGGCTATATAGTAGTCCCACCGTCTAACTCCTATGGCTAAGTGAAAGTGTTAAAGCAATATAGTCTGATTGCCTTGTTCGCTATGCTACCACCTCCTTTATGGACCACGACGTTGGATCAAGTGTGAATATGCATTTTTTGCGAACACCCCCGCATTATATGCGTGGGGGCTGAAGCCGACGATTGCAAACTTTCAGGTTATATACATATATACATAAACGGCCGCACAGGAGGCATCATAATACTTTTAGGCAAAAGTCTAAACACAGCCTTAATAATTCAATAAAACATTGTTTTTACAATGGGAATACATGTCACTAGAACATAATATTCTTCGAGCACTGAGCCTCTATCGAACGAGCGCCTTCAAGGACTTCTTCAAAGTAGTGCTTGGGAGCTACTCGGCCCATGGCCGAACCCTGTGTCACAATAGTGGTGGCCTCCATCTCTGCCCAGTATGTCTTGACATGGGCAAGTGCCATCCGCGCACCCTCTATGCACACCGACCTCTTCATAGCGTCGATATGCGGCATAGCACCAAGAAATTATTGTACTAAACTAAAGTAACCATTCGGCCTTGCTCCTTCCGGCCACAGATGATCCACAGCAGACCTCATGGAAAGTCCGGACAACCTATGGAGCTCGGCCCACTTGGCCATTCGCTCATTCAACAGTAGCAGACGCACTGGAGCATGGAACTGTGACCAGAACAACTTTTCCACTTCATGATCTTTCTGATCCTTGAAGTAGTCGGCCGCATCAGCAGCACTTGCTGCCAAATCCAAGTATGCGTCTGCAGAACTCCATAGTTGATCAAGAGGGGCATACTTCGGATCTCCGAACTTAGTCCGCAACAAAAAGGGCTTCCCAGCCGTGATATCCCCAGCTTGACGCAGCTCCTCCTTCGCCACTCTGATTTTGGAGCGGGCTTCCTTGGCAGCTACCATGGCCTTCTCCAGGTCCGTCGCCTTCGCTCGGCTTTATTTTTCAAGAAGCTGGTAACGGTCGGCGGCATCTTTCAACTCAACGGCCATCTTGGCTATTATTTCCTTGCTTTGGCAATGCACGGCTTGTTCGGCCCTCAGCTCTTCGACCGCCTTTAGAGCGGCCGCATCGCTATTCCTGGCTTGTTCCTTGGCTCGAGCAAGTTCCGCCTGAAGGTGTTGGAAATATGCCCTAGAGGCAATAATAAATAAGTTATTATTATATTTCCTTGTTCATGATAATCGTTTATTATCCATGCTATAATTGTATTGATAGGAAACTCAGATACATGTGTGGATACATAGACAACACCATGTCCCTAGTAAGCCTCTAGTTGACTAGCTCGTTGATCAATAGATGGTTACGGTTTCCTGACCATGGACATTGGATGTCGTTGATAACGGGATCACATCATTAGGAGAATGATGTGATGGACAAGACCCAATCCTAAGCCTAGCACAAAGATCGTGTAGTTCATTCGCTAAAGCTTTTCTAATGTCAAGTATCATTTCCTTAGACCATGAGATTGTGCAACTCCCGGATACCGTAGGAGTGCTTTGGGTGTGCCAAACGTCACAACGTAATTGGGTGGCTATAAAGGTACACTACGGGTATCTCCGAAAGTGTCTGTTGGGTTGGCACGAATCAAGACTGGGATTTGTCACTCCGTGTGACGGAGAGGTGTCTCTGGGCCCACTCGGTAGGACATCATCATATGCGCAATGTGACCAAGGAGTTGATCACGGGATGATGTGTTACGGAACGAGTAAAGAGACTTGCCGGTAACGAGATTGAACAAGGTATCGGATACCGACGATCGAATCTCGGGCAAGTGCAATACCGCTAGACAAAGGGAATTGAATACGGGATTGATTAAATCCTCGACATCGTGGTTCATCCGATGAGATCATCGTGGAACATGTGGGAGCCAATATGGGTATCCAGATCCCGCTATTGGTTATTGGCCGGAGAGGTGTCTCGGTCATGTCTGCATGGTTCCCGAACCCGTAGGGTCTACACACTTAAGGTTCGGTGACGCTAGAGTTGTTATGGGAAATAGTACGTGGTTACTGAAGGTAGTTCGGAGTCCCGGATGATATTCCGGACATCACGAGGAGTTCCGGAATGGTCCGGCTGTGAAGATCGATATATTGGACAAAGGGTATTGGAGTCCGGAAGTGTTCCGGAGGTACCAGGCTATGACCAGCATGATCGAAAGGTGTTTCGGGAGCCCCGACAAGTGTTGGAGGGCCTCATGGGCCAAAGGGGAAGGGGCAAACCAGCCCACTAAGGGTTGGTGCGCCCCCCACACCCTTTCCCACATTACTTGGGGAGGTGGGGCGCCTCCACTTGGCTTGGGAGGCAAGCCTCCACCTGCTTGGCTTGGGGGGCAAGTCTCCCTAGGAATTTCCCTAGGGAGATCCAATCTGCCTAGCCGCCGCCCCTAGGGGAAACCCTAGGGCGCCTCCCCTTCTCCCCTTGCCCCTATATATAGTGGAGGGGTGGGAGGGCAGCCGTGACCTCTTCCCTGGCGCAGCCCTCCCTCCTCCTACCTTCTCCTCCTCCTCCATGGTGCTTGGTGAAGCCCTACCGGAGAACCACGAGCTCCACCACCACCACGCCGTCATGCTGACGGAGCTCTCCCTCAACTTCTCCTCTCCCCTTGCTGGATCAAGAAGGAGGAGACGTCCCCGGGCTGTACGTGTGTTGAACGAGGAGGTGCCGTCCATTCGGCACTTAGATCGGAATCAATTGCGATCTGAATCGCTACGAGTACGACTCCTTCATCCGCGTTCTTGCAACGCTTCCGCTTAGCGATCTACAAGGGTATGTAGATGCACTCTCCTTCCCCTCATTGCTGGTTTCTCCATAGATAGATCTTGGTGACACGTAGGAAAATTTTGAATTTCTGCTACGTTCCCCAACAGTGGTATCAGAGCTAGGTCTATTGCGTAGATTCTATGCACGAGTAGAACACAAAGTAGTTGTGTGCTTTGATATTGTTAAATATGCTTACCGTTACTAGTCCAACCTTGTTTCGACGGCATCGTGGGATGAAGCGGCCCGGACCAACCTTACACGTACGCTTACGTGAGACCGGTTCCACCGACTGACATGCACTAGTTGCATAAGGTGGCTGGCGGGTGTCTGTCTCTCCCACTTTAGTCGGAACGGATTCGATGAAAAGGGTCCTTATGAAGGGTAAATAGCAATTGGCATATCACGTTGTGGTTTTTCGTAGGTAAGAAACGTTCTTGCTAGAAACCCATAGCAGCCACGTAAAACATGCGAACAACAATTAGAGGACGTCTAACTTGTTTTTGCAGGGTATGCTATGTGATGTGATATGGCCAAGAAGAATGTGATGAATGATATATATGTGTGATGTATGAGATTGATCATGTTCTTGTAATAGGAATCACGACTTGCATGTCGATGAGTATGACAATCGGCAGGAGCCATAGGAGTTGTCTTTATTTTTTGTATGACCTGCATGTCATTGAGAAACGTCATGTAATTACTTTACTTTATTGCTAACCGTTAGCTGTAGTAGTAGAAGTAATAGTTGGCGAGACAACTTCATGAAGACACGATGATGGAGATCATGATGATGGAGATCATGGTGTCATGCCGGTGACGATGATGATCATGGAGCCCCGAAGATGGAGATCAAAAGGAGCAAAGTGATGATGGCCATATCATGTCACTATTTGATTGCATGTGATGTTTATCATGTTTATACATCTTGTTTACTTAGAATGACGGTAGTAAATAAGATGATCCCTCATTAAAATTTCAAGAAAGTGTTCCCCCTAACTGTGCACCGTTGCGACAGTTCGTTGTTTCCAAGCACCACGTGATGATCGGGTGTGACAGATTCTAACGTTCACATACAACGGGTGTAAGACAGATTTACACACGCGAAACACTTAGGTTGACTTGACAAGCCTAGCATGTGTACAAACATGGCCTCGGAACACAGAAGACCGAAAGGTCGAGCATGAGTCGTATAGAAGATACGATCAACATGAAGATGTTCACCGACGTTGACTAGTTCGTCTCACGTGATGATCGGACACGGCCTAGTTGACTCGGATCATGTAATCACTTAGATGACTAGAGGGATGTCTATCTGAGTGGGAGTTCATAAGATGAACTTAATTATCCTGAACATAGTCAAAAGGTCTTCGCAAATTATGTCGTAGCTCGCGCTTCAGTTCTACTGTTTAGATATGTTCCTAGAGAAAATTTAGTTGAAAGTTGATAGTAGCAACTATGCGGACTAGGTCCGTAAACTGAGGGTTGTCCTCATTGCTTCATAGAAGGCTTATGTCCTTAATGCACCGCTCAGTGTGCTGAACCTCGAACGTCGTCTGTGGATGTTGCGAACATCTGACATACACGTTTTGATGACTACATGATAGTTTGGTAATGTTAAATGGTTTAGAATTGAGGCACCGAAGACATTTTTGAAATGTCGCGAAACATATGAGATGTTTCGAGGGCTGAAATTGGGATTTCAGGCTCGTGCCCACGTCAAGAGGTATAAGACCTCCGACGATTTTCTTAGCCTGCAAACTAAGGAGAAAAGCTCAATTGTTGAGCTTGTGCTCAGATTGTCTGAGTACAACAATCATTTGAATCGAGTGGGAGTTAATCTTCCAGATGAGATAGTGATGTTTCTCCGAAGTCATTACCACCAAGTTGCTAGAGCTTCGTGATGAACTATAATATATCAGGGACATATATGATGATCCTTGAGATATTCACGATGTTTGACACCACAAAAGTAGAAATCAAGAAGGAGCATCAATTGTTGATGGTTGGTGAAACCACTAGTTTCAAGAAGGGCAAGGGCAAGAAGGGATACTTCATGAAACGGCAATTCAGCTGCTGCTCTAGTGAAGAAACCCAAGGTTGAACCCAAACCCAAGACTAAGTGCTTCTATAATAAGGGGAACGGCCACTGGAGCAGAATTACCCTAGATACTTGGTAGATGAGAAGGCTTGTAAGGTCGATGGATATACATTGTGTTGATGTGTACTTTACTAGTACTCCTAGTAGCACCAGGGTATAAGATACCGGTTCGGTTGCTAAGTGTTAGTAACTCGAAATAAAAGCTACGGAATAAACGGAGACTAGCTAAAGGTGAGCTGACGATATGTGTTGGAAGTGTTTCCAATGTTGATATGATCAAGCATCGCACGCTCCCTCTACCATCAAGATTGATGTTAAACCTAAATAATTGTTATTTGGTGTTTGCGTTGAGCATAGACATGATTGGATTATGTCTATCGCAATACGGTTATTCATTTAAGGAGAATAATGGTTACTCTGTTTATTTGAATAATACCTTCAATGGTCTTGCACCTAAAATGAATGGTTTATTGAATCTCGATCGTAGTGATACACATGTTGATGCCAAAAGATATAAGATAGTAATGATTGTACCACCTACTTGTGGCACTGCCACTTAAGTCATATCGGTATAAAACGCATGAAGAAGCTCCATGTTGATGGATCTTTGGGCTCACTCGTTTTGCAAAGTTTGAGACATGCGAACCATGTCTATTGGTGTATATGAAACTCCATGCAAATGGACCATTTGGACTCATTTGATTTTGAATCACTTGAGACATGCAAATCATACCACATGGGCAAGATGACTGAAAGCCTCGTTTTTAGTAAAATGGAACTAGAAAGCAACTTGTTGGAAGTAATACATTTTTGATGTGTGCAGTCCAATGAGTGCTGAGGCATGTAGTGGATATCGTTATGTTCTTACTTCACAGATGATTTGAGTAGATGTTGAGTACATTTACTTGATGAATCACGAGTCTGAATTATTGAAAGGTTCAAGTAATTTCAGGGTGAAGTTGAAAGATTGCCGTGACAAGAGGATAAAATATCTATGATATGATCATAGAGATGATTATCTGAATTACGAGTTTGGCACAGAATTAAGACATTGTGGGAATTGTTTCACAACTAATACAGCCTGGAACACCATAGTGTGATGGTGTGTCCGAACATCATAACTGCACCCTATTGGATATGATGCAGACCATGATGTCTCTTATCGAATTACCACGATAGCTTATGGGTTAGGCATTAGAGACAACCACATTCACTTTAAATAGGGCACCACGTAATTCCGATGAGATGACACCGTATGAACTAAGGTTTAGAGAAACCTAAGCTGTCATTTCTTAAAAGTTTGGGGCTGCGACGCTTATGTGGAAAGGTTTCAGGCTGATAAGCTCAAACCCAAAGCGGATAAATGCATCTTCATAGGGCACCCAAAACAGTTGGGTATACCTCCTGTCTCGGATTCGAAAGCAATAAGGGATTGTTTCTAGAATCGGGTCCTTTCTCGAGGAAAGGTTTGTCTCGAGAATTGAGTGGGAGGATGGTGGGGACTTGATGAGGTTATTGAACCGTCACTACAACTGGTGTGTAGCAGGGCACAGGAAGTTGTTCCTGTGGCACCTACACCAATTGAAGTAGAAGCTTATGATAGTGATCATGAAACTTCAGATCTAGTCACTACCGTACTTCGTAGGGTGACAAGGATGCGTACTGCTTCAGAGTGGTACAGTAATCCTGTCTTGGAAGTCATGTTGCTAGACAACAATGAACCTACGAGCTGTGGAGAAGCGATGGTGGGCCCGGATTCCGCTAAATGGCTCAAGGCCATAAAAATCCGAGAGAGGATCCATGTATGAAAACAAAGTGTAGACTTTGGCAGAACGACTCGATGGTCGTAAGGCTGTTGAGTACAGGTGGATTTTAAAAGGAAGACGGACAATGATGGTAAATGTCACCATTAAGAGAGCTCGACTTGTCATTAAGAAGTTTCCTGAAAAGTTCAAGGAGTTGACTACGGTGAGACTTTCTCGCTCGTAGCGATGCTAAGAGTCTGTTGGAATTATATTAGCGATTACTGCATTATTTATGAAATCTTGCAGATAGGATGTCAAAACATTGTTTCCTCGACGATTTTCTTGAGGAACGGTTGTATGTGATACAAACGGAAGGTTTTGTCAATCCTGAAAGATGCTAATAAGTATGCAAGGCTCCAGCAATCCTTCTAAGGACTGGAGTAAGCATCTCGGAGTTGGAACGTATGCTTTGATGAGATGATCAAAGATTTGGGTGTATACAAAGTTTATGAGAAACTTGTATTTCCAAAGAAGTGAGTGGGAGCACTATAGAATTTCTAATGAGTATATGTTGTTAACATATTGTTGATCGGAAATGATGTAGAATTTCTGGAAAGCATGCAGAATTATTTGAAAAGTGTTTTTCAATGGAAAGCCTGGATTAAGCTACTTGAGCATTGAGCATCAAGATCTATAAGGATAGATCAAAACGCTTAATGGAACTTTCAAATGAGCACATACCTTGACATGATCTTGAAGGTGTTCAAGATGGATCAGTCAAAGAAGGAGTTCTTGCCTGAGTTGTAAGGTATGAAGTTAAGACTTAAAGCTCGACCACGACAGAACAGAGAGAAAGGACGAAGGTCGTCCCCTATGCATAGACATAGGCTCCATAGTATGCTATGTTGTGTACCACACCTGATGTGTGCCTTGCCACATGTCTGGCTAGAGGGTACAAAGGTGATCTAGGAGTAGATCACCAGATAGCGGTCAAAATTATCCTTAGAGGAATAAGGATATGTTTCTCGGTTATGGAGGTGATAAAGAGTTCGACGTAAAGAGTTACGTCGATGCAAGCTTAACACCTATCCGGATAGCTCTGAGTAGAGATACCGGATACGTATAATGGAGCAACAATTTGGAATAGCTCCAAGTAGAACAGTTATTTGAAATGGCTCCAAATGTAGCATAGTAGTTGCATCTACAAGAGGACATAGAAATTTGTGAAGTACATACAGATCTGAATGTTGCAGACCCGTTGACTAAAACCTCTCTCACAAGCAACATGATCAAACCTAGAACTCATTGAGTGTTAATGACATAGTGATGTGAACTAGACTACTGACTCTAGTAAACTCTTGGGTGTTAGTCACATGGTGATGTGACCTGTGAGTGTTAATCACATGGCGATGTGAACTAGATTATTGACTCTAGTGCAAGTGGGAGACTATTGGAAATATGCCCTAGAGGCAATAATAAATAAGTTATTATTATATTTCCTTGTTCATGATAATCGTTTATTATCCATGCTATAATTGTATTGATAGGAAACTCATATACATGTGTGGATACATAGACAACACCATGTCCCTAGTAAGCCTCTAGTTGACTAGCTCGTTGATCGATAGATGGTTACGGTTTCCTGACCATGGACATTGGATGTCGTTGATAACGGGATCACATCATTAGGAGAATGATGTGATGGACAAGACCCAATCCTAAGCCTAGCACAAAGATCGTGTAGTTCATTCGCTAAAGCTTTTCTAATGTCAAGTATCATTTCCTTAGACCATGATATTGTGCAACTCCCGGATACCGTAGGAGTGCTTTGGGTGTGCCAAACATCACAACGTAACTGGGTGGCTATAAATGTACACTACGGGTATCTCCGAAAGTGTCTGTTGGGTTGGCATGAATCGAGACTGGGATTTGTCACTCCGTGTGACGGAGAGGTGTCTCTGGGCCCACTCGGTAGGACATCATCATATGCGCAATGTGACCAAGGAGTTGATCACGGGATGATGTGTTACGGAACGAGTAAAGAGACTTGCCGGTAACGAGATTGAACAAGGTATCGGATACCGACGATCGAATCTCGGGCAAGTGCAATACCGCTAGACAAAGGGAATTGAATACGGGATTGATTAAATCCTCGACATCGTGGTTCATCCGATGAGATCATCGTGGAACATGTGGGAGCCAATATGGGTATCCAGATCCCGCTATTGGTTATTGGCCGGAGAGGTGTCTCGGTCATGTCTGCATGGTTCCCGAACCTGTAGGGTCTACACACTTAAGGTTCGGTGACGCTAGAGTTGTTATGGGAAATAGTATGTGGTTACCGAAGGTAGTTCGGAGTCCCGGATGAGATTCCGGACATCACGAGGAGTTCTGGAATGGTCCAGCGGTGAAGATCGATATATTGGACGAAGGGTATTGGAGTCCGGAAGTGTTCCGGAGGTACCAGGCTATGACCAGCATGACCGAAAGGTGTTTCGGGAGCCCCGGCAAGTGTTGGAGGGCCTCATGGGCCAAAGGGGAAGGGGCAAACCAGCCCACTAAGGGTTGGTGCGCCCCCCACACCCTTTCCCATGTTACTTGGGGAGGTGGGGTGCCTCCACTTGGCTTGGGAGGCAAGCCTCCACATGCTTGGCTTGGGGGGCAAGTCTCCCTAGGATTTTCCCTAGGGAGATCCAATCTGCCTAGCCGCCGCCCCTAGGGGAAACCCTAGGGCGCCTCCCCTTCTCCCCTTGCCCCTATATATAGTGGAGGGGTGGGAGGGCAGCCGTGACCTCTTCCCTGGCGCAGCCCTCCCTCCTCCTACCTTCTCCTCCTCCATGGTGCTTGGTGAAGCCCTACCGGAGAACCACGAGCTCCACCACCACCACGCCGTCGTGCTGACGGAGCTCTCCCTCAACTTCTCCTCTCCCCTTGCTAGATCAAGAAGGAGGAGACGTCCCCGGGCTGTACGAGTGTTGAACGCGGAGGTGCCGTCCGTTCGGCACTTAGATCGGAATCAACCGAGATCTGAATCGCTACGAGTACGACTCCTTCATCTGCGTTCTTGCAACGCTTCCGCTTAGCGATCTACAAGGGTATGTAGATGCACTCTCCTTCCCCTCGTTGCTGGTTTCTCCATAGATAGATCTTGGTGACACGTAGGAAAATTTTGAATTTCTGCTACGTTCCCCAACAGAAGGGTCTCCTCGGTGGCAACTCCATCTGCAGTCACAACATATTAAAGATACCAGCATCATGCTCCTCTTACTATGTGTTGATCACCGAAGAAATCACGTACCTTGTTCCTCGTCAAGCCGCTGGTTGACAAGCACGATGTCGGCATCAGCCGCATCAAGTTGCCGCTTTAGCTCGGCAAACTCATCAGTCCGGCTCGCCATCGGACCTTCAGCCACCTACACATGAAGGCGGCCTGATTATTACCTGGGACTATGATCCTCGGTTTGCCGCTGTTCTCAACAACAACCAGAGTCTCAGGGCCTACTATCTGCATAGGGCACACCTAACGTGTGCGGTACTGTCAAAAACATACACTATTTCACGTACCTCAAAGCCTTTCAGCAGACTCATAAAAGCTTCATGCAACCCGCTTTCAGCGAATGAAATCCTTTCAATCACCGTACCCATTAGCGTACGATGCGCTTCTGAGATGGCCGCTTGCTCCAGAAGATCCTTCAGTGCGTCCGACCACACACTGTACGGTTTCGGACTCTTTCTGTTGCTCTCTTTAGGAGCCGAGTACTGAGGACTTCCAGTGGCCAAAGGATTACCCTCTGGCCTGGGCGTATCAAGAGAAACCCTCCATGACAACACTTCAGGGTCGCCCGCCTCATGAGGCGGGGTGGCAGGGGGAGGTGTTTCGCTCTCCATCATCTCCGGAAGAAGATCCCCCGAAGACAAACTCTGTCGAGAAGGGCTACGATCCGAACTGCAAGATATATGCCGCGGTTATTATCTTCAAAAGTGATGTAGGATATTTTTACTAGTAAGTACTTTTTGTTTACTTACAGCTCGGTAGGGGGCTGATCCCCTTGCAAACACTATGCGGCAAGAGTACACTCCGAGGCAGGACCCTCTAGCGAAGATTTCTTCCCCCGTTTGGAAACCTTTGTTTCTGGGTCTTCAGAGGTGGCCCTCTTCCTTCCTTGGGGAGAGGGGATTTCAGATTCTTCTCCCTGGGCATCCTCCTTCGCGGAGGAGCTAATTCCCCCGGTTTGGATGAATGATGAGCGAGGCCCGCTTTCAGCCTCTTTATTCTCCCCTTTATCTTCCCCTGAGGGCGCCTGATAAGGCGCCGGCTCGAGCATTCTGGCTAGTACTGGATTTGCTGAACCTTCGGGAAGGGGGGCGGAACACCTGATCATCTTCGCCTTTGTTACCCAGTCCTGGTCAAGGAGCGACTTTTCAGAATAATGTTATGATAAATAAAAAAGACAGCATGTTCGGCCACGGGATTACTTACTTGGGTATCTGGGTGATTACAGCTCAGACCCGCATCCTCGGTGGTGTCCGGACACTTTATTTGTGGTCCGAAGAACAATTTGTACATCTCTTCGAGCGTCATGCCGAGGAAGTGCTGGATAGTTCGCGGTCCTTCTGGGTTGAATTCCCACATACGGAGGGGTCGGCGTTTGCAAGGCGGGACTCGACGAACTAGCATGACTTGCATTACCGTGACCAGGCTGACTTCTCTCTCGAGGAGATCTCGGATGCGGCTCTACAATATCGGCACATCATTTACTGGCCCCCAGTTCATCCCCTTGTTGATCCATGATGTCAGTTGTGATGGGGGGCCCGAGCGAAAGGCAGGGGCGGCTACCCACTTGGCACTTCGGGGAGCTGTGATGTAAAACCACTCTCGTTGCCATAAACCGAACACCTCTGGGAAGGAACCCTCTGGCCATGGAACATCAACACTTTTGCTTATCACGGCACCTCCGCACTCTGCGTGTCGCCCCTCGATCATCTTCGGCTTCACATTGAAAGTCTTAAGCCACAGGCCGAAGTGCGGGGTAATGCGGAGGAAGGCCTCACACACGACGATGAACGACGAGATGTGAAGGAGGGAATCCGGGGTCAGGTCATGGAAATCCTGCCCGTAATAGAACATGAGCCCCCTAACAAAGGGATCCAGAGCGAGGCCTAGCCCTTGGAGGAAGTGAGAGATGAATACAACGCTCTCGCCGGGTTTTGGAGTGGGAATGACCTGCCCTCGAGCAGGCAGCCTGTGCGAGATTTCAAGGGTCAAATACCTGGCCTCTCTCAGCTTCTTGATGTCTTCTCTGTGACAGAGGAAGGCATCCATCGACCTTGGAGGTTGGATCTGGACATGGTTGAAGGTCCGAAGCGCCTGACCTGAGCGTTGTGTGTTGGAACTCGAGGCGGGGGAAGGTTTTTGATTGAGCATGATAGGGAAAAAGTACAAGCCTTGGCCTCTTTATAAAGGGGGTCAATATTAAGCGTCCTCCTCGTGGCTGTTTGGGACTTGCCTAAAATCGAGGAGTCATACCAATGGGCACGATTGGGTTACCCATGTCTATATTGATGAGAATCCCGTAATAAGGGGGACACGATCTCTGCTTCGACAAGACGTGTCACGAAAACCGCCACGCAATATGTGCAGTGCTGGTTGAGAAAAACGGTTCGAATAAAGACCGGGCCATGGCATAATGTCATGTTGCTAAACGTGTTAGCAGATTAGATTTGTGGAAATATTATTCTCTCTACGGTGGTGTGTGGAACTTATTTTGCAGATCCGGACACTATTCTTGTGTTCGAAATCTTCTATGGAGTATTCGGAAGAAGAACCCGCCTTGCAATGCCGAAGACAAACCTGCGCGCCGGACTCACCCTCATTGAAGCCTGGTTCAGGGGCTACTGAGGGAGTCCTGGATTAGGGGGTCTCCGGACAGCCGGACTCTTGGACTATGAAGATACAAGATTGAAGACTTCGTCCCGTGTCTGGATGGGACTTTCCTTGGCATGGAAGGCAAGCTTGGCAATACTGATATGTAGATCTCCTCCCTTGTAACCGACTCTATGTAACCCTAGCCCCCTCCGGTGTCTATATAAACCGGAAGGTTTAGTCCGCAGGACAACAACAATCATACCATAGGCTAGCTTCTAGGGTTTAGCCTCTACGATCTCGTGGTAGATCAACTCTTGTAATACTCATATCATCAATATCAATCAAGCAGGACGTAGGGTATTACCTCCATCAAGAGGGCCCGAACCTGGGTAAACATCGTGTCCCCTGCCTCTTGTTACCATCCGCCTTAGACGCACAGTTCGGGACCCCCTACCCGAGATCCGCCGGTTTTGACACCGAGAACCCCACTGCCCCGGGAGGGTAGGACAAACGATGTCATGAAAGTTCTTTTCCATAAGCACGTATGCCTATATTCAAAATACATGCCTACATTACATTAATGAACTGGAGCTAGTTCTGTGTCACCCTATGTTATAACTGTTGCATGAGGAATCGCATCCAACATAATTATCCATCACTGATCCATTGCCTACGAGCTTTTCACATATTGATCTTTGCTTAGTTACTTTTACGTTGCCACTGTTACAATCACTACAAAACCAATACTGTTACTTTTGCCACTGTTACCGTTACTTCCATATTACTTTGCTACTAAATACTTTGCTGCAGATATTAAGTATTTCAGGTGCGGTTGAATTGAGAACTCAACTGTTAATACTTGAAAATATTCTTTGGCTCCCCTTGTGTCGAATCAATAAATTTGGGTTGAATACTCTACCCTCGAAAACTGTTGCGATCCCCTGTACTTGTGGGTTATCAAGACTATTTTCTGGCGCCGTTGTCGGGGAGCATAGCTCTATTCTTTGAGTCACTTGGGATTTATATCTGTTGATCACTATTAGGAACTTGAAAAATGAAAGTACCAAGATTTTTCCCTCAACTATGAGGGAAGGTAAGGAACTACCATCTAGCGCTGCACTTCATTCACCTTCTGTTTTGAGTAAACTTGCAACACCTACACCTGATATTTATTCTGATATGTCGCATGTTATGGATGATGCCACTTCTGCTTTGCATGATACTTACGTGAAACTACTTCTATGCTTGATAATACTATGCCATTAGGTGAATTTCTTGATGAACAACTTGCTAGGGCTAGAGAGAATGAAATAATTGAAACTGATAATATTGATGAAAGTGATGATGAAGATTCCCCCCTAGATATGAATTGCCTGTTGTGCCCGAGGGTTATGTTATGGATGAAGAAACTGCTAGAGACTTTTTAGCATGCAATGATAGATATGATCTTAAGAAACTATTAGCTAAGCTGAAAGAAAAGTCTTTCAATGCTAGAATAAAATATGACCATGCTTTTGCTACTTCACCTATCTGTATTTCCGATAAGGATTATGATTTCTCTATCGATCCTGAGTTAATTACTTTGGTTGAATTTGATCCTTTTTATGGCTATGAATCTGAAACTGTTGCGGCACATCTTACTAAATTAAATGATATATGTCACACCCTAGCTAGTTCAAGCATTAGAGTGTGCATCATGTTTAAATTCCTTTTAAATTTGAAATGGGGATGACAGAACCCCCAGCACCCCCCTGGAACAACTAGGGTTTACTAAAAACTTTTTCAATGAACCTGAAATGCCCTTCTAAAAAGCCCACCCTTTTTGTTTTGGGTTAAAACCTTTGACAAAAATGGTGCACATTTTTCTAGGACATCTAAGGTCATTGGATTAATCCTTATGGTATTTCCATTTGGGCATTTAAATGCTATAAAATATTTTAAATGCTCAAATAATCACAAACTAAAATGTTTGCTGTTGGATATATTCTAAGAAGTAGCCATGATTAATTTTATGATTTATGGAAATGCCCTGGCATTTTTAATAAAGCCCTGAAGCTACAGAAATAAGAGTATAAATAAGAAAAACGGAAGAAAAAAGAGAGAGAAACTTACCTGGCGCAACCCAGCTAACTCACCAGCCGGCCCACCTAGCGGCCCAGCACTGTGCTGGCCCGTGCCAGCCAGCTGCTTCTTCCCCGTCAGGCAGGCAGGGAGGTGACGCCGGCGTGCCCGAGCTCGCCACGGCGTCACCTGCTTGCTGCCCGCACCCGGGACGCCTGGACGCCTCCACATCGCACCCGAAGCCCCTGGACACGCAATTTTCCTCCCTGTCTCTCTTCCTTTGCCCTTCCCCACCATGGCCGACGCCCCTGTCGCCGCACCGTCGTCGTAGCTGTGCCCTTCGTCGTCCACGCGCCGCGTCACCATGTCCACGAGCTCCGCCGTCATCGATTACATCGAGTGGGTCGAGCCCCGAGCGCTCGCTCGCCTCGGAGACGCTGCACCGAGCTCGCCCTCAACTCCGGCCACCGAAGATCCCTTTCGCCGCCCCCGCCGCATCAGCTCATCCCCGACCTTTCCGACTGCCTCGACGAGACCCCCATGAGCTCAGCCACCTCCCCACACTCTCCGTTCTCTCTCTCGAGCCCCGTAGCGACTGCATGTAGATCACCCGCACGTACCACCGCGGAGCTCGTCGCCGACGAGGCTCCGGCCACCCAATGGCCACGCCACCCTGTCCACTAGTCCTACCGCACCTCCAGAAGCTCAACGCACCAAACCTCAGGCCTCCCCGTGCCCCCTAGCGACTAGTTCATCCTCACCCGAGCTCCGGCCGCCGCCAAACTCGTCGCCGGCGACGTTTCCAGCCACCCCAGCTCCACCCACTGCCACCACTCAACGCGGCTTCCTCCCTGCATCACGTAGATAGTCTCCGCCGTCCTTTTGGTCGCCGGCGTGCAAATCCCGCGCTGCTCCGCCGTGTCTGGCCTTGCCGGCGGCTAGACGCCGACGAGTTGACCCTGTTTGACCCTGTGTGGGCCCAGGTTGACCCCCCTGAGTCTATGACAGGTGGGGCCGGTCTGCTAATTAGTTTTAACTAATTTTAATTAGTTTAGTCACTGACATGTGGGCCCAGGCCCCACTGACAGCTAATTAGTGTTAATTTAATTCTGTTAATTAGCTGAGTCACTGACAGACAGGGCCCACCAGTCAGGTTTGACCTTGTCGACCCAGTTGACCCGCTGAGGTCACACCTATGTCATGCTGACGCATTAATTCAATTACTAGATTTTCTTTAATAGGAATTCCAAAAAATAGCCAAAACTTTTAAAAATCATAGAAAATCAACCATAGCTCCAAATGCAAAGATTTATATATGAAAAATCATCAGAAAAATTCAATTATCCATCTGTAATGGTTTCATGCATGACAAAACAAGTTAACCTTGCTGTTTGAGCAGAATAAGATAATGCACTAATAAGGCCATGTTAAATGAGCTAACATTTGAATCTTTGATTCAAATGAGTTCATTCCATCCTGTTTTAGGTTGCATTAGGCCAAGACACATTCATCTTGCCATGTCATAGCATGCATCATACTGTTGCATATTGTCATGTGTTGATTATGTTCGGTGTGTCTTTCGTGGTAGGTTCTGCCTCCGAGGATAACCCCGAGTATCCGTCTGAAGGGCAGTACCCTACTACCACTACAACAGGCAAGCAACCCATTGATCATTCCGATACAAACCCATGTTCTTGCTTCTGCTCTTGTTTACTGCATTAAGACAACACGATTCAAACTGCTGTGTGCTACGGTAGTTGAACCCTTATCCTCTGCATGACCTGTCATTGCCACAGTAACTAGATGAAACCCACTAGCATGTAGGAGTTGATTGAGCCATGTATGTGATTCCTACCTTGCTATGCCTGCTATGCTTAGAGTTGTGTCAGGTCTGGTTCATCTGGGTGATGGGCTAGAGTGAAATGAATATGTCGGTAATGTGAGGGATGTGTTGAACATGTTTTGGTAAAGGTATCGATGAGAGGCCATGTAGGAGTACATGGTGGGTTGTTTCATTGAGACCGTCCATAAGAACTGAGATCTGTATGTGTGATTTAAGATGCAGTTACTACCGTACATTGGGCCCGAAACCAATGGACCCTCTCGGCTTCTTAATCACCCTAGTACTCTGTCCAGGAGTTGCAAATAGTTTCTGGTGTTTGTAGGTTATGTGTTGGCGGCCGTGCGTAGCGCTGACCCTAGGAGTGGGCTATGTTGCGGTAGATACTCCGTGGGACGGTGTACCGAGTCACCCGTTTGGTGTCTCGGGAACCCTGTTCACATCGTTTGGGCCGTATGTGGAAACCTCGGCCGGACTCCCTGCGGATGGAACCTGGATAGGCGATACACCTGGACTAGAGACTTGAGTGTTTGGTTAGGCCGTGGCCGACACCCTCGTTGTGCTTCTGCTTGAAGGTTGCCGAGTACATGTCGTGTAAACGGCGGTAAGTGGTGAAAGCATTTATTACGAGGTACACCCCTGCAGGGTATAAACTATTTGAATAGCTGCGTCCGCGGTAAAGGACTACTTGGTTGCCTATACGGTTCATAGACAAGTTAATGGTTACTACTAAAAGACTCAAGATAAGTGTGAGTACCGAGGATGGCCCTCTCGTAGGATGACGAGGGAGGATCCCCGGTGGAGTATTGTGTTGGTGAGTAGTGGACTCGTGTGCGAAAACTATTTTACTAGTGGAGTTCCGTAGGATAGCATAGCCAAGAGTCAAAGCTGGCTTGCTGCAATAAGCCCACCACCTTCTTGAGAATGAGCATGTATAGTAGGTTCTGTTGTAAGACTTGCTGAGTACCTTTGTACTCATGTTTGCTTAATTACTGTTTTCAGAGGACAACACCGCCCCCTCCGATGGGTTCTACGTAGACCTTGATGTCGACGTGTGACTAGCCACCTAGGTGGTGATCCTGGCCATGGAGGGCCCTATGAAGATAGACAGGCTTCGGAAGCCTTCTTGCTTTCTAGTGTCTGTACTCAGACTATTTACTTCCGCTTGTGCTTGTATGATTGTATGACTTGAGTGTTGGGTCGTGTGACCCCTACCTGTATGAACATGTTATGTATGGCTCTCGGGAGCCTTTAAATAAAGTACTTGAGTTGTAGAGTTTTGTTTTGATGCCATGTTGTATGTACTCATATCGGGCATATTGTGTGTATGATTGAAATGCTTGGTATGGGTGGGATCCGACAATCTAGTTGTTTATCGTTGGCAGCCTTTCTTATGGGCAAATGTAGTCTAGTGTTCCTCGAGCCATAGTAGTCCGCTACAGCCCGGTTCACCAGAGTCCTGCTAGCCCAGCACTACTGCTCAGGACACTTGACTGGCCGGCATGTGTTTCACTTCGTTCCTATGTCTGTCCCTTCAGGGAAATGTCACGCGGTGACATCCGAAGTCCTGCCTAGCCTACTACAGCCCGGGTTCCCCGGAGTCCTGTTAGCTTAGTGCTACATCCTGGAATCACTCGCTGATGACCGACATGCTCGATGTGATTCATGTATGCCTGTCTCCATAGGTCTGTGCCGCTTTGGGTTCACGACTAGCCATGTCGGCCCGGGTTCTCTGTCATATGGACGCTAGCGACACTATCATATACGTGAGCCAAGAGGCGCAAACGGTCCCAGGCCATGGTAAGGCGACACCCATGGGATTCCATGCGTGAGGCCACAATGTGATATGAGGTGTTACCGGCTAGATCGATGTGACTTGGAATCGGGGTCCTGACAGCGTTGGCATCAGAGCCGGACTGCCTGTAGGTTCGTTGAGCCAAACTGGTCGATGTCAAGTCTAGAAATGCTTTAGTTATATGTAGGGGAATTGATTGTGGGAGGGAACGTAAGGTTCTTTTAGTCCTTTACCTTATGCCCTCTGATCTGAGTCATTCTCTTCTCATTCAACGTGGGTTAAGGACTAGGCTCTCTTCTTCTATCAGGTTCACATGTTACTAATCCGTAGTAGCTTATAGGATTATTGTTACAAGCCCCCAGTTCAGTTTCTACTATTTTTAGTATGTTGCTACTTGAATCAGAACCTTGATATGATGTTGTTGAGTGGTATTGCAAACTGTTGTGGATGTCTCAAATCTTTTTCTGAGCATTTACAGCTGTTATGCTGTCCAATTTTCCCTAGAAATTCTAATGTCTTTGCATTGTGGTTGTGCTTTCAGATGGCCAACAGTGCTCAAAACCAAGTAGTTCGCCTGACCCGGTGGCTCGACGTGCCCGGTCATACTGCTATGTTAGTCTGGGTAATGATCGAGACGGGTTACCGTTGGTATCCCGAATACACCATCGAAGAGCAATTCCGAGACTTTAATCAAAGCCAATATTTCTGCATCGTCAGGATATTTCCTTCTTATCCTGGATCTACCGAGCCCCTTCACTGTTCCTATGGACTCGGTGTTACTGTTGAGATGGCTGTGCAGGATGCTGCCTATTCCATGATGACCATCATGCGTGTCAGGACTGGCCTGCTTCGGAACACCGACTTCCGTTACGTGTTAGCTTCACTTTCGGGAGCGCAAGGGTATCTCTAGGCTATCTATGCTGACTCCACTCAAGAGGACTCAATAACTCGTACCACTGCCGAGATGCTCGAGGATAAAGACCGAGAGAATCGGGCCTTGAGGCTGGAGCTTTTCAACACCCGTGCTGATCATTGGACCACATTGACTCGGTTTGCACCTGCGGTGCAAGCTGGATGTATGGATACAAGGGATCTATATCCTGTGAGATCTGCTCTGCCATACATGGCGGATTGGCATGATGTGGGAGGCATCACTCCACCCCGTGGTCCCTGCAGGCCACCGTTTGTTGGTCCAAGACCTCATCCTAGCCCCTTTGGTCCACAAGCTCCTCAGGACCGTCTGTTCCCGGATGATCACGTTGAACTTCCAGGCTATGGAGGTGACTTCTATGAGGACTACTACGGAGCTGTCTGAGTTAGTAGTAGTACCACTAGTATTGTAATAGTTGTATCTTCACTATCCTGCGTGACTTGTGGAATATGACTTTGTGTGTAATCAATTCCGGAGGTGTAGACAAATAATGTATAGCAGCTTGGAATGCCTCCGATGAGATGTAACGCCTTTCATCATAGTTGTACTATAGCCTGGGCTTGTACTAAACTATGTATGGTGTGTATGATCGTTGGTATATATATGGCAGTTTTATATTACCATGACATACGGATGAACATCTCTGCATTCTGTGTTATCCATTACATTCTGCACTTCCTTGCTAAGTTTGAGCCATCCTTACCTAAACTATTGTCTTGTTTTCTTCTAGGATGGTCAACACCCGCAGCAACCCTGCTGCCCCGGAGCAGGGGGAAGCCAGTGTAGCTAGGGGTGAAAATCTGCCTCACCCACCTTCTCTAGCCGAAGTGATGCTGGAGGCGGAAAGAAACAAGCGTGAGACTAACCGCTTGCTAGAGCGGATCGAGCAGAACACTGCACGCCATCAGCGAAATGACTTGGTGTCAATCAATGACTTTATCAAGTTGTACCCACCAAAGTTTAACCATTCCGTCGAGCCCCTCGACGCGGATGACTGGCTTCGCAGCATCACCCACAAGCTACGTTCTGCCAACGTAGCTGAAGCTGATAAGGTTACTTATGCTGCCTACCATCTCAAAGGCCCTGCTAGCCTCTGGTGGGAAAATTTTGAAGCTATGCGCCCGGTCGGCCAAATCACTACTTGGGCTGAATTCAGTGAGGCTTCCCGTGAGCATCACATTCCGGAAGGTCTCATAGATTGCAAGAGGGAGGAGTTTTGCAATTTCACCCAAGGAAGATTGACTGTGGATGCTTATAGTCGTGAATTTGGGAATCTGGCATGTTATGCTCCTGAAGAGGTATCCACCGACACTAAGAAGCAGGCAAGGTTCCGCAAGGGACTTAGCCCTGAGCTTTGCCGCGATCTTCGTCTGCACGAGTGCACCTCTTTTCAGAAGTTGGTCAACAAAGCCATCAGTGCTGAGTCAGGCCAGTCTGACTATGATGCTTCATGCAAGCACTCACGTGATTTCGGCTCTTCATCCGGCTCTGGGGCTCAGAAGCGCCGGGTGTGGATCCCAAGCACGGCACTGCCACCCAGGTTCATCCCAAGGCCATCCTTTGAGGCGCCTCGTCCCAACCAGCAGTTTGCTCCGCCCAAGCCTTATGGTGGCCCCGCTGCTAATGCTGCTCCACGCCCCAAGGTGGTGACATGCTTCAAGTGTGGAGAGCCGGGTCACTATAGTCGAGGGTGTCCCCAGAACAACCCCAATCAGGCTGGAAAGTCCGTTGGCCATGGTAAGCCAGCGGGAAAGACATTCTATGCCAAGCCAGTCACTACTACACATGGCCATGTCAAATATGTTTCAGTCGAGGAGGCTCATGAGGATCCTAATGTCGTCCTTGGTACGCTCCTTATTAACTGCCATCCGGCATCTGTTCTTTTCGATACTGGAGCATCTCATTCATTCATATCCGAGAACTATGCTCGATTGCATAACACGACATTCTATGACATGCCCACTTCCATGGTAATTCAAACACCGGGTTCCAAATGGCAAACTTCTAGAGTAAGCCATGGGAACGAAATTCTTGTCGATAGACTTGTCTTCCTTGCATCCTTAATAGCTCTCAAGTCCTCGGACATAAACATCATCTTGGGTATGGACTGGATGTCAGCTCATTATGCTAAGATTGATTGTGCCACTAGAACCGTTCAACTTACTCATTCATCGGGCAAGATAGTCAATGTCTTAACTCGAGTGGCCAAGCGCCAGCTTTACTCCCTAAATGCCAACCCCCTTCCAGACCTTGAGGATGTTCCGGTAGTCCGGGACTTCCCGGATGTCTTTCCCGAGGAACTGCCAGGTGTTCCACCTGACAGGGATGTCAAGTTCGTGATAGACCTTGTTCCAGGAACCGTTCCAATTTCTAGAAGACCCTACAAGATGGCACCCTTAGAATTAGCCGAGCTTAAGAACCAAATTGATGAGTCCTTGAAAAAGGGTTTCATTCATCCTAGTTCCTCTCCTTGGGCTTGCCCCGTCCTCTTTGTTAAGAAGAAGGACGGAACGGATCGAATGGTTGTAGATTACCGACCTGTCAACTTGGTCACCATCAAGAACAAGTATCCGCTTCCCAGGATCAACGATCTGTATGATCAGCTCGCTGGATTTGTCGGATTCACGGGTTCCGGCAGACCCTTAAGGTTCGAACACTAGGGTGCGCGCGGAAATCACACCCTCTACCTCCCCGTCTCACAAAGATCTAAACTACTAAAAGAACTGCACAAGGGACACAAGATTTATACTGGTTCGGGCCACCGTCGTGGTGTAATACCCTACTCTAGTGTGTGGTGGGTGGATTGCCTCTTGGGGTTGATGATGATGAATGATACAAGGAAGAACAGCCTCGCGAGGGTCTGTTCTTGGCTGGGGCGACGAACTACTGGGAGAAGTTCAGTCACCTTCTCTCTTTCTCTCTCACTTACTCTCTCTGCTTGCTAGTCGGATCCACATGCCGAACCCCTTGCTATGTGGGTGGCCGTCCCTATTTATAGGGGCCCTGGTCCTCTTCCCAAATATTGAGCCGGAAGGGAGCCAACAATGGCAGGCTAATTTGAAGGGGGGACAGCAAGTACTCTTATCTTGACTAAAGTTGGTCTTCGCCTGCGAAAGACTCTGCGGTGACGCTGTGCTGGGCTCCATGGTGACCTCCATCTCGTAGTCCGCTTGGTCCTGATCTCGTTGCACCGAAATGGCAACCTTTGCCTGATGCCTCGGTACTCCATGGCTGCGCTTGCCCCCTTTGCACCAAAGAGGAAAGAAGGACGCTGCGCGCGCTGGCGCCCGCCTGGCACCCTCGATCGTCATGGCTTGCGTCATGGGAACCTCGCAAGATACCCTGCCTTGATATCTCTGTCTCTTCGCGAGCCAGCCTGAGGAGGCTGCGCCTGAGGTTGCGCCGTGTCATCCGCCTCGTGAGGCTTGGCCCCTCGCGAGGGTCTTGAGTCTTGTTTTGATGAAGATGGGCCATGCTGGGCCTCCTTTGAGCCACGCCGCAGGCCACAGGCAGGCAAGTCTGGGGACCCCCGTTCCCAGAACGCCGACAGTAGCCCCCGGGCCCAAGGCGCGCATGGGCTTGGCCGTGCCGAGAGGCGAAAGGGCAAGGGTGAAGCGCCACGGGCCCTAACAGCCTGCGGCCTTGGGCGCCACGTGGCGGTTGATGGGACGTGGGCGGCACTGTTCTCCCCACGCCCCCTTGTTCTGCGCCTTGTCAGGCGGACTTGTGGTTGCACATAGCCGCTCCCCTTCTTGTTGCTCGAGTGTCTCCTGCTCTTCCTTCCTTCGCACGCGGGCTCCCACCTCCAATCCAATCTCAAATCTTCCCCTTCCTTCCCATCGCCATGACTCCGATGAGGAAGGAGAGAGGGGAGAAATCCATGCCTCCGTCTTGTGTGCCGCCATCGGCGGCCCCCGCCGTCGGCCAGTCGACCGTACTCAACCAAGAGTGCCTGGGCAGGGACAGCTTGGCCCTGGCCTCTGTCTTCAACGAGTGCGGGAGGACGACGGCTTGGCCTGCGCCCCACTTCTCCATCACCAGGATAGCAACCGAGGTTCCATGTTTCACCGACGCCTTGTGGGCGGGTCTGGTTCCCCCCTTCTCCGATTTCTTCAATGCCGTGCTCTCCCATTATCAGATCCACTTAATGCATCTAAGTCCTGAGTCCGTCACCCTTCTTTCGGCCTTCGCCTTCGTTTGCCTTGCTGCGCCACTTCTTCTCACTGCGTCTTGTTGACCCTTCCCAATGCTGGGCATGCATGAGCTTTGCTGCCGAGCCTGCAACCGAGGCCTCTAGGATTGACTTCAAACTCCCCCAGCCCGCGGTTGGGTTCCGCGAGCGGTGGTTGTACGTGGATGCAGGTGTACCCAGCCCCCTGCTATCGGAGCCGACCTCGCCTGCTGTGCCCAATTCGTGTTGGGGCGAGGAGACGCTCAAGAGCCCCTGGCTCGTCTTTGTCTAGAGCCGCTTCACGCTCCTGAGGAAGCTTGGCATGACAGCGCCCAAGGTGGTGAAGGAGTTTCTGTTGTGCCGCGTCGCTCCCCTGCAGCGCCACTCTCGCCGGATGTGGGCCTTCTGTGGGCGCGAGGATAACATGAGGCTCCAGGAGGAGGACCTGGCTCCGGCGGTGCTGAAGTCGACGCTCTTGACCTTAACCGGTGACCTCAACCCCGGCAACGTCCGGCAGGGAGGGGCCTTGTTGTATCTCTGCCAGAGCAGGGCCGACTTCGTGAAGCAGATGCCTGTCTTCGATGAATGGGGACTGCGCCCGGCTGGCCTCCAGGGACCTCGCGAGAACCCGATGGTGGTGACTGCCCTTCCAACCGGCCAAGGCGGCTCCTCCTCAAGTGGTGGAGCAGGGAGGCAGGAGGCGCCTGAGGCCGAGGGTGCCCCTGATGAGGTGGCAGCGTAGGGTGGCGCTCGTGAGGGGATAGCTCCTGAGGCCCGTGCCGCTGCGGCTGAAGGTGGCAAGCAGCCGCTCCCGGCGCCCGGGGCTGAGGCCTTGGAGGCCCCAGTCGCGTCTTCTGGCGAGGCAATGGAAGGCAGGCGCCCCTGACGCGGACCGCTCTGATGCTCCGTCCTCGCGGCAGGATGATCCTTGCGCTCTTCTCCTGGGCCGCTTCCGCGTGGACTTTGAGGCCCTCCGGAGGAAGAGGGAGGCCCTAGGTGATGACTTCCCTTGTCGCGCGCTGAAGCGCATGAAGTACTTCACCACTGACGAGTAAGTCCTCCTTCTCTTTGGCTCCTGATCCCCTTGCTGCTTCCGCTGATCCTTGTTCCGCAGGCCCCTCCCGACTGAGCTCGCGGAAGTCGCCGAGGTGCCGCCTCCCTTAGCTTCGTCCCCTCTACTGTCTTCAAATGCTCCGAGCAGCTCTGCCCTGGTGGTGAGGGCGTCTGAAGGGGCGGACCATCCCGAGGTGCACCGCGGCCCGTCATTCCCCGCGATTTTCCTTCATGGGCCCTCTCAGGGAATAGCCAGCCTGCCGTGGGCTTCTTGTCTGGTCGGGGACCACGACTGGTTGAGGCGCCTCCTGCGCCCCTCATCTGGAGACGGGCTGGCCCTAGGCCGGGCTTCCGGCGCGACGCGCCCGGCCATCGCGAGGGCGCCAGCCCCCAGCCCCCCGCCCGGAGGAGGAACAATGATCCGCGGCCCCCGGCGCTTGCTTGGGGAGGACGATGGTCTGGAAGATGTGCTTGAGCGCGCCCGGGAGAGCCGCGCCCGCCGCCAAGGGTTCCTTCGAAGAGCGGCCGACGCGGTGAACTTGCTTGGAGAGGAGCTCGCTGACTAAGACGTGTGCCTGGAGGCCGAGGGCATGCGCCTGGCTGCAGGGAGGCGCGAGCTGGAGGCCGCCATCGCCCTCGCGCGCCGTCAGCGGGATCTTGATGACGAAGAGGCGAAGGCGTCGCTGGAGGCCTCTCGAGTGACCCGATCTCAGGCCACCGAGGAGGCCCGGAGAGCTGACCAATGGCGAGCGGCAGCGGAGGAGCGGGCTCGCGAGCTCCTGGCCCGGTGCCACTCACTGGAGGAGCAAGCGGAGCTGCGTGAGCTGGCCCTTGCGTCGATGCGGGTGGCCTCCGGCGACCCAGCTGAGCTCCAGAGGCGCGAAGAAGCGTTGATGCTGGAAGTCGATGAATGCACTCGCGAGTACGAGTGGCTAGAGACGAGGGAGCGCCTAGTGACGCAGGCGGAAGACGATGTCTCTGCGCAGGAAGCGCGTGTCCTGGAGGAGGTTTGTCGTCGGGTGGCGACGGCGCGCCAAGGCCTCGAGCGAGAGTTCGAGGGGAAGCTGGGGATGATCCGGGTCGAAGCCGAGGGCAGAACCGCAGCCCTGAGGGCCCAACGCGGTGAGGCGACGCGGCTGGTCGACGCTTCCTGGGCCGCCCTCGAGGCAGCGCAAAAGGAGCTGGCTGCCTCCCAGGCCGAGGTGCTCCGTCTTCACCAGCGGGTGGAGGAGGTCGAGGCCGTTGAGCGCCAGAATGCCGACAAAATACGCCAGCGGCGGGTCCTGGAGCACGCGCACGGCCCCATGCTCACCACGCTCAGGGTGAGGGCCAACGCAGCCTTGGGCAACATCTGCGAGGCAGCCGTCGGCGAGCCGCACACGATTAACTATGCCGGCAACCTACAGTTCTTCACCACCGTGGTAACGCAGCTGGATGCTCGGTCGGTCAGGGCCAACAGGTTGGTGGAGGAGAGGAGCCGCGCCCTGCTCGGGCGCGCCTTTTCCCGTGTCTTCAGCCATCTCCGGAACATGGATCCCCACTTTGACTTTGATGCCGCCATCGCCCCAGTTCCCCAGGCCGTCCGAGGCGACCTGGCGGATTGGGTGGAGAACAACGTGGATGCTCTCGTCCGAGCCTTCACTTCGGATGACGACGACGTGGTCGTGGCTGCCGACGAAGGCGGCGTGGTGGATGGCCCCGACACCGCTGGTGGTGGCGCAGACGACGAGGGCGGATTTAGTGATGCCAGCGACAGCTCGGGGGGCGCCCCTGAGGATGCGTTGGGGGATTTGTCAGACTGACCATGTACTTCTCCTGTCTTTTACCTTGCATGAATAGAACTCAGGTGTTTGGCCTGACGGTCGTGAGAGCATTTTGGGAGGGCAAGCACCTCATATAAAAACTTGTGTCCAGCGTATCAGTAGTAGTCAAATTGTGCGCGTGCCTGACGGTGGGCTGGTTTACCTTTGCCCCATGCTGGCCCCGAGGCGGCCTGCAGGAGGGCGCGACGCCTTGGGTGCTTTCTAGTTGGGTCCTCAGGATGTGAGATCGTTGCTGGTGAAAAGCTTCATGGGCGTTGGCCTTCTTCACGGGCTCTGGGCCATCTCCTGAGCGTAATGACTTCACAGACATTCGCCTTCTTCACAGGCTCTGGGCCTTTTCTAGAACGCGAGGGCTTCACAGGCACTCGCCTTGCTTCACAGGCTCTGGGCCTTTTCCAGAACGCGAGGGCTTCACAGGCACTCGCCTTGCTTCACAGGCTCTGGGCCTTTTCCAGAACGCGAGGGCTTCACAGGCACTCGCCTTGCTTCACAGGCTCTGGGCCTTTTCCTTAGCGCGATAGCTTCACAGCCACTCGCCTTGCTTCATAGGCTCTGGGCCTTTCTAAACAGGACAACCTCCGCAGGCACCCGAAAAATCCTCCCGAGGGGGAGCAACAGCGGCAGTCTGGGTTGCGCACAAGCCAGGCCTGATCCGACTCGCGAGGGGCTCGCGAGGGGAGGCAGCTGTGACGAAGCGGTAACCAGAACGCGAGAAATGGCTCGAGCGAGAAAAAGCACCCCTTCCCCGAACACACGCAAATCTCAAATTCGAATCCAACTTAAATCCAGCGGGGGAAAGCGACAGCCAAAGGGAAAGGCAACAAAAAGCAGACAAAAAGCTGCGTTCGACACCTAATCTAGTCTTGGACATCTTCTCACCAGCGCGGAGCTAAGTGCTGTCCACTGGGCGTGGGAGGGAGCCCCAGGGCCTGAGGCCAGCACCCCTGAGACTCCGGGGCATGTACAACCCCACTCATTATTACATGAGAGTGTCACGGGGCTGCGAGCTTCACAGGCACTGGGCCTTGCTTCATATTGCCAGACGAGGGCCCCGCCTTGCGCCACACTCTAGTGCCATCAACAACGACCGGAACCCAGGACGCCGCCCGATGGGGTAGAGCGGTCGCCAGCGGTTCCAACGACGACCATGGGTCCTCTGCCAGGGGCAGGCCCTGAGGCACCTCCCCAGCAGAGGGCCTACCTCCTGAGAATGCCTTGCTCCGAGCGCCGCGGTGGTGATGTAGGATCTCGACCCCTCTCCCGCAGTCCCCTGCGCCCTCCTTCCGAGGGGTAGGAGACTGTGGGAGCGGGGCAGCTGCTTGCCGCAGTGACCTGCACCTCCTGCGATCCATGGTTAGCATATACCTGCACCTGAAGAGTTAGCGGTGCCCGATAGTCGTTGCCTCCAGCGTGGCCAGCGGGTTCGTTCATGGGCTCCTGGAAGGGCTCAGCTCCTACTTCCTCGTCCCCCTAGCTTGGGCCGAGGAGCGAGCCTTGCCTGCTCTCGCGAGGGTGTCCTTGGTCCAGCATGAGGGGCACGTATTCCTCCGTCGCCGTTATCCCGAATGAAACGCCATGATGCCCCGCACGCCACACGGTCCCACCTGCCGTGCCTACTGCGGGGTGGCAGCGCGGCAGCCCTCCGGGGCCGCGGGTCGCGTCAAGTCCTTCTTCTTCGCAGGCCGGGGGCGGAGGCAGCACCGCCGCCGGTCCGGTACTGACAGCTTCGCTGGCGTTGGTGTAGCCTTGGAGTCCGCGGGCGCGCGCGGAGCCCCCGCGTGGGCCGCCCTGGGCTTGAGACGGGAGCTGGGCGGAGAAGGGGTGAGCCCCCGAGGCGGCGAAGCCCAGGAGCTCCGCCACCCGCTCCAGCAGCACGTCGTGGCCGCCCTCCAGCAGTCTGCACTGCAGCAGCTCCCGGGCCACCGTTAGCACGGCCCTTGAATTCGCCTGCTCCCGGCGGGTGTACGGCGTCGTGGTTGCGGCGTGATTGGAGGCCCTTGCCGCCGACCGCGCTTGCCACGGTGTGAGGGTTGCGGAAGCCTGTCCGCGTCGCCCGCGGCCCGCGGCGCCCTGCGGGCCGCGAGCTACCTGGGGCGCGGGGCCGCCCGAGGCGGGCGGCTCCGCGCAGGTGGGCCACGCCGCCCATGGACCTTGGTTGCCTAGCTGGTCATCGGACATGGTGATGACGATGCGACGGGAGGCGGAGCGGAGTGGTGGAAGACAGATTCCGGTGCACCCCTACCTGGCGCGCCAAATGTCGGATTCACGGGTTCCGGCAGACCCTTAAGATTCGAACACTGGGGTGCGCGCGGAAATCACACCCTCTACCTCCCCGTCTCACAAAGATCTAAACTACTAAAAGAACTGCACAAGGGACACAAGATTTATACTGGTTCGGGCCACTGTCGTGGTGTAATACCATACTCCAGGGTGTGGTGGGTGGATTGCCTCTTGGGGCTGATGATGATGAACGATACAAGGAAGAACAGCCTCGCGAGGGTCTGTTCTTGGCTGGGGCGACGAACTACTGGGAGAAGTTCAGTCACCTTCTCTCTCTCTCTCACTTACTCTCTCTGCTTGCTAGTCGGATCCACATGCCGAACCCCTTGCTACGTGGGTGGCCGTCCCTATTTATAGGGGCCCTGGTCCTCTTCCCAAATATTGAGCGGGAAGGGAGCCAACAATGGCAGGCTAATTTGAAGGGGGACAACAAGTACTCTTATCCTGACTAAAGTTGGTCTTCGCCTGCGAAAGACTCTGCAGTGACGCCGTGCTGGGCTCCATGGTGACCTCCGTCTCGTAGTCCGCTTGGTCCTGGTCTCGTTGCACCGAAATGGCAACCTTTGCCTGATGCCTCGGTACTCCGCGGCTGCGCTTGCCCCCTTTGCACCAAAGAGGAAAGAAGGACGCTGCGTGCGCTGGCGCCCGCCTGGCACCCGCGATCGTCATGGCTTGCGTCATGGGAACCTCGCGAGATACCCTGCCTTGATATCTCCGTCTCCTCGCGAGCCAGCCTAAGGAGGCACCGTGTCGTCCGCCTCGTGAGGCTTGGCCCCTCGCGAGGGTCTTGAGTCTTGTGTTGATGAAGATGGGCCATGCTGGGCCTCCTTTGAGCCACGCCGCAGGCCGTAGACAGGCAAGTCTGGGGACCCCCATTCCCAGAACACCGACAGGATCCTTAGTCTTTTCCAAGATGGATTTGAGGTTGGGCTACCATCAAATCAAAATCAGAAAAGGGGACATTCCCAAAATGGCTTTTCTTACTCGTTATGGCCAATACGAGTACACCGTTATGTCCTTCGGTTTAACCAATGCCCCAGCTACCTTCTCTCAGTTAATGAACTCGGTCTTCATGGAGTATTTGGATAAATTCGTTGTAGTATACCTCGATGACATACTCATCTACTCCAAGAATGAAGAGGAACATGCCGAACATCTAAGGCTGGTATTGATGAAACTTCGAGAGCATCGCCTTTATGCCAAATTCTCCAAGTGTGAATTTTGGTTGCCAGAAGTGACCTATCTAGGCCATGTAATCTCTGGTGAAGGTATTGCTGTCAATCCCGAGCAAGTTCAAGCTGTTCTTGATTGGACTCCACCTGAGACGGTCAAGCAAGTTCGGAGCTTCCTTGGCTTAGCGAGCTATTGCCGCCGCTTCGTCGAGAATTTCTCCAAGGTTGCTAAACCTCTAACTGAACTCCTCAAGAAAGATAAAAGGTTCGAGTGGACCCCACAGTGCGAGTTTAGCTTTCAGGAACTGAAAAGATGCCTGACATCTGCTCCCGTACTGGTACCACCAGATTTCTCCAAGGACTTTGTTATCTATTGCGATGCCTCGCGACAAGGACTAGGTTGCATACTCATGCAGGATCGCCAGGTAATTGCCTATGCTTCACGGCAATTACACCCACCTGAGGAAAACTATCCCACACAAGATCTAGAGCTTGTAGCTATAGTCCATGCACTCAAAACTTGGCGACATTACCTCCTTGGTAATCGTTGCGACATCTTCACCGATCACCAAAGTTTGAAATATATCTTCACCCAACCGGATTTGAATCTGAGGCAACGACGTTGGGTCGAGTTGATCTCGGATTACGACTTAGGAATAACTTACACCCCGGGCAAGGCCAATGTCATGGCTGATGCGCTAAGTCGTAAATCTTATTGTAACAACCTGATGTTACACCAAAGTCAACCACTTCTCCACAAGGAATTTCGTAAGCTCAATCTTCATATTGTTCCTCGAGGATTCCTATCCACACTGGTGGCGAAACCTACCCTTACGGATTAGATCATCAAGGCACAGAAGGTAGATCCATGAATCTCCCGTATTAAGAGAAGCATTACGAAAGGAGTCGCAAATTGTTTCTCCGTTGATGATCAAGGTGTCGTATACTTTGGAAACCGCTTAGTGGTTCCAAAGGCACAAAACCTAAGGCGGTTGATCCTTAAGGAAGCTCATGAATCCCCTCTCACCATTCATCCCGGTAGTACTAAAATGTATCAAGACCTGCGCCAGAGGTTTTGGTGGACTAGGATGAAGAGATAAATCGCTCAATACATTGCTAATTGCGACATTTGTTGTCATGTCAAAGCAGAGCATCAACGGCCTGCTGGCACCCTTCAACCTTTGGCTATTCTTGAGTGGAAATGGGATAAGATCAGTATGGATTTCATCACTGGGTTTCCCAGGACCAAGAGAGGGAATAATGCTATCTTCGTCGTGATCGACCGTCTTTCCAAAGTAGCCCACTTTCTACCTGTTCGTGAGAGTATCACCGCTAGCCAGCTAGCCGACTTATACATCTCCTGAATAGTGTCTCTTCATGGTGTTCCATTGGAAATTAACTCAGACCGTGGGAGTCTCTTCACCTCTCGATTTTGGGAAAGTTTCCAAAATGCTATGGGAACTCGTCTCTCTTTTAGCACGGCCTTCCATCCTCAATCAAGTGGTCAAGTAGAGCGAGTCAATCAAATTCTGGAAGATATGCTCCAAGCTTCTGTCATCTCGTTCAGAATGGGCTGGGAGAATTTCCTTCCATTCGCGGAGTTTGCTTATAACAATAGTTATCAAGCTAGTTTGGGCAAGGCTCCTTTCGAAGTTCTCTATGGACGAAAATGTCAAACGCCTCTTAACTGGTCAGAAACCGGGGAAAGACAACTCTTTGGCCCGGATATGATTCAGGAAGCAGAAGAGCAGGTTCGCGTTATTCGTGAGAAATTGAAAACAGCCCAATCTCGTTAAAAGAGCCAATATGATCGTAAACATAAGCTCATGACTTTTGAAGTCGGCGAGAAGGCTTACCTTCGGGTTACTCCGTTAAAGGGAACCCATCGTTTCGGTATCAAAGGCAAATTGGCTCCTCACTACATCAGACCCTTTTGCATTCTTGCCAAATGAGGAGAAGTTGCCTACCAATTGGAACTACCTTCACATCTTTCTAGAGTTCAGGATGTCTTCCACGTTTCTCAACTCAGGCGTTGCTTCGCGGATCCTATCCATGGAGTGGACCACGAAACGCTTGATCTACAAGATAACCTCTCATATCGGGAATATCCCGTTCGTATCTTTGATCAAGCCGAGCGTACCACTCGACGTCATAATATCTAGTTTCTCAAGGTTCAAAGGTCACACCATTCCGAGAAAGAAGCCACTTGGGAAAGGGAGGATCGCCTTCGACTCGAGTACCCCACCTTCTTTCCGGAGGATCCTAAATCTCGGGATGAGATTCTTTTGAGTGGGGGTGAGTTGTCACACCCTAGCTAGTTCAAGCATTAGATTGTGCATCATGTTTAAATTCCTTTTAAATTTGAAATGGGGTTGACAGAACCCCCAGCACCCCCCTGGAACAACTCGGGTTTACTAAAAACTTTTTCAATGAACCCGAAATGCCCTTCTAAAAAGCCCACCCTTTTTGTTTTGGGTTAAAACCTTTGACAAAAATGGTGCACATTTTTCTAGGACATCTAAGGTCATTGGATTAATCCTTATGGTATTTGCATTTGGGCATTTAAATGCTATAAAATATTTTAAATGCTCAAATAATCATAAACTAAAATGTTTGCTATTGGATATATTCTAAGCAGTAGCCATGATTAATTTCATGATTTATGGAAATGCCCTGGCATTTTTAATAAAGCCCTGAAGCTACAAAAATAATAGTATAAATAAGAAAAACAGAAGAAAAGAGAGAGAGATAGAGAGAGAGAGAGCGAGAGAGAGAGAGAGAGAGAGAGAAACTTACCTGGCACGGCCCAGCTAACTCACCAGCCGGCCCACCTGGCGGCCCAGCACTGTGCTGGCCCGTGCCAGCCAGCTGCTTCTTCCCCGCCAGGCAGGCAGGGAGGTGACGCCTGCGTGCCTGAGCTCGCCACGGCGTCACCTGCTTGCCGCCCGCGCCCTGGACGCCTGGACGCCTCCATGTCGCACCCCGAAGCCCCTGGACACGCCACTCTCCTCCCTGTCTCTCTTCCTTCGCTGTTCCCCACCATGGCCGACGCCCCTGTCACCGCACCATCATCGTAGCCGTGCCCTCCGTCGTCCTCGTGCCGCGTCACCGTGCCCACGAGCTCCGCCGTCGTCGATTACATCGAGTGGGTCGAGCCCCGAGCGCTCGCTCGCCCCAGAGATGCTGCACCGAGCTCGCCCTCAACTCCGGCCACCGGAGATCCCTTTCGCTGCCCCCGCCGCATCAGCTCATCCCCGACCTCTCCGACTGCCTCGACGAGACCCCCGTGAGCTCAGCCACCTCCCCACCCTCTCCGTTCTCTCTCTCGAGCCCCATAGTGACTGCATGTAGATCACCCGCACGCACCGCCGTGGAGCTCGTCGCCGACGAGGCTCCGGCCACCCAATGGCCACGCCACCCTGTCCACTAGTCCTACCGCACCTCCAGGAGCTCAACGCACCAAACCTCGGGCCTCCCCGTGCCCCCTAGCGACCAGTTCATCCTCACCCGAGCTCCGGCCGCAGCCAAACTCGTCGCCGGCGACGTTTCCAGCCACCCCAGCTCCACCCACTGCCACCACTCAACGCGACTTCCTCCCCGCATCACGTAGATAGTCTCCGCCGTCCTTTTGGTTGCCGGAGTGCAAATCCCGCGCTGCTCCACCGCGTCTGGCCTCGCCGGCGGCTAGACGCCGACGAGTTGACCCTGTTTGACCCTGTGTGGGCCCGGTTGACCCCTCTGAGTCTATGACAGGTGGGGCCAGTCTGCTAATTAGTTTAGGATTTGTTTTAACTAATTTTAGTTAGTTTAGTCACTAACATGTGGGCCCAGGCCCCACTGACAGCTAATTAGTGTTAATTTAATTCTGTTAATTAGCTGAGTCACTGACAGACAGGGCCCACCAGTCAGGTTTGACCTGGCCGACCCAGTTGACCCGCTGACGTCACATCTATGTCATGCTGACGCATTAATTGAATTACTGCATTGATTCTTTAATATGAAATTCCAAAAAATAGCCAAAACTTTTAAAAATCATAGAAAATCAACCATTGCTCCAAATGCAAAGATTCATATATGAAAAATCATCAAAAAAATTCAATCTATACATGTGTAATGGTTTCATGCATGACAAAACAAGTTAACCTTGCTGTTTAAGCAGAATAAGATAATGCACTAATAAGGCCATGTTAAATGAGCTAACATTTGAATCTTTGATTCAAAATGAGTTCATTCCATCCTGTTTTAGCTTGCATTAGGCCAAGACACATTCATCTTGCCATGTCATAGCATGCATCATACTGTTGCATATTGTCATGTGTTGATTATGTTTGGTGTGTCTTTCGTGGTAGGTTCTGCCTCCGAGGATAACCCCGAGTATCCGTCTGAAGGGCAGTACCCTACTACCACTACATGAAACCTACTAGCATGTGTAGGAGTTGATTGAGCCATGTATGTGATTCCTACCTTGCTATGTCTGCTATGCTTAGAGTTGTGTCAGGTCTGGTTCATCTGGGTGATGGGCTAGAGTGAAATGAATATGTCGGTAATGTGAGGGATGTGTTGAACATGTTTTGGTAAAGGTATCGATGAGAGGCCATGTAGGAGTACATGGTGGGTTGTTTCATTGAGACCGTCCATAAGAACTGAGATCTGTATGTGTGATTTAAGATGCAGTTACTACTGTACATTGGGCCCGAAACCAATGGACCCTCTTGGCTTCTTAATCACCCTAGTACTCTGTCCAGGAGTTGCAAATAGTTTCTGGTGTTTGTAGGTTATGTGTTGGTGGCCGTGCGTAGCGCTGACCCTAGGGGTGGGCTATGTTGCGGTAGATACACCATGGGACGGTGTACCGAGTCACCCGTTTGGTGTCTCGGGAACCCTGTTCACATCGTTCGGGGCTGTATGTGGAAACCTCGGCCGGACTCCCTGCGGATGGAACCTGGATAGGCGACACACCTGGACTAGAGACTTGAGTGTTTGGGTAGGCCGTGGCTGACACCCTCGTTGTGCTTCCACTTGAAGGTTGCCAAGTACATGTCGTGTAAACGGCGGTAAGTGGTGAAAGCGTGTATGACGAGGTACACCCCTGCAGGGTATAAACTATTCGAATAGCCGCGTCCGCGGTAAAGGACTACTTGGTTGCCTATACAGTTCATAGACAAGTTAATGGTTACTACTAAAAGACTCAAGATAAGTGTGAGTACCGAGGATTGCCCTCTCATAGGATGACGAGGGAGGATCCCTGGTGGAGTATTGTGTTGGTGAGTAGTGGACTCATGTGCGAAAACTATTTTACTAGTGGAGTTCCGTAGGATAGCCTAGCCAGGAGTCAAAGCTGGCTTGCTGCAATAACCCCACCACCTTCTTGAGAATGAGCATGTATAGTAGGTTCTGTTGTAAGACTTGCTGAGTACCTTTATACTCATGTTTGCTTAATTACTGTTTTCAGACGACAACACCGCCCCCTCTGATGGGTTCTACGTAGACCTTGATGTCGACGAGTGACTAGCCATCCAGGTGGTGATCCTGGCCATGGAGGGCCCTATGTAGATAGACAGGCTTCGGAAGCCTTCTTGCTTTCTAGTGTCTGTACTCAGACTATTTACTTCCGCTTGGGCTTGTATGATTGTATGACTTGAGTGTTGGGTCGTGTGACCCCTACCTGTATGAACATGTTATGTATGGCTCTCTGGAGCCTTTAAATAAAGTACTTGAGTTGTAGAGTTTTGTTGCGATGCCATGTTGTATGTACTCATATCGGGCATATTGTGTGTATGATTGAAATGCTTGGTATGGGTGGGATCCGACAATCTAGTTGTTTATCCTTGGCAGCCTTTCTTATGGGGAAATGTAGTCTAGTGTTCCTCGAGCCATAGTAGTCCGCTACAGCCCAGTACACCGGAGTCCTGCTAGCCCAGCACTACTACTCAGGACACTTGACTGGCCGGCATGTGTTTCACTTCGTTCCTATGTCTGTCCCTTCGGGGAAATGTCACGCGGTGACATCCGGAGTCCGGCCTAGCCAACTACAGCTCGGGTTCCCCGGAGTCCTGTTAGCCCAGTGCTACAGCCCGGAATCACTCGCTGATGACCGACATGCTCGATGTGATTCATGTATGCCTGTCTCCATAGGTCTGTGTCGCTTTGGGTTCACGACTAGCCATGTCGGCCCAGGTTCTCTGTCATATGGATGCTAGAGACACTATCATATACGTGAGCCAAGAGGCGCAAACGGTCCCGGGCCATGGTAAGGCGACACCCGTGGGATACCGTGCGTGAGGCCGCAATGTGATATGAGGTGTTACCGGCTAGATCGATGTGACTTGAAATCGGGGTCCTGACAATATAGCCATCCTGTTCACTAATGATGAGAAAACTCGCTATTACTTTATCCATAAGTTATTTCCGTTCTCATTAAAGGGTGATGCTAAAATATGGTTTAATTCTCTTGATCCTGGTTGTGTGCGTAGTCCCTAGGATATGATTTATAACTTCTCTGCTAAATATTTCCCCGCTCATAAGAAACAAGCTGCCTTAAGGGAAATATATAATTTTGTGCAAATTGAAGAGGAGAGTCTCCCACAAGCTTGGGGGAGGCTTCTCCAATTACTTAATGCTTTGCCTGATAATCCTCTCAAGGAAAATGAAATACTTGATATCTTTTATAATGGACTAACTGATGCTTCCAGAGACCACCTGGATAGTTGTGATGGTTGTGTTTTCAGGGAAAGAACTGTTGATCAAGCTGAATTGCTATTGAATAATATGTTGAGTAATGAAAACAATTGGACAGTTTCTGAACCAACTCCTAAGCCAACTTCGAAGAAAAGGGGTATACTATTCCTTAGCCCTGAAGATATGCAAGAGGCAAAGAAATCTATGAAAGAAAAAGGTATTAAAATTGAAGATGTTAAGAATTTACCACCTATTGAAGAAATACATGGTCTTGATAACCCGACATAGTTAGTAAAGGTAAATTATCTCTATAGATTTAATAAGGTTGAAATCCCATCTACTAAGTTTGCTAGCCAATGCTTGGATGAGTTTGATAATTTTATGGTTAAACAATAAGACTTCAATGCTTATGTTGGTAGATAATTGAAACATAATGCTTATATGATTTGAACACTTGAGTGATTATATATCTAGAGTTAAAGGTGAACTTAAACTTATTAGTAAACATGCTTCTATGGTTACCACTCAAGTAGAAAATGTGCTTAAAGCTCAGAATGATTTGCTCAATGAATTAAATAATAAGAAAAATGATAATGTTGTTAGAGTTGCGACTAGAGGGGGTAAAATGACTCAGGAACCTTTGTATCCTGAGGGCCACCCTAAGTGAATTGAGCAAGATTCTCAGAGAACTAATGTTGATGCACCTAGTTCTTCTAAGAAGAAGAAAAAGAAAAACGATATGACTTTGCATGCTTCTAGTGAACCTATTGTTGACACACCTGAGAATGCCAATGATATTTCTATTTCTGATGCTGAAATAATCTGGTAATGAACATGAACCTAGTGATAATGTTAATGATGACATTCATATTGATGCTCAACCTAGCAATGACAGAGATGCAGATAGTGAACCTGTTGTTGATGTTGATAACCCACAATCAAAGATTCAACGTAATGATAAGAGAGACTTTGTTGCTAGGAAACACGGTGAAGAAAGAGAACCATGGGTTCAGAAACCCATTGTCGGTGTCAAAACCGGCGGATCTTGGGTAGGGGGTCCCGAACTGTGCGTCTAGGCCGGATGGTAACAGGAGGCAGGGGACAGGAAGTTTTACCCAGGTTCGGGCCCTCTTGATGGAGGTAAAACCCTACGTCCTGCTTGATTAATATTGATGATATGGGTAGTACAAGAGTAGATCTACCACGAGATCAGAGAGGCTCAACCCTAGAAGCTAGCCTATGGTATGATTGTATGTTGTGATTGTTGTCCTACGGACTAAAACCCTTCGGTTTATATAGACACCGGAGAGCGTTAGGGTTACACAAGGTCGGTTACAAAGGAGGAGATATCCATATACGTATTGCCTAGCTTGCCTTCCACGCCAAGTAGAGTCCCATCTGGACACGAGACGAAGTCTTCAATCTTGTATCTTCATAGTCTAGCAGTCCGGCCAATGGAGATAGTCCGGCTGTCCGAAGACCCCCTTATCCAGGACTCCCTCAGTAGCCCCTGAACCAGGCTTCAATGATGATGAGTCCGGCGCACAGTATTGTCTTCGGCATTGCAAGGCGGGTTCGTTCTCCGAATACATCATAGAAGAATGAGTATAGTGTCCGACCCTGCAAAATAAGTTCCACGTTCCACCGTAGAGAGAATAATATTTTCGCAGATCTAATTTGCTGGCTTGTTTTGGCAGCATGACGTTATGTCATGGCCCGGTGATTATTCGAACCATTTCTTTTAACCAGCCCCGCACATAACGCAAAGCAGTTTTTCGACACATCCTGTCAAAGCAGAGATCGTGTCCCCTTATTACGGGATTCTCATCAATACGGGCGTGGGTAACCCAACCGCGCCATCAATTGCGGTGCTTGGGGGATAAGCGAGTTTTACCAGGCAAGTGGGGACGCTTAGTTTCGTCTGACCATATAAAGGGATAAGGGTCCACCTTTCTAACCACGCCTTCTTCCTCCTTTGCTCACCCGTCTTCGCACACTCGAGCTCTAGTGCCCAAGTCCGCACTTCCCACCTCGACCTTCTCCAATCATGTCCGGAGCGGGAGGCAAGTGGATCGTCTCCTCCGTCATAGAGGGAGACATCAAGAAACTGAGGAGAGTCGGATACCTGCCCGACGACATCGCGCACCGGCTCCTAGATGAGGGGTAGCTCATCCCCACTCCCAGGCCCCATGAGAGGGTAGTATTCCTCCACCACTTCCTCCGCGGACTAGGGTTTCCCCTCCATCCATTCGTCCGTGGTCTCATGTTCTACTAAGGGCTAGACTTTCATCATCTGGCCCCGAACTTCATCCTCAACATTTCGGCGTTCATCATCGTGTGTGAGGCTTTCCTCCGCATCCGGCCCCACTTCGGCCCGTGGTTAAAGACCTTCAATATCAAGCCGAAGGTGGTACGAGGCCAACAAGCAAAATGCGGCGGAGCCATGGTGGGAAAGATGCCCAACGTCATATGGATCGAAGGCTCCTTCGTGGAGACAATAAAGGGATGGAAGTCGGCGTGGTTCTACATCACCGAGCCATGCAACGCCAAATGGGTGGCAGCCCCCAAGTTTCGATCCGGATTCCCTACATGGCTCACTTCCTGGAAAGAGAAGGGCTTGTTGTGCGGTTCATCGTTGGAGCTGGACGGACTCCAGAAATGTATTCGGAGCATGGCAAGCAAGAAGCTCAAGCTTGTTAACATAGTCCAAGTTATGCTCATCCACCGGATCCTCCCGTGTCAACAACGGGATTTTACCTTATGGGAGTTTGACCCGGCCCAGCACCAGACCTTGAGCGAGCTCTTCGATACGACCACAAGGACGTCTGGAAGGTGTTGTTCAAGGGCGCCAAGGTCCCCCCTTCTCTCGTCGAGGACCGCGGACTAAGCGCAAAGCGTTTAGCGCGTTCGGTGAGTTCAATACGTCCCGTAGGACATTTATTTTCCCTAGCTTAATTATGTGTGGGCTCTAATCTCCATGCCTTTGATAGGACTAGGTGGAGATGGCGGGGCAGATTGACTGTCCAGCACATTTGCCCGAAGACACCGCGAGTGCTCTCCTGACGGAGATGCTGGCTCCGGCTCCTTACAAGGTGCCGGAGAAGACCAAGAAGGCCAAGGGAGCCCAAAAGAGTTCCCGACGCCAGGTGTCATCGGACTCATTGTCCGATAACTCTGCGGCTCACTCTTCCCCTGAAGACGAGGAAGAAGAAGAAGGAGATGCTCCCCCACCGACTGGGGGAGACAAGAAAAGGAAGGCCGCCCCAACCGGGGAAGCCAGAGGGTCCAAGAAGGGGAGGACTCTCCTTCCGGACAGTTCCACCGCTGCCGACGAGGGTGAGGACGAGTGGTTGCCCCGGGCCAAGCCCCCGGGGAGATCGTAAGTATTCGGATACCAGAGTAACTCATAGCATTCTTTTGTCGCACTACTTTCCCTAACGCCAAATATGATTGTGCAGACCATCGAGAACCAACATCGATGTATCATCGGACGGCTCCCTGGGCTCGTCGGACATGGATAGCGATCCAGTCCCGACCGCCACCTCCCCTCATCCTGCTAACGACGCTGAGGTGTTGTCTCAAGAGGCACCGGGTCGAGGGGAGACAGCCCCGGAGGCACCTCAAGGGGACCTTCCGGACTCCGGGAGCCGAGGGGATGGGGCCCCTGAGAGCTTCGAGTTCGGCCCTCAGCCGAACACCGCGCCGGACCCTCCAGCAGTTCCGGGCTCGGGCAGGCGGCCTCCTTCTAAGAGGGGCAAGACGCCTATGCCAGCGACCTCTGTCCATCCAGAGGCGCCGGACAATCTACTGGAAGCGCTTCGCAGTGCTTCCATCGACGAGGAGCACCGCACTATCATGAGTGCGGTGATCTAGAAGGTTCAGTCCGCCAAGAGCAGATTGACTGAAGCTTGTGCCAGCCTTTTAACAGTCTTCGAGGTAAGTGTTTTAAAATGTAGTAGGAATATTACTGCATAGACAGTAGCCCCTGATGCTTTGTTCGGTGTTCACAAAGAAAAGCTGAACAGAGGATCAAATAATATCGCAGGAGTCTAATATAAGTGAGTCAATATGCATGTGCAGGCGTCGCTACTGGCGTCTGCCACACTAACTGCGGAGGTCGCCATACTGAAGCAGGCCCTCAAGGGGTCCCGGAAAGAGCTCAGCCTTCCCAAGAGGCAGCTCAAGGAGAACAAGGGTAAGTAATACCCTGTCTATAGATGTATATATATATATATAAAGGACGCGATTGCAAAATGACAGCATCATTGTATGTTTGCCAGGGGCCACGACCGAGGTGGTGACCCTAAAGCAAGCGCTAGCCCAGGCCGAAGATAAAGCGGCCCAGGAGCGCACCGAGCGAGAGAAGCACGAGGCTCGGGTGAGCGAGGTGCAGCAAGAGCTCCAGGCTCTCGTGACGAAGCACGAGGCGTTGGAGCTTGACTCGAAGACGCGGGAGTCTGAGCTTGCCGCGGCCCTCGAGAGTGTAAAAAGTGCCAAGGCCGAAGCCCAAATGGCCCTCCAAGAGATCGACGCGATGAAGAAGATAGCGGCGGGTAAGGCTTTCTATATGCAAAGCAAGCATGTAAAAGTAAATTACTAATTACTTACCCGGATCCGGAGCTCTTTAGGAGCATTCGCAGATTTGCCCGGCAGTGTGTACGATGCCGCACAATTTTACCAGGCCGGGGACAGAAGCTCGACGGAGAAGCTGTTCTAGTCTCAGTATGCTGAGGCCGAACATCCGGTGCCAATGAGCGACCAGCTGAAGTAGATGGTCGAGCTACATAAGGCGGCCGATCAGGCCACGAAGAGCTTTATAGTCCGGCTGTGGCCTGGCGACGCCCTTCCGAACAGCTTCTTCGGCCTGGTGAGTCGGCTTGTGGATGCCTGCCCGCGGCTGGAGGTCGTCAAGCGATCCGTCGGCATTGAAGGTGCACGCCGGGCTTTTGCCCGCGTGAAATTGCAGTGGGTCAAGCTGGACGCCGTGAAGCTAATCAAGGATGGGCCGCCAGAGGGCAAGGAGCACCGCCACCCCGAGATGTACTACGAGGGTGTTCTGTCGGGCGCCCGTCTCATCGCGGATGAGTGTTCGAAAGATGTAATATTTGAGTAAACTTGCTCGTTTTATCATGTATTTATGAAAACTTGTTTCATATGCGCTATGCAATGCTTGTTTGAATTTAAAATATTACCTACTGTTTGGCTGTTTATCCAATCTGAGAGATGGCTAGTCCTCGGCTTCTGCCCCCATGCCACAAGTGCTGGGGTGTTCGGGATAAACCTGAGCAATCTTGTTCCCATATTTGGGTCCTTCGAGGGAGGTGCTTGTAAGTGCATCTAGTGCCCCTTAGTGATTTTGGTGTATTGAAGACTTATAGGTTAAGGGACTAATGCGTGTGTGAGTGTACACAGGTCTATAAGTCTATGAGGAGTTTGATATTTACAGGAAATGTCGACCCTTAAAAATGAATATCTTCGACTGAAGATTTTGGTATTTCTGAAGACTTTCATGAAGACTTTGAAAGTGAAGAAATTGGTGTGTCCGTGAAGACTTGATATTCATGCGAGGAATATGAAGCTTGAAGAATTCCATTTTCATAGTTTTGTTTTTCTCTTTCTTGAGTCATAGGAAACACCGTACTGTTAAAGGGGGTCGAGGAAATACTAAGGAAAAAGTTCCATGTGATGCTCAACTCAAAATCCTACACCTACCAATCCCTTCGAGTGAAGCCATTGGAAATCTCATACAGTTCAGTCAATTTCTTCAGTGACAAAGACGAAGTTCTTCTAGTCTCTGTGGAATTTGTCCTGACTGAGGAGTTAGGAATTCGCCAGTGCAGATTGCCTACACAGTGAGGAACATGATAGCCCTGAGGATTTTGCTACTCAAAATTCCGACCGTTGTTGTGCTATGCGCCAGCTGTTCCAAAATATCTATCCACCTAACGGTCATATCATTGAAGGGCATTTATGTCTTATCATGTCGGGCTGCTCCCTAGGCTATAAATAGCCGCCCCTACAACCACTAGCTGGTTGGCTACTCCGAGAGAAACTGACACTTGTCATTTGAGAGCAACCCATCCTCCGAGGACTTTGAGCGAAAATCATCAAGTGAGGAAAAACCAAAAACCCAAAACCCAAACACCTACAAACCCCAAGTGATTGAGCATCACTGAAGAGATTGATCCTGAGTGGATCCGATGCTTGTTACCTTTGAAGACTGTGCTTCTTCCAGACGGTTAGGCGTCATGGTCTAGAGCATCCAAGAGGAATTGTGGATCGCCGGGTGACCAAGTTTGTGAAGGTTTGGAAGTCACCTGAAGACTTACCATGAGTGATTGGACAAGGTCTGAGTGACCTTAGTTCAAGGAGAATACAGTGAGGACTGGGTGTCTTGGACTAAGTGTCCTTGACTGGGTGTCCGGGACTGTGTGTCCTCGAGTTTAAATACTCAGCCGCTCCAACCAGACGTACAACTGAGACAACAGTTGGAACTGGTCTACCAAATCATTGCCTTCACCGAGCTTACTGCTTCTATTTCCTCAGCTCTTCCATTTCCTCATAACTGTGCTATATGTTTGTTCATATCTGCGTTCGAAGACTTTGACTGAACACTTTCTCAATTTCCTCAGTTCAATTTCTTCAGTCTGTTTGTCTTCATCCTGTGTTATCATGTGATTACGCTTCCTGTACTCTGTGCCTGTCTTCATTTCATCATGATGACTATGCTTGTATTCTGTTGTGTTTACATTTGAGTACTTATTCCGCTGCTAGTGGTTCTTCACTAAGGAATTTCCTCACCGGCAAATTCCTCAGTGAAGAATTTCATAAAAATCGCCTATTCACCCCTCTCTAGTCGATATAACGCACTTTCAATTGGTATCAGAGCAAGGTACTCTCTTTTTCTGTGTGATTTTGGTTTAACCACCTGGAGTTTTAGTTATGTCGACTGCAGGTATGATCAAGGTCTCTGCTGGGTGTCCTACCTTCGATGGGACAGACTACCCCTACTGGAAGAATAAGATGCGAATGCATCTTGAAGCAATTGATAACGATCTCTGGTATGTTGTGGAAAATGGTGTTCCCTCAGTCACACCTTCTCTAAATGCTGCCGATGTGAAGAGATTCAAGCAACTCGACTCTCAAGCGAAGAATATCATATGTGGCCATCTGAGCAAAGGACAGTATGGCAGAGTGAGTGCTTTGGAAACAGCGAAGCTTATCTGGGACAGGTTGTCCAAAGTGAATGAAGGAGTCTCAACTCAGCGTGACTCTCGAGTTGATGTTCTTCGCAATCTCTTCAACCGCTTCAAAAGACTCGACAATGAAAATGTTCAACAAACTTTCGATCGCCTCACTGACATCTCAAATGAGCTTCAAGCACTTGTTGCCACTAACATCACCGACCATGAGGTGGTGAAGAAATTGCTGAGATCGCTTGATTCCTCATTTGACACTCTGGCATTGATGATACAAGAATGTGCTGATTACAAGTCACTTGATCCCGCTGATATTCTCGAGAGGCTAAATACTCATGAGTTCCAACTTGCTGAAAAGAGAGATCTCTATGGTTCAAGCTATGGCAGAACACGTGCACTGAAGGCCAAGGCAGTATCTGAGTCCGAAGATGAAGACTCTGGTAGCAGCCTTGGTGATCCTGAAGAACTAAGCCATGATCTGGCTCTGCTCATGAAGAAGTTCCAAAAGTTCTCAAGACGTGGTTGCCTTGGAAGATCCTCAAGGAGCAATGATTCCTCATCCAGTGACTACAAGAAGAGGCTCTGTCACAAGTGCAAGGAACCTGGACATTTCATTCAAGATTGTCCTCAGTGGGAAAAGGAATCAAAGAAGAAGAAATACAAGGATTACAGTTCTGATGATGCAAAGAAAAAGAAGAAATCCACAAAATCCTCATCATCAAAATCCTCAAAGCCTTCATATCACAAGAAGAGCAGCTCCAAGAAGGCCAGGGCATTCATTGGCAAGGAAATGGACTCTGAGGCTGAATCTGAAGAAAATGAGGAAGAGGAGTCATCTGAGGAATCCGAATCGGGAGTGGCGAGCCTAGCTCTCGCTACTGCATTCGTCAGCAAGTCTGTCTTCAACACTGAAGAAAACGACCTCACCAACAAGGCTGATGAAGGCGATGATGACTACGCTCCCACCTATTGCTTCATTGCAAAGGGTGCCAAGGTACTCAAATATACCTCCTCTGAATCAAGTGAGAATGAATCTGATGAAAACCTTAAGCCCAGCTATTCTAAACTTGCGAAGATTGCTATAAAACAACAAAGGGCTTTAGAAAAGGTTCAAAACATGCTAAATAAAAGTGATGATATGTTGGGTGAAGAAATGGATCGCATTGAAACTTTGACTGAAAATCTTCAGAGACTTCAGTCCAAGCATGACAAACTTCAAAGTCATCATAGCACTCTCTTATCGGATCATGAGAAGCTTTCTTATGAATTTCTTCAAAGAAAGCAAGACCTTGAGAAGCTAAGAGTGAGTTATGAAGATCTTCAGAAGGAGCGCGATTCATTACTTGCTCAACAAATTAGTGCATCTCAGGAAGAATTTGTTCCTCCATGCTTGAAGTGCATTGAACGTGAATCTGCTAATTCTTCACCTGAATGTTCAAATGCTGCTAATGTTTCAAATTCTTCACATGCCTCTGCTATCACTAATTCCTCATATGAGGACATTGCTAGTATCACCGACGATGCAGGGCTGAAGGAATTGTACACGACAGGCGTGTACAAAAGCCTAAAAGGGCATCAGGCTCTTTGTGATGTGCTTAAAAAGCAGATCCTCAATAGGAACCCTAGGAAAGAGGGTATCGCCTTTGAGAGGAAACTCAATGCTGATGGTACATATTGGAAGCCTGAGCAGTACCCAAAACTACATGGGTTGCTGCAAAGGGACCTCCAGTTGACACATCTAACTTATCTGGATTTGCATGCGAATCTCCTCATTCTGATGATGAGTCAATTGGCTCCAACTATAAGCTATTCAAAAATTAGAATGGTGAAGTATTTGCTAGATATGTTGGCACTAACTGCAGGAACGGCTCCCCGATGAAGAAAATATGGGTTCCCAAAAGATGCCTTGAAAATCTTCAGGTGAACATCATCATGACACCACCTGTGAAGAATAGGAACCCCAGATCAAATTCTTCATATGGATCAAAGTCCTCATATGAACATCATCGTGCTAACCCGTCTGTTTCGCAGGGAAGATCTAAGGATTATGGATATGTGCATTATTCTTCAAATCATTATGTCCATAAGTCCCCGAAGAATTTCTCTGCTTAGTCTTATGCTTACTCTAACCCCTCTTATGTGAGACGAAATGGAATGGCTTCTATGCCATCCTTCTCGTATGGAGCTCGCAGAATGATGAACTCTTTGCCACCCCTTCAGATGTGGGTGGTGAAGAAAAAGAACTAATCTCTTTTGTAGGGTCAGGTCTCCAGACGCACATAATCGTCTGAAGAATTTGCTGGAGACCTCAGCATGCCTGATAGGACGCAGGCTAATCATGAAGAAATGAACTTTCATTTCTCATGTCCTCATATTGCATTATTAGTTCTTTTACTTGATGAAATTGATCTGATGAATTGATGTCATATTCTTCACTGATGAAGTATATGAGTTTGTAAGCTGCACTAATTCATTTGCAGGATGATCAACCCAAAGCGACTGAGTGGGTCCTCGATAGTGGATGTACAAACCACATGACTGGTGACAAGAATCTATTGATGGATGTTCCATTATCTCCGTCGCATCTGAAGCATATCATCTTTGCTGACAAAGGCAAAAGTCAGGTATTGGGTCTAGGTAAGGTTGCGATTACAAAGGATCGACACATGGACAAAGTCATGCTTGGTGAGTCCTTAGGATACAACCTTATGTCTGTCTCAATGCTTTCTGATCTTGATATGGTTGTTGTCTTCGGCAAGTACCAATGTGTTGTGGTTATGGAAGCTGACAATTCCAAAGTCTTCAAAGGCTTTAGGAGAGGAGACCTGTATATTGTTGATTTCTCTACAGGACCACAACCAGCCGTGTGCTTACTTCCAAAAGCTTCAGAAGGCTGGCTCTGGCATCGACGACTTGGTCATGCAGGCATGAGGAATTTGCACATGCTTGCAAAGAAGAAGCATGTCATTGGCATCGAGAATGTCAAATTCCTTAAGGATCACCTATGCGGAGCCTGTGAAGCTGGGAAGATGACCAAGGCCAAGCATCCAGCGAAGACTATCATGGCCACCACTCGCCCATTTGAATTGCTTCACATGGATCTCTTTGGTCCTAATCATTATTCTGCTATCTCAAATGAAGCATCTCAATATGGCTTCATTATTGTTGATGATTATTCTCATTACACATGGGTACACCTTGTTACTTACAAACATGAAGCGCAGGAAGTCTTCAAACGATTTTCCTCGAGGGCTTCAACCAACTTTGGTGTGAAGATCAAGCACATCAGAAGTGACAATGGCACTGAGTTCAAGAATTCTGGTCTCGATGACTATCTTGATGAACTTGGTATTACTCATGAGTTATCTGCTCCTCAGCAGAATGGCGTCGTGGAGTGCAAGAACAGGACTCTTGCTGAGATGGCTTGCACTATGCTTGATGAATACAAAACGCCTCGTCGTTTCTGGACTGAGGCAATTGATACTGCGTGCCACATCATCAACAGAGTATATCTTCAAAAATTCTTCAAAAAGACTGCCTATGAACTCCTCACTGATAAGAAACCCAATGTAAGTTATTTCAAAGTCTTCGGTGCTAAATGTTGGATTAGAGATCCTTACCACAACTCAAAATTTGCACCGAAAGCACATGAAGGTTTTATGCTTGGTTACGGAAAGGACTCGCACACCTACAGAGTCTTCAACAACGTTCTTCACAAAGTTGTTGAAACTGTAGATGTGCGGTTTGATGAAACTAAAGGCTCGCAAAGAGAGCACCTACCTACTGTGATAGATGAACCAGCTGATGAAGCTATGTACCTAGGGTAGGGGCATGGACCTGTCATAAGAGCCCTACCCAAGGACATCCCTAGAAGAAGTCACCTTTCAATCGACTTGAAGGTATCCCACTCGACGGATTCAAAACACTCGACCAGGAAGCTACCACTCGACTACAAAGCCGACCACTCGACTGACAGGAGATCTAAAGTCACTCCGCAAGCAAACGGTCGGCCATTAAGTAGTCTTTATGGTCATCATAGCACTTTATTAGGGACGTTACCAGTAACGCCCAGTCTTAATGTATTTTAACTCTTCATTACTGAGGGCCGGAGGGGTCTGGCGAACTCTATATAAGCCACCCCCTCCTCAGTATCAAGGGTTCGCACCCCTGGAATTCATACACACATAATCCAATCGACCGCCTCCGAGAACCGAGACGTAGGGCTGTTACTTCCTCCGCGAAGGGCCTGAACTCGTACATCCTGGTGTGTTTACAACTTCTCCATAGCTGAGATCTAGCCTCTCCATACATACCCCCCTACATCACTGGCAGAGTTAGAACCACGACAGTTGGCGCCCACCATGGGGCCGGAGTCTTAGCGCCTAGTTGGAGAAGTTGCGGTTTTTCCGATCCCTTTGATCATGTTTTCGTACGGAGATTTGGTGGAGGGCCGCGAGATCCGTCTCGGCGCGCTCACATTCATCACTGACGACTCTGCTTGGCTTCAGGAGGCTCCACTCGACATCGACGCGCTCCCCGTCCGTGGTGCGACGCACTTCTACGCATGTGTTCGTGGCGTCTTCATGCGGCAGCCGTCGACCCAGTATCGGTCGGCTCCCGTGTCATCTTCCCGCCCTGTCTCCCACCGGCGCAAGCGCTCCGGTCGGTCGAGACTTCAGAGGTGGGTGAGGCATGCCGTGGCTCGCCAGTCGGCAGCCCCACAAGTCGCTGCAATCGAGCCCGACGAATCCCTCTACGGCCTGTTTGACCTGTCGACTGGCTCCGCGGAGACCGCATGCGAGTGCGACAGCAGCGACCCAGCGGCTGAGGTTCTGGCGGTCGATGGAACACACAGTCCTCCCAGTTTCCCTCGCGCTGATGGAGGCGCGGGCGGAGGCGACCCGTCGCATCCCCACGATGAGTATCTCCCCGAACCTCTCACGTCATTGCAGTGAGAGGAGCTTCGCCGCCGGAACATGGATGCACTCCACACTCCTATCATCGGAGAAACCCCCGAGGCCCGGGCCTTGGAGGATGCGCGCTTGGCTAACTTGGCCGAGCGCACTCGAATGGAGAATCTCCAGTGAAGACTCGACGAGCAAGCGCGTCAGCGAGCTCCCGAGTCCAGTCGACGTCAGCTCTTCCCGTCTACGCAGGTATATCGAACCCCAGTTCAGAATTTGGCAGCCGCGACCCGTATAGCAGAATCGATTCAGCCCTCCCAGTCGGAGGCTGGCAGGGGCTTGTTGCAAATCAGGGCGTTGCTCCGGGCAGCAGGAAACCAGAATTTCGCTGTTTCTCAGTTGCGGAATAGGATCCACAGTCGATCTATTGCAACGGATACAGTCCAGTCGGCTCACAGCCCAACATCGCCCCCGAGGCGTGAGGGGCGCGGAGACCGGCATGATCAGTACAGAAGAAATGAGCAGTATGATCACCGATTTGATCGTGATGATCAGCGTCGAGTGCCAACCCCTCCCCCGAGGAGTGGGTTATATGCGCCTCGGCAGCGGGATGATAGACGCCCTCATAGTGTTGGGCGGAGGGTTCCAGTCGACCCTAGGGACCCAGGCTTTGGTGCGAGATCCATCCTCGTTCAGGGTCTGGTAGACAGGAATAGAGCTCACCGAGAAGGCCACGACAAAGATGCGCCTGCCAGCAGCAGAGTACATGTTTCAGGGCCAGAGTGTTTTAGTCGAGCCATCAGAGCCGCAGTGATTCCTCCCAACTTCAGGTTGGCGACTGGAGTCAACAAGTTCACCGGTGAGTCTAAGCCTGACACTTGGCTCGAAGATTACCGAGTGGCTGTCCAGATTGGCAGTGGCAATGATGAGGTAGCTATGAAGCATTTGCCTCTCATGTTGGAGGGCTCAGCCAGAGCGTGGCTGAATCAGTTAGCACCCAGCAGCATCTACACTTGGGAGGACCTCTCCCGAGTGTTTGTCACAACCTTTGAAGGAACATGCAAGCGACCTGCAGGCCTTACAGAATTGCGGTCTTGCATGCAGAAACCGAATGAAACTCTGAGGGATTACATCCAGAGGTGGATCACATTGCATCACACAGTTGAGAATGTACCAGATCATCAAGCAGTTTGTGCCTTTAAAGAAGGTGTTAAGTACAGAGAATTGAATCTGAAGTTCGGTCGAACTGGAGAGATGTCTCTGAATCGGATGATGGAGATTGCCACCAAATACGCTAATGGTGAAGACGAAGATCGCCTCCGGAGTGGCAAGCACAAGGCAGCCTTCCAAGAAGCCGGAGGAAATCCCAGTCGGAAACAGAAGCGGAAGGCCGAGCCAGCCGCCCCTGGGGAGGCCTTGGCCGTAACCCGGGGAAAATTCAAGGGAAAACCCAAGGGGCCCTGGAACCCCAAGAAAGTTAAGGATCAAGATGGAAATGATGTTTTGGATCTGCCATGTCACATCCACACCAAGAAATATGAAGAGGGTAATCTTATTTACCCAAAACATACCACCCGACAGTGCCGGCTCCTGATCCAGCAGTTTCAGGGCAAGCAGTCCAAAGACAAGGAAAAAGAGTCAGACAGAGTTGAGGACAAAGAAGATAGTGACGATGGATACCCCCAAGTCAATACCCCCAGCAATTTCACCCTACGCACATTGCCACCCCTGAGAGGCAAGCTTTGGTGGTCGACCCAGTTGTCGAAGGCACTCGACTGACCAAAGTCCTGATGGATGGTGGTAGTGGCCTGAACATACTATATGCAGAAACATTGAAAGGGATGGGCATTCCGATGTCCAGGCTCAGTACCAGTAACATGAGCTTCCACGGAGTCATTCCTGGGAAGAAGGCCGAATCACTCGGCCAGATTGCTCTTGATGTGGTTTTCGGTGATTCAAAGAATTACCCCAAGGAAAAGTTGACATTCGAGGTTGTGGACTTCCAAAGTGCTTATCATGCCATTTTGGGCAGGCCAGCTTATGCACGCTTCATGGCTCGACCGTGTTATGTGTATCTCAAACTGAAGATGCCTGGCCCCAGAGGTGTGATCACTATTACAGGCAATTGAAAGAAAGCAGAAGAGTGTTTTCAGAAAGGCTCAAAGATCGCTGATGCTCAGATGGCAGTGGTCGAGCTGCAAGAGTACCAGAAGACTGCCGATCCGAGTGAATTGCTACGAGCCAAGAAGCCTGCTTCAGAATCAACTTTTCAGTCGTCTGGAGAAACAAAGCTAGCCCACATTCACCCAACCGACCCCAATGCTGCCCCGACTCACATCTCAACAACGCTCGACTCCAAATAGGAAGAAGCGCTCATCCAGTTCCTCCGTGAGAACTGGGACATCTTCGTATGGAAGCCCTCTGACATGCCTGGAATTCCCAAGGAGCTGGCTGAGCACCGTCTACGAGTCGACCCAAAATTTAAGCCTGTGAAAGAACATCTTCGACGGTCCGCTGTCCAGAAGAGGAAAGCTATTAGCGAGGAGGTGGCTCGGCTCTTAGCAGCGGAGTTCATTTGAGAGATTTACCACTCCGAGTGGCTCGCCAATGTTGTCATGGTCCCCAAGAAGGACAAGTCACTTCGCATGTGCATTGATTTTAAACATATCAATCGGGCCTGCCCGAAAGATCATTTTCCTCTCCCTCACATCGACCAAATAGTCGACTCGACCGCGGGGTGCGAGCGATTGTCTTTTCTGGACACCTATTCCTGGTACCATCAGATCCGTCTGTATGGACCCGACGAGATCAAAATAGCTTTCATCACTCCATTCGGATGCTTCTGTTATGTCACCATGCCATTCAGCCTCAAGAATGCCGGAGCCACGTTCATGAGGATGATTCAGAAGTGTTTACTCACCCAAATCAGTCGGAATGCGGAGGCATACATGGATGATATTGTGGTTAAGTCACGGAAAGGATCCGACCTGCGGACTGACCTTGCTGAAACCTTTGCAAACCTCAGGAGGTATGATATCAAGCTCAATCCATCAAAGTGCACATTCGGAGTTCCAGGTGGAAAGTTACTCGGTTTTCTCGTTTCCGAATGGGGAATCGACGCCAATCCTGAAAAAGTCGGTGCCATACTCCGAATGAAGCGCCCTGTGCGTGTGCACGATGTCCAGAAGCTTACAGGTTGCTTGGACGCTCTAAGTCGATTCATTTCTCGTCTCGGTGAAAAGGCGTTGCCCCTTTACCGACTGATGAAGAAGTCTGACAAGTTCGAGTGGACTCCAGAAGCTGATGCAGCATTTGCAGAGCTCAAAGCTCTGCTCTCCACCCAGCCGGTGCTTGCTGCCCCAATCAGTAAAGAGCCTCTGCTACTTTACATTGCGGCCACGGGACAAGTTGTCAGTATAGTACTTATGGTCGAGCGGGAAGAAGAAGGAAAGGCCTTCAGAGTTCAGCGCCTAGTATATTATGTGTCTGAAGTTTTGACCCCTTCAAAACAAAGATATCCTCATTACCAGAAGCTTGTATATGGGATTTATATGACCACGAAGAAGGTTGCTCATTACTTCTCTGACCACTCCATTATAGTCGTCAGCGACGCCCCACTGTCAGAGATTCTGCACAATAGAGATGCAACTGGTCGAGTGGCAAAGTGGGCGATTGAACTCCTTCCCCTGGATATCAAGTTTGAAGCAAAGAAGGCTATCAAGTCCCAAGCAATCGCAGATTTCGTCGCCGAGTGGATTGAACAGCAACTTCCGACTCAAATTCACTCGGAGCACTGGACCATGTTCTTCGATGGATCTAAGATGCTAAATGGTTCCGGTGCTAGGGTAGTATTAGTCTCCTCCCGAGGAGATAAGCTCAGATACGTTCTCCAGATTCACTTCGATTCCTCCAATAATGAAGCAGAATATGAAGCACTTTTGTATGGGTTGCGCATGGCCATTTCACTCGGCGTCCGTCGCCTCATGGTCTATGGCGACTCAGATTTGGTGGTCAATCAGGTGATGAAGGAGTGGGACGTCAGAAGTCCGGCAATGACTGGTTATTGCAATGCAGTGAGAAAGTTAGAAAAGAAATTCGAGGGGTTAGAGCTTCATCACATCCCCCGACTGAAAAATCAAGCGGCTGACGATTTGGCAAAGATAGGCTCCAAGAGAGAAGCCATTCCCAGCAACGTGTTCCTGGAGCACATCCACTCACCATCAGTCCAAGAAGATCCTTTCACAGAAGAAGCCCCGCAGCCGAAAAGTGCCACAGATCCGACTGAAGTCGAAGTTCCTGCTGTGGTCGACCTAATCATGGAAGTCTTGGCAATCACTCCCGACTGGACGATACCGTACATCGCGTATATCCTAAGGAAAGAACTCCCGGAGGACGAGGAAGAGGCTCGACAGATCGTCCATCGATCCAAGGCCTTCACAGTCATAAAGGGACAGTTGTATAGAGAAAGCGCGACTGGAATCGGTCAGAAGTGCATAACACCAGAAGAAGGTCAGACAATCCTTGATGATATCCACTCGGGGACCTATGGTCACCATGCGTCTTCTCGGACCATTGTGGCTAAAGCATACCGAGCGGGATTTTACTGGCCAAGAGCAAATGAAATGGCGAAGGAGATAGTCGACAAGTGTGGAGGGTGCCAGTTCTACTCCAACATGTCACACAAGCCTGCATCAGCCCTGAAGACCATTCCACTCATCTGGCCCTTCGCTGTTTGGGGACTGGACATGGTTGGCCCGTTGAGAACAGACAGGAGAGGCTTCACTCATGTGCTTGTGGCAGTCGACAAGTTTACCAAATGGATTGAAGCTAAACCTATCAAGAATCTTGATGCCTGCACTGCTATCAGTTTCATCAGGGAGTTAACATTCAGATACAGAGTCCCGCATAGCATCATCACTGACAATGGATCAAACTTTGATTCGGACAAATTCAGAGCTTTTTGCGCCTCACAAGGCACACGAGTCGACTACACATCGGTCGCCCATCCCCAGTCGAATGGACAAGCTGAAAGGGCAAATGGTCTGATTCTCAAAGGACTAAAGCCTCGACTAATGCGTGATCTCAAGCACGCGGCAGGTGCTTGGGTCGACGAGCTTCCGTCAGTTCTGTGGGGATTGAGGACCACCTCGAACCGGTCGACTGGAAGAACTCCATTCTTTTTGTTTTATGGAGCCGAAGTAGTTCTGCCGAGTGATCTTCTTCACAATGCGCCCCGAGTCGAACTTTATACCGAAGATGAAGCAGAACAAGACCGGCAAGACGCAGTCGACCTCTTAGAAGAAGAGAGGGAAATGGCCATGATCAGATCGACCATTTATCAACAAGACTTATGTCGATTCCACGGCAGGAATGTGAAGAGTCGAGCCTTCCAAGAAGGAGATTTGGTCCTCCGAGTGGATCAACAGAAACCACACAAGCTTGCTCCTACTTGGGAAGGCCCCTTCATCGTCACCAGAGTCCTCCACAATGGAGCGTATCACCTCTACAATGTTGATCGCCAGATTGACGAGCCGCGAGCTTGGAATGCGGAACTGCTCCGCCCCTTTTACACTTGAGTTCTCTCTCGGATAAGATGTAATAAGAAAAACTTCTACAGTTCATTTTTATCAAAGACAAGAGTGTTCCAATAATTGCTGTCACTTTTGTTTGCGTACGAAATCCCCTAGTGGGTGACTTAGCTGCGAATCCGTTTTGCCTAAGTTTGTGAAAAAA